>OY754336.1:0-2457500 GCA_963573305.1 Pyrrhosoma nymphula | reverse complement strand
CATGGCGACATCCCCCCCTCCCCCACCTCCATTGTACTTGTCCAAACCTGACCTTGCTACGTGCTTCAACCTGGCTACCCCGCCTCCTCCTACGTCAGTGGATTTCCCAAAGCGCGTCCTTCCTAGAAGCGAATCTCCTTCCGCTGCCCCCACCCTCCCAGCTCAGTCGTCGGCTGGACTAGCGGTAGTTGAAAAAACGGTTGTTAACCTCTCCTCTACTTCTCTTTCCCCTGAACAATTATCTCTTCTTTCCAAAGGCCTTAGTTTTTCACCTACCCCTAAAATAAACCCTGTTAAAATCCTCTCTGACGCCCTTCTTTTCTGCCGACGACTGAAATGGAAATTTTTCTGGGAAACGCATCCCACTCCTCCGTCTCCCACCTCCCCCCCCACACCGCTCTCTCCAAATTCAAACCTCCTTCTTCACATGAACCAAAACCACTTCTTTCCAATCACCCCCTTGAAATCTTCACCAACCTTCTCCTATCAAAACTCTCTGAGCCATCTTTTTTCAACTCCCTTAAACCAAAACCCAATCTATCTCCTTCTGAAATCTCGGCCCTCAGAAAACTTACTCTAAATCCAGATATTGCCATCACTCCTTCTGACAAAGGCTCCACAGTAGTCATCCTCAACTCTTCTGACTACCTCGATGAAGCCAACCGACAACTTTCTGGCACTTCCTCATATCAGCCTTTGTCCCATGACCCTAATCCTGAATTTTTGGATGAAATAATCTCCTTCCTTCAAATCCAAGGCCCTGATGAAGGCCTGTCTAAACAAGATATCACCCTTCTTTCTCCGTCACACCCACGCACCCCAAACTTCAATATTCTACCCAAAATCCACAAACCTGACAACCCTGGCCGCCCCATTGTCTCCTCTTATAACTCACCCACCGAACGCATGTCCGCATTTGTTGACTACTACCTACAACCCATATTCCACTCCCTGCCCTCCTATATCAAAGACACTTATCATTTTCTTGAACGCCTCCATTCTACTCCACTCCCCTCTAACTGTGATATCTTAATGGCAACTATTGATGTCACTTCCCTATATACCAACATTCCTCATTCTGAAGGACTTTCTGCCATCCGCCATTTCATCACTAAACGCCCTGCTCCTCATATTCCCAGCTCTGAGTTCCTTCTTGATCTTTCCAATTTCATCCTAACCCACAACGCTTTCTCTTTCAATAACAAATTCTTTCTTCAAATTAAAGGATGCGCTATGGGTAGTCGCTTCAGTCCTTCCTACGCCAACCTTTTCCTTGGACTTTTTGAACAATCTTTTCTATCTTCATGCTCACTAAAACCTCTTCTCTGGCTTCGTTACATTGACGACATCTTCCTTTTATGGCCACATGGTATTCATTCTCTCAACTCTTTTATTTCCTCCCTCAACGCCTCCTCTCCCCTCTCCTTTACTTCTAACATCTCTGCCTCTAACGTCGTCTTTCTGGACGTAAACGTCTCCCTCTCTGACCGCAAATTTAGCACTTCCGTACATATCAAGCCCACCAACCAACAACAATACCTCCATTATAACAGCTGCCACCCCTCCCATACTAAACGTTCCCTCCCCTACTCCCTTTCTATTCGTGGCCACCGAATTTGCAACAACCCTGACTCCCTTGATAAATTCCTTACTAACCTCCATCAATCTCTTCTTCGCAGAGGCTATCCAGAGCAACTTCTCAATAAAAAAATCCTCAAAAAACCACACTCCCCCAAACTGCCTCCTACTAATAGCATTTCCCAACACAATATCTCCCTCTGTACCACCTACTTCCCAGGTGTGGACTCTATTAGGCGTATTATTAAAAACCTCTACCCTATCCTGTCGGACAACCTAACCACTTCTAAAATATTCCACCAATGTCCCTCTCTCAGCTTCAGACACCCCCCCAATCTATCCGCCATTTTCAATATTACCAAACCCCTGTCCAAATCACTCAAACCCACCAAATCCCTTCCCACCCCTTGCAACCGCCCGCGATGTAAAACTTGCCCCATCCTCATCACCCAGCCCTTGCCGGACAAGTTCCTCGCTTTTCCCCTCCCTTCTGTCCTCTCACCCTCCTGCACCACGCCTAACATTGTCTACATCCTCCTCTGCCAATACTGCCCTTCTTTCTATATTGGCTTATCCACCACTCCTCTCAATATTAGAATGAATGGGCACCGCTCGTCTTGTAACGATTGCCCCTCCCTCTCTGTTTCTCTCCCTGTCGCCATTCACGTCTCCTCCCACAACTCCACTTTCAATAACACTTTTAAAGTCGGTCTACTTGCTTCCCTTCCCCCTTCTTCCTCTCCCCTTCAGCTCAAAGATCTTGAATCTTCTTGTATTTTAATCCACCAGGCTTTCTCGCCCCCCGGACTCAATAAATCACACTAGTTTCTCCCTCCCCTTCATCTCATCTCTCCCTGCTTCCTCCACGCCCTCTCCCCGCTCTTCGTCTTTCCCCTCCTTCCCCTCTTACACCTTCCTCTCTCCCTCTTTCCCCTCCTTCCCCTCTTACACCTTCGTCTCCCCCTCTTTCCCCTCCCATACCTCAATCTCTCTCCTTTTCTTCATTCCTACTTTAAACCTTGAGAAAGGTGGAGCTAGTCTTCACCGAAATATCGGAAGTTTTTATGTGTAAGTGTTCTTTTTTCCGTGTGTATATTTTTTATCGGCCACCCTCTTGGCATACTGTATATTTATCACCCGAGTGATTTTCCTGGAAGTTTTATATATATATATATACACACGAGTTCGTGGAAAATCACACACGCGATAATATAAATAAACTATGCCACAGGTGGGGCGGAATTAAATATAAACACATAAAAAAGAACACTCACACTATAAGTTGATATTTCGGTTGCTCTAGAACCTTTCTCAAAGATAGATGGATACAAAATGATGGACAGGCAGGGAACAAGAGGTGGGGTGAGATGGGTGGAGAGAGGGGTAGGGAGGAAGAAGAGGGGAGTGGCGGGAGGGGGTCAGAGGAAGAGGGAAGGGCAAGGAGGGGAAGAGGCGGGAGGGGGTCAGAGGAGGAGAAAGGGATGTGGAAAGGAGAAAAGGGGAGGGGCGGGAGGGGATTGAAGGAGGGGAAAGGGGAGAAGGGGCGGGAGAGGTCAGTGAGCGCGATTTAATCCGGGCGGATTACGTGCGGAATAAAGCCAGATGCAGGCACTTTCTAGCGTACGCAATTGAAGGGGAGAGGCAGAGGGAGGAAGCCAATACGCCTACACGGAAGCATTTATCAAAAATGAGATTGTGGGAGGAAGCATGGATCGGGACGGGGAAGGAGGCATTGGGCGAGGACGGCTTGCAGCTGGCTCGGTGGCCGGTCATTCTAACACTGAGGGCGTTAGTGGTGAGACCAATGTAGTATGAATCGCACAGGTTGCACAGGAGGATGTAAACAACATTGTGGGAAGTGCATGACCGAGAGGGGATGGAAGGAAGAGGGTGGGAGAGGAATTTAGCGGGGAGGGGGTCGGTGATAAGGATAGGGCACGCTTATAGTGTGAGTGTTCTTTTTTATGTGTTTATATTTAATTCCGCCCCACCTGTGGCATAGTTTATTTATTTATATATATATATATAAGGTTTGTTTGAAACAAAATCCTGAAACATGTATATCCCTGCCACTGGGTACTTAGTCGTTATTTGTTAAACAAAGGGATTCGTTCTAACGAGATTCATTGTAGAGTGGTTTTACTGAAATAGCTCAAGACAGCCAAGAAAACATGCTCATATTGAACAAACCATATACCAAAGCCTGGCGATGAACTAGCATTTGGAAATACGTACAAGTGTACAGTTGACGTTTTAACCCAAAATATATAGAATATAGGGAGTATATATATATATATATATATATATATATATATATATATATACCCAATAAGGAGTCACAGGCGTGACAAGTAAAAACATTTTTTTCTGTTATCCTTCTAAGTTTTCCATTACCGTAACCATTTCTCCCAACATGAATGCCATTGATCCCGTTGTTGCATGGCTGCGCCAAATTAGAAAACTATCCTTCAAACCTGCCCAATTTACCTGTCACTCTGAGTTCCTCACTTCTTGCATCGGCTTGGGCATTTTTCCTAACGGCCTACGCGTTAAATTTCCATTCACGGGCCTCCCGCCCCAACTACACCCTTTCCTCCACTCCTTATCTTTCCAACAATCCTTCCTTCTATGTTGTTTCGTAAGGGATAAATATCACGAGCTTACCATTACGTATCAAAAATCAATTCACTCTCTCATCAACATCATATCTGCTTCAGCCCCAAATTTGCTTTCCACCGTTAGCCAAATTCTTAAGTCTTCCCATCGCTTTCTTGAACTTCGTCGTGGTAAATCTCTAAAAAAGCTTTCCTCCCTCTGTGCCTCCCATTTCCGCGCTGGTCTGTCCCTTCCTCTCCGCCTAGCTACCCCCCTCTCTCCTCCCCCTCCCCTCTACCTCTTCAAGCCTGACCTGGCTACACTGTTAAACCTTCCTCCCCCACCATTGTGTCGAACCTCTCCGACACGCATGCCTCAAATAAAAGTCCTGCCCGCCGCTTCTCAAGGGCTGCCCGCCCGCCCGAAGAGACCGCCCGCCCCTTCTCAAGGTCCGAAAAACCCAGATAATCCACCCGAGCACGCGGTGGTAAATCTCTCCTCCACTCCCTTGAGCCCGCAAGCATTGTCCCTGCTTAAGAACGTGCTGGAGAGGAAGCTGGTCGCAGCCTTCTCTCCAGAGATGTCTCTGCGAACAAGCCGTTCAGGGTGACGTAGTTGACTTCACCGCCGTGTAGAGGGTGATAGTGCCGTTTCGAAGCTCCGCCCCTCGAAGGCCATAGAAAACAATCAACCATATTTCGGAGCTAATACACGCGAAGTAATGGGGAAGGTAGGGGAATCGGGGAAGGACGACGGAGGGAATGACTAGCGGCCGCTAGGTCGGACGGCCAGCGGCATATAACACTTGGGCAGGCAATTATGACGCTCGGCTGAACCAGCCGAAGGCTTTCAACAAACGCTTACAATGAGTACATTACTCGATCCGCGGTGCGCTGACCTACCCAATTTTGGTCATTTTGATGATTCTACGCCGATCCGACTTCCAAAAGTGTGGTTCTTTCCCCCTGCGGTAGCCTAGCGAGAGAAGTCCAATCGCGCGGCTATCAGTCTGTAAGAATGGCAGAATTCCTCCTCTTAGCATTCGCCGTCTCGCATTCCAATCTCTACTACGGTGAAACACTTTTCGATTCAAAATACTGCCCATTAGTGTTAAACAATATTTTGATTGAGATTTTCGTATGGTGTAACTACTTTTAACCCTTTCCTGCCGGCGACTACGAAAGGAAAATGTTTTCCGTGCTACGGGTAGCTTGCGAAAATTTTAAACCTCGTTCTGCGAAGCACTTTTTTGGGGTGGAGTGGCCCAGGTACTCTCGTCCCTCCGATTTGGGACCCTACATAACGGGGCGCCCGGCTATTACCCCGGCCACTGGACTCGACCCTCCAACCCTTTCTTAGCGGGAGTCCACGGTCAACTCATTGCATTAGCAGTGTTTTTTAAAATTAAATATTGTCTATGATTTTTAACAGTTTACACTTATATAAGAATAACTAACATTTTTTTAAGCATTGTAGAATTTTAAACGGATTTCTAGCGTTAATAATAACAAAGTTAGGACTTTTCCATTTTTACAGCTAGTTAGGACGTCTCGAAATTTTCTTTGAATAAACCTCCAAATAATACTTCCCATCCTTCTTTTTCATTCGGGCTTTGGACCAACGTAGGCGAAGTTAAAAGTATGTTTTTACAATATACATTACCGAAAAATACCGGAATAGGAGTAATTACTAAGGGGATCAATGAAGGAATCGGAAAATAGAGGACATATAGTGTAAATAGGCATTCAGATTGTAACAAACACGTACGATATAGACAATAAAACGACAACATTTCTCTTTTTGCGTATTTTTCATCGCATATGAACACACAAGGCTTTCACACAAGAAGTCCGTTAATAATAACAGTAAAATTTCGTTTGAAAATTGCTTATGCACAGAAAAAAACGAAGAATTCATTTCAAGGTATAAAAAATTGGAGTTTGCAATAAATTTTTCTTTGCAAAAATCATTGACAATTCAACCACTTCAACACGTATTCCTGCTATTATGAGGATCGTAAATGAGTAGGAGGGTCGGGGCAAATGGCCGAGGATTAGCTCTAAGGTCTCGCTAAGCTGGGTCTCAGGCAGGGCCTGAATAATGCGAAATAATACGATGTCTCCTTGTCATTTATCTCATTTTTCCTTCCTTCATTTTTGGATGAGTGATGTGTTAGCGTTATCTTTACTCAATGTTGTTTCAAATAAAATATGTAAAAAATATATTTTACGCGCAGGAAGTTAGCCCCCAAAAAATTCCACCCCAAGTTCCAATTCACAGTGCTGCCAACATCATTCAATACTTTTCAATTTTCGCTCTTAAATTACACCATTTCACTTCTAAACCGTCAAATAACACGCCACGCCCTTAAATAACACAATGACCCTGAAATAATTACCATAAATATACTACTCTTTACAAAAATTGCACATATTCCCAGACCGCCCAGCGCGAGTCATACGCGAAGCAAGCGCTGACATACCTGCTTATTACGGAGTTATCCGTAAAGAGATCCAATTGAAATTTATTGTACGTACTAGTGGTGATGTACCCTTTAAGACAGATTCAACATAATTTATTCATATACCAAACTATGTGGCCCAAAGTCGGCTAACCACGTAATCCCCCAGCCTCACACGAGGCAAGCGTCCATACATCGGCTTCCTACGGAGTTATCCGTCCAGAGATCCTATTGAAAGTCATACTACGTACAAACAGTAATGTACTCTTCAAGAAGAACTAAATAAAAGTTATTTATATTCCCAAGTTTGACAACCAGGGCCGGCTAACCATGTTCCCGCCCCGCGCGAGAAATACGCGAAGCAAGCGCTGACATACTTGCTTATTACGATGTTATCCGTACAAAGATCCTTTTTAAAGTCATACTACGTACTAACAGTAATTAACTCTTCAAGATGAATGAAACAAAATATATTCATATTCCTAGTTTTGACAACCAGGGCCGGCTAACCATGTTCCCACCCCGCGCGAGAAATACGCGAAGCAAGCGCTGACATATCGGGTAATTACGGAGTTATCCGTCCAGAGATCCTATTTAAATTCATAGTACTCACTGGCAGTAATGTATTCTTCAAGAAGAAATAAACGAAATATATTCATATTCCCAGGTTTGACAACCAGGGCCGGCTAACCACGTCACCGCCCAGCGCGAATAATACACGAAGCAAGCGCTGACATTCAAGCAAGGCTTATTACGGAGTAATCCGTCCAGAGATGTTATATAAATTCATAGTACTTACTAACAGTAATGTACCCTTCAAGAAAAATTAAACAAATTATATTCATATTCCAAAGTTTGAAAACCAGGGCCGGCTAACCACGTCACCGCCCAGCGCGAGTCACACACCCATATATCGGCTTATTACGGAGTTATCCGTCTAGAGATCCTATTTAAATTCATAGTACTTACTGGCCGTAAAGTAATCTTTAAGAATAAATAAACAAAAGTTATTCATATTCCCAAGTTCGAAAACCAGGGCCGGCTAACCACGTCACCGCCCAGCGCGAATAATACGCGAAGCAAGCGCTGACATTCCGGCTTATTACGGAGTTATCCGTCCAGAGATGTTATTTAAATTCATAATACGTACTAACAGTAAAGTAATATTCAAGAAGAATTAAACAAAATATATTCATATTCCCAAGTTTTACAACCAGGGCCGGCTAACCATGTTCCCGCCCCGCGCGAAAAATACACGAAGCAAGCGCTGACATATCGGGTAATTACGGAGTTATCCCTCCAGAGATGTTATTTAAATTCATAGTACTTACTCATAGTAATGTACTCTTCAAGATGAATTAAACAAAAGTTATTCATATTCCCAAGTTTGAAAACCAGGGCCGACTAACCACGTTACCGCCCCGCGCGAAAAATACACGAAGAAAGCGCTGACATACATGCTTCCTACGGAGTTATCCGTCCAGAGATCCTATTGAAAGTCATACTACGTACAAACAGTAATGTACTCTTCAAGAAGAACTAAACAAAAGTTATTTATATTCCCAAGTTTGACAACCAGGGCCGGCTAACCACGTTACCGCCCCGCGCGAAAAATACACGAAGCAAGCGCTGACATACTTGCTTCTTACGGAGTTATCCGTCCAGAGATCCTATTTAAATTCATAGTACTTACTGGCAGTAATATATTCTTCAAGGAGAATTTAACAAAATATATTCATATTCCCAAGTTTCACAACCAGGGCCGGCTAACCACGTCACCGCCCAGCGCGAATAATACGCGAGGCAAGCGCTGACATTCCGGCTTATTACGGAGTTATCCGTCCAGAGATGTTATTTAAATTCATAGTACGTACTAACAGTAAAGTAATCTTCAAGAAGAACTAAACAAAATATATTCATATTCCCAAGTTTTACAACCAGGGTCGGCTAACCATGTTCCCGCCCCGCGCGAAAAATACACGAAGCAAGCGCTGACATATCGGGTAATTACGGAGTTATCCGTCCAGAGATCCTATTTTAAGTCATAGTACTTACTAACAGTAATGGACTCTTCAAGAAAAATTAAACAAAAGTTATTCATATTCCCATAGGCTAGTGGGTTACGTGGTTAACCGACCCTGGGCCAAAAAGTTGGTAATATGAATAATGTTTGTTTAATACATCTTGAAGAGTACATTACTGTTAGTACGTACTATGACTTAAAATAGGATCTCTGGACGGATAACTCCGTAATTACCCGATATGTCAGCGCTTGCTTCGCGTATTATTCGCGCTGGGCGGTTACGTGGTTAGCCGGCCCTCGGTGTCAAACTTGGGATAACTCCGTATGCAGTCGGAAGGTGACCCCTTGTCCCCGACTGCACTACCGGGAATGAGAAGCCACGAGTCTCCCGCGACGGGAGGTAAGCGACAGGACCATTGCTTTACTCTAGTCGGCAGTCGCTATCAACAAAAATGTCATCGGCCCCTACCGCCCCTTCCCAAGTAACCAGACGAAAACAAAAAGGGGCGTGGCCTGAGAATGAGGCGGGGTTAGCCATCGCGCATGCCTAGTTGGTTCTCTTACTGCCGCTTGGGCGCAGCACCTCGAGGCCGCTATTTCATTAAATTGTTTTTCCTCGATGGCACAAAAACCATAAAAAGTATGAAGTTCATTTTTCTTAAATAAACCTTTGAAAACATTATCAATGTACTGACAATTCAGGTATTCATAATTTTGCATTTATTTTGTTTAAATATAACTTCAAAATAAAATGTTTAAACAATTTTGTATAATAATAAATGTCAATTACTAAAAGACGGTATCATCTATGCGCCTACCAAGTTTCACCATGATAAATTATAAATTTTACTCGCCTCCACCGTTTAAAAATTGTAACCCAGTCCAGCACCCTCTTAATAAGGGTCTCTCTTTCTCCCCCACCTCAACAGTAAACCGCGTTTCCCTCCTCAAGGATGTCCTATGCTTTTGCCGGAACTTGAGATGGAACTTGAGATGGAGAGTATTTTGGGACTCTCAAATCCAACCTCAGTCACCTCCCAAACCCATTCATAATGCTTTACTTAAGTTCTGACCTCCTTCCTCCCATGAACCGAAACCCCTTGCCTCAAACCATCCCGCCGAAGTGTTTATCAATCTCCTTATGTCTAAAATCTCCAGCTCTTCTTTTTTAAATTCGCTTAATCCCAAATCAAACCTCTCGCCAGCTGAATCCATTGCCCTCAAAAAATTAATTCACAACCCTGACCTCGTCATCACTTCAGCAGACAAAGGCTCCACAGTTGTGGTCCTAGATACCTCCGACTACATTGCTGAAGCTAATAGACAGCTTTCCGATACTTCCTCCTATGCCGTAGTCCCAAATGATCCCAACCCCACTTTTCAAGAAGAAATAATTTGCTTCCTCCAAGAAAAAGGCCCATCAGAGGGTTTATCCACCGCCGAGATCTCCTTGCTCTCCCCTCCTTTCCCCCGCACTTTTATATCCTCCCCAAAATTCACAAACTTAACCATCCTGGCCGACCTATTGTTTCTTCCCGCAATTCCCCAACTGAGAGAATATCGGCATTTGTCGATTTCCACCTCCAGCCACTGGTGCACGCCTTACCGTCCTTTGTAAAAGATTCCTACCATTTCTTAAAAATCCTTCATTCAACCTCCCTCCCTCCGGACATCCAAATTACTATGGCTACGATAGATGTCACCTCCCTCTATACTAGCATCCCTCATGCTGAAGGTCTGTCTTCACTCAGGTTTTTTCTCTCCAAACGTCTCAACCCGCATATCCCTAGCACTGATTTTCTTGTGGAGCTCACAAATATCATCCTCACCCATAATTCTTTCTCTTTTAATAAAAAATTCTTCTTACAAACCAAAGGTTGTGCTATGGGGAGTAGGTTTAGTCCCTCCTATGCTAACCTCTACCTTGGCCATCTAGAACAATCTTTTTTGTCCAAATATCCATTAAAACCCCTCTTGTGGCTCCGCTACATAGATGACATTTTTCTCATCTGGCCTCATGGTACTGATTCCCTAAATACCTTCATTTCCGCCCTCAATACCTCTGCCTCCGTCTCCTTTACCTCCACGATTTCCAACTCCCAAATAACCTTCTTGGATGTTAATGTTTCCTTATCAGGCTCAAAATTCCACACCTCGGTTCACATCAAACCTACTAATAAGCAGCAATATCTTCATTATAGCAGCTGCCACCCCTCCCATACCAAACGCTCCCTCCCCTACTCCCTATCTATCCGTGGCCATCGTATTTGTAGCAACCCAGATTTTCTCGACAAATTCCTCACCAACCTTCATCAATCCCTTCTTAAGCGTGGTTACCCAGAATCCCTCCTTCATCAAAAAATTCAAAAAACTCAGAAAAATTTCGGCTCCACCAAACCTCCTCCCACCAAAGACTCCCACATCCTCTCCATTTGTACCACCTATTTCCCAGGTGTACAGTCCCTTAATTCCATCTTGAAAGACCTCTATCCCATCCTTAAAAACCACGTTTCCACCGCCAAAATTTTCTCTAAGCCTCCCTCAATCACCTATAGGCGGCCGGCTAACTTGTCCGATATCTTCAAATCCACCAAGCCCCTCTCCAAAACCCCTGTTGCATCCAAACCCACTCCCTCCCCCTGTAATCGTGCTCGTTGCAAACTATGTCCTATCTTTACCACACCCCCTCCTCCCAACGCCTCCATCCCCTCTCTCCCTCACCCTCCTCCCTCCTCTTGCATCACCAGCAATGTGGTTTACCACTTGCAATGCAAACTCTGCCCAGCTTTCTATATTGGTAAATCCTCGACTCCCCTCAATATACGTATTAATAATCACCGTGCTAATTGTAAAAATCCTTCCCAATCTGCTTCTCTTCCCGTTGCGATATACGCCTCCCTCCACAAAAAATCCTTCAACCACTGCTACAATGTTTCAGTTCCTTTTTCCCTCCCCCCAACTGCACCCCCCATTGAACTGAAATCGGTGGAATTATCTTTTATTTGGCTGTATAAAGCATTTCAAACTCCGGGTATCAATGTCTTTCACTAAACTCCCTTCCCCTCTTCCCCCTCCATTCCCTTTCCTGCCTGCCCCTCCCTTTATTCCCCTCTTTCTCCTCCAATCTCTTCCCAGCCTGGCCCAACCTGCCCTCCCCTGCCTGCCCCTCCTCTCCTTTCTTCTCTCCTTACCCACATCTGCATCCAGTACTCTCTCCAGTTCGGAAGAAGACAGTTGATTGCTGTCGAAAATTAAACAACTATTCGTGTGAGTTTCTTTTGTTTGTGTCACTATGTTTTTACTTGTCACGCCTGTGACTCCTTATTGGGTATATTTTCACCACGTGTGAACTTCGTCGATTGAATATATATATATATATATATATATATATATATATATATATATATATATATATATATATATATATATATATATATATATATATATAACATATACAAGTTTTCTTTTGTGAGTGTCCTTTTTGCGTGTTTCTGTGTTTGTTTAGTGTATCACTGTTTTATTTATATATATATGCATAAATAAAACAGTGATACACTAAACAAACACAGAAACACGCAAAAAGGACACTCACAAAAGAAAACTTGTACGTTTCGACGTCAGGACGCCATCGTCAGCGGTAGAAGAATGATGAGTCCGCTCTGTTCCCTTGGGAAGGAAATGGCAGAGAGGAAGGAGGGGGGGTAAGTGCGAATGGATAGTGGTGGGGAGAGAGAGGTGGCTATTGGGCTTTTAATTCAATCGGCTAGGTTTAGCCCGGGCTTTTCGAATGCCCTTGTCACCCAAATATGGGTGTATTCACGAATTTTCACGTCAACATTACCGGCGGATTCAGGAAGGGCTTCTATGATCTCTAGGGAGAAACAATCGTCAAAATTTTGAGAGTGGGAGGCGGTATGTTTGGGAATGGGATCAAGAAAAGGTGGAGTTTTGGTGGCATGGCGGTGATTGTTCATACGGATATTGAGGGGGGTGGTAAATTTTCCCACATAGAAGGCAGGGCAGAAATTGCAGGAAAGGCGGTAGATGATGTTGCTGGTGGTACAATTGGCCGTAGAGGAAGATCTTTTGAGGGAGGGGGTGGCGGAGGGGCGGAGGAGAGAGCAGCATTTGCACCTCGGGCGTCCGTATGTTGAGGAAAGTGGCGGAGGGGGGGCGGTGGGTTGCAGGGAGGGTCTAGTGGATTTTAAAATGTCCCGCAGATTTGAGGGACGCTTATAGGAAACTTTGGGACATGAAGGTAAGAGGAGGGAAGTAGAGGTATTGTTTTTTAAGATTGGATACAGGTCTTTCAATATGTTTTTGATCCTGTGTGCACCAGGGAAGAATGTGGTGACAAGGTTAAGTTGGTCAGGTTGGTGGGTCTTGGTCCGAGTGGTATATTTTGCAGTAGGAGACAGGATTTTATTTAAAAGCAACTTCTCTGGGTACTCTCGTTCTCTGAGGGAGTGATGGAGAGTTTCGATATATTCTTTTAGAGAGGGGGCATTGCTGCAGATCCGGTGGCCGCGGATAGAAAGGGAATAAGGGATTGAGTGTTTGGTGTGAGAAGGATGACAGCTGTTAAAATGGAGGTATTGGTCGTGGTTAGTGGGTTTTTTGTGGACGGAGGTGATGAATTTACTGTCCTTAATTTGGATATTAATATCCAGGAACGTAATTAAGGAGTCAGAAATGGAAGATGTGAAGGAAACTGAGAATGAAGAGTTCAGTGTGGAAATGAAAGAAGTTAAAGAATCACATGATTTTGTGCACTTTCGGGAGCATGTAAAAATGCGGAGTTTTGAAATGAAGGGGTGATAGTATGGCGATGTCAGAGGGGGATAGGCCTTCACTTGGGCCGAATTCCTGGAATTCCAGGAATTCGGAACGCTAATTTAGCCATTATTGTGGGAATTTTTGGTGAGTGGTGAAAACATTCTATTGAGATAGCTATTAAAAATCATATTTTCAAACACTTCAATTACTTATGATCGCATTCACTTTTGATTACATCAAATTCCATGTTAGATGTCATACACTGGAATATTAAACGTCGAATTTTGACACTTCAGGACACGTGTATTGTACTGCGAGTTGCTGTATTGTTATTGCCCCGATGTTTTGGGTGCCCCAAATATGTCACGGCTGCAAGTAATAGCAATGCAATGGACTATAAATGGCAAACACTTCGGAAACGAGAAAATATTTCATGCCTCCTACCTCTCTAAAAAGTGTATAAAAACGGATATATGGTTCGGAGAAAGTCCTATCAATTGAAATTTGCAAAAATGCTAGATAATAATAACAATAATGCAGTGGATGGAAGCCCTAAGGGGCGACCTTCTAGGATGCCATGCTGCGAGCGAGCCCAATCGCAGGGGGTATATGGCAAGGATGCATTCTTTGTGGTGTGAGATGCATCCGGAACACGACCATCTATCGCAGCAGAATCTGGGCAATTATGCCAACCACCTGTGATAAAAGGAAACTCCACACCAACCACCAGTTCAGAGGAACACACCACCGACCAGACCACTCTCCCCGACACAGGCAGCCTCTCCACCGTCTGCGGAGAGAACGGCATTCGTGTCAGAGTCTCTGCCAAATAGGAAGGAAGCTGGTCAGGCCGTCTCTGAACTACGATTGCGGCTATTGAGCACAGTTACCTATATATGATGAATGACACACTAGGCAGAGAGACATCCACCAAAAGATCTCTCCGCGGGGTAACCACCTGCCCCAGTTGAATGGTCTTATCGACAAAATCCTGATGGAAACATCGGACTTTTGGACGGTAAGTTGTGTGGTCTACGCTGCTCCCAAAATTATGGCTCACTCCCAAAAGAACACCTCTTGGGAGGACAAAGCAGAAAAGAGGCTGGAACAGTTGAAGGCCAAGATCACGCAGGTGAGGCGACAGGCGTTGAGAATTCAGTGCGTGATGGAATACATGGTATCTGGGCGAATTATAACTCCCAAAGTTCGGCACATAGCCTGCAGCCTCAGATACAACCATCACACACTGAATAAAAGCGTTTTGATTACTATTAAGCAGCACACAGTTGATAGAGTACGAGCACTCACCACTGCCCGGAAAAAACTCCTCAAGAGGAGTAGGGTCATTAGGGAAAACTCCACCTTTCTCCTTCACCCGTCCCGTCTCTTTCGACCACCTCCACCTGTCGTTGAATCACAGTCACCCGTCCAAGAGGTTGAACATTTCTTGAAGGAAATCTACAAAACGTCAAAGCCATTCAACGGAGACTCTCCAGCCATAGGCCTCTTTAAAGAGTTTTGTGACCACCACCTACAAGACATGGATGGACCTCTTTCAGTCACCGAAAGTGACGTGAAGAAGGCCTTCTCTGGCAAGAAGAATTTCTCGGCTCCAGGAATGGATGCCGTGAATAATTTCTGTTGGAAGAAGTTTACTTCCACCCACCAACACCTCGCCAGAATCTTCACGTCCTTTCTAAATGGTAGAGAACCAATTCATCCTTGGCTGACTGAGGGACGCACAGTTCTGATACCTAAGAAGGGAGACTTATCCGATCCAAAGAACTACCACCCCATAACCTGCCTCAACACTGTATATAAGGCGTTCTCCTTGATCTTGAGCGACCTTATCCTCCACCACGTCCAGCCTGTGTAAGAGGAGGTGTACGAGCAGAGGGGCTCAAAGTGGGGAATCGCAGGATGCAAGGACAACCTGCTCATTGATAGGTGCATATGCCAGAATGCCATACGGCATAAGCAAAACCTATCAATGGCCTGGGTGGACTACAAGAATAGATATAGTCGCCATGACATGAATAGGATACTCTGATTGGAATACAGGTAAATGTGCTTACGAAGATATTGTTTTCATGATCACAGCAAGTCTCCACAACACACGCAAAATTTTGCTTCAGGCAAAAATTATTGCCATATAAAAATATGAATAGATAATAAGTAACTTGCAATATTTGTCGTCAACTATTGTTAACAATAAAAATTTAATATCTCATAAAATAACAAAAAATATAATGTAACGGAACGGGCTCGATTCTCCTCGGCCCCATGTCTCGCCGCAGTCCTTACGCCTCTGAGAAAGGACCCCTTACCTTCGTCTCGATGCCTTGCCCACTTTGGACTCCCCCTGTGGGGAATGTTTCTGAGGAAAAGATAACATGACCTTAGTCGCGTATTTGATAAGGGCGCCACTCAAAACCGCAGCCTCGAGCAAGCTTAGCCGGTAAAGCAAGGACATTCCAATTGTTCAAGGGTTGGGGATCTTGAGCTAGGGAGGACGGTAATATGACAGCACAGATAGAGCCGTATGACGCGAGCACGGGAAAGGTTACGCGAAGCGTATGAATGAATGTCCGACCTTTTTCCAACAAACACAAATAATATTTATTGAACAAAATAACCATCAAAATAAACACTGGATTAATCAATTGAATGATAACGATGGAAAATGAACACCAATGTGACACTCTAAATCTAATCAACCTGTCTTACTAACTAATGAGGGATGATTGATTTCGATGGGTGAAACATAAATGAGCAATTGGAGATTACACAATGAAATACTCAGAAAATGTCTTTCAAACTGATAACAAGTTCCTCGCCCCTTTTCATTAGCAAATACTGTGGACGGGAAGATTATTATACATAGAATACGCCTGATACGGGACGAGAATGAACACTTCACTGGAATAGTCTGATGATCTTGAGATTTGAGTAATGAACAATTCTAGTTCCCAACACTTAGAGAATCACTTGTGAGCAGCAGAATTGAATTAAAGTTGGGGACTTCTGGGGTTGCCGCAACACACTTGCGAGACAGTTTTAACAGGAGATATGGACGGGAGAGAAATACTTATTTTGATTATGAAGGCTGGGTCACAGTGCGACGTCTGATCCGTCGCAAGCGAATTGAAGAAGTTGACACTGATCCATTGAGGGTCCACCAATGCAGCGAACGCTAATTCTCAGCATAAACGTCGCCTTCTGGCGATGGGACCGCGCCCTTACCAGCGGGGTGCCGGTATCAGTGACTGCAATCCTTTCCGATGTGTCTCCGATAGCTGCTTCCGCTCCTTCAGCCCTGCCTGGTCTCTCTCCGTCTCTCGAACATTGTAGTTCAAGAGTCTCTGTCCATCGGCTAACTGCCGACTGTCTATCTCTGACCCCGACTGTGTCTTTCGGCTGACCGCCTTTAAGAAGACCTTTCCGGAGACTCTCTTTCCGAAGACTGCCTGTTCGGAGACTGCCCCGCGTTCACTCCCTGTACTCCATGTCCTCCCCCTCACGTGACATAATTCAAAATTTCACCATTTAGCTTTTGCTCTTACATTGACCAATCACCTGGGTCCACAAAAGGTGGCGTGATTCTCACAGTTACAATTTTACTGTGCTCCTCAAAGGAACATTTTACCAGACAATTCATTCAAGAAGGCCGACGTTCATCTCGCTCGCACAATGAAAACCCCGCTTGGAACACAAACGACAGGCACGGGAGAAACAAATTCAAGAAATAATTCAAGAAAGAAGCATAAGACGGCTGGTCTGTCACAATACGAACAGACCTCGATTGTTCATTGATTCAACAGGCCTCGCAGCGCACAACGTACAGACTTCACAACGCGTTTCCCTTTCCTTAGACCCAAAAAAAAATTTCTAAGAAAATAATTCCTCCACACTACGAAGGCTATTTGTACAAATGAGGAATAGAAAAGTGTCCCAAGTTGGTCCCACAACGGTAAAATGGATTAAAATGCCAAAAACCGACCGCCATGTACTCAGTGCATGTACACGCCCACCAGAAGGTTAAATTTATACTATGCACCCAGTTCCTCTTCTTTCTCATGGGCAACGTCAATAGTAACATTTCTTCCTCTTCACTGTCCGATTTAAACGTAAACATTCCGCCACATTGCTACATAGCAACGGTTAGCTTCTGGTGTGTGTGCGCACATAGCGGACGCCAGTTGTGAGAACAGTTCTCTCACTTAGCATAGTATTCGGTGTGTGGCGGCCTTTAGGAGGAAAGTGAAGAGCAAAAAATAGTCTTCTTAAGGAAAACTTCCGTAGCACATAAAGTTTAGGTCCTAAAACAGAGTGGCAATAATCTTATGACTAATATGCTTTTTTTATTTGAAGTATACAAGTGTGATAACCACCTTCAATATTACAGTGATAATAACAGCTAGTACATGCAAAAATAGTAGAAAAAAGTACCCTCTTCTAAAAAATAGTAACAAAATAGTAACTAAACAGGGACAAACTAAATTGATGGTGTGACCAAAATCTTGCGTAGGTGGAATTCTAATAGGATGCCGCTTCATATTAAGTTGAAAATTATTTTTTTAATCCATTTAGTCTCTATTTATTTCAGTTAAGGAACTCCTTCCGATGCAAGGTATTGTATAAAAATATTTTTTTAAATTCCAAATACATAATTACTAGAGAGAAGAGAAATACGAAAGAGAATAATTACAACATTGAGTAAAGTGCAAATAGATTAAATTATGCTTTTAAAATGGTTCTCATGATGCTGAGATTGATGGCAAGTTTAGGTTGGGTACTTGGCAGGTTGGATGATTGGACCAGAAGAAGCAACTTGTTACAATGTTCTTTGGAAACATTGCGCTTCTTGCACTTGAAGATGACTTTACTTGAATTAATTTTGTCTCACGGATTAACTGAGGGCTTAACATGCTTAAAACTTTCATACACAAATATATAATAAAACTTGCATATGAAATGTTTTATAAACAATGACTGACAAAGAATTTATATACCGTATTTACTCGTGTAAGCCGCACCCTCGTGTAAGCCATGCGCTCGTGTAACCCGCGCACCCCCATTTTCGGGCAGGCTCGTGAGGAAAAAAATTATTTTTATCAAAAAATCAATTTTTTACCCTTGAGCTTGCATCATTTTGTCATAACATGAATGCACACGATACACAGCCAGTGTTTTATTGTGCATCTTTATATCCGCTAACATCACACAGTAATCACAGTTGTATACAATCACATCATCCAGCTATAAAAATGGCATCAGTTCGAAATGAAATATCCTACTAAAATAATTGCAGAACTATATACAATTTCAACCCGTGATCATTCGATTACAGAAATCCATCGGCAAATAAACAAATAAAAGCAGAATGCCGTCCATACCTGATAGATGCCTGATAGCGGTGGTCTCGTCAGCTTTCTTTGCAGTAGCTGTGGGCTGGGACGATTTAACAACACCGGAACGTCTTGGAAACACACGGAAAAACTAAACTCAATGTAATAGCAGTTATCATTCTATTAAACTAAAGAAAAACACATTCGTGGAAATAGGATTGTGAATCACTAATGAATAAATATATCATAATAGTTCTCACTTTTAGCTTTCGTCACTGCTACTAAGATCTGAGAAAATCACATCCTCACTTTCACTGTCCCACACCTCACTGTCTTCATTGCCGTCCATGTCATTTGAAATGCAACATTTCTTAAAGCTTTTTACGACTAAATCCTCTGGAATCATCTTCAATTATGCCAAAATCCACTGACAACTCTGCGTCATCTCTGGTTTTTTTATTTTTCCCGTGGGAGTGTCTTCATGTACTATACACTTGCCATCCACTCTCTGTACAGGCTCTTCATGTTCGCTTTGGTCTATTTATGCAAACGTCTAATGGCTGCAACAAAGACGTCATGCCACCTGGAATTGTCATCTGGTCAGTCTTTCCTTCTTGCAGCCTTTGTTTTACAGGTTCTTTAAGATGCCCAAAAACTACTAACACTAACTACTACTACTAACAAAACTACTAAAGTACTAACATGCTCCGCAACCATAGTAAGGCACCAGGACGGGATTCCCACATACATTTTATCCAATCTTAGACCATATTACTGTCCATCCAACCATTTTCTTGCACTCTTACTATTATACCGGCTGGAAATATCACTTTCTCAGGTCGAGTTTTTCGTTTAAAAATAACATAGTTGGGCTTTGTTTCCTATCTGCCAGTACTGTCAACATCACTGTACAACACTGTTTTTCATAACCACCACTTCGTACTTGCACAGACTTCTGGCCAATTTCATTCACAGTTGTTTCTCATGGCATCTCGAAGTACACTGGTGTTTGGTCTGCATTTCCAATTTGTCCCAATAAGTAGCAATGTTTTTTCCTCAGCTGAATTTCATGCCTCTGAAAACTCTCCAGCTTATCTTCATATGCATCAGGTAAGCGCTGGGAAATCGTCGTCCTTCTCCTAATTTCTGATAAAAAATCGTTGTAACCATCCTCCGCTCGCCTTAAAGTCTGCCAGAGGAACACCTAATTCTCTTGCTATTTCTCTTGTTTTCACCTGGCACATTTCTGTTGACACTGCATAAGCATACTGTCGTCGATCAAAGGTGTATGAAGCCAGTCGCTTTTATAGTACAGGGTATTTTGCACTTTTACCCCAAAAAGCTCTCATACTTATTTTTGCAGATTGCAGTTTTTCCTTCATCTTCCTCCAGTCTCTGATGTATGATTCAGATACACCATATTTCCTCCTGCAGCTCGATTTCCTATTTTTCGGCATCGCTTAAAATATGTAGTTTTGTACTCACAGGATACGATCGCAATTTCACTTCAGAATTCATTTTTAGGGTGGTAACAGCAAATTATTTTAAAGTGCCAAATGACTCAAACTCGTTTACTCCTCTCACGCATGGAGCAGATAGCACGGAGAGAAAAGCACGTACAGTAAGAAGGTGCAATCCCTGAGCATACGAGTCTTGCCACTATGTAACAAATACTTTGTCGTGTCTTTACAAATTCATATATATGTACATTCCACCAGATAAGTACTATACCAAATCCTGTATTCAGGATTACATGAAACAATTGGTGTAGTGCCAAGTAGTAAGATAGTATGCGTTACACTGATGAAAATGGTGAAGCATCAAGCACAAACATTGACACAATATAATTTCGATAAAAACCCAGTTCAGCATTGATAAGGATATTTCATAGGAATCAAGGAGGAGGCGTAAAAAAATAACTTATTTTCGTGCTGACATTTGAAGGTCAATTTTTGCATGAAGAATCTCTGAGCTGAAATAAAATCAATGGCTAAGAATGGCGAATCATTTTTAATAGGTTACCAGGAAAAAATTGCAAAAACTGCCTCCTATAACACTACGTAAAAGTGAAAGGTCATACCATGTTTGGCCAAGCTTGGTGCCGATTCATAAACAGCGTAAATTAGAATCCGCATTGCAGTAAACTGCATTTGGGGAATTTTCACTGTATGTGCATCATGAAAAAAGACCTTCTGGGAATCTAAACAAAGAGGAACGTCTGAAATTAATGCAAGAAATATTATAATCTAGGCACGTACCAAAGCAAGACTGTTCTCAGAAACTTGATTGACATATTTTTCTTGAGACAACTCATGAGTTAGGTCATTACAAATAGTGACTCTGTATCCTTTGGTGTAGCGATCCATCTGTCTGGCCATATCTGCTACTGCATCCACTGGAATGAAATGATAAATATTACAGAAGCTTGTCATATGAGATAAAAATCTAGGGTAGGCCAGAGCTATTTCTATAATTTATTATAATACCTAATAAGAAAAATACATTAATTGTATGATTTGCATTTCTGAAAGTTTTGTTATCAAGGTTAGATTCATTCATCTGAGAAAGGTCTCCAAAGTTTTTTAGTAGATTTTTGCAGCTCATTGTTCATTCAGGCTTTTGGTTCTGCCCAACGAAGCCGGCAGCATAGCATGGCGAAACTGTTACTGCCTAATACTAAATAATTAATCGCAGAACCAAAAGCCTGAATACTGTCTCCAAAGTTTGTAGCAGTTATAATATACATATAGGCCATTTCCATCTCAAGCCATTTTATTTTTAAAGATAATTTTTCATGAACGTATGGTCATTTGTAAAAAACATAAAATGGCCAATTCAATGAGCAATAGAAAAATTGTCACTTTTCAAATGTCTCTAATTTGGTCAGTAATCAGGCTGATGTATTGAAAAGTTTTTTGTTCTTAAGTGCCTTTATTCCATTTCATATAAAAAAATAAATTTTTAATAGGGAAGCCAATATGTATAACTTTGCAAATTGTTTAAAAATCATAAAATGACATATATTTGATATTTTGTGACATAGGTATGTCATTTTAACACTTTCTCAACCTTAATACGTTTTTAAGCCCCTCTCGATAAAAAAAAGAAAGAGGCACTCCAGGAGTGCCGACAGAAGTGAAAACTTGAAATAACGTGAGCATTTTTGAATGTACGGAATAATTTCTAATGAAGTGTTTTATTAATCAGTAGAGAGTAGTTTCACGTATATAATAAATTAAATATTCATTTATTGCGCTATTGCACACAATTATTTAACATAAAAATTGTACACTTCAGAACAATCAACTTTCATCCATTATTTCAACAACTCTTTCATCATCACCGCCATCATCATCGGCAATATCTAAAACTGATACAATAGGCTTATGGTAACTAAAGTAAGAAACGAATAATTTTGATTCGAATTTGCAAAAATGTCTTGTAAATACTGCATCAATAGTAGTTTTATATTTCGTTGTGCCAAGATTGCGATCATTAGACATCGTTAAACCAAACTCACTATTTAAAAATTCAATCAATGGTAGATTTTTATCGTCTGCAAAGTTTATGTTTATGTATATATGAATAAGCTACTCAAATTGAACGTATTAAAAGAAATTGAGTTATATTGTACTAACCTTCACTATTCTTGTATCGAGTACACTCTCCTGCACGAGTATGGACTATTATATTATCCGGCACAATATTTGTAGCAACCCAAATTGAATGAACTAAACCGTATATTAGATATATATAATGTAATATGAATAAAATTATAATATAGTTTATTTGACGGTGACGCGAGTCCAATAGTTTTTACCCATCCACAAGTACCGTGTATATAGCGAGTATACTGTGTATATACAGAATACACATAATTATACATATATTTAGCAGCAGTGACGGTGATGGTGACGCAAGTCCAATGGCTTTTACCCATCCACAAAAGTGTATATACAGAATATACAATTACACATATATTTAGTAGCGGTGACGGTGATGCGAGTCCAATGGTTTGTACCCATCCACAAGTACTGTGTATATAGCGAGTATACTGTGTGTATACAGAATACACATAATTATACATATATGTAGTAGCGGTGACGGTGACGCGAGTCCAATGTCTTTCACCCATCTACAAAAGTGCTCAACGCGACATAAGAAGTTTTCACTTCAAAAATAATTATCATATCCTCAATTTTTAAATTACTGTCCATTTCACATTTATTTTTACATTTAGAGGTAGTCCCTTCAAAAGCTTAAAATAGACTCTTACCATATTTTCATATACATATTTCAAGTATATTCATCAATAGCAATTTAAATATTTCAATAAAACCTTGAGCTGTTATATTTCACAAATTGTGGCCAAAACAATCCACTTTTGGTAAAAACGCATGAGAAATTATCCTAAACCTAATGCTATTTTTTGCCTCATCACTGTCAGTTTTGCACATAAGTTCAGTTCGAATTATCATGAAATTACATTCCAAAGGCCTCTAGTGTCTTATTTTCCTTAACATTGCCGGAAAAATACCTTGCTGGACAGGAAGATTTTGGCACGTTGTGAGTTTTCAGCTACTCACATCAAACTTTTGTGTCCACAAACAAGCTTTTTAACTAATTGCTAGAGATCCGTGAAAGTGGTTTTATTTTTTGCTAAAATTCATTTTAAAACTATGCGGCTTCAGTGTTATAGAAAATCTTGGCGGTGTTATTATAATTTAAATTTTTTTTTTCAAATTTCTAGGTGCTTTATTTTTTTTGGTACAAGTTTTGTGAATGGATATAATTTTATTGAGAATTTTACATAATAAATGTAATAAAATGTTGATTGTACTAAATTTCTGATAAAAACAAATGAAAAAATTGGTGCAGGTTGCGTTAATATTATAGAATGAGCAATAAAAGGTGCCAAGGGAAGGTAGGTAGAAATAGATGCAACAAAATCGTTTAGTATTGATTACAGCTGTTGCCAATCGCAATCAGTCAAGAAAAGTAGTGAAAGGAGCACGCATAACTGAACACAATAGGAAACTTGACCTGGGGGTGTGTTGAAATTATTTTATTTGCATTGAAGTACAGTGGAGCGCCGAATATCCGACGATCCGTCCGCTAGAAAAAAAAAATAGGCCCATTTCACATGGATGCGGATGCTCCGCGCTCTGCACGCGGAGCGTCACATCCTTTCACATTGGCGCGGACGACATATGTCCAAGTGTCCACATAATACCAGTTGTGTTGAGGTTGCCAAGCTTGGAGGACGTCCTGCAACCTAGTGCAATTAAAGGAATTGGTATATACCATGCTATGAAGCAACGGAAGAAAAATGCCCGCCAAAGGCGGTTTTGAGTGCACCCTATAGTGGCACAGAGATCTTAGAAAGAGAGCGAAAGACTGTGTCTATTTTGCCATCCATAGCGCAACTCGCAGTGGCATTTCACCGAGCTCTCTCAACAAACTACAACCTGCTTCGTCCGCACAAGACGTCCACGTTCATGGGTATGCACCAACCTGTCTATGTGGCCCGTATGCGTGCGGATGGACCTCGGCAGGAAGGCGAAATGCGGATGGCTCCACTGCGTGTGGACGGTTTAGCTTCTCCGGTCGAAAGAATGAAGAAAAACACGCAAAAAACTAGGAGACCGGCCAAACGGTCATCTTCTTTATCGCGTAACGGCCAAAATATTTGATTTGTGCACTTTATTGTTTTATATGAAGAGAACTACATCTCTGCATTACAAATATTCTTTTAAAATTAAACCGCTTTAGCCAAGTAATTTAATTTTTAGTAGTCCACACGCGTAGTGCGGAGCACGGATCGACCGGATCCATGTGAAACGCGTCCAATGTGGTTTTCCTGCGACAAGTTATTCAATGAAGCTGTCTACTACATTACCGTGAGTCACCGCAATTACTGCTCCGCATCGATGGGTTCCGGGTGCGTGAGCTTATATTTCCGCTGTTCCGCGGGTGTGTTATTTTTATTAAATTTCTTTCAGCGCATCATGGATTCAAATATCCAATTCTTCAGGAGAGAAAGCGCGTCGTTCTAGATATTCATGAGAATGTGAGGATTGATAAATGGGAATCTAAGAGAGAGTCCGTGGCTAATTTAATGGTGAATTCTGGTGGAGATATCACGTCGAGGGGGGAATGGCAGCGCCGAAGGTGCAAAGATATGGCACCGTTCCGGTGAGCAGAGCTCACCACAACCAGTCTTTAAACATATCCAAAAGGTAGTGCATCGCGGGAATTATAAAATTAGTGTGTTAGGTGTTGTTTGTGTGGAACTTGAATTATTAAAATTTTAGTATATTTTTCTTTTGCTAAACCTAAAGAAGGAATGGGGAAAACAATATAGTTCAGTTCCTGAAATATATTACGTGAATGCTATATGCGGGCGAAAAAGCAAGTTATTGGCCTTTGGATCATAATGAGATAGCGCGAATGAACTTCAGCAGCGTTAAACAATGAAGGCCCAGGCTTTAATCGATTTTGACTCATTACATTCGCGATTTTTTTGCTAAATCAAGTAAAATTCGTGATAAAAGCGCAATTTCGTTTTATTTACTGATTTTGTGGTATTTCGTGGAATATCGCGTTATTTTGCGGTACATCACATCTCGCGAATTTCACGGATCTCTACTAATTGCTTGTCTAAAGAAATGGTACACAAGTTTCCACCTTATTGCATTCTTTATTATAATTATTGATATTATGGAATTAATGGTGTTAAACATATGCGCTGGTGTATTTATTCCCAACAATAGATGAGTTAATTTACTCATGGTATTGAAGAATCAAGTATCGAAAAATAATAGTACCGTGAAAATTTTGGTATCGAGAATTGAGTATCATATTTATTGTATCAGACCATCCCTAGTAACTAAACCCTAACTAAAATTTAAAGGGGTTGTTTTTAGGTATGCCCGAGTAGTAGGTACTTTATGATCTCAAGTCGAGTATCGAGTCGAGTTGCAGGTACTCATAAGTGTCGAGTCGAGTCGTATGAACTATGGCAATTTCCCAACCAGGCAATATAATAATGCATGCACCAACATATTCTTGTTTTCCCAATCTCCTCGTGGATTTTCTGTTCTTAACATATGGCCTAATTTAGAAGGGAAAAGGTGATAAGGAATATTTATTGTAATCGTGACAGAATTAGGAGTTGAATTAAAATAAATGTGTCTTGAACAGTTCCAATAGGACAATTGAAATGAACTAACCTCTTGTACTTTGTCAACAGTTTTATTTAATGACTGCATTGGGTTGAAAACTTGTGTATCCAAAATTCCTAGGAAGAGCCCAGAGTAGTCGTAGCAATTAAAGTTAGACGACAAGAAGACTATCAATACCAAATACAGTGGAAGTCCGTCATTACGAGCGTGGTACATAGCGATATTCTGGCTATAGCAAGTGATTTTTTACCAATGTTTGGTCTCATGGTAATAACATACGAAATTGGACGGTTGTAGCGAGTGGTTATTTCTCTCGTATTGCCATAACAAGTACGATTTTTCGTTTGTCATCAAGGTTGCATAATTTACAGGCACTTTCTGCTACGAGCGACAAAGTTATTCAAATAGAAATTACTTTGCGGCAATGTATCACCTTCAAAAGAAAATGTACCTAATTTGAGATCAGAGTTCCGATTCCCTCTTTGCATGCTCCGATGCTCTAGGTACGTCACTTGTCCTATTGATGTGATGATGCGTTTCAAAGCTCTCTCAGGCACTACGCAACATAATTTCAGAGTGGAAAAATCACGAGGAAGTGCAAAATCTACCTCACCACTATCACCGGGGTAAGGTTACAATTGGAATTGACTGAAATAACGGCTCACCTCGATCCATTCGAGCACCGGCCGTATCAACCCTGTGTGGGCTTTCGACTTTCGCCTTACTTCCGGATCATCCGTAAAAATTATGACGCAAGTAAACAATGTACAACTGCAAATTGATAATGGCAAAACTCATTGTTAATGCAAGGCAAAGGAGCGATCTTCTCGCATAAATCCCATTTCGTTCTAGCAGAATGCGTCCCGCACTCATAAATTTCTTCTTGTCCAAAAATTAGCGGTGATGTTTTCTCATCCTAAGCGAGAGGGTGGCCTAGGGAGGTGTGAGAGGGCCACATGGGGGAATTAGCTGTCAATGCTTTTTGAGTCAGCAAGCCTCGGAGCAGCAGGATGCGACCCCCGGATGATCCCGGCTGGTGTCAAAGGATCACCCAAGCCAAAATACGAGCCGAGAGAGGGAAGACACTGTCAGCCTGTGCTCATCACGGAATGATTTACCACCGTCCTCCTGAAGCGAACCTGAAAAAAGTATCTGGTATCGGAAGGGGTGGGGGGAGAGAGCAAAGACAAAGAAGTCGGCTGAATCGGAGGCCCAGGTTGGCCTTGGCGCTACCATCGCAGCAAACCACCAATGAAGAAGTGCAACATGCTTTCATGCCTTGAGGGGTGTGGATACCATTCAAATCGTCCTAAATAATGGTCATCCTGTGTTGAGGCTGATGTTGGAACTAGTTGGAACCATGGAAGTTGGCTGCTGAAGCTTCTGAAACGACGGCCCCCTCCCGCCAACTAGCGAAAGCCACCTGAGAAGTTAGGGCGTGGGAAAGTGATGAAGGAAATGTGATACTTTTGGCTTGCGGTCATAACTGCTGAGGGACTCCCAGCGGGCAACGCCCCCCCCCCCCCCAAACTAGTGGAAGACACTTGAGAAGTTAGCGCGTGGGAAAGCGATGAGTGAAACGTGATACTTTTGATGAAATGTGAAGCTGACTCGAGAAAAAAATATCACTTCACTCTGACCCTCCGATGAGCGCTGAGGAGTGTGGCGGGAGAGAGAGACCCGGTGTGGTTGAGGGGAGAGCAAGAGGAAGGCCAAGGACGCGTAGCCGTTCGCTGGACTGCCGACAGCGCTCGGCGCTAAGGCCTGAGGAAAAAAGCACTGGACATCTACACTCTCACTCACTCTCATATCTTTGCTCTACACTACTACAGTAATTTTATGTACTTGTACAAGCTAAGCTCCTACTACAGTAGGAGCTTGGCTTGCCTGAGCCCCTGTACGTTCCACCAGATCACAGAGTATTGATCTAGGCTCAACTCTTTGATCTTTGTGATCCCTGAAGATGGTGCAATTGGGATGAAAGGCTCTGGTCCAATTGGGTTCCCGCTTGAGCCTTCCTTTGCCAGTTCGTCAGCTATCTCATTTCTGGTTATGCCTATGTGGCCAGGGACCCAGGAAAGTTCTACGTTGCTCTGTCTGCTGAGAGAATCGAAAGCTTCACAGCACCACAGCAGCAGTCTTGATTTGCACCATGGAGATATGACAGCTTTTAAAACTGCTTTGCTATCGGTGCATATGTGAATTGATCTGCCTTTACGACATAATTCCTTGGCAGCATAGGCACAGGTCAGCAAAGCATAGACCTCTGCCTGGAAAACTGTTGCATACTCCCATAAGGGGATTGAACCTGTTGTGGGATCTATTGTGAAGCCCGAGAACAACTCACCTTACCTTAAAGGGGAACATTTTACCCCTGATTTGTTAAATTTTAGCACCATTAGAAAAGCACTGAACTCAGTCCAGGGGTTTCTCCTTTTGCTTTTTTAAATTACTCGCACTGAAGACACGAGATTGAAACTTTCATCGCCGGTTGGCTAGAAGAATGCAATTTATAATTCTAGCATTCAATTTGCCAATTTTCTACATTTTCCACCTCTAATATGGGGAACTTTCCATTTGCTCTAGCCCACTAATCACTTCACAGCACAACGGTACACTTGCCTTCCATTCATTACAGATCCTGCGCAATAGGTAGCTCACTTCAAAACAGATCAGGAGCAAAGTTGATGAGCACTACACTACAAATGAACATCAATAATGGCACGATATTCCACAGACAAAAATTCTTTCGCCTTGACCGGGATTCGAACCTGGATCCCTCGATTTCGTGTTGAGTGCTTTAACCAGTTAAGCTACCGAGGCATCCTTCTCCCCTGTGGATGTTTTTGGTGGCTTTAAAGGAACAAGGTGTTCCGGACTGCTAGACTTACCCTTGTGGACTATGGTGCTAAGTGTATGCTTTGGACTGCTTATTGACATCATATGTCATAAGGTAAATATCGTGGCTAGTCCTGGTATCCTCAAAATTGGTCACTAATGCCATCTGTGATTTTTGTCAAGTTTGTTGATTTTCCCTAACGGCATCAAGCATGGATATTATGAGGTTTTTAATCACTATGTGATAAATAGCTAACCTTTTTACATACAGATTATGAAAGAATTCGATAACTATACACTACACAAAGCATTTGGCAGCGACTATTGTCGTTCACCCACAAAATGCTACCAGCAGGTTACCGAACATTCAAAGATCATGACTCTACCCTCCCTTTACATTTTTTCCTGTGCCACTTTTGTGATGTGCCATCCAAATCTATTCAAACGAAACACCGAATACCATCAACACAACACACGAGGAAAAGAAAACATCCATATCAATCAGTATACCTACTCTAACTCATAGAAAGGTCCACACCACTCTGCCTCTGTCATTTAAAAATGTCTACCAATTCATATTAAACCTGTATCCTCCAAAAATATATTTACCAGGAGGTTAAAAACATTTTTAGTTAGATCTGGCTTTTATAGCACTCAAGAGTTTATCATGGGCTAAAATGCATAAGCCATGTATATATCTTCGCTATTTCGTGAAATTATTTGTAATATTGTACTACGTGTGATATCTCTTGTATTATGTGACATTACTTGCATTATTGACATGCAGATGATCCTTGTTTTGTTGGACGGATCCTATGTTTAACATTTTGCCTCTTACCATAATTACTCCACCCGCTCCAGAAATAATGTACACAAAATACAGTACTCAAGATCTCTCTGCCTAAAAGACCCCTATAATTGTCAATAAAATTTCAAATGAAATTTAAGCCATCTACTTACCTTCCATATTTAAAAAGAGTGTAAAACATTTTCTAAATGAGAGGTGTTATTACAGTGTCACAAAATATTTAGAAGTTTCACTGACAAATATCTGATACTAATATTGTGTTAATATTATCTGTTTATTTTTTACTTCTTTTTTGTATTACTTTTCATGTAACTCTACCGAGTAGCCATGAATGTATTTGGCAACGGTGAACATAAATAAAATAATAATAATTTGTAAAACCACACTGAGGATCAATCAAGTATTTGTATTTCACCAGCGTACATTGTTCCATTCAACGTCATTCATGTGCGTGATTAGGTGCACTGATGTGTTCCAATCTGCACTAAATGCAACACCTTGTGATGGTACAGGTGTACCATTTAAGTTTTAATGCGGTCACGTTGGCCAGAGGGGAAGGACATTTTTAGGTTGGTACCATTAACCGATTATTAGAAGAATGAGAGGCCGGCAATAATTGAAAGTGGCGTGGGGAGGCGGTTGTTGTTTGACAGCGGCATTAGTGAGTGGGTATTGAGAGTGAGTGGTCAGCATTAGGGACTCAGTATAGAGTATTCGGCTGACAGTATTGAAAAGGTGCAGTGATTCATAAAAACAGTGATTCATTCACGGAAAACATTACAGCCAATTGCAGATAGTTGGGCAGCCTGAGGACTACACGACTGCGAGCAGAGCGAGTTGTACCACAGGATTGGGACAGAACCATCCTCGAGTTAATACACCAGACGTCTGCCATAAATATATCCACTTGTGCTGTCAAAATTAGTCCTAAAGGACAGTCTCTATTATTGTCAATAGAATTAAGAAATACATATAAGTAAAAGTGAATGAGAGTGTTGAAATAAGTAATTTTACACAAGGATATTAATTGCATAAAGGAGAAGTCAATAAAGTTGTTAAAATTGTGTTAAAAATACCAAGGTTATAAAGTGTTTTTTTATAAATGTCTTTACTCGACTAATAATTAAATGTTCATTTAAATCTAAGTATATGTCTAACGACAATTTCTTTACCCAATGAGTAGCCAGGGAAAAAGGCAATAAACTAAAAGAGAGTACAGTAAAACCTCGTTAATTCAAAATATAAGGGACCAAAAAAATTGGACTTCGAATTATCCGAGTTCGAATTAAACATTCTTTCCGAAAATTAACAAAAAATATCCCGTATTTTCTGAGATAATCACTGTACTGCTATATTTTTTTATAAAAAGGCAAATAATATGTACCAAAATGAGGATTTTTTGACCAAATTCTTCACGTTTATCAGATTCAAGTGAAAGTTGTAGAAGCATGCACTATCAGACCCGATCACGTGGAAAATAAAAACAAAATGAATGATTCCGGGCATGTGTCCAGTAATATCACATATATAAGGTGTATTTTCCAGTTCACCAAAATTTTCGCTGTAGACCTTTAAATTTACTGGCCTGCTCTCAGCCTTTTTCCCCAAGACTTTTCTATGATGAAGAGCTGCTGCTTCATCATCCTTGCCCACTGGAAGTCCCTTATCAGTTACGACCGTGGACCAAAAGTATCACATTTCACTCATCACTTCCCCACGCCCTAACTTCTCAGGTGGCTTCCAATAGGGGAGGGGCTTGGGAGAGGGGAGAGAAAGGCAGGGGTGGAGTATCACGTCAAGGTCGGCGACGAACCCAGAATCAGTTAGCCCTCCGAAAGAAGCTCAAGGGAACCCAAGAAAAAAATAGCTGACGTAGTGTCGGACAGACCACCCATAAGTAGTCCCTGTATAAATTTGATTGTTTCAGGCTTGACTTCGTGGAAGTGATTGATATTAATTTTTAATATAAAACCTTGTACTTTTCCACACTTCGAAGTGTGGAAAAGTACCAGCCAGGGACTGCTTAGAACTTCGATATTTTGAATTAATCGATATTTTGAATTAATCAATATTTCGAATTTAGAGGGTTCGAACTAACGGGGGTTTACTGTACATAGTAAAATTAAAATTTTACAACCTTGAGTGAAAATCTCTCATGGACTCACCAGGAGGAAGATTCAATGTCTCTTCATCACTGCTCGTATCATCTCCAACATCCAACACTGAGAGTAAAGGTTCTGGAGCCTCTGAATCCACTACCCAATACTTATCAGGATCACCCTCCCTATGGTTGCTTCTGGGAACTCCTTGATGTCCCCTACTTCTCGTTGGTCTCTGGCTTCCCTTATTGGGGGCAGTAGCATCTCCACTCGCTTGATTCGTTTCACGGCCTTGAGAGAATCTTCTGCCTGGTGATGTGCGTTTTACGGTTTGACCTGCCGGGCAAACTTTGGCCCTGTGATTTTCAAGACTGGCAAGGCATTTTGCAGCCATGTATCTCACATAAGGGTGATTGTCATTTTCTGCCAGCATGTCTAGAACTGAAAGAAACAGACAGTAAATCATTCTTCAGGTTTCCACGATTTTTAATAATTTGCTTTTTATTACAGTAGAAACTCGAAAAAACGAACTTCGAAATTACGAAATTTTGATTTTACGAAGCAAAATCTTCGGTCCCGACCAAAAGGGTAGTAGTATCAATAAGGGTACTCTGGCACAGATAATTTATGCAGGAATGCAGACTTTGCGACGCCGCTCCGACCGATCAATCTCCACCTCAATATCCAGCCGTTGAGGCCACATGACGCAAATGCTCTTTTCCACCTGCCCACCCACCCAAGGATACCCACCCCGAGGTTACTTCCGCATAGCAACTCTGATGAAACGCAACTCATAAGTATCTGCGTACATACACCCCCATATTCCACACTTTGAATACACTTGTGATTGTTATTATCGCGGTAAACTCCACTCTTTAGCAAATAATTTCCAAATTTAACCAATCGATGTTTTTTTACAATTTTTCTATAAGTTCTATAAACGCAGAAATTGATGGATGGGTCACCGTCAATGCCCACCTTCGAACCCCGGTGAAATAACCAGCACCCCCTTTAAATGCACCCTAGGGTACTAAGGGTATAGCAAAATCCTTGTCGTAGTACCGCATTAACCTATAGCAAAAATTAGAGAGTTTATTAGTAAATCAACCCCATTACTAAAATTTAAACAAAGCGATTAGTTTACTTTTTAGAGAGCAATTCATAGGCGAAGGTATTAGGCGGCAATCAATAGACAGAAGGTAGTCTTGTAAGAAAACTTCTAATATCTTCGTTGTTACAAGGAATTCGGGTATGGTTTAAATTTAAAAGTTGCATTGTTTTTTAATGCATTTCAGATGCACCAATCAAAATGACTCCTAACCTTAAGGGTTCAGGGTTAGGGTATTGATGTACCTTTTTTGATAGAATTTTGTTTTCATATTTACTACATGCATGGGAAACAATTTTCTTTTTTCTTGAAGAACAAAAAAAAATCCCTACCCCCTCTCTACTCTTTTTAGCAAATTATTTCCAAATTTAACCAAGTTTTTTTTTACAATTTTTCTATAAGTATTATAAACGCAGAAATTCATGGATGGGTCTCCGTTAATGCCCACTTTCGAACCCCGGTGAAATAACCAGCAACCCCTTTAAATGTACCCTAGGGTACTAAGGGTATAGCAAAATCCTTGCCGTAGTACTGCATTAACCTATAGCAAAAATTAGAGAGTTGATTAGTAAAACAACCCCGTTACTAAAATTTAAACAAAGCGATTAATTTACTTTTTAGAGAGCAATTCATAGGCGAAGGTATTAGGCGGCAATCAATAGACAGAAGGTAGTCTTGTAAGAAAACTTCTAATATCTCCGTTATTACAAGGTTTTCGGGTATGGTTTAAATTTAAAAGTTGCATTGTTTTTTAATGCATTTCAGATGCACCAATCAAATTGACTCCTAACATTAAGGGTTCAGGGTTAGGGTATTGATGTACCCTTTTTTGATAGAATATCGTTTTCATGTTTATACAAAAAGTGTTAGCCGTTCAACGTAATACACGAATCTATAGTTTGTTCTAACAAATTCTCTTCGAAAGCCCCTTTAAAGTCAACCTTCAATATTACAGGCATGGGAAAAATTTTTTCTTTCGTCTTGAGGAACTAAAAAATCCTTTTATAGCTTCTTTGGTTGAGGAAAATAATATGTCACTGATAAATGTCAATTTAATTATGTTTTTTTACGCAAATAAATATGAATTGAGAAAAAAATAAAATCTGCGACCTATTTGCGATTATAATGGACGTTAAATTTAGTTATTATTCTTCGTGGCTCTTGAATCATTATTACTATACATCTTCTGCAATAATTACCAATACATGACGATATATTAACTTAGGATGAGGCAATCGCAGTTATTATATATGTATACATACAGTCAGAAGTGAGTTACACCGGTGAAACAAAGGAGCTCCTTATGCTATTACCAGATTCCTTTGACAGCTATTGATATTTGAAAATATAATAACCGAAGTCGGCCATCACCCCCAATTCCGAGGATATTTTGATTTAAGGCAACTTTTGCCAGCTACTACAGCATAAATGCAACACTTGGCAGGATGTTCCGTCCATTCCTAACAATTTGGAATGTTAACTCAACATACAAAAGATACCTGAAGTTGCGCATACACCAACATTTCTTCGACGATTAAAAACGTAGTGTCTCATCTCGTTGCTGAGTTATTTCTTTTCTTAAGCACACAAAATATTACCAAGTTTTTATTTTCATGCACCATTAAATCAAATCGCCGTAGTCAAGCCATGTCTAATCTACTCATACATATTTTATTTTGACAATGTCGATAGTATACGCTATTCACAAGCCTGTTAAATATGTTATGAAATATATGTCATGAAAAGAATTGCTGCTACTACTTAAGAAACAAAAACATAATTACGTTACGGCCCATGAAATTCGCTTGAAAGTTGTCGGAAAGTGATCACCGAGTAGAGCACGTTAGTGAAAAACACACGGAAATCAATAGAGACTATTTAAAATCCCAGTTCAACCGTTATGTACTCTACATCAAAGAAACGTCATCATGGTTGAAAAAATACACCTTATCACTCATGGCAACACTAAATAATACCTAAAATACTATATTCCGATGAAATATACTGCTCTGGTCCAGAAAGTTATGAAAAGCAACCAATGTTTCCACGATGTAAACATATGTCAACGTCTTGCACTCTTCGGGTACACTATTCGCTTCTCCAGCCGGCATTGTTCACGTTTACTGACGGTTACCTGCGCTATTATCTCTATTTTCAACGCATCGATTGCATAGGTGATGACTGATTTTCTGCACTAATGACTAAAATCTTGGACAACCTTGTTGTATGACTCTTTTGAGATCATTTTAGTGAGAAAGATCTGCATGTCTCAAGTTGATTGATGGCTCTATTTTTTTCTGATGTTATCTAGTATCACGTCCAGACTCTGAAATGGAATGGTTTGATGATCGTAGTTTGGATATGTTGTTTCCCCCCTAGGTTCATACTGTAGGCTTTTTTAGCAAGTAAGTTGATTAAAGGTGGATCTGATCTCCTGGTTAAGGTAGTTTTTAATGAAAGAATGAATACCTATACTACTCTTTTACAGCCGCCAGCCCTTAATTCCTTACCCCTCCCCTTCCATGATGACCCAAATTCCTCCCCTCTATCACGACCTTAAGCATTCTCTCATACATACTTGTTCCAACCACCTATTCTACCTCTTCCGAGCAGTTCCCTTTCCTCACCCATCACACCGATAACTTACTCCCTCATCTTCCTCCCCGTCCATCGAACTCTCCATTTCTATCCACACCCAATTCTTTTGCTAATATCGTTATAACAATGCTCATTCTCTTCCAACGTATTACCAGACCGTTCAATTGTTCTATTTTTTTACAGTTTTGCTCTCCTACTTTTAAGGTCAGTCTCGCTTTCCTCGTTCTGGAAAAAGCGCATGGCTTTACACAAAGGAAACGGTTGATGACTTTAATTTTCTTATGATTAGTCCTCATTCCATGCCGAACTGCTTTTCTAATGCATCTAATGTTGCATGTGCAATCCTCTGGATGAATGGTCAACTAAGGTCTAATCCTCGGCGATTGTAACCGACTTTATCATCTTTCCAGCTGTCCCCCATCAGTAAATACTTGAATATTGCTAATACAAGTATTTTAATATCTTGAGTAGAACACCGCATTCCTCTAAAACTCTGTCACTGTTATAACTTAATTCCAATATTAATGTTTTTCGCTAGTTTTCTTATGCCTGTATTGGTTTTCCCTCAATATCCATTCTCAATCCCTGCTCTGGAGTGAGCTATCAAGCCATTTACCACGCGGAAAAAATATCCACAGATGCTGAGTGGACTATCTTGCCCTGGTTCCTGCTCTTCGTCCCATCTGGCATGTATGACCCAAACATGAGCTTTAATTGCCCTTGCTAATGTCCACTACAGCTAAACAAGGCATGGCATATTCATTAATATTAACAGTTGATTAATATTCATAAATTGACTAAATGATTATTAGAAAATAAATGAATCTATCAATGGTTGCCAATCCCTTAGGCTCCTATTATCAGCGAAATAAATAATAATTATATGTAACAGCATGCAGCATTAAAGACCAAATCCGTTGTGCACAAGATGTTTGAAAGAATAGTGAAATATTTTTGATTTCCATTTCGTTTATTACACATCCATTATCTCATTCATGCTATAAAAGGGTGATGTCAAGATTATGTGAGGATCCTCGAATTAAATTATGGTTCTACAGTGTAATATAGTGTATCAATTTACCTAAATACAGTATTCACTGTTTGTTACTTGCTATATTAAAGGAAATTACTACTAGTAACAATCAAAGAGTCAGAGAAACTCAATGAAGCTCTCACATTTTATTACTTTGCATTGGGGCTAGCAGCAATATCATCTAGAAGAAGAACGAATGTAGTGGGTTTGAAATTAGCGCTATCAATGTCAAACCATTTAAAAAAGATTCATCACATCATGCAATCAGTGTTTTAAATCACTACACATACACATATTTATAATTAATTTTTTTATGAATTAGGCATTTCTTATATATTAGAAACAATATACGCTGACATTTGCAAGACCTTCCGCGAAGAGGATAGGAACAATTTAACAGCGGAAACCCATCCCACACTTAAGGAATAGTCTCTGTCACAAGTGCCTACGATAACATGCACAGATTTTGTTTCATACATTGCAGATAAATTATTCCCATTAACGGCTATTCAAATCCGATAACAGTATTTGAAAATCATTATTTTTCAGTCTCAAATTACAATGTCCTTATGGTGGAATGGTGACACGGTTCGGTTTAATATTTTATTTCTTGATATTTACCACAAAAAGGCTTTCTCACAAACTAATATGTTTCAACTAAACCATTGCAGTATATTATTTTTTCAAGGTGCCTTATCAATCACACTAGACTGACATAATTATGATTGAAAAGGGATGAGCAGACGCAACAAATGTCTATGTTTGGTAAATTTTACTTAATTGTTTATTCAATCATTGTGCAGTTTTTTTTTATTCCATGGAAAATTTCGATGATTATCAGAGACATACGTCAATGTAAACCCCATTAGTCCTCATAATCAAACCGCTGAATAAGAACATTTGGAAGGAAAACCTTGTATCGTCAAGGCATGTTCAATAATAGGTAATAGGCATGTTCTTAATTAATATCATAATCATTTTCAGTTATACATTCTCATTACGGCCGACTTTTTTGGCTCCATGAATCTGGTGTTTCGAAGCGTAGGTTCTATCTTAAAAGGTCCCGAAGAGATATGAAATCAAAAGCATTCGTAATATGAATTGACGGCGGTACATTCAATGGACTATAGTATGAGCCTAGACTGCTCCATGAACAAAATCCTACCTAGATTTATAAACTTATTGACTCAACATACGCGATGGAATCTTGGCAGACTGATTTGAAACCTAAGTATTTCGGATCTGTTGACGAGCTATTTACTCTTTTGAACTTAAGTAGAAAGTATTAATTAAGTAGCACTAGACGCCCGAAAAAGTGATAGTTGAACGATGGAAACAGTCTCCAAGGGAATTAGGCTAGCCATCACAACTAAAATTCAAATAAATGAGCTAAGTTCACGGTGGGGATGGATTTACTTCAATTAGTTATCTTTATTTGAACTAAATTTAGCTTTTAGCGACGCTGTAGCTCAGATTAATAAAGATATATCATGGCACGTTTCTAAAATCTGATATTTTGCCACGTTCACCACCGAGTAGTCATTTTTCCCATTTGAGAAGTAAACATGAAGAGCAGCCATTCACAAATATATCTTGAGGCGTACTAAAATCCTCTGATCGAATGAGTTGTAGCTATGAATTAATTTTAGGTATAATTTAATCTAAGGAGTTATCGTTATGAGTAAGCAAGAATGTGAAGAGAGAGCAAGAACTTTCACAGGGTAGAGGTGTGGTGAAGGAATTTCTCCATTCATTTGATTGATTTTTGAAAGAAACGAGTGCTAACCACACCGGAACGAGCATTTACCATTTGGCTAGTGTGACAGGGAGATATTCTTCTGTCTAATCACTTAGGCTATATAACCAGTAAAAATTCAGAACCTATTGGAGCTCATCCTAGACATTTCCAAAAAACGCTGTCAAAATTTAAGGATATTTAACCATTAAAATTTTCTGAATAACTCCAGCCAATAGAAATGCAAACTGAAAAAGCTTCTTAAACGTTTTTTTTTTACCTGTAGCAACACCTTTCTTGGCATTGTGACCTGAGTAAATTCAAAGTTCTCAAAGAGAAAGGAAAATGACCGGCGTTTAACACCACAACGATCTGAAAACACAAATTCCGGTGTAGTACCCACCCCCTTTGTGACGCATGAAATCCCTATTTCGAGTGAATCCTTCTCGTGTATGCGTCGCACTGGTCATGAATATAAATTCGTGCAGTCTTTATTCAATAAAAAAAAAGATTTGGACTCTTGGACTAGGTATATTTGTATTACTCTGACTATATTTGACAGTTGGGAGATGGGACAAGGATAGAAAGGTGTCATTTAATATGCTTGAGACTCAAACATTTTTGAAGACTTACTTTGAAAATGCATTCGTAGTGTCTAGAATATTTTAATGTCAGCCTCATCATGCAAGTCTATTGTTCACCTGTGCCCACAGAAGAGCTCCAGTTCAATAGGACCTTAAATTGGGGTGTTTTAGTAGACAGGCATAAAGAGATGACCTCCAATGTCAATGCCCATGGAAGGAAACTGGTTTTCTTCCAAATAGCTCTCTATCTATTGGGGATCAGGTCAGTCTGGCTGCTAAGAGCACTGGCTTCCCATCCTGAGGGCATGGGTTCAAACTCCAGCAGGGTTGGAGATTTCACAATGAAATCTCAACCTCTAATTGGGTGTCCTGTGGAGAGCACATCCAAATGTAGTACCTTCCCTGTCCATCGAATAGGACGTTTAACTGTGGACCCTTTGGTGCCTTTCGTCTAAAGCAGGCCCACGCTGGGTTTCGCTCCACCCTCACCCTCCTCCCTACTTATCCTTTAAATTCCATTAACTTGTATTAATTTAAAAATCGCATTCCAAACCCAACCTCCAACAAAGTCAAACTCAATAGACAAGTTCAAACTCGTTTAAACCGTCGAATTATACCAGGCGCACATGCTCGCATAGGAGGGGGCAGCATTTTTTTGTAATACTAAAAATCGTCAAATATTACTTGACGGAGGAGGCAGCATTTTTTGTATTACTAAAATACTACCGCCTCGCCTGGCCGTCAAATATTGCCGTCAAGTAATATTTGACGATTTCTTATCACAAGTTGGCAGTTTATTGGCTGCAACCCCCAACAATTTAAATCGATAGATCACGATCTTGCAAAGAAACGAACTTGAGGCTTGTAACGAAAATGACCAAGTCCTGATTTCTCCTAATAAGAATGAAATTTTTCTAACTCGGGATGCATTACATCGATTCCAAATTGCTAATGACATCAACTCCCAGTTCAGTTTGCATTTATCCAAATGAGAGGCCATGGTGGGAGCGACGATGGAACGAAGCTAAGCGCAAAAATAAATAACTTTTTTTTTGTTCATTGAGTGATTCTCTCGACAGAAGAGCTGAAGTATTTTTTTATAATATACATTCATTCGTTTGTCGTATTTCTTCTTCAATACTTATTCACTGATTCCCTTTGATAAGACTGCCCGAATGGACCGGAAATTAAGGAAATGCGAAATAGAAATGCCCGCACATTCCTATATCGTTTCCCCCCACCTGGCAATCCCCACCAGGAAAATTCACCCTGCTTTCCATCTCTGTTGCTCTAAAACGGCGGCTTACTCTTCTCCATCACCTTTCTCACTTCTGGCGAAACTATCAAACGCTTCCCTTCTCTCCCATACTGGTCATATTTCCCCTCAAGTCTCTGTGTCCCCCCCTCCCCGCTCTTCAAGGTTGGCACGAGCCATCACCTTCACACCGAAGCCCCCGTTCCGGCCCTCCAGGAGATCAGGCCCCTTCTAGTACCCCCTCCGTCCCACTCAACTCAACATTAGGTCAGGATTCGATGTCCCACGCTACCTCTGCCAGCCCCCCATGGCCCCTCTAATTGTAAGTAAAAGCCCCCCACTCTCCAAAGGCATGCCCTCCCTCTCCGCGGACGCTGCTGGTTGAGGCAAGGGAGGAGGAAGATAAGATGTGACAGTTAGGCGTAAAGCCGATGATACATTCGATGTTTATTCCTCGCGCGCATCCCTTGGCCTTGGCTGTCAGGTACATCAACGTCTCAAGTGACGCACGATACTCCGAGACCATGGGGTCGCGTAGCTGTTTTTGTGAGAGGGAAAATGGTGGAGGGTGAGTAACCCCAGCAATGACGGGGAAAGGAGGGGGAGACAGCTGATTCCGGCCTGGTGCGTGGCCTGACCTGGAGCTGCAATGCTCGGACGAAAATCTCCTTGTTTCATCGAAAGCAGAGGAAAAACAATAACAAAAAATATCCCAAATTTTAGTTCAATATTGATTCTTTAAATGGTTCCTGAGATTAAATGAATGAAGAGCAGGCGACCTAATCTGAATAGAGCCACAAATGAAGCTTTCGCATAGTATAGCGGAAAACGAAAATTATTGATTTGTAGTGGTGGCATCGTTAGTAGCCGATGAAGTGCAAATGGAGTTATATCGCCTTCACCGTTGAAGTGCGTGGCTTGTATGTACAATCTACTTTTGAAAGGAGGTACATATTTAGCTGGACTTCTCTATAAGCTCCATCGTATCGGAAATAACCACGCACAAATAAGATGAATCCAAGGAAGAATAACGATTGTTATTTCGCGAGATTAACGAGCATATCAGTATTTGTACAAAATACATAACATGCGTCCATCGCATAGGATCCGCGAGAGAATCTTATTTTCACTGTCTTCAATATCCGGTGCAAATGATCGCGCAAGTCGCTCACTTCCTTAATGTATTTATAAATCAATATTATTAATGATTATACATCGCTAACGCTTAAGTTACAAGTTCTCCAGTTAGGAAATAATATAGAAAAATGCGCTAAGAAGCTTAATAGGCTTAGTCCAAACTGCACGAAAATTGTGCAAAGACGCTTCATTGCCTAATCATTCATTGGAAAAAAGAACGAAAAGTTAGTTGTCGTGATGTAAATTTCGGCTGGGCTTGGAAGGAGTTTGATTCATCTGATTTTCGGGATTTCCGCCGCGAAAAACTAGAAACGACGCGGTGGAAATCCCGAAAATAGGAAGAATCAAACTCCGACTAATAAGTTGTGTTCAACCAGTGGCGGATACCGAAAAAACTGAAGGGGGGGGGGGGGCGCAAGTTATCGCGACGATTGTAGCTTTCAAACTGACTGCCTGGCAGCGATTCTGCTTCCCTTATATATGTAGCTAAGTTGTTTCGAGAACATTAGGTGCCAGAATGTTCGCTTCCAGACTTTTAAGGAGTGTGAACAGATACAAACAGTAGAATATTCGCGACTTTTCTCGAACAAATGCCAGACAGAATAACGTATCGAGATCACTAGAATGGCCGCAACTTTTCTCGTAGGTTAGCTATCTATGTGCCAGACAGAAACGTATAAAATACGATGACGCGGACGCGCGCGCGTGCTACATAAGGAAGTACAATTACTCGATAACTCGACTCAGAGTCGAGTGACGAAAGAAACGAACGAATAGCGTGCGGGCTGACTGGCGGGGGCGGCGGGGACGGCGCGGGCGGCAACGCGGGCGGCCCCGCAAGGGGGGGCGCGCGCCCCCCGCATGTATCCGCCACTGTGTTCAACTGACAATGAATTAGGGGTGAGCCGATAATTAATTCCGATATAAATACTGGCCGATATTCGGATATCGGCATATCGGTATCGGAGCATCAAAATCCGATAATTTTTCCACTAGCATAACGTTTTCAACAAATTGCTGTATATCTCCAAATTGAATATTTTGCTTCGTCCGCTTGTTTGTTGTTTGCAACCTTCTGAAATTATCTACTAGTTGGCGCTGTATTTTGAAAACAGTACAAAAGCGTAGCCTAATTTTTCATGAGCGCAAGCACGAATATACGTATGTCACATATGTATTGCAAAATTAAGCCTCACAATCACGTGTGTGTAACTGATACAAGTGTTGGTCAGAATGTCAGATGTGTGGAAGTATTTTGTTGTGAAACATGATGACCCCAATAAGGCATCTTGTAAACTTTGTAATATACGTGTGTCTCGTGGTGGAAAAAATTCTCGATCGTATACTACGATTAATTTGAGAGTTCATTTGAAAATCAACCATTTGATCCAATTCCGAGAACTGGAAAAGAAGAGACTAAAAACTGCAAAGAAAAACATCGTGACTTCGAAAATAAGTCTTGAAGATATACCTGAAGGAATATCTGAACTCCTGAGTGATGATGAAAAAATGGATAATTCTCGTCCATCTTCGAGTGCTTCAGATTGCTCGTCCTTTGCGTCAGCCGAATCAAATTCGTCAACGCCAAAAAAGATGAAATTTCAACCTTCACTCAGTGAAATTTGGAGGAAACCATACACGGAAGATGATCCTCGCAGGAAGAAAATTACTAACCTAATAGGTCGGATGTTGGCCGAGAACTTTCTTTCGTTCAAATTAGTTCAAAGTAACTGTAAGTATTTCGTAAATTGTGATGACATTTTGTTCATTGATTAGTTCTCTATTGCTTTCATATGTAATATTATTTCAGCTTTCATTAATTTGATGAAATATTTGGAGCCTCGATATGCTGTACCCTGCCGCCAGACCTTCTCCCGAAGGATAATCCCATTTTTATACAGCCAAGCATGCGACTTTGTCAAGCACGAGTTGGAGGAGGCTGAAACAGTCGCCTGTACCACGCACTTATGGTCATCGAATTTTGGTGATGATTATTTATCATTGACGGTGCATTTCATCACGAAAGACTTTGTGAAGAAAAATATTTTTTTGGAAGTTGTTCCATTTAGTCCTGTTTATCATACAAGTGAAAATATTTCAGATTTTTTAGTTGAAACACTAGAATCATGGAAAATTAAGAGGGAAAACATACATTTATTTCTTAGAGATAATGCATTTAACATGGTTTCGGCATTCAGAATGTGTGGAATCCCGAGTGAAGGTTGTGCTGCGCACACACTGCAATTAGTTGTACGGGAGGCTCTGCTCAATCAAACTTCTATTTCCAATGTTTGTTCCAAAGTGAGGAAGATTGCAGGGCATTTCAGGCATTCCTTGAGTGCAAACAAATTGCGTATTGCCTACCAACAAAACAATAATTTGCCGGTGCATAAACTTGTACAGGACCAAAACACAAGGTAGGATAGTACCTTTCTGATGCTTGAGAGGTTCTTTGAACAAAAGAAAATGATCAATGGGCTTGCCCCTACATTAAACATCAGTGATATACCATCAAGTCAAGAATGGCAACTCATAGAAAATGTTGTTCCTTGCTTGAAATTCTTTAGATGTGCTACTCTTGAAATGAGTGAGGAAGGGCCTAGATCATCCATTGCCAATGTCATTCCGCTGATAGGAGGTCTGATTGCAAAATTAAATGCTATGTTTGACAAAGATACAAATCATTCCAAGTCATTTGGTCAATCATTAATAGTAAACTTGAGAAAGAGATTAAAAAACATAGAGAATAGCCATTTTTATTCAGTGGCTACCCTGATGGACCCAAGGTTTAAAGGTTTTGTCTTTTCTTCCCCAGAGTTACTAATAAAAGCTAAAAGAGACGTTATAAGTTTTATGAAAGACTCGTTAAAAAAAGATGCCAGTTTGGAAATTTCAAAAACAAAAGAAAGTACAGTGGGTTACCCTTCACAGAGTTTGTACAGTATGATTCCTCCTCAGACAAAAATATCCCTAGACAATCCAGAGGATGAATTAGAGGATTATCTGAAGGAATCATTATTGCCCATTGAATCTGATCCTCTTCATTATTGGAAAAATTGTAAAAAATATGTGCATCTGTCAGAAGTAGCCAAAATAGTTTTAGCTGCACCATCAGGATCTGTTGCATCTGAATGGTTTTTCAGCACAGCAAATTTAGTATCGTCTAAGACAAGGGGAGCATTGAACCTAAACAAGGTTAAACAACTTGTTTTTTTGGCTAAAAATATGTACTAACATGTAGTATCTCTGTAGTCTTGTTAATGTTTATATTTTGTAAACTTTTAAATAAATGTTTTAAACTTTAACACAATTTTTTATAGCCCTAAATAGCACTTTTCTACCTTTGAGGTATTAAATAAATATACAGGTACCTACATATATATATGATAAAAATATCGGTCCAAATCAGGTTATCGGGACAAAATATCGGGTATCGGTTATCGGGAAAAAAAGGCTATCGGCTCACCCCTACAATGAATGCACCCTGTGGGCATGGATACATATTTAAATATACTTTCATGAATTATAACTTCGTAAATCATGCAAGTACGTCGCGAGAGTACATCGTAATCTAAGGAAACAAAAAAAGAGCTTCATCTCGATGTTTTTGAAAGATACTCGTTCATACGAAATTTGATATTACGATGTGCCGATTTTTCCGGTCCCGTCGACTTCGTAATTTCGAGTTTCTACTGTATTTACGAGCTCCATTGTATTTGGTTGCTTTTTTTCACAGTTGTGCCTCTCTTCTTGAAGGCATCGTCAGGTAAAGAATCACAATCAGAATAGATTTCAAAATAGTTTAAAAATCATACAAACGTGTCACCTTCTACATTTTATACAGCCAAAAAAGTGATAGAAGATTCTTAACCTGATGACGCCAGCAGGAAAAGAAGCATAACATTGTGAAAATAGCAAAAAAACACGATAGATCCCAGGAATATTAAAAAGCAGGCAGTAAATCAGTTTCATGCACATGAAATCCGGGTGGAAAATTAATCCATGCCAAATTGATTGCTATTTCATTACTACATATTGGAAGGAAAAACTTAAGTTTTTATTTAACAAATATAAGAGGATTTAACTTCACAAATACATAAATATACATAAAATTATTCATGCATTAAAAACCACAGCTGGCAAACCACTATGTACAGTTCTGTTAAAAAAAAATCGTACCGCTGAAAATTGTTATTCAATTTTGAACTTCAATTAAGAGCGAGTATAATCTGTGAACCAAAGATATCATATTATATAATATGAAGATCATTAAGCAGGCTGATATCTCGATTGTGCTCACCTTCCATTCTAGAATCCCTTGAGTGCGGCCTTTTTTTACTCCTATCCTTAGTTTACAATTCATGCGATGTATTTATGCGCAAACTATTAATAATTAATGTTTTAATTTTAAAGTAGTGAGCTTTCTAGAGTATCCAACAATATATCAAGTTCTGTCGCCTTGCTTGGAACTATATGTCTGCGCTTTTCTTATTTTCCATTTTTTTTCTTGATTCACTTCAAATATATTATTCAGGTTTCTGGTTCTGCGATTAAATTATTTTATATTATGCGACAGTTTCCCCGTACTATGCTGCAGGCTTCGTCGGGCTTTTAAGAACAACAATGGTCTTTTTTCAAAAAGTAAATAAACAATTCCAGCAGTTGATGATTTTGAGATGTAAAAAACTTAATTTCGAATAAGTCTCTTCCAGTTACTTTCCACGGCTCATAAGGGAGGCGATTGAAATAGAAAAAAGACCAAATAACATCAATAGAGAGGATAGTTATAAACTCCCTTATACCTGGAAGAGACTTATTCGAAATTAAGTTTTTTACATCTCAAAATCATCAACTGCTGGAATTGTTTATTTACTTTTTGAAAAAAGACCATTGTTGTTCTTAAAAGCCCGACGAAGCCGGCAGCATAGTACGGCGAAACTGTCGCATAATATAAAATAATTTAATCGCAGAACCAGAAACCTGAATAATATAAACATGAGCTGCGAAAATCTTCAAAAAAAGTTCACTTCAAATATCTTCGGATGTAAGTAGCTCGATGCTCATAATGAATAAAAACACTTGGTAATCTTCCACAGATTTATTTCTTTAGCATGACGCGTTTCACCACACTGTGGTATAATCATGTGCAGCGTTCATCGGTTTAGGTCAAGCAAATATAGCTTTCAAGGCGTTACCAAGGAGTTAGGGAGTGGGGGGGAGGAGGGGGATAGCTAAGGGAGGAGCGGAGAGGAGGGGGGTAAGTGGAGGTGGGGGAAGCGGCGGGGGGAGGGGGAACTAAGGGTTGGAGTGGACAGAGGGCGGAAAGACATAGGAGAAACGGACGGAGGGGTTGGGACTGGGTGATGATGGAGGCCTCCTTTCCTTGAGGACTCTGGATGGTGAGGGAAAGGAGGGGGGTCAGAGGGTTTTAAATGGCCAGTGCACTCCGAGCACTGGAGAAGGGGGGGGGAGGAAGTAGAGTGTGAAAGATTTTGGGACATGTGGCAGGAGTCAGTTGGAAAGAAAATGGTTTCGGGTAGGAGGGTGCTTTAGTCTTGGAAATATTTTGTGGCCAATTAAGGGTTTGTTACCAAGTGCTTTTATTCATTATGAATATCGAGAACTTCCACCATATCCAACCTGAAACAGTTATATTTAGCTTGATGCTATTTTATTCCAATATTGGAATTCCTAGGAAAAAAAAACCTTTCGATCAACTCAATCATGAACTTCAGCCAGTACTCAATTATTGTTTCACGGTGGAAATTGGATTAAATTTCCTTGTTACCATAAGAGTAACCTGATGCCAATAATTTCACTTTTCTAGTCTCTCAAATGCTTCTTTAAATCTACTCAGTTAGTGAGTTAACTCTATTAGCAAAGATCTTTGCATAGAGGCACCACCCCTTTGGTCCGTCCAAAATTTCCTGAGAGAGCAATAAACATTCCGAACCAAAGGAAGCCCCTTCCATCACCCTCATATTATGTGGATGAGTGGAAGCGGCCCATGCATGTGAAAACTTACATGATCTCTCGTTCACAGCAGCTAGGAAGCACGGAAACGAAATGCCCACTTCATTGGCTTACATCCCCCTTGCTCGTTTCTTTCAAAACGTCATAATTAATTCTGCACGTTTTACAGGATATTGGTTCAATTTTCTATACTTCGCCATAAAATATTTGCTGCTTAGGTAATTAAGTTAGGAAAAAAAGCCACAAAACGCATTGTAGAAAGTGCTATTACAAATGTTTTTCTATGAATCTCGCATGAGAAAAATCTGGCCTATGGCGAATAGAAAATGCAGTAATGGTGGTGAAGCAAGAGGGTAATGAATTGAACCTGATACAACCACTAATCTAAGATCAGCCAGCTCAAGCCATATACGGTATAATGTCATTAGTGAACACATAACATACACGTATTTGAAGTTCTGTATTGGATAATAAAACGACTGAATTCACAAGAAGGATGAGATGAGTTCGAAAGGTGCATTTTTCAATCTGCACGTCCTTCTTTCTGAGCCTCGAATTATGTATCACGAAATTATTTGCTAAAAGAATGTGAAATTCAAAGCTCATCGTTTTAAAATTAAACAATTGTTTGCGCAGAAATATATCGTCCATAGAAAATGTTTTCCCTTACTGCTTTGCAAGGACAGTTGTGCGCTCAAATTCGAGCCTGACATTATTGGTTACTTCAGAGCGAAATTGAGTGATCTAGTTTCGATCCAGAATATACTACACCATTTTAAATATAATACATACAGATTGCGATATCACAAGGACTTCCAGATAACGAAAATGCGTCAAACATTTGAAATTTTTTTACGTTAATGAATACGCGTATAAATTAAAATGCTCATAAGAAATGAAAGGAACTCCGGGGATTGAGACCTAAGATTGGCTTTTGTTTTCCGTGGCTGCTTGGATCTGTCGTGTGCGAGGGAACTTGGCACGTCTGAACTTTGCAGATCTCTGTCTTCCTTCTTACTCACACATCACAACAAAAGAAACCCTAGCCCTCCCCTCGAAAATAATCCTTTTCGCAGGTCAAAATTTTCCTTCCGGGGGTGGTTCAAGTCGCGCAGCTACGGGCAGGAAGGGCTGCTTGGAGAGGTTATTGCTCTCTCAGGGGGGCATGGTTCTGCCATGTTGCCACATTGTCATAAATTCCGGACTTAAGAAATTTTCAGCGGTACCATTTTTTTTAACAGAACTGTACATAGTGGTTTGCCAGCTGTGGTTTTGCCAACCGCAGGGTCTTTCGGAAACCTAATCCCCGCGGGTGATGAGGGATACCAGTAATAATAATGGAAAGAGGAATGGTTCAAGAAGGATGTTTCAACGTCAACACTATCTCTTGAGTAAACTCTCGCACCATCTAGTCTCACATGGCATAGGCACTGAGGGGGTAACCTACACTAAGGAGTGGGAGCTCCCTAGAAAAATGCCAACATTGGACTTGGCTAGAACTGATGAGGACGATGAGGACACTGAAAGGGTATTGTTTACTAACAATATATTTACATTCCACAAACTAATGCACCTCAATTAACCCCCTCAATATAAAGTTATTTTCCCAAAGGTGTTTCTATGGGCCGAATAACACAAATATGTATAATGAAAACCATTATGATCTTCTTTTTTAATACATAAAAGCTTTGTACTTTTCCACAATATATTTAAAACTGGGACCGGTTTTACCTTGATAAGGCATCTTCTGGCACATACTGAAGCTTCAAGCATTCTGTATATAAAAGAGAAATCTTCTAAAAAAAAAATGGTGGGGGTCGGTTTGAGATGGGAAGCGGAGCAGGGCAGTAAGTCCATGGCAGAGTGAGGACAAAACAGGGAGAGCATTTTTATATACACATAGCAGGGTTGAGGCCAAGGACTATGGGGAGTTGGGTAAAGATTTGAAGTACACCGACCCCTTATGTACAGAATGTAAAATTGGTAGAGGAAAGGAAGGAAAGTGTACCATGGGAGGACAGTTGGAGGAGTAGAAAGCCACCAAGATACACTTTTTTCTATTTTTTAAAGCTATGTTCGTTCTCCATGTACAGATTCAGCACGAACATCAATCATGCAACACAAGGAAGCAACTGTGGGTCTTGTACAGAAGGTCATCCACAAACACAATCTTTAAGATGGTTACAATTTTGTCACAGAGTTTCCTGTGTTGTGGGAATGCACAGTAAGAGTTGTTCTGAGAAAACTGCACGTGATGTATTATTGAAAAAACTCAAAATGGACTTGTGCCAAAAAATAAGACCTTAAAACATTGTGGACCAGATATTTTTTATGGCAGGTATTTTATTTGAAGTTAATGGCATATAACTATTAATGAGATTACATCATCAAATTTTTATAATATTTACTAAAAGACAAAAAAAATCAGTTTCATACATTGATTACTGATGTAAACACCCAAATAGATCTCAACAGACGCTAAGTATGGCAATTAGAAAACACGAATTATCTCGTCAGTAACAGATGGCCTGCAAAACATGAGTAAACTTGTGATCCACCCACAATGTATTAATATGTACGAACATCATTGTAAGAATCTTATGATAAGCATGCTAGAAAGATGCAAGTGACGATTACATCAGCAAAGTTAAAAACCAAAATCAAAGTTAACATGCATATTTAATAATCCTGTAATGTTTAATAATTTATCACTATCATCGATCTACCATGCCGTGCAAATCACCTTTCTCAATACGATTCCATCCAGGAAGTTCAGTCAGATTCATTTCTGTTCCTTCAGACATTGTTGAAAGCAACATGATCAGAAGACGAATCTCCGACCATAGAGGGCTGTCTGATGATAGCATATGGCGGAAATGTACACACACCTCAAGACGACTATACACAGCCAAATAAAATTTGCACTCTATTAAGTAAATAAGTATCTGAAATATAACAAACATGCCTATAATGAGGGTAGGAGACAGAATTTTCTAACCATTCAACGACCACTTGAGTGATGCAAATGGCCTCTACTCCCATAGACATAATGACAGTGAATTAATTCTAGGCAAATAAATGATTAGCAGATAGATTACAAATTCAAGAGCAAATTAACAGAGCTCCAAAATATGTTAGTAATTTTCTATGTTTCATCACGATGCAAAGTTTTTCTCGATGACCTCCATCGAGCAGCAGGGCCCATAAAGAAATTCAGGTAGTAGGGGAAGAAAAAAGGAGAGGAATGTTAACTCCAGAAGGTGATGCAGATTCAAGAAAAACCCTGAATAGGAAAGACAAAGAATGGCAGAAGGAAAACATGAAGTTGAAAATTCAAGATTTTCTTGAAAATGAATTGTCGGTTTGAGCTGCAGCAGAATGGTTTTATGTACAAAGGACTATACAGGTATAACTCGTCACACTTCGTTAATTGGATTCATGAGGAATGATGTAAGTTGATTTTGCCGTGAGTCGATCCAGCACCCCTATAAACCTCTATGATATAACTATTATGAATATGTACAGTAAAACTCCAATTACCCGAACCCCAACTATCTGGATCTCCAATTATTCGGATTGCTTTTAGGGGAAAAAAGTCATAGAAAATCGGCTTTTTACAGTCACGGCAATAGACTATTCGAAACGTGTATTGCATTATTTATACCATTGATTTCGCTTGGTAGTTAATGGTTACAGCACATATATTTCTTTAGCGTTCTTAGATCAATCTGAAGCAAATACGTTAAGAAGTTTCCAAAGAAATTACCTTTTTTTATGAGTTATCCATTTATGTGGATATTTGATTATCCGGATGGGGTCCGGTCCCAATTGATTTGGATAGTTGGAGTTCTACTGTATATAAAAATGTGCAATAGTGTATATACGACATATGTATTAAGTTTTAAAAAAATTTTGAAACTAGTAAAAAATTAACATACTTGTATGCAAAAGTTTAATAAAAGTAACTAGAAAGATGACAAAACTTCACTTCAATCACATTCAATATAAGACTTTGGTCACACATCTCTATTAGTTTGCTAACTTCACAACACAACAGCACACTTGCTTCATTTCAGATTTCATGCTCTAAGTAGTGCCCTTCAAAACAGATAGGGAATAGACTTGATGAACCCTAAGCAATACAAAAACTTCACATCAAAACAATTGCGTCCACAATGTATTTTCGTGCTCATTTTCAGCGAAGGTATCAAACATTGATTATGTAAAGTTTTTAATTACTCTGAGTAAAAAAGCTCACATTTTTAAACTAGTACTTCTTACAAATTTGACATCTACACACAACAAATTAGGACGTGACTATTGTGAACATATAGAATTCCACTGGAACTGTCTTCTGTGTACATTGCTCCATTCATCGCTGTTTGTGTACACTGATATGCTCCAATCTGTGCTAACTTAAACACCTAGAATGGAAAGCTCCCAGTGTTTCCGCTTCTGCCTCAGATGGTCATATGCCCTTCCACACAGATCGGTAATAGACTAGTGGCTCGAGATGGGAAAATTACCATAATTTTCATCTGAGGTACATTACCACCACGTGGTAAATTACGGTAATTTTTCAAAATTACCGCAATTTTCCTGTATTTTTAAGTTTTCAGTATTAAACAGCAAATGTATGGTTAATAAGAAAGCCAATAGCAATAGGAAGGGAATAACCATGTTTAAACCATACCTTATACAACATTAATGTATTTGAAATTTTTTAAATTGTAAAAAGAACTACGGCAGCAACACGCAATCTGGCTTTCTTTTGTCAAAGTATGAGAAATTTTCAAGAAGAATATTCTAAAGCTTTAATCTTATAATGTTACAATTTAAGTAAAATATTCCAAAAATGAGTTGTACATGCCTCAATTTATTATTAAACACGTAGGAAATGTCAACTTGGCTTAAAAGAACATGTTCAGAATTTATCTGTATGAAAAATTATCTCAAACATAGGTGAACTATCTAGATAATTACAGTAATTTACAAGGGACGCGGTAAATTACAAAAAATACCGCGGTAATTCACGAAAATTACTGAAGTAATTTTCAGAGTGGCCCATATCTACTTGTGCCCCATTTCCACAACAGCCGTACAGACCAACGTAAAAAGTCGACACGTATCCTCGCTACATTGGCGTTACGGCTATTACTCTGTGCTGTCCTCTCCAGGAATTGCAGTGAACAAGTGAAATAAAAGCAGTTAATTTCATATGAAATTAGAATTCCCACATCCATGATACCTTTTGCAATATTCGGAATAGTATAAAAAGCAAATGAAACTTTTATCAAACACAGTAATATCACGCCATTGTCCATTTTGTGTTCCTTTTCTGAGTGTTGTGCTTCATATATTTCCGGTTCCTCCCCTGCTACACCAAGGATATAATTAATGCAAGTAAAATAGATAGTCAACTTAGGCTTACTTTGTGGAAATTTTCCATATTTGTAAAGAAATAAACTTTTTAGTTTTCCACGCGTTTTTTTTATTTTCCCCCGACCGGTTTCAACGAATACTCTGTCATTTTCAAGAGGTTAATGAATTTATAATAATTCGTATATACATAATTCGTTGAAACTGGTTGGGGAAAAATAAAAAATGTATGGAAAACTACAGTTTATTTCTTTCCAAATAATTAATGCAGGGCTGGCAGTGCTAGGAACTACACATGGGCGAACCCAGGGGGGGGATAAAGGGTATACATCCCACCCTGAAAATTATATATATATACACTCAATTGAAGAAAATGTACACGAAATACAGTGAACTCCAGATTATCCGTGTTGCGGATTATCCGTGTGTGATTTTTTACTCTTCGTCGATATTTTCTGCAGTCAATATAAAAAAATTCAATCAAAAAACAAATTTGGATTTTAGCAATCCAATACAAGCAAGACTTACATAAGGCCATTTCTTGCCCCCTAAATCAACCTTATAAAACGTAATTGTTTTCCTTACATGTTCACAATGAACATGTTATGTTTACCTCATTGCTCATTGTCAGTATCTTTCCAACTTTTGAGCCGTGAATACGCAGTATCTGGAGCATTCTCGCTGGTATATTTGCAATAATTAATGGTTTTGTCCACGATAAACTTCATGAGATCCACTGAAAAAAAAACAAACAGAGAAAATCTAGTATTGCAGTATCTTTGCGAGCACACGCCTTGCATCTAGAATCTTGGGGATCGCATCCATGAATTCCCAGATTCAGATCCGTATTCACCCAAATCCTGGGAATTTCTTTTTTGAATGTGGCGGTAAGTCGTGAAGATACAGGTCTTCCGGGTTTTACGTTGGTCCATCATCTTCAGACGAGTTTCGCCGGCGTTGCAGTCATGAAGTAGTCGACTCAACGCCGAATTTTGACTGCAACGCCGGCAAAACATGTCGTCCAAAGAAGATGGACCAACGTGGAGTAAAACCCGGAAGACCTGTATCTTCACATCCATCAACCCACAGAAGTCTACACATGGTGGTAAATCGTCTTCATCTGAGCTATCTTCAGATTCAGAAGGTGAACTTGGAAATTATTTTTCTTTAGCAGAGGCTCCCACCCGACGTAGATGATTTAGTAGACTGAGCTCTAGAAGCATCTTCCTCTCCCTCCTCAGAGTAATCTTCGGAAAAATTGCCTTCATCCCCATGCTCATTTTCTTCCAAAATGACTTAAACACCTTCCGTTGGAATGCTCTTCTTGAAAAATACATTTGTTCTTCATGTATATTTGCACGTAGAATCAATGAAAGTCTCAAAAGGGACAGTGGAAAATAAGCCAACGATAATCCAAGCGCAAAATAAACCCTAAGTTACAAGGATGCTGCAAGACAGCCAAAACAAAGCATTAGTCAATGTAAAAATAATCAGAGTCCCAAAATGCTGAGAGAAATGTCCAATATGACGTGCAGGACTATAAATGAACAAAACACTGTTAAGGTTGGCTCAGGTAATCCAAAGAACGCCATGCCACCAATCAAACGCAGAGGTCGGTAAAAAGTCCAGAGATGAATGACCAAACAAAGCAAGGGTAAATACCAGAAGAGAAATCTAGGAGAGACCAGAGAGATTATCAATAAATGCACAGTGGAATTATTTCCGAAGACAAAGTCCAAAGGGTATGCGTTGGGTCAAAAAATGAGCGAGAAGAAACTCAAACTAGAGAAAATCAAACTCAAAAGGCTAGCATAGTAGAAGAAAATCATCGAGTAGAAGGACGCATCGAGAAAAAAATAACAGTAAAGAAGTACGAACAGGCAATAAATCTAGCAGCTGTGGGTAATACGATACTCCAGAAGCACTATTGCGAAGCTAAGGGATAACCATGGACCCTCATCAACTCCCAAGGCCAACGTGCCTGGGAGAGGGACATCCTCAAGCTCACAAGCTGTCAGCAGGAAATATATAACAGACAAAAGAAAGGCCAGAAATACAAGGGAGCGCCCTGTGACGGTCAAGATAACTTCTAAGAATCATGTAGAACCAACAAGAGTTCGTCAGAGCAATCGGCGACATAACAAGCCTCTCAAAATACAGTGCAGCGAAGCTAAGTTTTTACCCCCGAACGTCACTTCCATACTTCAGCCAATGGATCACGGCGTCATCGTGTCAATGAAAAGGAATTAACGAGTTTGTATTTTCAGGACACTAGCCAATGAAGATGACAATTTATTGAAATTTTTAAAGAAAATGGCAATATTGGATGCAATTCACGGTGTGTCACAGGCCTGGTCCTCAGTGAAACCTGTTTCACTACTTCGTTCTTGGCGGAAACTTTTGTTAAACCTCGAAGGTGATTTTTGGGGATTTTCAGAAACTGAAGTGCACGACTCTAAGTTAGGGAGTTTAGTGAAAACAATGAAAGGATTCGAAAATGTTGATGCAGAGAACTTAGAATAATGGCTAAAGAGAGACGAAAGTGTCCCGGGCTTCCAGCATGTTACTGATAGCGATATAATTTACGCCCCGATTGGACAAGGCTCACACCCAGATGCTCAACTTCGTAGATGGTTTGCTGTATTATATGGAGCAGTGGGAATATGACTACAATGGCATTATCGCTGCTAAAAAGATACGCGGTCGGCGTAAGAAATCTCGCAATGAGTCCATAAAACAATCTAAAATAACAGACTATGTGCGCAAATGATAGTACATCGTTTTTTTTACATATATTATGAAAAATATAAGAAATAAAAGTGAAAGTTTGGATTATCCATGTTTTCTGATTATCCGTGCGTCCTCTCCCCATCATTAGCCCGGATAATTGAGAGTTCAATGTATATACATAATTTAATGGTAGTATCTCTCCCTGAAATAAATTCCTGGGCTCGCCCCTAAAACTACGTGATCCAGCTATACGGACGTGCACTCCCAGGGCGATTTGGGCCTCCACACATAACTACCTCAGTCAGTACGGATGTTGTGGAAACAGGGCATTGATGAGAGCTGGACGATAAAAGAACTTTGTTAATCCCATCGACAGTGTTTTTTGGTTGATTTTCAGTGAAGGCATCATGTGTGGATAATCTGAAGTTTTTAACTACTATGAGGTAAAAGGCTTAATTTTTAAATACACATTTTAAACAAATTTGATAACTATGCACAAAACATTCAGCCGTGACTTTTGTGAAAAGGTACTACTTACTACCTACCGGCAGGTTACTGAACGCTTCAACTGCACACATCGCTCCATTCATCGCCGTTCATGTTTGCTGATATGTTCTAATCTACACTTACTTTCTTGTTTTAATTTCTTTGTTATTTTTGTATTGAAATTTACTTTGAATTATTCTATTGAAATGATTTTTTATTTCATTTCGATGTAATCGTAACTGCAAAATACTTCAGGGAAAGTGTATTTATTTTTTTTTTATTCCAGGCAGCTTATGATATAGCAGATAAATTATTAGAGAATTCACTTTTTGGAGAAACTTTTAGTGAAAGATCATCTAATATTATGGGACAACTGAAATCCAAAGTAATGCAAATGTCCCAGCCAGCACAAAAGATAGTTTAGATGGAAATCATTTGGGTAACTTGGGGCAAGTTTACCCTTTACGTCATTACCCTTTCCTTACCCATTATTTACCCCCATGCAGCATTGCCAACAGTGAAGAATGAAAAAATATAGAGATGCATTTACTTAATTGTATGTGCTAAAGAAAAGTTTAAAGTAGAAAAATAAAGTTCAATATATCCACAGCAAAATCTGTTTATCATCTGTAATGATATTTTTCAAATTATTTACGAAAATTTCGCTAAGTTTCACATTATATGCATTATCAATGAAAGGCTGCGATCATTAACTGAAATAAAGTACTTCAAAATTACCTGATTATTTTTCTTAAATACATAAAGAAGAATACTAATTTTCATCGGATAAATATTTTCAGTAGAATAATTATATGAAAGTTGAAAGATCGAACAAATCATGACGGTTGGCTATATGGGAGTTCTGGTCAGACCTCCGGTGCGTTCGGACGCTTCCCGCTCCGAGCTAGAGGCAAGGCCATGCATTGGTGAAAGTGTGCACATAGTGGAAGTATTTTGCTACCAACATGAACTCGTGCAAGTTGTGTAAAAAATCTATACGCAGTTCAGTTTTTTTGTCATGTGCGGATTGTCAATTCAAGTTTCATGGCAATTGTTTGGAAACCCCTCTCACTAAAGAAGATATTGAAGGAATCATCGCAAGCAAACAAGTGTGGAGGTGCCAACATTGCCGAGTGTCTCGCAGGTCAAGCATGAATCCTGAGCCTTCAAGTGTAACACCCTAAAGTGAATCTACTGATATATTTCATAGATTATTTCAAGAGATCAAATCAAAGCTCAAAGAAACAGAGTGTAATTTAGGTGACTCTTTAAATTAGTAGCATGAAAGGCTCGAAGACCTTTCTTCATCTATTAATACCCATTGGGATTAGAGTAGATGAGTGTTTTGCAAAAACAGATGTGTTGTTACAGTAAAATATTAACTTGAAGAAACAAATAGCCGTACTTGAAAACCAGTGCAATGATCAAGAACAGTGTATGCTCTCTCATTCCATTGAGCTGCATGGCTACCCCCTAAACTCTAATGAAAATTTGATGGGTATTGTACGTCAAATCGGGATTAGCTTAGGGGTCAAATTGGAAGCGAGTGACATAGATTATTGTTATCGCTTCACAGGAGAAGGTGGAACCGGAGGAATTCATGTCAAATTCATTCGGAAACAGCTCAAGGACGACTTCCTAGCCAAAAGAAGAATGAAGAGGGATTTTGCCACCAGTCACCTTAACCTTCAGGGCCCGTCCTCACCGATCTACGTAAATGAGGCGCTTTGTGCGAGCAGAAGGCAGGTTCTAAATGCAGCGAAGGCAGTGAAGAAAGACCAGGAGTACAAATATCTTTGGATACGTGACGGAAAAATTCTGATGAGAAAAGCTGAAAAAGAGCCGGTATTTGTAATTACATGCATGAATGACATAAATAACTTGTAATACAATGTCTGTCTTATATAGTCAACTTAAGTTTAGTACGAACGCTCTTTCTATCGTCCACCAAAATATACGTAGCCTTAGAAGTAATTTTGATTTATATTTGGTTCACCTTGATGGGTTTAAGAATTTACCAGGGGCCCGTTTCTCAAAGCTACAAGTCCACAAGTTACAAGTCTAATCTCACAAGTGTGACTTAAAAGTGTTACTTACGTGACTAACAAGTGTTTCAAACGAAAACGGAGGACTTTCTCCAACTAATGTTTTACAAGTGAAAATGGCGGTCGTCATCCTGTCCGTATTTAGCTATTTTTTTAACCTTTAAATATATTTCGAGAGTATTTCCAGCAATCTACTAATACCTAGAGTCACTGCAACGTTGCTCGGTTATTATAAATACGTGAATACATGATAAATGGTATTTTTGGTGTACAATTCACCTTAAAATATCCCAAGCGAGGACGAATCATCGGCAATACTTGAACATAATAAGGAAAAATCGGTTATTCCAACGTATGATTTGCATTGTTATCTTGTAATGAATGTAATTTATAATTCTTGAACGCCAAGATATATTGCTGTGCTGTGTTTATCTTTCAAACCACTTTCGTAAGTACGACATAATAACAATATTGTACGGCAAGTATGGGATACGTACGATTGGAATCGTTTATTCCAATGTATGAATTGCTATTTTATCTTGTAATGAAAGTAATTTATAATTCTTGAACGCCAAGATATATTGTTGTCCTGTGTTTATCTTTCAAACCACTTTCGTAAGACATAATAACAATATTGCGGCAAGGATGGGATACGTACGGGACGTACATTTTCTTGAATCTTTTTTAACCAAGAGTCAGTGCTATGTTGCTCGGTGTCTATAAATGCGTGAACACGAGATAAACGGAATTTTTAGTTCACAGTTTACCTTAAAATATCTTAAGCGAGGAGGAATCGTCTGCAAAAGTTGAACATAATGAGGAAAAGTCGTTTATCCCATCGCAGGAAAGGAAAGACGAACTCGAAATGAAGGTTATTCACAATTCTAGCATGTCGAGACATCATCTTGTGCAGTGTTTATCTTTCATAGGTACGAATAAATAGCGGAATAGCGTTTTATCGTCAGACAAGCGAAGACTGTTTCAGCCATTTTGAATGTTCAATATTAATACCCAAAGGGATCTCGGGGAGTTAAGGGAGCCAGTTGGTGTAGTGTTAGCGTGCGGGATTCACGAAGCATAGGACAGTGGGTCGATCCCCGCCGGGGTAATTTTTTTTCCTCTATCATTTTGATGGGCTAAGGAGATATTTTACCACCAATTTATGTCACTTCGTTCCAGAACTGATGCACAATTTATTTTTAATTTCACTTGTTCTTGATCCCCAAGTTACACCAAAGGTATCGGACACATGCTTACGGTGTATTAGGAAAAAAACACAGCACATTAGCGTAGCATTTGCGAGATGTCACATAAAAATGTCGACTTTAATTACGTATGGAGTTTCCTATTGAACTTTCGCGACTTAATATTTCATAGCGATTTATCATTTAAGTACGGGAACTTATGCTCTGCATTTTTACCTCTCAATGTATAAACATAATGACGTGACATGAAAAGTAGGTATTTTATATCGATAATTAGTAATAAATAATACTAGCAGACTTGCGCTTAACTTTCGCATTTTCAACCTTTCCTACCTCCCCAAAATAATTTATTCTTTATCAAATGAGATCATTTATAAATTGCACGATTAAAAGCAACATTCCTGTCTCGGTTGGAAATAAATCTTTCTTCTTCGTTGTTTATTCACTAAGTCTCCGCGGGGGTGTTCTTTTCTCGTTACGTCTTAGTCTAAAAGACTTTCCTTTTAACTTTAAATTATAAAAAAACGATGTGTTTTTAACGTAAACTGAGCATGTTTTGTCAAAAGTCGGTAAAAAATCCTATCTACTGATACCTTGTTCGTCACTATCGCCTTCATAACAGTTGAGAAAAAGAGATCGCTAGTCGCTTTTCATTTGTTTTCCCAGTTATTCTTCCCGATTGACTGCGATTTACTCACCTCGAAGGACTTGTAGAAATTTCCTTACAAGTTACAAGAACTTGTTACTCACAAGTCTGTTTGAGGAACAGAATGTGTCGTAACAATGAAAACACTTGTGAGTAAACACCTGTAACTTGTGAAATGGACTCGTTACTTGTAATTAGTAGACTTGTATGTTTGAAAAACAGAATTTCACATGTTACTCGAAAGTAACACATGTAAAATCACACTTGTAATTTGTGGACTTGTAGCTTTGAGAAACAGGCCCCAGATATCATTATCATATTGACTGAAATCTGGATGCATGAACATGAGCTAGATCTATATAAAATATCCGGTTATAAATCCTTTGCTTGTTGCTGCAGTACCCGACGGGCCCGTGGAACTACGATTTTTGTTAAAAGTAATCTTAAGTATGATTCCAAGCTGCTGACGACAACCACTGCTGACCGTGTCCTTGTATCAGTGAAAAGTGATATAATTGAAACAAATGTTCTTGGTATTTATAGGGACTTAAATCACCCAATACAACTACAGTAAAACCCCCATACAACGAACACACATACAGCGAAATTTTAAGGAAAACTCCCTATTTCGAAGTCATTGGCCCGGTCCCGGACCCTTCCAATGGACAATGCACGCAAAAAAACCTCCCGTACCGAACCTCTCTAACTACATAAACTCCGTACATCGAAGTCTGCGCTTGGGCCCAAAACATGAAAAGTGCCCCTCTAGAACGAATTATTGAGAAAAAAACGTAGCATTCTTCATTTACAGGTAATTTTTCCATAGACATTTACGTATTGAGCAGGAAGTAGAACCGCAGCGGGGAGTACCGCGTTTTAACCCTTCCGCTCCGGGCTTCGAAAATCCCATCCGAGACCTACAGAGCAGAGGGCATGAAGGAAACTTGAAGCTCTGGCTCCGTGAAGGCTCGTTTACACGTTTCTTATGGTGGGAACCGTCAACTCTGACGGTTCCCACAATAAGAAACGTGCAAGGGAAGCCAAAGCTCCGCACCGCGTTAGCTGAGCCGGGTGATAGTTGGGTGGATGAGTAATGCACCAAGAGGGGAGGGGGAATATCAGTGCCAGGTGGCCAGCCGTAACCCAATACAGAAAGGTTATCTGAGATTTCTGAGGGCCTATTCTCTAACTGCAAGCATCGGAGCTTTCTGGCGGAAAGATGCTTCAATAAGCTTCTTGCTCCCATCGGTATTCTCTATCATGGAAGCTACCCGAGAAAGTGCAAGCAGAAGCTACCGGTAGCTTATTAGCCTCCCACCCGTATTCTGTAAATGTCACGAAGCTACTTCCGTAGCCCCAATAAGCTCCCACGGTAACCTCACGAATCGCGGCCTCCGAATACCCTGCTTAAATATTGGTCATTTTATAACGTTAATCTTTCTTTAATTATCCAACGCACGGGTATGTTTCTTACATTTACTAAATGTGGATTCCTTGCACTTTCACTGGGTTACTTTGTCATTTTCGCCATTTGCGGGATTTTTCACAAAAAGATATTAACTGGAGTGACGGAAAGCCATATTTACCTTCGGTAAGTAACGTGATTCCAGCCCATAATGGGATAATTATTGGGCCATGGTAGCGTGTATCACCTTCGCATTTCTTTTGAAAGCATCATCTTCGTATATTATTTAAATGATTTGAAGCAACTAGTAATTGATGAAAGCAAATAGCACGAATAATATTGAATCATATCATCGACATGAACCCTAATTCCCGAAAATATTTACAAACAATCTTATTTCAATTGATCAAAACAGCCAAGATGGACGTCATGCTTACGTATTCACAAGATTGTTCGCGAGATGTGATCAAAAATAAAACATTTTAGAATTTTGCTCGCATGATTTTTAATTCGTGGAATTTTTCGCTAAACACGATGCACGAACATCTTCACCGTCTAAAACGGCCTTTTTAGGTTTCACTAGTTTTATCCACGGAAAAACATTGAGACGAGCTTTCCCATTGGTTCTAAGAATGACGTCACCAGAAATGAAGTTTCCGCGGATTTGGTTTTAAAATGTTCACATACCCACCTTTCGCCAAACCTCTCTCCACTTCCTATTACGTTCTTGAGAAAGCTCCCGCGAGTTAGAGAATACGGTTGGTAGCCAATTATGGTAGCTACTGCATCGGTAGCTTCGAGATAGAGAATAGCCCCCCTGATCTGATCTTGACAGAGTATCTTTCTGTATTGGGTTACAGCTGGCTAGCACTGACTGGTATTCCCCCCCTCCCTTCTTGGTGCATTACTCATCCACCCCACTCACTCATCCACCCCACCTCATTTGCGAAGGTGCAGGTGGAGAGGATGGAGCTCAATTTTCCCTCTTTAAATCGTATCAGATTACTTTTCCGTATTGGGTTACATTCCCGGGACCCCGTGAATGGGAGGAGCTCCATGTTTTCCTCTAAAATGGTTTCAAATTTCCTTTCGGTATCGGATTTTAATTTGGGAGAGGCAGGTGGACGGTTATCGTAAGACTGTCCACCTGCCTGTGGACCGTGTTCATTCCTGTCGGCAATTGCCGGAGGCTGATAAATAGTTTTTATAACATCTATAAATTTTTAAACGCCTTTTTTGTTTAAACTATTGGATTTATACGCCCATATGTGGGGTGATTCGTGAAAAGAATTCGGAGTTCTATATGCATACGAATTTTCATCAAGGTCTGCGACCCGTTTATCGGACACTCCCCTTGTTAGGAGGGCCAAGTATTCAAAACTTCATTGGTTGGTGTTCAACCAATGAGAGCGAATTTTTATCTACTCTGTCCCCATCCCAAAGGAAAATCTGGAGTAACTTCTCTACTCTATCCAAATATTGCTATTGCCATCTTAACCTTGATGGATGTGGTCTGTTAACCGGCAAGTGGTGCGTTTCCTCGAGATCGCCCTAATATTTGCTCGATTGCTTGAGGATACCTTTTTCCCAGAAATCGCAGCCGAAAATGAGGGTGCGCCTCTTACACGAATTTTTTATCTGCCAACCTTCGAGCCTCGGTCACGATATGAGCGGCGGGCGGCAGAGCAGTATCGCGGCAGGGCGGTAGTGGCCACGAAATGAACAGTGATTCGACCTAAGATAAGTTTGTATGATCATTTACGTATCACTCTCCCAGTTTCCGGTTGGACTGCGCACTGTTCTCCTGACTGCTTTTGGCCTGCGCCTAGCGCCAAGGGAAGCATGCGAGGTTCTGATTTGTTCTGGGACGAGTGCTGTATGCCTGGTGTGGAATCACCCCGTGCCAAACACCCTAGTGGTGGCTTGCACGGTACATCGTAGATGTAGATGAAGTTGAGAATCAGAAATGGCAGTGCGTACTGTCAGCAGACAACGTTATCGGCCGAAATTTTGCCACAGGATGAGTAGAACGGCACAAGAAAAATTTAATATCTGGGATTGGCGGCGAGCGGCACCTATGCTGCTCACAGCTATCATGGCTGGGTTCGTGTGTGTTCCATGTCAAACATTAGGAACATAAAACTCAGCGTTGCCACTCTTTCACTCGCCTACCGCCCCGCCGCTCGTATCGTGGCCGAGGCAAGTCCCTGGAGAGCCGAGTGACCTTGGTGCTTGGCGTGAGTCATCAAGGGGAGGGTATCATTCGCTCGCTTGTTTACAGGGGACGCAGTTGCCTAATAACTTTAAAAACTTGTTGTATGACAAGGCAAGGGTGTGGGATGCAATTGGGGGACAGCGATTGGCCGTGGGACAAGTGCAAGCACTGGAATTTTGCACCCCCCTAACTTTCTCATTTTCTGTCACCGGACAACTTTGAGTGACTCAACTGTATGCACCTGCCTTAAGCTCAACTGAGAGAATTCTGTGAATATTAACATTTGTGTATGCGTCAACATAGGTCACTGTTGTTCTAAAATGAACAAGGGCTTAAAGTTGTGGTCTTTCACGGTAGTTGAAAAAATTAAAGTGCTTTAAGTCATCAAAGATGCTGAGGAAGTAGGAAACCACGCTGCCGGACTAAGGCATGATGTGCCGGAATCGTGCATTAGAAGATGGAGGAAGGATAAGGTTGCACTATTCCATACCAATAGGGACAGAAGGTCTTTTCGGGGAAAATCTATGAGCTGTGACAGGACATAAGCGCGCGTGCCGCCGTACTGCGACGCCCGTCTCACTAGTAAGTCAGCCGTTTTTATGTAAATCATGAATTTTTTTTATTTTGTCATTCATTGAAGATTTTTGCTGCAGCTCGATTCTGTAAATGTCATAGGCGCCCAAAGTGTCTTAGTTAAGGCGGGGAAGTTATGACGGGTACGTCGTGTCATCAATCAAAAGCGATTCTGTAAGCCCCCGTCATAAGCTTTTAGTCGGAGGACTCGTTCACGCCGTGCGAGCCGTTCGTGAACGAGAAGAACCAATGAAAAACGCTCACCCAATTCAAAAAATTGACTTGCGGAAATAATACGAGCGTGTGTTTCAAGCATGAAAACGAAGTTCGTAGAGTTTATTTAATCTTATGTTATAACATATGCAAAATAATATGCTATCTTATCAGTAATTATGATAAAGTGCCCATATTTTGAGCAATATCACTAATAAGGGCAAATTTGTCCAACATTCATGATCTATATGCGCTGAAGAATCCCGGAGAGGTCTCGTGATGAATAGTAGATCAATATTTGCGGTACTATTTTGAACAAAAGTAGACGAGTAAACTGTGTTTGTGCATGAAGTTGTTTATTTGAAAATTGTGCCTTAATTGAAAGTGTTAAACATCAAATAATGTGATAGAACGAATATAGTTCGTGGGAGTAGTAATAACCCGTGCTCATTTACATACCTATTGAGCTGTCGTTCACAAGTTTTTTAAATAATCGTCCATGTGAGACGTGCTACGTATTACGTGAAACTGAACCGCATACACCAATACGCGAGGAACATCGATGAAATAAAGTGAATTCAATAATCAACGAAGTGAGAAATCCGTCAAATTACCAATATGCGAGGAACTGCAATGAAATAAAGTGAATTCCATACTCTTCAACGAAGTAAGAAATCCATCACATAATTACCGATATGCTAGGAACATCGATAAAATAAAGTGAATTCCACACTCTTCAACGAAGCGAGAAATCCCTCTTATATATAATTGCCAATATGCGAGGAACAGATATGAAATAAAGTTAATACCATTCTATATTCAGCGAAATGAGAAATCCCTCGTATATCATTACCAAACTAATTATCGTATCGAAATAGGTATGCACTTAATAATAGCAATACTGTCAGAATTATTGTGTTTAAAAACTATTTGCATACACGACGTAATTTGGTGATACCTCCGAGCATGAACATATGTAAACACGCCACCGAGCAAGTTAGCGCAAATACAAACGATCATCCTTTATTCCATTTGAGTATAATGAAAGTAATACGATATGTAATTTGTACCATTTATTGAAGCTGCACTATCTGTAAATACAAACGAAATTGAGTTCCGTTACGTTGGCCCACAGCCCAAATGTCGACTGATGAACTCAACTGATGGTGCGACTCAGTGATGGGCACTAATATTGTAATATATAGGTACATTTATGCATATAGTATCATTATAATGATTAATTAATATATTTCATGGTATTATTTACTCGGACAAAAGTGAAAGATGCCGTAAAAAGGTATTATAATGATACGAAACTAATTTTAAGTATACGCGGTAAATTTTGCCTACGTAAAAGTTTTATGTTTAAAGTTATGGATTTCTAGAACATTGTACATAGTTAAACATTTATTTAAGCAAAATTTACCGCTTATAGTTAAAATTAGTTTTGTATTATGAATACCGTTTTAGCCTCTTTTACTTGTGTCCGAGTAAAATATGATGTTTTTATATACAATAAATGGAGAATTGAAGGTGATAACATATAAATATCTTAAGTAATGAACAAAAATACTCCTATTCAATGCCCTAATGACGGCTAACACGGGGTCTCCCGTACGTGTAAAGTTATGACGGAAAAAAAGCACTTAAGACGGCTATGACATTTACAGAATCGCTCCTCTGACGGATCCGTCACAGCTGAGGCGAATCCGCCATAATTCACGTGTTATGACGCCTATGACATTTACAGAATCGAGCTGCTGGACCATATTGAAATAATAAATGCTTTAAATTCCATTGACAGTTATGATTTCTTTCAAAGTTTGATTTTTTTCAAGTTTTGATGTCGTATCTACGCCTTATCGTTCGTTTTTTACGCGGCTGACGCTTGGGTATTTTGCATTTAACGTGTTTGCATTCCCACTCGTCATCGTTTACAGCAAAATATAATTTGTAAAAGTTAACCACGTTTTAAAAGGCGACTTACAGCGACTATGACTTGTGCATTAGGAAAACGGTGGGGGGATTCGGATTTATAAATCAGAGCTCGGTGAGACTGTCCGCACTTGCCAACTAAACACGAATTGTAGCGAGGTCGAATTTGTTTTGTTTTAATGAATATCATTTACTCCACTCATTCCAAAGGACAATAAACAATGCAAGCATTGTAGGGCTAAGGCTACAAGTGAATACTTGCCTCCGACGTCCATACATGCTTATGAAAAATGCCGCGTAAATTATATGAGAATATCGCAAGCGGCTTTGATAATGGCCGAAAATTCGAAGTTAGGCCCGCAACACCTCGCAATAGGAGAAAAAAAGCCCCAAAATTTTTTCTTCAACTTCGACGCATAAAAAGAGGGGTGCGCCTCTTACACGCGTTAACGGCATCGTCAATGCATTATCATCTGAGATTGCCATTGTGACCTCAATGCATTGCCGATTGCCACGCTTATACTTGTGGTAACTAACTCGCCCCACCTAAATTCCATCGTCGTTTATCGATATCTAGTATATTCTGGTCACGAACATAGATATTTACCGGTATTTCAATGGGATTCCAACAGTGCGTTTTATTTCGGAAGTCTAAATGGCAATATGTGCTCTTTCAAGCAAAATTGCTGCATAAAACTGCCAATTGATATTGACTTTAAATTATTGCACTCTAAGAATAATATCGACTAGATACTCAGAAAAATTATGGAGCACTTTAAAATACATAATCCTTAAGCATTAATTTTGGCGCTCCTTTACTTTCAGAGCGTAACTAAAGTAAGCGATGAGGCGTAGAGCAGAATCAAATAAAAAAACAGTAATTTCAATTAGAAATACGCAGATTGAAAATAACGCGGTGATAGCCACGGTATTTGATGGTAAACAATAAAAATTGTTTATCATCACTCTTGGTGAATTGGTTTTAATGGTGAATAAAGCAATATTGAGATATTTACTCGACTTGCATCGTAAAGCACGTGGAACACTTGAATGCCCCTGTGGAGACGCAACCCGCACACCACCTCCATACATCGAAAACCCCCTACATCGAAGTCATGATTTCGGTCCCAACAAATTCGTTGTATGGGGGTTTTACTGTATTCATTTCAGAAATAGAAACGTTACTATCGGAGGTGGCACATAATTTAGTGATCGCTGGTGATATGAATGTTAATATTCTTAATTCAACCAATGATTCTACCCTTTATATGCATTTAATGCTTGTGTGGCTTTTTCTCTCATGTACAAATATTTAATAAGTTGCTTATCTTCTTCTAAAAATAAGAAGCCATATAATTGCAATCGTAAAAAACTTAAACCCTGGATGACTGACACATTACTTCGTCTTATCGCGAGAAATAATTATTTGCTAAAAAAATATACGCACCACCCAACAAATGAGGGGCTTGCAAATGAATTTATCAGGTGCAGGAATAAGCTGGAAACTGAACTTAAGACATCCTCCAATAATTTTTATTTGAAAAGGTTTGAAATGCACAAGGGAAATTTGAAGGAGCAATGGAAACTTTTTAGGGAGCTAACTTGGGAAATTAGTAATATTCAACATAGAATACAGCTCAATGTAGACAGAAAGATAATTTCCTCGAGTATTGATGTTGCCAATACGTTAAATGATTATTTTAGTAGTGTCTTTGATAGTTGCATACCTCCCGGTAAAACCAATATAGATCCATTCCTATTTGCATCTGTTAGTGACTCCACATGCACTGATTCTATGTTCTTCGAACCAATTAACCCTTCTGAAGTAACTAAAGTCGTTAAATCTCTACCTCTTAGTAAATCTGCTGGTCATGACGGCTTGAATAATAAGTTATTAAATTTGATTATCAATGATATTGCACCAGTACTCTGTTACACATTTAATTTAAGCCTGGCCAGTGGGGTATTTCCTAGTGGGGTATTTCCTAATTCTCTTAAAACATCGATTATTAAACCCATTTTTAAGAAAGGAGATAGACATCTACCTCAAAATTATAGACCGATTTCTCTTTTGTCAATTTTTCAAAGATATTAGAAAAAATAGTGAAGCTAAGATTGATAAAATATCTTGATAAAATCCAATTCTTCAGTGGAAACCAATTTGGATTTAGAAAAGATGGATCTACTGAAGATGCCCTAGAAAGATTCCTTTCTCATGTTTATAACTCAGTGAACAGAAACAAACGCACTGCTGGATTGTTCATTGATATCCAAAAGGCCTTCGATACAATTGGGTATTTTCCAAAATTTTAAATTTAAGTAAATGGATATTTATATGTTACTTTAACTCGAACAAGCTTGCGGAGCGAAAATAGTTTTAAAATTGATTCAATATTAATTGAGATATTTAAGATTCAAATAGTCGAAATTTCAATTTTTTACGCGGCTGCGAAACGAAATCTGATTGGCTTGACGTCATTTTCGCTGAGCGATAGACAGCTGTGAGGGAGAAAGTGAAGGACTGTAGAAGAGATCGTATATTTAAAGAGTTTTCATTGCAAACAAAGACTGGCGTGCAATGGTTTTATTAAAACCACATCAGACAATTTACCCTAAGTATATATGTTTATGGTAGGCGTTTTTATGAAGAAAGACGAGCGATTTACTGCTTCCGAAATTCGTGGAGCTTAAGTCCAAAAAATGTAAGCATAAAGTTTGCTTGTAAATCGTCAAAACTGTTTATCATTTTAATGCATATAGTTATGTATTTGGTATATGAGCTTTATTAATTGTTTTTCCAATACACTCATAATCATTAGGATACTTCTTCTTTATTTCTCTAAGTCCATACCAGTCCATGCAAAAGTAAACAAACAGTACCTTAGTAACATATCAACATAACGTTTACGCTGCAAATAATGAACACACTTAAGACGTTAATTTGTGATTTGTTAATTAGTAATTGTTTATAGAGGTTTCTATAAGTGGTCTCTCGACTATAGAAATGCCTAAAAATAGATTTTATCTCCTAAATGTCTATTCATAGTTTAATTTAAGTGTTGCTTTATTATAAAGATTCTTGTGAGAGTTATGGTTGTAATGTTATATGATACGTCCAAGTAGAGAGAGATGGACCACTGTGAACAGTCATAGCAAGAATATGTCCAGAACACGAAGTGCGAAGTAAAGCATACATTTTTACGGGTGGACATTGAGGAATCCAAGGAAGAAATTTCAAATATTCAATGTCGTGATTGCATGAATGCATTTCTTGTTCGGTGTTTTCACTGATGTATTTGTACATTGTGACACAAAACACCATCTATATATGCCATTTAAAGGCACATCAAAAACAGAAAAACGTCCAAAACTACTTTCACCGCACTTGTTTCCACCGTAAGCATAAGGAAACGCCTGGGTCTAAATGTAAACAGCGAAAATGACGTCACAGGTCATTCGGTTGTTTTCGGAGTGTGCTCGGGAGGATTCGTAACCTTCTACTTTCTTTAGCTTTTAAAACCGAAATTCATACAATTTGATTAGAAAACTTTTGGCCAATGCAATAAGTTCAAGTAACAGAATCAGAATATCGATAGTTTGAAATACGTGGAAAATACCCAATGGAGTGTTTGCATAAATTGCAAATAATTGCTATGAAATCCATTCTATATCGTAAATTGTGTTTCCATAATAATATATTTAAATTACCAGCTCTAAATCTTGCCTAGTTTGTTTAATAATCACGATTTATTGAGCATTGTTTTCGCAACGATATATTTACGCCCAGCCATTGGCTCGTTGCGTAGTGACGTAATCCCCCTTGCAGCAGACAGGTGAGACTGTGTTATAGCGTGTTGAGGATGTATGAAGTGGAAATATACGAATTATTCCGACTTTACTGATTCAAAATAGGGAATCATTACGTTTGTAAAGTTAACAGGTATAATCGAGGCTTGATCCAACTATAAACTATGGTTGCATCAACTATCGAGTAATGACTTGGCGGAATGCGGATAATTTTGGGTGAATAGTAAAGGGGGGAATTGTCATTCAGTAATTCATTAGAATTCTCTACCAATATAGTAAAAGTTAGAAAAAATTACCAAAGTTTTAAAAGGCGTAACTGTAAAAGTATATTGTTTCTTATGTTATTCTTAATTTGATCGACGGCATGTGTACATCTTGTGCCAGGGTAAGGGAAACCGTTTCATGTTTATTATTTTGACATGCGAATTTGTACTCCATGCAGGTTATCTTAAACTGCAAACTACATATATTATTGCTACTCATAATTATTCAATTCAATCACCAAATATCCAATGCCGATCGCTTTTGTAGCAGTTATAAATTTCCTCGTAGGCCAGTATTAACTTTTGTAATGGGGTATATTTTCAGCGGTAAATTCATCGCCTAGCAGGTCGGAAGTTCTAAGGTTATCGTCTCTAACCTTGAAATAAGTTATTCGGATTTTATGTGAACATTGTGGCGCTCGATAATATGTTCGTATATTGAGTACAATATAAGTAGTAACCCTCTTCATTTTATAATATCAATCTTGATTATTTGAAACTTTTTTACAATCGATACGTGTATTCACGAAAATATCAGTCTCGTTCATCACCACGCTAATCTCAATGGGTGTTTTCTCTTGCTGTCAATGTTTCTCCAAAATTATTATTGATAGTTGTTGAAAATGCTTACTAATCTGAAATCATTAAACTAAAAATTGGAAAAATAAGAAATTTTCACCTCAAATCTTGGTTATCTGGGCACATTTTCAGCTGGTATTAACAGATAGCGAAGCAAAACCCAATCTACGAATATGCTGTTAGTTTATAATATTGCGTGCGTCTTAAATGGTGTTGACTACCGAGTGCTTTACTATGTACTATTTTTGTGTGCATGGTGGCACAGTCTAAACTTACTGCGCAAAACTTGACAGTGGCAGGCTTCACTTCGTATAAGTTATTTTTGTTTGTATTCATGATTAAATAATATACTAAGTACCTACAAATTTTGTAGAAAAGTATAAAGTATCTTACTTAATCATAAATGGAAATATACTGAGTTTAGTTTAGATTGTGCACATGGGTTTTTAGCTGTCTAAAATGTTGCGTCTAACGGTTTGGTGGCCGAAAACTATTGCCATCACTGAAATGAAAAAACATTTGGAAAATATTTTAAACATATGAAAACATGGATGAATTATTTTATAATTCCCGTATTTTAAACAATGATATGTCGGTTATGGTGATGGAGACGCGGTCAAGTCATCGCCTAGCAGTTCGGAGATCACGATCACGAGAGATCCGAGGGGGTACTTTTTCTTACTTTTCAGTTTGTATAACTATCCATAGTTTTTAACGCGCCAATGTCCTGTGTGCTGTGCTCTTTTTGTTTTGTTGTTTTTTACAGGATTGATGAAATTGAATGATTGTATAAGTGCTTCGCAGGCATAACAAACAAAATAATAGCACAGTCTAATAGGCATAAATCGCTTACATTATCATTCAATTCATTAAACTCTGGTCCTTCTTTATCGTATTAATTATGCCATGGGTATAATTTGGTACCTGCATAGTGTACTTCGGCACCCTATAGCCTATTGCGCAAAATATTCACCGTTCAAGGCGGAAAAGAACCAGAACGAATGTAAACAAACCCGGTAGCGACTGCCGAGTCAGGGGGATGACGTCACAGCAGTCGCAATATCCGCGGTCTGTTTGTGCGCAAGGCTAAAATTGTGATTTTAAATCTCTTATTATTTAAAAAGTAGGCAATGTGAAACAGCTAAATTTTGGATTTAGGGTTTTTATGTTCAAAGTTAACATTTGCCGTTGTTTCCTAAATTTGTGCAAATACTCCATTGATCATAATATCCTCTTATTTAAACTCGAGAAAGCTGGTATTCGGGGAATCCCTCTTCAGTGGTTCCAGAGTTATTTGGCAAATCGCTCCCAATGCGTGGTAGTTGATAACAACTACAGTGACTACAAATGTATCAGTTCTGGTGTCCCACAAGGCTCAGCACTTGGCCCAATTTTATTTCTGATATATGTGAATGACCTCTGTAACTTTAAATTTAAAGGTTATGTGACAGCATTTGCTGATGATTTTGCCTTATGTTATGATGAGTCAACCTGGGAAGAAGTTAAAAATAGTATGCAGATAGACTTAAACTATCTAAAGAAATGGTTTAATTCAAACAAGCTTAAAATGAGTCTTCATAAAACGAAATATATGTTTGTAATCGTAATATGTTTGTAATCATTTTACTTTTAATTGGAAATTGAAATATTATGACATAAACTGCAATCCTGATACATGCTGTGATCCCATTGTAATTGAACGTTTAAATAGTATAACTTATCTAGGAATAACCCTAGATCAAGGTTTGAAGTGGACACAACACATAGACTGTAACTTAAGTATTGTGGTATGCCCAAGCTAAATTTTATCTGCTTCGTAACAAATGTTCGTTAGATAATCTGAGGTTATATTACAATGCATTAGTTAACTCTAAATTGACATATGGTATAATTTTTTTTTTTTTTTTTTTTTTTTTCATTCTTCTTCCGGGTATCTGCCGCGTCGTTGTGTTTTTCTGACAACGTTTCTCCTCCCGTCCTGGAGGCGTCTTCAGGTCGAAGATATCTGCGCTGCATTTGGTCCGACTTATATACTGGAGCTGGTCGCATCTGATTGGCTGTCAATTATGGTGGAAAAACCACTTTTCGTGCCATTTCTCATAGCGTTACGCGCCAATACTCTCTTCCAAGTGGTAGCTAGGTTGTAACCAGGGATGTGAAACGTAACCGAACCTCTGAAGCGGTACGGTTCCACGTGAAACCGAACCTTTTTCTTGGTAAGAGAGCGGTTCGGTCCGAACAGAACCGTGTCTGCGAAAGAGAAGAGGTTCGGTTCAAGCTGAAGCGGAACCCGCCGTAACAATTTGAACCGCTTTTGGAACGGTTTTTTTCGGTCCAGTGGCGGTACAGGGGCGCAAGGGGAAGGGGAGTGGCAGGGACTATGAAAACTGAGATATATAATATGACACGTAAATGCTGCTGCTCGCTGCTGCGTTCGAGTATAAGGGTGCTATCTTAGAATATTGAATAATATTTGGTATTTTCCTTCTCAACCCACTATTTTGATCGTTGGGTGTTTTACTCCTTTCATATTTTCTGCTCCCTCCGAAACTTTTACTCTAAGACGACCACTCGTAAGCGTTAAGCCGGTGTCCCACGGTAAATTTTTTCGTAAATTTATTCATGAATACTCTCATAGTTACACTGCGCATGCGCAAGCCAATATTCGGTAAATTTCTGTAAATAAGAAAACTCTGTATTTTCTTAATGAAACTCAGACACTGATTGGCTTGTCTGACACGTTTTTCCGGCGCGACATCATAGTACATACATCGAGCGCGATTACGTGATAGCGCAATATTAAGCGCAGTATCATGATACTTTATCGTGACGTTTATCGTGATATTTTATCGGCCACGATTACCTTATCGAGCGCATTATCGTGATATAAAATATCACGATACTTTATCGACCGCAATATCACGATACTTTTTCGACCGCAATATCACGATAATTTATCGACCGCAATATCACGATATTTTATCGACCGAAATATCACCATATTTTATCGTGGTATTTATCGTGACATTTTATCGGGCGCGATTATTTTATCGAGCGCAACTTCACGATATTTTATCGTGATATTAATTGTGATATTAATTGTGATATTTTATCGAGCGCAATATCATGATATTTTTAGGTAATATTTATCGTAATATTTTATTAGGGCGCAACATCGTGATATTTATCGTTATATTTTATCGGGGCGCAATATCGTGTTATTAATCGTGATGTTTTATCGGGCGTGATTAATTTATCGAGCGCAATATCACGATCTTTTATCGTGATATTTTAACTCAGCGTGATATCGTAATTCTTTATCGGAACGTGATATTGCGGTTTTTATCGCGTGATATATCACAATATTTTGAGGCGCGATAAGACTATATTTATCGTCACGAAATAAGTTGTCGTTTGAAGCGCGATAAAACGATATTTATCGTTACGATATGAGTTATCGTTATCGCCAAGATACGATATACTTAATTTGTCATATCACGATATTGAATCACCAATATCGCCCAGGCCTAGTGTCGGCGACTCTGGGCTAGCGAACTGCTATAAAAATATCTTCTCTGATTGCACAGAGACCACACTATTGATGACAGCACAAAAAGTTCTCTTCTCGGCCGTCAGCCGATCAGCGCCAAATTCATGAATTTTTCCTGCTCGTGTGACATGAGGTCCAACAGTTCAGGAATCTCTTTTCATGAATATGGAATTCATGAATAAATTTACGAAACAATTTACCGTGGGACACCGGCTTAGAAACAAAACAACTCAGGGTTCCACATAGCATCGGCGATTTTGCTGCAGCTGCATGTGTTGGGCGGTATTCCCCTTTCAAGATTTCTCTTTGTTTATTTACGATGGTGGATTACGGTGTCCCTTGGTGTGCACCACTCAGTCCGGCTCGCTAAGGTCGGAGGGGGGGGGGGGGGGGGCGAGAAGAGGTAAGAGGGTGAGAGAGGGTAAGAGAGTATAATAGCACGCTGTAAGTGGCAAGATTTAGTCGGTACGTTTGTATGTACATTGAGGACAGATTTCTCGGAAGTGCCTTAGGCATGTCATAAACATGGGTGTGAGGGGTGAGGTTTGTCATTACTCGCTTCCGAACTGAAGCCGAAAACAAATTTTAGTTAGCTTGACAGGGTTCATTCACGCCACTTATTGCAGATCTTGAGAAGAATATTCTACCAAATGCTCAAGTTAGTTTAATTTTTTACTGGTAGTTTGAATTTTAGTGCCAAATTGGTGCCAAAGAAAATATAGTGATCCAGAACGATAAGAACTAGTCAGTGCCGACCTTGCAGCTCCTACCACGCAAGTAAGCGTTGAAAGGCTTTTTTCACACACAAAGTTTATACTGCAATCAATAATAAGCAGATTACGTTCAAAAATCGTCAACGACATTCAATTGGTTAGATGTAATAGAATATTCAAAAGAAAAGAAGAAAATCAAGATTTGTAAGTCACTAAATTACATTTTTGGCATAAAGTTTTTGTAAATGTTTCATTGATCTCATGTCCTTTCCAAATACCTATTATAACACCCTTTGATGTCCATACTTGTATAAAAAATTAGTCGCGTATGTTCTGCCACGTCCTTTTATGTTGACCTCATCAGAATAATGAGCTGTCAATGAGAAAACCTTGTTGCTTCCATAAGATAAGGAATGAGCAGTAAGTAGGATCAGGGAAACCTAGAGAGAATTCCGAAGCGAACACGCTTTTGCAACAAAAGAGGGATGTCCTTCTGTAGGGTCAACTCCACCGCGTTCATAACATGAGTCTTGAGTATGTGCTGTGTGCGACCTGGGATTCCCAGCCTGAGCATAACGGTAAGGTGGGTGGAAGGGTCGGGGACCCTCCTAACACGTGTTCGTGACCGTCCCACCCCTGAGGCTCATAAAATGACCGTCCCTGAGAGGGCCACAAAATATTCAATAGACAGATGATAACAGCGCATCGTGTTTGGTTTGAATCTCAGTTGGTTGCTTATCATAGGCTCCATTCAGTTACACTTTGCTCAGTGATCACTTGATCATGACGTCATAATCACTTAATGTGAGAGCGCCGATTATATGGGTGCCGCGAGACTCTCACTTGTTTTCCTCCCTTCTGCTCACGAGAGATCATCATGGTGATCGGTGTTTTTCTCCACTCACCAAATGGCGACCAATCACAGCCGTGACGTCGTTTCATTCAGTCCCAAGACGTCACAGCGCTCACTTGATCAGTATACCAAGGTTATCGCTCAGAGCGGCAAAATGCATCCAACCTTCTTTTGGTAAATTTTACTCCGTACCGAACCGTTTTTCCTAGTTTGGAACCGGAACCGAAACGATTTTTTCGTTTCTGAAACAAGATTCTCAAAAACGGTTTGGTTCCACGTTTGTTACGAACCGATTTTCGTTCCAAGCGCTTTTGTTACAGAAGAGGTTCGGTTTCATGAACCGTTTCTTTGGACCGAACCCTTCCAGAAGCGGTTCATGGAACGAAATTTCGTTACGTTTCACATCCCTGGTTGTAACCATCATCCCTGTTGAAATTTTTGGGGCATTTGGCAATTTCGATCGCCTCCCGTATCAGTCGTGGGAAGTATCGGCTCTCCCCGCTCAGAACTTTGGTCTCCTCGAAAAATATGGAGTGACCAGGCTCCGACCAGGCATGCTCGGCTATTGCTGAGAGGCGGAACTGTTTCTTTTCGGTCGCTCTCTGGTGTTCCTTCACTCTGCAGGAAATTGCTCTTCCTGTTTGTCCAACGTAGGCTTCCCCACATGTACAGTTGATTTTGTACACTCCCTCCTTCATGGTGCTAGGAATCTGCTCTTTCGGGTTAGGCAGAATGTCTCTCACTTTCTTGGTGGTGGAGAACCTGGTCACAATGTTGTGTTTCTTGAGTATTCTGCCAATAGGTTCCGCTGTCCCTGCGATGTAGGGGGGATGATGGTTACAACCTAGCTACCACTTGGAAGAGAGTATTGGTGCGTAACGCTATGAGAAATGGTGCGAAAAGTGGTTTTTCCACCATAATTGACAGCCAATCAGATGCGACCAGCTCCAGTATATAAGTCGGACCAAATGCAGTGCAGATATCTTCGACCTGAAGACGCCTCCAGGACGGGAGGAGAAACGTTGTCAGAAAAACACAACGACGCGGCAGATACCCGGAAGAAGAATGGAAAATTCATCTAATCGCCGCGGAAAACTCCGAGAGAATGACATATGGTATAATTGCATGGGGTGGAGCTTATCTGATCTCTATTAATCCAGCTATAACCCTGCAAAAGAGGATTATTCGTGTGATGCTAAAACATAATTCCTATGAGTCGTCCTTTCCGCTCTTTAAAAATTTAAAATTGCTCCCTCTCAGACACTTGTATGTGTATAAAGTACTTACTCTTTTTTTTGAAGAGTGGAGCAAAAGTACCGGTGTCAAATAGGCCGGGCAAGTGGAATTTTCGTAGGGTGTTAACACCCTTACCGAGGCCCAAATTGTCACTGTTCAGAAAAAGGTTTCTTATGCATTGGGCCAAAAGTCTACAACTTATTACCATCCGAGTACAAAAGGGCGGTAAATCTTTATATTTTTCTAAAAAAAACGTAAAAAATTGGCTGTTTACTTATCCTAAAATTGAAGAAATATTTTGTTAAATCAAATTTGATAATTGTAATAATATATTTAGTTAAAGATATTATTTTTTGTTAATGTTGGTATATGTCCTTTTTTTCCACTATTTATAAACCAATGCATGGAAGATTATTATATAACGATGGTAACACAGGTCCACCTTTTAGGTTACCTAAAGCTCCTTACATTTTGTACATGTCTTTGTTTGTAATTAATTTGGAGTAATAAACATTATTATTATATTGGATCCGCCATTGAGATTTGCGAATAGTGGAAAAGTATTAAGGAGAAACATGAACGCGACTGCAAGTGCCAAAGAAACGTGCCGGGCAATTATAATTTCTAACTACTACTGGAATATGTTCATAAACTAAACTAAGTTACCTGATATAATTTTGAAAATAGTACAATTTAATTCAAGTTCAGTGGAAAATTTAACCAGAGAGTTGCATCACCTTTGTTGTGACGGCATGGTGAGGCAATAATTGTTAATAACCTTCATAGCTGTAATTTGGTTCCCTCAAGCTCTGCTTAAGTATTGCGCTCTCTATTTGCAGTGATTTCAGTGGTTTGCATTCTTGGGATATCAATTCCGCCCTGAATAAAACAGTGTACTCCTGTCTGGCATCACTGATGACTAATGAACAGGCATTAAGGTTCTGTATGAAGGGGAAGTCCTTATGTAAGGTGGCTTTCGAGGTGGAATTCCCTGGAGTGATTGGATTAATATTTGGTAAGCATGTCACATTCGTCTTGTGGTGCTGCATCAGCTTTGTCGTTAAATGTGATAGTGTACCCAACTTGAATTTTTAAAAAAATTACTGATATGTTCTCCACATTATTTTCTTGATTTGAGATGTTGTAAAAGAGAAAAACCTAAATGGCCCAGAAATGGACATCTCAATGGTGAAGAAGAGTATCGGGAAGTGGTTTAGGCTGGCTAGGTATATGTAGGTAGTTTTTATTTTTGTAATTATTCCTCTTTCAGCAAGTGGTGATTTTCTTATATAGATGTCGTTATTGGATATATTTAGTAACTTTTCGTCATTCAATAAACAGGTATTCTTCAATATCAATGTCGATTTTGTTCATTATTGTGTGATAATTCCTATAATGCATTAAGTCAATGTACTGTTAGTACACATTAGTACCGACAGAGGGGGTGACATCATGTTTCTATTCAAGCTCCACAGATGGCTCTGATGTCACATCGGTAGGTTTTACCCAGAACCTTGCCGAATTTTACCACGGAATTACCCAAATTTTACCAGTTAAATTTATAGATGGGTTACCCGTTTACACGTAGGTCTGCCATCTTTTACCATAATTCTATGCATGTAAAAATAATGGTAAAAATGGGGTAATCTAGCTTTTGTGCTAGCTGGGGTATTACCTTACCTCATTCCATGACATGTAAACTAGCATTGAGCAACATAAAACAATGTGTACCTCAAATACCTACAGTTAATATAACATATCCATTGGATGTTTTCAGTTCGACTGTAAGGAAGTTTTTACAGCAAGCAAAAGGAATCAGAAATTACCTCAGAAGAACTTCGGGCAAGTAAGATGATTAGCTTTAGAAATTCTAAACGTATTTCAATTTCTTGGTAGAATATCAGCTTCAAGAAAACTCCACCTTCACATGTATTTCCATCTTCAACAAAACTGTCACATGCATAATCAAACTTCTTGAATCCAAAGGCCACCATATGTCGACCAGCAGTAGGGTTGGTGGCCAAAAGTTTTGCTAGCAGTTGAAGTGCCACCAATAAGAACAAAGATTCTCCTTTTTCACCACCTAAAAATAAAAATTTGATCAATATAATGCATAATTACATGAATATGTACATCATGTTGCAGAAAATTGCATAGCCATGCAATTGTACTCTTGCTAATTGGTGAAATAAAATATTATTTTTATTAAAAGAGGGGAACTAAGCAAGAAGACAAAAATAGAGGCGCCTGAATAAAGACAACTGCATAGGTGACAGAGATGTCTGGCCACTGGGTAAGTATTACCTACTCAAGTACATCTATTGAAATTTTTTAATGCTGATGAGCAGTATCCTTTGTTAATGGGACCAAGAGTTAAGGGTAGTGTAAAAAGTATGTCACGCTATATTTAAATGGTGAAGTTGCAAACAATATTATGTTAAAATAACAACTTACAGTATACGTGGCTTGCTTTCACTGATGGAAACTTAAGAATTTTCCTCCATAAACTACAATTTTACTTAAGAATACATACATAAGTTTCACCCCCTACCACCCTCCCAGTGAAAAATGGGTGGTGGCATCAACGTGGGTTCCACGTTGATATGTGGAAATACGGTGGTGGTGGATATTGAGTGGCTGAACCAACGTGGGATCCACGTTGACTTTTGTGGATCTATGGTGATGGTGAATAATATTAAATATTCAACGTAATTTCTGCTTCATGGAAAATAACCCAGGTGACTTTTCATAGTTTATCTGGTTTATCATCCTGAAACAGCGCTAGTTATGTAAAAATGCATCGGAAATTGCATTTTGCAATTATGTTATTCGTGGAACTGGATTAGATTATGTATAATAGAATAAACGATTACGAAGAGGTATCTCTGTTATAACATATGTTATATACCTATGCATATAACATATTATTTCAAGATGCAAGCATGCAAGGCCGTTTTACACGGTATATTTGTTTGTACAAACTCTTCCGAGAACTCTTGCATGAGGCAAAAGGTATCGTGTAACGCGGCAAATTGTATGAAGGCTTGTGTGAATGCCTGAATGGAAAATAGAACCTGTACTAATCTCACGTACATTTGTTTGTACTACATCTTTCATTGTGTAAAACGGCCTTTAATATGAATCTTGGTACAATGGTAACGAACTAGAATTAATATTATGCTCAACGATAATATTACCTGCTTTTGAATGCTTCTAACAGCCATGTTCAAGCACTTGTGAACATCTGCATTAATATCTTGGTACAAAATATTTGTAAACAGTTCACTCTAGACCAAGCACGAATACATAGAATAATTTAATTTCCCAGCCATGTTGGCCATGAATGCGCAGGAAATAAGTTATTTGCATAACTCTCATTTATTCAAGAATCGCTGTGGCCGAGTGGGTTAAGGTGGTAGGTTGAACGAGTACGAGTTACCAACATGAGTTCGCGACCAGGCGGAAGTTTTTTTTTTCGGTCAAATCTGAATCCAAATCAGCCGTGAATTTTGCAAGCAATGGTGTCCAGTGGTCATAATAATTTTTTTTTATTTTCCGTTGGAAAACATATTATTCCTTAACATATCCACCAAATTTCCAAGTGCGTTCTACGTTGATCCCACGACCAAAATCACGTGGTATCCACGGTTTATTTCCACCTACTCTCCACCGGAATTTCCACATCTGTCCCACGTTGATTCCACCATCTATTTCTCACTGGGCTGCTTATTTCCAACATAGACTCCCAACCCGAAATAAAATCCTGGCTACGTCACTAATCAATAACGTGATTTTTCCAGAACAAGCACTTCCTTAGCTCTCACCACATTTTCTAACTCATTTTATCTCTTTGGAAATTTTTCAGAAATCTACGAACACAATTATAATACAAATAAATTTTTACAATGTGATCTACCTTCTTCCATATCAAGATGGCATAAGGACACAAGTGGTGCGATGGATGAGGAATTTGGATCCAAGAGGCAAACTTTGTTTCCAAAACCTAATGTCCCAACATCAAATGCCCATATGGCCCAGGATACATTATTTCTCCCATTCAGTGATCCACTAGTAGCCTTGCCTAAAACAATTCCTCTGAAACACTGCATCACCATAGGAGGCTTCCATCTGAATGTCACATCCTGGGTAATAAAATAAAGAGTATTGTTGAAAAATGATATGTACAATGACTGAAACAGAAATAAAGAACATTATTGAAACATCCTTTTAGGTTTGACAGCCTTTTGAAAATGGTGCTACTCATACCACTATTATTACTAGTAACTCACAGGTTTGTGAATGTGTCTAATGGGCATTCATCATGGTGATGATTTGTAGGCAAAGATCATATGGTATATTGTGTGACCGTCCAGCAGGTATAGTCAGTTCATTTGTGGTCCCACAAGCACACACCACTTTGGGCGTAACTGGGCAGAATTATAGAAACCTGCTTTGATTTCTGGATGTTTTAGTTTAAATTCAACATAAAGTTCCTTTAGATTGCATAGAACTAGTCTTTTCTGTTTTTTCTCTTTCCTACCATTACTATTTCTGTGGTACGATGGCTAAATATAATATGTCCGTTTTTTTTTTTGCAAAACTGAGTTATGCATACCGTTGGATTCGTAGTGCTAATATCGTTGGATTTGTAAAGTTAAGAATATGTGATAACAACAGTTTTGTACATCTATTACGAAAAGGTAATACCTAAACTTTGAGATTCTGATTTTTTAGAGCCTACTGAACTTTATAATTGCTCTCCTGCAAAATTTGCAAAACATGACATATCAAAATTGGCCATTTTACCACAGATTTCTTATTGATACGTTCATAATCTTTTTTTTCCTGGACTCATCCTACTACTTTCTTCAGACTCATGAAATGCAACAATATTTTCAATGTGGTTTTGACAGTAGAGCACTTCGGCCACTCTTGTTCGGAGAAAACACAGTTTCCGTTTTCAAAACAAAACACCGTATCTGTTCACTAGTTTTATAGTTTGCCATACTAAATAATTACATTAAACTCAGTGAAAACTTTTTTTCGTGATCAGGATTACGGAACAGGGCTTAAAATCTGGATTTTTTCTCTATCATTTGTTCCATTTTCCATTCTCTTTTTTAAATTCTCCAACAAATCAGCATGGTATTACTAATACATAGTATTAGTAATACCATGATTGGTGTCCATTTTCGTCAGAGGACTCACTTTCAGGCGGATCCTGGCACTCCATTGACTCATAAAATTTTCTTGATACCTGTGACTTAACCCATGAAACTTTCCTCTTGATGGCTGCAGGTCGTTTCTCTTGACTAAGTTTGTCAATTTTGAAAGGAGACACACCAACTGCAATGCAAGCCTCGTTAACACAATCCAAAACAACTTCTGGATGCTGATAAACACCATCTTGGTTATAATCATTGTCTATAGTTTTTTACATTCTCTGGTAGCACTTGGTGTACAGTGACTATCCAGGAATAAGTTTTAGAACTATAAAATTCTGCAAAAATTCCAATGTAATGATACGCAAAGACTTGTTTTATATATTTTTTGTGAACTCATAGGGGGTCACCAAATAAATGTGTGAATTTGTGTAAATATTTAGATTAATGGAAGATGCACACATTAGCAATAGCCTCACTTAGAATATCAGTTTGCATTTGTAATAAAAGCTTATCTTCATAGGAAAACACCAGATACTCCTTTAACATTTCACTTTTTCCATAAGACTGATTGTTGAAATCCTCTTGCAAACAATTCACTATTGAACACTGCATTTAGTTAAGAAAGAGATCACTATTACATTGTACGGCCACTAAAAGATCTCAACTCCAACTGACCTTGTTTCAACTAGGCAGCATAGGATGCAAGTTCCAACAGGAATTTGCTGGGAGTCCCACGCAACGTGAGCTGTGCATTTTATATATTGTGCATAGATGACAGATCCCTTGAAACTTGTCACTATCAATTTATCTCCCCTAAAGGGCATATACATAATACTCTTTCTCCAATCACTAGGAAGTCTTTTCCTCCCATATTTTTGCAATCAGGCCATGTATTTGCTCATTTAGGTGCTCTCAACCTAATTTATACACTTCTACACACACCTAATGTTGGGGATTCTATTCTTTATTCCATATCAGCATGAAGCTCAAAAATCTCAACAAGAACAATTGGTACCAACATCCATACATTTGGAAAAGGCCGATAAAAAATTCAAATGGCAATGGTTAGCAACTGCTAGCATTCATTACAATTGCTAAATACCTCTACAGGGTGTCCAGTGAATCTCAATTTCTTTTTTCCCTGAGTTTTCCAGGGTCTTGTTGCACTTCATTTCTAACATATTTTTAACGAATTTCTAATAAAATCGGCATATTTTGCCAACATGAAAAATACGAGAAATTTCTGTTCTACTTTTGAGTTAAATAATAGAGTATACAAGGAATGTGGAATATTACAGGTTTTATTTCAACCAACAAATAAGCAAAAATGGTTAACTGACGGCAAAATTTTGATTCAGGTGCAATTTGAACACACGTAACTAGAATCAGACTACATATATGGCAAATACGATGCCTTTTAACTGGTGGAATACCCGTTAAAAATGTATTAATCAAATTCACCGGGAAAATCTTAGATCATTTAGAATCAGACCAGTTTCATAAAGAACTTACAATGAAAAGAAGACACTGTTGTGATTTATTTCAATGAATGCATTTCCGAATCAGCATCAGCAAAATATTTCTCGGCTTTTCAAGAAATTAAGTTTTTGGTTTGAAGGTCTGGAACCTTTTGCAGTACCTCTTTCTTATTCTTTTTTCTCTTAAGCCCTTGGTACCTTTTCTTTTCCCCACTAAGACTTCACTGTACTTTGCATGAGCATTTCTGAAACTGTGAATTAATTGCTTTGTGATAGGTACAGATCTAACACCCCCCGCCACCCTGATCGCATCGTGAATGGTACTAAGGGCAACCAGAAATTTTCAACAAGATGGAGTATTTAGAGAAACCTCTCTCAAGGCTGGCGTTGCCATGGAATAGAATACAGACAAGCCTGATAAATCTCTTTAAATTGTGATATCCACTTTTATCTCCAATAGAAATCATCCAGAAGTGGTCAAGACAATCATGATCTCCATTAAACTCCTTGAGCATATCCTTCACTGGCCTAATCTCCAAAAGATTCTTGAATTCTTTATCAATAGCATCAGCCTCATAGCCGCCAATGCAGTTCAATTCTGTAAGATGAAGCAATGATGAGCCTAAACGTCTCTTGGCAACTTCGGTGTCGATTGCCACTTTCCAAATGTGTGATAGACTTTGTGAAGGAATAAGCCAGGGGCGTTTTATTAAGAATTTTTGACACCATGCTCTTCATAAATGTTTGGCATTTATGCCGGAACCCTAAGATATCCTTCTTGGACACCTTACATTGACCCAGAGCTTTCTTGGTTCCGTAAACAATGCCATCTTTCTGAGGTAGCAGCAGATTACCATCATCAGTCAGATCTATTTGGAAGATGGACTGACTCTTCATGACTTCAGTTACCACAAATTTACTCATAAAATCTCTGACAATAGATTGGAGGGAAGTATAAAGAAAAGGAACTAATGGGGCATCTGACTGAAATTTCAATAGAAACGGCTCAACTATAGTAGCCATAGTCTCAAAGAAGGCGAGACGAGCTCTCAGCATCTTGTACCTCAAACACTCACTAACTGGTAGCTGTTACTATCAGGAATTGCAATTGTAAGCTTTGGTTTTACCTCCCTGTTCCTTTTTTACCCTTTCTACTTCCTCCACATATGCTTCAACAACTGGTAAGATTTGTTGTGCCCTGACTGCCACCATTTTATTTCTGACCCACCGCACAGCACAAAACTTCAGTGGGAAAACATAGATACCCGTGATATTGGTAAAATCAGCTCACCGAGAAGGAACATTTTTTGATAGATTACACACAGCTCTCAGACATTGGACTAGGTTCCATCCAGCGCTAATACAACCCATCTTGAAGGCACCATGAATGGTATGTAAGCCAAACATCCCAAAGTCCAGAAGTGTAGGATCCCTTGGGTCACCCTTGACATTCAGCTGACTTTTTAGATCCTTTAAGAATTCCTTATTTACTTTAGGGCCATCCAAGGAGACCTGAAAAACTTGCCCTTTCAACTTCATTTGGACCGGGATGCACCTGCTTCAAATGCTGATACTAGATCTTTTGAGGCACTTTTGCCAAAAAAACACTGTTGTGACACTGCTACACTGATGGCACTAGGATGGCAACCAATTATGTCAACAGGAGTCTCCGGTGGGTAGATTATGTAAATGTTGTAGGCATCAAAACTATTGTTCTAATGATGAGTTGTCATATCTATGACGGCTCGTAAAAAGGAGTGATTATGTAAATTTCACCACCATCATAGCATATGATGCTTGAAAAACCTTGTCATACCCATCATAAGGTCGCAGAATAAGTGTATTTTCTTTAACCACAAAGATTTTGTATCAATTACAGTCAATTTTTCATTTATAAATAATTGTATAGCATCATAGGTATTTACCCTGACAATAAAGTAGAAGTCTAACACTGTAGTGAATATGAAACTAATTGTAAGTGCACACATTACATTTTGCATGGATACGTAAAATTTTTCACGTTTCACATTATAGAAGATATGTGCAATAGCAAATTTTAACTTAATTATACCATATAAATGTCCATAACCAAGTCACCATCGGTCACATTCTATATTTGTATGCTTTTTTAATTGTTTCACTTATGGAATCAAGGTGGAACTTGCTCAGGATAATTGTGATATTATGCTGTGTAGGATTAGTTATTCAACACTAAATCCTGATTCACACTAAGTGCATAACAATTATGTCAATGTGACTTAACAGAGTCAAAGCATGACTACTGTCCTGGTTGCTAATATACGAGGAAAAGTCCATAAGAAGAGTGTCCTCACATGCTCCAGAACCAAATGGATTTCACCCAACCAATGATGACTGAGGGAATTACGCCAAATTACTACCACAAATGTAAAACTTAGATCAGATTGTGCCATCCACAGGACATAGAAGGGTTGGTAAAATGATGGCTTAACAAAAATGGAACCACTGCCAGTATAAGTATAGATGTTGCAAAAGTTGAGGATGCTTGTCTGTCTATAGTGCAACTCCAGAGAGCGGAAGACACGTGGCAGGGGTTGACAGAGGATCACTGAGGAAAGCACATACAACCGGTATGCAAGCAACAGAAAGAACATTCTGACAGTAGAAACAAAAGAAATAAACTGTGGAAAACTTGATGACCACTGATATAAACTTCATACCTCCCATTAAGAACAAGGTTGTAGACAATCAACCCTTCCACTGAATAGTGACCAACTGCCACCAAGTTTTGCAACAACCTGGATTTAAAATTTAATGTACCTAATCCATCCCATGAAAAAAATTTAATGTACCTAATTCATCCCATGAAAAAAATACAAAGATTAATAAATTAATACATAATGGATATGATATAAATTGAAAATGAGAAAAGAATTAAGTTATGACTTTGGTACATTTTGATAACATCTCAGGTAAAAATTTCTCTTTTGTAACTGATTTTAAACAGTTTTGAAACTCATTTTACAGGGGTTTTCTCATTTGCATCTGATTTTAAACTCATTTGTACTGATTTGCATCCTCATTTTCCTTGATGCACTCTTTTGGAACTGGTTTTCATTCACTTTTTCATCCCATTTTCAATCTGTTTTTCAACTCATTCTACTTGGACTGGTTTGCAAGTGAATTATCGTCTCATTGAATTTGGCGGTTGCATTTCGATGTTCAGTTTTATGTGTTTTAGGTCGTTCGTGTGATATTTTCCATTTCTTTACTTGCTTTACTTGTGATATTTACAACTAATTAGTAATTGCAGTGCTGTATATTACGTAAATTTGTTAGCATATTGTCTGCAAGAAGAATGAATGGAAGAAAAGAAATTCACAGGTATGATTTAACGATCGTAGTTCCCTAAGAATATTAGTCCTGAAACATCCTTTGTACCGTATTAAATGTTTCATATCTCCTGTCTGTCCATGTACTTTGTGATACTCCATGGACGTTTTGGAATACTTTAAGGAGCCGAAGGTCATTGTTTTTCCATCATACGATGAGCTATTTCAATCGGAAATTTCGTGGGAAGCCAACCGTGTAATCAGTAGAACAAGGGTGAATCCTTGCGTACGTAATCTACGAAAAGTGTGAGCGAAGTCTAGAAAGACGGACGTTGCCAATTTCTGGTAAGATATAGCATCAATCCTCTTCTGTTCTTTTAAACGGTGATAATTGAATGTCAGCATTTTCTGGTATAGAAAATTCATGCTGGATTTTATGTGTATGAAATCGTTACATCTTCATCACTCCTACTTTTCAGAAGTGTGGAAGCAAGGCTCACGACTATGAGGATGGAACCGCAGTAGGAACCCTTTTTATAACTTGGGAGACAAAAACAGAGAACTCGCAGCACCATAAAAACCTATTACAACTTCATTTCAAGAGGTAATAGTGTAGACAAATTACCCTGTGAAATCAGCAAAATTAACTGTTCTCATTCACATGGTGTTTTTGTACTCGTATATTTCTGACATTAAAACTTTGTTGATGCTGTCTATTGATCCTAACTTCTTTCCAGCAAAAAACCTAATACTGGAAAATCAAGGAAAGGCATGGTAGTTGAGGCAGTTACTCAAGATGTTACTGGCAGCATTTTAAGGAGTGATTATATGAGTCCACTTTTATTTAACTTTTCAAGTATTTTGCATTTGTGATTTTACGTATGCTATTCTAGCGTTACGAGCAATAAAATTTGTAAATTTTGAATCAAGTTTTACAGTTCTTTTAAGTTCACCAATACAGCCTCTACATTCTCAAGGATAGCTAGCCATTGCCTCAGCAACAGAACCGATTCTGCTTTTTGACATTGGAAAATATGGTGGCCGACTGGAAACATAGATGCCAAGTTTGTTAATTTTAATTATAGCGGAGTTTCATTTCAACTTTTGCTGATGCTAGTGATATCAAATTTTGCTGCTGTTAGTGAAATCTGTGCTTCAATTAAACATTATTTGGCCTAAGTATTTGCTGTTACAGCACTTTTAGAAGAGTCATTTTCAACGTTTTTAAACCAATTTTCAACTCTTTTGAATCTCATTTGCAACTCTTTTGAATCTCATTTTCAACAGTTTAAGGAACTCATTTTCAACTGATTTGTCCAGTGTTTCAAATTGCAAATGAATTCCAAAGGAGTAGAGAAAATGAGTTGAAAATCAGATTTAAAGCAGTTGAAAATGAGATATTTTTACCTGAGATGTAACAAGAACAGAATGAGCAAGAGTATTGGCACTGACTTTGAGGAAACAAAATAAGTATATCCACCTTGAAGAAAAAGATGAGACATTTGTAAAACTGTACCCTGATAATATCATAATGCGCTGAAACTTTGGTCGGTGGTAAATAAGAGTAGGTCAGTTGAAAACTCAACTGATAACATGGGTAAAAACCAACCACCGTAGTTCAGAGTTTCATGAGTAAATACTTATCATTATAACATAATATGCTGTCTCTTGTCATTGAACTCTATAGCTTGCAAAAATTGGTAACTTTAATAGAGTGATATTCAAATTTAGAAAAATATTATCTTACAGAAGACCAGAATCCAACCATACTTCCAATCTTGACATCCACATTGTAGCCATTTTCACCACATTTCAATTTCACAGCTCGGAGAAACTCCACCAGTTCTCCATTTATGAGTTGTAACCAATAGCTCCAATCTCCCTTTGTATATGCAAGTAACTCTCCAAATGGAAGAACGTTGGCCACCACTGTATCAGTCCAAACCTCTTCATTTGACTCTAGTTCATTTAGACTTTGGGATGCACTGTCAAGACCCAAAGCACTACGCAAATCTGAACTTGAATCTATGAGTTTTGGGTTGAACATACTGGATATATGCTCGTTGATATTTTTGTCAGTAACACTCGAGGTAGTGTCAAAGAGAGTTACTTTATAACTTTCAATTGGTATAACATCTTTAGGAACCTCATACTCCTGCAAAAGAAATTGATAACATTTAGAACGCTGTCAACGTTCGGCGTCATTCAATTGCTGAGATAAATGTTACGATGGATTCGTCATTTCTCCGATTTCGTACGAGTATTTAACCATTAACATTAAATAAGCAAAATGACATTACAATGTCATTACCTGGGTGGAAATTGAAGGTATACCTAGAAGACGAGTCAGCTTTATCGTAGAATTTTCTTCAGCAAACTTACGAACTCGGCCGGCTAATTTCTTTCTCCTTGTAAGTTTAATGAGTTCCTCTGACATGGATAACATGGTGTCCACACACATTACGCATGCTCTCATCAACTGATACATAAAATCGGACTGCCTCACCATGAGGGTTTCAAAAACTTTGGTCTCCACAGTATTTGTAAATGTCAGTAAAAGGGATAGGAAGGGGATTAACAGCTTAAGCTCCTCTGTTACTTGAGACCGATCACAGTAATTTATGAGAAGTTTCTCACAAAAAGAAATGACTTCCTTGGATACCACACGTTCAAGAATTGCTGCATTATTCGTTGAGTACTCTCCTAACGCTTTCAACGCATTTATTTTCTCTCGCACGGTGCCTTTTCCATGCTGAACTAAATGAATAAGTTTACCTGCGTATTTTGGGCCGAAATCTTCCGCATTAGGAGTATCTCTTTCATCCAAATGCAAAGAAGTATTACTAGCTACTGCTGGTACAGCTTCCTTAATCTCACTGTCATTATTGGGCTTTGACTTATGCTGTTTTCTAGTTTGCATTAAAACACGCTGAAACAGATTTGGAGGGCCGCCGGATTTACTGACATGTTGATCCTTAGACTCCATAATAAGATTTGTTCTTTACAACTGAAACACAAACTGACATTTACAGAAGGAAATATATGTCTAAATTAAATTCATTGAAACTACAAATGCCAAAAACTGGCAGTCAAATATATTCGTCAAGAAATACCACAATATTGCAGCAAGCAGGTTCGCCAATTCAACTGTGAACTCAAAGGCGGAGGCTCCCAAACAAAGATTATATACCTCCCAGATATATGAAAATCTTCGCCAGTTACAATGAAAACACTTGTCTTTCAGACGGCACGGACCTCATTTACTCATACAAAGACGCTAAACTGCGGCAGCGGGCTTACTTGATGGAAACATCCAAAACTCGTAAATGACATTCGATGACAAAGGTTTACGAAATTGAAACATTGTTTTATATCACAGGTCACATCGCCCCGATGTACCCATGTGCATACAGGGATACAGGCGACGTGATTTTACCCCAGGTGCTCGGCACCCCAAGCCCCCAAGGACAAAAATGGCAGTGCTGCCAACATCAACCCCCAGTTTGATTTGACAGCAACTAATGGCGTAAGGAAAGCGCACACATACCCACTGTAAACGCCCTGAAACGGTAGAGAAAATAATGATAGATACTAACAAGAGAGTACTGTATTTGATGGATTAAAGAAAAGTTACTCATATTCACAGGTTTAACACCCCGGCCGGCTAACCACGTTACCGCCCGAGTCCCACACGAGGCAAGCGCCCATATATCGACTTCATACGGAGTTAACCGTCCGGAGATCCTATTTTTAAAAAACTGTAGATACTAGCAGTAATGTACTCTTAATGATGGATTAAAGAAAAGTTACTCATATTCCCAAGTTTGACACCCGGCGCTTGACTCGCGCGGGGCGGTAACGTGTTTACCCACGGCCATAAGATGGCCGTGGTTTACCCGCCCCTGGGTGTCAAACCTGGGAATATGAGCAATTTTTCTAAAGAGTTGCTTCATTGCTTGTAGTATTTAAAGCGTGTTATTTCAGTGTTTAGCGAGTTATTTCACGGTTTAGAAGAGAAATGGTGTAATTTAAGTGTCTAAAATGTAAATTAATGATTTATGTTGGTAGCCCTGAAAATGAGACCTTGCGGTCATAGAGCTTACTGCTCTATGCTTGCGGTGGATTTTTTGGGGGCTAACTTCCTGCGCGTGTTTACTTGCCAATGTTTTTAATTTTATTATTTTAAATACATATATTCCTGAACCTCTGCAAAATCGCAGATTAATTTTCCGGTATATTATACATTATAGTTCCTAAGATATTCTTTGGCAACCAAAGGTTTAATATGTTCATGGGTTTAATAACAAAATTCATGAACAAAATTTAGCGGGTCTCTCAAAATCGCAATGCTCTTGTTCATGGCTCTGTTATGTAACTGGCCATTAGCAGAACCATGAACATCATGAACATGTAAGCAGAACCAGCATTGAAATGTGCGCCCTGATTGGCGGAGCGTTCCCCATGAGCGGGAGTTCAACGATGAATTCGTGCTAAACAGGCAAGTCACCGTGGTTACGAGGCAGATAACTACCATTATTACTCTGGGTGGTGAAAAACGTGAAAGTTGAAGCGAGTTTATTTGGTGTGGTGTTGCGTTTATTGTGTACTTTTATGAGATTTTTTGTATAGTGAATTGGGAGACTAATTTCCTGCGATAAATTAACTAGTGGATTAAAGATTCATAGTATACTGAGTCTTTAAGTTAGGCCGCTTTTTCTCACCCTGAGTTATTTATAAATTAACATACCTTTGAAAATGGTGTCGAATTCCATTTATATTCTATGCGAATTTGTGAATGAAGACCTAACTGGCAGTGAATTCAATAAGCCAGTACAAGTTGGCTTCTCGGAATGGTTGCGGCCTCGTAAAGAGCCGTTAAACGTTCAAAAATTCATTGACGAGTAAACCGCGATCTCTGTGATATGGCCAATCAATTATGATGCGAGGCCTAAAGGAAAACTGCACAAGTACTCCGATGTGAAGTTTAAAGAAGCTGTTGCCCTCATCACGGCTCAAAGTAACAGTAAGGTTTAATTTTCACTGCATTGCGAGTAGATTTCACAGCGTTTTACACTAATCCATACTCTATGAATTACAGAATGGACAGAAATTGTTGAGGCCTCAAAGAACTATGAGCAGTTTGGGGTCCCCTTTCCTTCACGGGGGCAAAGGAAGGATTTAGCAAAGAAACAATTCTCCATGTATGACATGACTGACGAACAAATAAAGTATTTAAATGAAGATACCATTCTTAAAACATTGCAGTTGGGAGATTTTTCTACTATCTTTCCTCAGTGGTTGTGCTGCGTTTCTTCAAATTTTTTGCACACAGCTATTAATTAATTTATATCCCATCAACTTTATAAAATGTTTGGCTTAAAGATTAAAAATTCGTGAAAAAAACAGGAGCTGCATGGTTTATTAATAATCTGCCAGGAATGTTCAAAATTATTTTATCCCAAACAACATCTCCAATACATGTACTGACAGTACAGTGCACTGACAAAGTACTTGTAAACATGAGTCTTCTCGTGACCTGTCCTTAACAGATGGCATGCAAAGCATGAGTACACTCGTGACCGATCCACAATGTGTTAAAATAGAATACAAACATGGTTCTTTAAATGTAATTCATTTCTTCTTTCGTAGAGATGAAATATGATACCTGAATCCTCCACCTCTTAAGAGGTCAGATGGAGATAAGTGGAAATGAGAGTGTACTACTCTCTGCTAACAGTTATCATCGAAGGGGAAGGTGAATATGAGCTTCTTAAATTTTTTTAAGCTGCTAGATTAATTTTTTTAAATTATGCTTCTAAGAGTTATCACCTCAGCGCACATTAATGTTTGGCATATGATTCATATTTTAGGCTCTTGAATCACGGTCCAATTCCACTGTTGGTACTGAAAGCAGTAAAAGAAAATGTGGGAGTTCTAGAGATGGAAATTTAAGGAAACGGCAGTGGAAAAGTAAGGTATGAACACATCCGTTGATTTGATATTGTCTTTTACAAAATTCAGATTCTTAAAATGGTGCTGTTCTAATTTCCTCATTTTAGGACATATCATCTGAGAGCAGCGACTCCTCTGCTGTCTTATCAGACTCCGACTCCAATGATGCCATGTCCAGTTTAACGGTGAAGCTGCTCAAGGAGGAGAACATGAATTTCAAAAAGGAGTTGGCCATGTTCAAGGAAATGAAATACCTAGTAGAAGGTAGGGATTTTTTAAAAGACATTATTGTATACTATTTTCCTTAATGTCAGATAGATGTGGTATTTTTGTAATAAGAATATTTTTTTATTTTAAGAATTTCCTGGAATAACAACAAAACTAAAAAAGTTGGTGAAACTAGCTGGCAACTGCTGCTGCTGTTGTAAAGACAACAATTCTATTTCCAGCGGTTCTATAGCAGTGCTTGAGAAAATAGATGGCACAGGCATCACTACTGGGGGCACATCAACAAGCCCTGATAATTCTAATACTCAGGTAAATATGTAATTTGTGTTCATTACGTAATGTAGATAACCATGCCTGCAACTAATGAACGAATTCTGTTCTTGTTATGATTTCATTGGTACAATACATGTTTATTATTTAAGTTTGAAACCATTATTCTTTATGTGGCTTTCTGACTATGCACCAAAATCTTGTGTCTGTGTATTTCTCAATGTGAATGAGGCTAATGAAGAAGAATTGAGGCTGAATTATGGACAGTTTACTAGGCTAACATGTGAAATAAAAATGTTAAAAGCTTTTACTTCATCTTTTATGGGACACATTCATCATTTAAATATTTTTTTATTTCAGGAAACTGACAATTGTTAACATATGACAGTTCAATTGTCCCAGAAATCATCAATGCCATCAACCAGTCAATCTGGAGGTGGTGATAAGCAATTTCACCAAGAGAATCATGGTGAGGAGTTCACCGAATCTCCCTCAGAGGTAAGTATATGTGTGCTGATGAAATAGTATAATTTATTGAGGTCACATATCAAAGTTTTCTTTATAATGTAGGAATTGGTATTTTCCCTCATACAGGAAATGATAACTTTTGGGACAGTTGCCCTGAAGAAGAGGTTGGTGAAGAAGGCCAGGCATGCCAAAATATCTATTTTGGCTGCAGAACTAACGGCAATGGTTTTCAGTACAGAGGAAATGGCATTGTGTTCCCTTAAAGGGAATAGGTGCAATGCACATAAAAACTCTTTTCGGAAGAAGACATTGGATGAAGATAAAATTAAAGGGATAATTGGTGGGTGGAAACTTAACTTAGGTGTATTGAATTTAATTGTCTTAATACCGTACTGTTTTTCTATAAGTTTAAATTGACCATGGTGAATCAACTAGTAGACAAGAACTTTTTGCCTTTTTTCAAATTTCTACAGCTTTATGGAGGTTTTTCACATTTTTCCTTTGTTATAAATTAGATAACATTATGAAATATTACCTTGCATGTATCCTTTTCATTCAAATATGGTAATTAAAGGTGTTTGTTAAAAAGATTTCTGGCTCATGCTCCGGCACCAAAAATTTGTTGCACCCATAAGTTAACCCTAGAGAAATGGCTCTGTCACCCTATTTTTTTAATTTTTCAGATTATGCAGCCAAGGAATTTGGGAAGCATCCCTCCGATATATCTAATGAAATCAGGAGATCAATCGGTTTAAAATTAAATAATTATTCAAAGACAGAGGAAGGGCGTAAAATAATTAATGAGTTTAGAATGCAGTCAGAGAAAGAGAAGGAAGACGACAACATTGTTGAGTAAAACTGGAAATATCACTATTTTCTTTGCATTATTTATAATTTTAATAAACCGATTTAGATCTTAACGTGCATTTTTATTAATGTGACCAAAACCTTATGGTATGCGGCAGTTTCCAATAATAAGTTTTCCAATAAAAGTTTTTCCTATATAATCATTTATTAAGATCCCCTTTATCCCCTTGGTTTGGTGAGGGCAATAGCATGGAATAATGAAGTCAATGTGTCATATCTGTTACTTATGAATATACATGGTTACTACCGAGTTATAACATGGACCATAGATATAACCATAAACATTTACCATTTGTTATTTTAAAGTGAATGGGAACATAATCTTTAGTTAATTTTTAGTTTCCAAAAATTTTAATTGTTTAAATGTTGTTGCATCATTCTAAAGTTTTACGCACTTTGCAGACCCACAGCCTGTGGGCCATAAATTGAGGCAATATTATTCGCCAGGGCCACAAGTATATCAAGTCTATATGATAGTGAACTCTTACATACCCAATATCTTTTGCCCCTGTTCATATTTTATCCCAAATGTACATCACGGGCGGAGTTCGAAAATCGGCCTTCAGAAAACGGAAAACTCAGACTGATGACTTGAGAAATATCTACCGCTGGGAGAAATATCTCATGTGTTCCATCGTTCCAGTAGATTACAAAAAAATTTTAAAACCACATTTCATAGGGCATTTTTCATTTGAAACCAAAAGATACTTCCCCTAGCCGTCAGAAAATTTTCTGACCCGGCCACAAAAATGGTTAAGTCCTAAGTTGTGTGAAACAAAAAAAATTTTCCCAACCTAATGTTTAATCGGTTCCATAGTTTGTGAATTGAGTTTTAAAACATGCTTTCGGAGCTTCGTCAATATTCGCCTCATAACAGAAAATTTTTGACCAGGCCACAAAAATGGTCAAGTCCCAAGTTTAGTGTGTGAAACAAAATAAAAGTTTTTCCCAACCTAATGTTTAATCGGTTCCATAGTTTGTGAATCGAGTTTTAAAACATGCTTTCAGAACTTCATCAATATTCACCTCATAACATCAGCAGCTGATGTCAGCCCAATGTAGGCTGCCCATATCGGGCCAACATTGGCAAAACGATGGCAATGAGGGGCTGATGTGCCAATCTGAAGCCGATATTGGGCCAATATTCAGCCGACATTCATGGCTACTTGGGAAAGTTCACTAAAAGTTATCCTAAAGTTTACTAAAAGTTATCCTAAAGTTTACTAAAAGTTATCCAAAAGTTTACTAAAAGTTATCCTTAAGTTTACTACAGGTTATTCTTAAGTTAACTAAAAGTATTTTAAAAGTTTACTTTAGGGTGATGTTTCAATTCACTTTAAGTTAACTTACAGTAAACTTATAGTTTTTTTTAAGTTTTTAAAAAGTTTTCAAAAGTAAATTTTCCTAGTATGGAACAACTGGAAAAAAAGGCAAATGATGCGCTATAAAAGAAGCAGAAAAAAGGCTTGGAAGGAAGAAATACTTTTCTTGTGTGATCAACGCGGACCGAGGTTATGATTTATCGGGGGTGTAGATTTAAAGATGAAGAAGGATGATCAGAGGAGGGCAGTGAGGAAAGGTTAATGACAAACTCACTGAAGAAGACAAAATGCAAGTTGCCACCGGTATTCTCAATAATGAAGGTTCAGATGAGCCGTTGAAGAAGAGACAGGTGCAGTTGAGGGATGTTCCCAATATGACACTTGGTGACTTAGCCACAACAAGCTCCGTCAGATTTTTCCGAATACTAGGAATTAGTCAAGAGTTTTTAGAGTACCCTTTGACTGAATGGGCTGAAAGAGAGGATTACAAAATGGGAAAGCAAATTGCTACTTACATTAGAGTGGTTAATGATCATGCGGAGCGAGGCGTAAAACTTATGTCCGATTTCAACAGAACAATAACACAAAAAGAGGACGCCTTTCAAGACTTGCTCATATCCATAGATTCCTACCGGAAGTCCCTACCTGACATCAAAAAGTCAACATTAAATCATAAGTATGACACACCATCTACATCAAGAGACCGGAACTAAATTGTGTACTTACTCATTGTATTTTCAAATATGTTAATTAAACACATCCAGGTAATCAGATAATATTGACCATTTATTTACCCTCAGAAGTGCACGAGGAAGTACAAAGAGAAAGAAGGGGTGGGGAGCGCTCAGATCTCGGCACGGATGACAGCATAGTGGCGACCGTCAGCCAAGCGCCCGTACGGTGGCTAGGCCGGTGACAAGTAATAATACTTCATGATGGCTTCAAGATACAGAAAAAATGGTTAAAATTTTCGCCCCAACGGTACTCTACAATCAGCTAATTACTTTAAAGACGTGTGTCTGGCATCGAAATCCGCTTATTCTAGTGCACCTGCACTTTGACCCCTTAGGCACGGCTATGGGTAGTCGTACATCAACCAGCCTGAAATGTATTTGTTTTCTCACCAAAACAACTATTTTGAAGGGACGAATTCAAAAGAAAAACCAATTTTCAAAAATAAGCGTAGGCCTACCCAGAGGGCACAGGCTAGGGTGGCTGATGGTGAATTAGGGTGGACAGTTATAGGCTGTGTGGTGAGGCAAGGATGCCCGTTGTCGCCTTTGCTTTTTAACATTTATGCTGAGGAAATGGCAATAGAGGCTTGGGGAGCTAGACGTGGCCATCTAAGTAAGAGGCCAGCTGATAAAGTCGGTGAAGTGGATTCGCAGGCGACCAGGCGTTAATCACATATTGAAGGTATTGCAGTCTTCAGTAGAAGAATCATAAAATCTTTGCGAGAAATCCGGAACGAAGATAAATCATAAGAAAAAGAAAGTAATGAGACTCTCTAAGACAAAGAAAGCGAGGCTGGTCTTAAGAGTTAGGAGGGCAAAGACTGGAGCAAGAAGAACATTTTAATTACTTGGACAGAACGCCAGAATAAAATAGGCACATTGGCAAAGACATAGGAGGAGAATAGCACTAGCAAAGGGAGCGTTCAGTAATAGAATGGGGCTGATGACGGGGACATTGGGTAAGGATATAAAGAAGAGGCTGGTGAAGAGCTTGATGTGTTGTTGATGCGTTGTATGGGACAGAAACGTGGAATCTGAGAAAGGAAGACGAGAATAAGCTGCAGGTGTTCGAGATGTGGGCGTGGAGGAGGATGGAGAAGGTGCGGTGGACGGAAAGGACAAAACGGTGCGGTGGGGCAAAACCGACCTGCTAAGCATTAAACATATAAGAAAAAGCTATTTGTTGATGTTTCTTTTTAAAACTCATTTTTCCTGTGTTCTTAAATGTTAAAGAAGCAATGTGCTCAGTATAGTAGACTTATTCCGAATGGTTATATTTAAAAAAAAAATTTTCCCAAAGTCTGTAAAATGACGGTTTTGCCCCATGGTTGGGGTAAAACCGACAGCCATATAAATACTGTTCAAAATATTTTATTTTGACAGTTTGTTTGAGTATTTAAGAAATGATACGCTATTTTAATGAAGTATGTTTATTAACCTATAAAATTAACACTTATGTCCTTTCAGAATGTAAAATAATAATTTTTTTCATCTGCAAATGGGTTTTTAAAAACTTTTTTTTTGCCTTTTTAAGAAGAGCAAATTTTTACTAAATGTATATTTCCCTTTAAGATTACCACCAAGTTTCAACTAATTCCAACATTATTTTGATTTACAATCGCATTTAGCTTGTGGTTTTAAAAATCATTTTACTCTATATAAAATTTAACTGGATTTTAAAGTAAAATAACCAAAACTTCAATAACGAAAAAGCAACAAAATAATTTAGGCCTTTAATTTAAGGTATGTGACAAAGAAATAAGCCAGGTTTTGGGGGGGGGGGGGCCATTGCCCCCTTGGGACCGGCAATGAATGGACGTAGTATAGTGCGTGGAGGTTTCTTAAGTGCTTTCCTTCCGCTAGGACATTTGCTCCTGGGGTTTATTTGACACCAGTTTCGCTAGTCCTATTGCTCAGAATCCCTCGTCAGCTCACTTCGCAGTTAATTTACACCAGTAAAGGCTGCAGCCAGCCTTGTTTGCCAACCCTAAAAAATTTCCAACTTTCCCCATTCATTCAAATTTGTAAAATAGGGTAGGGCTGGAGTCTACCATCTACATACTTATGGACACAGTAGTACCTACATTTATTTCTAGTAACTCCATTTGACAATGGGGCATCAAATGCAGCTTCACCAGCGATTTCACACTTTTTCTTTGTTTATAGCACCCACCCCCACAATATCTCCAAAAATCGACGTCTTGCAATCTTGAAGGTCGCCACTGCGTAAAACCCTCAGCCATGACGGGAAAAGTCACGAGCCTGACTAAGAGGGGACGCGTCCCCCAAATTACTCTTTGGGGATAACCCCTATTGAAAATGATCCCAGAAGACTGGCAAAGTAAAACCTTAAAAGATTTCTTTTCTTAGGTAATTGTAATGGCACTAATAAAAATGTTACCGATAAATTTATATTTAATGCCACCACTTATGGTAAAATACACAACAGGTAGCGACTTTGCTACCAGGATGAAAGAACACAGGAACTGCACATAACCGCAAAACAATACATCCATGGTGGCCAAGCATTTGATTGAATCAGGGCATAAGTGTAGTTTTGAACCCAAAATACTATATATAGCCAGCAAGGGGAAAAAACTAGACGCCCTATAACAAGTGGAAAGTAACCTGAGAACAATTAAATCCTAAAGGAACAACTCGGGATACACAATAGAAGTTCACCCCTCCTATCCGTCGACTATTCCCAGCAACCCATTCCCCCCCCTCTCTTTTCTACTAGGGACAGTGCAATTTCCCCGATTCCCCTCGACGGCCAGCACCGCAGGACATCCATGGTGAGGGTATCCCGGCCGAGCGACCACCAGGGAGGGAGCAGTGGCCAGGAAAGGAAGAAGAGCCAGGGGTCCTCCGACTATCTCAAGAGGAAGCAGATAATGATGATACATTTGAATTCTCTTAATTTCTAACAAACAAAAACTCTTACATTTGTTCATTTCTTGGTATGCTGGGTGTAGTGGGAAAGAAAATAGAAGACTTGGTTGGAATGGTCCTCCTAGCATTTTTCATGTACTTAAGTGGCCATTCTCTCAAAGAGTTCAGGGATACCTGCTCTAAAGAATCCTCAATCCATCGAAATGGCTATGAAATGGTATAAGGTAAGTTCATTGTAAAACTTGAAATTTATAAAATTTTCAATTACATATTTTTATTTATGATATATTACCACCGAAAACAGCACATATTGGCCTTTACATCGGGGTATTTTAACAATCAACAACGGACATGCACAAACAACCATGTCCTGGGAAGTGAAAAATCCTCCCCAGGCGGGATTCGAACCTTTGGGTTAGCAGGCGAGGACGTTACCCCACCGCCACCAAGGCCGACAAAATATGTGTAAGTAACTCTTGAAAGGTATCACATCCTGGTAGTAAACATTTTGAGTAAATTACCATTATGTCTGAATATAAGTTTAGATCAAATATTGGTTATCAAAAGTTAGAAAAGGGGGGAGGGGAGCATGAAAAGAGAAAACAAAGCAGATATTCCATGGCTAATGGTCCACAATTATACAGAAAAATAGGTAATATTGGGAAAATGTAACTCATATCAGTCAATAACGATTTTTTAAAGAATTTACTAAGTGATTATTATTTAATTATCTATGTTTCTTCAAGGCGATGTGCTAACAGCAGTACATATAGAACTACGGTCAAGACTTCATGCAGCCCACAATGCAATTGCGTTGTATATATTTTTTGAACATGAGAACAACCAAAGAACCCACCGAAAAAAGACTGATTAGACATCCAACAATAACTCCAAGAATTTACAAACTTTTTGTATTATCTCATTTATTTTTCCTTCGTGCTGTTGCTGTTACAGCAAATACCTTATGCAACCTACGATACAATGTTGTATTTTTTCCACACGTTATATCTAGGTATACATTGAAAAAAGAAGACCAACGTCATTAACTATTTGAATCAAATTAATAAATTGGAAAATTTGTATGACAGAAGTACGAATTGCTCAAGATATTTTCAATAACGTAAGTTCCAAGTTCATTCAGACATTATTAAAGTGAAAGTTCAGTCAAAGAGCACCAATAATCCGGAAATCCTTAATCCGGGAGCACCCATAGTCATATAGCACCTATAGTACCACATACATATTCCAAGAAATCAAAAAAACTTATCCATAAACGTTGTTTTAAGAGATTTTGACTGCACTTGGTTAAAATATGTCCTTTAATTGTTAGAATATTATGAATATTAGAAGTATTTTGCAGTAAATTTAATTGTTTCAGGCTTGACTTCGTGGAAGTGATAGATATCCATTTTTAATAAAAAACTTTGTACTTTTCCACACTTTATTTCACAACTGCGACCGGTTTCACCATAATATGCCACGGTTTTGGCCAGAAGATGCCATATTATGGTGAAACCGGTCGCAGTTGTGAAATAAAGTGTGGAAAAGTACAAAGTTTTTTATTAAAAATGGATATTTTGCAGTAATTACATTTAAAAATAATTGTACACGCAATCTAAATAAATTATACGATTAAGTTTCGCACATTGCAGTTTGAAGTTCTCGCTGTTGGCTGAGAAAGGAGCTACTTTTAGTTTAGTGACTTGCCGTGGCTACGCTACTTCGAGGCGCGCACATTTAGCCATGCCTAAATATAATGCTTTATTGCTTATTCTCGGGCTGTAAGGTGCAATAAACTTCATTAAAATTCTTTGCTATGTACACACAGCCATTGACCACGTCCGCTCTGAGCGGACGGAGTGATGCCATAGGCGTGAAGCGATGGCACAAAACTTCATCGGTCGCAGAAAAAGTAGAAGTTTATCCTCACCAGCCCCCTGAAACCAATGCAGATGAAGCAGACTAAACTGCTCCATTGAAATAAGCCTTAATTTCCTAACTCCCGCTGAAAGCATCAAAAACGATGAAACAACTGACCGTCAATCGCATCACTCAATCGGCCACGGTAAGGAGTGTTGCGTCATGTAAATTTTTCGTAGATTAAATTTTTATTTTGGTGTGCTCAAACTTTACTCATTATATTAACAAATATAATTTTTCTAAAAATGATTATTTGCGAGTTTTAAAGTTTTTGGGTGTCCAAACGGGCGAAAGGTTCCATTTTTTCTGGCATTCCGATGTCCGACACTGCCCCCGTCGTCATGGCCGTCAACAGATTCGCCAGAAAAGTACTATCTTCCAACGATTTACGAAGTAAAAACAGATGTTTATAATCATTTTGATGCACATAACAGTAAAAGAACAATATTATAGAATTATCGCTAACTGGATTGAAAATACCTTGCATAAAAAAAGACATTACCCAAAATACCTGTTATCCGGAAAATCTGTAATCCGGAATCACTTAATCTGGTGGTACCAAATCAAAGGTACCGTACATAGTTTAAATTGCAGTGTTAGTCTTTTCTACATTTTTTATATATCTATTAACAGCTTAATTTGCATGAAAAGGATAACTCATGATAGACATTGGGTATTTCAAAAAGTATAAATTAAAAGTTGGGGGGGGGGGGGGGGGGGGGGGGGGAGAGGGGGAACGCTTATGTGTATTCGGAGCGGGGCTATATTCAGAAAAAATTTGATGGAAGAAATGTCTCCCCCATTTGGCAATTAATTAATTACCACGTATTTTTGTGTAAAAACATGGACAATCGAAAATAATAAATATTGCATTTATTATAATGCTATACAAAAATATACACATTTTAATATCATCATTCATTTCTGATAAAGACATTTTCATCACAGAAAAAAATCAATTACAAAAATTACTAATTTTCAATATTTCAACAAAACAATTATTTTTAATCAAGAGAGAACAATCATAGAAATACCTCTTTGAATAAAATTTGGCAATAGGCAAATTAATAGGGATTAGTTCCACATGCCCCACTGTTCCAGTGTATAAAACTTAATGCTAATTACAATAATTCAAAAACATGAACATTATGTTCACACTTTTTTTAGTATAAAAAATTGAGATTTCAAGAGAGCATAGAAGAGATAGTCAATACAAATATGCTACAAAAATGAATATTCAAAGTAAATCTCAAAGGGGTATTTACATTTATACAAAGATCAATTGCAAACAACAAACCAATTAAATCCTTCTCATTAACAGCGTTTGACTAGCATTATCCATGATAATTCTTGCATTAAATTTAATTCCATGAAAGCAACTTAACTATTACCTATTCTCATGTATCAGAAACATGGACATTAGCTATAATTTTGTGAAGTTGTAGAGCTTTGTTCAAATCCAAATATGTAGCCATCTGGATTGACCGAGCTGATGTACACCTGCATCAGAAAAGAGAGGCATTTATCAATATTTGTTTGCATGAGTTGAGGAATCGAAATGTAGAAAGCTAAATATTTCCACATAGCATCACTTCAATGGACAAAAGACTACGAAATACCTATTAAATTAGAATCATACTTAGGTCCCATTCATCCCTCCCAAAGTAACCTTAACCCTAAGCAAAGCATTGACAGGAGGTCATCACACTGGGGATTCTCAGTGCTTCCTGCTTAACTGCCCAGCTCTAGTCTTCACTTGCAGTGATATACAACTCGTACTTATGTAGGCAATGGCTGTTATCTAGCATACGATAATGGCTTGATTAATGGATATGGTGGCATCAATTTGATGCAACAAATGAAGGTTTCCCATTCCCTTCCGTCTTAAAGAATCGCAAATAAAAAATACATAAATCAAAATCTATGTTTTTCTCTTTCCATCCAATGCCACATTTTCTATCAATTTCTTCATCTACAGTTATCTAAATGTTGATGCATCATTTTTTCTTTTCAAATACATATGCACTATCTGATCTCAAGTATAGCTTGGTTGTTAATTACATCATGCACCAACAGGATACCTTATCCAGTCTACCACTATCATCCACTCACTTTCCTTCAGATGATCAATCAACCTTGCTCAAGTCATTAGAATTATCACGTAAATAACACTTTCTTCCACCTGATGATACAAAAACGGTCAAGTTAATTTTTCAGAAAGAATATAGTAAAACCCTTTTTCGCGTTTTTCAAGGGACCCTAAAAAAAAGTGTAAAATGCAAAATAAGCCCCTTCCACTCATTTAAACACTCAAGAAAGAGTAAAAATAATACCAGGAATAGAATGGAAGTAAAAATACATTTTTATAATGAAAGTAAATGATATTTTCTATCTTAAATAAAACAAAAAATACATGAAGGCTTTAAGAAAAAGTTTTTTGCTTTTGAAAGAACTTGCTTTTCCATAACCAAGTGCGGTAAAAGCTAAGCTACGATCAATGAATGTGCTACTTCAGAGTACGATCGTGTGTATATACATGCTTCAGAGCATCTAAATAATGAAAGAACAGTGCAGTTCCGTTTTCAACATCACAAAGAAGTGCAACACAAAATTAAAATTCTTTTAAAAACAAAAAAATTTCGTAGCACTGTGGATAAAAGGTATTATGAATAAAATTCACGCTTATTGAAACTACAACTATAATATTACAGTAGAGTGTCCATTATCCATCCTTCGGTTATCCGTCCGGTGGATTATCCGTTCATCATCCCGCAACAATCTCCTCCCCTACTCTCTCTTTCCACCCCCTTTCCCTCCCCTTCCTTTCTGACATCCACAGCGGGGTGTTCAATCACGCAAATGAGTGTTGCATTACCCTGAGCCCCCTGATTCACTGCTCTACGTTCGCGCCACTTGGGCTTCAGCGGGTATTTTACAAGTGCCAAGTTTTCTTCATTAATACAACTGGTTGAAAATGTCCAATTCTTCAATAAATAGAAATACATATTTCAGAGAAGCTGAAGATTATTGAAAAGGTATCCAAGGGAGACCCAGGGGCTAATATAGTGGTGGGCTCTGGTGGTGGCATCTCCACAGTGAGCGATGTAATGAAAAACCAAGCCAAATTACCGGACTATGCTTAAAAATCAGATAGCGTGAGTGGACTTCAGAAGCGGAAACCCATAAAGGGTTCGGCTATATCCGATGTTGACAGTGCATCATCTGTCCGGACATTGGGGTGGTCCATGACCTTGTCTTGTTTTCTTCGAGATTGGACTGAGTAAGCAGGGAGATAGGGGTCTCGGTAACTCCCGAGGGGCGACCATAAATCGCTGCAGACCAGACGCGATGAGTTGTCTATAGCTTGGGGTGGAGGGATCGGACTTAGAGACATGCAGGCGGTTGGAAAACTCGAGCGACTACAGCCAGTGTGTTTATTGCCCATGCCCGTGTTCACACCCGCCTCACTCGCTGACACTATATGAGAGAAGGAAAAAAGGTCTGCATAGTTGGCCTCAGGAAAACAGTGATTTCTGCAATTTGGAAGACGGTTTGTTTTCTTCGAGATTGGACTGAGTAAGCAGGGAGATAGGGGTCTCGGTAACTCCCGAGGGGCGACCATAAATCGCTGCAGACCAGACGCGATGAGTTGTCTATAGCTTGGGGTGGAGGGATCGGACTTAGAGACATGCAGGCGGTTGGAAAACTCGAGCGACTACAGCCAGTGTATTTATTGTCCATGCCCGTGTTCACACCCGCCTCACTCGCTGACACTATATGAGAGAAGGAAAAAAGGTCTGCATAGTTGGCCTCAGGAAAACAGTGATTTCTGCAATTTGGAAGACGGTCGCTCAACCACCCAATGACGGATCGGCTCAAGAGCGGTACATGCGCCCCCTTTTGTCCTTTCCACCGCTTGGAAGGGGGAGAGCATCTATATCTCGCACACAGCCCGGCGAGGGTAGTCCGTATTTGCCAACCACCTGCACGTCTCTACGGACTCCCAGGAGCAGTCGTCGTGCAAGTGTGCGTCAGCTACCTTCACGTTGAGTCTCAGAATTTTAAATACGTGATTTGGCCGATCTCAGATTCTTCAAAATGAGTGTTACACGATGCGATCATAAATTTGGATTCTTACTGGTGGGCAAATATTGCAAGTTTGCATATAAAAACTGAATGCATTGTGCATCTGAAAAAAAATTCACCACCAAAAGTACCACGAATTGATGGAGCGTATTTATTTCACGTAAACAACAAACATCAATTTTAGTTGATGAAATATTTCGTAGAAGTAAATGAAATATCCTGCGAATATCCTCAGATCCTATGATCTTCCATTCGCGAGTAGAGGTAGTTCAAATTTTTGGCACTAAGCACTGTGGGTACTATCCCTCCCATCCCACCCTTTTCAAATTCATGATACAAAACAGTTCGCATAATTGCCACAAGATGCACTTCAGCCATTTCAATGAACGTGAACTAAAGTTTACCTGCTAGACAAAGTTTTTTAACAGTTTTAATATGTGTACAACATTGAACTACGAATTGGAATTTTTTTGCTATCGGGCATAAAATGGTGCAAAATTGAGGAAAACTAGTGTAAATACGGGGTTTAAAATACATTTGAATAATAGTAAAGTTGACGGGACCCCAAAAAAATGGTTCAAAAAGCAGGAAAACATAAAATCCGATAATGCAAAAACAGGGTTTTACTGTAGTTCATCACATAAACTTGAAAATGCAGTAACATCTCATGCCGAGGCCATTTCACTACCAAGCAACAATTTCAAGAATTTACCATAATAAGATATGGCAATTTTTAGCACTAATGATTTAGCATTATAAATTTAATTAAACATTAACAATATATGCATGTGGCCAAGGCCAATACTCAGACCAAGTGGCTCAGATTTTCATGAAACCTTTATCAATACCTGCTACAACCAAATTACTAATCCATACAAAAACTTTCCTTCCTTGAGCCCATAGCTTCCAAGATATTAGGGTCAAAGTTTTGGAAAGTTGTTCATAAATGTCACTACTAAGGTTCTACTTTCAAGGTACAGTTTATACTGTAAAAATTCATAGTTCATTGACTAATCAGCCAGACAGCGGAATTTTTATGACATGAAAATACAATACAATATACACGTAAAATATTTTACTAAGAATTTGAAAATTTTCAAGGTGTTTTCACGAAATTCCCTGAATTTTCCATACACCAAAAATGCACGATTTTTCCAGTTTTCCAGGTCAGCGGACACCCTGCACTGATATAGAGTAAGAAATATTACTTTCATAGACAACAGTCAGATAAGGTCCTGATAAACAGGAGTGAAAAAGTGATAGAGAACCAAGTGTAAAACCATAATACTGTAATTTATGCAAGAGAAAGTCATGAGAAAGTGTCAAAAACCTTTGGTCAGATCAAAAAATCTGGCATAACTGTGTTTCCCTCTCTCCAAACAAGTAAAACATCTTTAACAAGATGTGTTACTGCATCATAGATGCTACGATTATCCCTAAATCCAAACAGACAGAAGATAAATTATTACAGTAGAACTCCAATTATACGGATCAATTGGGACTGGACCCCATCCGGATAATCAAATATCCAGATAAATGAATAACTCACAAAAAAAGGTAATTTCTTTGGAAACTTCTTAACGTATTCGCTTCGGATTGATCTAAGAACGATAAAGAAACATATGTGCTGTAACCAATAACTGTCAAACGAAACAAACAGTATAAAAGATACAATACATGTCTCGAAGAGTCTATTGCCGTGACTGTAAAAAGCAGATTTTCTAGGATTTTTTCCATTAACCTATTCAATGCTGACTTGTTGTCATGAAATTTATTCCCACGCTGAAGTTTTTTTCGTTTATTAATATAAAACAAAAACACATCCAGCAAAGAACGAACCTCATCCACGTGCGTCTAGAGCAAGACTAAGGCGCTGGAGGAAGTTGCAAGTGTCAGCGCCGACGCTTGGGAACTAGGGAAAGTCAAGAAAAGTAACGGGACCAATGCCTTGAATTCAAGGCATCCGCATTGAGTGTGTTAAAAGCAATCGAGATAATTGGCGATCCAGATAGTTGGGAGTTCGGATAATTGGAGTTTTACTATACCTTCTAAGTAATTAACTATGTTCATGAAGAATTATTTCAAAGACTTTAGAAACAGTAGAAATACTTGATATAGGTCGGTAATTGTCACATATTTCTGTCACCCTTCTTAAATATAGGGATGACTTTGACCCGTTTCAGTGAATTAGGATATTTACCAAGAATGATACAGCAATTGAAGAGATATGAAAACACCTCACATATACTTCTCGCAGCCAAATTAAAAAAAATAGCATTAATACCACAGATATCACAATAATAGTTTGTTTTTAGTTCACTTAACATGCTGCAAACTCTTTCAACTGAGACATGTTTATAGTAAATGAGGAGGAGACCACTGGAAATTTTGCCTAAGTAATGATCACAATTCCTCGTTGAAGTGTCTTTGTCATGTATAATGGTTTTGATGACTTGAGAAAAGTAATCATTGAATTGCTGAGCCATTAGGCTTGTTATAAAATAGCTAACTTAATTGTTGTGAATGACACTTTTAAAATAGGTGAACTATAGTTCAGTGAACTACTCTCTAAAGTGAACTATAATGCTTATCACTACTATAATAGCATGCTACAATGTAGAACGATAACATGCAGCATATTGATGAAAGTTTGTATCACATTATAAAAGATTTAAGGTTTGTATCAAATTGTCTAGCATGATGAAGATGATATCGTAAGTTATGCAACCTGGCTGACAATAATAGCAAAACATTCTTAACATGAGTATGGCAAAATTATCCACTCATAATACCATTTAACTCTGAATTCTATTCACTGTGAGACCAACAATTGCCAAATGGTCACTTAATACAACAATCTGCTTTATATGAGCCGTACTTGTAATTAAGAACTTTTATTTTAATTAGATACTAGTCCATTGCCACTTGTGATCTTTTCAGAATAAAGCTTCATGCTTATGCTAGCTGACCCAACTTTCTTCACACCAACTTCTCTCCTTAACCCATTTGCATTTTTTTTACAACTAATGTATTTTGTGCACTTAAAAGAAATTTTAATGCATTACCAAACAATTATTTTATATTATTTGGAGTGGAAATCTACTTGGCTTTCATAATTCATATTGTAAAAATATTGAAAGCACATTTCATTACCTCCAGGGTTAAACATTAGATTTCAGCTAATAACTTCCACTGCAATCAAACTCTTTGTACGTACCTAGCAATGAAATTATTCATTTTTGGAAACTGCAGAAATAAACCAAGAGCTTGAAATGTGTTGAGCCCCGGCAAAGAAGCGTAAAACTTCAGCACCTTAAATAAAAGTACATGAATGATAGTTAATAAGCATAAAATATTAATGAACACTACTTTAAGCAGTTTAAATAGGTTTTATCTCACAGAATAAGGCATGACTCTCAACACATTGGGGGGGTTACATATTGACACAGAAAGGAATTATTTACCAAGGAACTAAAAATAAATAAATATGTCTAGGACATAATTGAAAACGTAAATTACAGATTAATTTTACAAATTTGTTGACAAAAAACTTCACATTTTATTAATTGAGGATAAAAATGTCACAAACCCAATTATATTCATTCCCAAGGAGACACAAAAAAATACACATATTGAAGACATTTTTACTGCGTTACATTTAGAAGTAGGGATGGGTCAGTTCACTTCTTCGGTTCTCGGTTCCACCGGTTCTTGAGCTTTGAACCAAAACCAAAAAGAACCATAGAACCTACATTCTCACCGTGAAAAACACGTTAAATAAATATTGACCCCTGAAAGTAGGCTTGTGCGATGAGTCGATTAATCGAAATCATCGACGATGATTTCAGTCATCGCGGTGCGATGACTGAAATCGATGACGATGAATGTCATCGACCATCGACAGCGATGAGAATCATTGATGCCGATGAGTCGATGCGAATCATTGATGTCGATGAGTCAATGAAAACCATCGATGAGGATGACCGATGGGCCGATAAATTATATGTTTTGTGTCGCCCGTTTGTTTTTCCCTCTGTTTTCCTGCCACTTCAACATCATCAGAGCGGTTCTTCAGCGATGCAAGAAACATTGTGTTTGGACGACCGACATCTACTAACCGATGAAAATTCGGAAATGTGAATTGTATTATACCACAACAAAGAGTTGTTGCTTAAATTATAACTTGGAGCTTGTTCCGCTCTTTAATAAATAGGCCTTGTCCCTCTCGATGAAGTTTGACGCAATTCTATCTTCCTTTAATAGCCACACCAAACTGCCAACCGAGACATCTGCACCGATCATCGATAGTCATCGATCATCGTAATTCATTGATCATCGACATTCATCGATCATCGTGTACACTCTATTCGATGATCGATGACAGCCATCGTCATCGAAGCATTTCGATGAAATTTTTTCATTGAAAATCGATTACCAAAATCGGTCATCGCACAAGCCTACCTTTAAGTGGTGTCCATGCATTGAAACCTGGTGAAATGTCATATTTTGGCACATAAAATTTCCCACAAAGTACTTATATTCACACGTAAAAAGGAGAACTTGATTCATTTTAGTAATTTTCAACACAAGTCAGTCATCAAAGACAACCTTATGTGGTGCTTTCTGTTTGTTAGAAGTCCTATATAAACTCCATCTTGAGTGGACGTGAGTACATATTGTTTTTGTTAATTATACCAAATTATATTTCCTAAAATATCTTTTTTGTGCTACTCATTGCTTCTTTTAAGTCCGCCAGCACACACACTATTATTCATTTGTTCCCAACTCATCTCGCCGTTGACAGCTGACAGCAGTGTGGAGGCCCCCGATGACTTAATCATCTGTTTCTCTGTCATCAGCAAATTATTTTCAAATGTGCTGCATGCATTGCGCTGCGTGTATCATGTATGTATGTGCTGTATATATCATGTATTGTAGTAAAAAAATTAATGTATTTCAACAACACGCATGGTAACAATACTGGGAAGGTATTTCCTTTGCATGGTAATCTGTCTACATTTAAATCATGGAAAAATGACTAACATGTACTGTTCTCAAATACCTCTGTATGTCTCATAAGTAGGGATAGGAAAATTTCGCGATCGCGAATTTAGGGGATAATGTCCAAGGAGTGGTAGTTAGTTACAACATACTCGATACTGACTGGGGAAATGACTTTTGAACTCGCGAAATGTCGCGAATTGTGCCCCAAAATGCGAATTTTCATTATTTGTGAGAAAATGGTTTAAGTACATTTCAAACGCAAGAAAAACATTCAAAGTAAATGTTCTCAATTCGATTTAAACGAACTCGCGTGCAAATATTCCTGAGGTATGCGGAAGTTTGCAGTTCATCGTAGCATAACCAGTGTTACGATAACAATCGCGGGAGGATGACATCGGGTGCTTTCGATTTACGGCGCTAACCGGCAATACACAGCTCGTCACGCCGCGGTGCTTTCTATTTACAATTAGTGGAATAACCATCTATCAGCATCTATGATCGGTGGCTCTCCGCTCCGAGGTGAGTCGAACAAAGGAAAAGCAATATGCGCATTTATTCTAAGTAATCTGCTCCAGCAGGGTTTCTCAAACTTTTCCTGCGATGGAACACTTTGTAAATCCTGAAATTTTAACGGAACACCTTGTGGACTTCCCATATATTAACACGTTCGCTGCGAACGTGAAATTGCCGTTTTTTCCCCTTGGGCGAACGTGAAATTTGCCGTTTTTTTGTCGCGGGCGTCAATTTTCATAAAAATGAAATCGATCCATTAGTGTTTTTCATTAATGTACATTACTTTGGTAAGATTTAAAATGATGAATTTCAACAAATTTTGGAAAACCGATGCGCCAATATCGAGTAATTAATTAATCCCCTTTGGTGTATGCAACCACTGCTTACGCATACAATTTTCTTCAAAAAAATGAAATCGTTCAATTAATGTTTTTCATTTATGTACATTACTTGTATGCGATTTAAAATGATGAATTTCAACAAATTTTAATAACTGATGCGCCAATATCGAGTAATTAATTAATTCCCTTGGGTGTATGCAACCACTGCTTACGCGTTGAATTTTCTTCGATATAAGTTTACGTTCACCTAAAATACCTTAAAAATATACAAATGAGCAGTGTTTTTAGACATGGAAATTGATTCAGCACGAAAGCATTCAGTGTTACATCGTTTTTAGCAACTGCTTCGAATTTTTCTTCCAGAGCCTTCACTAAACCCTTCCTCTTTCGCTACGATGCCTTCTTTGGTTTTATGGCTTTAAGAACAAAATGCAGCGGTAGGACAACTTAGTCTTATCTATGAAAGGACTAAACTGTCCTCCTGCTGCCATTGGTAAAGGGTCTAAGGTGCATACTTGCAGACGGTCGTGAAAACGATTATCCCAAGCACCCACCAGGAAAACCTCTACCCTTGTGACGCTGGTGACCACTGGTGACCGACACGACGGATCAGTCCAGGGATTATGCCAGGGTTGTCTTTTCTTGGGATTTCCTAGAGGCTGGTGACCGGCCTCTCCGCACGTGTCCCACCCTTAGCGTAGACCTAGTGTTTGGCCATTTCGGTCAAATGACTGACTGTTTATTTTCCAGTGACAACTGTTAAGTATCCTAGTTTTATTCCTGGTTTCTGTGCTTTCAAGTGATTTTGACGAGTTATTGAGATGCCGAATTCAAAATTAAGCGCAAGAGACCGGGCTTTCTAGTATCAAAAAGATGAATTTTATTGTATCGATAAAAGTACGGTCATGTACATATTCAACAATTGTCAGGTTGCTTGGGAAAGACTCAATTGGAAAAATTTAAAATCTTCGAAGAACGTAACTGCAGCAAACTTTCACAAGGATGGAAATTCTCTAAAGTTACATGTCAATACACAAAATGTATTAAATTTAATTTTTAATTTAGTGCCACTTTTCCAAGTTCCGCCACCGAGGTGATTGTCTTCAGTCATAACATGGCTAGAAGGGAAAGTGTTGCATAATAGCCCAGATCATATTGGGTATAGTATAAGTGACCCTTTTCTAGACTTAGAAATAATCTGTATTTTATGTGTATATATATATATATATAATTATATATATATAAATTTGTGGTCACTGTGAAAACACCGAAATGTCTTGTTGAAAGTACCGAATTCCTAATTTCAAAGTACCACTCTTCTCCCTCTCAAACCACCGAAAAATTCCTCTCCCTACTCATAAGGTATCTACCGCAGATACAGGTGGTCTGTTGTATTTTTTATTCCCTGATTTCCAAAGGTGCAAGTAATTCAAAAGTCCAAGTAGGTCCATGACCATCCAGAAAAAGCATGAACAAAACAAACACAAAGTAAAGTTTCATGGTTCGAGCCCAACGGCCAGGTTAGTGCCAGCCTAAGTCAGTGGTTCCCAAAGTGGGCACTACCACCTCCATGAAAAATCTAGGTCATCAAGGTCAAAGGTCAATCTAGGAAAAATCAAAGGTCAATCTAGGGGGCCGAAAAAATAATACAGAGGGTGCTTAAGGCAGGGACCTGGGTGTCAGTTATGGAACTTCATCCAATAGGAGACATTGAACGATACCGCCATTGAATGAAATGGTAGCAATTGTCGACAATGCTATTATGGTTCTCGTCATGATATTTCATGATAGAGTTCGGCTAAGTTCAGGAATATATCACGTATCAATTGTATTTTACTGTATTAAAAACAAAGACACTTCAGTGACGCAAGAGCTATGGCGAGACTGTGACAAAATAAGAGCAAAAATGATCAAGCGGCGAAATCGACTTTGTCTTGACGATGAGAGTAACCTAATAATTTACTTCTTCAAGTAGAAGCCAAGGTAAAAGTTTTTTTTGCCAATACAGGATAAGTATATGTAATAAATAAACTAAATAAATGTGGTTATGTTTTTTATACTAAAAACTTTTGACGAAACATTCAGTCAATTTTTTGTTTTACCTACTGTGAAAAATAGGAAGAATTATGAGTAGAAAAGTGACTTAGGTTTTTTTTCCAATGCAAACCGTTTTGGTTAATCATAGAGAGTTAACTTATTTAAACACAGTGTCCACAGGTAAGTAAACATAATTATATCTTTACCGTAACAGCTCAGAATTGTTAATGACATCAATAACATATTAGAGAAATAAATTAAAGAAATACGTAATTACGGTTTGTTTTGCAGAGTTAGTCACTGCGAATTTATCATTTGTAACTAAGAATCATTCCAAAACAGCCAAATACTACAGCAGAGTACAGTGCTACAACTCCATCTCATGTCTGTCTGCCTTTGAATTCTTTCCATGCTACCAAGGATGACTCTCAAAATGAAAATTTACCATTTATGGTTCAAGTTAATTGAGACCACCATCTCGGTGGAGTTAATACTGATGGTTGTTAATGGTTGGTTAATGCTTGATGGTTAATACATGGTTGTTATTGATAATTATTGTGGTCTCATCATAATTAATCACATAAATATATCTTAATTTTTCTTGGCATTAGTGATTTTTGTATTTCTTCAGTGTTAGACAATTAAAATAAAGTGCAACGTACAATTTATTTTCACCAAAAAAATGTATTATTATCATAAGTCAAAATATATCATCATCATAGATGCACATTTCATTGGAAATAAATCACTGGGTATTTCCAATTATTTGCAAAAATGGTGAAATTAAAGAAAATAATGCCCGAAAATCTTTTAAATCAGTACAAATAAGGTTTTTTGGTACATACTAGGCATTGTGCCGCTAAGCTCACCTAAGATTTTAACAATTTTTTTGCGATGTAAGTATGAATAAATTTCTTTAAATTTTTCTCATCATGGAAATGTTTCTCCTAAGTGACAGACTGGTCATAAAAAATATCGTGAACTTTGACTGAAAACCAGTGCCTCTAGACCAAAATCTATGCATTATCTTACTATGATATGAAGATATAGTGAAGTGGATTCCGATAAAAGGAAATTGTAGGATATCTAAGCATTGTTGGCTGATATGAAGAATCGTAATAGCATTAACCACGACAGTGGGAAATAACAAATGATATCTGTCAAAATTGCACGATAGGATGTCAGCCGATAACAAATAGTAACAATAACAGCATTTTATTTATCCGACGATAAGCTGCATAGCAACCGGCTGTTCTCGTATGACAACGCTTTAAGAAAAAGTTCCATAATTGACACCCTGATTGAACGATACCACAGTCTATACAGTCGCGACAAGACGGACACAATTCTTGCAGCTAGCTGTTAGTAGCTCCCCAAGCGGTGAAGGTGTATAACTACCATAATGTGGGGTGAATACATACACTTGCACCCACCGGAACTAGAACCTATTTTCTTCTTCGTGAAGTAATGTAATTATTTTTTTCTATAGAATATTTTACATTGTCTCCCATTGAAGGGGATACAAGATTAAATTACGTAAAAAGGCAACAGTGAGAATAAAACACCGTTCAAGCGTACTAGAAACAACAGCTTAAACTCATCTCGTATACCAATTTCATGACACATTACGATACTTTGATGCTGTTCCGGCTTTGATTGAGACTGTGTGCTGAGTGCTGTGACTACGTACAGTGTTTTTACATTTTATTTGTATTAAATAATACTGCAGCAGAAATCTGGAGTGTATTTTGTCAGGAGTGTCTTTTTTCCGATTCTCTAAAAATCATAGCAGGTTGGTTGGTGCATATTGATATTTTTGAAGCTCAGAAAATGTGAGCGTTCTCTAATTCTTTCATTTTAACACGCAAATATAATGTATTATGATCATTACAGGTCCATGCGATGGATCATCCATTGCCATAGAAAAGATTGAGATGGGAAAAATGCCGCTTACTTGTGTAAAAAATTATTTGCTCTGTTTGGGACATTTTGAAGAGAGCCAGTTTATAAAAAGAGATTTGTGTTGACCGCTGTCCTCATAATATTTTATGTACCCAATAACCCACCTCTAATAAGCTTTCAGAAAGACAGCCTTGCCGAGGAAAAACTCTAGATTCCAATCCCTTCTTATATCTAAAGAAAGTATCCTTCGATGGTTTTTTTAGCGTTGTTAACATGTTTCTCTTTCACCAAGTTTCTGCCGATAATGATGCATTTTGCCTTGATATACAGTTACACCAGGATCATCCAACGAGTGAGTCATTTTTAATTGAATGTCTATATAGTTGGAGACCAGGCAATTGAAGCACTCACGCAAGACAGCAAGAGATTAGATTTCTTTTTTGAGGAATAAAATGACAGTTCTCCGAATTAAGAATAGATTAAGATGCACTGGTGGTAGGTAGGAGATAGGTAGGACAATTAAAGATGCAAGATATTGCGATAGTGCAAGATACGGCCAAAAACTGTTTAAAATCTTTTGCCTGGAAATTCATATTGAATATATTTCGTAGTGATGGGTCTCAGTGGTCCAGTGATACCATATGTTTTTCACTGAGTCTCCTATATCGCAGTCCTTAAGCACAGTCTAAACAAATACTTTAGATTGTGCCTTAAGGTTACACATTTTTTCCAAACACTTTCACCTACCCTCTTGTTCGTACGTGGTAAAAGTATATTTAGAGAATAAATACCAAATGTGGCCTGGATCTAAGAGTGATTATGCTTTTGAAAGAGAAGGCAAAGAACTTTGAAAGAGGCCCTAAGGTTGGTTAATCTGAGCCTTGAGTAAATAGCAGTTGTGAGGCATTTATCGTACAATAATAGTGTAGATTATGTCTGTGGCTTAGAGTACTTGGGTTTCTTCAGAAGCAGTAATATCGCAAGTCCAACTCTACCGCTAATGATAAATAGATTATTATATAACAAGGCAGCCTATAAGGTATTTCTTTTTCTGCCAGTCTGTAAAATAAAAACATTTTCAAAAGTTATTCAAACTACTCTTGAAATGCTTTACATATAAAGAAGCGTTTACCGTGAAGACATGTGTGACTGACCAGGGTTCAAACTTTGTTCTGATGCATTTAGTCAATAATAGAAATATCAACTGATTTATCTTAGGTTAATTAAGGAAATCAGATTATTTTTTTATAAAAATCCTCATTTGCTGATTAGTTCCAGAAATTATTTATTTAAATATGATTGGTTCCATTTATTAGAAAATGGAAAAAGAGTGTTGATCTCTTTGGAGATAATTTCTGAATCGTTCTCCCTGGATTCTAAGAATAGATTCAGACTTGCGCCCAAGATAAAAAAAAGCAGTAACTCCCCCTGTCTTCTCAAAAATTGAAGGCCAGTTCTCTAGCACATATAACAGGTCATTCTATCTGCCATAAGCACTCATGTTTCTTGTGGATTAATGTCTGTTAAGTCACTGGTAACACCGAAATGTGTAAAAACGTAAATTATTTATTCGATATTTTCAACTCCCACGGCATTATTTCAGCTGCGAAACTGATAGTTACTATCACAGGTGAATACGAACACATTGAAGCTCTCGAGGCAATGAAAAATTGGCTACGATCAATAAGGTTAATTGACCATTTAAGAAATGATAATACATAAAAAATAAAATTTGTTGAAGTTAGGTTTCTAAATATTAACTCTTTGCAGAAGATTTGGAAAGATCTGATAACCAAAGCCCTTTAGATAGATGCCATCAAACAAGAAAAATCAAACAAGACTTATTGGAGAATGTTTCTCTGTTGTCCGCTACAAGGGTGGCTATTCTTCAAACACAAATGCAATAAGATTTAACTCGTATTTCAATCTTTGTTTTTTTTAAATCGTTTCTGAAGCCTAATTCTTCCAGCGACTATGAAGTATTCGATAGCCAGAAAGGAATGAATCCTTGATGGTTTGAAAGATGGTCAAAACATGATTTCTTGTTTTACATAATTTGTTTCCGAGCAGTCAAGAATGAATAGCTTAGAAATACAGAAAATAATGGTATGATATATGTTTTTGGCTATTTTCTGAGAAAACTGCTTTCACTTCATTATTGTGGATGTAAGTACTTACTCATGAAAAGAGAAGAAAATATCCGAGGGGAAAAAATTATTAATATACTTTAAAACCTTTCAAAGTACTTAGTGAAATTTCCTCAGTGGTAAGTCTTATAATGTGCAGTGAGGAACTGAATTCCTTTTTCAAGGAATGTTCATCAAAATTGACGAGTAAAACGCATAGTGTTTTAAATTATTACAAATAGGGCGTCTTTCGGGAATGTGATTTGTGAATCAAACAAAATGCCCCTTCCAGCAAGATGCAGCAGCAGCTCAGAAGTGAAACATTTGCTTGTTAGAATCTTTGTTAGGACATGGGTTTATTTTATATTTTGAAATTAAAAAAATCAGGGTCTCTCTAGCTACAAAAATAGAAGGTATAAACAATACTTAAAGGAGAATAATAAAGGTTACTGATTTGAATTAAAGGTGCGAATAAGCATTCTTCTGTGGATCTTCTTTGTGTTTTCATTCCTCACAAATATTACAAAAATGTAATAGTGACTTCAAGAAATACTCGTACATGTGCTTCCTGTTTTGTCATTATGTCACTTAAAAAGTTAGAATAGATGTACATCATGTCAAAAGCCATAAGTGCTAGACGGGGGTAACATACTACTCGGTACGTATTTCAAAAATTGAAGAAAGTTTTGCCCCTTCTTTGAAATGTCTAACCATTGAATGGATCATTTATTCCGCGAATGATAGTGTGACTTCGGTGCTCTGAACCAGATTACAATAATTTAAAGAGAATGAAAAATCCGTCACCATAAAACATTACCCGCAAAAATCAAATGTTTTTAAGGCAATGCAAATGTTGGCGTAAGTGAGCAAAACTTAGCATCATATACACCGCATTGCAAGTAGTTATACACGTTCACCACTAGAGGCGCTTGCTTCGGCGCGCTGCAAGTCTGTATAGGGAAAATTACATGGCTTGACGCGACTGTATAGACTGTGGCGATAAATACAGTACAGGACCTCAAATCTGGAAAGCATGGAACCGAGTGATTTCTGGATTTTGGAGTTTTCCGTATTTTGGGTCCTCATTAAAATTAAGGCATTTCATTCATCTTAAAAGGTCTAAATTGAGGTATAACACCTGGCAAGCAAATTTACATCAGTAAGATCACGTAAATCTAACATGAATCGTCTCCAATAGTTCCACGACTGGAAGCGATAGTGGCGCTGCATGGCAGTAGAATGAAAAAACATGTGGAGGGAGTTTGAAAATTTAGCTTCAAATCTTGCGGATTTTGGGTTTTCCGAATTTTGGGATTACGAATTTGAGGTCCTCAACTGTACTTAAATGGCCTAGGATGAATAAATTATCTATCTATTGGATTTGAATTAAACATAAATTTAATCATATGTAATTCCTTTGATTTAATTTTTATTATCTTTCTGATTTCATTATGCAGTCTATGATTTTAAAGCTTACGGTTGGGGGGCATTGGGTATAGGTTTGTGGAACCAAGGGGGCCGTGGCTCGAAAAAGTTTGGGAAACACTGGCCTCAATGAACCATGTGGAGACCAAGGACATCATTACCTGACAGAAATCCACAAATATTTTCTAATTAATTGTTAATAAATATGGCATATTCTCAAGTCTCATGTTGTTGCAATTTTGTTTTTATGGATGTAGTATGTTACTTTAGACATTCACCATCACTTCACGAGAAGCCGCTATGACTTACACGTAACATATGCCAGGACCACAAAATGTTTACACGGTTTGCGGAGGATTATTTTTTATTTAATTATTTCCACAAACCCAAAAACAGCACCACTGGTCATTTACAACAGGCATATGAACAACAACAATAGATGAAAACAAATGGCCATGCCCTGAGTGGTGACAAATCCACTAAGGGGTCCTGCATAAACTATGTTACCATTTTAGGTGATTTTTTTACCCCCCCCCCCTTCGTTGAATACCATAGTTTCCCCCCCACATTTAACATTGTGTCTACAAATGAAACTTTCAATTCAAAAATATTTTCCCAATTATTGAGTGAGTTTTAGGGATAGGTTGAAATAAGACAAACAAAGTAGCCGAACTAGATACAATAGTTTTTATAATTTTCATTTTTAAATTCTAAAATTCAACCATGAATCACGGCACAAGGTGCTGTGCTTATCTACTTTGTTCTCTCCCCTCCCCACATTTCTGACTGCTGCCTCGAAAAGTGTTGTCAAGAGGTCTCTATTCAACCTGCAAGAAGGTTAAAATGTAAGCAATTTGATGGTTTGAAGACTTGCAACTTTGTAGAGGCAATGGTTCAGTTACATTGAGTTTAAGTAGAAGCTTGAGGAGTAAGAATCACTCAGTGTGCCATTCCTCATGTTTAACTCTGTAGTATTGTCGACAGGATGTTGACGAGTAAGAAACTTAAACAGGCACATTGAAACAGCTACGTTACTTTGAGTGAACCCCTCCCTCCCCTCATTACCTGCCGTAGGTTTTTAGACGACCCCCTCTATGTTGGTAACATAGTTTATGCACGACCCCTAAGGCAGAACTCGAACCAAATTATACAAAAAAATAAAATACATAATATACAAATGGTTACTACTGTGGTACTCTACCGGATTTGATGAGTCAAAAGATGAAGGCAGTGAAACAGGTGGCAAATTTAACCGTAACTCCAGATCTTGTTGATGCCTAGCTATCTCTGCTATGATATTTGCAGTTTCAACTGGAAAAATAAATAATTTTCCATTAATTCCTAATATCAACATCAACTTAAGGATCACAATTGTTCAGTTTAAAATGAGATGCAGAGCAAATGAGGTAAACAGGTAGTTTGGATACTCATGCTGAAATAATGATTCACTCCTCATCTACCAAACTTAAAATAACAAAAAATAATTGATATCCTCATAGACCATGTATAAGCAATATGATACAATTTTGAACAGTATTTATAGGTATTAATGAAATCACCTCCTGTATTCATATTATTCATGGGGCATTAAATTCCAGAAAACAACATTAGCTTTCCTCCATAGCCCTGTTGAGAAATCAACACACGAAAACTAAAACATCAAATGCCATTGACATTTTTAAAACCAAACTTCTCAGGCTATAAAAAGAGGATCTAGTTTCTAATTTGTTGGGATAAAATTTTATTGAACTAAGGATGATAATTACAATATAGAGATTGCGACCTCAAATCAGTCATTGGCATTAACCTACATTTTACGAAGGGTGCTAAGGAGTCCACAGTGCGACATACTGCACTTTGAGTATATTACAGAAGACACTCAAGAAGGGATTAAGATTCCACTGATAAATCTCTGCCACTTCTTGGATTCAAACAGGGCCCTCAGGCTGTGAAACCAGCACTCAGGCCACCACACTAACCTGATCCTCCATCACATCAAATCTATGAAGAATTCACCTTCACCTCATAAGAAGTGCCAAGAATGACATATCCTCCATAGTAAGGGTAACATTTGACTTTGAGAGTGCTCAGAGAGACATTGATCACCTGTGGTATATGTATTTTGTCTAGTGTCTAAGACATGAATGTCGTAAATGGACAGCTCCACTGGGTAATTATAGAGTGTATGGTATAAGTAAGTACTGTATTCTATAAATGTGTAACTGATTCATCCCTACTTAAAACCAGTCCATGTATATTATTTTTCTTAAGATTTTCTGCAAAATAATTAATTAGCCCCGATGCACTTGATATGCTATAATGGCTCCGCTGTTAGAAGTTCTAATCATATGAATAAAAGAAAGTACATATAACATTTCCTCCCCTTGTAAAATGCATCACTAAGTGATTCAACCCGAAGGTTGGTTTTTGATAGGTTAGAGTAGAGCTCACCCGGGACTAAGCCACAGGCGTGTTAACTATACACATACAGGGTAGGGGGGCCAGTTCCTCTCCCTGGGCCACCACGCACTCCGAGGATTATTTTTGTCCAAAAGGCTTCACCCGGATTTGAACCCGGGACCCTTCGAACAGTAGCCAAGCACTCTACCCACTAGGCTCCCTTGTAAAATACATATTCAACACATTTTTAGTTTTTTTTTTTTGCTTGAAAAGCAAGTATAATGAAAATTAAATAATATCCTTACCCAGTCCTGAAGAATGAAGCACATTTACATTAGCATTTCTGAGATTCAACAGGGCAATGTATGCAGATGTGCCATAACTTGCTGGCACTGATCCACTATTCCATGGAGAGTTGCTCTTCTTTTTACTCCAGTTGCTCTGAGCTCCATTGCATTCTTTTTCCCTCTCTACAATTACTGTTACCTTATGAAACAAGCTAAAAGCTGTTTGCACAGCATCAGAAGCCTTTGAGTGATGCCCTAGCCCTAAAAATGGAACACCAGAGACCAAATTATCACACAGGCCATATATTTGTCAAATGAGAATCTAAAAGAGTTGAATGCAATTTATAAATAAGATAAGTCAACAAAAAAATTGTGATCATAAACAAAATTCTAACACTCATATTATGCAATAAAAAGAGTACTCTGCAGTGGTAATGATCCCAAAATAGTTCTTAGAGTAAGTCACCTAATACAGAACACATGAGTGCTCATCATCACCACAGCAAATGACCAAAACATAAAAATTAAATACAAACAAGAAATGAATCACAGTGAACACATGAAAAACTATTAAGATGTTCCATAGATATGATCCTCATTATGCAGTAGATTGGGGTAAAGAATTCTCAGATTTTTTGAATACCCTTTATTTCAGATGCACTATACTCATAGCAAAACATTTTGAGCTTTGTTTATCACTAATATGGGCTTGAAAGATTTCTGAAACAAGTTCTGATGAAGATGCTGCACATCTCTCCCAATGACTCATTATGCCGTTATGTAAAATTCACAATTTCACAGTTTAGACATTGGTTTTATCTACATTTTAAGTATATTTATCATAATTCTGATGTTATTTTCATCTGGCATTTAGAACTTTCAGTCCTACACTATATCCAATACAAATATTTTGGGCTTTCATAACAACTAATATGGGCTTGAAAGATGTTTCCGCCATACATTTCTCTCAATGGCTCAGTAGGCCATGATGTAAAAATCATCATTTCACAGTTCAGACATTTGATTTCCTCAGCATTTAAAATCCAAGCATCATAACTCTGAATATTCCTCTCACCTGGCATGTAAGATGTTTAGCCTCAAGCCTGAGGAATTCTAAGTCTTCAAAAGTCCAAAAACCAAGAAATTTTCAAGTTTCCATTTTTGTTTTTGAGTGGAATCATATCCCAAGTTTTGACAGTTTTGTATCTTGTGCCACTCATTTTTACTCTTAATTGGACAAACTAGCAATAAAACAGTAATAAATGAGGCCAATTTAAAGAGAATGGGTAATTAAGGGCAGTAGTAGCTGCAATGAGGTACAGATGGACCTGATTTCGGAATTAAAATCGCACAGCAACCGTAAAAGCTGACGCAATTGGTCGATGGCTGCTAGGTCCTATTGGAAGCGAGTAGCAAACTAGTACAGCATCAATTATGACATCATGTTGATCAGTGAGTATGAGCAAGCTATCATGCTTGTTAGGCCTGCACGCTGGTTTTGTGTCACACAATACTGGAAAGCTATCATGCTAGTGAGAAGCCTCAAACGTGTGCTGAATCAAGTATTGTGTAAAAAAAACTCTTAATACAATGTAGGATTTCATACATTCCCCTCCTCCCCCACAAATATAAGGTAAGTTTCCATAGAGTTTGGAAGGATGCACATAGAACAACGTTATCATAAATGAATATTTGGGCAACGAAAGCTATCCATGGGAATACTAAAAAAAAAATATTGATGTGCAGTGATGAAAGCTACGTTTGCCATATGCCGGTATGAAACAATTTAATGGCCAAGAGCACGTAGATCAAATCATGACACTGGCAGTCACAGAATTTGATCTTGGGACAGTTTTAAAATAAACTGTTAACTATCAATAAGCCATTTACTGCCAGTTTTCTGGTATTGAAATAATGCAGGGAATGCTAAGGATTTGCGATGTATTATTGTAGGATATAATTAGTGCTCGTAACGTAAAATATAAGACTGGATTTTCGACCAATTGCAAGAGATAAAAAATCACTCAAATCCTCCTTTGGCACACCAGTATTTCTATACAAACATCCCAGTTTAGGATTTCAATCAGGTTCTTAGTTTCATTTTCAAAGACGAGTAAAGTAGCCACCATACCTGCAGCAGAAATACGAAGAAGACACAAGTCCCTTCCCAAGCAATAAGGAATGGATGGAGACCCACCGGCAGCATACACCACCAAACGAACTCCCTTGATCGCTCTTAATGCAGACATCACCTCAGAAGCACGGCAAGCTTCAACTGGGGACACAACAACAAGCACTTCCTTCACTCCATCACGTCCTTTATTCTCTCCATCAACTGAAACCGAGGGACCACCATGGGAACTTGATAGAGCATTAATTGGTCTTGATAACGCTGGAATTTCTCTTCCTAGACCAGGGGCCATCACATTTGGAGAATTGCATCTCTTTGGATGCCCACTGGAGTTTGGCGGAGATGACTCAGGTGGCCTCGTGCTTTGCAATCCCGAAGGATTAAATGGTTTAGTTGATGTCACAACAGCATCCTCACCTTTTGGAGTCCTCGCTTCTACCTTTGTGATGCAATCACTACGTAAGCCTGTACACTCACTTCCTTTGCTCTTCACTTCACTCACAGAGGAATTAGTCCAATCATACGATTTATTGCTATTTAGGAAAGGAGCTGACACTGCTGAGGCTGGAACAGGAGGAACTTTAAATGTCGAGGAAGACTTTGAGAAATGTGGAGGGGATTTTATCCCAGAAAATAGGTCATCTTCATCATCAGAAAGGTTAAACAAATCAGACGACCAATTGACAGAAAACTCATCATTTTTCACATGTTTTTCCCCTCTATCTATTATCACAATAGAATTCTCACCAGATTCATTATTTACCTTTTGTTCACATATGCCTACAACACTATCACAGCTTGCAATATTTGGCACACTTTTCGAACTAAGAGCATTCACTGATTTATCACTGCTTTTTTCAACTCTAAAGTGAGTCTTCTTAACGGACAATTTGGAGTCACAACCATGTTTAATACCCTTTTCACTGGCTTTTACGTGCTCGTGCATTGAACTCTTTTCAACATTATTAACAGGAAGAAAACATTTCCCACCAACCTGATTAGCTTCAGGAGGTTCTTCCACAAAGTCTTGCGATAATGCTTCAAGCAATTTTTCATCAATAATTGAAATTTCAGCCTCGCTTTCGAGTCTCCTCCTGTTGGGAGAATTCTGCACGTGATTTTCTTCCTCCTCTGAACTGTCATGCACCACTATTCTTTTTCTCTTGCATTTTTTCCTGTGTCCAATAATTTCATTTTCTCCCTTTTTAACTCGTTTCACTTCACGAGTCTCCAACTGTTCATCCGAGCTGGTGCCACCATTGTCTTTTTTTCTTTTAACCTTTTTACTTTTGGAACTTTTGGCCAATATAGCCTCAAGCACTTCGAGTTCATCCGCTGACTCCTCTTTTTCGTCACCATTGCTATCGACACAGAAAGAATCCTGAAAAAATAGAAATGGTAAAAAGTAACATTATGAAAATGTAGAGAGAAATAATAACAATGCTCATTTATTTAGACCTAAGAATTAACAGTTATATCTTGTAAACATGGGAACAGGTGAGAGAAATAATTTTTCAATCAGCAGAGGCAATAATGCTTCCACAATATTCAAAATATTTGTGCATAGCTAAGTCACTCTGTTCCCCTTCACCAGAACCACCCAGCTTTTTAGGCAGATGACTGCCAGAAAAAAACTGATAATGCACTACACGCTTAAGATGCGACACTTTTCGTTTCTTCTGATAGAATCCATCAGACAAATTTTAAACTGAATATAAAATTGTAGTGACTTTATTTCTTAGCATATGCAATGCAAACAAGACTTTTAAACGAATATTATACACTCACATTCATATAATAGGAGTCAGGTTCTTCATAGTGGTATGCTTGCTCCTCTGATTCAGATTCACTTTGAGGTTCTAACAATTTCAAATTTGGGATTTTAAATTTTGCATTTCGAGGACTCCTTACAGACTGCAAATATTTGGCATGCATGCTGTGAAAAAAATGAAGCCAGAATATAGCTTAATATGTACATACATTGAACAGCATAAATAGTACAAGGTAGTAATCAGAATATAAATACCATTAAAATGCAAGTTGGGCGGCTTAAGGAAAATTTTTAAAATAGCAATGGATAAGAATTCTTTTCATTTATATAACACCATTAAGCAATAAATCTGGGGTCAAAATTTTTCTTACATTAACTTCATTAAAATCATCACTTTTTTCAAACATTTTTATTCATAGTACACAGAAAACATGTAATATGAAAATAAAATATAAATAAAGCAGATTCTCATAAATTTTGCATTTTTAGGACATCATATGACCCAGATTTAAAAAAATCAGAGTCCCTCTTCCGGGTATTCCCGCGAGATGGACTCTCACACCTGACGTTGCGGAAGCCTGCAGTATAACTTTTTTAAATTTCCAGTGTACATATCTATGGGTGAGGAACGAGATTTGTACAGAGAGGTTAATGATGAAATTAACCGATGTATGCCGATATGTATTAAGTACTATCCTCAATTTCAGCTGCGCATGTCAGCGTTGAAGCAACGAATGTTTCTCCTCCATTACAGGAGGCAAAGTAGCATTTGTTGGTTTTTGGCCTATTAGGTATATATAGGCAGTACTGGGGTGGAAAAGAAACTCCTGATGGCAGCCTTGGGGAAGAACAGGAAGATACCCCAAAAGCTGGTCCTAAAAAGGACCTTCAAGATGGAGAGGCCCCTCAAGGAAGGAGACAAGAAAGTTGAACGGGACAAAGACAAGTCCAGATCATATACTACAATCCTATACGTAGCAGACACATCAGAGAGAATATCTAGCACTCTCAAAAGCACAGCATGATTACCAGGGGCACAGAAGTCAGAAATACAGGCAACATTTTACCAAAGCCCAAGAATCACTTCCCCCCACAATTGAAAGAAGGTGTTCACAAGGTGAAGTGCTCCTGTGAAAAAGTCTACATACGCAAACAGCCAGAGCAGTACAAGTCCGAATAAAAGAACATGAAAGAGCCTTGAAGAAGAAAGATTTCAAACTCTCAGCCATCGTTGATCATGCCTGGTCAGAACCTGGCCACAGCATTGATTTAGACAATACAAGAGTGATTGCAAGAGAAAACAGATATTTTCCACGATCCAGTTGAGAGGTCATAAAGATCATGAAGAACCCAGAGAATTTCAGGAGGATAAGTATTCACTGGCCATGACATAAAAAAGGCTGTTCAATGCCTTGACCAATTGGATCACAGGAAAAAGTTGAGTCTTATTTTTTTTGGCAACACTGGCCACCCAAGGACTGCATACATATCCCAGCCAAAATCCAACAAATGTCACTAGATTAAGATGACCAACAGATGGCTCCTGCAGCGGGGGAGAAATTATCATCCCTTCATTGCTGACATATGCAGTTGAACCGCAAGATGAAACCTAATACAGTGAAACCTGCCTTAAGCAGAACCTGAGGTAAACGGAAACTGTCTTATCCGGAAAAATATGTTGGTCCCGGCGATCGTAATAGGGTTTTACATGCATTGGTACCCTGTGTTAAACGGAAACTGTCAAATGCGGAAACGGAACCGATTTCCAGCACGTGAACCTGGTTTGAGCGGAATTGCAAAAAACAATTTAATGCACAATTTTTTTAAATAAGGAAAATTTTTCCCCTTTTCTCTTTCTTCACCATTGCACCAACCCACTCTTGCACACTTACCTCCCCTCAAACTCGCAGAACCCTCTCACCTCTCCACAAAGAGTACATGAACATTGTTGTGTAGCCATGCTCGCTACCGAAATAGACGGAATAATTTTCCTACGTTCTGCTGAAAGGGTAAGACCACAACAGAGAATACTAAGGACCTTAGGGGAACTGCAGATTGATTTCCGCAATGCCAAGAAACGTATTTTCATTCAAGTATTCTACCAGCTGATTGGTAGGTTCTTGGACAGTCCCCATTCTGCATCCCAACCTCATAGACATTGTCTCGCTTTCCCTCCTAAGGATGGCCCGTTATTAGATCCCTCTTCAATTCTTCATATCTTCTACCTCCTCTTATTTCGTCCAGAATTCCTATCCTCTTCCTTCCTCTTCCACGCTTCCCCAGTGTTTTCCCCTCTATCACTCTCTTCAACATGCCCTCTCCTCTCAAAACCTCCTCCATACATCTCTTCTGCCTTCTCTGAACCTCTGCCACAAGCTTCCTCTCCTCTCCGACCATATCCAATTCCTCCTCGTTCGTCTTTCTCGCCATCCAGCTAACCTTCTCTGTCCTTCTCCAAACCCACATCTCAAATGCCTCAAGTCTACGCACATCCTCCCTTCGCATTGACCAATTTCCGACCCATATAGCGCCACGCTCCACATTAAACTTTTCACCAGCCTCTTCTTTACGTCTCTTCTCAAACCCCCCCTCATCAATTCCCTTCTCTTAGAAAATGCTTCGTTCTTCCCCATGCTCTTTAAAAAATCTGCAGGTATGTCGTCTATTCCCACCGCCTTATTCCTTTTCATGTCTCGTAGAGCTCTTTCGATTTCGCTATCTAGGATACTTGGTCCGATGCCATCTCTGTCGATATCGTCTTCTCTTTCTATATCTAACCTATTGGGCCTTATTTCTTTACCATACAGCTCTTCAACATACTCCTTCCACCTCTCCTGGATTTCTCTCGGTTCTACGATTACCTTTCCCGTCTCGTCTGTTATCGTTGTAATTCCCATTCCCTTATTACCACCTGTCAGTTCCTTTACTTATGAAACGTATTAACGTTGGAAAATAAACTGGAGTTGACTGAGTGCTTTGAACGAGAATAGATGTCCATGTAGCTGATACAAGAGAGGTTTAAGTGTGGAAAGACGCAATTTTATGAAGTAATTGAGAAGAAGGACGAAATCAAGAAAGAGTTTGATAGAGGTAGGTCCTAAGAAACGTATTTATTCATATCCCAATCAACAATAGTTTGCAAACCAACGCAACATAAAAAAATTCTTGTTTCTTTCTATTATTTTAGGCCTAAGTTTGCATTCAAAGAGGAAAACTCCTCCCGGTGAATTTTAAGAATTAACCAAATTAGTTTTGGAATGGTTTGTGCAAGCAAGATCGAGGAATATTCCTTTTTCAGGTCCAATGGTGCAAGAAAAGTTAAAGGAGTTTGCAGTCTCTTTAGGAAAACTAGATTTTAAGGCCTTGAATGGTTGGGTGGAGAGCTTCAAAGCAAGGCACAATGTTGTTTGGAGCAGTGTTGTCGGCGAGTCGAACGACGTGGATATGGAAACCGTAGAGGACTGGAAAGGCATGATTCAAGAAAAAATTAAAGACTATAACCATGTGATGTCTATAACGGGGATCCTTAAGTCCTTGGAAACTGGATTGTTTTTTAGGGCACTTCCGTCTAAAACATTGTGCGTTAAAGGAGAAAACTGCAAGAGTTTGTATGCATTTCCGAGTTCTGTTTCTTGAAATTAGTGCATTATCGGAATAATTATTTGGATTTACTCTTATTCTTTATTCTGTAGGAGGGAAGCACTCAAAGGAGCGTTTGACCTTTCTCATTTGTGTAATTATGGCAGAGGAGCTCCTAAAGCCTCTTGTCATTGGAAAGTCAGCTCGACCACGATGTTTCTAACATTTTGGTATTGAGAAGCTACCAGTCACATGGAGACATAATAAAAAGCATGGAACATGGTTTTAATCATGGAAGAGTGGTTGAAAAGATTCAATGCCGAAATGAAGAGGAAAAATAGGAAAGCCATACTTTTCCTCGATAACGCAACCTGCCACCCTAAAATTCGCCTTATGAATGTTGAGCTAGCCTGGCTTCCGGCAAACACAACTAGCATCACTCATCCAATGGATCAGGGGATAATTAGATCGCTAAAAGCACAATATACAAAGTACATGATGCGATCATTATTAGCTGCTGGAGATACTGCGAATACAGTGTCGGAGGTGATGAAAAAAATATCAGCGCTGAATGCCATAAATTGGATTAATTTGGCAGTGAAAGATATTAAAACATCAACGGTTAAAAAATACTTCGCTAAAGCTGGATTTATGCCACTACTGGTCCCCGAGGCAGGTAAGGAAAACAAATTCCATCAAATCATATCAACAATGCAAATGCATATTTATGCACTTAAAGGAATATAGATATAGACAGGACCTTTTCTATTTCACAACCAATGGACGATCTAAGCGAATTACAGCAGGCAATAGGCAATAACATGGATGCTGAGAGATTTGTAGACTTAGACAACGATCTTCTGAAGAGCGATGAAGATGTCCCGCTGACAGACAGTATGAAAGAAGACCAAGCCTGTGAATCCGACGAAGAAGTAAATAAAACCATAATATGTGAAGAAAACAAAAAGTCCTATAAAGAAATGTTGGTATCTTTAAAAGAATTAGCAGAATGTAGTCTTACCAAAGGCTACACTGATTTCTTTAATATCTTAAACGGGGCTATCGGCAACGTAGAGAATTTTATTAAACAGGGAAAAAAGGAAAAACAGACAAAAATGACGGATTATATGCGTATATTATAGACCATTTTTTATGTTAACTAGTAAACAGATAAACAAATTTAACCACAATGTAATACTGTTCTTTCATGATTTCGTAATAATTTCGTTTACAAGTAAAATTAGAGTGAGACCAACCTTTTAGGCGACGCATGTTATGGGCGTGAAATGCTTTTCAAGGTCTTTTTCGAAATGTGAGACCCTGGGTTAAGCGGAAACCTGTCTTATCCGGAAAAAAATGATGGCACCGAGAGATTCCGCTTAAGACAGGTTTCACAGTACATAAATCAAGCTGCTGTGGAAGCCTTTACTCCAACAAATGCCAATATAAATAAAAAGTATGCAATTCATTAAAACTAAGATGCCAAAAAACTAAAATTATAAAAATTACAATTTGTAGTTTCTTTGTTTTGTCTACAGCATTGCCTAGAATAAAAAAGATCCATAGATAATCATCAGAAGACCTCAACAAAACATTACTGAGCAATTACCATGACTGAAAGGACCTTTATTAGCCCTTGGTGAAAATCCTACAGCACTGGAGGTTTTCAATTTCATTTTTTATGATGATGTGATATGTGAAATAGTATTTACTACATACATGCAATAAAGATTGTGTAAAAAATATTAAGCCAAAGGGATTGTCCTGGGCCCTGGGATGAGGGCATTTATCAGGCTTTTATCTCTCACCTCAGTTTTTAAGTCTAATACAGAAAACATTCAATGGCTTTTTTCCTCAGTTCCTAATGGAAAACCAACTTTTTGATCATTTGTAAACCTATCAAAAGATGATGAAGTGTCAGGACAATGCTTTCTTATCGATGATCCCTACACTTGAGTGGAAGGGAAGAAAATAGATGCCACCACAACAATCATCAGGACAATGCTTTCTTATCGATGATCCCTACACTCGAGTGGAAGGGAAGAAAATAGACGCCACCACAACAATCATCAGGATATTTGGATGTTCCATTCAGAGTTCTCAAAAGTGTTTCTCACTGGGTCCTGAAGTTTTTGCAGACGATATGCAAATACCTTTCCACGTCAGAAGTGTCCGAAAAATGTATTTGCCAAGAAAACCTGCGAAGTATGGCATAAAAGTAATATGTTTAGCAGATGTGAGAGAGCGCATCTCCACATGGACGGGGGTGCGCTTGGCTCTTCCTCGTCGGGCCGGGCGGTGGGTGGGCGGCTTGGCGTTTTCTGGGGTTGTCTGGGTTCCCTGCAGTGGGTTTGGCTCTGCCTCTTCCCGGTCCATCACCTGCTGCGTTCGGTCCTTGTCGGTTGAGGTGTCTGGGTATGCTACTAGCGAGGCACAAGCCTCCCCTGAAGAGGCACCAGCCTACACCAGGGGCAGTGTTTGACATGGCGCTAAACACGTTAGTCAGATGTCCTAAGCCTCACCTGTATGATACATACATTTACATTGGCAAAGATTTTTACGGTTCCGGACTGACAGCAAAAGCCTTATCAAACAGTTCTAAAGCAATGCAAATCCATTAAAAAAAAAACAGAAAAGTAAGAGCAGACAACTTGTTTTCATTCATAGAGCTACTCGAGCAGCTGCAGAAAAGAAAACTGATCTACGTGGGTACATTGAAAAAAAGAGATAGCCATTGAGAGGAGACGTTTTTCCACTTTGAAAAAATCGGAAGAGGCTGAAACAAGGCTTTTTGGTGGCAGATGGTCTTGCATAAGGGCATTTATGTTGTTGTGTGACAGCAGTAGGGGTTTGTAAACTCTAGAAAGGCATCAAGAGAAAGGTGGCTCTCAACGAAACAGCGTCACCTACAAGGCCGGTTATTGGAACAAAAGACATTTGTCTTTCAGAGCCCTTGAACAAGCATCGGCAATCGATAGTGCATTTTTTCTAATCAAAAGTGTTGAATAGAAAGTGCAGGGAAATGAAGTATGAATGCAAGATGAATAAACAAGTCAAAACTTGGTATGCACTCAAGTATAGACATGCTCCAGGAATAACTGCATAATATTACAGCAAATGAAACTATGTATTTCATTATGATAATAATAAGTGTGATATATTCAAATATTGATTGTAGTATACCTTACAGGGAAATTTAGAAAAGAATATAATCCTCCAATCTGGGTTTACTATGAGCAAATTTATGTAAAAGATGCAGGAAGATTCAAAACATACACCTACAGACAAGACATCGATGAGAAATTCCAATTGGGGGAGACGGAAAAAAAATAGCAAATAACAATATGAGAGACCGACATCACGATTTGCATAACTTTTTCCACATCACAGTTTGAGGGTTAATAATTGTGGAGCAGTATCGTCCAGACTTACTATTTCTGCAGTGATTTATTATTTGGAATAAGTGATTTTGTTCCCAGGAATCGATGGCTTCCGAATTGGGAAAAAAGAATCAAAATTTGAGAATCGGCATCGGGATCAGAATGAATAAAATTTTGGAATCAACCCATTACTGATACAAAACAACAATACATACATAAATTCATTTGATTCACATTCACACACAAAAAATTATGAAGAGTATCATTCTAAAATAGCACTAGTACTACCATTACTTACCACCAAAAGAGCAACTTATAAAGGACTTAGGCAAATTTTGGTGAATGAAGACATGAATTTAAAGAACTTACTCTACTTCTGTCTCTTGGGAATTGTGCCCTCCATCATTAATGAAGCTGGGGTCATAGTACTGGCTTTGACCCCTAACATCATCATCTTCTTCTTCTTCATCATCACTTAGATGTCTCCTTGCACCACGTACCTCAGCAAAGGACTCCTCTGCTTGCGTGTCAAGGAACTGACGATTCCTCTTGTGACGAACACGCCTGGGCTGGAAATGCATCAATTAAATTAAAAGACATTTGTTGTTGAACAATGCCAGTATGACAATCCACTCAATGACATAGGACCAAGTTCAGCAATAATGATACGGTGATGTATGACTTCATTAGGAATTTTGCGCAGAAACCTAGGAAATATAGACAAAATTATCATCATAGGGTATTCTGTTGCTTATTAGATAATAGGGCAGCACTTATAATTCAATTGTTACATGATTTATTTAGCCTCAGTTTCACTTCCAGAGCTTCAGTAGAAAGTGAATGCTGCAAGGTGTAAAACAGCTTAGGTCGACTACGCAACAATCAATTTTAGCTCTTTTCCTACTCATTATACGAAGATTATGTACTAATTTTTTCCCGAATCTCAAATGAAATTCCCAGCTTTTTCCCATGAGTTTATAATTTTTTTTCCCCAGACTTTCCTCATTAAGTGTCCCCTGCTCTCATCATAATCCAAAGTTTTCTAATTTTTGCTGCAATTACTACACGTGGAGTTGTTTTAACTGCTCTCTCAAATCTTTTTTATTCGGATTTACCTAGTTATTTTCCACTGTGGTCATTCTACTATCCTCACCCAGGATTTTATCATCCCACTCTAACCTCTCCCCAATCTTCTCCTTCCACCAGCACTGTACTCCAATTCCCCACAATAACCAAATTTTTCTTCCACATAAATCACCTATTATTTCCTCCAGCTGACCCCATTCACTATCATAACCTTCCTGTATATGATAAGAGGAATGCATATACACCTGGATTATAACTATATTCATTGTGTCTGCCTTAAACTTGACACATTATCCCATCAGTCCATCATTTTCATATCAGTATCATCCCTTAATAATATGCAGCATCATCCCATTACCAGCTCTGCATAGGCTACTAGTCTGCCTAGTTTTCAGTTTATGTATAAATATAGCAACCCTGTGCTTACTTTCATTACCTCGACAGTATATCATGCTTTAGTCATCGCTCAGGTAGTCACCATTATTTGTCCATCCAACTTCAAACTACAACAAACCTATGTCTACTCAAACTTATCCATTTCTTGTTTTGCACTTTCCAACTTCCCTGTCCTTGGCATAGTCCTACCATTCTAGGTGTCTACTATCAATGTTGTTTCTCTTCACAAAGGGACTATTTTTCATTAGAATGTAATATTAAGTCCCCAAAATCAATGAAAATTATTACTATTCCTGATAATTTCCAAATAAGAGCAATTATTATTCCCTATTATATTCCAGACTAGCTACCACTACCTGAGTTTCAAACGGTCCCAGGGCAAGAAGTAAGGCTTATCACACAACCTACGTCATAAAGTAGCACACAGTAATGAAGTGTGATCCTATTATATTCCAGACTAGCTACCACTGCCTGAGTTTCAAACGGTCCCAGGGCAAGAAGTAAGGCTTATCACACAACCTACGTCATAAAGTAGCACACAGTAATGAAGTAGGTCGGGAAAGGTGAAACGGAAGAATTTTCAGTGAATACGTCACTCTCACTCCCAAGTGAAATGGGCCACTCATCTCCTGTATATCTTGCCCCTCCCTCGGTTCTGTCCTCTGCTGTTTTCTCATACTTTCAGTTCAAGTGCCGACCTTGACGACTGCTGCCTTGGGTTCCCTCGGAAGAGTCTATGAAACGCCTGAGCTGGATATTAATCAATTCTGTTTACCTAAGGCGACCAGGTCTTCCTCACAAGTATTCATGTCACCAATAAGTCATGCTTCCCATGGAAACAAAAAACACAAACATAGTCTTCACATCACATAAGAGCTTTAGCGACTGATGAAAATCCTAACACAGTAAATTCTTACTTGCCTGGTGCTTAAACAACTGGAAGTCTCATGCAGCCGGCACCAGAATTTGAGGTTGCTGGACAGTATGAACTTGAAACGGCATTTCAAATCCTGTGGAATTTCTTGCATTTCGACAATTTTTTGGATACCTCGATAGAAGGTAGCCTAGCTCACAAACTGCAGATAATTTTATTTTTTGTTCGCAGAAAGCATGTCACAGCATTATTTTTTGTTCAAATCATTTACATTGTTGTTTTCGTCAGTTTCCACTTCTCACTAAGTAATGCTGTTGGCTAAGAATGACCGTCGAGGACAAAAGCAAAAATGTGTCGTTTTAACTTTTAAACAAAAACTTTAAGTTTGCAAAGACTACGACAAGCTGAGAATCGAAATATTCTCATGCAAGAATTCAAAACTTTGTGGGTGCAGGCGAAAATCATGTCCTCTTAAAATTTTAACAGTTAATCATCCGCTGATGATGAGGATTTCTAAGGATTTCGTTGTAAAAATAACAAGGAAATGAAAATCATTTGTGACAAAATATCAGAATTACATAGTAGAATGCTCTATTGCCTTGCATCCTGTGAAAAATATTTTGTGCAATGAACTTGAAAAATGGGAGGATGCTGATAAGAATGATTGAAGTTACAATGACATTAGACACGAATGAGATAATTGAAAGGGTAATGAATAGGGACGAACACAATCTGCAAGAAGACGAAAGTGATGATGAAAGAGAACAAGTTGCATCAGTCTCATGGCGGGGTGCTTCCAAAGTTTGAAGACATCATAAAATTTGTAGAAGAGTGATAGTGCTTCCAAACCAGGGGCGGCATGGCCAGGGGCGTGAAGGAAGGGGCGATTCCTGCCCAGGCCCCGATTTCAACGAAAATAAAATAAGATGCTTATCGCATCGAAAGCTTTTGTTGTTAATATATTGTTTGCAAACCTTTTTCCCTTAACGACCTGAACTTTATTAACGCACAAATGTTTTCAGAAGGGGGAGGGAGGGTCACAAAAACCGGGCCCCTCTGGACGTGCAGCAGCCCGGGCCCCTGAGCACCCACGCCGCCCCTGGCCCAGACTGTAATACTTTTTAACCTTTAGCATTTAAAGGTTTTAAAAGATGAGGAATTAGATAAGAATTTTAGGTAAGAAAATCCTCCAAAAATCAAAACACATGTTAAAAACACAGTACTTACTCGAATGGGTAGTTGTTCGTCAGAGCTGTTGGAGGTATCTTTGGCGTTGGTTCCTCTCTTTTTCTTGCCGGAACTGGTTCCACGCCCTTCAAAATCACATCTACTGCTTCCGCTCTGCTTTAATCCTGATTTGTGGCTGCTTTCAAGTTGGACGTCCCAATCACTAAGGTCACCATCAAGCTCACTTGAAACTTCCTTACTTGAATCTTTTCTTTGGCATGTCAACAAATCATTTTTACTCAGTGAGTGTACTTGACCCTTGTCTAAACTAACATCATGATACTGGAAAGCTGCTCCTTTGATGTCCTCAACTTCTAACTCTACTGACTTTTTTTGGGCTCTGGAATAAGGCCCACATACAGTACTTTCAAGGTCTTTTATATTATTTCGCTGTGCGTCAATGCTTTGTTTCTGTTGATAGTCAACAATGTTTTCGAACAAATCTGGATCCTGAAATTCCAAACAAGTTAAGGAGCTATCACTAGGTATCAATTCCTCTTTCTTGACAGGAGCAGCCTTAGCTGATTGACGAAGATGATTTTGTCTCACTTCCAAGTCATCAATAGCTTCTAAAACAGTTCTCTCTGTAGTTATATCATCAATCCAGTTATTGTCTCTTTTTGAAAAGACTGATGTTGAAGGTTTATAGGCGACTTCACCAACCTCCAAAATATCAGCTTTGGCATTTTTACTTTTGATTAGATTCATCTCCTTCTCTGAAGACACTTCAGACCCCATCTGTCTTTTGATACTTTTCAGACCAAGGCTGAATTTACTTTTATTTGAATAAGTTCCCTTACATAACCAACCATTAGCATTCCAACCTGAAATCCCCGGGGCATTCGCTGGAAATTCGTTAGGAGATTTTTGGGCCAAACACTGATTATCCTTCACAGAGATGTCTTGCAATTCACTATGAGCTTGATCAACATGATCCTCGTTCCCATCCCCAAATACCCGAGGCTTCACACCGACCTCCTTTTTAGCACCTTTAATAACTTTTTTGATCAAAACCTCTTTAGCTACTTTAATTGGACTCGTTCCCTTATCATGGGAAGTAGTACGCATTTCAGGTGTAACACTACATGAAGGCACTTGTGCCAAATTTATTAACCCAGCTTCATCATCAATTTTGTCTTCATTTTCAGAATTATCTTCAGCAAAGAGATCATCACTCAAATCTAACAAGATGTCGTCTCCAATTTCAAAATTTATCGCAACATCCTCTTTCACACTATCAAAATTTGATATTTTTCCACAGTTATTTTTCAATAAGCTTGGAACATTTTCTTTGGAACTTGATGATTTTTTGTCAGCATTACACAGCCTTTTATTTTCCTCTTTTTCTTTGCACTCATTATTTAGGAGTGAATCATCCTGCTTGGAGGGACAAGACTCTCCATCTGATTTGTATTTTTCTTCTAGTCTCTTCAATTCTACCTCCCTTCCATCCAAGGAATTCTTTTCTTCATTGATCACGAGAAGAACTTCCGAAGGCACCAGCATATTCACAGCTTGGGTGATGGTAAAAGAATGGTTGTAAACGTCACCACATGTACGACTAACCTGCCTTGAAAATTTATTTTTTGAAGATGTGGTTTTTGATACTTCTACTGAGGTATTTTCAAAAATGTCAGATGATATTTCAATCATAGGTGGTAAAAGACCTTGACTCTGTTCAAGGTGAAGATGTTTAGTATTTAAATTACTCTCAACAGACAATATCTTGCCTCCATCCCTATTACCTGCCAAGCTTTGGAGATCACCATCATGAATATCATCTTCCTTTTGATCAGGTGCAACTTCAGGTTCAAAAACAGTTTCATCTGAAGATGGAAACTCATATTCTGGCCCAAGGTCAAAGTTAGGATAATCAATTTTGTCACTCGTAAACCCAACTTGTGCCTTTGGTTTTTTGATATTGGTGTATAAACCTGGAGGAGATGGAGTTCTTAAACGATTCAGAATAGGTTGCTTACCATCAGCAACATTCTCATTCATTGGCAAAAGTTTCATAGTGTCAGTGGATCTTTTACGGCAATGATCTATGGGGGAGGGTAAGCATGCCTGTGGTGAAAAAAGATTCCTCCGATGAACTTTCGGAGTAGAGCTTGCCAATACAGTTTGCCCCTGAAGAGCAGTGCTACCATGACCGATTGGTGTCACCTTCAATGAATCTTTCTTTGGGGTCCACTCTGGTGATCCAAAATATCCATCTTCTATTATGTCAGGTGAGCTTATATGCTTATTATTAAAACTGGGCGGATCTAATGCCATGATGATGTTATCTATATCATCAGAGTTTCCATCATTACAGTTAGTATTTCCTATTCCCTGAAAGTTATCATTTTCACATGATGAAGTTTTATGTGATGGCCTTTTTAGGTCTAAGTCATCCTTCTCCAGCACCTTCCTCTCACTTACAGAACCAATGCTCTTTACTTGGCCTATTTGCAGAGATGAAGTCTCTTTTTTACCAAATACATTCCAAAGTGACCCCTCCTTAACTGTTGATGCAGTGTATTCAGAAGTAGTAGCTTGGGGCATTTTATTACTTGGCGAAGTACAGTTGGCTTTTTCTTCATCGCTATCTAAAATCTCAATCACTTCATAATCAACAAAATTATTTGCTGTTTTTAAAACATTATTCCTTGGTTTGTTGCTCTCTTTATTGGCTAAGTTGCATTTTTTCATGATAAGAGATGGCCCACAAATAGATGTCAACGATTTATTACTCATGTGATCATTCAGAAAAAGGTCATATTTCTCAGGGGATGGTTCATAATTTCTAATTAATGGTAGATTATTATTTTCAAAAGCAGCAATCATTGGTTTTGGTGACCATACTCCTACCTTTCCAGCTTCTTTTTCAACATCAAAATTGTTGAGAGCATCTGCAGTGATTGAATCAAAAGAAAAAACTGACCAGATATTATGAGGGAAATTCTCAGAGCATCTCAACTGAAAATGAGACATTATGGTGGAGCACCTATAAGGTGAATCTGTTCTTAAATCACTACAGCAAAGGTTTTCCAATAAAAGCGATAGTGAATTTTCCAAAGCTAGAAGATCAGATGGCAGAGTAACGGCATCACTGAAAACCGTCTCTTCTTTAGACAAAACCTCATTCACGTCAGGGACAACTACTTGGCAGTTCAATTTGTTTGCACTTAAAGCTTCAGTAACTGTAGAAGGAGGCGAATGATGAGCAATGGGCATATCCTCTTCAATTGCTGCAATTTCATCACAGTTCTCATATTCATCATAGTTGGCCTTTGCTTTGGTGTCCCTCACTCCAACAAAGTCATCATCTTCAGGATCTTCATCAGACAACGCAATGGTATCCAACACCTTGGCCTTTTGTGCATTAAAAAATTCCCTAATACCCTTCTTGGGTTTCACTTTTGGGACACATTTTGAGCTTTTCTCTCTAACTTTGCGCTTCGAAGTGCTGGAAGAAGTTTCTCCGACATCATTCACACTGGTTTCCTCCAATTCCACTTCTTTCCCCGCACCTAAAGGTAACAAAGACACCAAATTTTATTTAAATAACAGTTTAGATTCATAAAAAATGCCTAGCAAAGAAATAAGTTGTGACATGTAACACAAAGAATAATAAATATAGCAGAATTATGGTAATACATAATTATGTTGTCTTTATTTCTTGAGTGAATTTAGGACTTCATAGGCCTTTTTTTACAATTAACTCATACATAATAATGAACACGAATTATGTATGCCAGCTAATGTGGAGGGTATATTGAATCGGAAAATTATCAGCTGTGAAAATTTCTTTACTATTCCTGTTCTGAAAGATAACTGTGTAGCAAGGACATTTAAGCGCATGTGTTTATGCAAGCCATAAATTGACCAAATTGTATCACTGACCATGGAGAACTGAGAGATGCAGACATAGGGCAGGGTTTTACATTATTGTCAGAGTCATTTAACTAATTTTACTTCTAATTTAAAATACAAGAGAAAAGAGAATGGGGGAGGTAGTAATCTAAAATTGGTAGGAATATGATTAAGTCATATCCCGAATGAAATAAAGCATAAAATAATATCCAGTAATCAAAGATGTTACTGTAATATTAGCAGCATAATCAATTCCGTATGAGAAGAAGTAAAATCATAATATAATGACATAGTCAAGGTGCATTGTGGCTCTGTTAAACAACAAGGTAGGAGACCAAAAAGTAGGTACATAGAAGGTTCCATGAATTTGGACAGTACACATTTTGTATTTGAGGGGACACAGTCAGTCAACTCCATAAATTAAAGAGGCTAATTCAAATTACGTAGAAGGGCTCAATCAACAGGACTATGAATGAAAAAGAATGACAAGGAATGAAACTATGAATCAAAAACATTGGATGAGACTAAAATAAATTAGGCTTAGCATTGGTCTAAAACATGGTCAGTAAATAATAAGGGTAGGTAAAGATTGGAAACTTTTAAATCTGATCCTTGTAAATAGAAAAAAATTAGATGCTAGAGATAAAGGTCAATGAAGGAATAAGCTTGAAAAGGGACGAAAATATGTTGGGGGATGAGATGAATACAAAAATAATGAGAGGTGAAAGTGATTGATGTCAAGCAAAATAATAATATAATAATATTAATAACTATTAAGCAGCACGCGGTCGACAGAGTACGCGCGCTCACCATGGCCCAGAAAAAACTCCTCAAGAGGAGCAAGGCCATGAGGGAGAACTCTACCTTTCTCCTTCACCCGTTCCGTCTCTTTCGGCCACCTCCGCCTGTTGTTGAATCTCTGCCACCCGTCCAAGAGGTTGAACGTTTCTGGAAGGAAATCTACGAAACGTCGAAGCCATTCAACGGAGACACTTCGGCCATAGGCCTCTTTAAAGAGGTTTGTGACCGCCACCTACAAGATGTGGATGGACCTCTTTCAGTCACCGAAAGTGACGTGAAGAAGGCCTTCTCTGGCAAGAAAAATTTCTCGGCTCCAGGAATGGATGCCGTGAATACTTCTGGTGGAAGAAATTTACTTCCACCCACCAACACCTCGCCAGAATCTTCACGTCCTTTCTAAATGGTGGAAAACTAATTCAACCTTGGCTGACTGAGGGACGCACGGTTCCAATACCTAAGAAGGGAGACTTGTCCAATCCAAAGAACTACCACCCTATAACCTGCCTCAACACTGTATATAAGTCGTTCACCTCGATCTTGAGCGACCTTATCCTACACCAAGTCCAGCCAGTGTGGGAGGAGGTGTACATCTACATCTACATACTACCCCGCAAGCCGCCTCAATAGACGTGTGGCAGGGTGTGGTAGGACACCATTTACATATAAAAAGGAAACGCTCTAATGAAATTACGACTTGCATTTATTATAGTCCCTTATTGTTCGGGGGAAAAACTAATTCCCATACCTACCTGTTCGGCAAAATATCTCTCTTAATTTATCGTTTCTGTCGGACCTGGAAATATAGTGGGGTTCTAATATGTTCTCCGTGTCGCTCTGAAAGATATCTATTCTCAATTGTTCAAGCAATCTAAGCCTAGCGCGCAGCCTCCGAGTCTCTAGCGGCTCCCAGCCTAATTCGTTTAACATCTGTGTAACGCTGTCTGTACGCCCGTAGCAGTTTTTGACGAATCGCGCAGCTTTCCTTTGTATTTATTAAGTTCCCGCACTAAATCTTTCTGCACTGGATCCCATATGCTCGCTGCATATTCAAGGTGTGGCAGGACGAGTGCGAAATAGCACCTCTCTTTTACTTTTTCATCCGAAAATCTTCCCACAATACGCTTGACGAATCCTAGCTTCTTCAGAGCTCTGCCACAAATATTTCTTATATGTGCTCCCCATGATAGGTCCGAAGTTATCGTAACTCCGAGATACTTCACTTCATCTGTTGCCTTTATGTTAACACCATCCACAGCATATACATGGGAATAGTTGGACGACCTCCGCAAGAAATGTACCGCCGTGCATTTGCTCAGATTAAGTTCGAGTCCCCACTCTTGGCTCCACACATGAACGAGCAGAGGGGCTCAAAGAGGGGAATCGCGGGATGCAAGGACAACCTGCTCATTGATAGGTGCATATGCCAGGATGCCATCCGGCATAAGCGAAACCTCTCAATGGTCTGGGTGGACTACAAGAAGGCTTTTGACACCACTTCGCATGAGCTTTTGATCGCCATGCTGAAGTTGATGAAAGTCCACCCTGAGGTTGTGTCCTGTATCCAACGCTTGTTACCACTCTGGAAAACGCGCTTCGTTCTGACCTCAGGCAAGCGGTCAGTTTCCACAGAGTTGGTAACATACCACCGTGGCGTTTTTCAAGGCGACAGCTTGAGCCCCTTACTGTTCTGAATTTCCCTCCTTCCCCTGTCCCTCAGGCTGCGACGAGGTAAAGGATACATGTGCGGTGTTCCAGGTGACAGGAAGCATAAGGTCAACCATTTGTTTTATATGGATGACCTGAAGCTGTACGCTTCTAATGCGAAAGACCTTCGCACTGCCCTGGACACCGTACTGAAATACAGTGAGGCTATAGGGATGGAGTTCGGATTGGACAAGTGTGCATCCATCCACTTGGCGAGAGAAAGATTTTCGGAGATCAAGGAAGACGTGCAACTTGTTGACGGGAGCGTCATTCGTCACCTCAAGGACGATGATAGCTATGAATATCTCGGCGTCCTCCAGCGCCGAATGCAGGAGGTTGCAGCAGTGAAGGAAAGAGTCACCGCCAAATACAGACAGACTCTCAGGAACATCTGGAGTTCTGAGCTGTCAGGCAAGAACAAGGTTCTTGCCACGAGCATGTTCGGATGCATGAAGTGGAACGTCAACGAGTTGCAGAACCTCGATAGGGGAACGAGGAAGATGATGACCATCTATAGAAGTCTTCATCCGAAATCTTCCGTCACCAGATTGTATCTCCCTCGCAATGTAGGTGGTAGAGGACTATTGAGTCTGGAGTGTCTCCACAACAGAGTTGTCCTGGGTACAGCTTGCCGAGTTTTGAAAGGCAGGGACCCCCTGCTCAATCTCGTGAGAGATCACGAGAGTGCGGGAGCAGGGGCGTTTCTCTTCCAGGCGGCAAAGAGGGCAGCGGACGAAACCGGTCTCGACTTCGACCCGTCATCCGACGGAAGCGACAATGACACGACCATCTCGTCATTGAAGGCAGACGTCCTCAAGCTCGAAATAAAAAAAGCCGAGCAGAAGGCCTTGCTCAAGGAGCATACCGATAAGCCCATGCATGGAGGTTTTGGTAGAAACATCGAAAAGCATGGGTTATCGAAGGGGCTAACGTTTGCCTTCTTACGCTCCGCTGGTCTGAAGTCCGAGACCGAAGGTTTTGTCCTCGCGTGCCAGGATGGTGCCATAAACACACTCGTGTACCGCCGCATTATATTCAAGGCGGAGGATGCGGACACGAGATGTAGGGCGTGCCGAGCTCAGCCGGAGACTTTGAGTCACCTCCTCTCCGGCTGTAGCTATTACGCCAAGTCAGCATATTTAGCTCGGCACAACGCGGCCTTACGGGTGCTATACTTTCACCTTTAACACCATTATGGCATCGACGAAACACCTCTGCTGTCCTATGCCCCTGCAGATATCGAGTCCATCGTTGAGAAGGATAAGTGTACAATCTGGTGGAATTACTCCTTTTCCACCACCAGGCAGTTGGAGGCGACGAAGCCTGATATCGTTCTCCTCGACCACCTCACACGCTCCATGTTCGTCATTGAGTTTTCTGCTCCGGCTGAAACTAACATGGATGCGAAAGAGGTGGAAAAACGGACGAAATATCAAGACCTGCTTTTCGAACTTCGACAGATGTACCCTGGACACTCTGCGAAACTGGTGGTCCTCATCATAGGTGTGCTCGGTGGAGTTAAGGGCTCGCTGATAAATAACATCAAGTGCATTCCGTCCTGTGTGGCACAGGCGGAATCACTAGTTGCACGCATGCAGAAGGCCGTCATCCTGGGGTCACTCTGTCTACTGCGGACGCATGACCCGACCGCAGCGTAGCCACACATCCGATGGGCGTCGGACGTGGCTGCGATTACTGCACAACCCCTCTCGAGTCTCCGGCCATTATGACGGCAATGAAACCCGATGCTTGCCGGGGACTCGGAGGGTCATGTTACAACTGTAACCTAATATAATAATAATAATTATCTTTAATGTCCTGTCGGTTATACAAGTACAACATATGACTTAGTCATACAAAAAATTACATACAAAAAAATTACATATAAAAATACATACAAAAGAAGAAACAAGCAGTAATATACATACTACAAAAATTGATCACTCAAAAATTCATCTACGCTGTAGTAGCATTTACAAATAAGCAGTTCTTTTAATTTATATTTAAAGACATTTTGGCTTGCTAAACATTTAATTGAAATAGGAATCTTATTGTAGATCATTGAGGCTGAATGATGAGGACCTTTCCTGCTTATGTTTAGTGGCTGATTAGCCAAATGAACGTTTTCTCTACCACGTGTCACATGCCCATGTATAGCAGAATTGGGCATAAAAAGGTGTCGATTGCTTCTGACAAACATGGAACAGTTCAGGATATAAATACATGGCAGAGTGGGTATCATGAGTTTCCTGAATAGTGGTCTTCCTGGTGTCCTTATTGAAACCCTTAACATTGATTTCACAGCCCTCTTTTGCAAAAAGGGTTTTTGAAGGTCATTTCAATGTAGAATGGTTCTCAGGGACTACCAAACTAATTAATTATCCAACTATGTACTTAATAAATGGCAAGCTAGCAATTATTATCATAATTAGATAAGAAATTTTTATAGCTGAAAGTTTGTAGAAATGTAATTTAATTTAAATGCAAAAATTTTACCTTTTTTCAGCATATCCTTTACAGAGATAGTTTTTCCAGCCTTGGCTTTTACTTTTTTATTATTTTTTTCACCTTCTTCTGACAATTTCGGGATAGTCATTGGCATCATGTGGCAGGAAGGTTTAGTATCTGAAAAATAAATGGATAAAAGAATGATTATATACTGCACCCTTTTAAAATAGCAGACTGGCTTATGCATATGTTAAACGTATTGTGACGGTAGGTCCCGCACAGGTTGTTTTATTTTCCCTTTTCGTTTTGTTCTTTTCGGTCTTTCCCTGTCTCGAGCTATTGCTCATTCATATTGCGCGGGCACAGTGTTCGACAAGCGACCACACCATCAACCACGCTAGGATTTCGCATGTCTTTTGTATAATGGTCACGTGAATGGAGGTATAAGAGGGGCACGGCGCTACGCGTCGGGGGGATATGTTGTTGAAAGGTGCTCGGAGTAAGTTAAAAACTCCACAGTCCGGAGTCAAGGACGACGCAGCACTGGGGGCGAGAGGCAGAGAGGGAAGAGGCCGGAGTGCAGTGTTGGAGAGATTCGTCTCGTCTTTTCACGCCATCACGTCGATCGTCCAGATAGCCGTAGGCAACCCAAAACCCTGCGAGCTGACGACGCGCGGAGCGGTGATTCGACTAGGAGCCACATCTCGACACATAAGTACTCTACAAATCCCTTCTCCTCGGATAGTGAATTATCCACTCTCCCTGTCCCAACCAGCATAATTCTCCAAAGAAGAAACCTCAACTGGAGCTGATTACCGTTAATAGTGCTTCAGCAACGATTCCGATTGACGTTTCCAAGCTTGTACTAAAGCAAATATGTATAATTATTCTCCCGTCCTTGTGACTTATCTTTAAGATCAAATAGTGCTGGACTCTTTTGTAGCACGTGCGGACGTGGAGCCTGTAAATAATTTCACTGTAGATAGTCAATTTGACGAGAAAAGGTTGTATTAGGGGCTATTACAGAGCCCATAATTAATTTTGCCATGTATTAGTATTAGTTTTTTTTGGTGGGTTATTGCAGTTTGGGTTTTCTTTTCATCAGTGTGTCATTTATCGTGAAATCATTTCATCCGTCATTAGTTTTAAGAGGGATTCTTTTTTTTGTGTTCATAGTTCTTTTGTCAATAAATGTTTAAACCATTCATGGTCTAAAAGTGGTCGTTTGTCTTTCACTGCGCTACGCGCTGAAGGTCAAGTTTCCCGCAGTAGTGTTCTCAATTGTGATCGCGTGCCGTAGAACCCATTTATCTTTCCTTGTATTAGGATCAGTTCGCTGTCCGTCCACGGTGAGCCGGTCGGCGGACTACGTGAAGGTATGCGCTATCACAGCTGGTGTCTTACCAGCGCGGCCGGGGATAGTTAAATGTCCAACATCACTGTTGGCGACTCATCTGATGGCACGTATGATCACAGCTGGCGCCCAACAACGCGGGGCACGATAGCGTATCGTCACAGTATATTCGTACATTTCCTTAGCTACCTGAGCTAAAATTCTTGTCGCTGAGGCAAGTAGCCAATAGAGAACATATTATTGCCCAACTGTATCCAAACTCACACAGGGATCCTTCAAGGGTGCAAAAAACAAATAGTCCTCACTCATGTAGCCTAACATAAAGGGAAACCCATGCCTAATAAAAAAATGCATGGGGCATGGCCCCCTTACGACATATTGAACTAATATTTTGCTCAAGGCATTTTCTAGTCATTTGGCATCGAATTGGGAGGCAGTGGAAAAATTTGAAGAATTTTCATTTTTTGGACCACCCTAGTCCCACCCAGACACTGCACTCACAGGGGAGTTGGTAGATTCCTAGGGTCTGCAGGCTTATGGGATCCTTTACCTTCACTAATTGGCCCCTTACTTTTGGTGGTGATAAATTTTCAGTTTTTACATCAGAATGCCAAAGTGTGGAGAGGATCTTACAAAATATGCTGGCGCAATTGGGCAGGAAGGCTTTGGCAACCAGTCTTTTGATTGTCTACTTTGTGCAGCTACTCTGTACCTCAAAAGACATTTTAAGAGCCTTCAAAATTTACTGCTTACTACATCCATTTGTAGGAGTGTCTTCAAAAGGTGGTTTAATTTGGCTGGGATGCTCTCCTTATCAGCTATGGACCTGGCTTCGCGAATCAATGTAAATACAGTAAAGTTAGTTCGAACCCTCTTAATTCGAAATATTGATTAATTTGAAGTTGTGAGCAGTCTCTGGCAAACGGAATAGGAAATTGCATACTTGATGGCACGGATAATTCGAAATATGCTTAATGTGTAACTCGAAGTCGAATTTCGTCCCATGATGCCCCAACGTATCGTTTATTTCTAAACGAGTCACCGGGGCACAGTGGCGGATACAGAAAAAAGTCAAAACGCAAGTTAACGCGACGATTGTAGCTTTCAAACTGACTGCCTGGCAGCGACTCTGCTTCCCTTATTTATGTAGCTCGGTTGTTTCGAGAACATTCGGTGCCAGAATGTTCGCTTCCAGACTTTTAAGGAGTGTGAACAAATACAAAAAGTAGAATATTCGTGATTTTTCTCGAACAAATGTGAAACATATGAAAGTACAACTACTCGATAACTCGACTCAGAGTCGACTGACGAAAGACGAACGAATAGCATGCGGGCTGACTGGCGGGGGCGGCGCGGGCGGCAATGTGAGCCCCGCAAGGGGGGGGCGCGCGCCCCCCATATGTATCCGCCACTGCCGGGGCAGCGCACTTCGATGGTTAGTTAATGCTTATTTCAAAAAGTCATCGTGATTTTGGTATCGCTTTCTTGAGCATAAAAAAATTTTAAGAGTTGCCAAGCTATTTTGAACATTTGCTTATGCTTATGGTGCACCGCTCGCCAGCAGTTGTTTATCCCCAATCAAATATCCCTCGAGTACATCACATCTCATCTGCTACGTCCTTCGCTTTTTTCAGGGCTTTTGCACAGTGATTAATGCCTTCCCCTCGCTTCCTTTCGAGCCTCCCCTCCTCGAGTGATGACTGTAGGATTGCCAGGCATGGTAGAGCAGTACTTTCCAGATGGTATTATATCCTTTACCCATTTTCCCTGCGTGAGCACTTTCATCGTTTGGTAGCCGCTCCTCCCATCTCGCTTCCCGTGCTTCCCCAGATTCTTTTGTTGGCCCTGAATCGCTGAAGAGTCATGGTTCTCAGCTTTGTTTCCCATCTACCCTTGCCCCATCTCTCCAAACTTGAATGTCAATCACAAACTAAGGAAGGCAGAAGATATAGGGACTAATTCTGGGTGGTGTCGATTTTTTTCTTGGGTTGCCTTGAGCTTCTTTCTGAGGGCTGAGGGATTTTGGGTTCGTCGCCGACCTTGACGTGATACTACATCCCTACCCATCTCTCCCCTCTCCCAGGCCCCTCCCCTATTGGAAGCCACCTGGGAAGGGCATGGGGAAGCGATGAGTGAAATGTGATACTTTTAGTTCGTGGTCGTAACTGATAAGAGACTTCCAGCGGGCTAGGATGATGATGTAGCAGTTCCTCATGGTAGAAAAGTCTGGGGGAAATGGGCTGAAAGCAGGCCGGTAAATTTAAAGGTCAACGGTGAAAATTTTGGTGTCCTGGATAATACACCTGGTATTACTGGACATGCCCAAAATCATTTGTTTTGTTATTAATTTCCACGTGATCACGTCTGATAGCATACTTCTCAAACTTTTTCTTGAATCTGATAAACGTGAAGAATTTCGTCCGTTAACTCTTCATTTTAGTGCATATTCTTGGCCTTTTTATCAAAAAAAATATAGCAGTATGGTGATTATCTCGGAAAATACGGGATCTTTTTGGTTAATTTTGGGAAAGTACATTTAGTTCGGATAATTCAAAGTCCAATTATTTTGGTCCCTTGAGTTTCCAATTTACGAGGTTTTTCTGTAATACTGCACCTATTAGGGATGGATGGCAGTGACTCCGTCTATTTACGTGGAAGTTTGTGAGGGTTGGCTTAATGTAGATACTATGCCCTAGACCAGCGGTTCCCAAACTGGGGGTCGCGACCCCCAGGGGGGTCGCGGGCCGTTCGGAAAGGGGTCGCGAGATGAGGATTGTAATTACTTTAAAAACAATATCATTTGAATGTACACATTGTTTGTTATATTTAGGGGGTCGCGGCTAAAATGTATGGGCTAAAATGGGTCGCGGAAAGAAAAAGTTTGGGAACCACTGCCCTAGACTTTTAGTTACTTACAAAACGTAGAAATATGAATGAAAATAATAGTGAGAGAAAATAATTTGTAAACATATATAAGCAATTTTATACGGCAATTATACTACAATACAGTAAAAATAGTATTGCATAGAAACTTGAAATATCCATTTGAGAGATGTGCTACATGGCAAGAGTCATGAAAGATCTAAGGCTTTCCCGGCGTATAGCGATGTTGGGGGTTGTTCGGGTTTCCGACCGGGTCGAACTCTCCATTTCTGCCAGCGTTTCGATGAACGAGACGTTCATCATTCTCAGGGCATGTGTCCCAACTGGTCCACAATATATAGCCTTGGCTCCTGGTCAAGTGCCGTGGGATTGGTCTGCTGTTTCACACCTTTTTTACCTGGCCTCTCGGATCCTTCTCAGCACTGGTTTCCAAGAATTGCTGTGAGTATCCAGCGGCACAGTTCATAGTCCTGTTTCCCATTTGGGTCTCTATCACTTCTCTGGTCAGTCTTTCCAAGAACCTGTCCATGCAACAGAGCACCTTGGTCCTCTCCCAGCAAATGGCATGGTCCTGGGAAATGCTGTGTTTGGCCACAGTGGATTTTTCAGGTTGGCTGAGCCTGAAATGACTCTGATGACCCTTGTGGTGATCGTCCTGCCCGTCTCTCCCATGTAGACCTGGCTGCAGTCACAAGGTATCTCGTAGATTCCAGGTGTTCTCAGGCCGCAGGGGTCCTTGGCCATCACTAATTGGTCACGTAGTTTGCACGGTGGACGGAAGTATGTTTCAATGTCGTGCCTCTTCAGGATTCTGGCGATTTTGCCCGAAAGTGTGGAAACAAATGGTAGGCCGACTCTGGCAAATGGTTTTGGGCGTTCTTCCTTGGCGGTGTCCCAAATGGTGGAGGCCCTTTTTAGGGCCATGGAAATTTCTTTTACACCATTGCTATTTTGCCGGAAGGTCTTCTTGAGGTGTAGCAATTCCTTGGGAAGATTCTCTGTATCTGATAGAGTTTTTGCCCGATGGGTAAGGAAGAAAGGGCTGCCGCTCTCTGGGAAGGATGATAGTGGCTCCGTTCAATGAGATAGAGGTGGTGTGAGTTGGCTTCCAGTAGACACTGCGTCCCAATCTTCAATTTTCCTTCCAGTAGATGAGGGGGTCGAGGAAGGGTATTCTCTTGGTCTCCATGGTGAACTGGATATTAGGATGTTGATTATTCATGTGGTCCAAGAAGTGAACGAGGGCATCGGTTCCACGTGGCCAAACAATGAATGTATCATTGCCGTACCGGAAAAATCATTTCGCCCATAGAGGTGCTGTGGAGAGAGCCTTTTCCTCAAAATCCTCCATGAAAAAGTAGGCAATCACTGGAGAAGTGGAGATCCCATTGCAGGGTTGTTACAAGATTCCCGAATTCAAATTCTCTGACTTTTCCCTGACCAAAATATTCATTTCCCCTGACTTTTTCACGCTCTCCTTACAATCACTACATAACATTTTTGAAGGGTAAGAGTCAATAAAATACAAAATTCTTTTAAAAAATATACTTAAATTAAAAAAAAAACATATTTCTATACAATGAACACAGAAAAAACAGTAAAATGTAAACTTAATTACAGTCAAATCAATGTCAAAATATGGTGTCAAATTTTAATAAGCATATCAAATAAAAAGTCTACATTCAGGGATGTGGACGTAGAACATACCTAACCACAAAATCACAGAAATCACAAGGCCACATAGTGCTTTCAGCTTCTTGTCGATAGCATCACACTCCAATTGGTTTTCTAGCAAAAGTTTGGTTTTCTTGGCTCTAAAATCTTTAACTTCTTCCCCAATCATTCTTTCATCTTTTCCCTTCTGTATCTTTTCCATGTCTTCTTTTGCTCTCTCCCTTCGCACCTCTTCATACTCTGCGCACACATGTTGTCCTCTTGAAATCATTTTGTCATTTATTTCAACATTAAGAATTCCGCCGGCCAAATTCACGGTGTCGTACACCTACCTTTGCGTGACCAGTGCCTGTGAGAGTAGGTTTTCGATAATAACTTCTTTGTTTATGGAAAATCCCCTCGCCACAAATGCATTTCCATGGCTCAATATTAAAATCATGAGGATCAAATCTACAGGGTGCCCACCAGTACTCTCTTCCTCTTTTCCCTGTGTTTTCCCTGTCTTTGACTGACTTTCCCTGTCTTTTTTAAAGCCCATTTTTCACAATGTTAATAGTAAATTGGGATATTTTTAGGTATGAAAGCAACATTTCGGTTATCATTTTAGGAAGGAAAGGCATTTTTGGAAGAATAATAAAAGCAAAACAGAAATTTAAAAAATTTGAATCATGGTTAAAACATCTTATAATTAAAAACTGAACAAGTGCTGATCCATTAGGAAACTCGTAATTGCCATCTTTGGTTTCCAAATCAATCAAAGCAAAGCTGTTTGACATTAGCCCTCTGATTTCCTACTCGCACGAGGTAGGTAGGTAACCATTTTAAGAATCTCACTTCTTTATTCGTTTCTTAATCTTTGATTCTAACTCACACTGTTTCACTTCGAGCTCTTTCTTTTACTTCTCAGTCTTCCAGTTTTTCCTTCTTCCTTTTATTCTCATCTCACTCATACCTGCTTAGCTTTTCTAATTCACTCTCCTTTTTTCTCTTCATTTCCAGTGCTTCCTTATATTTTGAGCTAGCGCCGCAAGTGTAGCGGACCATTTCTTGGTCAACAAAAATAGCATGCTCACCCCCTGCATCTTGTATGCCATCCCATGCTCTTCTGAGGGCTATCAGGGTCTCTTCGTGCAAGTTCTCTACAAGCATTTCCTTATTAATGGAAAAGCCAGCTTCAACAAAGGCATTTTCGTGGGAAAACAAAAGAAGGATTTTCACATCTTCCCACAAATCTTTGAATTCTTCCTTGCCCTTAAGATGTTCAGCAAAGAAGTGGTCAAGCCTTGATTTGCTATGACTGAACTTAGCGAGCTGAGTTTTACTAGCTTGAGAGACAAACGACTTGTATTGGACACTGGCGCGATCTGATTGTAAGGGGGGATAGATGGCGATTCGCCATAAGTATCCCCATGCAAGTGTTGAAATCAGTCTCACACTGCTCTGGTCTCGTGGTAATTTTGCTGGGGTCCAGGGATGTAGCTGCTTTGAAGATCTTATACTCCAATGGGCTTCTCACAATGATTTTTTGAACAATCTTCGCCAAGCAGTTCTTGGCCTCTGAACGGTGTTTCTCTGCATCAATGCCTTTGACGCGAGCTTCACTTAGCGCGTGGTGCGCTGCGACTCCAATGTTGATATGTTGCAGTTTCACATAATTATCGGCAGTATCTACATTAATGCAGGTGAGCTTGTATGTAGACTTTGCACCTTCAAGTACAGATGGTTTGATGAACCTCCCCATCAGTTCCCAGGTGAGGTCTTCTACAGCAACATGCAGAAAAGGAAAGATTGGCATAGAGGTCTGAAATTCTCTCAGGAATGGCTCAAATGAGATGGCAATAGTCATAAAAAAATGTAATTTAGGAAGAAGGAGGGGATCTTCAAGGATCTCAACTGATTTCTTAACAGAGTGTCTGGGAACACCACTTTCTTTTCCTTGAAATATTTCTTAAGATGAGGGAGTATCTTAAGCTCCCTTTCACATGTTGCGGCATTTTCGAGCCAGCGACAGTTGCAAAATTTTAAAGGAAAAGTGTCACATTTTGTTGAAGAAAAAAAGTCAGCTATCCGGGCAGGAGACTCCTTGAATACATTGTGTATTGCCTTCAAAAATGTGTCTATGTCCCAACCAGTTTTCCTCAAAGCCAGCTGGAATGCTCCATGAAGAATGTGAAGGCCGCATGATCCTGCATCAATTATATACCGGTCTTCATCAAACTTTTTCATTTCTTCCTTCAAAAGCCTGATGAAAGCCCAATTGACGTCGGGGCCATCCTTAGATATCTACAACAGCTTCTTTATCACAATTCCCTCTCCGAGGCTCTCTTTGAATCCCTGCAACTGGTCCGCTGCGGTTGTATGTCCGAGAAACAATGAGTTCCAGTATCTTGTGGACACCTCATTATTCCAAAACCTTACTGCAATATCCATTTGTTGCAGCTTGGAAATTCTATTCATTGATTCATCAAAGCATACCACTAAATGCTTCGAGAACAGCACATCATCTGCAAGCTTGTGGTGGAAATATGGAGCGACGCCAAAGGACTCAAGATACGCCGTCTTTCTATGGCTGAGTTGCATACTTAGGGTGATGTGGCTGTCCTTAAACATTTTGGCAAATACATTTCATACCCCTTATTGAGCTCTAAAGCTTTCTTTAGTACTGATCAGATTTATAACCCATAGTAGCTCGGCCGCCTAAACATCACTGTCAGGTAAGAAACCAAGGCCCGATGTGGATGCAGCTTGAGAGGTGGACACGGAGATTGAGGACGTCGCAATGCTGGAAGGGAGCGAAAATTCAGTTGTGGGAGGAGCTGAATCATTCGTAGCCGTCGACGACTGGATGTCAGCGCAACGAACATCTAACACAGCACTGGTGACCGACGTTTCCTTAGAAACGCATTTCAATTAATTAAGTTTTTCAATACAATAGAATAAAACATTGTAACACTGAAAACACTGTACCGCATAAAATCCAGCTACGTGAAAAATAAGTCAATAACGCTTTCAGTTTAGATTATTCACCATCAAATAACTAATTATAGCTTGCGATTTGCCCTTTCCTACCACTGTCCCCTTGATGTCTGAGATACTGCGCTCACTGCTGTACTATCGCCTGCAAAAGGAATGTAGCACCAGTATCGAGTTTCCCTAAATGCGCGCTGAAGGGCTATTATTTAACTCGAGGTTAGAATTGCCGCCCACCTAGTTCTCCCCGGTCCTTCTTGTCTTGCGCGATTATGTAACTGGGGGGTTAGAAGGATTTCTCAGACGAGAAAAAGAGATTCTCGCATGAAAACTATAAGTATGAAAAGTTTCGGAACAGTCCGCTAAATATTCCCCAAGCCAATGAGAACATAGACAGCTATCACGTGATGAAGCAGACAGTAGGGTGTTGCTTATTTTTTATTTTTTCTCGGATTTTTTATTTCTACCTCTTAAAATATGCTATGGGGTGCAGAATGGATATCCTAAAAATTTCAGCCCTATTGTTTAACATTTAGAGGTCGCTCAAAGAGCATAAATGCAATAACAATTAATTTTCCTGATTTGAGGAAATAACATCATTTTAAGTGGTAGCGCACAATTTTACAGCCCTTTAGGGTCGAAATTCGCTCCATTTTTACGTCCGCTGAACAGTTTTCCAGGAATTAAATATTTTTCCGCGAGCTACAGCCACGCGTCACACTCCTAACGGCGAGCCGGTTGCTCGCGGGCCGCATTCGCAGTCAGCTGATAGGTCTGCGCGCCCACACCAGCATTGAATCAAGTAATTTAAATATTATTTTGCATATTACATCAGTAAATGGTTCAATAAATCTCATGGTCGATTGATGAAACAAAAAAAAACATTTCAGATTCCAAAACTCACCAAAGCTGCCAGTGGGTGAGCCACTGCTGAGATTATTTACGACTGCGTTGAGGAGTGGTGATTAGAGAACAAAATGAAAGCATTTTCATTTGATACTACTAGCGTAAATATAGGTAACGAGCTGTTTTCATATTTAAGGTTCTCAGTTTATCATATTTTATGGGATTTTCAACCTGAAAATTTCTTTTTTATCATATATTAGGTTCAAAGAATGATGCTGCAGTTATTTTAAAAGATAAAATGCAACAAGATGTTTTGTATCTTGCTTGCCACCACCATGTCTTAGAAATAATCCTGGAAGCAGTGTTTGAGCACAACCTTAAACCTGTGGGTGGGCCTGAAATATTGCTCTTTAAAAGATTCCAACAAGAGTGGCCAGTAATGGACAAACATAATGTTCAAACTCTTTCAGATAAGCCTATTGGTAAGTATTTTAGCGGTGATGCATCAAAAAAGATAGTTGATTTTGCTCTCAACAAAATAAAGATAATTATAAGCCCTGACTATACTTATACGTACTTACATTCACTTGCATTATCATTTTAATACATGCGTAAGATATACTTTATTCATTTTTTCAAATGCATTCACAGGTTGGTCAACCTAGAGATGACTATTTGGAACTTTTAAACCTTTCTATTGTCGTACTTGGAAGTCCCCCCCCCAAGGCATGAAGTTTAGAGCACCCAGAGCTTTCCATAGGGCTAGATTGAAGGCCAAGGCAATATATTCATTAAAAATATGGATTTTTAGAAATCAGTTTATTTTATCAGAAAGTGAAAGTAAGGGAATACTAGCTGTGACTGTTTTCATTTTAGAAGTATATACAGTAGAATCCTGATTTAAGGTTTTTCAGGGGGGACAAAATTTAAAACACTAAATGCGGACAAACACTAAATGAGGACTTGTCATTTTTTTTAGGTTTTAGGGTCTGTAATGATTAGAACAGCTTTCCACGAAAAGAAAATATAATTTCAAGTCACTAAAAGGGGTCACATAAAACAATAAAAAATTTTCATAAGTTTTATATGCTCTTCCCAAAGAAGGTTGGATTCAGTGACAAAATGAAAATAAATGAAAAATGAACCAAAAATGAAAATGCCTTAACAAAAAATACAATGCATTAGCCTTCTGACTACTCAGGAATTCAATATCAATTTTAAAACTTTTAGGAGAGACTAATTATATTTCTGAACAGCTACTTTTTAAGTTCCTCAAACGGGGACTTTTTTGAGTGCTTACGACGCTTAGATAAAACACCCAATGCTGAGGATTCTCTTAAAATTGCTTCCCTTTTCATTATGATGTTGTTCAATGTTGTTACTGGCATGAACAGCTTCTTCGCCTAGTCAATTCTCTTTAAGTGAGGATTTGTATCCACTTCCTCAATAATTTTTCTCTGCTCTCTATAAACCAATAGCACCCAGGAGACTGGTACTAGTCGATCAGTGGTCTTGTTGAAGAGTTTTTTCTTGTAACACTGCTGACTCGACTGCTGTGGAACATATGATTGTCAAAGAAGTCGCCAACTCTCTTTTCTGAGCCACTTCTCACTGGCCTCAAATGTGGCTATACAATACATTGTATTTTTTAAATCTGTTACGCAACTAACTAAAACCTTACTACCAACCATCCAACCCTAACTCGTACACGCTGTCATTTGAACCTTCAGGTAAAACACATTGTAATTCAACCCTCCCGCCTTTGTGGCCGTAACTTAATAATGGCATGAAGCTAACGTCGGCATTTTTGGGGTTAAATTTTACTGTCGTCACTGTGGCACCTAATAGACGTTGGCAATTTTCCTAAGAAAAATGGATTTAAGGAAAATTCCCACTGGGAATGTTAGTGTGGATGGTTATCAACGTTAAAAATTCCATTTTTGCGCATTTCTCAGTGGTCTCGATGCATTTTTACTACCCATTTTATTCTGTAAAAGCGAGGTGTAGGCGGCTATGAACTCAAAAAATCATCATTAAAGACGAACGAAAAATACAGACATTTCATTTTGCAAAATATTGATACTTTCCAATTATGAGAATATTAAGGATGGTACGACATAATGAGAATGCCTTATTTAGCTATCAATTTTGATTTGTAGCTCCGAGAAATTAAGCTGCTGTTGCACATGCAAGTTTCTCACATGGCGAGCAGTTCGATATTCATTTTTTCTACACTGCACCCGGGTAAATTTCGACAATTTCAACTGCGTAATATGGCATATCATCATTGAGTTAAACTTACTATTGGGGAAAATGTGGTTTTACATTTATGTATGTATTACCAAGAGCATACAATATCTTAGTGTTGGTATGTTAATTATACATTCATTCATTGTACATATACAAGCATCTTAAAGCGAAACCTTAAGGATCGTCGACCTATTGAAAACTAATACTGGTGATAGTCATCACCGATGTATGGATAATCATTTGCATGAATCATCATGAATAAACCTTAAATAAGAAAAAAAATCTTGTGTGGGATAATTTTTTACAACCTAGAATGCGGAAAAACGCAGAATGCGGAGACGCTAAATTAGGACAATTTTTACATTGTTTTTATAGGGAATGAATCGGGACCTCAAAAAATAAACGTTAAATGCGGAAAAACGTTAAATGCGAAGACATTAAATCCGGATCCGACTGTATATATTTTCATGGTACACAGCCACAGACGCTCCAGGGGCACCAATGAATGATTTGAAGCTAATAACCAGATTGAAAGAGTACAGGAACATTGACAGTGCAACGGCATCCATTGCCCTAAAGAAATTCATCAGGCACTTGTGGTATCTGAGTGAACAGTTGTTGCCACTATCATTTTTCGACGATAGTGTCAGCCCATATGAAAAAAAGAAACTTGTATACAACCTAAAAAACAAATAAGGTGTACCAAATTCTTCTAAACGACTGCCCAGGAATTTGGAATTTACCAACAGGTTAGCTATGGTACAATTTGTCACAACGAAAATTCTCTCATTCTTTCGATTACTTTGTATTCCAGAAGATTTTTTGGAAGAGGATCCTGTGACATGGCACACCAAAAGCAACTACAGAATTAGACAAGATAAAATGAAGGCTTTGCGTGTGACCAATGATCATGCTGAACGCGCTATCAAGCTGATGGAGAATTTCAACAAGACTTTTACATACAAAGAAGATAGTTTCCAGCATTTACTCTTTGGTGCTGCTCACTTCCAAAGGGCTATAAAAGACTCGCGGGAGTCCATCATTAAAGAGCAATGTCATTTGGATTTGTGATAATAAATAAGTGTTCTTAATATGTTGTGCTGCTTTATTTACGACTTGGTGACAGTATTAAAGTAAGGAAGTTTTTCTGTGAATCGATGTTGTCTCTTTCACTAACTTAACGGTTAAAAAAGTAATTTTTCTTCCTCCTTACGACAAAAGCGTAAACACATGTATAAATTAGAGCTTGACGTCGGTCTTGTAAGGATTATAACTTCGTGTGAATAATTAGCGGTGTGCAAATGTCACCAAGGTATTCGACTCCTCCCTCCCTCCGCCGACTCTCGTTAGGGAAGTAAGGGAAGCGAGGGGGGAGTAAGGCAATGAAGGGCGCAGGGCCTATCAGCTGATCGCAAATGCGGCCCGCGGGCAACCGGCTCGCCGTTAGGGGTGTGATGCGCGGCTGTAGCTCGCGGAAAAATATTTAATTCCTGGAAAACTGTTGATCGGGCGTAAAAATGGAGCGAATTTCGACCCTAAAGAACTGTAAAATTGTGTGTTACCACTTAAATTGATGTTATTTCCTCAAATCAGGAAAATTGATTGATATTGCATTTATGCTCTTTGAGCGACCTCTAAATGTTAAACAATAGGGCTGAAATTTTGTAGGATATCCATTCTGCACCCCATAGCATGTTTTAAGAGGTAGAAATCGAAATTCCAAGAAAAAATAAAAAATAAGCAACACCCTAGCAGACAGCTGTCGCCTTTAAATTGAAGTTATGTATGTGGCTGTTAAAATATGATATGAAATGAAGTATATTATTGTGCAGAATTTATGACATAAAAAATTAATTAATTTCAAAATGTATTGACTTGTAACAAATGCAATTTCATGACTGCGATTTGATGTTGTAACTTGCCCTGGAGAGACTTTTCCCAGATAGATTATTCGGGCGGTCATTCAATTTATCGTGCGCTAATTTTAAAAAAACAAGATAATATATTAATTACTTTGCACAAAATGTGGAAACGAAGCTGAGATATCCAAAAAGAAAAACAATTTTAAGCTCCATTTTTAATTATAGCAATTGAAAATATGACTTACGGCAAGTTTATGCTCTAAGTTTGTTAAAAAGCACCTTAGTGGATTTACTACCAAAATAAAGTACCCTATGCATTAACATTGCATGTTGGTTTATCTGATAATCCTATTTTTCTTCATATAATTACATGCATAAATCCCATGTCTGAGAAATATTAAGACAGCAAAAATGATTTGTAGTTGCCTCAATACTGGCTGGTGTGCAAAGCATAATGAGTGAGACTCATTAATCTTTTTCTACCACAATATACAGTGAGTGAAACAATGAATTATCTTTATCTGTCAATTCAAGAGTTAATATCTCATATCGACACCCGCTCACTACACCCCCTCAATGTAACAGATAATCCAGTTTTTGCTGCATGTGTCATTATACGCTAGAAGTACTTCGACATCCATTCAGTAGTTCTCAATAAAAAAATATTTATAACAAAGATATAGAAGAGAAATCCAAGACTCTGTACGTAGAATTTATTATATTATGTCAATGAAGATATATTTTAAAGTTACCCTTCTAAAATGCCCCATTGCTACTCACGTGAACTTGGCAAAAAAGCATTTTTAATCCACGTCCTAAACCTTTCTCATTGATTATTCAGCATGTTTAGTTATAACTATAATACATATAAATTTATTAAGGTGAAAGAAGATAAATTATTTAGCAGCATAGGCTTGAAAAGTGGTGTTGAGGAGCAACAAACTGTCATAAGGCGAATGAGTCGCGTTGTACGACCCCCTAAGCTGGCCGTGAGAGGCGTAAAGTAGGATGCTCGCACGGGGCGAGAAAAGTTACATAATTGCAAAAAGCGAGAATATGATACAAATGCAAGACTACTACGGAAAATCGTAGTTCTCGCACGGAGAAAAAATTACATTATAGGGGTACTGCAGTCCGCCACTACACGCTACTGCAACCCCCCACTCCTTCCACATACAGCTAGCTCGCTGTATTCGTCTCCCCACCGCGGTCGCCTCACAGGAGGCAACAATGCGAGAGTATATAAGCTCTTTATTCTGCAAGAATTGAGAACATAATTTTGTTCTCTTTGAACTGAGAGCTCGCAGCTTACCTTAGTTCTGAAAATTTAAAATTTATGTTGTGGGTGGAGCTCAGAAACAACTCTTAGTGCAACGATTGCTGATTTTCCCTGTGATTTCCTCCCAAAAAAATTCCCTGTGTTTTCCCTGTTCTCCCTGTTTTTCCAGAAAGTGGGCACCCTGATCTACCATTAATCCAGAGCACTTCTGCAACATTAAAATGAGCCTCCAAAAGTGACCAAGATGGGTGTGGTCTCGGTCATATTCTTTCAAGCTCACAGAGACAGCAGGTTTGTTAATTGAAGTCTTGAACTCAGCTTCTAGCGAGTCACACTCAGTGGCGGATACAGAAAAAACGCAAGTTATCGCGACGATTGTAGCTTTCAAACTGACTGCCTGGCAGCGACTTTGCTTCCCTTATTTATGTAGCTCGGTTGTTTCGAGAACATTCGGTGCCAGAATGTTCGCTTCCAGACTTTTAAGGAGTGTGAACAAATACAAACAGTAGAATATTCGCGATTTTTCTCGAACAAATGCCAGACAGAATAACATATCGAGATCTTTAGAATGGCCGCGACTTTTCTTGTAGGTTAGCTATCTATGTGCCAGACAGAAACGTATAAAATATGATGACGCGGACGCACACGCGTGCTACATACGAAAGTACAACTACTCGATAACTCGACTCAGAGTCAACTGACAAAAGACGAATGAATAGCGTGCGGGCTGACTGGCGGTGGTCGGCGCGGGCGGCAATGCGAGCGGCCCCGCAAGGGGGGGCGCGCGCCCCCCATATGTATCCGCCACTGGTCACACTCCAAAGCAGAGAACCACACTGCCTTAGCTACAGCAATGAGTGGCAGTTAAGGAAGTGAGCAAGAGCTTAATCTTTGAATTTCACTATCAACTCTGGATCACAAAACGAGATAGCCTTGCAAATCTTGTACTGAAGTGGAGACTTTTCTAATATCTTGGTCACCAATGCTTTAAAAAAATGCTAGCAGTGGCTAGCAATGCTCCTCCGCTCGGCGGAGCATTGAACAATGGAAAGACGAACTAGTTTGGCACCCGGCTGACCCAGGCCAGCTCAGCCAGCGCACAGCGCAGCAGTTCTTTTGAATCGCGCGACATGATATACATTTTCCCTGACGCCATGGACGAGATTACCTGACTTTTCCCTTATTTCTCTAATCCATTTCAAATTCCCTGACATTTCCTTGACCTGTAACAACCCTGCATTGCCACCCCGTCAGTTTGCTCATTGTCTTCTTCGTTGTATTTACAACTATCTACTTCAAAAAAGGAGACTTAAACTGAAAATGCATCCCATGCACTAAATGAGGCATGACTGTACAATAACAAGAGACAATTAATGGAGAGATCATGATAACTGAATTACAGTTGAGCACCCTTAATCCGGCACCGTCGGGACTTGAGCGATGCTGGATTAGGGATTTTGCTTGACTACGGGTGCTGTGGTTGTAACCAGTATACATATGGGGTCCGCGATGTTTTTTTTTGAGGGAATTCGATAAATTATAACAAACTCAATGACATTTGAATAAATTCTGTATAATTTAACAAATAATTTGAAAGAAATAAACTGTTTCTAAATTCACAAACACAAAATTAGTCAACTGGTAGTATCGCAAAACGGCAGAGTGAAAAGAATGTGTAGAACATATAAACATACTGCTGCACATCAAACAGTATAATGTTATTAGTTCATAAATAATAAAATAAATAAAAATTTTTCATTGCTTCCAATGTTCCTCGTAATCCTCATGCCACTGTGTTTAATATGATAACAGCTGATTCAATGAGCTGTTTACGCCGTGCCGTCAACGCTCGCTGCTACCGGTGCTTCCATTTGTGCGACTATCCATCGATACATCGGGAACAATTGAGGAGGAAGCCTTGGAGATTCTTGTCCATCCTTGGTTGCCTTTTTGAACATATCTACAATCTATCAAATTCTATAAAATATTTTAGCCTGCTTCTTTGACATTTGGACTGAAATACTGAGCCCTTCACTTCAACGTAGTCAAAACCACTGCATAAGTACGCGATCTATTTTTCTTATTGATAAGATATAAGATGGCGATATCGCCATCCCTTTCAGTGTCACTTTCACAGACAAACTTGAGGATCTTCTCTTTCTGCTTCTTATTGTCATAGGTTGTCGAAGATCCAACGGAATACATATCACACGTACAGGCGCTTCAATGATGTACCGAAAACAAGTTTTTCCAACACTTCCGCTTTTTCTACGATAGTTTATGTTCTGTGCTTTTGCTTTGCTCCCTTGCTGCTGCCATAACATTTTACGTTAGACATAATTATGGATAAAACTATGCAGATGACAGATAGTTTTTACTTTGAGTTGCCACCAATTGTAAGTACCTATAAAGCAAACATGCACGCGCCATATAAGACAGGTACTGTCCATTTCCGAGACGCCACACACCCGTCTCGTCAACGACGCAATATGCCTTCAATTTGGTGAAGAAAGACCTTCTTTGCACACAATAATTAATATAGACAACAATGTATGCAACAAATCTTCCAATACTCACTCTTTAAATAGAGAGTTTTTGTTAAGAGTGGGTTACAGTTTCAGTAAATACGAAGCAATGATTCGGCAAAAAAGTTTTTGTTTCCCGCGAAGTACGCCTTGGAAATATTGCCATATTATGGGTGTGCCCGGATTAGGGGTGCTCAACTGTACAATGATTCACAATAAAAATAAAATAAAAAAGGATGTGGCAGCAATTGTGCCAACACATCACACAATAAACATTACCAAAAAGGCAGCAAACGTTAAGAGTTTAAAATATATCTATTGCATGTAATAGGTCCATAATCAAACAAAATTGGCTGTTATGAAACTGATGTGCATACTTTTGAAATATGGATTGTATGTCTCTCTCAATAATAGGAACCAGAAAAATCATGCCGACTGCTAAATGTATGTACACACCTATGCTAGCTCATATATTTAAGTCAACACTAAATATAACACTGACACTTTATTCCTAAACTTGAATAAGACAGCCCAAATCCATTAGTTATACATTTGTTAGGAACATAATGAAAATGAAAGTCCTACAAAGAAGACTGAGGGAGAAATACATAGGCTAGTTAAAAGTAATAAGAAACAGAGGAGTTACAATAACATGTGAGAGTTAGCAGGGGACAGGGTAGAATGGAGGGCTTCAGTTGACCAATCTTATGATTGAATGACCACTCATGTGGTAGAAACTTAGGCATTTACCTGGTGGAAGAACACGGGCATGGTTCCGGCAGAGTGAAGTTTCAAGTAATTTGCTTGACAGTAATGATTTCACGATTGCATTCTTCTGGCGAAGGCCTTGTCGATGTTTCTAGAACAATGGAAAGCAATGACTAACATGGAATCTACTACATATGAGACACAAAAAAACATGAAAAAAGTGAACATTATTAACCCTTTGACCGGCAGAAAATTTTAGGTAGGATGCGGGAAGAATGCCAGGGCCAATTTAGTGCCATCTGTTAGAAAACTTGTTCATATTACACAAGACTGGCCAGTGACTATCTGACTTTCTAACTTTATTTAATAAAGGTAAGCACAGGAATACTTTACGAAATACACATTATAACTCCTATAAGACTTACCGAAGACAATTTGTGACCAACGTTTTCTTCTTCCTCCATGTCATTTAGGTTAAATACCTCTAGAAAACTATTTAGCACGGCAAAGTCACTATTGTGGTGGTGTTGGGGTTTCGTCTACATGAAGGGGAAGGAGTCTTCAAAGAATCGGACATTTCTTGAAATGATTATGGTTCTCATCTTGAGTTCATAGAGCTTGAAACCCTTTATGCCTGACTGCAGCCCAACAAAAACGCACTTGACACCTCTTCGCCCAAGTTTGTTATTTTCATTTGTGACAGCCCAGGCTTCACAGCCAAAGAATTTTATGTCTTCTACATCCTTGGCTGTGAGCTCACGTCCGTCCCACAGTTCAAGGGGGGCCCTTCCTCCTAAAACTGTGGTCTGACATCTGTTTCTAAGATGTGCAGCATAGGCAACAGCTTCACCCCAGAATGCAGGTGGTAGGCCAGATTTCATTAGCAAGCACCTGAGGGTGTCAAATAAGGTCAGATTTAATCGTTCTGCGTGGCAATTTTGCTCTGGCGTTCCAGCAATAGAAAATCTGTGCTCCATTCACTTTTCTTCTAAATATTCTCTCAAATGGCCTGCTAAATATTCACCTCCGTTATCTGACATTAGTGTCTTCAGCTTCTTGTCATGATATCTCTCACTTCTAACATGGAATTTCTGAAATTCATGGGCAGCTTCACTCTTCCTTTTGATAGGAATCGCCTCTGCATATCTCGAGTGATCGTCCAGATATGTAATTATGTATTTTGATCCACCAAGAGATTCCACTGGCAATGGTCCAATCAAGTCTGAATGAACCAATTCTAACACTGCTCCAGCTTGTGACTCACTTGGTTTAAATGGTTTCTTCTTTAATTTGCCTTCTAAGCACACCCCACATTTGGACGGATTTTTCTTCACTTCACATACTTTAGGCAAATTTTTCAGATGTCCAAATCTTTCATGCCACAATTCCGCAGCGACACACTTGGTGGCAGACATCTTCTCTCTTCCATGTAGGTCCTCTTTTGATTTACCAATAAACATGATCTTTTGCCCATCAACTAAGGCATAATCGCACTTCACCTCACATATTTTGGCATGTTTGTTCCAGAAACCCCTCATAAATATTTCCTTTCCATCATAAACTTCTTTCACTCCCTTTTCAGTTACAAGCTTGAATCCCTTTTCTTCAAGTCTTCTTTCAGAGATGAGAGTACTATCAAGATCTGGGACTAGATACACTTTCTTCAGCATTATCTGGAAATCTCCTGAGTCTTTGGTTAGCTTCAGAGTCATGCTTCCTCTTCCTGTCACTTTCAATTTGGTCCCATTTGCAATTTTTACACTTCCACCATAATTTCTGTCCAGATTTGTCAATCTGTCTATTTCTGTCAATTTGGTCCCATTTGCAATTTTTACACTTCCACCATAATTTCTGTCCAGATCTTGAATTACGTGTTCATGTGGTGTTAGATAGTTGCTCCACCATCAATGTACACTAAATTTTCTTTTCCTGAAACCGACATTCCAGAAATAAGTGCCTTACTTCTGACACTTTAGCTGAGACTTTTGCCACACTTCCCTTCACTTTCTTTGGTCTTTCTTCATCCGAATCACTGCTGCTTTCTTTGGATGAACTAGTATCTCAATCACGCTCAGCTGCTCTTGCAGTCTTGTGACGGTTGTTGTTTTTGTTGTCTCTTCTGTTATGGTGGAAATATTTCTTCTTATGATCCTCTCTTTCGTCCTTATCATTGGTTTCATAATACGGACAGCTTCTTGCAATATGACCGGGTTCTTTACAAGCAAAACAGACAACTCGATAATTAGCTGCCCTTGACTTACTGCTTTTGTTGTAATCATTTTGGCCTTTCTTGTTGATGGTAGTACTTCTTTCAAAACGTGATGACAGGGCAGTGGCTTCATCTTGTTTAACTTTCTCCAGCTTTTCAAGAGTCCTATGGGATTCTATTCTTGCTTCTTCAGCTAGTAGTCTGGCCATCACTTCTTCTAGGTCAAGAGCCTCCCCCTGATCTATCGTGGTGATGAGTACTTCATACCTTTCCAGGGGTAGCCCTCCGATGATGAATCTTGCTATGACTTTATCACTGAACTCTGCTTCTGTAGATTTCAATCTTCTATTTACATTAAAAAATCTTGAGAAATAGTCCTCCATGGGTTCATCTTCCCCTTTCCTGATGCTTGTTAACTCCCGGATGAGCAACGCCTGATTGATTGGGCCTGCTTTGGTGTACAATTTTTCTAACTTGACCCACACGTACTGAACAGTGGATCATGAACCAATGTATTCTATCGTCTTCTCGGTGAGAGTCAGGAGTAACAGTGATAGGGCTCGGTCGTTCTTCTTCTCTTCCTCTGGCGTCATGGATAGCGTGTCATCAGTTTCGGCACGGTAGTTGAATCCCGGTTGGACAGCATCCCAACAATTTCTTTGTTGCAACACGGACCTCACTCTTAAGGGACCATGAAAAATAATTTAACTTGTCTAACTTTACAAATCTCCTTACCAATTCGTCTTCCGCCATCTTACTTACCTTGGTGAAACAACGGCTGTCTTACTTTCACTCGACTTTTCTATTCTTGAGTCTCAACACACACGCACCACGCTACTAAGTCTCATAATCTGTTAGAAAACTTATCCACATTACACAAGACTGGCCAGTGACTATCTGACTTTCTAACTTTATGTAATAAAGGTAAGCACAGGCATACGTTCAATGACAGTTTATTGAAGACTCTAGGCAACAATTAAAATAGCATAACAGAAACAAAAGAAAAACAAAATACACATTATAACTGCTATAAGACTTACCGAAGACAATTTGTGACCAACATAAACTAAATATATTTTAACACCATCTTCAATGCTCTGGTAATTTATTATTTTTTTTAAGTTCGCCACAAAAACAGCCACTAGGTCTTTTACATTGGGCATATTAAAATAAATAAATAAATACATGTAAATTATGCATAAAAAAATGGAGGTAACAAAAACAACTGAGTAAATAACATATACAGTAAAACCTCCCTATAGCGAATTCGCTGGGACCGGAAAAATGACTTCGATGTACGGGGGTTCGTAAGTAAGGAGATTATATATGCGGGTTGCGTAGTCTCAGGGGCCACCGAGATTTCGTGCTGCTTTCTGACGCAACTCACATTAATTATGCAAGCTAGTTTCGACGGACATAAAAATGATTACTGTAATGCAGTATACCGGCTAATATATGCGGTGATTGATGGTGAAGTCCAATGGGATAAAATCGGTTGATCTGAAATTGATGGATGATTCAGATGGGATCCGAAATTGTATTTTTTTTCTACTTACTGTATTTGACTGGCGGTTTTTTTTTAATTTTTGGAAGATTGAGCATATATTACCTGTTAGGTGACGAAATGTTATGCAGTATTGGCTTCTCATTGGAATACTGCGCTCAGGCGTAGCCTCAGAGATATACAGGCCGCAATACTACCACCTCCCCCCACTTAGATTTAGTAGGTCTACGAAAAGTGCGGGAAATGCGCTTCCTATGTATTTCTTATGGCAAGGTTCAACAAAGTTAGGCAATCATTTCTTGTCATAAGCCGCATTTCAAAGACCACTTTAGTTTCATTAAAAATATTTAAGCACTTCGAAAAGCATTCGTTTTACTTCAGCTGGGCTTTTAAGACAATTATTATTCGATAACCAGCAAGGAAAATTGTTGACGCGAATTTTAATTCTACTGCGACTGCGGTGAATATATTTCCCTCGCATTCTTGATCGTGAAACCTGAAACCAAATTGGGTAGATTAAGGAGACAATTTGATTCAATTTTATGCATATAATATAAGCACAAACGAATCCTGATGGCTAAAATTTGATTATGAGTGTCATGCGATGCAAAATCTCAATGGAGGATGAAGACGTCATATACTTCAAATAGTCATTTGACGCTCCCCTTCGTTACATAACCAACTTATGTTCTCATGGTACGCAAAGTATTATTTGTTTAAGGGATATAAAATCCAATAAATGGCAAATAAAAATCTGATCACTTTCTATAGGTAGGCCTCTTAAAATTTCGTGCACTTATGTTGTGATAAAATCACATTGCAACGATTTATGAATTTCTGCAGCTATTGGTTATGATGCATTATCTCATTTAACAAATATTTACGGTACAAACAAAGAATTATCTGCCATAATAACCTTATATTAGAATTTGTTCACTTGTCTCCGTAAGAACACACACGACTTTAGGCTTACTTTTGGAAAACAGATGACGATCGTAATTCGGGTGTTCTGTATATCTCGGAGGCTACGGCTATCCATGAATACTAGAATTTTGCTACGTCCAAGGATGCAGCGGCTCAGCATATTGAAGGCACAGCGATGGAACCAAAGTTTATCACCTGTCGACATGATACGACGCGGCAACCTGGAGGACCAGAGTCAACTCATGCAAATGGCGGTGACCAGACAAAATTTAGTCTTGGCAACGGTTTAAAAATTAACTGAAAACAATCATAAGCTTTTGAGTGCCATAGTTTTCAAGTAGGTACCAGAAATAATGCACTATCCGGGCTTGCTGAGAATACGCCAGTTAATATTTTTGGATGTTTTCAATGCTAACTACGTAAAATATAACATGAGATTTTTTGGACCCTGGCGGAGGGATTAAACAACCCGATGACAAGCCAGTATTTAAGCAATCATTGAATTCTTAACAACCACTGTTTGTTTTCCTTTTCAGTACATAAAAATAAATGTATCCTTTTTACCCAGGTGCAAATACGACCGACGAGGCGCTGGTTGCAGTATTAAAACTACGAACTGCTATTATTAGTGATTCAGCCACGATCTCATGAGTAAACAAAATCTAAATTAGGATTATCTAGGGTCCCGAAAACACTCTACGTAAGAAAATGTAAGAAGAGTGTAAATCCCCTCCCCCTTTCTCGTCTTGCTTTATTCTTGAATGACCCCTTACTCCGCCTGCTCTCAAAGCTGTTTGCTTTGTCATGTCAAGGTCACCGACCGCACTTATTCTGAAAAGTTTTGACTAACAATAAGCCTGTAATCTTGCATGTTAACCCTTTCGCGACGGGGCCACAAGTTGGAAAATGCTACTTCCCTCACAAATGCTACTAAGATTTCTTTGTATTCCCAGAACGGAGCTTTCACTCAGTAAGGATTGCTCAGGTAAGTGTTTCCTCAGCTTGGGGCCGGGCCCAGCGGGGTGCCAGACCTTTTTTCTCGGCCACAGGGCGGAGATAATCCTGACCCTTTCCGCTTGAGAACCCCATTATGGCATGCGGTCACGGTCAACTATTTGTTTATGTAATGGTTTTGCGAAAAACATTGTTGCTGCAGCCTCGAGATATATTTAATTGGAAAAGAATTCTTTTAGTTTTGCAGTCCCTTCATAGCTTTTAAACGAAATTCTACGATTAATATTAAGCTCTCTAGCAAACAAAATCATATCAATGGTTAGACAAATAATTTCGTTATTATATTTCGCACTCGTAAATGATTTTCTCCATTACTCAACGATAGAAATTATTTAAAATTTTAAACATTCTTAGGGCTATTGGCATCAACAGAACGCGAATTAAAGAATCTGTACTTAGTAATTTTCACTCAGTTAATTCATGATATGTACGGTCTAGGGAACTTTTGTTTTTGGATCCTTTTAATTCGGCTATCATTTTCTTTTAAATTCTAAACCTTGCGTTTAAGTACAACGTGCGATCATCGGTGTCTTGTAAACGTTTGACCGTTAGTATATATGTATTTTGCAATTACACAAATGGACAGAGACTCAAGAGTTATGCTGAAAACATACAAGACGATCTGTTAGTGCTAGTTAGCAGATTAGGATACAATCATTAGGAATCACATAAACTTATTAACTATACTACCTATCGACGACCCTAGTTGAAAGTCTCATAGGCAGCTGTTTCTTATCGTTCGCGGGAAAAATGGCATTTTAAATTTAATGGGAAAACCTTTACAGGGAAAAATAAACAATTAAATTCGCTACAAATATGGCCGTCAACTCATATGAAAAAATTACTTTTAGTTGTTTACCTAAAACATGCTAACTAACGCTAACTAACTAAAAACCTCATCGCTAACTAACTAAAAACCTCACAAAAAATTACTCCTTAACTAACTGACAAAAAATTAATTAGGAGATTCCTTTGCACAAGAACTACGTTAAAAATAACGGTAGATCTCCGTTTATAATTTGTAATTGTAGAGCTAAACATAAGGCAACATACTTACAACCCTCAATTTGCGAATTACACGACTTAAATTTGTTATTCCACTGCATCAATTAGTAACTGACCATGGACACATGGGCATTTACGCAATTTTAAAACGTCGTTCGCAGCGAAAGGGTTAAAAATAAAGGATAGGGACGTGTTGGGAGCATGTGGAAATATTACAATGTGTATGGTCAGATGAAGAAGTGGTTAACGATTTTTTGTATCTTTCGACCTCCCCCCTCCTAAACCTTCCATCCTAAAACGCCCATTTCTAGTTAACCGTCCGCTTACGGGGGAAAAACTCCGCCTCTTAATCCTCCTCCTCAACTACGATGTTGTCATGGACCCTCCCCCTCGCTCACACTCCTTCAGAACTATGGGGGTCCTTCCCTTTTCTCTTCCCTCACGCACACCACGCGACAGGGGATCCCCTTCCCTCAACGCCCATTTCTAGTTAACCGTCCGCTTACGGGGGAAAAACTCTGCCTCTTAATCCTCCTCCTCAACTACGATGTTGTCATGGACCCTCCCCCTCGCTCACACTCCTTCAGAACTATGGGGGTCCTTCCCTTTTCTCTTCCCTCACGCACACCACGCGACAGGGGATCCCCTTCCCTCAACCAAGAATATGCTTCTCTTCCACCCCTCCTCACTTCCCCTCCCGGCCCAAACAATTCAAAGCCTCGATACATGACCTGGCTGCTGGGATTTTTACCTGAACATGACGTCCAACGCGGAAACCCAAGTCATATTTAAAAAATAATGAAACCTTGTTGAACCAACCAATATTTTAAACCAATCACGTGAGTTATTTCTCGATTTGCTTACAATGGGATAAGAAAGCCAAGGATGATAAGAAAGCGAATGAGGAATCGTTCTCGTTACGGACGCCACTTGTTTTGAACGCAAACAGAAGCAGGTGGACTCTCAACCCTCTTGAAAGCTACTTCACTCAGTTGCAAAATTTCTACCCCATGGGGTTCATGTGCCTGGATAGGCGCAAGCCTGCAAAACGTAGTTGGTGATCTAACAATGGAAATCCCTCCCTCCGCGGGGAGGCCACTGGTGACATTTCATTCCCTCGGGAAAAAACAGGAGTGAGGAGACACAAGTGTTGCCAACCTGAGAATGCAGTTGTGAAAGGTTTTTCTATGGATGCTCAACTCTATAGTTGTCTAACAGCATGAAGAAGGCATAAAAAAGTGCACTCTGAGAGACTGCGTCGCTGGCTGAAGGCGCGCAAGCCTTGTTATAATGTGATATGAATAAAAATTTCTATGAACTAATGTAATGTTTTCAAAACTACTAGGAGCGTAATACTGAATTCAAGACAAAGTCAACCGTATCACTCCCATGCCCCTGCGACCCGTACTAACGGAGATAAATTTGTTCCGCAAAATGAACTACAGCACTATAACAAATACAGTTTCAAACAGAAACTTTCAAAAAACACTAACAAAGATTGAGAAAATATTGTGTTAAAATCTGACGACGATTGAACCAAGAGTAATTCTACAGTAATCCAGCTAAGTTCGACATTCCTGCTAGAGGCTCAAAAAACGGGACTCTTTATTCATCTCGCGCGAGAAAGAGCATTTCGGGAAAAATGATCAAAATAGTTTGTACAACCATTCAACGGAAATTAAAACAGAATACTCGTTATTGAAGTGTTATAATAAGTTAAAAAGTTATAAAAGTAGGACCTCACGAAAAACTAAAAGCTTTGATAACATTATCTCGGAACCCCCTCGCCCCCCACTACATACGAAGAGTTTCAGATTAAAAATATTTAAAAAATGTATTAGAAATCTCCTGCCAAGAACTAACATTCGGGCATCGCTGCTTTTGTTACATTCGCTACTGAGTGATCCATAAGGGGCTCGACAGCAATGATAACTTCTACGATGCGATGCAAATGACAACTTGCGGCGGTAAATAGATAGTAAATTTCGTCATACGTTTTAACAGAAACTTATTAATGCTGCTGCACATCACAAACTCATGAGCTGAAGGAAGGAGTACAGGTTTCGCATTCAGGCCATTCATTGGGATCCTACTGAGAGCTACACTTGTGGCGGAAAAAATCACCCGAACATTGTCACTGTGAAGAGAAACGCCGAACATTATTCCAATATCAATGGTCATATTACCTATAAATGCAGGAAAAAAATATTTCTGGCAACACAATTTGTTAAAAAGAGGTAACTTCCATGTTTGGTCCCACGCGCGGACTTCGTTCTACGGAGGTTTCGTAATTATAGAGGTTCGTTAAGGGAGGTTTTTTACGTGCATTGTATACAGGGTGGCTACTGATATCCAATTTTTAAATTCCCTGACTTTTCCCTGACTATTCCCTGATGGATTTACCAATTTCCCTAACCAATCGCCAAAAGGTCACCTATATTTGGAATATTTTATTTCTGCTGAATTAAATTTTCGTCAAAACTCAGAAAATGTTAAAAGCTTAAATCATTACATTAAAAGCTACATGTACATCCTAATGAAAAAAAATATAATAAATTTTCATAAGTTAAACTCTCATCCAAATTATAGTCACGTCTTGGTAGTTCTGGGAAGCTGTGAATTCGTGAAAAGGCATCGAAGGAAAAGTCAATGGCCAATTTACTGTCGGACTCCGCCAAATGCATCACTAGGGTGCGCGAAAAATACAAACCAAAGCCAAGTTATTGGACTGGATCAAAATCGGATAGCGCGCGTGACTTTCAGAAGCGAATAACAATTTGATTAACGTGGTTATAACCCCTTGATTGCAAGAGTATTGCAAATCAATTGTGATTTAAAACTATTTGGATAAACAAACAAAACGTAAGCGCACCACTGCGAGCGAAGACAGGAGGCAATTGGCAACGGCAGCATCATATTCAGGAATATCATGTTTGAGGTGGTTTTTGACCTGACTAAATTGCTTCGAGAGGGAGCTAAGGGGGCTATTCAACAATTACGTCGAGCGTGAAAGGAGGGGAGGGGAGGAGGGCTCTTCTTACTGTTTCACGAAGGGCGATATGGGAATCGATGATGATCTTGCGTAAGATTTTGTTTACTTGTACTTGTATTACCATTTTAATAATCATTGTCGTGTATTTTTACAACTGTAAGCATTTATTTACTACGAGCTAGTATGCTCCAGCCGCTCCAGCTACCTCTCAAGCTAAGCCTCGGAAGTTAAAAAAAAATGCGACGTAAAATTTTCCAAACAGCATAGCCTCGGATTCCTTGTGATTAGCGTAATACATTGTGATCATGAATTTTGACATTACTAGGCAAACACCACAATAAGGATATGCAAAAGGGATGCATTGTACGTCTGATTCACTACTAAATAACTAAGATTCACAACTGAATGAGCCACGAATTTATGGGGCTTATTCCATGAACGTCAGCGACGGACATTAGTTTTAGTTGGTGAATTGTTTTGGTGAAATAAAGGGTGGGAAAGACTGGCCGATAAACGTAATGGTAGAAAAATAATGAGAATTTCTTACCCCAGTTTCTCCCTGACTGTTACGAAAATTCCCTGACATTTCCCTGACTTTTCCAGATATTCAAAATTCCCTGACAATTCCAGGTTTTCCCGGTTTTCCCTGACGATCGCCACCCTGGTATATGGGAATGTCCCGGGACCGGGGCCATGACTTCGTTATAGGGGTTTTTTCGAAATATGGAGGTTCGAAATAGGGAGGTTTTACTGTATATGGCTATTCATGGGATGAATCTAGTTGTAATTGGTAGCGTTTTTAATTGAATATATCACAAAAATTATTTGTTTCTTCTATAAAGTTTTAAATATTTGAAGAAGTACTCATCTAAATGGTGAAAAATGGAGCTTTACGATTGTATATCGGAGGTAATTAAAATCAACTGGTTACATAATACTTATTCATATAAATAGGCCGTCTGTTAGATCAGCCCATGGCCCTTTTCACACATTCACCGTGGGCTGATACATTGGCCCTGTGGCACTTGAAGAGGAAAGGGAAAAGCATAAATCTGATGGTACATGTAATTAAAAGTACCAAAAGTCATTGTATACATTCCTTCCTAAAATTGTCATTAAAATGTATGACTTGAGTACAAGTCACAGTCAAAAAATAAGCATGAGTAAAATTAAGAGTTGGACCTACAGTAGAATATTAAATAAAAATTTAACCCAGTTGAAGGTGATTGCTCTGGATGGCCTATATCTGGATGGGTATATATACTGGAGTTATAGTATTATTTTATTCAGGTCCTATTGTAGACATACTGGCCTTGAAAAAGGCACTTTTATTAAGTGACTCCAACAAAAGAAAAGGGTAGGTTCCAATAAGCCAGCATACGTAAGAAATTTCTTGCCTTATACTAGGAGATATGTACATAAATAGTTTTTAAATTTTTTTTCAAATGCTTAACTTTCATCCAAAAGTTAGTTTTAGAGGAAAAAATATAATAGCATGCATGTATTTGACAAATTGTTAATTTTAACAAAACAAAGACATTCTTCCAAAACATACATAACTCGTTAAAAAACGCCATAAAAAAGAATAAATTTTTTAAGGAAAAAATAATACATATCCTATTCAATTTTATGCTGGTATTATTTTGAAAGAAAAACTACCATTGAAGAATAGCTACATATTCATAAAGTAATGGTTGCTAACATGGGCACACTTTTAGAAAAGCTAATATGTACAAATATAACATAAAAAAGAAAAACAAAACACTCACTTGTTCCTCAATTTCTTTGGTCACAAGTGTAACTACTCGCCCTTCTCTCTTTCTTCCAGTTCGCCCCATACGTTGTACCAAACGTAAAGGTGATGCATGTGGGGCATCATAGCATACAATGAGATCTACTTCACCTATATCCAAACCCTCCTCACCCACACAAGTTGACACCAGTACATTGTATCCACCTTCTCGAAAGCCACGGATAACCTGAAGAGGAAAAAGTTTAATCTTTCAATTTAATGCATGAATTGACATTAGCTCAGAGCATGTTTTTATCCCTATTCAAGCATGAAGACATAAAAATCACTGTGAAGCTCTTTGCCAAACAATATTGCCCTCGACATGACTTTCGTGATAATGTGCATGTAAATTTAAAAAATTTATTTTAAAAAATTCTCTCAAAAAAGAATATAATCATGCATATTAGAAGTCTCATTTTCAGCCAAATATAATGTATAAAATCAATGATTCAAATACAAGTTGAAATGAAAAAATTGATAAATATTAAAACAAAGATTGACAATTATTGAAAAAAAATAAAGACAAACTTCTCAAAAGTTTATCCATAAGGTCTTTAGCAGCTACATAACTGAACATGTAATGTCTACCATGCCCTAATACTTTGTCAGCATTAATAATAATACATAGCTTTATTGTTCTGTTGGTCGTTGTTGACATAGAACATATTCAGAAACATTAATACATAATAACCTTTCACAATAGATTTACAATATTGTCTGAAAAAAACTCATCAGTATTATAATAACATTTGTTAAGCAGTAGTTCTTTGAGTTTTAATTTTAAAGAAGACACAGAGGACATACATACATTTAAAGTTTGTAGGTAACTTATTGTACAAAAGTGATGCCGAGTGAATAGGGCCATTCTTACATACAGCACGTGGTTGTACTCTCAAGTGAACATTCTCCCTTCCACAAGTCAAGTGACTATGAACCATCGAGTTAGGAACGAACATAGATGGGATTCTTTTTTTTTACAAATAAACATGAGTGAAAAATATATATGCTGGGTATAGTCATGATATTCAGTTGCCTAAACAAAGGCCTTCCAGGGGTCCTAATTGGTACACTTATCATGGCCTTTATAGACCTCTTTTGCATAGAAAATGCCTTCATTGCTGCACTCGAGTTGCCCCAAAAGACAACTCCATAGGTCAAGTAAGCGTGAACTGTAGCAGAGTATACTACATAGTTTCAAAATTTCCACGGAAGTAGTAGGGACAAGTTTTCTGATCATAAATTTGCCAGTGGCAATTTTTTAAATTATATCATTAATGTGAGGATACCAATCAAGGTTTTCAGTCAAAGATATTCCCAAGAATTTTACGGAGCTAGACTTCTTTATAGGTTTACTTGTATCCACTCTAAGAAGAGGGGTCAATATTGTTGGATTAATTTTATTGTGAAACTGTAGAAAATTGGTTTTGTTCTCATTCATTTTCAAATTACTCAACCTACACCAATTAAACATTTTGATTAAAGTTTGATGAGCAGAATTACAAGCATCTGCAAAATTGTGACCCACACTATACATGTGTCATCGGAATACAAAATCACTTCACAATTGGGTAAGTAGGTGGGAAGGTCATTAATGAACATGACAATCAGAAGTGGGGCCAATATAGAACCCTGTGGGACTCCGCAATTGGTTTTAAGCAAATTGGACTTACATGTGTTAGCGCCCGATTTATGTTTAATGTTAATTTGAACCATTTTCTTACGTTTTGATAGGTATGACTTAACACAAAACAAGGCAACATCATTCATTCCAAGACTATGCAATTTAGAATAAAGCAGATCATGATCAACTTCAGCCAGGTATACCAGAAATTCATCAATGTTAGCTGAGTTATAAAACTTTGAGCTGAAGAAACTTGTAATGCACAGGAGGCTGTGCCTGATGTTGATATTATATTTAATAGTTTTCTTAATAAGTGCATCAGTGTATACTTTACAGTTTGCAATTTACAATACTTTGACCCATTTCTCCAAGAAGGATATAAAAAACTTCTTAAAAACTACAAAGATGCTATAAATAAATTTAAGAGAAATTTTTTCAATAAGCACATTGCCACAGCAAGTAATGTCAGCAAAGCAGCATGGAATGCTATAAAAGAACAAACAATTAGTGACATCATTCGCAACAATCCTCCCTTTATTACTTTCAATAATATCCCAGTATCTAATCCTGCTGATATAGCAGATTGTTTCAATAATCAGTTTTGTCAATTTCAAGAAAATGTAACCCCATTGATTTTTAATGGGTTAAACTGTCCATTCTCAGTATTTCTCATGCCATCAGACCCAAATGAAGTTGAAAAAACAATTCTGATTTTTGACATTAATTGGTCAGTAGGATGTGATGGAGTGCCAATGCCAGTCATAAAACTTGCAACTAAGATAATCTCCCAGCCCCTTTTTGATATTTTCAATATTTCAATTTCTAAGGGTCATTTTCCTGCTGAGCTAAAAACTTCTCTGATTTTACCTACTCATAAAAGAGGGTCATACAATGAATCAGAAAACTATAGACCCATTTCTATTCTCTCTGTGTTTTCCAAAATTTTTGAAAAACTTTTTTTTACCAAATCATTAACTATTTATGTATGTCATTTTGACCTTCTAAACCATTCTCAACATGGATTCATCATGAGAAAGTTGAGCACAACTGCAGCCTTTCAGCTTATAAATAAAATTATTTGGGGATTTATTACCAAAACCTAATCAGAAAGACTAAATTGGATTTTTTTTGATTTGTCGAAAGCTTTTGATTCAGTTGATCATGATCTGCTTTATTCTAAATTGCATAGTCTTGGAATTAATGATGTTGCCTTGGTCTTGGGTTAAGTCATACCTTTCAAACTGTAAGAAAATGATTCAAATTAACATTAAGCATAAATCGGGCACTAACACATTTAAGTCAAATGTATAACCATAGTTACAAATAAGGCAAGGAAAGATACATATTCTGTTGCTAGAGAAATATTTTATGCCAATTACTGTGGAAATCATCGTAGCAGTGAAAATTAGCATAAAATTGAAATTTCAATATTTATATGACCACTAAAATGTTGAATAAAATTGCTCATGAAGAGTAAATGAGGAAATATAAATGAAGATAACTAATTTAAAAATTATTTACTGATATAGGAAGTTTTTCGTCATGCAAAAATGGAAGTTTTACATCATAAATTTGCAAAAAATATCAATAAATGACAAAAATTGAAGTAGTAAATTTCGTAAAAAGTTCGCAAAAGAAACTCCATGCATGAAGTAAATATATGGATGGTTACAAATGACAATATAGGTGAATAGAATTCCGTATTGGGATAACTTCAGTGCGTAAAAAATTATAACCCTCGAATTGCTAGAAATATTACCAAAAAATGACCATTGTTTTAACATTAGAAATCACTATTTGAAAAGAGGGCAGCTTGTCGCATCACTGGCTCTGGACCTTTAACAGCACGCGAGGCGGCAGGAACGTAAGCTACTAGCATCGGCCGACTATATACGGGCAAAAAGAAAAAGAGATGGACATTGCGGATTTGCCCGACTGTATTCTGGTGCATCAGATTTTGCCCCACCTCGGAGCCCGAATATATGCCAGCTTGTCAGGGAAGCGAAATACTCAACATATCTATCTGTACATAAACAGAGATTTATGACCCCAGTGTCACACTTAGCAAATCAAGAAATCCTAGTATTTTTGGGTTTGTTATGCAATATTTGTGAATATAATTGGTCTCTTGGAATGGATTAATATTGCAAGGTGGAAGAACCAAGTGAATTTGGCAGGGATAGGTCCTATTAATAAACTTAAAACATAAATGCAATACTCTGCAAATATTCTCTGTGGCTTATGTACATAGAAGTAAATAAAGATATTCATATTCTCTTTTAAAATTTACTCATAAAATAAAGATATACATATACTTTTCAGTTCATTAGTGGGAATATTGACTCTGAAAATGTAACCTGATTTCGTGACTCAACTATAAGTCTTTCATAAGGTTTTCATTGGCTGGAAAAAAAGGTGGAAATTTCTTGACTTATACTCTAATATAAACCATATATTCACATATTATTGATTACTCATATGCATGAACCATATACTTGAAAAAAATATACCTGGAGTTGTTGCTTCTGTGTAAACCCCTTCGTTCCTCTGGAGGGACCAGGCACATCCTGATCAGCTAGTACTACAGACGATGACTGACCAACAAAGCTCATCGGTTTCACCAATGGCCAATGCTGCATAAGCATGTTACAAATTTCAACAACAGGATCACGGTACTGTAAAAAAAAAAGATTAGATGCCTTTGGATTGCCAAATTAAACTTAATTACTTTGAAGGTAGAATCATTTAAATAAATTTTGAAAACATTTTATCATGTAAATGAAATTATTACTCAAAATTACACACATATATCAACCATTATCTAACTTTTTGTATATAAAAGGTGAGAAAATTAACATCAATGGTCACGAGGGAATATTAAAAGTAGCATCTGCTGAACCAGAGAATCCAAGGCTTGAGTTGGGAAGGCATTCCTTGGCGAACAATATTCTAGATTACAAAACTGTCTTGATCTAGAGGGAGCAAAGAATGGTGCACTACTCACAACATGGTAATTTAGTACGTGACCTAAAACAAATAGGGCATGGCTGTACAGTAGAAACTCGAAATTACGAAGTTGACGGGACCGGAAAAATCAGCACTTCGTAATATCAAATTTCGTATGAACGAGTATCTTTCAAAAACATCACGATGAAGCTCGTTTTTTGTTTCCTTAGATTAAGATGTACTCTCGCGATGTACTTGCATGATTTACGAAGTTATAATTCATGAAAGTATATTTAAATGAGTATTCATGCCCACAGGGTGCACTCATTGTCAGTTGAACACAACTTATTTGATTAAAAGGAATGAATTTATAAGTACGCGATATCTCACTACGGAGCGGCAACAGCGGATAGCTATGGACAATTTCCCCTACCTTCCCCTCATGATCCATCGGCGCTCCTTCCGTGGCAGGTCGTGCTTTCTTGGCACGTGAAAGTAGATATAAATAAAAATCGTTGTTGAGAATACCATTAATTTTTACTATTTGTCATGTACATATTTGCAATGCTGGCGTTATCGCGCGTCACAACAGTATACCTAAAATTTCAATCACATCATTAGTTGCAAAATATGAGGAGGTTTACAACTTTTACACCAGCTCGTGTAAAACTCAGCTTATAAACAATATATTTCCTTTATTACGTTAATAACATGTTTAGCTAACCAATATCAGAATTTCCTGTTTCTATGTCTGATGTTAAGGGAACAGTGATAACATAAATTTGGGAAATGGGATTTTGAGCGCCGAAAATAGTGACTTTTTTCAAATAAAATATCGTTAAAGGGCAGATAAGTAAGGGAAAATTTTTTAACACACATCGATAAACGTATGATCATTCTATCACATGGTTTTTATTTCGTAAAAATCCATTAACTCTACTTGAAGATACAGCTTCCTAAACTCGAAGGACTCAACTTTTTCAATGCCATAATCAGTAAATTATCGGTAGGCACCTATATGATTAGGAAGTTAGCACCTGTTGTGTCTCCTGATACTTTGAAAAAGTTGTATTTCGCTAAAATACATTCTCATTTATCCTATGGCATTTTGTTCTGGGGAAATTCAACTGCCTCAAGAAGAGCTTTTTCCGCTCAAAAGCAAGCCATTAAGGCAATGTTCCAAGTCTCTATACGAACCCCAGGCAAACCTCTTTTTTCAAATGCAAAAATCCTCACACTGCCTTCTTTATATATTTTGATCTGTGCTTGCTTCATACACTCCAACCGGGACAAATTTCCTGCCAATGCCTCTTACCACAATTACTCCACCCGCTCCAGAAATAACATACACACTCAGCAATACTCTAGTTGTCTCTGCCTGAATGGTCCCTACCACTCCGCCTCTGCAATTTTTAATAATATCCCAGACGAAATTAAAGCTGTCTCTTCACCTGATTTGTTTAAATTAAGGGTAAAAAACCTCCTACTCAAAAGGTGCTACTATAGTGTCACTGAATACTTTGAAGACTCTCATATAAACATATGATAGTGTAGTCTGTATTGTATGATTTTCCTTTTTCTGTATTTCTCGCTGTGTATTTATATATGGTGTATGTATCTCTTAATGTTAATTTGTATTTTATATTGCATTTTATATATGCAAATCCTTTGACGTAACCATGCATTGTATCTTTGCCAACGGTGATAAATAAATTATTATTATTATTAATGGACAGTAAGAGCTTTTTAATGAACCAACGACTTAAGCTGAAAGTCATCATATCATTTACGTGATGTAGAAATAAGGACTTTATTCACTCCTCAAATCTAGCAAAGTTGCTGACCTTACGGTAAGACTCTTCTTTTGAGAGTCTAATGAATAGTCAGTCTTGCCACTCAACGAGTCGCTGGGATTCAATGAATGGGGAAGAGTCTTTTGAGTCAGCAATTCAGTCAGTCACGCCCTCACGTCTCCAAGTCAGTGTGTCCTTTGTGGTCCTTTGAGTGTGTGAGTCTTTCGAGTCAGCTAGTCCTTTGAATCTTTGAGAATCACGGGAATCATGGGGACTCTGCGACTCTCTCCTTTATGAGTCAGCGCTGCACTCAGCGGCTCAGCCGGCACAAACGTTCACTAAAGAGTTGTTTCTCCCAGACCTATTGACTCGAGTCATCACACTCACCTCAGCGACTCGTTCATTTGAACGACTCGTGACTGATCGACCCAACTCTATTTTCTAATGAAGAATATTTAAATACTTAAAATGCCGATTTGTCTCTACTATTGCAGACAATGAAAGATTTTGAAGGTGTTTGATTTTGATTATGTGAACCTACGTGAATGAAACACATTTCAATCTCGACTCTAATGGCAAGGATATTGTTGATTGAAATGAAAAAGGTAGAAGATATAGAGAAGAAGAATGCAGTAATGGGAGTTTTTCATTTACTCTAGTGAACTGCTCACTTCAGAACAGCTTACTTGCTTTCTATTCATTTTGGACCCAGCGCACTTCAAAAAAGATTGGAAGCAGGAGTAATGTACGCTAATCAGTAAAAGAACTTCAATAATTGCATTTCAGATGGTTGTTTACGAGTTGATTTTCAGTCAAGGCATCAAACATAGATTATGCAAATTTTTTAATAACTCTGTGGTAAAAAAAACTAGCATTTTTAACAGATATATAGAACAAATTAGATCGGTAAACACAAAGCATTCGGCCGTGACTATTTGAGCCTAAATAATACTGCCTACCAGTAGGTTATTGAACATTTCACCTGTGCACATAACTCCAATCATCTTTGTATGTGAGCACTAAAGTTCCCTACTTTTGTGCCAACTTCAACACATTGAACAGAAAGGCCCCATAATATTCTAACAGCACTCTCTTTAGTCATGAATTCATATCCTAGCCAAACTAGCCACATTCATGTTGTTGTTTGAAATACTTTTTTCACACGAATTAAATTGCGTAATTCATTTATACAACACTACATTTTCTGATTTTTTTATTATCCGAGTTTCATCATTCATCCATTAGAACAGATAATCCAGAATTAACTGTATTCATCAAGATGCAAAATAATGGCAATACAGATCACTTGTTTCTGGGAGGTATGCACATGCATAAATTCTTTGATGTCCATTTTCCATTTCCTCTCAAGTTAAGACTTTACTAGCAGTATTTTAGCAAGTGAAGTGAAAGATTTTATAGAAATGCAAAATATGTTGTGAATATTACCTCACAGAAAATCATGACACGAGTTGATTCACCACTTGCTTGAAAATTTTCAAAATGTTTGATGACAATATCTCTTAAGTGGTCCATTTTTGGATGGCTAGCAATGAAAGACTTTCCATCATTGTCTCCTTTTAGTGCTGCAGCCATTCCCTATAATGAAAAAAGTACATATTTGTATTTAACTTAAATAATTCAGCATTTTTCACTTTAAATAAATATTCTCTAATAATTACTAAATCAAATATTTACATTACATTCATGAAACGTACTTCATAGGTTTGGTTTCAGTAATTTGTAATAAATGGAAAAATTCTAATTTAAAACATATTTTTAACATTTTTCACCAATTCATTATACATATAATGGAAGGAAGTCCAAGTCCAATCTGAGAAAGCATGCACAAAAGATACACAAAAGTAAGTTTCCTTTACTAAGTATAGTCAAAATGTGAGCCTAAATGGACCAAGTTGGAGGACATATTATTGCTAGGAAAAGATGCCCAACGATTCCATAATTTATTTTTTTTTAATAAGTCTTATTGTAAGTTAAGCTTTCCCCTTGGCTCTTCTATCCCCTTTCCCTGAGGAGTATGGCCTTCATCATCCCAACTCACAAAGCAGGCCTAGAACATGACGTTCCTAACTTCTGTCCCTTTTATTCACTTCCCATTCTTTCTTCTGTCAGTGAGAGCCATTTGTATCATTCAATGCCTCCCTTTCTTTCCTTCAATGAACACAGCTTCCTTCCAGGCTAATCCTGCCTTTTTTTAAGCAGTTTTTAACACTATTTCATCCTATCAATCTTTATATATATAAAAGTCAATGTATGTATGTATGTATGTATGTATGTTCCACATCTCCTCCTAAACCACACGACCGATTTTGATGAAATTTGGAACACATGTTTGTTACTGGTAGACAACAAACACTGTAGGGTTCAATTAACCGAAACCCTATTTTTTCCAGGGTTAAGGGTGTGATCCTTACTAATATGTATAAAAATGTAATGGTCTCTGTCTGTCTGTTGCTCCATCACGCAAAAACTACTTAATCGATTGAGCTGAAATTTGGCATGTAGATAGAAAACATATCTGGTTGTATCATATGCTATATTAAAAGGCCCTAAGGGCCCCCAAAGGCCCCCGAAGATCCCCCCTGGTGGTCCATGCTAAGCATTGTGTTTGGTGCAGTGGTTTCATTTTTTGCTTTTTAAAAGTACATTCACTCAAGATATAGGGCTGGAATTTTTTTTATCGGATGGCCGAATAAATATAATTTTTAATTTTTTCAATCGATTTTCTTCTACGCTCCGTATTTGTCTGAAATTCATGTTTTCAGTTGAAAAATCTCACATTTTTCCCTGAAATCAACAATAACATATTTCCTTGACAACCATAGATTTGATTTTCAAAGGATATACACGCCTCTTAACTATTAAATATCATGTTTTCCTGCAAGCACATGATAGTACGTAGAATGCAAATCCGTATAAGAAGGGCCCAGAGTCCCAAGGGCCCCATGATAGATTGCTTCAGGGGTTAATCGATAAATTCAATGCATATTTACAACAAGTATACTTTTCAACGTCTTTCTCAAAGTAGCTCTCAAAGGGACATCGCATGTATATGAGAGAACACTTACGTAGTAAACAATACACATAAAGGAAATTAATTGATTACACATACAATTATATGTGCAAGAATATTTACGTGCAGCGAATATCAATGGTAATAATGCCTATGTTGCTACAACAAACACGGCGTTGTTTATTATCGTTTAATACTCAGATGTATTACACGTAGTGAAACCGTCTGCCTCTAATTACAATTGCGAACTGTTTTTTAGACCAATTCCCACATCATTAACGTCACGAGTTATTTATATGTTTAAAAGTGTTCAAGTGCAGTTACCTTAGGTACATTCACTCAATCATCGAGTTACCCATTCAAGACTCTCGCTGGCCACTGTGTTTCCCCTCCTTGGACTTAAAAATATATCCATCCACATGCCTAATAGAAAAAAGAGTAGCCTTTCGAAAAAATCTTCTAAGCAAAATGAATGTCTTCTTTGCGATAAAATGAGCCCTTGAAATAAAAACAACCAAAGTTAGACTTATATGCTCAAAGACATGCCCACCAGCGATCTCATGAGATTCTCCCCGTGGTGTTTCTCGGGTTACGCTAAGAATCGCACAAATTTCATCCTTAACCAACATACGGATGGGTAACCAGCTCTAAATGTGGTTCAAATACAGACCCATCTGTTTCAAACCTTCAATCTGCTTTAAGATGGCGGAAATTATAATGACGCCACTACATGCTTCTTACCCGAAAGCAGAGCGGAAATTCTGCACAATTAACGACATCCGTGCATGAAAATCGACAAGTGCACTCAGAATCACCATAGATTTTTTAGTTATCAACCGAAACCAATGATTATGGCTATGCCGAAGGCACAGTCCCATTGATGGAGGATTCATAGGTCAAATAAACATGGCTTCTGCTGCCATTACTCCTCTTGACGTTGTCAACCGCTGGATTGTACTCTTCTGTCCAATCCGGATTAAGATAATCAACGCACATATCAACGTTGAATAGTGCAACTGAATTAAGTCATGGAATGCAAATATATGTATGTACATTGTACACAAGGGAAGCAATCAAGATGTTAATCACTCAGAAGACGGCTCAAGAGAACCGTAGGGACGAGGTGACCATCTATCAACCTTTGCTATTTAAGTAGTAATGAGTCTGCAAGGCCGATTTTTGGGTTTCCCGTGCATGAAAGTGAACCAATAGTCACTCATCTCTCCGTGCACCTGGAAAACTGTCAGTGTGTCTACTACAACAAACACAGCATACAAGATAGGTTACGAACTCCTCAAATGGCCACGCATACTGTTTTTCTTCGGGCTTTGTGGTTTTATTATAAAAAATAAGTTTAATGTTTTTCACACCCGTTGAATTTCAACGGGTATCTTCCACTCGTGATCAATAAATCTCAACTAGATGCCATTATTGTTGATTTCTCCAAAGCCTTTGACACCTTAAATCATAAACTCCTCCTCCACATACTCAGCTAACGATATCCTTGGCACCTTCCTCAGCCTCCAGTCCTGTCTCCTCAACGATAGAAATTAACGAGTGGCACTTCCACGCATATTATTATTTTCATTTTTCTCCACCTCTCACTAACAGTTAATTATTTTATTCATTTGTTTCAGCTATTTTTCTTTCTGAATACAATTAAATATGTATTCATATTCTTTCCTTGGCAGTGAGCACTTTATGCCCACTTTTCAATTTTGGTGAACTGCCGTACAGCATGTTGTTTACAACCGAGCAAAGTTAATTCACATAAAATTTTCCATAATGTGCTCAAAAACAGCTTGAATAAAAAAAACTCACTTAGAATAGTGGGACTGTATTTTCATGGCATGGTAATCTGACTGCATTGAAATTCTGGAAAATGACAAATAAATTGTGTTTTCAGTTACCCTTGAAAGGTCTTGGAAGTTATCAACTGATATGATAAGATTGGAGGACCTATTATGTGTCATTGCCTGATTTCCAAAGGTGTAAGCAAGCCTGCATCCAACCTATAAAGCATCACTAAAGGTTGCTTATCGCTGCATATTTCCATCACCATAAATGCTACCAAATAAATCCTCATGGAAAGTATATTTTCAGTAAGAAATATGCAAACAACTAATCTATGAAACACTCATGGTTATTAAACGCTTGTCTCTGTATCCAGGGTGCCCACAACTTTTTCTGAATCATTTCCCTGTATTTTCCCTGTGTTTTCCCTAGCAGGTTTCTCCATAATATCCTAAGAAATGTGCTAACTATAGGGTTTCAATACGTCCCGAAAGTGCACCTAAATAAAATTGCGTAAATGGGAGCAGAGATCAACACACTCCTCATCATAATAGACTTTCATTTTTATGAAAAATATTATGATAAGAATTAACAATAAAAAATGAGACTACAGGCAGCAAAAAAATAAACATGTCAATCGATCCTCTAACTTGAAATATCAAACAAAAATAATTAAATAATCAGGAACTTTCTGTGAAAATATTGCTGTCTTGCATTAAATGACAATAAATTAATTATTCAGGTAAAACACGACAATTACACTAAAAAAAGCAAAGTTTTTCGTTTCTTTATCTTCTTAATTTTTTTCTTAACTTCTTGTTTTTCTTTCAGGGCTTGATTCTCTGCTTTTAACTTATCTAGCTCATTTTTCTACCTTTTCTCTTCTTCTCTCTGTAATCTACTCTTCTTCGCCATTTCAGTTTCAGTTTCTCACCTCTTCTGAAGCACATCTCTGTACTTGGTACTTGTTCCATGTTCATATCTGATCAACTTCCACTGACGCCTCGCCTCCCGCATGAAAAATCCCATCCCAAACTCTTCTCAGAGCAATGAGAGAGTCTTCATGTAGGTTCTCAATAACATGTCTTTGTTCACAGAGAACCCACTCTTGACAAAGGCGTTACCGTGCGAGGACAACAGGATAATTTAAACAGCTGCCCAACAATCATTTAAGTCCTCTCGTTTGTTAAGTTGGCTTGCATAGAGTGAGTCCAATCTATCCGTATCCCTATTAAAGCCCGTGAGCTGTACTTTATCCACCTGGGATACAAACCTTTTGAACTGGATACCAGCGCGGTCTGCCTGCAGAGTGGTCATGTGGCTTGCAAACACAAGAACCCTAAGACAATAATCCATGTCTGTTTTACACTACTCAGGTTTTTTAAGAATTTTGTTAGGATTCAGACATGTTGCTGCTTTGGTAAATTTGTACTTTATTGGGCTTCTCTCAACTATTTTCTTCTCAATGGAGACCAAACCCTTCTTACATTCCAACCTAAATTTGTCCTCTTCGATGTCCTTCACTCTTGCATCACGGAGAGCAAGGGTTGCCCCCACACCAATATTGATCTGGGATAGTTTCAAACCATTCGCAACATCATCTACAATAATATTGATCAGCTTGTAGACTGTCTTCACTTTGTTTAGGACGTCTGGCTTCACAAACCGCCCGTACACCTCTCGGAGAAGATCCTCAATGTCACCATGAAGAAATGGGATGACTGGTTTCAGCGTCTGATACGCTTTGAGAAATGCCTCAAAAGATGATGCTATTGTCGCAAAGAAATGAAGTTTCGCCAGCAGAAGAGGGTCAGCAAAGCACTCTTTCACCTTCCTAATCGACCATGTGTCAGGCAAATCCTTCATAGTGGGAAAGTAGGTCTTCAAATACTTGAGTATTGTAATGACTCTTGCACACACGGGACCATTCTCAAGCCATCGGCAATTGCAAAATTTGAGAGTAAATTCATCACTTTCAGTAAGATGTGAGAAGTCTGCACGGCAAGTTTTAAATGCTAAGAACGGCAAAAAACTAACCCATCGAATAACGAAAACCATACCAGTACTGTTCATCATACAAAAAGTCCGGGTAGTAATACTGCATACCTGCTGTAGTGGTGTTCGGATGACGAAATTAGTCAAGTTGTCCTGACGTTGACGACCCTGGATAGTACTGAGATGCCACTTCCCTGCAGCATGGCTTGTCACAGCCCGCTTGCCCATTGAACTCAGCGAAAAAGTTTTCTAACACACGATGCACTTAGCAGAGTTCACATCCCGTTCGTCTGCACGCAACCAGCTTTGCCACTCAGGGTGAAGGATAGCATCAAGCCATGCAGGGTTGAATTTGGAAGTCATTATTATTTTGAAAAGGTTTACTCCTACAGTACGATATTCCCTGTTGTGTTGGTGTCCGTCTCACAACACTCCCCCTCCCTACAGCCTGCAGCAGAGTCCAGCCAAGCCGACACTAGCTGAGCGGAGAGGACGAAGTGAGAGGAAAGAGAGGGGGCTACTTCGGCAACCGAGCCGGTCCGATGCAAGCCCATGCACGAATGAGCGTACCAGCCAAACAGAGCGAGAGCATAGACCAAGGATGTACTGTGTTGCACGGTATATGGCGCTAACCAATTATTAATTCCCACATTTCAAAAAAGATTCCGAGATCCCAGACGTTTCCCTGTCTTTTCCCTGTCCAATTCCATTGCATTTCATTTCCCTGTCATTTCCCTGTTTTCCTTGTTTTCCCCGTTTGCGGGCACCCTGGTATTTACAACATTTCTTGTTCCTGCAATTTTACTTTTCGTAAATATTCTTCAGACTATAAAAAATAATACATAAAAAGATGGTACCTTGATAGAATGGGTGCTCATGATCTAAAAAGTAAAGTGAAAACCCAAATACTTTTCTCCTATACAGTGGAACCTGGTTAGGACGTTCCTGCTTAGCACGTATTCCTCCTTATCACGTTGATTTTTCAAGGTCCCGTAATCATAGGGACAAAATACAGGTAAAATTATTTGGTTACTACGTTCTAAATACTGGCGCTTCCCTGGTTAGTACGTTCAATAACTTGCCGTTAAGCAACCCGATCACCATTTTTTTAGTATTATTTAGTCATGTAAACAACCAAGCAGTTCGTATTCTGCCAAATAACCATTCAGCATATGCGTTAACGTTTGCCATTGACCATTCAGCTTTCTTGATTACTTGACTATACATGGGCGATCATGACAAAAACATAGTTGAGTTAACTAGTTATTTTCAATCTTAAAAATTCTTATGTATTGCAAATTGAAGAAAAAACTGTTTGCTTGCAGGTTTTATAACCGACATATACGTGACTGCTGTAAAACCTGATATGTATAGCTATTATTTTCCAATGTGTGAGGGTGCCTGTAATAATTGCATTAGCATACGAATTTATATATTTTATTTTATGAGAAACATGTTGGTAATAACAAAAAACGGTGGCCCAAAGTACGAAATCGGTTTCTTTTACGCGGATTACGCAGACATTAAGTAATGGACGACTGTAGAACTTCTTGGAAGGAATGAGTTGTTTTTGCATAATATTATGATTTTATAAAAATGCATAGAACCTCATGTTTGCTGTGTTTATAGTCAATTAATCAGGCAGTACAGATCCCTGGCCCATTGGAGATTTCGGATGGATTCCGAATTGATGTTGCAAAGCAGAATATTTTGAAATGATGGAAATTATGCTTGTGAATTTATGTCAACACATGCCACCAAGTTAAAAGATGAACTAACTGAGCTATAAGTCAATGACGAAGGAAATCAATCACGCTACATTATCATCGAAAGCCACGACAAACTAATTCACACTTTGCATATGGCCAGCTGAATGATTCGATCATGATTCGCTTTAGCTTAGAGCTACCAACATGCGACATCGATATTTTCATATGTTGATTTGATTTTCATATGATTGATATTATATATCGATATATCTGGTAAAATTCAGTCTTACTTCATGCGCACAGTTAAATTTCCACACAATGTCTTCCGAAGTGTGGAAATACTTCACGGTGGATACAGCCCACGAGTTTTGCACGAAGTGTAATATTTTTCATTCCCTAATATCCAAGGGTGCATGTAAGTCAACTTCTAATCCAAAAAGCATGTGCAAAAGAAACATGTAATCTTAACCAATAAGAAACGGAATACGTACTTCACTAAATGCAATGAAAATGTTTGTGACCACTAATCCTAAGCCGAGTGTCATCAGTGACGAAGAATTATGCGTAGTTAAATGTGATCCCCTTGCAACTGTTTAACCCTTGAACGGCTAGCGTGCCCATGTGGGCACAGCTGCTGCAATGGCCTAAAGAATGACGTATAAATTCCGACCCAAACATTGTACAGCACGCTGTATCCGCCAGAAGTAATTACTATGTATCACTTTATTCGATTCGTGTGTTTACGGCCAGCATTTATACCAGCAGTTGGCAGTGGCACGATAGGTATTCTTACTCACTCTGCTCAAGGCGGCGAAAGAGGAAAAATGTCAAAGTGTCTTCGGTAAGTATGATTTTTTCCTTTTTATTTTTGACACTCTGCTATGTATTTAATATTATCCTAATAATGAATGTTGTCAAATACGGTTTACTTTGCCTGCATTGTAATATCTTTTGTATAGGACAAGGAATTTGAATTTATTTTTGGGTGATCCCGTTTGGGCACGCTAGCCGGTAGCCGAGGGTGCCTTATTTATCGGATGCTCATTGCTAAACACGTCATTATGGGGTCTGTTATCACATAATTTCGATGTAAAACGCTTTGTTGCTGTCAAAATTTAACTTTTTTTCTTTATGTCATCCGATTTTAACGAGTTCATTATTTTTTGCTTTATTTTTAGTAACATTTCCATTAATTTTGAGTAAAAAATACACTTTTTACTATTCAACACTTTTATTCATGGTGCTTGCGATTCACTTTGCTAAACTATTCAGTATGAAGAATATTAGGGTTATTTTCTACCACTGGTATACATACCCAACCAAATCAGGGGCATGGTGGTGGAGGAAAGTATGTTTGGATGAATTCAATCATGAAGCTGATGGTGAAGCGCTCTGTACCGCGTATAAAACTTTGAAACTCTAAAAAGTACATTTTTTACATTTAAAATGTATATTTGTTACTGTAACTCGATGAAGCCTGAAATAGTCGATCTTATTGTGACGCTAGCATTTGTTTTTCAATTACTATAACTTTCGTTAAATTTTCTACCTAACTTATTCGATAGAATATGAAGAATGATAGTAATCAGAATTTGGATCACAAATATTTACCGCGGTCCTCGGCCGCAAACATAAAACGGCTATTTTAATTCCTTCAAGTTGTCATGGTAATAAATGAAAATTTTAATACTTGGTACTGAGAGAAACATCCCTTTTTTTAGCAAAACCATTTGATTTTGTGGCAATTGGAATGATTGACTTGAAAAGTATTTCCGTAAAATTCGTACTTCGTCAGATGTTTTTTCCGCGCCTGATTTCCTATTTTGTCCCTGTTTCAGAGGTCTAACTCTCAACGAAGTTCTCGCTTTTTTAGAGGATGACGATATCGTTGCCTCACCAAACATCTTCATTGAACCACCAGAGCCTAATATTGAGTATGATGAGGATTATGCCGACAAAGATGACTAAAGGGTATGAGGGTACAGGAACAGTTCGGGAAAATAGACTACCCAAAGGTATCCCATTGATCGAAAAAAAAAACAGCTAGCTAAGCAGCCCCGCGGCTCCCATGCATTCGCACGGGAGAAAAATGAGAATATTGCTGTCGTTAGATGGAATGACAATTCGGTAGTGGCTGTCCTGTCATCTTGCTATGGTGTACACCCACTCACAAGTGTCACGAGATTCTCACGTGTTGCCTCAAAAATGGTACAAGTTAGGCAGCCAGCAGTGTTCTCTAACTACAATAAATACATGGGCGGAACTAATCTCATGGATCAAAATATCAACAGGTACATGATTGGTATCAGAGGAAAAAAATGGTGGTGGTCCATATGGAGCTACCTCCATGATGCTGTTATTGTAAATGCCTGGATCTGTAGGAAAAAATCGGGTTCAAATATACCGCAGTTAGCCTTTAGGCGAGAGATTGCACAAGTGTATTTGAAACGAAGATGTAACTTTCCAAAACCTGGTGGTCGTGTTCCACATTCGCTATCATAGAGTGCAACCAATCATAGAGTGTCTGACGACATAAGGTATGATGGCAGGGATCATTTACTTGTCCCGTGTGATAGACATCGATGTGCTTACGAAGAATGCTCCTCCCGCGCGCGCTCAAAATGTGTTAAGTGCGACGTAGGTCTTTGCCTTCAGTGCAATTTTGATTATCACACTCGGCAATAGTAAACCAAATTTCTAATATTCAATAACTCTACCAGTAATATGGGACTAATTATGACAATAAATTCATTGATAATGTGTGTTTTCATTCAATAACTGTTTCCAAAACTGAGTTTTATACTGTTGTGTTCCTTGGACTGCTCAATGAAAATGTTTGAACCGAACAAATAAGGCATAATGATTAAAACTTACCTCAAAGTGACAAATAAATGAAGTTTTTTGGGTAAATGCCAAAATATATGCCGTATCACACAATAGAAATGAAAATTATGAAGGTATGAGCGATGCAGATTGCAGACCGGTGCACGGAACGGCTAGCGTGCCCATATGGGCACACCCCCTCAAGCAAGAACGAATCAAAAGAATTTTAAAACCAAGTGTTTATCTGGATGCTTGGGCAGTAATTTATCAGTTTTTAATTAAAAACCAAAGAAAGCCTCCGAAAAAAAACTCCGCTGTTAAAGGGTTAAGGTGCAGTTATGGCTGAAACATTTCCAGCTGAAAATCCAGCATCGTCTGTCGCTAGCCTTGAAGTCCATTGTGCCAGCAGCTCTCTTGAAAGTTCATCTTCATCAACTGCTTCCATTTCGGCAGCTCATTATCCTAAGTTTATTAAACCTGGGCCTAAATCAACATATCTCCAGTCCACTTTGGGACAGGTCTTCAATAAAGTAAATACATTTAAACAGCTAGATCAACAAGCTATAGCAATTACACAATACTTGCAGAAATGATATGCTTAAATCTGCAGCCATTTAGTGTAGTGAAAAACATAGGCTTTATGAGGCTACTTACTCACTTCGAACCTCACTATACAATCCCTTCAAGAAAAACTACTTTAAATAAATTAACTCCAGAGAATTATGAAACAAAAGTATGAATTTGAGAGCAAAATTGAAAGATATTAAATTTTTATCTCTTAACTACAGATTTGTGGACATCTGTGAATAACAATGATTACTTAGCTGTGACGGTTCACTTCAATTAAGAATCAGACCTAGGTTTCCATCTTCAGCATAAGAGCTTGGAGGCTATTCCGTTCTCAGAAATCAGCCATTTAAACATATAATGGTACAGGCACTTCCATTGAAAAGTTACCACTGCAGAGCCGAAATTTATAAGTCCAGAGTTTTTTGTAAATTTGGCATCGCTGCATCACGGCTTCCCTCTAGCGGAGCCTGAGGAAGCTCTAACCGTAAACAAACCCCCTTCCCTCCTCCGCCCTCCTTTCATTTCTTAGCGGAAGGGACCAAGGGATTACTGACGGTCGGTCTTTTTATAATGCCCTAAAGGTGGGCGTTTCTCCGAGTTGCGCAGCCAGACGTCTGAGGTCCCGAACACCTCTACGCTCGCCACCACCATCACGTATTGGCATAACATCAAAAATCGATGTTCACTGAGAAGAGGAAATCACAAATCATCATTGTTCATTATCACCCCCAATTTGTATGTGTCCCTTGAATAATCGATGAATAATTGAATAATTAATTCCTTGGTCTATTGGTGTTATTTCACGTGCGTGCTATTTCAGTGTGAGTTCATTAACATGTTTTATTCTCACATCGATGTGGTCAGAAGTTTTATAAATATGCGATCTCAATGTTTTAAGACTAGGAATAGTCTCAGAAGAAGAAAATGACGTTCCGAATTGTCGTAATTTCCATGAGTTTACCGTAGGATTTATGGTATAGACTTGTAATTTGAATAATAACAATACCCATTATATTACTGCTTGTATAATACCAATACACATCTGTTATTGACCACGCAGCCGTTTCCCTAAAATCTGGTCTAATATCTGCTGTGATAAGAGACGAGGGCCTCCCTGCGACAATGATGCAATATGGGGAGCTGCGCGAGATTAAGGATCTAGGTTGAGAGGAGAAGAGAGAAAATACCTCAGGCAGGAGACCTTTCTCATGCGACTAGTTTCACCCAAGTCGTCGGCATATATATCTTTAGTTGCACTTCCTCCTATTTACGATTCTATTCTTCACCCGCAAAATTCTGCGGTCATAACCTACGCCCACTATGCGCATATTCCTATAATCCATTAAAAGCAATCTTATAAATTTTGAGCCTCGGAACGTCGGAACTTTTTAGTGATCAGTTTTCTTTTCATTGGAGTAATGGATTTTTGAAATTCGGTTCTAGCTAGGCAGCAGTGAAGAAATATTGAAGAAGAAATTGTGCCTAAGTGACTTTTCAGGATTTTAAAATATTTTTTGGACTTGTGTTTTTAGTTTTTCAAGCCTTTGGTAGCGCTTTCTGTTCATCGATCAGCAGTGGTTTTTATTTATTTTGTGGTATATTCTTTTACAATGTGGGTGGAATATTTTTGTATTTTTAGTTTTCGAAAATATTTGTATTATCGACACCTCAATGTTGTATTGTTTTTCATATCAATGTCGTAATGTTTTTTGAAATGTTATAATTGGAATCCTTTTTTGGTCTAACATTGTTCTACATCGAAATTGTATTTTATATGATTCCCTGGTCCTCTCGGCCCTTTGTCACAGGTCACTTCTGGCATTGGTGTTATATAATGGCATGTTATGAATTATCACGTTTTGAGTTCGATTAAAAAGTGATAGAGGCGCAGAAAGTGTCAGTGACTAAGAAGAATGAGTATTTGATGGAATTAGAATGAAAATATTACATTTAGGACAGCATAAGAATATTCCCGACTACTTATTGTTTATAGGAGACCTGCAGACAGTCACAAAATACCAACGACTTCTTCTGTCCGTAGGAAGGTTGAAAATTTAAATTTAGATCATCAATTATGCTACATTTGAATCTATCTGAAAATACTTATCAACAGGTTAACGTCAGGCTAAACCTGATCATCACGTGGCACACCCGAAGAACATTTTTGATCAACAGGTTAACATCTACATTTACGTAATACCGTGCAAGCCACCGCGAGGGCGTGTGGCAGAGTGTGAACTTTTGTTTTTCAGCTGTACTCATTATCACTCAACTCCACTGACTCTGTTTTGATGAAATCGCGAGAATATTGAGCCGTGTGACCGGATAAGTTTACGCAGAATCACATTAAATTATTTTTCTTTGCGTACGCTCCGGGAACATACTTGTTGTTCACGCCCTTCAGCCCTTGAAAAGAGTGGAGTCTTTTTAGGGTCCATGAAACATTCCAGAAATACAAAAGTTAGGAATCTTTTTCATGTTGTTCATACACACTTTCAAATTAAATAGAAATTTATTTAATCACCGAGTGGTTGAACAGTGGACACCAGCTAGGATTCTTGGCGCATTGTGATTCAGTATGGGTAGTTGATTTACTTCGCACGTATTATCAGTGATTATTTTACCTTTCGGGTATCCTGCGCTTTTAAGTAGCAGTATTAGGCCATATCTATGATATACGCAATCGCAATCTAGTGCTCTAGTGGAAAGGGACAAGGGAGAAGTGAATGCCAGATGGGGGGCGGCATGTTCCCTCTGACCACATTGTTGAGTCCCTGTGTTGAGACAATGGGGATGGGGAGGACCGGTCTCCGCGAAGAATAATTTTCCACTGCCCAAAAACCTTACTCCATACGTTTTATTGCACCCGCAACCCCTTCCACGCGGTATACCTCGGGTCAACATCCTCCAAGTTTATGCCCTTGCAAGCCAGTGCCCATGCAGAAGGGTTGATCCGGAAGCAGGTAAAACATTAGAGACGTCTGCCCATCAACTCTTCCACCTGAGTGATTTTAAGTTTGTTTCTAGTCACATTACCAGGCAAATATTTCAAAACATTTAAATGCCCACGAGTGAACACGTTTATCAAAGTGGTTTCTTGATTTAGGTTTACTGGTCTCTTATTAATTTCATACATGGTGTGAAGGAAGTAACCATTCACTCACAAAAATGAATCGATTCCGTCCATTTAAGAAATATATCCAAACATTTTGGCGGTATTGTTTGGTGTGCAATATGGTTGAATAATAGAACACCTGTCCATCAGAAGGGAAATAGAGGAACAGAATATTACAATTAGTATTCTCAGTTGCGATTTATGTTCGTAAGGAAATTTACTAACTGCCGTCCACACTTTCCGCTATCGGATCAATTGGCCCCTCGAGAGGAGATCGCCGGGAGCACAGTCGTATATATCGGGAGGCAGCCGGGTTCCCGCGCGTCCCGTGTCCCTCTTAACAGGAAATTCCTAGCTAGACATGCTTCCTCGCCGCCCCTCCCCTATGGGAGGAGGAGAATAGTGTGTGGCGATCCTTCGGCAGGGGCAGGAGGACACGCGGCTCAATGCCACGTTTGGGCACAAGGGTAGAGCGAAAGTCGGGGGTATTTTGCGACCGTCGTGAGAAGAAGCATTGAAAGAAGACCAACCGTCAGTAATCCCTTGGTCCCTTCCGCTAAGAAAGGAAAGGAGGGCGGAGGAGGGAAGGGGGTTTGTTTACGGTTAGAGCTTCCTCAGGCTCCGCTAGAGGGAAGCCGTGATGCAGCGATGCCAAATTTACAAAAAACTCCGGACTTAGAAATTTCGGCTCTGCAGTGGTAACTTTTCATTGGAAGTGCCTGTACATATTTCAATGAAATACAAAAACGTAAAATTTTGAATTATTTGCAGGAATATCCAGGAGTCCTTTTTTACAAGAAGGTTATGCTGACTGCTGTATTTTGGTATCTATCTTTCTTTGTTTGTTATTTTTAAAAGAATTAGCGATTTGGATTCTCTAATTTGAAGAAATATAGCATAGTTTTGTCTCATAAGGTTGGAAATTTTATGATCCTGTGGACGCAATTAGGTAGAGACAACTTGGTCCGTTAATCTAGATATGCATAATAATCACACAAAAAAACTTCTCTTGCTATTGAAATCAATAAATGCAAATAATAGGTAAAATTAAGAACCGAAATCGAGAACCGAAGGTAAGAACCAAATCGGAACCGAAGAAAAATGGAACTGACCCATCCCTAATATCTATGTACTCCATTTTCCTGCAACATTTCCTTGACGGATGGTCCAATATGGCCGCTGGTGCTACATCTCGTGTTTTTTCCTCCGTTCCTCTAAGTATCATAGCAGTGTTAATTTTGCACCCCTGGGTGTATTTTTGGCATCCACCGAAGGGTAATTCTTCCCTCTTCAAGAATGAGTTCGAGATCGAGAGGTTTTCTTCGGTACGCAGTGGATATTCGCAAATCTCGTGGAACGGACTCTCCGTGGCCGGTCTACCGATCTTTCACCGCCACCTTCCCACCAACTCGGAGTCGTCACCCGGCAACCGCGGCCGCCTCTCCCCGGCATGGAAACGCCTCGCGCTCCTAGTGCTACTTTCCTGGGACGTGCACATCAACCCTGGCCCCCTGGACGCATACTACCAGAATGTGAGAAGTCTTCAAAATAAGATTTCAGTGGTGTCTTCCCATATCACCGAGCTTTCCGCCTTCGATGTGATCGCCCTGACAGAAACTTGGCTCAGTGCAAATGTCTTTGATAGTGAATTGGCTTTCTCCACCACTCATCAAATTTTCCGCCGTGATCGGGGTTCCCGTGGTGGAGGTGTTTTGCTGGCGATTAGTTTCGATTACCCTGCCACCCGAAGGACTGATCTTGAGACCAATTGTGAGATCATTTGGACACAAATCCGCATCAGTAACAGCCCCAGCAGTGTTCATAGTTCTAAGCTTTTCATAGGATGTTACTACTGCCCACCTAACGACGATTTGTCGTCTTTGGAGGCCTGTTTTAATTCTATTCTCCGTGCCCGTGCATATGGTGATGTCCTGCTGTTCGGTGATTTTAATTTGTCAGTCAATTGGACCTCCTCCTCATCCGGTTCACCATTTAACCAATTTGACGATTTCTTCCTCTACCATTTTGTGGACGGTCTCGGCCTCCATCAGTTCAATCCCTTCCCCACGAGAAAATCGGCAACGCTGGACTTCATACTTTCCTCCACCCATGTGCATTCCGTGGCAGCAGGCAGAAATATTTTCAGAACAGACCACGAATCCCTGGAGTGTTCTTTGACATTCCCCTTCTCTCAACGACGCCAAAATCCCGCGCCTCCGACCCCTCCCCGATCCCTCAGGTGTTGGAACAAAGCGGACTGGCCTGCCATTAACCGCACTCTCTCGCTACTTCCTTGGAACCTCCTGGAGCTTGGGTCACCCGAGGATGCGTTCCAACTCTTTTACGACCTTCTCCATGCGGCCATCGCGGACCTCGTCCCTTCTTGACGTTTGTCAAAGGGGAAGCCGCTGTGGCTCACAGCAGAGACATACCAGATCTTAAGAAACAAGCTTGCTGCCTGGAAACTATGGAAGCGCTCTCCCAACCCCTACACCCGTGAGTCCTTTGTCCATCTTCGCCGTCACGCTCGACATCTTCTCCGACGTGACTACACGGACTACATCAAAAGAATTACTTGTGACATCAAGGTAAACTCCAAGAGATTCTGGTCGCTGATTAATACCAAAAGAAAAACCCGTCGCATCCCTTATAAACTCTCAGCCGGTGTGGTGACATATGAAGGTGACGCCAGGCCCTCGGGCTTCAATGATTACTTCTCCTCCTAATATGAACCTCCCCCCTGTTCATCCGGTTTCCGCTCTTTCCCTTGCGTCTATCTCTACCTCTCCTCGCGAAATCCTTAAGTATCTGTCATCCCTACCCATTAGCAAATCAACCGGTTCGGATGATATTTCCTCAATTTTCCTTCATCGTACGTCTGGCGCTCTCTATATTCCCATCTACATCATTTTTAACAGATTCTTTTTATCCGGAACTTTCCCAGCGCAGTGGAAGAACTCCAATGTAACCCCCATTTTGAAATCCGGTCCTAAGGATAAAATTGAAAATTATCGCCCCATTTCCATTTTACCAGTGTTGTCCATAATCTTTGAGCGTATTCTCCATGATCGCATTCTTCATTTCACTCTCCCATACATCTCACCCTTTCAGCATGGTTTCCTTCCTGGTGGCTCCTGCCTCACTAATCTATCCATTTTACATCATCACATTATTTCTGCATTCGAAAACGGGTCGCAACTCGACGTCTGTTATATAGATTTCTCTAAAGCTTTCGATTCCGTCAATCACAACCTCCTTCTACACAAACTTCAGTCCCGTTACAATATACATGGCCCCATATTATCCCTTATTTCTAACTTCTTGAATTCTCGCATCCAGTGGGTTTTAATAGATGGAATTTCCTCGAAATATTTGCCAGTTACCTCTGGAGTCCCCCAGGGCAGCGTTCTTGGTCCCCTTCTTTTTGCACTCTATGTAGACGACCTAATTGAAGATGTTCTACCCTCTGGTTGCAGCATTCTTTTATATGCAGATGACTGTAAAGTATTTAGGTCAATTAACAGTGCGGCGGATTCCCTTAATTTACAGTCATCTCTAAATGCCATTGATAGCTGGTGCGCCAAATGGAAACTGCGCGTGAATCCTGAGAAGTCTGCTGCAATATCCTTCTCCTTAAAACGCAAAACCATCTCCTTTACCTACGAACTTTCCAAGCACCCTATACCTACTGTTAGTTCCCATAATGACGTAGGGGTTACCTTTGATCAGAAGTTGATGTTCCATGAACATATTTCTAGTATTTCTAAAAAGGCAATGTCGATAGTGGGAATTCTCTATCGGCTCAAGGAAATAACGGACCCATTTGCCCTAAAATCTGTGTTTCTTGGATGTGTACTACCCATCCTAGAATATTGCTCTCCCATCTGGTCAACTGCGTCCCCCACCACTCTTTAATTACTCAACCGCCCCCTTAACTTCTTTTTAGCCATAGTCTGTCATCGCGTGCCCTCCCTTAGACATAGCTCATGTGTAGAAATCTTATCATCTCTTGGCCTATCACACCTCTCCCTTCGCCGGCTGACTTCGGACCTTAAATTCCTGCACTCCATCATGAATGGGTCCTTCCGCTCTGATCTTCTTCTTTCCTATTTTTCACTCCGCATCCCAGCCCGCATCACTCGCAATATGAGTCTGTTACACTCACCCAAATTCCGTCTCTCCATTTCCCAACGATCACTATTCTACCGCCTACCTTCATCTTTCAATGCCCTAACTAATAGTCGCCCCACCCTTAACCTTTTCTCCTCACGCAACGTCTTTTTCTCCCAACTGAAACCTAATGTGTAACATTTATGTCATCTTCGCCTCATTCTTGCCTTGTTTATATTTTGAATTATTCTGTTTTGTTTCTACTACTATTGTTGTTTTTTTAAAATTTATTCTGTTTATTGAACCCAATGTAAAGGCCTTAGTTGCTGTTTTTGGAGTTTTGATAAATAAATAAATAAATAAATAAACATGCGCAGAAAATATGGCACTGAATACTCGGTCTTCTGAATTACATAACATTATTTCTGTGGTTTTTAAAAAAGTAAAGAGAAACCCACTCAGAAATTCCAAGGCTAATGGTCCAAAATAACGAAGAAAAATGGGTAGTAATATGCGAATATAGCTCATATCAGTAAAAAAAAACTATACTCAGAATAATTAATGAAAAGTTTTTTATTATTTAATTAATATTTCTTCATATTGATGTTGTTATGTTGTTACAGCCATATGGCAACTCGGTAGAGGCTTTATTTAATCCACAATAAGTTGGTGTCTTAAATATTTTTCTGCTTGAACTGACGTACTAGTCGAAAATAGACTAGCAACTTTACTCATATATTCAACGATAAGTCTAAGAATTTATTAACTACTAGCTGTGTCTGGCATGCGTTGCAATGCCTCTTTTTCTTTCTAAGTAGGCACACACATACAAAGCAGACACATTTTCAAGTACAAAAAAAATTAAAGACAATGATTTTTGTGTATCAAGTTAAAGTTGAAAAAATGTATTCAAGTGAATATAAATTTAATAGCAATTCATGAAATCGCTATTAAATGTGTATTCACGCCTGGATGTAAAGGAAATTTCTAATGTTGAAAAGGAAGAAATTTTGATGAATTTAGAGATAAAATCCCAAAACATGGACATAAACCAAGCATATAAGAAAATTGAATGAAAGAATTAAACACTGCATTCTTTTATGCATTCTATGATAAAAATTTCCATCCAATATGTTGAGTGCAAGTTATTTAAAAAAGCAAATAAAGAAATACCTGCACCGAATTCAATCCTTTTCTAATAGGAGTAAATGTTAACAATATTGGGGTGAAAACAACCCTAAAATTTACAATTTTTATAGTTTATAAACCTTTTTGGGCATGCGCACTGCAACTCACAAATGTCTCAAGTCAATCAACCGACTACTTTTCGAGTTTTGTGGTTACATACATACGCAGGATGAATTTTTATACATAAAGATTTTCATAATCTCATTAATTTTCCACCATGACGACGTTTCTATAGACCAAATATGCCATGGAAAAGTCCATACATCCAACCATACAATTGTGTCTTGAATATTTTTCCTTGCATTAGATCTATGGATATATTGAAAAAGAAAACCAACATTTTTCATTGATAGAAATAAATAACAAAGGAAAATTGTGGCACCAGAGTGTAAATATGGTTAGAAATAAGGTATCCATTTCCAAAAATAGATAAGTTGGGAAGTGGCTAATATTCGGAGGGGAGCTATATTCGGACAAATACCGTACATATCAACCCTAGTACTGTTCATAACAATAATACAGGTAATGAATAATAACACTCAGGGAAGGGTTGGGTTATACAGATTATCTGGGGTAAAATTTCTCCTCGGTAGAGGGCGTCGGGGATGACTTTAGCCTGTGGAATCACCTTCATATATGAGACCCAAGGATGATTTTCAAGTGATTTCTTTTGGGGAAATAGGTGCATCTAATATGCAACTATGTGATAATTCAACTCAAATTCATTCACCAAAATAAATTTATATGATTCATGGCTTGATTTAAAATACAATAAAGAGACCTGAAAAATGTAATTATGTACATCATGATGAAGAAATAAACCGTACAATTTTCCACAAAAAAAATATAAATTACTTTCCACCAGGGTTTTAATGCTTGCACATTATCTTCAGGAGACCTGACCTGAATATTGAAGAGTTGACCTGAAGATGATGTGTAAGCATTGAAACCTGGGTCGAAAGTAAATCATATTCTTGGTAGAAAAGTGCACGGTTTATTTCTTCATCATGTACAAATTCCACTCAATTTGGCAGAAATCTTTGGGTTTTATATGTTATTACATCATGGAGCTAAAGGTATTCTCATTGAAAACGATCACATTTTGCGTGTGTGAGCACTGGCTCTCTCATGAGGAGATCCTTTCACTTAATATTCCTGGCTACAATGTTGTTGCCTCATACTGCCGCACTTTGAATAAGAATGGAGGTGTTGCAATATTGGTAAAACAAAATATTGTTGTTAATGCTTGTGATATTGATCTAAGCCACCTGAATTCTGAAATGGATTTTGAATCTGCAATCACTAATGTTATATCTGGTGGTGTTCTTATTTTCATTGTTACTTTATACCGATCTCCTCTGGGTGATTTCCAGAACTTTTTAGATAAGCTAGATCGTGCTCTTGATATAATATTTAAATACACTGACAACCCCAACATCATACTTACTGGTGACTTTAACTGTGATTGGCTCTCGAAGAGCATAAGCAATACTAACCTATCTCATATTTTTAAATCTTACCTTCTTTTTAATAGTGTCACTGAACCCACACGCTGCACAAACCACTCACAAACTCTACTTGACTATGTGGTAACGAATCTTGAACCTAGTTCAGTTCATACAAAAGTTATTATCTCTGATCTATCGGATCATTATCCTGTTTTATCTACTTTTTCAACTATCACACCTACTATTCCCAAAATTCCTTTGGAGGTATATGTCACTCGACCTTTCAAGAGTTCCAATATTCATGATTTTATGAATCTCTTGTGGCTGGAGGATTGGCACAATGTGTATAACACTGGCTCTTTTGATGCAAGCTTCGATAATTTTTATTCTAAATTTCTGCACTACTTTAACATGTCATTTCCTGTTCAGTATAAGAAAAGGACCAAGTTTCCTAAGTGTAAACCTTGGATAACTAACGAAATACGTTTCATGTCTCAGTATGTTAAAGAGTTGGCCATCTCTAGTAAAACTAATAGCAAAGCTAAGACTGAATATTTAGAAAGTAAAAGGTATTATCGTAAAATGTTGCAGTCAGCTAAACGTTGTTACAATGATCATAGGATCACTAATGCTGACAATAAATCTAGAGAAATCTGGAAAATTATAAATTTCTCTAGAAACAAACCCAGGAAGCAGTCGCAAGTCCAGATAAATGACTCACAAGGAATTATCATATCAGACTATTCCCAACTTGCCTGTAACTTTGCAGATCACTTTCAACCTCTGTCTATTGCTAAGCCTGATAGCTCTTCTAATTTAGAAGCCATCACTGTTACCCACTCTAAATCCTTCTTTCTCTACCCTCTCACAAAATCTGAACTGAAAAATATTGTGCAGAATCTAGGTACAAAACAAAGCTCTGGTTTTGATGGAATTCCCAGTCACATTATTAAGCAATCTATTGACTTCATTATACAGCCTCTTCATTTTCTCATAAATGAATCTTTCAGATTAGGAGTGTTTCCATCCCCTCTAAAGGTTTCCAAAGTCATCCCACTCTATAAAAACAAGGGTGATAGACATGACATTAACTCCTACCGCCCAATTTCTCTGCTGAACCAATTCAGCAAAATATTTGAGAAGGCATTCTATGTTAGGCTAATTTCTTACCTGGAGGCTACCAATGTCCTTTCACCATCTCAGCATGGCTTTAGGAAACAGAAATCTACATCTTCTGCAGCCTATCAATTAATAAACCAGACTTTGAATGCACTAGATAACAAAATGGAAGTTGCTGCAATGTTTTTTGATTTCTCAAAAGCTTTTGACAGTGTGGACCATCAATTGCTTCTCAAGAAACTTAACAGGATGGGTGTTCGTGGCATACCTAATGCTTGGATTGAGTCCTACCTGTCAGACAGAATTCAACACGTTTTTATCTCAGTAAATGGTGCAACTTTTGTTTCCCCGGGTAAGATCCCAATTCGAGGTGTTCCTCAAGGCTCTGTCCTTGGGCCTGTCTTGTTTCTTTCATACATTAATGATCTTGTAAATAGTTTTCTACACATAAATGGTGCTACCCCCGTGTTATATGCTGATGACACCAACATTGTTCTCACAGCACCTACTTTTGGAGGATTGACAGAAAAATGTAAACAGGTGAGTCATGCTTTACTTACCTGGTGTCATCATAATTCTCTAGATTTAAATATAGGAAAGTCTCACCTAATTTACTTTGTAAATAAAAATAAAGCAAGCAAAGTACTTTCAATTGAAGCTGATGGGAAGGTGATCCCACAGGTACAAAATACCAAATTTCTGGGCTTCAATATCCATTTTCAAATCTGTTGGGATGAACACATAAATACTTTAGCTTGTAAGTTAAGCTCAGCCTGCTATTTAATTAGATCCATTAGACCCACTGTTTCTGTCGATGTTCTTCGAGGACTCTACTATGGAGAATTTTATTCTCATATAGCCTATAGCATCATTTTCTGGGGTTCATCCTCTAAGGCCTTGGTCATTTTCAGGATTCAGAAAAGAGCCATTCGGCTAATGACTTTTTCTAAACACAATGCCCCATGCCGTCCCCTGTTCAAAAAATTGGATATATTACCAGTGCCATGTGTATATATTTTTCATGTGCTTATAAATACAAAACGAAATCTTTCTCAGTATGTTAAGAACTGTGATATTCACCGTTATTCTACGAGACAGATTGATCAGCTGCACGTCTTATATGTACGAACTCGGAATGCAGGTGCTGGTCCAAATTGTATGGGCCTTCAACTCTACAATAAACTGCCAGCTGAGCTTAAGGCTCAAAAAAGTGTAGTTGCATTTAAGACTAATCTACTAAGGTATCTGAAATCAAAATGTTTTATTCCATTGATGAATTTTATAACAACGTTTGACATGCGTCCTGTATCCACTGTGTGTATTTAATTTCTTTAACCTGACGTGTCCTATATCAGTGTAACCTTTGTAACGACTTGATCTCTGGACAAATAAAACATTATTATTTTAATTGTTACAGTTGTAACATGACCCTCCGAGTCCCCGGCAAGCATCAGGTTTCATTGCCGTCATAATGGCCGAAGACTCGAGAGGGGTTGGGCAGTAATCGCAGCCACGTCCGACGCCCATCGGATGTGTGGCTACGCTGCGGTAGGGTCATGCGTCCGCAGTAAACGGAGTGACCCCAGGATGACGGCCTTCTGCATGCGTGCAACTAGTAATTCCACCTGTGCCACGCAGGACGGAATACACTTGATGTTATTTAGCAGCGAGCCCTTAACTCCACCGAGCACACCTATGATGAGGACCACCAGTTTCACAGAGTGTCCGGGGTACATCTGTCGAAGTTCGAAAAGCAGGTCTTGATATTTCGTCCGTTTTTCCACCTCCTTCGCATCCATGTTAGTTTCAGCCGGAGCCGAAAACTCGATCACGAACATGGAGCGTGTGAGGTGGTCGAGGAGAACGATATCAGGCTTGGTCGCCTCCAAGTGCCTGGTGGTGGAAAAGGAGTAATTCCACCAGATCGTGCATTTATCGTTCTCCACGACGGACTCAATATCTCCAGGGGCATAGGGCAGCACAGGTGTTTCGTCGATGCCATAATGGTGTCGAAGATGAAAGTATAACACCCGTAGGGCCGCGTTGTGCCGAGCTAAATATGCTGACTTAGCGTAATAACTACAGCCGGAGAGAAGGTGACTCAAAGTCTCCGGCTGGGCTCGGCACGCCCTAGATCTCGTGTCCGCAACCTCCGCTTTGAATATAATGCGGCGGTACACGAGTGTGTTTATGACACCAACCTGGCACGCGAGGACAAAACCCTCGGTCTCGGACTTCAGACCGGCGGAGCGTAGGAAGGCAAACGTTAGCTCCTTCGATAGCCCATGCTTTTCGATGTTTCGATAGAAACCTCCATGCATGGGCTTATCGGTATGCACCTTGAGCAAGGCCTTCTGCTCGGCTTTTTTTATTTCGAGCTTGAGGATGTCTGCCTTCAATGACAAGATGGTCGTGTCATTGTCGCTTCCGTCGGATGACGGGTCGAAGTCGAGACCGGTTTCGTCCGCTGCCCTCTTTGCCGCCTGGAAGAGAAACGCCCCTGCTCCCGCACTCTCGTGATCACTCACGAGATTGAGCAGGGGGTCCCTGCTTTAAAACTCGGCAAGCTGTACCCAGGACAACTCTGTTGTGGAGACATTCCAGACTCAATAGTCCTCTACCACCTACATTGCGAGGGAGATACAATCTGGCGACGGAAGATTTCGGATGAAGACTTCTATAGATGGTCATCATCTTCCTCGTTCCCCTATCGAGGTTCTGCAACTCGTTGACGTTCCACTTCATACATCCGAAGGTATACAGCAGTGTAGGAACCGCGAACATGTTCGTGGCAAGAACCTTGTTCTTGCCTGACAGCTCAGAACTCCAGATGTTCCTGAGAGTCTGTCTGTATTTGGCGGTGAGCCTTTCCTTCACTGCTGTAACCTCCTGCATTCGGCGCTGGGGGACGCCGAGATATTCATAGCTGTCATCGTCCTCGAGGTGACGAATGACGCTCCCGTCAACAAGTTGCACGTCTTCCTTGATCTCCGAAAATCTTCCTCTCGCCAAGTGGATGGATGCACACTTGTCCAATCCGAACTCCATTCCTATAGCCTCACTGTATTCCAGTACGGTGTCCAGGGCAGTGCGAAGGTCTTTCGCATTAGAAGCATACAGCTTCAGGTCATCCATATAAAACAAATGGGTGACCTTATGCTTCCTGTCACCTGGAACACCACACATGTATCCTTTACCTCGTCGCAGCCTAAGGGACAGGGGTAGGAGGGAAATACAGAACAGTAGGGGGCTCAAGCTGTCGCCTTGAAAAACGCCACGGTGGTATGTTACCAACTCTGTGGAAACTGACCGCTTGCCTGAGGTCAGAACGAAGCGCGTTTTCCACAGTGGTAACAGGCGTTGGATGCAGGACACAACCTCAGGGTGGACTTTCATCAACTTCAGCATGGCGATCAATAGCTCATGCGAAGTGGTGTCAAAAGCCTTCTTGTAGTCCACCCAGGCCATTCATAGGTTTCGCTTATGCCGGATGGCATCCTGGCATATGCACCTATCAATGAGCAGGTTGTCCTTGCATCCCGCGATTCCCCGCTTTGAGCCCCTCTGCTCGTACACCTCCTCCCAAACCGGCTGGACTTGGTGTAGGATAAGGTCGCTCAAGATCGAGGTGAACGCCTTATATACAGTGTTGAGGCAGGTTATAGGGCGGTAGTTCTTTGGATTGGACAAGTCTCCCTTCTTAGGTATTAAAACCGTGCGTCCCTCAGTCAGCCAAGGTGGAATTGGTTTTCCACCATTTAGAAAGGACGTGAAGATTCTGGCAAGGTGTTGGTGGGTGGAAGTAAATTTCTTCCACCAGAAGTTATTCACGGCATCCATTCCTGGAGCCGAGAAATTCTTCTTGCCAGAGAAGGCCTTCTTCACGTCACTTTCGGTGACTGAAAGAGGTCCATCCACATCTTGTAGGTGGCGGTCACAAACCTCTTTAAAGAGGCCTATGGCCGGAGTGTCTCTGTTGAATGGCTTCGACGTTTCGTGTATTTCCTTCCAGAAACGTTCAACCTCTTGGACGGGTGGCGGAGATTCAACAACAGGCGGAGGTGGTCGAAAGAGACGGGACGGCTGAAGGAGAAAGGTGGCATTTTCTCTCACGCCCCTACTCCTCTTCAGGAGTTTTTTCCGGGCCGTGGTGAGTGCCCGTACTCTATCGACCGCGTGCTGCTTAATGGTAAGCAGCACGCTTTTATTCAGCGTGTGATGGTTGTACCTGAGACTGCGCGCTATGCGCTGAACTTTAGGAGTGAAAGCTCGCCCAGATGCGATGTATTCCATCACACACTGAATTCTCGACGCCTGTTGTCTCGCCTGCGTGATCTTGGCCTCCAACTGTTCAAGCCTCTTTGCTGCTTTGTCCTCCCAAGAGGTGTTCTTTTGGGAGTAGGCCATAATTTTGGCAGCAGCATAGACCACGCAATTTACCGTCCAAAGGTCCGACGTTTCCGTTAGGATTTCGTCGATAAGACCATTCAACTGGGGCAGGTGGTTACCCCGCAGAGAGATCTTCCGGTGGATGTCTCTCTGCCTAGGTTGTCCATCATCATAAGATATTGTGCTTAACAACCGCGTTCGTAGTTCAGCGACGGCCTGACCAGCTTCATCTCCATTTGACATAGACTGCGGCATGAGTGCCGTTCTAGCCTCAGGTGGTGCAGAGGCTGCCTGTGTCGGGGAGAGTGGTCTGGCCGGTGGTGTGTTCCTCTGAACTGGCGGTTGGTGGAGAGTTTCCTTTTTTCGCAGGTGGTTGGCATAATCGCGCAGATTCTGCTGCGATAGGTGGTCGTGTTCTGGATGCATCTCACACCACAAAGAGTGCATCCTTGCCATATACCCCCTGCGTTCGGGCTCGCTGGCAGCATGGCATGCGAGGAGGTCGCCCCTTAGGGCTTCCGTCCACTGCATCCGGGCTCCCGTTACGGTGGTATTTGTATTGCCACACCCAACACCACTAGGGCCCCCATCCGAGAGGGGCCGGTTGTGGGTGGCTTTCTCTGTATTCCTATTGGGAACCAGTTTTACTGCGTGTAGGGTGGTTAGCCCCACACGCAGACGTCCACCATTCGCCGGCAAGAGCCGTTGCCAGGTACGCCACGTGGAGGCTGGTGGTCCGGATTTCGTACCCTTATTATTATTATTATTATTTGACTTGGAAAAGCAAATTTCTCATTCCCCGTGACTTTTCCAGGCCCATTTTCAATTCCCATAATTTTCCCAGATATTCCAGGATTTCCTGACCTGTAGCAACCCCGTTCTTGATGAACCCAAAAAGGCTAACATTAAATGAACACCCTAGAGTGTATCGTCCTTTCTAGGGCTCCCGTCATCATCTTCATCTCATTCCACTGCCCTAAGTGCCCCTTACTTGATCAGATCCTCATTTGCCAAGAATACTGGGATGGTCATCTTCTCTTCCATGGTAACCTTATCACATTTAGGAGATTAATGTAATAGCGGAAAGACTATGTAGTACATTATGTATGTACTCTGTTATCCACAAAAGGTTTTGAAACATATCTACCACTGATATGGGGTCCTACTGTACTGATCGCAGTTATGCGAATTTATGTTATTTATTACTGCCTGTGATTTTAATAATTAATGTATATATATATTGACCACATATAAATAACCTCTTCTTTTAACTTATTTTAATTGCAGGCAATTATTAAACAGTGAAGAATTCCAAATAGATACTACCATAAAATATAAAAAAGTATCAGCAAACCCTTGCTTTCACAAAAATGTACCAAAGCTTAAGAAATGGCTCTTACCTCTGAGAGTGAAACATTGGGAGCTGGCTGTGGCATAGCATCACCTAGTTTTCCCTGGAGTTGTTGCAACAATGTCAGCAGGGGTATATTATTACTCAATCGGTTCTTCACCACTGCTGAGCCCTTATCACCATTCAGAATGGCTAAAAAAAAGTAATTTTTAGTATAATCATCATAATGTCAAAGGAGAAAAAAATCACTAACAAGAATGAAAGCGCATGTTTGGGTGAATAATATATAAATTTATGCATGTCACACAGTACAATTACACAGTAAAACTTGAAAAAAAACTTTTAAGTTGGTAAAAATAAGTAACAGTTTCCACCTTATCCCACCACATATAAATAAAAGATATCCAGTTTCCTAAACTAAAGAAGGATAATGAACTTTCAACTATGCCCACAGCAAAATCTAACAGCACACAAAAAATATCCAGATGTAATTGCAAAACAATTAGAAAAAATTTTTCAAACACGATTCCGTAACCTTTCTCATGGGCGAGATGGATACTGATATACAGGGTTTGTATAAAAAGTAACCGGACTGAGCTTGTGACGCCCAGGTAAAGCGTGCGCAAACCAGTTGTTGGTGCTATAATGGTGGTTGGGGATTGAGGGAAGGGTAGCAGGCCCGAGTCAGTTGCCTGCAGACGCTTGGAGGGTTAGCATCGTGCGAGAGCTCAGTGCGTGTTCAGTGACCTCGTCAGAGTGAAAATGGAGCGTACCATCGAGCAACATGTTAACATCAAATTTTGTGTCAAACTCAAGAAAACGCCTACGGAAACTCTTCAAATGATCAATGAGGTTTACGGTGAGGATGCTTTATCCAGAACTCAAGTCTTCCAGTGGCACAAGAATTTCCGAGAGGGCCGCGATGACATCCACGACGAACAGCGCCCCGGACGTCCATCAACCAGTCACACGGACCCAAATGTTCAAAAAGTGCGTGATGTGTTGAACACTGACCGTCGTCTGAGCATCCGAGCAATAGCAGAAGAGGTCGGAATTGATAAGATGACCGTTCACGATATTGTTAAGAACGATCTGGGCATGAGGAAGTCCGTCCGGAGATTGCCGATTCCTGGATCCTCCACCACGATAATGCGTCGTCGCACACCTGCATGCTTGTCACCGAGGAATTGGCCAAACACTCGAGGGCGACGTTGCCACAGCATCCCTACAGCCCGGATACGGCACCACCGGACTTCTTCCTATTCCCCAAGATCAAGAAAGTACTGAAGGGGATGCGGTTCGGGACTCTGGAAGCCGTTCAACTCGCTACAACGAGGGCTCTAGACGCCTTACAGGTTGTCGACTTCCAGGGGGCATTCGAGCACTGGAAAATCCGGTACCAAAGGTTTATCGACTCCGATGGGGACTACTTCAAAGATTTCTAGAGGAAAAGTGTAGAAATTTTGCCAATAAATATGCTTTCTGAGCTCAGTCCGGTTACTTTTTATACAAACCCTGTATTTCCGTAACTTAAGCTCACCCTAACACATCAAATAATTTACCAAGTGCATATCCCATGCATAATAATTTATATGATAACCAGTCACTTTGGAAGTAATCAAAATTATTATTTATAAACTGGTTTCTGGAGTCATGGCAATGCATATAATTCTTCAGTATAACTGTGACTCTAGCTGTAACCAGATAATGTTCATCAAGCCCTCAAACATTTGGAAGTAAAAAAATATCCAGCTCTGTACCACTTTCATGTTTAACAACCCATCCCCCTCACCATCTCTCTCTCTTGGCCCTTCCAAACCCCCAATTCTAATCTATATCTGTGGTCTAAACCTGCAGACAACACTAATGATTATGCCACAGTGCAGTGAAGCACTTTGGGTGAGTTGAATAAATTTATGGAAGACAACTAAGTGTTTCATTCATCAGGAGTGGGGATAAATTAAAATAAAGGAAAAAATGAAAACAGGAATACATGAGGATGGAGAGGCAATCAGCATACTTTAGCTTCGCTGATTACATAGCAATTCTGGCAGAGAAGAAAGGAAATTTCATGAGAATACTGAACTGTATGGGAAAAAAACTATGAAGAAATGATACAAGGGTGAGTCAATAAATAAGTCGCAAAACTGAATTGAGGCAAAAATAATCAAAGTAACTTTCTGACATTTATTTCACTTTTCCACATATTCACCCTGTACATTCAGGCACTTATCCCATCTCTTTGTTTGTCTTTGCTCATCTCAGCGTTTGTCTTGCTGTGTGAGGGCGGGCATTGTCATCCAGAAGAATCACACCCTTTGACAGGAGTCCAGGTCGCTTGCGGCGAATGGCCTGTCGGAGTCCCCGTAGAGTGGTGCAGTACGACGCGGCAGTCACAGTTTCACCATAAGGCTGGAATTTCTGCAGTATGACTCCCCGCATGTCCCAAAACACGATGAGCAAAACCTTGCGGGCCGATGCAGTCATCTTGAACTTTTTTCTTGTTGGAGAGGCGGTATGTTTCCATTCCAGAGACAATCGTTTGGATTCGGGTTGAAAGTGATGAACCCAAGACTCGTCCCCCGTAACGATTCGTGCCATTAAGTCCTCTCCTTCCTCTGTGTACCGAGTGAGATGCTGCAAGGACAGACCCATTCTGTTCAGTTTGTGTTGCTCAGTCAACTGGCGGGGCACCCACCGTGCACAAACTTTACGAAACTGCAACTGTTCATGCACGATGTTCCATGTGAACAGCCTACAGCATGCACTATGTCATCAATCGTCACACGCCGGCCATTACGGATGAGTTCATCCATACGCTGCAATGTGGTTGCAGTTGACACCTCCGCAGGACAACCGGGACGCTCCCCATCTCTGATGCTTTTCCTTCCATGGTTAAACTTCTGGATGCAATTGAACACAGCTTTCCGTGAGAAACAGTTTTCACCATAGACGGGACGCATTTCACGATGCACTTCTTCTGTGGATAGTCCTTTGGCCAATCGCACAACTGCACGCTGTTCTTCTCGTGTACAGTCATGCAACACATGTGCCATTATGTACAAACCCCCTTGAATGACTGAGTGCCTGCGAGATGTCGTTTGACAAGCATACATATGCTGCCATCTGCTGGCAAAAGATACTGACTGAGTGCCTGCGAGATGTCGTACGACAAGCTTACATATGCTGCCATCTGCTGGCAAAATATGCAGGCGTAATTTCAAACGGTATAAGGCACACACACATTTGCGACTTATTTATTGACTCACCGTCGTACTTTAAAGATTAATGCAAAGAAAACCAAATTTGTATAAAAAATCCAGAACAGAAAGTGACCATATGATTTGGACGACAAAATTGGGAGAATGTGGAGAATTTTGTAAATTGGGTAGTAGGAACACTAATTTATTTATTTGCCCAGAGATCTGGATACAGACAACAGGGTGAATGTACAAGATATAAGCCACGTCAAATATAAGAAGTATCCATAAGTACTAAATTAAGAGCAATGAAACCCAAGAAAAAAATATATTAAATCATAAAAATAATAATAGATACAGTGGAAGCCCGGTTTAACGAGTGCTCATAATCCCTCGGAAATCACTCGCTAAATCGAGCGCTCGTTGTATCCGAAAGTGTTGAATAAAGCCACCTAATTCTCATAGTCCTTCGTATTTACCAAATATCAAATCACAAATCCTTCTACTTCACTGAATGTTTTTAGTTCGTCCAGGGAAGCATTACTGGCTCTATAGATGTCGCTAATTACTTTTATAGCCTGCTGTGCTTCAGCTCTCAAGGGCATAGGCACCGTTTCTTCTTCTTCGGAATCGGAACTAATTACGTCGTCAACTTTTACCTCCTTTGACAACTTGGTGACAACTTTTACTCCATAAGTTGGTACGTAAGTTTAATACAATTAAGTCGTGTAAAGCAAAGAGGATGTCAAGCGCTTTTTTCCACAGGCCTTCACGCCGAGCGCTTCCGGCAGTCCAGCGAACAGCCACGAGTCCCCGGCCCACCTCTTCCTCTCCCCTCCATCTCTCTCTCTCCCCCCACCCTCGCCTCGGCTCTCATAGTTAGGGGGTCGGAGTAAAGTGATATTTTTTCTCGAGTCAGCATTACATTTCATCAAAAGTATCACATTTTACTCATCCCTTTCCCACGCCCGAACGTCACAGGTGGCTTCCAAAAGTAGGGGGAGGGGGGGGGGGCTGAAATGTGATACGTTTGGTTCGCAGTCATAGCTGATAAGGGACTGATAAGGGAAAAAGTAGGGGGAGGGGGGGGTGCCCAACCGGCAACGCCCCCCTCCCCCTACTTTTGGAAGCCACCTGTGACTTTAGGGCGTGGGAAAGCAATGAGTGAAATGTGATACTTATGATGAAATGTGATGCTGACTCGAGAAAAAATATCACTTTACTCCGACCCCCTAACTATGAGTGCCGAGGCGAGGGTGGGGGGGGAGAGAGAGAGAGAGAGGTGGAGGGGAGAGGAAGATGCGGGCCGAGGACGCGTGGCCGTTCGCTGGACTGCCGGAAGCGCTCGGCGTGAAGGCCAGTGGAAAAAAGCACTGGACATCCTCTTTGCATAACACGACTTGTATTAAACTTACGTACCAACTTGAGGAGTATCCGCATTGAAAGATAAACGATGCAGCTAGAACTTATATCAAAGCTCATTTTCGTATCACTTCTCATAGCTGAGTAGCATTTCTGCGAAATGATAGATTTTAGGCAAGTTAACTAATTATTTCTCCGAAGTGGATGATATCAAGTAAACGCCCTATGAAATAAGTTCTAGCAACACCCTACCTGCGCCAAACACTGAAAACAGAATTTCTTTATCTATTAACATGGCGATGTAAAAGTCAACAGTCTGAACGATGTATAATTTCCTGGCGTGGTCTACACTTCCATAAGTGAATGATGCTTCCTATAAAAGGAAGTAAAAACAGATTAGAGTTCCGATTCTCTCTTTGTATGCGCCGATGCACTACGTTACTTATCCCATTGAAGTGACGATGCGTTTCAAAGCTCTCTCAGGCACTACGCAACTTAATTTCAGGTTGTGGAAAAATCATGAAGGAGTGCAAAATCAACCTCACAGCTACCACCGGGGTAAGGTTACAATTTGAATCGACCAAAATAACGGCTCTCTCGTTCGATCATCGGCCGTATCAACCTAGTGTTGGCTGCCTGAAAGGAGGTCCAACCCCTCCCCCACTAGTGAAAGACAAGGAGGTAACCTTGAGTGAAAGCCACCTGGGTAAAATTGAAACTGGGCGAGGGTAGATAATAACAGATAAGGTGGAGTGATCCTCTCGGGCTACCCCCTTCTCTTTCTCGCTGAATGAGTCCCGCGCAGATGAATGTCGTCGCGCCCAGAAATAAGGAATGAAGAACTTTATTCTTGAGGGGTCTTCTGGGTAAAACGGGTTTGGACATGCCAATTGTTCAGATCCGACTGAGGTATCACCCTAAAATCTGACAGCTTTATTGTTTCCGGCTGAGTGATTGAGAGGGATAGATGGATGGAAGGACTGCCTGTAAGGCAATTTCCAAATACCCTGGAAATGATATTTTACCATTCATCACGATAACCTGAATAGAGCCTCATTGCAGGTAATAATTATTTGTCATCACAAAACGAATGAGTGAATGGAATCATGCCTCTATTTGATGCGAAGGCAGCTTGACACACGGAAGTTGATTTCCATTGAAATGTAAAGAGTAGCAATATCTCCAAATATATTACTACTTACTTTTATTATTACTTTTATTACATCTTTGGGCTTTCGTCTTACTTCCGAATCATCCGTAAAAATTTATGACGCATGTAAACAATGAACATTGCAAATTGATACATCTAGATAATATTGTTAAAATTTGTCGCGGCAAAGAAGGGTAGTACCAATCCGCGAGTTGCTGCACGCCGCACCGCCAGCAACAACGGCAAAATAACTTGTCCGGTGGCGCCAAATTTGACATTCCTTCACACGTTTGAATTTTTTGATTGGATATGTATGTTCGTATCTTTGAAAGTCAGATGATCGTAAGTGGAGGACTTACTGTATTCACTTTGGAGAAACCAACGACAGGAATTTAAGGTAAAATGGTGCGCAGCATACATGAAAATCTAGAGGATTCGTGTGAGCCGCGCACCCCCATTTTTTCACCGGCATTTTCGAAAAAAGGTGCGCGTCTTACGCGAGTAAATACGGTAGTTAATTTTTGCTAGGTGGTGCATCGCCCTCGAGAGATATCTGTCATAAAACCGAGCGTATACCGTGGAAAGAACTTTTTGGCCTCGCTATATCCACTTTATTTTACATGTAAAACATAGGCCTTTTGGCGGTACAAAGACAATCACTCGCTAAAACGGGATTATCGCAATAAGCTGTACTCACTATACCGGGCTTCCACTGTAATAAGATAAAAATATAAGTTCATGCAAGTAACAAATGTAAAACATACACAGGTATATAAAACAGAAAGAAAATCAAATAGTCACTAAGGAACTCATTAACTGAGTAACATAATTTATTGAGAAAAACATTCTTAAGTACATGTATTTAAATTTGTGATGAGACTCAAGTTTCTTTTATCGTAGGTGGTAACTTATTAAAAAGAAGTAGACCCATGTTTTTTGGACTCATGGCAAATTTCTGGTTCATACATAGGGTACATGAATGTCAGTGCCTTATTGTAAAGTGATGGTGAACATCAGAGTTGAGATTGAGCTGAGATAGATTACCTTTTGTGGATGAAGTGGCATACATAATGAACACATACGGCAGGGGCAGGATTTACAGATCACAAAACAGCGGCCGGCGATGGCAGGCACAAGAAAATAATAGTGAGCAGAGCAGGACAAGCCAAGAGGCCATTCTACCAGAAGAGGAATCTACTAAGAGCCAGTAATACAAGCTGAGAAAGAAGGAGGCACTTCGTTAAAACTGCTATTACACATATGCCAGCGAAGCCTGGGTGATAACTACAGTAGAACAAAGAAGGTTGAAGGCAATGGAAATTTGGTGTTATAAAGGAAAAATGAAGATCAAATAGATGGAGAGAATTGCCAATGAAAAAGTCCTTTGAAGTGTTAGTCAGAAGATGTAAAATAAAAAATCTCCGTAGTAACTGAGGGGCAAACTTATTGGTCACATATTTGGAAAGAAATAAACTTTGTAGTTTTCCACATGTTTTTTTTCCCCCAACCAGTTTCAACAAATACTCATTGGATTTTATTTGGAAAACTTAGAAATAAGGACATTTCACAAATTGTATAATGAAAAACTGGTAAATGAGGGAGTTACAATGAACTCACCTCTCCTCTCTGTAAGAGCTCCCCCCCCCCCCCACTTTCCTCCACAATTATGGTTACGAAAAACACTGACCTTGCTCCCTCGGAGTAAGCTCGTATTCACCTTCCCTCTTTTCCTAACCCATCCCCCTCCCACTCTTTCCTTCTTTCCCCCTCCTTTTGTCAATGGTATAAATGTGAGGCTAATAGCATTGTGGTTTATTAACCTCTTGAAACTGACGAGGATTCATTGAAACCGGTTGGGGAAAAATAAAAAAAAGTGTGGAAAACCAAAAAGTTTAATTCTTCACAAATATAGAAAAGTTCCACAAAGTACGATTAACGATTAATTTCATAATTGGTCAAATTATGAGACACAACAGTCTCTTGAAAACTGTATTGGAAGAAGATTTAAACGGATGGAAGACCAGAAATAGAATACACAAAGCAAATTATGAAAGACATTACAATAAAAACTTAAGTAGGAATAAAACTGTTAGCTGAGAGGAGAGAGGAGTGGAAAGCAGTAGCAAACCAAACTTCAGATTTGCGATTGTTGTTGATGACGATGAAATAAAAACTAGGTGCAAATTTTTTTGGTGTAATGCATTGTTTTTACAGCACTTACCGGTGCATTTTCATGACACATGATAAGTATCCCCACCTCTCTTGTGTTTGAATACCTCATCAAACCCAAGTTTATGTAGTGCTGAGACTCTAATGAACACTGCTTACATGCTTAATGAGGCATGGCTGCAAGGCCAAGATTTAAGATGCAATGAATTCAGTTACCTTCCTTTGAGGGCAAGGAACAATTCAGACTCCTGAATACTATGGAGTTGTTTTAGAGCAAGAATTTCTGGGGAAACCCACATTCATATCCACGTATAAGGAATATGAATATGCACAATGACATTAATTATTGGCTTAGCCCTAGTATCTACTTTCTTTAACAGAAAGCAAATGCACTCATTTTGTTACATCCAAATTAGATCATATTAAATCAATAGAAATATTTCCCACAGCAAACTGAAGAAGCATCTTTTGACTAATAAATAAAGGCATTTCATGCAATCTTAAAATATAAATTTACCTTGAATGAAGCTCATAAATGTCCTTTCTCCATGAGTCAAGAGCAACCCAATAGCATGAACCAAGGTAATGCAAGTAGCAAAGTCCCCTTCCACTAGGCCTTTCTCTGAGTAATTCATATTTGGTGGGACATTTTTTCTGAAATTTTCCCTTGCAAGAAGAAGCTAAAACAATGGATAAAATAACACCACAATGAATCACAAAATTCTTTTCAGCAGCCATTTATTTCTTCAAATTATATAAACTGGAATAGCAATGTTTAATAAGCTACAATGCATAAAAGAAGGCCTTAAAGTGTCAATTAGTACGCTTATATTATAGTCTTAGGGAATATTGAAGCAGAAAATACATTAAAACGCAATGCAAACAATAAAAGTAACCATTTATGCGCATTCATGGACAGAAACTTTTAAATTTTGAAGTCCAAGTTCATTGGCATATCAATCTGATAGAATGAAATAAATATAAACAAAATGTTACGAACATTAGAAAATCAAAGTTTTGGGCTGCGGCACATAACTTTCAGGTTTATCTCTAGAGAAATTCAAGTTCACTCAAGCAATTAAGACAAGCAAGATAGATGGAGGTGATTTCATTATAAAAAAAAAAGTTGACAAAAATTGAATGAAGATGATGATGAATTTTATGGCAAAAAACTAACCTGAAATTTGGTTAGTTTAGATTTCTGCTTGCAGTAAAGCAGGTTCCGCCTGGTAAGCCTATCAACATAGCAATCCAGAATCTGTAACACACACAAAAAACATACAGAGTAAGAAAATGAAGGAAAATTTTATTCAGAAAATTATTTCAAGTAGAAACTAAACAATTGTAATACTTTTTGCAGTAAACATTAATGGAGTCCAGAAATATATCCTGGAGAAATTTCAAATTTTTCCACAGATTTTTCCAGGTGAGTTACAAAATTTTCCTATTCTTCAGGGGTGGAGGGAAGACTAATTTCAAATTGTAAAATTTTTGCCAATAGACCTCATGCAATTTTTTGTCTAATGCATAAATGTTTAAAAAATGTTGCACATCATGAATAAGTTCCCTCAGTTAACGGTTTTCAACATGGCAAATAGATACCACCATTGTTTTTGCATTTTTCATTCCCACATAGCTTACATACATACTTCCATTTTTGTCACAAATCACTATAAAGATACAAAAGACACTCAAAATTACTAAGTCGATGGGACCAGAAAAATCGGCATTTCGTAATATCAAATTTCGTATGAACGAGTATCTTTCAAAAACATCGCGATGGAGCTCTTTTTTTGTTTCCCTAAATTAAGATGTCCTCTCCCGACGTACTTCCATGATTTACGAAGTTATAATTCATGAAAGTATATTTTAATGAGTATTCATGCCCACAGGGTGCACACAATTGAACACAACTCATTTATCGGAGTCTAACTATTTTTTTCCACCACGTCCTTCCAGCTTTTCGTGGCAGAAAGCCCGAAAATCAGAAGAATCAACCTCCATCCTGCGGAAATTTACATACGACAACTAACTTTTCGTTCTATTTCTTCCAATTAATTATTAGGCAATGAAGCGTCTTTGCACAATTTTTGTGTAGTTTGGACTATGCCTATGAAGCTTCAGAGCGCATTTTTCTATATTACCTATTTCCTAACTGGAGAACTCTTAACTTTAGTGTCAGCGATGTATAATCATCAGTAATATTGATATATGCATACACTAAGGATGTGTGCGACTTGTGCGATCATTTGCACCAAGTACTGTAGACATTAAAAATAAGATTCTCTCACGGATGCTATGCGATGGATGCATGTTATGTATTTTGTACATATACTGATATGCCCGTTAATTTTGCAAAATAACAATCGTTGTTCTCCCTTAGATTCATCTTATTTGTGCGTGGTTATTTCCGATATGATGGAGCTTATAGAAGTTCTTATAGAAGAGTGCAGTTAAAAATGTGTATCTCCTTTGAAAAGTAGATTGTACATACAAGCCACGCACTTCAATGGTGAAGAGAATATAACACCTTTTACACTTCATCGGCTACTAACGATGCTATTGTAAGCGTGCGCGCAGCGGTCAGCGCTAGCGTCACCCCGGTGTTGGTCTCAGCTGAAATGGTAGCCGCCGGATGTGGAATCACATTTAGGTGTGGCTCCTCTAACACCTGGCGGCGCCTTGTTAACGGCGCCGCCAGGCGTTAGAGGTAGAGGTGCGGCGCAAACGGGTAAGGTGAAAAGCCACTGCAATTGCCGGCCAATAGGGAGCCCTCGAGGGGGGTCACGTGGTGACGCGGTGCTGGGCGCTGCGTGGTGGCAAGAGAGACTCGGGGAGTCTCGCGCGGGTGACCGATAAAACGTGTATTGTGTGTGCGTGAATAAATTGTAAAAACAGAACTTCCGACTTGTTCCCTTACCGCGTCTTCTCCGGACCAAATCCTTTTATTTAAGCTAAGCGCTTACAATTGGTGTCAGAAGTGGGATTGCCTCAAGGCGTTGGGAAGTGCGGTAATACCAAGTCGTGAAAAGGTAAGTGACAATGGCGAGTCGCGTTAGTTTATCGGGTCGTGAAATGGAGCTCCAACAGGCGGTGGATGAACTTTGCACGCAGCTAAAAGAAGAAAACGTGATTTTTAGGGCCCGTACAGTAGACGTGGCCGGAGCAGGGGAGAACTCGAGGAAGTCATATTCAATGATATCGGCGATTGAAAGCTTTTCGGGATCCACAGGGGAAAACGTTGAAGCATTCTTTTCGCAATTAGAACAAGTGGGAAGGTTGGGTGGCTGGGATGATGAGGACAGGCTAAGCGCGGTAACACTTCGCACACGCGGAGGAGTCGCGGATCTCCTGAGGGCGAAGACGAGGGCGGGGGGGGGGGGCCTTGAACTACCCCGAAGCAAAGAAGGTGCTGTTGGAGAGATATCAGGGGGTGAAGAATAGGAGATTTTACAGGGAGATGCTGGCAAACGTGCAAATGGGCCCAGGGGAGCTAATAGAGGAGTTTGCAGATCGCATCCGCTATATAAATAGCCATACATGGAAGGAAGAGGGTGATGCTGCCGTGGCTGCCGCTCGCCGGTCGGAGGCGGACGAGAGGGCTTTGGACGCCTTCCTAAATGGCCTTCCCGGCAGGGTAGGGGAGCACACGTGCCTCGCAATGCCGGAGACGTTTGACGCCGCTGTCGCCGCAGCCGTGCGCATGCGGGAGGCCGAGCGAAGGATTCGACCAGAGAGAGAGAGGGGCGAGAGGAAAGAAAAATTTTCTCGGTTCGTGATAGAGCCTGTCACGCCTGTGGCCATTTTGGGCATCTCGCAAGGGACTGCAAACAGAGGGGCAGAATGCAGTGTTTTAATTGCGGGAAGGTAGGACACTGGGCCCGAAACTGCCGGGCGCGAGAACAGGGTAGTTTTAGCCAGCGGGCTGAGATGCCGTTAAACGGTTCCGGGGCCGAGCAAGTCGCCCGCAACGGCCCCAATTAAGGATTGTCTTCCCGTGTGTGCACCGCGAGGGGGGAGTGAAAGACTTGGCGGTGACTGTGACGTGTGGAGGCATGCGGCGGGACATATTAGTGGATACAGGAGCGCAGGTGAGCCTTTTAACTAAGAAGTGCTGTGGGGCCCGAGTACTGAAGAGGTCTACGTTCCGGATAAAGGGATTAAATGGAGGGTTTAATTGGAACTTCGGAGAGGTGGTGGTTCCGTTAGGTTTCGGCGATAGTGTGTATAACCTAAAGGCTCAGGTTGTAGACAGTTTGGGGGGTCACGAGGGAATTTTAGGAATCGACTTCCTCCGCAAAAATGAAGCAATAATTGACGTGAGCAAGGGCGAACTCACAATTGGCGGGCGCATAATTTGCCTGACTGAGAGTAGAAGGATGGAGCCTGTGGAGATTCCGTCGCGGCCAAGGGAGATTGGCGGGCCAACCATCCACGATAAGGCGGAGAGCGGACCGCGGAGGGCGGGACCGCCAACGATGGAGATAAGGACGGAAGGCGTGGCTGCAGCGGCGTGGGGAGGCGGAGCAGCGAACGTCGCAGAGAGACCGAGAGACGCAACGACGAAGGACCCGGCGAAGGAGCCGGGAGATGCGGGGAAGGAATGGCGCCGCCCCTGGGTGAATATGCCGGTGCGGCTTGTTTCAGCGGAGGTCATCCCAGCACAGAGCGTTCGTCTCATGACCCTTCCCCTTGGTGGCGGCTGGAGAGAGGGCCATGAGTGCATGGTTGAGTCGGCGCTGGAAGTGGACGACTGCTGGGTGGCCAGATGTGTTTGTAAGGTGAATGGGGAAGGAGGTGCTAAGATCCAAGTAAGTAACTTTGGAATGATAGATGTAACTCTGAGTAAGGGTACAGTGATCGCGATAGTGAGCGATGTGGAGGAGACAGTGAATAATGGGTGGGACGAAGTAGCAGTGCAAGGGAACGGGAGTGACAGGGACGTATGCATTTCCGTGTGTAAGGCTGGTGACGATGATTTTAAGGACGAGATTGCAAGGAAGTTGTCCCATCTGGACATTGAGGAACAATCGGTACTGCAGCCTTTAATCGGAAGGTATAATCATTTGTTCTCGCCATCGGGAACACCCCCGGCCACACACTTGGTAGAACACCACATTCCTACCGGTGATGCCCGGCCAATTTACAGAAGACCCTACCGGATCACTTGAAGCCATTGATAGACGATTTCGTGAAGGAACAATTAGAGGGGGGAATAATTGTGCCAAGTCACGGCCCCTGGGCTTCGCCCATCGTGATTGTCCCGAAAAAGTCTGAGGACGGAGGGCCGAAGTATCGGTTTTGCATAGATTTTCGCGATTTGAATGCAATAACTAAACCTGATGTTTATCCTCTGCCTAACATTACCGAAGCACTTGACTATTTGGGGGGATGTAGGTATTTCACCACACTCGATTTAACTGCGGGTTACCACCAAATTCCGATGGCTCCAGATTCGCGTGAGAAAACCGCCTTTATTGTGCATAATGGATTGTATGAATACCTCCAATTGCCCTTCGGTCTTAGAAACGCCCCAAGCGTCTTCCAACGCTTCATAGATGGAATTTTTAGAGAAATGTCTCCCACGGAATGCCTAGTGTATCTCGATGATGTCATCGTCTTTAGCGGCTCAATAAAGGAACACGCTTTGCGTTTGGGCAGAGTTTTTGAAAGGCTAGAAACGGCAGGATTGTCATTGAAATTGTCTAAATGCCACTTTGCCTTTCCGCAAGTGAACTATTTGGGACAAATTATTAGTGCAAAAGGTATTTTTCCGGACCCTAGTAAGATTTCAGCGGTAAAGGAATTCCCTACTCCGAAAACAGTGAAGGAAACACAATCCTTTTTGGGCCTAACGAATTATTACCGGCGGTTCATCGAAAACTATGCGGCTATCGCCCGGCCGCTTACATCGCTCTTAAGAAAGGGTACTGCATTCGTTTGGACACCCGAGTGCGACGAAGCAGTGGAAAATTTAAAAACAGCGCTTACGAGCAGTCCCGTATTGGTGTACCCAGATTTCTCTTTGCCTTTTACCATCTCGACAGATGCGAGTAATTTCGCAATAGGTGCCGTTCTGTCTCAAGTGATCAACGGTGAGGAACATCCGGTAGCATTTGCCTCACGGCAACTGAAGAAATCTGAGCTGAATTATACCACAACAGAGAAGGAATTGGTTGGAGTAACTTGGGCCGTCAATCAGTTTAGAAATTATGTTCTCGGACGAAAATTTACCATTGTGACGGACCACGCAGCCCTCACGTGGCTATTCAATTTAAAGGACCCCAACGGCCGATTAATGAGGTGGACATTAAGGGCCGTATTCTAAGACGTTCCTAGAGGAACGACTCTTCCTCTATGATGCGTTTGTGGTGACAACTCAACCTCCAAGCGTTTTTTAAACGTACCTCTTCGGTTGTAGGCTCAACGCTCTCTACAAACAAACGAATCTCTTGATCCTATTAGTAGCATGGCTCAGACCATCCTCCAAAATAGAAGGAACAGTTCCAAGGCCTAATATGGCGGAATGCGTCGATTACCTCCGGATTTAGGCATTTTTTTCCAGACACATCACGCAATATTTTATTTTATTTTATTTATTTCATCAAGCTGAATACAGCCTCGAGGGCCATTTTACATTAGGCGTTGTAACAATAACAAAGGAGAACACACACAACCATGTCCAGGGAGGAGAAAAATCCTCCAGTGGCGGGACTCGAACCCGCGACCTTTGGGTTGGCAGGCGAGGACGTTACCCCGCCGCCACCGAGGCCGACGAGCGATCAAAATATCTTTTTCCATCTTTAATTATTCTTCTTCTTCTTGCTGTTTTGTTAAAGCCGCAATGAACTGTGGGCAGCAAACGTCACACGAAACGTCATCGAAGCATTACGTAGTTATGAGAATTTCAGCGATCTACTCAACAGTCCCTCCAAGCCCCTCCATCGAAGAGGAAAAGTTTGGTTTCGCTGTAGGAACGTTCTAGAATACGAATAGTGGGTAGAGTCACAACTCGCACTCTTCCTCCTCCGGCGAAGAGTAAGAGGAAGAGTATGGTTTAAAAATACGGCCCTAAGACTGGGTGAATACGATTACCGGGTGGTCCACAGGCCAGGAAAAACCCACGCAAATGCTGACGCCTTGAGCAGGAAGGTTTGCCATGTATCTGCCGAAGAAATAATTAATTTTGGAGAAGAGCAGAAACGAGACCCTGAATGTGTAAAGTGGGGAAGGGAAAATAATTTCGTTGTCGTTGGGGACGTTATTTGTAAAAGACACAAGGGAGGAGATAAAATAGTGGTACCACGCAATTGCAGAGAGAGAGTCTTGCGCCAGTGTCATGATCACATACTTTCGGGCCATCTAGGAGTACACACCACCGCGAGTAGGGTCAGAAGGGACTACTGGTGGCCAACGATTTTGGGAGATGTCAAGGAGTATGTGAAGTGTTGTATAGCCTGTAGCCAGCAAAGCCCTTACGGTAAGTGCAGGGCCCCTCTACAGGCACTACCAGCGGCGGAAAGACCCTTCGAGTTCATTGCCATTGACGTAGTGGGCCCTCTTCCAAAGACCGATGGTGGGAATCGATTTATTTTGTCTATCCTAGACCATTTTACAAGATACTTGGTAATGGTGCCTTTGCCCGACCAAACGGCCGAAACCATATCCGTCGCACTGGTAAAACAATGGATATTGAAATTCAGGGTGCTGGAGTTATTGCTTACGGATCAGGGGACTAACTTTATGTCCGATCTGTTCCGACAGATTTGTGGGCTATTGAAGGTAAAACAGCTAAGGACCTCCCCGTTCCACCCACAATGCAATGGCCGAGTTGAGAGAGTTCATCGGACAATCGCAAATATTCTTAGCCATTACGTGAACGTACGAAATGATGACTGGGAAAAACACCTCGCATTTGCCGTGACTGCGTATAACACGAGTAAACACAGGAGCACTGGGTTCACCCCACACGAGTTGGTTTTTGGACAACAGATGGCATCACCTTTCAATTGTCTCGGAATGAGTAGCTCAGGAAAGGAACACCCTGGTGTGACAGGACTACGAGAGAGGTTGAAAGGAATGTGGAAACAATGCGCCCGTAATGATCGTTTAGCAGTGAGGAAAAGGAGGGAAACGGTGAGAGGAAAGGGTAAGGTGAGGGAATATAGAGAAGGTGACTACGTATTTTTAGGTGACCCTTGTTTAAAAATAGGGCAAGTGAAAAAGTTTCATAGACCGTGGAAGGGCCCGTATCGCATGTTGAAAGTAACTTCAAAGTGCAATCTACTGTTGGAGCTTCCATTTCGAACCCTTATTGTGCACATAAGTCGTGTTAAGCCTTATCACGGTCCTGTTCCCCCCCCTGATGCAGTGAATATTGGTGATCGCCCCCGTGGATGGCCAAGAAGAAACCGAATCACCGCGCGAGTTCCGGAGCCAGCTGATCTGACCCCCCCTGAGTGGGAGGACGAGTGGGTGGAAGGTCGAGGGGAATCCTTGGTGACTCAAAGCACAGGAGGAGGAGACGTCAGCGCGGAGAGGGAGAACACCGTTGCCATAGAGGAGGAGAAGTTCCTCCCTGCTTCCCCCTGTGTTGGCCATTCCCCTCCACCCCCTGTCCCTCATCAAGAAGACACTGCCTCTCCGCTCGAGGTGGAAGGAGTCGTCACCCCTCATCCCCCTCCCGCCTCTCCGCTCGAGGTAGAAGGAGTCGCCGCCCCTCATCCCCCGACGTTGTCCATATCGTTTGCGGCCGAGAAGTGGACGTGGTGAGTCATCCCCACCTTACGTGATCCCCCCGCCTGCATCCTCTCATCGCTATTATCTACGCCCGCGGGAGGCGCTGACACGATGGGAGGAGGAAGAAGAGGATCTGGAGGACCTTTAAAGTGTTGGGTTTGGTTGTTGTGGGTGGTGGGGTGTGGTTTGGACCCTACTAGGGGTCAAGAAGTGACACCATTAAAAAGTGGTATATTATTTGAAAGACAGCGAGATGTAATTTTAACTGAACATTCGTGGATGGTAGTAATAAATTTTGATCTGGGTGCCATGAAAGACGAGTATAAAAAGGTGAGACAAATTTTCGATGATGTAAGGGGTAGAATGGAAGGGGAAGTTAGGCAGAGTTTTAGTCGGGGGTATCTCTTGGCGTTTGAAAGAATGAATAGGGAATACCAACATGTCAAGGAGGAAATAGAAACATTAGTGGATTTGGTCGAGAAACGACGAAACAGACGGGGCTGGATCAATTTTGGGGGCCAAGTATTAAAAACAGTTTTCGGAATGCTGGATGAACAGGATCTCCACCGGATTGAGGAAAAGATCAATAAATTAGAGCAGGACGGTTTGGGGATTCGGGGAGAGTTGGACAATCAAATTATAATAATGGCAGGATTAGAGGAGAGGGTGACAAGCAATACCCGATTCCTACGAAATTTAGTTTTGGAATTGATTAGCGAAGCGAACAATAGCCGAAAATTAATTCAGGGATTAGCAGAGGCCGACCGGGAGTTGAGGCAACTGATAGCGACCGAGGAGGCATTGAGGCAGATTGGGCATGTTCTTGTAAATGTTAGGATTAACCTTGTAGGGCTAAGGATGTCGCTAGAAAACAGCGTGTATAATAGTCTTAGCAGTGCCTTGGTTCCCCCTGGAAAGTTTTTAGAAATTATTAAAAGAATTCGCGATAATATTAACCCTCCTCTCCATATGTTAGCTCCTTGTGACCACGAATCACTGTATTTTTATTACCATATGGCGACAGCATCAGCTGTAGTAGTCAAAGACCGGCTACGGTTAGTTGTAGAAATCCCTTTGGGAAGTAAGGATAGTATGTTTGAACACTATAAACTGAAGTCTTTCCCAGTTTGGCATCAGAAACTGATGGTTTTCGGAAAATGAAGGGTTAGGGACACAATGCTAATAAACGGGGATCGGTCATATTATTCAGTTTTAAATGAAGACGAGATGTTTGAATGTAAAAAGGGGCAAATTAATACTTGTCCGACTAAGTTTGTTTTGCGAACCGGATCATGGAAGAGTTGCGAGTATGATTTGTTTTTAGGAAGAGGAGCTGCTGAATGTGAAAGGGAAGGGGTTAATTTCACTGAGCCATATTTCGACCGAGTGAATCAAGGGTGGATTTACGCAATGCCAAGTCCATCCCATATCACAGTCGCGTGTCGGAACGCGGCTACAGCGAATAGGCCAGACTCTCGCCAACTTGAGGGGAGTGGGCTGATTACGAATGTCAGCCACTGTGACATTGTGGGAAGCAATTTTAAGTTATTAGCCAGTGGGTACCAATGGAGCGAAATAAAGGGGAAATTATTAGAAATAGTCCTTCAGGATGTTAGGATAGTCGAGGATGAAGGCAGCCTAGATATTGGAAACGACTCGAATCTGGAGGGTCTGCGAGACGAACTGGGACGGGAATTAATGACGCACAGGCGCTCAGTGGATTTTAATAAATGGGTAGGGAGACTGCGAGCAGATAGCACCTCTACTCGTAATGGAAATTTGGAAATCATTGGGGGGTTAGGGAGCGCCATTGGGATAACAATTCTGATGTTATATTTGTACTGGAAGCGGTCGGCGCTGAGCAGTAATTGCAGCGGGAGAGCGGTAGAAAGGAAGAGGAGGAAAGGAGTAATTGACGCGAAGAATGTGCGCGTCACGCTATCGAGCTTGGAAGCCCCTGCTGAAGAAGTGGGAGCAGAGCCCGATGAAATAATTAGGAATGAAGCCTGAGGTTGGGGTAGATTCAATGTCTTACAGGGGTTATTTTATTTTCATGAACGGAACATATCATTCCGCTAATTTCAAGAAAAAACACATTATTGAGATGAATAAGTTTGGTGTATATGTTTGGATAGTGATGTTGATAAGGGATTTCACTTAAACTTGAACATTTTATAATTAAATGAATATTGGTAAATGTCAAAATAACAGGTTTAAATGGACTATATGATAAAAGTGTTATAAACAGTCAATGTGCAATGGAAGAAGAATTTCTAGAACAAACCTCACAAGATATAACAACCAGTGCATGAATAGTAGTGAATTGTAGAGGGTGTTAGTTTGCATGGACTATGAATTGGGACTGTATGTGTGTAGTCATGTGTATGTATTTGTTTCCCTTTGTCATTCCCATTCCATTTATTTTGTTTACCTATGTAGGTCATGGGCAAAACGATTGTGGTGAGTCTTTATATTGTTGGGTGAAAACTATTTTCCAGGGGCAGTGTTATTTTCTGGGTTGCATTTAAATAATTAATGTATAATCTGATTGTTATTTTTAGAACATTGGTTGACTGATTGGTTGTTGAATGAATCGCTGAATACAACATGTTATTCATTATTATTCAGCGATTCACTTTTGGGGGAAAGTGGTGTAAGCGTGCGCGCAGCGGTCAGCGCTAGCGTCACCCCGGTGTTGGTCTCAGCTGAAATGGTAGCCGCCGGATGTGGAATCACATTTAGGTGTGGCTCCTCTAACACCTGGCGGCGCCTTGCCGTGGGATCTTGCTCCGTGGGAAGATGCATGGGTAAGGTGAAAAGCCACTGCAATTGCCGGCCAATAGGGAGCCCTCGAGGGGGGTCATGCGGTGACGCGGTGCTGGGCGCTGCGTGGTGGCAAGAGAGACTCGGGGAGTCTCGCGCGGGTGACCGATAAAACATGTATTGTGTGTGCGTGAATAAATTGTAAAAACAGAACTTCCGACTTGTTCCCTTACCGCGTCTTCTCCGGACCAAATCCTTTTATTTAAGCTAAGCGCTTACACTATCAAAATAAATCAAAAATTTTCGTTTTCCACTCAACTAAGTGAAAACTCAATTTTTGGCTCCATTCAGATTAGGTTGTCTGCTCTTCATTCATTAAATCTCATGCTTCATTTAAAAATTCGATATTGAACTAAAATTATGGATATTTTTGGTTATCGTTTTTCCTCTGCTTTCGATCAAGCAAGGAGATTTTCGTCCGAGCATTGCAGCTCCAGGTCAGGCCACGCACCAGGCCGGAATTAGCTGTCTTTCCCTCCTTTCCCCATCATTGCGTGGGTTACTCCATTCACCCTCACAAAAACAGCTACGAGACCCATGGTCTCAGAGTATCGTGCGTCAGGTAGGAGGTTGATCTAGTTGAGAGTCAAGGCCAAGGGATGCGCACAAGGAATAAACATCGAATGAATCATCAGCTATATGCCGAATAGTTACATTTGATCTTCCTGTCACATCTTATCTTCCTCCTCCCTTACCTTAACCGGCTGCGTCAGGGGAGAGGGAGGACATGCATTGTTTGTGTTGAGGGGGTGGGACATGGGGGGCGTACGAAGGGGCCTGATCTCCTCAAGGGCCGCCACGGGGGCTTCGGTGTGAAGGTGATGGCTCGTGGCCACCCGCAGAGTGGGGAGGGGGGAACCGCCTTGATATGTAGTGAGTGTCGTATCATTGGACTTGTAAACTTTAGAAGTGAGCAAGGTTCCCTTCATATTTATCAGGGGCTGTGGAATTTATTTCCTTGCTCTATTGATATTGTCTCCTAGGCTTCTTCCTAACTTTTTAAAAATTCATTTGCTAGCCTTATGAAAAGTAATTATTGGTGGTGATATTCCATCCTTTCTGCAAAACAGGTCCATTATCATTAGAACTATGAAATCAAAGACATGCTCAGTTGTGGGATGGCTGATATATTTTTCAAAATATGGAATCCCATTGCCCAAGACTCAGAATCAACATCTACAGTCTACCAATATATTTTTCCGAACTTATCGGGCTTGTTCGCCATGAATTGTGAAAAAAGGACAATGTGCTTTAGATAAATAGTTCCTCGTCCACTGCAAAGTTTGGATCAGGACAGTAGACAGAAATGATAATTACCAATAAATCTATTCCATACAAAGGAAAAAAAACAAGCCGGTCACTCTTTACATCTACATACTACCCCGTAAGCCACCTCAATAGGCGTGTGGCGGGGGGTGTTAGGACACCAGCCGTTCACATATAAAAAGGAAACGCTCTAATGAAATTACGCCTAACATTTATTATAGTCCTTTAGGTGCTGTGATCAAATAGACTTCATACCAAATCTCAAGAAGAGACGGGATAGTTATCGTAATTATCATCTGAGGTAAAATACCACGTGGTAACTTATGGTAATTTTTTAAAATTTACCGTAATTTTCCAGTATTTTTTTTAGTTTTATGTATTAAACAGCAAACGTATGGTTAAACAGGAAAGCCAATATAGCAAAAGGAAGAAGGGAATAGCGATGTTTAAACCATAACCTAATACACAACATATTAATCTAATAGAAATTTTTAAAAATGTAAAAAGAAGTACGGCAGCAACATGCAATCTGGCTTTCTTTTGTCAAAGTATGAGAAATTTTCAAGAAGAATATTCTAATGCATTACTCTTAGAGATGGGAAAATTAAAGTCATTTTCATCTGAGGTAAATTACCACCACGTGGTAAATTACGGAAATTTTTTAAAATTTACCGTAATTTTCCTGCATTTTTTAGTTTTATGTATTAAACAGCAAATGTATGGTTAAATAAGAAAGCCAATAGAAATAGGAAGAAGGGAATAACCATGTTTGAACCATGCCTAATACAGCATTAATCTATTACAAATTTTAAAATAGTAAGAAGAACACGCAATTCGAATAGCAGCAACACGCAATCTGGCTTCCTTTTGTCAAAGCATGAGAAATTTTCAAGAAGAATATTCTAATGCTTTAATGTTACAATTTAAGTAAAATATTCCAAAAATGAGTTGTACATGCCTCAATTTATTATTAAACACGTAGGAAATGTCAACTTGGCTTAAAAGAACTTGTTCGGAATTTATCTGTATGAAAAGTTATCGCAAACATAGTTGAATTATCTATAAAATTATGGTAATTTACAATGGATGTGGTAAATTACGAAAAATACCACGGTAATTTACGAAAATTACCCAGTAATTTTCAGGGTGGCCCATCTCTAATTACTCTATAAGTAGGGACCCTGAAATTTCGCGAATGGGTTTTTTCGCGGATTTTTTTAAAAGAGCATTTAAGTTGTTATTTTGATGTTTAAAGCCCTAATAAGTGAAAATTTGCCATTTTAACGTTAACGAAATTCACCGAAATTTCGCGAATAACTTTTTATTCGCGAAATTTAACGGTATTTGGCTGTTAGTGCGATATTTTGCGCGAAATTTCACCTTTTAAAATTCTATCGTAAGATATTTTGCGAAAATAAAACATGAAATTCTTCAAGTTTTATTTTGATATGTATGTAAAACGCGTAATGAAAGTCACCGTCCCATTTGGTGAAAAATGTTTGCAAACTCATGGTGTGAAATAAATAAATAATTATTATTAACGTGACCACGCCGCTATCATCAGTCTAATAATGCACGTAACCATGATATCTGCGTATATCTCCCTAGATCGCATTCATGGTGGCGCGGTCGGGCACATCGTTTTCGTCGCGCCGCCGAAATATGACCTGTGTAGTATTTATCCCGATGGATTCTTCAAAAAAGTTGCCATTCAAGCAATTGCGCTTATGAAAGATGATTTCAGAAAGTCTGCGCATAGCATTAATTGGACCAATAACTACGCTAGACAAGAGTAGCTTAAATGTGTTCGCGGTTTTGGCGAAGAGACAAATAAAGTTGTCAATTGGACGTAATAATCGCGCGATCTTATTCAAAGAGCGCTCTACCTAAGCTGTGACTGACGGGTCGTAATTACTCCTCGGGTAGACAAAATGAGTTATTTAAGGATAAACTAACGAATGCACTGACTGATGTTGAGTATATTATGTTGCCGACTTTATGAAATGACTCCGGCGCGACGGCAATCACGCCGCAGCGAACTGATTCGGCGCCCGTGGCGGAGGGTCGGCGGCTGGAGAGTCGCCGGCATGGAGGAGCGGTAAAAAGTACAAGATGGGGACAAACTAATATTTCCGTATGATGCGGCGCATTATTTGTCCCGAAAGAAATTTTAAAAAATTAAGTCAGGCAAGCCCGCATTAATTCTCATTTCGAATAAGTTGCGGCGTCGTCGGCGCGACGGGGAGGTACCTAAACTAGTGTCACCACACGTTTATACTTAGTTAGTTCGATGGGATCTACTGTTGATCAGAAAAAGAATCTCTGTAGACCATAATGCCGAAAACTGTCAGCATATTTGATCGCCAAAAGGAGTTTGAAAGCGATGGTTTATATATATTTGACGCAAGAAGCAAAATCATGATGTGCGAATTTTGTAACATCCGAATCGACTGGAGGAGAAAAGATTCCATCGTAAAACTAATAAGAGGCAGCAGCAAGCACATCAATTATGTCCAAAGATCGAAAAATGTTGAAGGACGACGACGGACGTTGAATAAGCGACAAATTATCCATATCAGACACAATCAGCAATGCAAAAAAAGTCAAGCAAGAAAAAGAGGAATTGATTTGTGACCCAGTTAGTAATCTGACTTTTATGTTTATGCCTTTTATGTCTATTAATTTTCCGAGGGATATCCTCCAGCACCCCTGATTCGCTGAGAGTCATTGCATATTGCGTACTTTAGCAACTGAACTTCGCACGCAGCAAGAATTTATTGTGTTGAAAATTTGGGAATAACTGCAGGAGCAGGAAAAATTACAGGTTCTGATACCTGCAGTGCAAAATATACTCCACAAGTTGCCAAAAGAGAAAGGAGCAGATAAAGGCATCAGAGTAAAGGCCAACAATTTGCAATTATGTGTGATAAGACCACTGACAGGAAGGGTCTGTGTGTATTCATTGTCTTGCTAAGGATACTGTCCTGCACCGTGGAGCAGGAGATCTTTGTAGGGGCATTTAAAATGCTAGAACAGGCAAATGCAACTGAATGCTCCAGAGCTGTAATGGCTGTAATACAAGAATTTGAAATTTCTTACCACAATTCCATAGCTTTGGTAACAGATTCAGTTAGATACATGACTTTGTGTGCCCAAATGTGTAACGTTCTCTACCCTGCAATGACACACGTTTAGTGTTGGGCCCATTAGCTGAATCTTGCAGCCAATTTGTTTTCTACAGAGCTTCATGATTTGAATGTATGAGTGTCCAATGGAAAAATGTTCTTTCTCAACACTAGAAAGGGTAAACATAGATATATTTCTTTCGTAAAAGAGAGCTATCCAGAAGATGAATTAAAGACAACTGCTTTTCCATCACCAGTCACGACAAGATGGAATTCTTGGTTCAAGTCAGCAATTTATATTGGGGAACATATTCAGGATATGGCAGACTTTAGCAAGACTGTGGATGAGGGAGGTGTTGCAGTGAAATACTTAGCTAAATTAAAAGAGCAAAACATTCAAATAATCAAAGCCATTGGAACTTTTCTCAAAGAACATGGGCAACAGATAATTGACTCCTTCGTCGCCTTAGAGGGATCATCATTTCCTTTCATACATAAGTTGCAAAGTAGAATTGATGGCCTACTTCACAATTTTAAGATAGTTAGTAAAGGTTTATTAGGCAGTCAGACAACTTCTGCCATTAATAACCTTAAGTCAGTGGTAAGGAGGGGAGATTTAATATAACTGTTCACAAATCTAGGGAGTTTGTGTGAGGCTAAGTTAACTAGGCTTTTAACACCAGATACTGCCCGGAACTTGACTTTAAGTGTGGGAAAAAAATTTGATGTGAAGAACATTATCCAAAACACTGAAGCATTCCTTGTGCAGATAGCAGCATCCATTAATTTTATGAATAAACTTGACAGAACAGTGCTACTTACTGGATCTTTGTGCATGCAATCTACTGTAAAAGAAAAATTGCAACAAGGTAAGAAAGTTGATGTGCTCCATACATTTCTGAGCATCAAGGGAGACAACAGTGAGTTTGTGGAACCTTGTGTAAAGGTATTGTGGGTTTCATGTTCAAATGTGGATTGTGAGCGGCCTATTTCTTCATATGGAAATATACTAAGTGATTTGAGAACTAATGCTTCCCCAGAAACTTTGGAAATGCAACTTTAAATAATCTTTGGCTCTTCATGTGACTGAGTTATGCCACGATATGTAATGCATGTATATGTTTACTTCTTAAGTAATTTATTTATATATTAATCTCTTATTTTATATATTTATAAATGGTTATATCTTACAACTTTTTCTTTTTACCTGTTTCATGAAATTCAAGATTTTTAACCTGCTGCCACTATGATAATCGATTTTTTTACACTTTCCCTTGACCTTTTTTACCACTTTTCAGGGTCCCTACACATTATGCTTTGAATATGCAAAGAAGCAGTACCAAGGAAATTGACGATAGGCAACCCACACAACACAGTCCTCACAGGCTGGGTGTTCATTGAGTCACCTTTGTAACGGCGTGTATTTTGCCTGTATCTGTGTATTTTGTTGACTATCAATAAAGATTTGATAGAATAAGTTAGATATATCAATTTATGCCTCTAATACAATTCTTTGTTTGTTTAAATTGAGAAATATGTAAATATTTTTTTCACCGCCGGAGCATGAAATTTGCGATTTTTGCACCGCTGGGGCTATGATTTTTACACCGCTTTCCCTCGAGTTTATTTACCACTTTTCAGGGTCCTTATCTATAAGTAATGTTGTAATTTAAGTAAAATATTCCAAAAATGGGGAGCATGGTGGCCTAGTGGGTAGAGCACTTGGATACTGATCGAAGGGTCCCGAGTTCAAATTTGGGTGAAGCCTTTGAACGCCCCCAAACAAAAAAAATCCTCGGAGCACGAGGTGGCCCAGGGAAAGGAACTGGAAAGTCCAGCGGCCACGTCTGCCGCATCTGGACATCGCGGCTGGACGACTGGGCCAGGTGGCTTCATTCAGGCATCAAAGGTCCCGTTTCCGCAGCTGGGCGATGAGGGAGAATATGTACTATTTAGTTTAATTACGAATTTAGTATCGGTTTGCGTTTCCTGAGAGTGAGTTGATTTTGAGCTGAATTGGATGGTGGCGATTTAGTTTTGTTGCTTTTGTTGGAAGACGACGACCAAATGCTGTAAGTAGTTGAACAGAAAAGGGCTGGAAAGGACATTTTATATAAGATGCGGAGAGGGGAGAGCAGAAAAATCACCAAAAATCGGGACTGCCCGACTATGCGTCCACATCTCGACTGCTCTCGAAGCAGTCGAGGTGCAACAGTCGAGCATCAGCAGTCAAACGTGACGGCCGAGACATCTCAGCGAAACCATGCCCATTTGATATACATTGGATGAGTACGGCAGTTTCATACATTCTCATACATTACTCTATAAAGCTATCATTGAAGTAAAATATTCCAAAAATAAGTTATGCTACAATTAATAATTAAACACGTAGGGAATGTGGGCTTGGCTTGAAAGAACATGTTGGGAATTTATCAGTATGAAAAATTATCTCAAACATCGGTGAATTATCTAGAAAATTACCAAAAATTACGGTAATTTTCAAGGGGCGCGGTATATTGTGAAAAATAACCTGGTAATTTACAAAGATTCCTGTGGTAAATTTCAGAGTGGCCCATCTCTACTCACACACATTATTGGACATGTGCAGGTAAAGGTGGCCGGCAGTCGAGAAAGCAAGAAGGGTCTTGGTTTTCTCAGATCCCTCTCCCTTGGCCAGGGGCGAGGGCTTTAGCCTTCAAGGACACTATGCCCCTCCCTTAAGGCTATCCTTTTATAAACATCTGGACACATCAAAAGCAATATTGCCCCCGCTGGAAGGCATTTTCTTGGAACGAAATTAAGAACGCTGGGAGATGTTGAAGTTTGAGCTACTGCTGTCCTTTCGATGTCCCGACGATGGTTTGACTGCCTTACATCAAAAGCAAGATGCAAAAAATCATTCGTTCATTGCCTGTGAACATTGAAAACGATAATAGAATGGATGATTGACATAAACAAGGCAAAAGACAAGATTTAGGTTGCAACCGAAGGTGACTTGCCACAAAGTTGGGCTATGAGAGTGCTTAGCATCGCACACAATCATTTCCCAGTCAAAATATTGCTATTCTAGAGTGGCTTGGGGTATTATTAAGAGTAATAACAGTCCCAATGATGCTGAATCCCCATTTTTTATAAATGATAATAATGGTTACAGTATAACGGACCCCATTGAACTTTCTAATGTATTCAATAAGCACTTCATAGATCTCCCTGATGTACATCATCCAATGCCTAGTGAGTCAACAATGTATGCCTAACCTATCATCATCTTCAATGTGCCCAGTAGTGAAAGTGAGCTAAGGTCCTATCTAGAAAAGGTTGGAATGAAAAAGTCAGCTGACATTGACAGAATTACTGGTAAAATTATTAAAAAGTGTGGGGATGCTATAATTAACCATTTGTTAATGCTTGTCAATCAGTCTTTTGCTGAAGGCACATATCCAGAAGCTCTAAAACCATCAAAGGTTGTTCCAGTCTTTAAGAAAAAAGGTGAAAGTGAAAATATTAACAATTATAGACCTATACATATCTATTATTTCCCAGTTTGGGAAAATATTTGAGTATGTGTTCTATAATAGACTAACTGATTACTTGGACAGTGTCAATCTGTTGTCTGCTTTCCAGTTTGGCTTTCGTAAACGGAAGTCTACTGAACAAGCCTTATTTAATGCTATTGATTATGTTATGAATGAAATTAACAAAAAATGCAAGGTGATGGGCATATTTTTTGACCTGAGCAGAGCCTTTGATGTTGTAAATCATACTACTTGCTTCTTAAATGCGAGAAGTTTGGTATTAGAGGCATAGCCCTACAGTGGCTTAAGACATATCTTGCTGCACGGCATCAGAGGGTAGCATATCGAAGAGGTGGTAAAATTTTTCTATCCTCATCACTCAGCGTGAACAAAGGTGTACCTCAAGGCTCCGTATTGTGCACTTTATTATTCTTATTATATGTCCATGAATTACCTAAAAAGTTAATGATTAACCCCTTCCCTGACAAGGACGAGTTAACTCGTCCTAACCAGGTGTGTCAAATCGCGTCAGGGACGAGTTAACTCGTCCAAGGCCGCTCTTTCGACTTCCTAGCTTCCGAAGACGAATAATCTCGTCCCCTTCGTAGAAATTCTATCTCTAGGCAGCAGATGGCGTTTGCAGACACACTGGTTCATTTTTAGCCAGTTTTTGAGACTTATTTCGTTGCATTAGCGTATGGAATTGCGTCATAATTTTCGTAATTTTTACCTTGGTATTTGGACAATTACACGTGAGATTTAGCGCATAATCTGCTCTTGTTTTAGATAAATTTATCTGGTATCGAATTCATACATTTAGACGTAATATCAATGCATGTATACGGCATTCAAATGTTATTACATTTACAAAAATATTGCATTTGTTTTTTATTTTTGGGTTCATAACGCTAAATATAATTGATTCCGACATTCATGGCCATCTCCATCTGACTGGCCAGATGCAAAAATAACAGTCATTCGATATACACTCGTAACGGTGATACTATGTATTAGGAAAAATAAAAATAATCCCTTACTATCGCTTCTAAACAATACATTACGTACCTACCTACCCGTAAACTGCACCACGGATGTGTGGCAGGGGGTGATATGCAATCAGCCATATAAAAAGCGAATACAGGATAAAGGAATATTCGGATAAAGCTATGACTAGTGAAGCGTGTTTTCGCATGATTAGTCTAGATATGTTCATGCTCTAGTAATACATTGTGTGGGAGTAGAAAGAATTGTTGAACTTATGCACACCTATTACAGCAAATTTCTCAAATACTTAGCCTTCCTTTTCTGTCCTTCGAATGCGGTGTTGTAGTAAAATAAAATCTGCCGTGTTGACGTGAAACTCGTGATTTCTCAGACTCGTAAGTAACCTTTCAGTCTCTAGTGGCTTCCACTTATACAACAAACGGCTTTTAGAGGTTGAGATTTAGACGATGATAGTCATCTTATATCCAACCCCTGTAAATGTCATTTTTCGGGAAAAATCGGAAGAAATCTCTCAATTACAGCATAACTGGTAGTTCAAAAAATGTTCAGGAAAGTGGCAGTGGCTTGCTTTCCCGTTCATTACATTACATTCAGGTTTCCTCTCGCGCTCATGTATTACGCTGCAGCCCTCTTTCTTCCAAGGTCACCCAAGAAAAAAGGGGCAATAGATAAGGGGTGCCCCGCCAAGAGTGCATTGTCCGTCTGGGAAGCCTCATGAAAATGGTTGGGCGTGCGGTCGCTTTCCGACCCTGCTTGATGCCTGTCATAATAGGGCCATAATTTCTTCACTCAAGTGGGACAGCGGACCCTTATGAATGGGAAAGATCTTCTGTGGAAAAGAATGCCTTCATCCTCATTGCTTTACGACCTCATGTGCTTGTTTTGCGGTAATCTTTGAAAGCGAAGAATACGCACATAAGGAAAAGGCATATTTTCCCTCAGACATGCATTTAGCAAGACTTTGAGCAGGAAGACTCCGCCTTTGTTATTATTTCCCCTGATTTCCATCTTTCTCGGTACCCCTCCCTTCTCTCTAAATCTCACCGATTTGTCTTATCCTCTTCGGGAAGGTACTGTATACAAGCTTATGTCAATATCTCCGTGGATATTCCTAGTGTACCCCTGACATTCTTTTACCTTTATCAAAGGGTGTTGACATAAAATCATTTCAATTTATCCTAAATTTTCAACAGAGACATAAGTTAGTTCTTCACTCTCCTCCTGAGCATTCACGTCTAGTGTCCCTTCTCCATCAGCGTTTCACAGAAATACGTTTTTATGTGATTAGATTTCGATAGCAATTTTTGGTTGCCTCAGTGTTTTTTTACTGTTTTGCTTTATTCATTCTGCAACAGAAAGTGAGAGTGAAAGGGTGTTGAGGTGGAAAAAAGAAATTTAGATACTTCGGGATCTGAATCGAGCTTCTCCGAGCATACCATATCAGATGCCGAGTGCGAAGGTGAGCCTATTGAAGACGACCAATGGAGAGAAATGAAAAGTAGCGAATCTCCCCCTCCTTGCACCCGCAAGGTTCAATTTTGAAAGTGCTTCATCACTCAATTTTGAAGTTCAAGAAGATGGCGGTGTACTCCAGTTTCTTCAGCTGTTCTTCGGCAATGAATTCATGTAACTAATTACTGATGAGACAAATTGGTATGCTAATCAGTGTCTTCGTGAAAAACGCTCTGGTTCCAGAGAACAATGGCGTGAAGTGAGTGCTCCTGAAATACGAGTTTTCTTGGCGCTACCCAGACGGCACAAGGAATTTTCGTATCTGAATACGAGGGTTGACGATCAAGATACTTAAAATAGCACTTAGGAAGTTAGTGAAAAGATTTTGGCCAAGAATTTGCTCTAATGATAAAATAAATGAGTTCAGATGGTAAATGGGAACAGGCAAATTGCAAATTCATCAATATAATTGTATCATACGGTTCCTAATTTAAAAAAACACGTAAATTAACACATGCATCGCTTGGTATCCAGTTCATACATGAATACAAGTATACCTTTGATACGTGGTTCGTCTCAGGTCTGGGACAATTTTTTGTCTCATGTGGAGTTATACTTACGAAAATGCTTAGAACTTGTCCGTATGTAACGAAAAGTTATCTATAAAATTCACAAAAGACTTCTTCACGTACTGAAAGGTTAGTTGTATAACTTCATTAAAATCTCGATATAATTATAAATTTGATGTACCCATCAAATCGACTGAACACGCAATTTTAAGTTAGACATGCGAGAATATATGAGATTTAAGGCAAACAATAACCTCATTTCTCCTTCTGAATTCTTTTCAATGGCTTACTTACATAATCTAAATCATTTTCATTATTAACGTGATCAAGAGGTTGTGATATTACAATAAATTCGTCTGCCGAAAGAAGTTTGTTTACTGAAAGAAGTTTGTTTACTACTTTTACCAATAGATGTCTCTGCAATGAACAATAACGAAACGATATCGCCACAGGTTGCACATAATTCCTTTTTGGTTAGGTCGATGGCATATTTATTGTTTTTGGAATGTAATATTTTAGCGGTATGAAATTAACTTATTTGAAGCTGGTATTTATTGCATTGTGTACGTATTCAGATAATATTTTACAGGCAAGTGCATGAGTGTCTTTGCTTCTTCGTAGTTAACCAGCAATCATTTTCGTTCCTCAGTGTTGTCAGGCATTGTGGGAGTTCCCTGTGCCCCTGTGACTTTTACTGTTGCCTTTCAGTAATGTTTTCGAAAAGGAGAAAGCCAATACGGGAGTTATCTTCCAGACACCATCGCCGTCTGATAGCTAGTGTTGACCCTGGTAACGCAGCATTGCAGGAGGAAATTCAAGTTCTTGGTGATGACGAGGTTCTCCCTGATACTGAGGGTACAGTGGAGGCTGCTGATCTCTCCCGGGACTATCCAGAGTCAGGTAATGAGTCAACAGACTCTGAAGTTTTGGTGGAGTCTTTAGACTGGGAAGACTGTGATGAATCGTCTTCAGACTCTGGGGAATCAGTGTGTGGTTCCTTGGTTCACCTTCAGTATTCTGATGTGCCTCATCTAATCCTACTTTAAATTGCTATTGCAGACCAATCTTGATGACATCATTTGTAAGATATCTTTGCTTTGTGTAACAGTGGTTATTGATGTGCCTCATCAAATCCTATTTTGAAGAATAATTGGCCAACCACGATGAAAGAACTATTTAAGTGCAATAGCTGTGTGTTATCGTTTTTTCCTTTTTCGTCATGGTACTCGTTTGCTCACATTCACCCTCTCATTTTTGATGTCTCTACTTTTGCCTCTTTCAATGCTCACTGCTGCTTCATTGCTCTCCCTTGCAGAGTAACCAGACAAGAAGTCATAGTTAGCGTTCTTGTAGTCAGTATCAAGTTTCAATTTCCTTGATTAACCCGTAATACTCCGATGTTAGAATATGTAGGGTGAACTAAGTTGTACCATCAAAGAGAATTGCCTTGGTTGTGTTTGCTGTGCCTCCCTCGTTAATTTTCGCTAATATGATCCGTTTCTTGTGAGTGGGTGGTTTTTGAATTGCCTGATTTAAGAATATCCCCTTGTGGCTACTGAAAAAAATTGGGTTTGCAAGGTGCAATAGTAATGGTGTAAATTACTCGGTAGTACACTTCCCCTTCAGCAGCTGTGGTCATATGAAGGGTGCAAAGTTATAGTATCCTTCATTGTCTTTGTAGTACTTTCTTTGTGACAATATATGCTGTGAGAAGAGGATTACCAAGTCATAAAAGTGTTGTGTGGTATTGTGCATATATGGGACGTAGCTTTCATTATTGTATCTTGGATAAATTATGAGTTAATAGTTTCAATTGACTTAATGTTTATCTGTGTTATGTGAGTTCCTGTTCGTTATTAAAGTAACTTTAACGTTGTTGTATTTTTATTGTTATAATGTTCGTAAGGCTGTGTACCAGATTGAGTTTCAGATTTATGATACCCACTGACATGAATAAAGTCACCTGTGCATTGGTATCTTGAAACGTTTTCTGCCATTACCATTTCCAATTTTCATCACCATTCCGCCTTAGGATGCTGTATTATGTGATAACTCGGATCGGTGGCTGCAGATCCGTAAGAAAGGTTTGTTATGCATGTATTCGTAAATGCTTGATTAGTGGATTATATAAGAATTTACTTTTTCATTAAGTGACAGTTTTCGTCGTGTTCTTAGTGAGTGATAATTATCAACGACGAAATTAGTAAAGCGTTAAATTAATAAGTGAAAAATGATTTCGGCCCCCAGCAGACAACACTTATCGATTGTGGCAAGTTCGATAGATATCGTTTTCTAAAGGTTCGATTCGATATATCGAATGTGGCCAACGATCGCTCTGGTATCTTTTCGTGCGCGCACTTCGTAGTGGCCATTGCCATTCTCCGTACGCACTTCGGCAACAGTCCGGCAGTAAATAGTATCCATTGACGAAAGTCGACGAGGCGGTTCGTATCGCCTTCGTCATTGGATAATAACTACATATAAATTAGATACCAAGGGCCGTGTGCCGTCTGGGTAATAATGCTGCAGAGCATTGTGAAAAAGCCGGACAAAGAGCATTTTTGGACCACACGGTGGATTCTGTGTACGTCATTTTTTTGGGAAACGATGTCATATCGCCGATTTGCAAAAAAATCTGGAAAAATTTACACTTCACAAAAATGAGGAATATGTCGCAGAAATACGTACTAATCCAAAACTGAATAAAATTTGAAAAATCTACCAAATTTTGAACAGGTTATGGAAGGAAGTCATATTTGAATAATAGACTTGACCTCATCGAAAAAAATTATTGAGGAGTACATCCCCAATTTTTTGCTCCTGACGTGGGTAGGCCACCCGCAACACCTCACCCTCTCCGCCCCTTAGAAATGCACTTTTCTGAGCTGATCCAAGCCACTGATAAGAAGGCAAGCCCAACACACAAGTGCTTTATATGTACTAGAAATCGAGATGTGCACGGGAAAATTATTCGAAGGGAAAGCAGATATTTTTGCCCAGATTGCGATGTAACTCTGTGGTTGTAACGCTCTCTCTCACCATGTTTTAGGACTTATCACACAAAAAAATCTGAAAATAATTAAAATTTGTACTACTCGATTTGGATATATGTTAGGGTTGTAGAATTTTCAATAAAAATATAGATATTTTGGCTTAAATACTTGTTCTAGCTGAGGTAGAAGTGAATCTCTCTCACTTTAGACAATTTATAACAATAAGGGTTTAAATTTAAATTATTAATAAATAAAAGCTCAATGCTCAAAATAAACTTTTTTTCCCATCATTATAACATATAAATAATTAAAAAATGCAATAAAAAAATATGATCCTTTTTGGAACCATTTCCTCAAAAAAATGTGTCAGGTGAGGGGTTAATACAAATATTAAATGCATAATGTATGCTGACAATGCCAGTATTTTAGTGTCTGGGAAAACTTTGCTCAATTTAATTGAGTCAGGTGAATTGTTAATACAGCAAATGGGGTAGTTGGTGTGATAATAATGATTTATACATTGAATAAAAATATATCAAAAACTTTTCAATCAACAATTAATGCACGTATGATAATAACCACTTACAGAGGAATTGTGGTATTCTCAATGTTTCAAATAATGTTAAATTTCTTGAGGTAGATGTTGATTCTGTGATGAAGTGGTACACACACACCACAAACGTATGTAAAAAAACTGAATTCTGTATTCTACCTGTTATCTGTTTTGAAACATACAGTTAGTTTAGATAAAATTAAAACTCTAAGGATTATCCTGTATTTCCTATGGCATAGTTTTATGGGGGATCTACATCCACTTTAAATATGTGTTTATAATCAAAAAGAAATTTGTAAGAAGTATTTGTAAAGTGCATTACAGGTCTCATTGTCGACCTCTGTTCAAGAATTAAAGGTTACTAACAGGGCCATCTGTTTATATATATCATGCCGTAATCTATGTAAAAATAATTACTGATTTTGTTAAGAATGACGAAATCCATTCATATGATGCAAGGTTAAAATATGATATGCATGTGACATCATCTAGATCCACAAAACATTTAAAAAGTCCTAGAGAACTATGTTTATGAAACTTTATAATCATTTACCTACTGGCATAAAACTTGAGAACAACATGAGAGTGTTTCAAAGAAAGGTAAGTATTTTTTTTTGATGGAGAGATGTTTTTACAGTATCAATGAATACCTTATGTAGCATGAAACTTAACTATCCCAACATCATATTGGTCTTATTGCCATGACGTGTCCCATAGACTTACTTACGTATTTTTGCACAGAGTGTCTTTTGGACAAATAAATAATAATAATTAAAAAAAAGGGTACTCTAAATATTCAAATAATTGCCACATTAAAAAAATTCCTATCCTTGTTACTCTATTATACTTGAAAATTTTTCCTCCCTAAACAGAAAAACACCACAGAATCGTCCAAAGTTAGCGTGCCTGTATGGTCACTTTCAGCACTGAGTGGATTTGTAAAAGGTCCTTAGAAAAGTGCAAATAAGGAGTTATACAGTGTGATCATGCCCAAAACACATGCAATACATGCATCAAATCCATTTTTGCTCTCCGAATTATTTCAAACCACCTCGCAAAAATAAAATTTACCTCAATGAATCAGAACAGGAAAAGATGGGCATATTCAATAGCTGAACAACCCTAATTTCTAATAATACAGTAAAACCCCCATACAACGAACACCCATACAGCGAAATTTTAAGGAAAACTCCCTATTTCGAAGTCATTGGCCCGGTCCCGGACCCTTCCAATGGACAATGCACACAAAAAAACCTCCCGTAACGAACCTCTCTAACTACGAAAACTCCGTACATCGAAGTCTGCCCTTGGGCCCAAAACATGAAAAGTGCCCCTCTATAACGAATTATTGAGAAAAAAACGTAGCATTCTTCATTTACAGGTAATTTTTCCATAGACATTTACGTATTGAGCAGGAAGTAGAACCGCAGCGGAGAGTACCGCGTCTTAACCCTTCCGCTCCCGGCTTCGAAAATGTTCCCATCGGAGACCTACAGAGCAGAGGGCATGAAGGAAACTTGAGGCTCTGGCTCCGTGAAGGCTCGTTTACAGGTATCTTATGGTGGGAACCGACAACTCTGATGGTTCCCACAATAAGAAACGTGTAAGGGAAGCCAAAGCGTTAGCTGAGCCGGGTGATAGTTGGGTGGATGAGTAATGCACCAAGAGGGGAGGGGGGAATACCATTCAGTGCCAGCCGTAACCCAATACAGAAAGATACTCTGAAAAGATCAGATCAGGGGGGCTATTCTCCACCCTTACTCATCCACCCCACCTCATTTGCGAAGGTGCAGGTGGTGAGGATGGAGCTCAATTTTCCCTTTTTAAATCGTATCAGATTACTTTACCGTATTGGGTTACATTCCCGGGACCCTGTGAATGGGAGGAGCTCCATGTTTTCCTCTAAAATGGTTTCAAATTACCTTTCGGTATCGGATTTTATTTAGGGTGGACGGTTATTTATATAGGTGGACGGTTATCATAAGACGGTCCACCTGCCTGTAAGGACCGTGTTCATTCCCGTCCGCGATAAATTTTTTCATGCTTATTTTCTTTGTTTTTCCTTCCTGGAATTCCATGTTAAAATCTAATTTTTACTTTTCTATTCAAAGTTTTTTTTTAATGAGTGGAAATATTTTTTTTCGCGAATACCATAGGGCTTTTTTTTTCTTTCCCGCGAAGTCAACGTTATTTCTTTGTTTCCCATTCTTTCACCACGCAAACTTCATTTGTTCCTTCATTTGCAAGACCTCCTGTTGATATTATAATTATACAATAGTCTAAATAATTTTTACATCATTATTTATAAGACCCACGATCAAAGATCCCCATTTTCCTGTTTTGTTGTGCATTGAAAAAAGGAGGGGAAAATGCGATCGGCTTATCTACTAATTTCTGTAATCGAGTCACCATTTCACGATCTAAAGACGTACAAATAAATACATTGTAATAAGGCTCGTCAAGAAAGGTTCGTGTTTTAAATGGCGAGAGTGACCACTTTCAGAAAATTTTCATCAAATCAAGTTTGCGTGGTGAAAGAATGGGGAAACAATGAAATTTCGCGGGAAAGAAAAAAAAATAAGCCCTATAGTATTCACAAAAAAAATATTTCCACTCGTTAAAAAAAAACTTTGACAAGAAAAGTAAAAATTAGATTTGAACATAGAATTCCACGAAGGAAAAACAAAGAAAGTAAGCATGAAAAATTTGTCGCCGACGGGAATCGAACATAGTCCCTCCGCACCGCAGACCCGTACGCTAATCAATGGACCACACCCTTGATGCCGGAGGCTGATAAATAGGGATTTTATAACATCTATATATGTTTAAACGCCTTTTTTTGGTTAACTATTGGATTTATACGCCCATATGTGGAGTGATTCGTGAAAAGCATTCGGAGTTCTATATGCATACAAATTTTCACCGAGATCTGCGACCCGTTTATCGGACACTCCCCTTGTTAGGAGGGCGAAGTATTCAAAACTTCATTTGTTGGTGTTCAACCAATGAGAGCGAATTTTTATCTACTCTGTCCCCATCCCAAAGGAAAATCTGGAGTAACCTCTCTACTCAATCCAAATATTGCTATTGTCATCTTAACCTTGATGGATGTGGTCTGTTAACCGGCAAGTGGTGCGTTTGCTCGAGATCGCCCTAATATTTGCTCGATTGCTTGAGGATACCTTTTTTCCCAGAAATCGCAGCCGAAAATGAGGGTGCGCCTCTTACACGAATTTTTTATCTGCCAGCCTTCGAGCCTCGGTCACGATATGAGCCGCGGGCTGCAGAGCAGTATCGCGGCAGGGCGGTAGTGGCCACGAAACGAGCAGTGATTCGACCTCAGATAAGTTTATTATATTCGACCTAAGATAAGTTCAGAATCAGTAATGGCAGTACATACTGTCAGAAGACAGAACGTTCTCGGCCGACATTTTGCCGCAGAATGAGAAGAACGGCACAAGAAAAATTTAATATCTGGGATTCGCGGCGAGCGGCACCTATGCCGCTCACGTCTATCATGGCTGGGTTCGAGTGTGTTCCATGTCAAACATTAGGAACATAAAACTCAGTGTTGCCACTCCATCGCTCGCCTACAGCCGTGTGCTCGTATCGTGGCCGAGGCAAGTCCCCGGAGAGCTGAGTGACCTTGGTGCTTAGCGTGAGTCATCAAGGGGAGGGTATCATTCGCTCGCTTGTTTACGGGGGACGCAGTTGCCTAATAACTTTAAAAACTTGTTGTATGACAAGGCAAGGGTGTGGGGTGCAATTGGGGGACAGCGATTGGCCGCGCGACAAGTGCAAGCACTGGAATTTTCCACCCCCCTAGCTTTCTCATTTTCTGTCACCGGACAACTTTGAGTGACTCAACTGTATGCACCTGCCTTAAGCTCAACTGAGAGAATTCTGTGAATATTAACATTTGTGCATGCGTCAACATAGGTCAGTGTTGTTCCAAAATGAACACGGGCAAAAAGTTGTGGTCTTTCACGGTAGTTGAAAAAATTAAAGAGCTTAAGTCATCAAAGACGCTGAGGATGTAGGAAACCGCGCTGCCGGGCTAAGGCATGATGTTCCGGAATCGTGCATTAGAAGATGGAGGTTGCACTATTCCATAGCAATAGGGACAGAAGGTCTTTTCGGGGAAAATCTATGAGCTGTGACAGGACATGCGCGCGCGTGCCGCCTTACTGCGACGCCCGTCTCACTAGTAAGTCAGCCGTTTTTATGTACCTAAATCATGAATTTTTTTTATTTTGTCATTCATTGAAGATTTTTGTTGGACCATATTGAAATATTAACTGCTTTAAATTCCATAGACAGTTATGATTTCTTTCAAAGTTTGACTTTTTTCAAGTTTTGATGTCATACCTACGCCTTATCGTTCGTACGCTTGGGTATTTTGCATTTAACGTGTTTGCATTCCCACTCGTCATCGTTTACAGCAAAATATAATTTGTAAAAGTTAACCACGTTTTAAAAGGCGACACAGCGACTATGACTTGTGCATTAGGAAAACGGTGGGGGGATTCGGATTTATAAATCAGGGCTCGGTGTGACTGTCCGCACTTACCAACTAAACACGAATTGTAGCGAGGTCGGATTTGTTTTGTTTTAATGAATATCAATTACTCCACACATTCCAAAGGACAATAAACAATGCAAGCATTGTAGGGCCTAGGCAACAAGTGAATACTTGCCTCCGAGGTCCATACATGCCTATGAAAAATGCTGCGTAAATTATAAGAGAATATCGCAAGCGGCTTTGACAATGGCCGAAAATTCGAAGTTAGTCCCGCAACACCTCGCAATAGGAGAAAAAAAAGCCCCAAAATTTTTTCTTCAACTTCGACGCATAAAAAGAAGGGGTACGCGTTTTCTCTTACACGCGTTAACGGCATCGTCAATGCATTATCATCTGAGATTGCCATTGTGACCAGTGCATTGCCGACTGCCACGTTTTTATTCGTGGTAACCAACTCGCCCCACTTAACTTCCACCGTCATTAATTGATATCTAGTATATTCTGATCACGAACATAGAAATTTACTGGTATTTCAATGGGTTTCCAACAGTGCGTTTTATTTCGGAAGTCTAAATGACAATATGTGCTCTTACAAGCAAAATTGCTGCATAAAACTGCCAATTGATATGAACTTAAATTATTGCACTCTAAGAATAATATCTTCTAGATACTCATAAAAATTATGGAGCACTTTAATATACGTAATCCTTAGGCATTAATTTTGGCCCTCCTTAACTTTCAGACCGTAACTAAAGTAAGCGATGAGGCATAGAGCAGAATCGACGAGAAAAACAATAATTTCAATTAGAAATACGCAGATTGAAAATAACGCGGTGATAGCCACGGTATTTGATGGTAAATAATAAAAATTGTTTATCATCACTCTAGGAAAGGTTTTAATGGTGAATAAAGCAAGATTGAGATATTTACTCGACTTGCATCGTAAAGCACGTGGAACACTTGGATGCCCCTGTGGAGATGCAACCCGCACACCACCTCCATACATCGAAAACCCCCTACATCGAAGTCATGATTTTTCCGGTCCCAACAAATTCGTTGCATGGAGGTTTTACTGTACTTTTTTTCTGAAAGGTAAACAACAAAATGTACATTATATTTGCTTTAAGTAATTTTTTTAAAAACTCTTACCCCCATTAGTTTGTCACGACTTTCACTAAGCTCCGGACCAAGAGGGACAACTACAGTCTCTAAATTACGACGATGGGTATAAGGAGCAACATCAGGAGATAGCTCATCACGAAGCTCCAACTTTGATATTTGTAGAGCTGAAACCACCTGAAAAGATATGCATAAAATAATTACCTAAATAAATGACCAAATGTGTTCCACAACAATCTAATTTATCCAACTCAACAATTTATCTAATTCTGGCATATCATAGCACTTAAGGAAACTATACATGGCAGATGGAATAAAAAAGATCAATTAAATTCCTAAAACAATCATTAAGTCATAATTGGCTGTTTAACGCATAACTTGGTAGAACCAGTTCATGTTGAATGAAAAACCTTTACTTTGTGATTCCACATTAAATTTTTACTTTAACAACCTGGGTTTCAACGTTCAATGTAATCTTCAGGTGGCGACTCTACAGAACACCTTGGATACTTCTGCACTCAGGTCGGGAGGAGGGTGGGGGAGGGAGGAAGGGTGGGTGAAGGCAGAGTTTAGAGTTGGGTTAGGGAGGCATCGCATGCTGGAGGGAGGACCCCTTCACGGGAGCACTCTCCTCATGGTGAAGGAATATGTGGAGAGGGTCGTGGGTGCTATAGATTAGCAAACCATGATACCCTTTACATATTTTGGAGGTCAATGGAGAGAGTGGGGGAAGCGTAAGGGTTTTTCCCGTCAGGAGTAGGAGGTTTGAGAGGGGGGAAAGGGAGGTTTAGGAGTGGTGAGTGGGAGGTGTACAAAAAGTCGTTAACATTGTTTGGAATGGACACAATTGGAAATTTCCAACTGCTCCAATCAACATTGAGCAATTTGAAAAGATCTCTTCTCCTCAACTAAAGGACTAACCAAAAATGTATTGTGTTGGCATCAATATGCAGACGATGTGTTTTGCGTGTGGAAAGGTTCTGACAGACAACTCAAAATGTTTTCATCTCATTTCAATTCACTGAATCAAAATTTGAAATTCAGTTATGAAGTACTAGAAAACAATTCACTCAACTTCCAGGACCTAAATATTTATTAATCAACAACCACCCAGAGTTTTCCATCTTTCGTAAAATTGTGTCACCGACCAAGTGATTCATTTCCATTCAACACATTTTTTTTACTCAAAAGTTATCAGCCTTTCATGCTATGATCCACAGATAGGTGAATATTCTGTCACAAACTAATTTGAAAAAGAATTGGCTATGATTAAATTAATAGCTAGAAACAATGGATACACGGAACAGCTCATCGATAAGTAGTACAGTAGAAACTCGAAATTACGAAGTTGACGGGACCGGAAAAATCGGCACTTCGTAATATCAAATTTCGTATGAACGAGTATCTTTCAAAAACATCGCGATGAAGCTCTTTTTTTGTTTCCTTAGATTAAGATGTACTCTCGCGATGTACTTGCATGATTTACGAAGTTATAATTCATGAAAGTATATTTAAATGTGTATTCATGCCCACAGAGTGCACTCAATGTCAGTTGAACTCAACTTATTTGTCGGAGTTTTATTGTTCCTATTTTCGGGAATTTCAAATTTGGCGCCACCGGATATGTTATTTTGCCGTTGCAGCTGGTGGTGCGGCGTGCAGCAACTCGCGGATTGGTACTACCCCTCTTTGCTGTGACGAATTTTAACAATATTATCTGGATATATCAATTTGCAATGTTTATTGTTTACTTGCATCATAAATTGTTACGGATGGTTCGGAAGTAAGACGAAAGCCGCGTTTCAATGGAACTCGACTTCCGTGTGTCAAGCTACCTTCGCATCAATTCGATGCATTATTCTGTTCAATCATTCGTTTTGTGATGACAAATGATTATTACCGGCAATACGAGGCTCGATTCAGGTCATCGTGATGAATGGTAAAATATTTTGGGTATTGGAAATTGCCTGACGAGCATTCCTTCCCTCCAGCTATCCCTCTCAATCACTCAGCCGGAAACATTAACGCTGTCAGATTTTAGGGTGATACCTCAGTCGGATCTAAACAATTGGCGCGTCCAAACCCGTTTTTCCCAGAAGACCCTTCAAGAAAAAAGTTCTTCGTTCCTTATTCCTAGGCGCGACGACATTCATCTGCGAGGGACTCATTCAGCGAGAAAGAGAAGGGGGTAACCCGAGAGGATCACTCCTTCACCTTATCTGTTATTATCTACCCTCACCCAGTTTCGCTTTTACCCAGGTGGCTTACACTAGTGGGAGAGGGGTTGGGCCTCCTTACAGCGGCATTGGCAGCAAACACTAGGTTGATGCGGCCGATGATCGAACGAGGGAGCAGTTATTTCGAGGGAGCCTAGGCATTCGTGCCAAGTATTGGCCCTTCCGGCAGTCCAGCGAACGGCTACACGTCCTTGGCCTGCCTCTTGTTCTCCCCTCTGCCTCTCTCCCCCACCCTCGGCTCGGCGCTCATAGTTAGGGAGTCGGAGTAAAGTGATATTTTTTCTCGAGTCAGCATCACATTTCATCATAAGTATCACATTTCACTCATCGCTTTCCCACGCCCTAACATCACAGGTGGCTTCCAAAAGTTGCCCGTTGGGAGTCCCTTAACAGCTATGACCGCGAACCAAACGTATCACATTTCACTCATTGCATACCCGCTCTAACTTCTCAGGTGGTTTCCACTAGTTGGGATATCCTTTCGAGGACATCCTATAGACATCCTTTCAAGAGCATCAGCAGCCAACTTCCATGGTTCCAACTACAGTAAAACCCCCATACAACGAACACCCATACAGCGAAATTTTAAGGAAAACTCCCTATTTCGAAGTCATTGGCCCGGTCCCGGACCCTTCCAATGGACAATGCACGCCAAAAAACCTCCCGTAACGAACCTCTCTAACTACGAAAACTCCGTTCATCGAAGTCTGCGCTTGAGCCCAAAACAAGAAAAGTGCCCCTCTAGAACGAATTATTGAGAAAAAAAACGTAGCATTCTTCATTTACAGGTAATTTTTCCGTAGACATAGTAAGCAAGAAGTAGAACCGCAGCGGGGAGTACCGCGTCTTTACCCTTGCGCTCCGGGCTTCGAAAATGTTCCCATCCGAGACCTACAGAGCAGAGGGCATGAAGGAAACTTGACGCTCTGGCTCGGTGAAGGCTCGTTTACACGTTTCTTATGGTGGGAACCGTCAACTCTGACGGTTCCCACAATACGAAAGGTGCAAGGGAAGCCAAAGCTCAGCTCTGCGTTACCTGAGCCGGGTGATAGTTGGGTGGATGAGTAATGCACCAAGAGGGGAGGGGGGAATATCAGTGCCAGACGGCGAGCCGTAACCCAATACAGAAAGGTAATCTGAGATTTCTGAGGGCCTATTCTCTAACTCGAAGCATCAGAGCTTTCTGGCGGAAAGATGCTTCAATAAGCTACTTGCTCCCATTGGTATTCTCTATCATGGAAGCTACCGGAGAAAGTGCAAGCAGAAGCTACCGGTAGCTTATTAGGCTCCCACCCGTATTCTGTAAATGTAACGAAGCTACTTCCGTAGCCCCAATAAGCTCCCACGGTAACCTCACGAAGCGCGGAAGTTTCCGCGGATTTGGTTTTAAAATGTTCACATACCCGCCTTTCGCCAAACCTCTCTCCACTTCCTATTACGTTCTTGAGAAAGCTCCCGCGAGTTAGAGAATACGGTTGGTAGCCAAGTATGGTAGCTACTGCATCGGTAGCTTCGAGATAGAGAATAGCCCCCCTGATCTGATCTTGACAGAGTATCTTTCTGTATTGGGTTACGGCTGGCTGGCAATGACTGGTATTCCCCCCTCCCTTCTTGGTGCATTACTCATCCACCCCACTCACTCATCCACCCCACCTCATTTGCGAAGGTGCAGGTGGTGAGGATGGAGCTCAATTTTCCCTTTTTAAATCGTATCAGATTACTTTTCCGTATTGGGTTTCATTCCCGGGACCCCGTGAATGGGAGGAGCTCCATGTTTTCCTCTAAAATGGTTTCAAATTACCTTTCGGTATCGCATTTTATTTTGGGAGAGGCAGGAGGACAGTTATCGTAAGACTGTCCACCTGCCTGTGGACCGTGTTCATTCCCTTCGGCGATAAATTTTTTCATGTTTATTTTCTTTGTTTTTCCTTCGTGGAATTCTATGTTAACATCTAATATTTACTATTCTATTCAAAGTTTATTTTTAGCGAGTGGAAATATTTTTTTTCCCGAATATTATAGGGCTTATTTTTTTTTCTTTCCCGCGAAGTCAACGTAATTTCTTTGTTTCCCCATTCTTTCACCACGCAAACTTCATTTGCAAGACCACTAGCAGAAACATGTTGATCTCATAATCATAAAATAGTCAAAATAATTGTTACATCATTATTTATAAGACCCACAATCAAAGATCCCCGTTTTCTTGTTTTGTCGTGCAATGAAAAAAGGAGGGGAAAATGTGATCGGCTTATCTACTAATTTCTGTAATCGAATCACCATTTCACGATCTAAAGACATACAAATAAATACATTGTAATAAGGCTCGTGTTATAAATGGCGAGAGTGACCTCTTGCAGAAAATTTTCATTATTGTATAATTATGATATCAACCGGAGGTCTTGCAAATGAAGGAACAAATCAAGTTTGCGTGGCGAAAGAATGGGGAAACAAAAAAATTTCACGGGAAAGAAAAAAAATAAGACCTATGGTATTCGCGAAAAAAAATATTTCCACTCGTTAAAAAAAACTTTGAATATAAAAGTAAAAATTAGATTTTAACACAGAATTCCACGAAGGAAAAAGAAAGTAAATAAGCATGAAAAATTTGTCGCCGATGGGAATCAAACAAGGTCCCTCCGCACCGCAGACCCGTACGCTGATCAATGGACCACACCATCCTTGATGCCGGAGGCTGATAAATAGTTTTTATAACATCTATAAATGTTTAAACACCGTTTTTGTTTAAATTATTGGATTTATACGCCCATATGTGGGGTGACTCGTGAAAGGCATTCGGAGTTCTATATGCATACGAATTTTCATCTAGATCTGCGACCCGTTTATCGGACACTCCCCTTGTTAGGAGGGCGAATTATTCAAAACTTCATTTGTTGGTGTTCAACCAATGAGAGCGAATTTTTATCTACTCTGTCCCCATCCCAAAGGAAAATCTGGAGTAACCTCTCTACTCAATCCAAATATTGCTATTGTCATCTTAACCTTGATGGATGTGGTCTGTTAACCGGCAAGTGGTGCGTTTCCTCGAGATCGCCCTAATATTTGCTCTATTGCTTGAGGATACCTTTTTTCCCAGAAATCGCAGCCGAAAATGAGGGTGCGCCTCTTACACGAATTTTTTATCTGCCAGCCTTCGAGCCTCGGTCACGATATGAGCGGCGGGCGGCAGAGCAGTATCGCGGCAGGGCGGTAGTGGCCACGAAACGAGCAGTGATTCGACCTCAGATAAGTTTATTATATTCGACCTAAGATAAGTTTGTATGTTCATTTACGTATCACTCTACCAGTTTCCGGTTGGACTGTGCACTGTTCTCCTGACTGGTTTTGGCCTGCGCCTAGCGCCAGGGGGAGCGTGCGAGGTCCTGATTTGTTCTGGGACGAGTGCTACATTCTACACCTGGTGTGGAATCACCCCGCGCCACACACCCTAGTGGTGGCTTGCACGGTACATCTTAGATTGTAGATGAAGTTCAGAATCAGAAATGGCAGTACATACTGTCAGAAGACAACGTTCTCGGGCGACATTTTGCCACAGAATGAGTAGAACGGCAAAAAATTTAATATCTGGGATTGGCGGCGAGCGGCACATATGCTGCTCACGTCTATCATGGCTGGGTTCGAGTGTGTTCCATGTCAAACATTAGGAACATAAAACTCAGCGTTGCCACTCTTTCACTCGCCTACCGCCGCGCCGCTCGTATCGTGGCCGAGGCAAGTCCCTGGGGAGTCCCAAGTCATCAAGGGGAGGGTATCATTCGCTTGCTTGTTTACGGGGGACGCAGTTGCCTAATAACTTTAAAAACTTGTTGTATGACAAGGCAAGGGTGTGGGGTGCAATTGGGGGACAGCGATTGGCCGCGCGACAAGTGCAAGCACTGGAATTTTCCACCCCCCTAACTTTCTCATTTTCTGTCACAGGACAACTTTGAGTGACTCAACTGTATGCACCTGCCTTTAGCTCAACTGAGAGAATTATGTGAATATTAACATTTGTGCATGCGTCAACATAGGTCAGTGTTGTTCCAAAATGAACAAGGGCAAAAAGTTTGGTCTTTCACGGTAGTTGAAAAAATTAAAGAGCTTAAGTCATCAAAGACGCTGAGGATGTAGGAAACCGCGCTGCCGGACTAAGGCATGGTGTGCCGGAATCGTGCATTAGAAGATGGAGGAAGGATAAGGTTGCACTATTCCATACCAATAGGGACAGAAGGTCTTTTCGGGGAAAATCTACGAGCTGTGACAGGACATGCACGCGCGTGCCGCCGTACTGCGACGCCCGTCTCACTAGTAAGTCAGCTGTTTTTATGTAAATCATGAAATTTTTTTATTTTGTCATTCATTGAAGATTTTTGTTGGACCATATTGAAAAAATAAATGCTTTAAATTCCATAAACAGTTATGATTTCTTTCAAAGTTTGATTTTTTTCAAGTTTTGATGTCATATCTACGCCTAATCGTTCGTTTTTTACACGGCTGATGCTTGGGTATTTTGCATTTAACGTGTTTGCATTCCCACTCGTCATCGTTTACAGCAAAATATAATTTGTAAAAGTTAACCACGTTTTAAAAGGGGACACAGCGACTATGACTTGTGCATTAGGAAAACGGTGGGGGGATTCGGATTTATAAATCAGGGCTCGGTGCGACTGTCCGCACTTACCAAATAAACACGAATTGTAGCGAGGTCGGATTTGTTTTGTTTTAATGAATAACAATTACTACACTCATTCCAAAGGACAATAAACAATGCAAGCATTGTAGGGCTAAGGCTACAAGTGAATACTTGCCTCCGACGTCCATACATGCTTATGAAAAATGCCGCGTAAATTATAAGAGAATATCGCAAGCGGCTTTGACAATGGCCGAAAATTCGAAGTTAGGCCCGCAACACCTCGCAATAGGAGAAAAAAAGCCCCAAAATTATTTCTTCAACTTCGACGCATAAAAAGAGTGGTGCGCCTCTTACACACGTTAACGGCATCGTCAATGCATTATCATCTGAGATTGCCATTGTGACCTCTGTGCATTGCTGACTGCCACGTTTATACTCGTGGTAACTAACTCGCCCCACCTAAATTCCATCGTCGTTTATCGATATCTAGTATATTCTGGTCACGAACATAGATATTTACCGGTATTTCAATGGGATTCCAACAGTGCGTTTTATTTCGGAAGTCTAAATGGCAAAGCAAAATTGCTGCATAAAACTGCCAATTGATATTGACTTAAATTATTGCACTCTAAGAATAATATCGACTAGATACTCAGAAAAATTATGGAGCACTTTAATATACGTAATCCTTAGGCATTAATTTTGGCACTCCTTTACTTTCAGACCGTAAATAAAGTAAGCCATGAGGCGTAGAGCAGAATCGACGAAAAAAACAATAATTTCAATTAGAAATACGCAGATTGAAAATAACCACGGTAGATACCGGTAATAACAGATAGCCTCGGTATTTGATGGTAAACAATAAAAATTGTTCGTCATCACTTTTGGTGAATGGTGAATTGGTTTTAATGGTGAATAAAGCAATATTGAGATATTTACTCGACTTGCATCGTAAAGCACGCGGAACACTCGGATGCCCCCGTGGAGACGCAACCCGCACACCACCTCCATACATCGAAAACCCCCTACATCGAAGTCGTGATTTCGGTCCCAACGAATTCGTTGTATGGGGGTTTTACTGTAGTTCCTACATCGGCCGCAACACAGGATGACCGTTATTTAGGGTGATTTTAATGGTATCCACTCCCCAGTGTGAATTTTTTTATCTGATCCAGATCCGATTTTTTAAAATGAATTAGGATCCGATTTCAGTATCCGGAGAAAGGTAATACCCGCGGATCTTTAGATCCGATCTGACCATCCCTAAATAGTATTTTTCCGGCGTATCAGGTTGTGTCTTAGAGGACGAACGAACAATTTGAGAGCACATTTTGGAGCAAACAAAGTGCGTCTTATGGGCCAGGAAATACAGTAACTACAATTTTCGATGCCTGGCTAACGTTTTTCAACTTATGAACAAGTTCTTGGAACGCATCTCGTTCGTATGTCGAGGACTTACTGTACATTGGATGAGTACGTCAGTGACTTCAGACTGCTGGACGAACTCCAGACGCCCCAGCGAAACACACCTTTACTATTGAAGCATTGAAAAATGAGATATCGTTCAGGTAATACATTCAGTGCATAATGTATTCTGCGAAGATCATTAATTAGATGTTTAACTCTGAAAAGGAGCGCCGAAACGTTACTGTGATCCATCACTATTCATATATACGAGTAACTTTTTCACGTCGGGACCAAGATCCGAGGTTCGTAATTTCAAAACTTCGTTATTTCGTAATATAGCGTACTGGAACATACACTTAGATACCCTTTTGGTCGGGACCGAAGATTTTGCTTCGTAAAATCAAAATTTCGTAATTTCGAAGTTCGTATTTTTGAGTTTCTACTGTATTATCATAAACTTAAAAAAATGGCTGTCAAAGACATTTACAAATCTCAACCACGACAAGACTGTACAGCCAAATGGCAAAAAATTCCATATCTTGATAACATTACATGTAAAACTTGCAAGAGCTGTCAAAAGATAAGATTAAAGTGGCTCATTACGACAAGTTGAACCTTAAGGATCTTACTTTGCCAATACCAAATAAACAGAAAAGAGTAGCGTATAAACTACTGTGTAAGTGTGAAGCAGTGTACACAGGGCAAACAGGCAGCAAATTTCAAGAATGAGTGAGGGAACCCCAAGCCTGTGTACGAAACAAAAAATCAATGTCACATTTTGCTAACCATTTGTTAGAGAAAAACCACCCCAGTGACTTTGAATTTGAGGTTTTGAATGTGGAAAGGAAAGGGTATAGATGAGATGCATTGGAGCAGTTGGAAATTTTTAATTGTGTACGATCCCACCCTCTCCCATGACCCCTTAATTATATACAGTAGAAACTCGAAATTACGAAGTCGACGGGACCGGAAAAATCGCCACTTCGTATTATCAAATTTCGTATGAACGAGTATCTTTCAAAAACATCGCGATGAAGCTCTTTTTTTTTTGTTTCCTTAGATTAAAATGTACTCTCGTGACGTACTTGTACGATTTACGAAGTTATAATTCATGAAAGTATATTTAAATGTGTATCAATGCCCACAGGGTGCACTCAATTTCAGTTGAACACAACTTACTTGTCGCAGTTTGATTCTTCCTATTTTCGGGATTTCCACCGCGTCGTTCCAGCTTTTCACGGCGGAAATCCCGAAAATCAGAAGAATTAACCTCCTTCCAAGCCCCGCCGAAATTTACATCACGACAACCAAATTTTCGTTCTTTTTTCCAATGAATGATTAGGCAATGAAGCGTCTTTGCACAATTTTCGTGCAGTTTGGACTAAGCCTATGAAGCTTCTTAGCGCATGTTTCTATATTATTTCCTAACTGGAGAACTCGTAACTTGAGCGTTAGCGATGTTTAATCATCAATAATATTGATTTATAAATACATTAAGGAAGTGAGCGACTTGCGCGATCATTTGCACCGGATATTGAAGACAGTGAAAATAAGATTCTCTCGCGGATGCATGCTATGTATTTTGTACAAATACTGATATGCCCGTTAATCTCGCGAAATAACAATCGTTATTCTCCCTTGGATTCATCTTATATGTGCGTGGTTATTTCCGATACGATGGAGCTTATAGAGGAGTCAAACTAAATATGTACTTCCTTTCAAAAGTAGATTGTACATACAAGCCACGCACTTCAACGGCGGAGGCTATGTAACTCCTTTTACACTTCATCGGCTACTAACGATGCTATCACTACAAATCAATAATTTTCGTTTTCCACTATACTATGCGAAAGCTTCATTTGTGGTTCTATTCAGATTAGGTCGCCTGCTCTTCATTCATTAAATCTCAGGATCCATTTAAAGAATCAATATTGAACTAAAATTTGGGATATTTTTTGTTATTGTTTTCCCTCTGCTTTCAATCAAGCATGGAGATTTTCGTCCGAGCATTGCAGCTCCAGGTCAGGCCACGCACCAGGCCGGAATCAGCTGTCTCCCCCTCCTTACCCCGTCATTGCGGGGGTTGCTCACCCTCCACCATTCTCCCTCTCACAAAAACAGCTACGCGACCCATGGTCTCGGAGTATCGTGCGTCACTTGAGACGTGGATCTACCTGGCAGCCAAAGCCAAGAGATGCACGCGAGGAATAAACATCGAATGAATCATCGGCTTTACGCCGAACTGTCACATCTTATCTTTCTCCACCCTTACATCGACTGGCTGCGTCAGCGGAGAGGGAAGACATGCTTTTGGAGAGTGGGGGGCTTTTACTTAAAGGGTCCAAGAGTTGGCATGAGGGGCCGGCAGAGTCAGCGTGGGACATCGCATCCTGACCTAGTGTTGAGGGGTTGGGAGGGAGGGGCCACTCGAAGGGGCCTGATCTCCTGGGGGGCCGGAACGGGGGCTTCGGTGTGAAGGTGATGGCTCGTGCCAACCTTGAAGAGTGGGAAGGGGGGGACACAGAGACTTGAGGGGAAATATGACCAGTATGGGAGAGAAGGGAAGCGTTTGATAGTTTCGCCAGAAGTGAGAAAGGTGATGGAGAAGAGTAAGCCGCCATTTTAGAGCAACAGAGATGGAAAGCAGGGCGAAATTTTCCTGGTGGGTATTGCCGGGTGGGGGAAAAACAATATGGGAATGTGCGGGCATTTCTATTTCGCATTTCCTTAATTTCCGGTCCATTCGGGCGGTCTTATAAAAGGGAATCAGTGAATAAGAATTGAAGAAGAAATACGACAATCGAATGAACGTGTATTATAAAAAATACGTCAGCTCTTCTGTCGAGAGAATCGCTCAATTAACAAAAAAAAGTTATTTATTTTTGCGCTTTGCTTCGCTCCATCGTCGCTCCCACCATGGCCTCTCATTTGGATAAATGCAAACTGAACTGGGAGTTGACGTCATTAACAATTTGGAATCGATATAATGTTTCCCGAGTTCGAAAAATTTCATTCTTATTAGGAGAAATCAGGACTTGGGTCATTTTCGTTACAAGCCTCAAGTTCGTTTCTTTGCAAGATCGTGATCTATCGATTTAAATTGCTGGGGGTTACAGCCAATAAACTGCCAACTTGTGATAAGTAATGCCTCAACGCACCTACCCTAAGATCCTGGCCAATTCGGTGTCCTGCTTCTGCACTGGTAGGTAATTCCCACCCCCGATGTCCTCCCGAGGGGGGGGGTAGATGCAAGTGCTTCCAATTGGGCTACGATGCTGACGAGGTGTCATGATCCCTCTCCGACAGCGTGACTTTCGGCATCTCATAGGATGGTTCCACTTACCCTCTTCTTGTTTACATCTCTAATAAGGATTAAGCTACAAAACCCTTATTTAATTCTCAATCAATCTGCAGGAACGCAGCTGAGCTCTTCTTGTTTACATCTCTAATAAGGATTAAGCTTCAAAACCCTTATTTAATTCTCAATCAATCTGCAGGAACGCAGCTGAGCTCTCGTTTGGAATATTTTTTCAATCACTGGGTTGAAGCGAAAGGGGAGAAAGATACCTACACCATTTTCCGATACAAATATGTATGGGTGCTTGAGCGTTATTCCCCTTTGATTATGCATGCGCCCAGCGCTAGTCATACTTTAGAATTAATGTGCGCCAAAGTAATTGGTCGGTCGAACCAAGCGAACTCGTTTTTCTCTGGTTTTCTTGGCTGTTGGCGACAAAAGAAGGGAAGGGCAATGCCTTGCTCGAAGTCTACATCCAAACGCTCAATTAGAGCGGGAAATAAAACCTGATTCTTTCGATGATAGCTATTGCCAGCCGGAATAATTATAACTTGGAGCAAGGTTGAATGTAATCAGTCTGAAATAGTGCGAAAAAAAGCTTCTTTGGGTTATATTTACGACTGTATCTACCGCTCGAACAATACAGCACCATCTCCGATACATGTCATAGTTTTTGAGCACACACGCGCAGCAAACAAATGCTGTACCAGGAATATTCATCATGGATTAATGCTTGCGAAAATCGGTAGCAAAAAATGCCAGGGATCATGAGAGGAAAATGCTGGTTGTAGCAATTAGTCTCTCGCGGGCGAGTATATCCGTACACGACTAATTTACATTTTTTACTCGTTGGCAACTCTGTGGACTCGTGGTAACGAAGCCGAACGCATTTGTAGTGCGATTGGTTCCATATTTTATGTGCTACGATGCCTACGATTCAAAGTCGTTCTTAAGGTCTGGTTTCACTGGGGCGTCCAGCAGCCACGTCCAACCGCCGCGTCTGGACGCCGCGGCTGGACGACGCGGCCGGGTGGTTTCAATCAGGCAACTACATCTCGTTCCCGCCGCTGGGTGATGTGGGAGAGAGTGGATTTAGTTTAATTATGTAAGAGGCGGCCGACATATTCCTTCCTTCATTCCTTTCCCACCTAACCGACACGCTCAGCACCTTACTTCCGACCCCCCCCCTTTCCCCTCACCACCCAGTCCCGTCGGCAGAGCTTGCATGCCCATGTAAGGTGAATTGCACCTTGGACCTTATCATGCGGGGCATGCGAGCCAATGGCAGCGGGAGAATACGCCGACGGGAGAGAGACGCCGCCACGGGCAGTCGGTCGGCGTATGTATAGCGATGAGTATCTAATAAAAGTGTAAGTGCTCCCGACTTGTGTCTTCTTCCTTTCCCGCGCGACCCCATCCTCCTGCAGCGGACAACGAGAGTGCCATCGGCGACTTACAATTTGGTGTCAGAAGTGGGATATGTCCATCTAGCTGTGGCAGACCGGAGGACGGAATATCGTCGCGGGAAAAGGAGGTAAGACCATAATGGCGGGGCGAGTTAGTGTTGGCGGGAAAGAGGTTGAGTTGCAGCAGGTGATAGAGGACGTCCATGAGAGGCTACGTGAGTTAGCTTGCGAGAATCAAGCCCTTAAGTCCCGGTTGGTGGAACGCGATAGCGCCCCTAATTCGAGTGCTGGCCCCGACAGTAGGAAGTTTTCGTTATTGTCGTCCGTGGAAGTGTTTTCGGGGGGGCCCTCTGAGAATGTGTTTGCGTTTTTCGAGTGTATAGAGGAAATCGCGGAAATTAGTGGGTGGGTAAATGCAGACAGATTACGAGTGGCTAAATTGCGTGTGTCTGGCAGTGCAGCGGAATTCGTCCGCTCGAAGCAGGAGTGTCGTGAGGCCGCCAACTATGAAGACTTTAAACGAGTGCTAACTGAGAGGTATAAGAGGAAGCACGAGGCTCGGTTCTATCGGGAGCTTGTCTCTCAGATGAAACGGGGGCCCACGGAGGACATAGAGGCTTTCGCGGATCGCATAAGGTGTGCTAACGCGCAAACTTATGAGAAGAACGGGTCCGAGGAGTATTTCGAGGCCACCTTATTCGAAGCCGAGCAGAGGGCGTTGGACGCGTTCCTGAATGGACTCTCCGGTGAGGTGGAACGCCGATGCCGCCATGATGCGCCGAAGACACTCGACGAGGCTGTGAGAAGCGCCTTGCGTGCTGAAGCGATAGAAGCGAAGGTGGCATCGCGGGCGCCGCCAACGGCCCCGAAGATTTTCCGCGCGCCAAACGAGAGGAGGTGTTTCAACTGTGACCAACCTGGGCATTTCTCTCGACAATGTAAACTGCCGCGAAAGGAACAGTGTTACGCTTGTGGCCAGGGGGGGCACATTGCTCGTCAATGTCCCCGTCGTGGAAGACCTGCGCCTGATTTAAACGGCAACGGCACCGGCGCGGCCGCAGACGCCGGGTGCCGTTGGTGACTATTCCCGTGACGGGCTGTGATGCGGTGGAGGGGGATCTGAGAGTAAAGGGAGTTATAGAGGGACGCGAGTGTAGACTTCTGATCGACACAGGAGCGCAAGTATCTCTGATATCAAGTGAGATAAGTGGTTGTTATGGGCTCTCGAGGCCGGGGTGCCACCTGAGAGGAATCACGGGAAGGACGCTTTGGACACACGGGCAAAAGGTGGTGTCCTTACGCTTGGGTGATCATGTCTATCCAATGCAAGTTCAAGTTGTTGACAAGTTAGATGGAGTGGATGCTATCGTGGGATTAGACTTTTTGGAACGATATCGAGGTGTGTTGGATGTGGGAAATAGGATTTTGCACTTGGGGGGGCGGGAGATTCGGTTAGTAGGTCGCCGAAAGGAAGAATATTGTGCCCCAAGTCTAAGTTTTCCTGCGGATCAGAAATCAGACGATAAAATGCGGAAGGAGATAAATGTCGGTGGGAGTAAAGAATATCCTGTGTGCCTCGGAAAAGAAATTAGGGTACCGCCGAGTTCTGGGAGAATTTTGAGAATAACGATGGATGCGTGCGTTGGTACCGGGACATATTTAGTGGAGCCCGCATTAGAGACTGTAGAAAACTGCTATGTCGCAAGAGGGTTGTGCACCGTCGATACTAAGCAGTCAGTTACACTGCAAGTCACCAATTTTGGCCGTGATGAAGTAGTGCTACGAAAAGGAACCAGACTAGGAGTGGCTACAAAGCTGGAGCTCAGCGAAACAGGGGCTGACAAGATGCACGGGAAGGTGGTGAGGACGATAGCGTCGGCCGACAGCGGGGGGATGTTTCTCGAGAAGTTGGCGCACCTGGGTGTAAGTGAGAGAGAGGTCCTCCTGCCATTATTAGAAGAATTCGAGGATCTGTTTACCGAGAAGAATCAACTACCTGTCACCAATCTGACGTCCCACCGAATCAGCACGGGCGATGCCCCCCCTGTCTACAGAAGGCCTTAACGGGTGCCCCATCATTTGAAGCCCGTGGTGGAGACGTTCGTCAGCGAGCAGCTCGAAGCGGGTATTATTGTCCCTAGTGAGAGCCCTTGGGCATCCCCAATTGTGGTTGTACCGAAGAAATCGACTGACGGAAAACCGGCGTACCGGTTTTGTGTGGATTTTCGGGCTTTGAATGCGGTAACTGTCCCCGATGTGTATCCCATTCCGAACGTCGTCGAGTCATTGGACTATTTGGGCAATTCCCGATTCTTTTCAACGCTGGATTTGACGAGTGGCTACCATCAAATACCGATGCATAAGGATGACCAAGAAAAGACTGCTTTCAATGTCGACAGCGGACATTACCACTACACTCGAATGCCGTTCGGGTTACGGAACGCCCCCGCCACCTTCCAACGCCTGATGGATAGCCTTTTGAGAAATTTGAAGCCGGTACAATGCCTCGTCTATTTGGACGACGTAATCATCTTTAGTGCGACGATAGAGGAGCATGCCGTACGGTTGCGTAACGTACTTGACAGATTGAGAAATGCTGGCCTAACCCTGAAGTTTGATAAATGTAAGTTTGCAGAGGAGAAGGTCAACTATTTAGGTCATGTCATTTCAAAGTGTGGAGTTCAACCGGACCCCGGAAAGATATCCGCTGTGCAGGAATTTCCCACCCCCACCAACGTGAAGGAACTTCAATCTTTTCTAGGACTCGCTAATTATTATAGGAGATTCGTTGTGGGTTACGCAGAGATAGCGAGGCCGTTGACGAAGTTATTAAGGAAAGGTGCAGTGTTCAATTGGGATGGAGAATGTGTAGGGTCCTTTGAGAAATTAAAAGAAGCCCTGACTAATAGCCCTGTGTTGTCCTATCCAGATTTTGACAAACCCTTTATTATTTCGACCGATGCGTCCAACTTCGCAATAGGGGCAGTACTTTCTCAGGAGATCAACGGGGAAGAACACCCAATTGCATACGCATCAAGACAGTTGAATTCCGCTGAAATAAATTATTCAGTAACTGAAAAGGAACTGTGCAGTGTCGTGTTTGCTGTGGCGCAATATCGGTGCTACGTATATGGGCGGAAATTCAAAATAGTAAGTGATCATGCGGCCCTCAAGTGGCTATTTAGCCTACGTGACCCGAGCAGCCGGCTGATGCGATGGACACTTAAACTTTCTGAATATGATTACGAGGTAGTGCATAAGCCGGGGGCATTGCATAAGAATGCAGATGGACTTAGCCGAAAGGTGAGACGAATGAAATGCACACCGAGTGTCGACATAGAGAGTGCGCAAGAGAATGACGTCGAATGCGCGGAATGGGTGGGTAAGGCAGGGTTCGAGGTCGTGGACGGGATCCTTTTTAAAGTTGGCCCGCGAGGAAGAGTGATAGTTGTCCCTAAGAGTGTGAGGAATGACGTTTTGAGACAATGTCATGACTACGCCCTCGCGGGACACCTGGGGGTCAGGTCAACGAAAGCTCGCGTGGCAGCACGGTATTGGTGGCCGCACTTGGGAAGAGATTGCGAGTCTTATGTGAGGAACTGTGTGTCGTGTAACAGGAGAAGCCCGTATGGGAAAAGTAAGGCCCCGTTACAAGCTCTACCGGCCACCGACAGACCCTTCGATTTTATTGCTCTCGATGTAGTCGGCCCATTGGCTCGGACCGAGAAGGGAAACAAGTTCATTCTCTCAATTTTGGATCATTTTTCTAGGTATCTGGTGATGGTTCCTTTGCCAAATCAAACAGCAGAGGTGGTTTCCGTGGCCCTGGTTAAAGAATGGATCCTGAAATTCGGTGTCCCTGGTAAGGTTCTGACCGATCAAGGTAGCAATTTCATGTCGGACTTATTTATGGGTGTGTGTAAACTGCTAGGAGTGACGAAATTGCGTACCTCCCCTTACAGACCCGAATGCAATGGACGAATAGAGAGAGTGCATCGAACGATTGCGCAGGTATTATCCCATTATGTGAACGCGAAAAACGACGATTGGGATGAATGGTTAAACTATGCCGTAACGGCATACAATACAAGTGTCCACTCTTCCACGGCCTTCAGCCCTCACGAAACAATATTTGGCTACGAGATGAGTTCACCGTTTGAGTGTGTAAAGAGACCTCTGAGAGAGGTGTGCCACACTCAAGTGGCCCAGTTGCGGGATAGACTGCGAGTGATGTGGCGAAAGTGCGCGAGGAACAATGAGCGGGCGCGAAAACAGCAATTTAAGGGGGCGGGATCAAAGGGACAGGATAGATCGTATTCGGTGGGAGATTTAGTCTATTTAAGCGACGCCTGTGTGAAGGCAGGCGTGGGAAAGAAATTCCACCGACCGTGGAAGGGACCGTATCGCGTCTTAAAGGTGCTCCCTCCCGTAAATTTAATGCTGCAACTCCCTCATAGGACGCTAATTGTGCATACAAATAGAGTAAAGCCCCATCCCCGCCATCTTGGTCTTCCTTCCCCCGCAGTTGCAGGGCCCGCCAGTGAGAGAAGGAGGGGGAGACCCAGGAAGCAGCCGACGCCGGCCACTGCAGAGGGGGCAGAAGGAGATTCCCATTTCTGGGGAAGTCCTCAGCATTCAGGAGGGAACGAGAGAGCGGGGAGTGAGGCTGCAACACCGTTATCGGAGGAGACAGACAGCTCGGCGCCGACATTTCCCCCGTCAAGCGGTCGGCGTTCACTCCGAGAGGCGGCCATCGAGGAGGAGGAGGAGGCGGAGGGGGGTGAAGGGGAAGCGGCGGAGGGTGAGTGGGAGGACGTTGAGGAGAGCGGAGGGGGGGTGGGTGAGGAGGAGATAAAGAACGAAGGACCAGAGTGGAAGCCGCGAGGCGGGCCCGCCTCGCTTCCGCCACCCCTCCCCCAGCGGTCCCCCTACCCCCTTCGCTCGAGAGCACGTTCGCCTCATCCCTCGCCTCCTTCCCCGCCTGGACCACCGCCCCCTCCCGACCCCCCTCGCTACTTCCTCCGCGAGAGAAAATCGCCCCGGGAGACAGAGGAGCAGAAATGATGTGTCAAATTTTGGTGTTGTGTGTATTGGTGGAAACGGTGGGTGGACAGGATGTGGTGCCAATAGGCAGTGGAGTGGTGTTTGAGAGGACGCAAGACGTGGTAATTACTGATAAAACATGGGCGTTAGTTATCAATTTTGATTTGGGGGAGGTTCGAAAGGAGTATATTAAATTAGTTGACGGGTTTTCGGAATTGAGGAAAAAAGCAGAATCGAATCGTGGCGTAACAATGGGAAGGGGGTACAAAATTGCACTTAATAGGATGGAAGTAGAGTATTCCCGGGTAAAAGAGGAATTAGAAACCTTGGTGGATTTGGTGGAAAAGAAGAGGTTTCGAAGGGGGTGGATTGATGCCGGAGGATCGCTACTTAAAATGGTTCTCGGAACAGCTGACGCGGAAGATTTGAAACAGCTGAACAGCAGGATCGAGAAGCTTGAGAGGGAGGGAGGAGATGCTCGTTTGGCAATAGGTTCGCAATTATTAGTATTGAAAGGGATGGAAGGACGAGTGGCGAATAATACGCGTTTCCTGAGGAGTTTAGTTGATGAATGTATTGATTACAGGAACAAGTCTCAGCTTCGGCTCAATCAATCAGAGGCGAAGTATAGGGAAATAAGAGAGATGGTGATGACTGAAGACTCTTTGAGGCAGGTGGGTCACGCTCTGGTTAATGCGAGGATTGATCTGACCGGTTTAAGAATTGCATTGGAGAGCAGTGTACATAACAGACTGAGCAGCATTTTAATAACCCCTAACAAGTATTTAGAGTGCCTCAGACAAATTAGAGATAGTTTACGACCACCGTTAAGAATGTTGGCTCCATGTCAGCATGAGACATTGTATGTTTACTATGAGATTGCACGGGCGACAGTCGTAGTGGTAGGTGAGACGTTGAGGGTGATTATAAAGATTCCGCTGGTTGGAGAGGGCGGTATTCTCGAGTTGTATCGAGTGCACACTTTTCCAATTAAATACCCAGACTTAGAGGTCTACGGTCAGTGGAGAGTGGGGGAATATCTACTGGTCTCAAAAGGTAGAACGTATTTTGCTATCGCGGGAATGGATGAGCTCCGAAAATGTCGAGTAGGACCTATATACACATGCCCCGGCAATTTCTTACTGCTCAGTGGACCAGGGATAAGCTGTGAGTATGACTTATTCATGGACAGGGGGACTAAAATGTGTATCCGGGAAGAAATGCACCTGGCAACGCCATTTTTCCGCAAGGTCGAACGAGGGTGGGTATTTACTGCCCCTTCTCCACTCTCCGCCACGTTTTTGTGCCATGATGGAATAGGAGAAGCCAGGCCGAGGCTGTTGAGATTGGAGGGAAGTGGTTTACTGGCTAACGTTAGCCATTGCGACATAACAGGTGATAACTTTAAAATGATAGCGGCCTGGCAGGGGAGGTCGGAAGTGTCACAAACTCTTATGGAGTTTGTATCCCCTCAAATTGAGATGTTTGGAAAAGAAAAAGAAATAGTGGGAAACATGGACATGAGCAGCTTGAGCTTGCTAAAAAGGGAAATTGACGCGGAAGTTGCGAAGGGGCCATTGAGGATTGGTTTGGGCGATTTGATCGAGAGGGTGCGAGAAAATTCATCCCCGGGAAATACCTATCATATTTCGATCCCTGTTGGCCTAGGAGCACTGTTAATTGTAATTTTAGGATTGACATATTGGAAGCTTGCTTGGACTAAGGGAAGGTGCCATAGGTTGGACAATAAATCCACTCGCACGAGGACCATCGATGCTCGGAACGTACGTGTAGTAATTGATCAGGGGAAAGATGATGGGGTAGGCGAGAGCATGGATAGGGATACTTAGTAGATAAGGCGAGGAGTGGGTTGGGGTACTCCGAGGCAAGAGAGTTTTGCGTTGCGTAGAAGTAATGGGTAGCTTCTTTTATTTTTTGTTTTAGCAGAGTAGTAGTATTAATCAATTGAATCCCTTATGATCGAGCTAGGGTAACCACCGATCGCGTTAGTAAAGAATGTAATAGGTTGTTTTCATAGTGTTTGTGTTATTTTCATTTTTTTTACATGATTTTAATAATGTGTCTGATAGTTTAATATGGTTTAGGACTAAAATGGTGAGATCATGCATGTTCGAAGTTTTCTCGATGCATCTGGACGGGTGTATTTTGACAGTGATGACAAAAGAGGACGAAATGTCGTGTTGATCCAATTCTTTTTCTGTGTGTGCTTGGGTTGCATTTTTTTTGTGTCTAAGAACTCATAAGTTTGATTTGTTTGTGTTTAAAATTTCCATGAATGTAAATTTTAAAATTTTTTTGGGGGGGAGTGGATGTAAGAGGCGGCCGACATATTCCTTCCTTCATTCCTTTCCCACCTAACCGACACGCTCAGCACCTTACTTCCGACCCCCCCCCTTTCCCCTCACCACCCAGTCCCGTCGGCCGTCGGCAGAGCTTGCATGCCCATGTAAGGTGAATTGCACCTTGGACCTTATCATGCGGGGCATGCGAGCCAATGGCAGCGGGAGAATACGTCGACGGGAGAGAGACGCCGCCACGGGCAGTCGGTCGGCGTATGTATAGCGATGAGTATCTAATAAAAGTGTAAGTGCTCCCGACTTGTGTCTTCTTCCTTTCCCGCGCGACCCCATCCTCCTGCAGCGGACAACGAGAGTGCCATCGGCGACTTACAATTACGAATTTATTATCGCTTTGTGTTTCCTGAAAGTGAGTTGATTTTAAGCTGAAATGGATGGTGAAAATTTAGTTTTGTTGGAAGACGAAGAAAAGGACGACCAATGTTGCAAGTAGTTAAACAAAAAAGAGCTGGAAAGGACGCGTAATATAAAATGCGGAGAGAGGAGAGCAGAAAAATCACCGAAAATTGGGACTGCCCGACTAGGCGTCCGCGTCTCGACTGCTCTTGAAACAGTCAAGACGCAGACGTCGGGCATCAGCCGTCGAACTCGACGGCCGAGACGTATCAGTGAAATCGAACACATTTGATATAGATTGGATGAGTACGGCAGTGACTTCCGGCTGCTGGACGCGGACGCCACACGCGGCCTCGGGATGCCACAGCGAAACCACACCTTTACTATTGTAGCATTGAAAAATGAGATATCGTTCAGCTATACATTCAGTGAATAACGTATTCAGCGACGATGATTAATTAGATGTTTAACTCAGGCAAGGAGCGCCGGAAAACGTTACTGTGATCCATCACTATTCGTATAGACGAGTAACTTTTTCACGTCGGGACCAAGATCCGAGGTTCGTAATTTTAAAACTTCGTTATTTCGTAATATCGCGTACTGTTACATACGCTAAGATACCCTTTTGGTCGGGACCAAAGATTTTGCTTCGTAAAATCAAAATTTCGTAATTTCGAAGTTCGTATTTTCGAGTTTCTACTGTACAAGATATCTTGTTATTACCTACGCTTGTTAATCTACAGCTTAAAACCCCCAACCCTCCACATTCTTTCACCTGGAGAAGAGTGCTCCCTACAGGGGTCCTCCCTCTTTCCCTCCAGCACGCGAAGCCTCCCTAACCCAACTTCAAACTCTGCCCCCAACCACCCTTCCTCCATCCCCCACCCTCCTCCCCACCTGAGTGCACAAGTATCCAAGGTGTTCTGTAGAGTCTTCACCTGAAGGTAGTGTTGTATGTCAAAACCCGGGTCGTTTTAATACAAAATTAATTTGGAACAGAGTAAAAGTTTTTCACTCAAGCATTAAGTCATTTGCCTCAATGGTGAATGGGTCCAGCTTTGAGAGCATTTTTTTAACGGCTTTTTCACACTAAAACATTGAATTTAACATCAGTGATTGTCTATGATTAGCAAGGTTCAACCCATTGGGGAAGTAAGCCAGCAATTCACCAGCCTGCATTCTTTTGATTAGAGGTTAATAGTCAGTAAGGTGCTCTCAGAATTAATATCATTTTAATGCTCACTTTAAGTAAATTAAAATGTTTAAACTGTTCAGTTCTTTGTAGAAAGTTGGCATCATTTAATTATAAGATTACATCTTAAAATTAATAATAAGTAATAACTTTTATAAATGAAAAACTTAAACACTGTGGAACCACAAAGTTTGTTTTTAATTTATACAGTGAATAAGTTCCACCAAGTAACGCCTGAAACTACCAGTTTTATAACTTTTAGGTGAACATGAAATTAATACAATTGTTTTTAGTCATATCATTCAGGTATTCAAATTACACCCAAGGCCCTACCCTAAGACAGGAATATGTGATACCATGGTGGGACAACATGCCAAATATGTCCATTGTCTGTCAAGATCAACAGGTGCAATGAAGAGCCACATTCACCAAGAGGTGCCCCTGGTTTCACAGAACATGGATCCAGACCAGGCTGTTTGTTAAAAAGCTCCCCCACTACAATGGATCTCTGTGCCATGGTGACTGCATCTGTGAGGCAGAGGGTAAGAAGTCTAACAGGGAAACTCCACATACCAGGCAACTTCCGGTTTTATTTAGCCTTACCCATGCATGATGAGCTCTTTGTGAGTGGACCTCTTATTTCCCTCACAACTAATAGGACCAATAATGGAACCAAATTAAAAAAATATGGAGCTCACAGAAAGGTGCTCTCTCACAATGGACTGTTCCAGTCTAACAACTTCTTTGGAGGAAAGGTTACCAGGAGGGCATCCCTAGGGCTCCCTCTGGATGTCCTCATAGTGGCATCTATTTTACCATGCCATCCCTTGAAGGATGGTGATACAACTGACTTTTCCGAGTTCACCATTAAGATGGCATCAGGTGAAGATACTCTCGTAAAGAGACGAATCAGATTTTGGCACTTCTGCCAAACCAAAGGACAATAGTGATTTACCCATTGGAGATCTGGCCTTGGGCAAGGCAATAGGTCACCAGGGGTAAAAACTCAATAAGATGGCAAAATGGAACAACAGATCAAGTGCCTAATGTACCACACCAGGGAAATCCGTAACAACTCCAATCAATGAATCAATTATTTTACTCACACCAGCCACAGCATTTGGGTTCCTTCCAGGAGTAGCTGATAAAGCAACAACACGAAATCGTGACTTTGGATATCGATCACGTAGACGAAATAAGCTCCTAAAAGACTGACATATTGCATGGTTGCCAGCAGCACGATGAGCTTCATCAACTACAATGCACCGGACCAGTTCTCCAGGACACACTCCAGTACCTAGGTCATTGGCTAAAACTTGGGGAGTAGCAAAGAAAACACGCTTATCTTTCCAAGATTTAGCCCGATGAATTCCAGCTTTTGACCCTGCAAAATAAAAAATAACAGCACTAATGAGGGAATTAATAACAACATGTCAAATCATACACATATGAGCCACATCATTAATAAGAGTCAAGTCAGCAATTAACAGGCTTTTAGAGATAAAATTTCTCAATGCTAACAACCCCATTAGAGGCAGCATCTACATCAAAGGTTATGGAAAAGAAGAAAAACATCATAATATTTGCAATTTTAGTGTTATTAAAACATTTAATTTCAATTCCTGCAACATGCATTATCATTAGTTGCCAATTTTATAGCTAAGAATTAAAAGTACCCTAAAGTCAACTGAAAAAAAGGAAAGGAAAAATGTTAAGGAAAAGGCTAATGAAATGCTATGCATGGAGCGTGTTTTCGTATGGGGTGGAAACATGGATGCTGAGGAAAGGAGACGGACAGAGAATTGAGGCATTCGAAATGTGGACATGGACACGGATAATGGGAGTGAATTAGAGGGGCAGAAGGAGAGAATGAAGAGGTCCTAAAGAGCGCGGGAGAGGTGAGAAAATTGATGGGGTGATTTTGAAAAGGCAAAAGAACTGGGTTGGCTACTTTCTAAGACATGGGGGAATATTGAACATGGCAGATGAAGGGGCAGTAGAGGGAAGGAACAGAATGGAACGGAGGCGTACAAAGATATTGGATGGACTGAAGGGAAGAGATGGATATGGTGAATTGAAGAGACTGGCTTTGGAGAGGAAATTGTAGGAAGGGAACGCCAAGGACCTGCTGAATGGCAGAGCACCCAATGATGATGATGAAAGTCAACTGATCTGACCATGTTCTATGTCAAATACCTTACCAACAGAACAATAAATCATTCAATTTTCAAAAAATCAGCTTAAATTTGACACCAAATTTGACACGTATTTTGTCAACAAGAAATAAGTGGCTGATTTTAATCCTTTCTATCTAGGTACGTATGAGATGTCCTTCATCTACAGTAAAATAATGAAAACAATAAAAGTTGGCAATTAAAATTGTCATAGTTCAATTAATCAAAGTCAAGTACATAGTTCAATTAATGCTCCAAAAAAATTAAATATGTAACTACATTTACCATAAATTTCCACAACTATAATCAGCAATATACACAAGGTTGCAATGTATACACTGGTGTATTCGGGTCATTCCATATGAAATCAACCAATACATTTTTTTTGACCTTCTTTGATTTTCATGAAATTTGGTACAGTGGTTTATACCATAGTAAATAACAAATGTGATTTTTTTTGTATTTTTAGGATGATCGGATCAGGATTTATGAGGGGGTCAAAATTTGACCTTTCGGTGGCCTTTTCGCGCATGACTTTAGTTTACTGGCAATAAGTCCGCTCCTATCAGAGCCACAAAGTTGGGGTTGGGCTGATTGAAAAGGCAATTAAATTTCCTATTATAAGGATTGACTTTCAAATACTTATGATTTTAAATTGCATCACAGAGTGGACCTAGATCTAGGTTTGGTCAAAGGTCAAAAGGTCAAATACACCATCTTCAATTTTTTTTAAACTCGGTGTTATCAATCTACATATATGTAGGTACGAGCACACAAAATTTGGAGATGGCTAAAAATTTTGTTTTCGAGATATGTTGTGATAAGTGAACAAGAATTTTCATCTTGGTAAACAGCAATCCACCTCTTTTTCCTGCAATTCAAATAAATAAACCACCAATTAGTTTTGCTTGGTTCATCATTTTGCAGTTGCACATATAAGTAAGAACTGGTTCCTCTGTAATCTTACCTTAATCTCATTTCATTACGAGCGATCCAGTACAGCAAAGAAGAGGACAGCAAAGCGCCGCTTTGCTGTCCTCATCTGTGATCTTGTATGTGCGTCCAGACATCCCTCCAAGCTGGACACTCGCTCTTGTCAGCACATGGCTTAAAGGGAGCATGAGGTCTTTTGGGGGATATGCGAAGGATGGAGATGGCCCATGGGGAAAAAGAAATCGAACTCTAAGTTCTTCAGGCATTATCTTCTCTAAAACAAATGCGAGCCACCAATGTCCATCATATTGCACGGTGACATATTCGCATATGGCCTCAATAGTTAAAACAGGTTCTGATCCATCTTCATTCACATCTGCCTCAAAATCAGACTCATCTGCTGTGTCGATTGTGTCTTTTTCCCTGGGATCAGCAGGACCTCTTTGCTTTCAGCAGACGAAGAGTATCGTTTCACTCGTATCATTGTTGTGGATATCGGTTCAAAGCAGTGGAAACTTCGTATTCCGGCAACTGGCTGAAGAATTTTAAACCTTTCACTAAGAGATTGACGCGTTTCTTCCATCTCTTCTACAGACACTAACCAAAATGTTGAGGAGCTCAGATTAGCTTCAGCCCAATCAAACAGGTCCTTAGAGGTTCTGATTTGTCTATTGTAAGGCCTCTATAAGCTAGCCCTAGCAGCCAACCTCTTAACACAACCACCTACACCATCACATGGCCCTTTCCCATGCGAGGTGGCGAAAAAGTGCCATGTAGCAGGCACCCCAAAGTCAGATTCATGCAAGCACAGGTTAATAAAGTTTTTTTTATTCTTGTACTGTGCAGCACAACCATCATAAAAATAAATAATTTTCTTTAGTTCTGGCACTTTTTCCCATAGAAGGGGTATTATCTGCTTCTGAAATGAGTAGACGGCAGCAGTGTCATGTATGAGGCAGTCAGAGATGAATACAAAGCTTGAATGTTCCAGCTTGCCACTTTCTAAGTAATAACAAACAAATGGATGGAGTGTAGCCTGAGTATTATTCCAATGATAGCCCTGGGTGGCATCCTGAAGAAAGAAACTAATTTTCTGCGAAGTCTACGCTGACTATAACTTCAACAGGCTGTAGTGATCGTTTCGCTTCCTGGAGGAAGGCGGCTTGTTGTCTGGCGATGGAATAATGATCACGTAACCAGATCAGTTTACTGGTAAAGGTGTTGACGAAGTCTTTGGAAGGCTGGTGAACTGTTTCTAAATTGCATCGGTCTGTAGTTTGCCATTGCTTATAGACTACTTCATCAATAAACAGATCCTCAAAAACTGTCTCCAATTCTACTTTGATATTGTAAATACCTGGGCAATCGGAACACATCCCTAAGGAGTATTCAGGACGAGGTGGATTGCACATGATCATGTTCAAAGTATCATAGTATGTAGCCAATGGAATTCCATTCATCGTCAATGAAGGCAATTTAGCTTCTTCGATCATTAATTTGAAATTCTGGTGAACCATACATACACAAACTCCATGGGTACCCGATGCACTGGGAAGAACTCAATGTTTGGATCGCATTTCAGCGAACTTAGAGAATCCAATTTTAATATCTGGGTTCTTCTCCCTGAAGAGTGCATAAATTTCTTTTAAGTTTGACAACACCAATCGCTTTTGTTCATGTATTTTCTTACCATTTTTTCTGACTGACACAGTCTTTCTATCCAGGCATACACCGACTGACATCATCATTTTCGTAGAAAGCAAAGACTATTTTAGCTGTCTCTACAGGCAATGATGGGCCAGGCTTAGGTTTGGGTGGAGTAAGAATACCATTCTCTTCAACAGCCTTCTTAACATTTCTAATCATGTAGTTGGAAATTCCTCCCTCACTCTCCTCGAGCTCCATTTTTTTTGGCAGCATGGACAAAATCATGAATCGTTCCCGTCTCGTACAGTCTGGGTGGTTGTACTTCTCTTTCAGCTGGGTCATCATGGCCTGGTAGTCATTTGACATGTCGTTGCACACATTGCTTTCATCAGATGAAGATGTACAATCTAGAATTTCTGATTCTCCAGGAGAAATAATCTTAATTTTTTTCATTATGTTGGCCTTAATTTTGTGTAACTTCCTTTTTGGGTAATTCTTTCCCCGTAACTTGTTACAGTGGATGGGAGATTCACCAAGTAAAAACAGCGATTTGTTTAAGGTGTCGGTACATGATGGGAGGAAGTGGTCATGTACGTCTTCGGACTGAACATCACTATTTTTGGTTTCACAGGGTGTCGATGCACTCGCACTTACATGTGTACATTTACCTCATGCTCTTTGAGAGCCTTGGACAAAGAAATTTGGCACTCAAAACACAGTTTCTTCCCTGGTATCAACTGAACCATTGATTTAAACTTACTGACAATTTTGATTTCGCGTAAATTTTTCTGTTTACATACAAAAGTATGCTCATTTTGCGGATCACAACATTTTTTTTCAAACAGAGAAAATTTATACAAATAAGTATTTAAATGTGCACACACATCCTCAATTTATCACAATTAGAACGAATTGTTAATTAGTAGCACTCTTCCTTGCCAAAGTCAATGAAAGGTTTCAAAGAAACATCCGTATCTTTTAAGAAAATTCCAATTGAACACATTGCAAAAAATAACTTGACGAACACTTCAAGAATATATCGGCCTAAGACCTTAGCCATCTACTAGGTCTGATGCTAGAAAGAAACTGAAATTATATGATGGCAGCAGGCTCAGCACAGCACAATTCATTGTATGTCCAGACAGGATTGAACAACCCCTATGAAAAATTTGCAATAAAATTCTACACAGAATGTGTACAAAGTTCACATTTTATATAGGTACGTTTGTAAACAGTTGTATATACACGTATACAATGTACACAATTTCCATACAGGATGTGTACAATGTGCACTTTTTATATACATTTTAATACAGTTGTATAAAAATGTATAAATTGTGTACATTGTATATAATGTCCACGTTTTATAGTGTACAGTTGTGTACATTGTATACAAAGTGTACATTGTGCACAAGTGTGTAAAGCTAAATTTGGGTACAATGTACACCTTTTTTATACAATTTCTACACAATGTATATATTGGAAATCCTGTGTTTCTGGTTTTCCAAATTTTCATTGGGGAATTCCTTTCAGACTTAAGTCTCAGCGGCTAAGATAGGTAAAGTGAAGCATGATGGGGCAAGTCTGTGTAAGGGTATGTAGGCCAGATATACAAACAGAAAATAGAACCAATTTTGTTTCTCAGTTCCAGAATTCATTCCTTCCTGAGGGGCCATATAAAATAACATGCTACAATAGTGCTAGTTTATCTGTGAAGTAATTAGCATATAAAATTAAATATCGAAAAAACTAACAAAAAAGCCATCTCCAAATTTTGTGTGCTCGTACCTACATGTATGTAGATTGATAACACCAAGTTTTAAAAAAATCGAAGATGGTGTATTTGACCTTTTGACCTTTGACCAAACCTAGATCTAGGTCCACTCTGTGATGCGATTTAAAATCATGAGTATTTGAAAGTCAATCCTTTTAATAGGAAATTTAATTGCCTTTTCAATGAGCCCAACCCCAACTTTGTGGCTCTGATAGGAGCTGACTTATTGCCAGTAAACTAAAGTCATGCGCGAAAAGGCCACCGAAAGGTCAAATTTTGACCCCCTCATAAATCCTAAACCGATCATCCTAAAAATATAAAATAAATCATATTTGTTACTTACTATGGTATGAATGACTGTGTCAAATTTCACAGTAATCGGAGAAGGTCACCAAAAAAAAATATTTAATTTTGGTTGATTTCATATGGAATGACCCATTCTTTATATCTATCTTAGAAATTGTACTTTAATATTTACAAACTGACGTGGATGTTTTATTAAAAGTATTCTGAAGTGGTAACAGATGACAATGCTTACACCTTTTGCGCTCATGTGCAATGATATATTGCATTGCCGACAGTTAAATATGAAAAAGCAACTTCTTAGCTTTAATTTGATGTCAAAGTTAAGGCATTCTGTTCATAGATGCATGCACACACAAGAATAAGTTTCAAATTAGAATGATTTTTCCTTTGTGGAATATCGCACTTATGGAAGAAGCATGAAAGACATTGTGAGTAGCCCAAGCAAAGAAGGCATTCTACCAGAAGAGGAGTCTGATGACAGCTGGTAGCCCAAGCCTGGAAGTAAGGAAGCACATATATTTGGAGCACGCTCATATATGGCAGTGGAGCCTGGGATATGACAGCAGTAGAGCAAAGGAGATTGGAAGCAATGGAGATGTGGCATTACTGAAGGATGGTTGGAGAGAAACACTATCGAAGAAGTCATACTAAGAGCTGGAGAGAAAAGAAGCATAATGCGAAGATGGAAATACAACATTATTGGAAACATTTTGTGACACAACAGCGTAATGAAAACAATATTGGAAGGAGAAATTAATGGGAAGAATTATAGAGGAATACCAAGAATGGAATACATCAAGCAAATCATGAATGACATCAAAGTAAATACTTATGTAGGAGTGAAGCTGTTGGCGAAGAGGAGAGTGGAATGGACAGCTGCTGAAAACCAATCTTCAGACTTGATGACTACTGATGATCATGGCTTGAAAGTTAATCACTCTTAGGCGAAAATGCTAAATGCTTTATCCTCTTTTAGCATTGACTAAGTAAGCTTAACTCCAACTGGGCTACTGCCTAAACTGGAGGTGAGAAAACATCACTAGTGTGTGAAGCTCCTCAGAAGTTTAATATTAAATAAGAAGGCGGTACTTTTCCGTTACACAGAGGCCACTTTAATACTGCATGCTGGGGCGGTTAGGCTAGTGTATGTTACCAATATTTGAAAAAATAACACATTACGAGAGAATTGAACTTTAGTCACACAAAACAAATGAATTGGACTCTCATGATCAAAATGGATAAATTTTCTTCGTCATTGAAATCCCAGAACTTGGCGATGTCGCCGAGGAGCTCATCAAAGGGAACAAGACTGAATTGTAATGAAGGACATGTAGCGACAATGACGGATAGAGATAATGATAACTCATTGTTGCCATGCGGTGCGCAGGTTATGATACAAAAGTGAAAAAACGTAAATAAACAAACACAGTGCACATTACTGAGGTGGCCTCCATATATCGGAAAAGTACCAAGAAGGCTTGATGGTAAACTGGCAAACACCTGACCCCCAGAGCAGAATGTGTTTTATCTTTCTGCAACGGTTGATGCTAAAACGAATAACTTTCTGCAAGTGCAGGCGTTTCAGCAATATGTCTTCCTTATTTTTCTGCAGCCCTCATTTCCGATCTGTGACAATGTTGTGCCGTTGCTTGAGGTTCTGCCTTGGGGCACGTCACCAACAATTTGAGGATCCAGGTCCAAATTCAGGTTATGGGAAAACTGATGTTTTGGAGTAAATTTCCTCATTGAACCATTCCAATCCATTGGCATGTATACATACCACATCATTTGCATATTCTTGGCTATAAATATGGTCTATCATTGGACACTAAAATTATATTTATTAAAAATGTGTAACTAGCAATGACTTGCGAATAATGACATAATCACTCCATTTACCAACACACACATCTGGGATCTCCAAATTTAGACGCACATTTTAAATATGTGAGGCTTGGATAAATGAGTAACTCAACTGAAATCCCACATCTCATTACACCTGATGCATGAAACAATTTTTCAATTGGATCGATAAATAGAGCGAACAGCAAACGTGATTTTATAAGACCACAAGTTTTAATGGTAATATACTAACCATTAAAATGATGAACACTTACCAGTAAGCTCAGCCGTATCTTCTGGAGGTATCCCCATTATGCTGTAGCAAGCATGGATCTGCTGAGCAACAAGTGGTCGGGTAGGGGCAAGAAATATGATTTTTCCCAAAGGAAACCATCGGTAAAAATTGTACATAACAACAGCAGCGATAAAGGTTTTTCCAAGTCCTAAGGTAAAATAAAAACGTTTAGCCATTTCCAAAATAACGCTCCAAGACCAATGAGTAAATTACAATTTTGACCACAAATTTGCAATGCATTTCACAGCCATTAACTGCTAATGGAGTAGGGGTGTAAATTATAATATTCTAACCAGTGGGCAAGCTGACCAATGTGTTGTCAAACAAGGCTGAATGAACAATGTCAAGCTGATATTTTCTGACTGGAAAGTTACAAGGATATATCCAACTTCTCCCAGCTTCCTTGTCAAATCCGTCAGCCCCATCATGACCGATTTCTCCAACGGAAACATTAGATTGCCTGGGCAAGACTTCTTTTTGGATAAAATTGTCCATTAATTTTGAACAACCCTTGCCTTTTTCAGCTTTTTCATGTGACACTTGCGCTTTCGCTGATTCTTCTCCATGCTCAAAAGCTTCTTCAACTTGAACAACATTGTCAATTTGTGCATCATCCCATTCTTCCCAATAATCCCAATCATCTACACCATCTAAGTCATCAAGTGCATCTTCATCTTTGTTAATAGACACTTGGTTTTCTGACTGCGTGAGACGAGGCAACTCCACCTCTCTATAATGCCTATTAGGAAGAAAATTTAATGAATCCTCTACGACCGATCATCAGACAAAAATGGATTAAGTAGGGTATGAATTCGATTTCCACCTGAGACTTTCTTCCAACGCTCTGGCGAGGATTTCATCCTCAGTTTCATTTTCCATGCCCCAAATCTCTTCTTCCGTTTCTTAAATCTATTGCAGCATTTGATGGAGAATGTCATGGGATATCAAGATTTCTGCGACACCTTAAATGGCAAATTTCACTTAAGTATTTCCAAATACTCCCAACTACATAACAATTACCGCCTTTGAACAACTGACTCACGTGACCAAAAACCCAAGGAGCAATGAACCAAAGGAACGAGTCCGAGTCTCCGTAATTATAGTTCGAATTATGGCCACTGTAGAGCGCAGTTAATCAGGAGGCTTTAAGGTCTGGTAAGATAGGCGGCTGTTGCGAACCTTAATGATTATTTGTTTCTCAAAGTGTAGGGGACCCACTTGAATTATCTTACGGGCTTGTCTCATTTCTATTGAAGATTGTTACCACGAGCGAAAACATGAATGTTCTCGCAAGAAGGGTATTGATACTGTATAATTACTTCTTTGGCGAAGAGGAAAGCCTTCTGCACAAGGGGTTATCATTAGCAAATGCTACTACTTGCCAGCAGCGCCGGTTTACTCCGAGATAATATTTTAAGGCCTAATCTTTTGGTTGCTATTATATTTTTATATTTGAAAATAATAATTCTTGGGAATAGGTAAGAATAAGGATCAGTCATCTATGAGAGAAAACTGAGTTTCCATCACTGAACATTGTGCACCAAAACATTTCCTAACATAAATCCTAATCTTGGTACCATCATATGATAAAAAGTGGAGGTCGCAGGGAGAAATGATAACACGTCCGTTCACTTGGCGAGCAGAAGAAAGACTGACAGATTTATTCATTCAATCATACCATCCATCGATATAAAAAAAAAAGAATCTCGATACCAAAACAAAACAAATGAAATTACACTGCGGAATTAAATGTGATAAACTTCAACACACCCCCTTTAATTCCGTAGTCATTGGATCCCCAACAATTCAATCAAAAACTCAAAACGTGGACCAACAAGTGGCTTGGTAAAAATGTCTGCAATCATGTTCTCACCTGGAACATGCTCAATTAGCACCCTTTTTCTTTCCACCAAGTCTCTCACAACATGGTAACTTAAATCTATTTGTTTCGTCCTCCTTTTGTAGGCGGCATTCTTAGACAAAAACACAGCCGATTTATTATCACAAAACAAAGTCACAATGAAATCATTTTTAACAAGTTCTTTTAATAAGTTTTGCAAATATATTGCCTCATTGGAGGCCTGGCTGAGAGCGATGTATTCAGCTTCAGTTGTTGACTGCGCTACCACAGACTGCTTCTTGCACTGCCAAGAAATAGGTCCACCAGAAAATGCAAAAAAGTACCCTGAGTAGGATTTCCTATCCACAGTGTCACCTCCCCAATCAGCATCACTGTAACCACAAAGTTCATTGTTACCCTTTTTAAATATTAAACAATTCTTTGGTTCCTTTCAGATATCGAAGTAGTCTTTTAGCACAATTCCAATGTTGAGATCCATAATAAGCATTAAACTGACTTAGGTAATTCACTGCTTGTACAATATCTGGCCTAGTCCATACACTTAAGTATATTAAAGAACCTATTAGATATTGATAGGGTACATCAGGTTTAGTACCTGTATTTCTTACCAGACATATGCCCTTTTCCATTGGTGTTCTAACAGGATTACAATCTGTCATGTATGTCATGACATAATTCAAAGACATAAATATCTCATGTAACTTGGCATTCCAACATCTAGATGATTGTTTCAATCCATAGATAGCCTTTTCTAATAAACATACCTTTTCTTGATTGTCAAGATCAATATAACCCTCAGGCTGTTCCATATACACTTTTTCTTCCAATTCACCATTTAGAAATGCCGTACAAACATCAATATGGTTTATAAATAAACTCATATTTACAGCCAAAGACAGAATTAACCTCAAGCTTTCAGCTCTAACAACAGGAGAGAATGTATCAATACAATCTAGGCCCTGCGACTGGGTGGAGCCTTTTGCCACCAAACGAGCCTTATATCTATCAACTGTACCATCAGGACCAGTCTTTAATTTGAATACCCACCTATTTTGTACAACATTTACATTTGCAGGTCTAGGAACTAAAGTAAACACCTTATTTTTTCTTAAAGATAACATTTCCTCATCCATTGCATTTTTCCACTGGGCTTTATCCCCTCTAGCTAGAGCTTGTTTTCGCGTTTCAGGTTCGTCATTTAAGCTCTCAAGCTCAGCTTTGTACAACACAAAGTCTGGATAATCACGGGGTTTTCTGACTCTTTCAGGGTATTTTCGTTCTCCTAATTCTACAGAATTTACAGAACTGTTATTAGAGGTCTGCGATTCCCCCAAATTGTCTTCTTCGGAGTCTCTCTGAATGTCTACATATACCTCTTTAGGTTTAGCAGGAAAATGAATCAACATCTCTGAGGTATAAGAAGACCCGACAACATCCTCATTACCAACTAGTACATTTTTCATTGGAAATCTATTTTCATGAAACAATACACTTCTTTCCAACACTATTTGATAAGAATTTTTGGGATCAATTAAACGATATCCCTTCTTCTCACTATCGTACCCCACAAATATACACTCTATACCTCTATCACCAAGTTTCTTGCATTTTTCTTTTGGAACATGGGCATAAGCGCTGCATCCAAAAACTTTAAGATGGCCAACATTGACTCTCTTTCCCGTCCATGCTTCAAATGGAACCTTTCCTTTTAATGCCACTGGAGGAGACAGATTTTTCAGATAAACTGCAGTACCCAGTAAACACACATGGCTGCAGCAGCGCTTCACAAGGATGTCAGCGCTGCAAGTGCAGCACATGTCAACTGAAGCGCGTCAGCAGTGTCTCAGCAGCGCTCTCATAGAGCGAATTATCGAGAAACGCATCTAATGCGCATTCGCTGCTCGTGTTTGAAGTGCAGCAGCCGCAAGTTGCGGACGCACTGCCACAGCGCTGCAGGTAGTCTTTTGAATTAGGGGAGATGTTGAAAGTCTCAATCGAAAGAGGAAGATATGAATACTCATTCTTTAAACATTTACTATGTGTATCCTTTGTTTTTTTATTTAATGAAATATATCCTTGATATATAGTAACATTTTTAGCCTGTGGTTCATTCTTAGACCGAAAATTTGGCATAAATTGGAAAGCTTTGACACGAATCGGAGAGACTTGAGTTCTGCCAGTAACAACACTTCATTGATAGCTTTGTGTAATTAATTTCCGTTGTTCCGTCCTAAATTATTGTTATGCTTTTATTGGTACATTCATCAGTTTTCACATTTCCACATTCGTAACATTGGGCCAATATGGGCCAATCCATATTAAGTGGTCCAGAAAAAGTTAAATTTGTTGCTTAGTGATTTTTAATATTTTTATCATACAATTGTATGGTATTCATTAAAGTAAACATTTGGTATATAGTTATGGAATGACCAAGTTTAATATATCGGTAAGTTTCTTTGAATTCCCAAATATTCTTTGTATTCTAAGGCCTACATTTACATTTTAGATTAAGTTTACTATACCAAATGTTTACTTTATAATGAATAACTTGTAAAATGAGGTTAAAACTGATTTGTGAGTTATGATCATGATTTTAAAGGCATCAAGCATTACTTAAAAGCAGGCGCGGATTAAGGTCGTTGTTTTGGGGGGGGGGGGGGCGGTTCACTACTTCCCTCGGCGCCTGGGGGGTATGCAATACATCTCAACAAAATAGAGGTCCGGGTGGACTTCCCTCGGAAAATTAAAAGAAATGTAGCGCTTGGAACATAGTTTTGGTGTGGCTATATTATATACAAGAGATGTGATAAATTATTGAGTAAATCTATCTGATAAAATTTGAAAAACGTAAAAAAACGATGTAAAGAATGCCATTCTTGTGAAGATGTGAAGTGTCTTCCGGGTTTTACCGTCATTCGTCAAGGGCTCTTCCAATGATAATGCACCGTCGCGTCGTCCCGATGACCTCTGAATGGTATGTTCTGACGGCCAAGAAAAATCACATTTTTAAGTATCAGCTTCAGATTTTCTCCCTTCTGTAGCCGTCCAGTTGGCTTGTGTTTTGATTTTCCAGAAAATTCAGGGCCAACTGGGCACTGCACCTTTGTGATAGACTGTGTGTTGGTGGTTTTCCAGATCATCTAGTTTCCCTAGCAGTTTTGAAAACTTTAACGGCTCTGTATCGAGGGATTTTAACTGCAAATTTGTACCGCAAGCTGCCGTTGATTGGAAAAAAAGGGCAATACCTACAAAAAAAGTTCATTCATTGAGGGAGAAACCACAAGCCAAGGGTACTTTTCAAGATGTTCTATCCTCACGTAACGATGCTCTTCCGCGGTTCCCTTCCTATGAGTTGAAAAGGGATACTCGTAGTCGCTTGTGGATGTCCAAGGGCCTTCCAAAAGTTCTGCTTTTTTCCTATCAGGTCTTTCCTTTCCTGGTACAATGAAGAGACCTATGTCACAGTTGAAATTTTTTTAGCCAAGGGAAGTGAATAAATTGAAGCTTCAGTCGATTTTTCGTGGCTACGTGGATGGGATTGTAAAAGGACCATTGACTCAGCTTGAGTCTTATTGTCAGTTGTGCAGCATGAAGGCATGATATTAACAAATTATGCATTTCCTCCTGCTGCTTCTGGCGTCTTTTGTTTTTGGACGCGAGAGAAAAAGCTTCGAAGGTCCTCAGAGGCACTATTAGTTTTCCGCTTTGTATCAGGCCTACTAGAAGAAGACGCCAGTAAACAAAAGTAAACCTTAACTATTCCTTCTGCGACGAGTTGCAAAAAACATTATAAGCATATTTTTCTCACCCTGTAGCGTAATACTTGAAAATTATTTTGCTTAGAGAGTCCTCAATTTTACTGCTATCAAAAGGAGAGGGGACAAAACTACGGTGGGTGGACCTCTGACAGCATTTCTATGATAACACAGTGAAGATGAAAGTCCAATAGGTGGGTGTTCAATTCCTTGATCAAAAGCAGATAAATAGCAATGGAGGCTAATGTGGGCTCGAGCTTAAAGCCGGCCTTCCGACCCTAATGGCGAGCGCGAGAAAGCGCAAATAAGTTATGTCTTTGTAATTAACCGACTGAAATTACCATCTCTGGCGGAAAGGTTGATCTGCACGTCAGGTATATCACAGAATAAAGGAAAAAGGACGCAGGGTCCTAAACATGTGAAGAACTCTTGAACTTGTCACTCACTACAACTGAAACAATACACTCGCTAGAGGCGGGCAACGGACATGTCGAGCACGAGAGCAGAGGGTGTCGCATAATAATAGGCAATGCTGTAGGAGGGCGTGGAGACTGTATTCCCCTCTCGCAGACTCACTACGGCTCAACTGCCCAAACTCGCGGCACTGTTCTCTGCATACATATTAAAAAGGTGTATATAGGTCTGCATACATAGTATAATAGCTTATAACTATTCCGTTACGGCACCAAAGCTTTCACAACACTGTTCATCAAAAGGCATACTAAAGTACAATTGCGAATAACGAGGATACTGTGTCTGTTCCGACCAGTGGCTTTTAGATATTTTCCAATTATCTTTAAAGATTGTGTATTGAGCTGGTGTAATAAAAACTTGCTTTGAATGTTTAATATCTTTATAAATAGTTGAGTCCACTAAACAAAATTTTTACTGGTTATTCCTCATCTAAAGGACTGTAAATGGGCCAAATTTCAAATTTTAATTTATATGCCCAACAAAGATAATGGGCATTAAACTTTGGAAAATTTGAAAAATCAAGAAATTAAAAAAAAATTAATAAAAAAACCACTGAAGTCCACAGCTTAAAATTCTGCAAACTTAAAGCATGGCTTTATACCTTTCAAATAAAAAATTACAAACATTAAGTATCTTGCCTTCCTATGTAAACAATTGTAAAAATTGATTTTTTAGTTAAGTGATGAAAACTTTGAAGCAATATTTGGACCCTAGACTTAATTTTAGGTCGATACATCACCCGACCTTTATTTAAGTTCATTATTTTTTGAATCGATTGGTTTTTGTTTGATTGTTCTAGGATACACAGAATTGGAGACATTTGCTTAAACTGCAGAACACTGAAATCGCCTAAAATCGGTGTTTCGTTAGCATAAAAATGGCCACTATCAGGAAAAAAATAAAATAATGACATATTTGTATTCACAATAAATGGTAATTTGTATGGTAAAAATATAAAAAATTATTAAAAGTCATCAAGCAACCACCTCTGGACCACTATATATGGATTGACCCGTATGCATGCATATTCACGTTCGTAACATTTGCGCGAGTAAGTTACGTCTTCATTGAAATGTAAACAAACGTGTGCATTTGGAAAACATCTTGTTTATTATTATTAATATTGGCTTTATTTTCATTTAATGTGGCAACATAGGTTTCAGTTAATTAATGCCTGAAAACTGATATCGTGATTGGATGGTACGTTTCCATAAACTATCACGGCATTGATATTTAAAAGTTAGTCCTCGCAAACACATTTACGCACGGGAATGGCCGTATATATACAACTTTCAAGAAACAGATTGGATATGGCGTAGGTAGTTGCGTGATAGGCTTAACGTAGATAGATGTGAGGTTGACCGTAGGTAAATGCGAAAATGAAGTTGAGTCTATGCAGTCCGGAGATACCATTTACTTTCGGTCCTTGAGTAAACTATTTTTTGCAGGTTGAAGCGATCATGACACGCTTGTGAAGCGCTTATGCAGCGCTCCTGACGCGCTTGTGCAGCGCTCCTGACACCCGTTAGCAGCGCATTCGACATTCAAAAAAGGGAAGTTTAGGAGTGCTAGGCGCGCTGCAGAAGCGCCTTCGTGATAGCTGCAGCGCTACCGCGCAGCGCATCAGATGCGCATCTGCAGCATTTTGTGTTTACTGGGTATTGACTGCTTCCCCCCAGTACCTATTATCAAGACCAGCTTGTTTTAGCATAGCCCTACTTTTTTCTAAAATTGTTCGATTAGCCCTCTCCGCTACTCCATTTTGCTCTGGTGTTCCAGGGACGGTTGACTGCCGTTGGATGCCCTCATTTTTAAGAAACTCAGAAAACACTTTGGAAAAGTATTCCCCTCCATTATCTGACCTTAAACATTTAATAGCTTTTCCTGTTTGCTTCTCCACCAGCTTTTTGTACAACTTAAATTTATCAAATACCTCACCTTTAGTTTTAAGCAAGGCTACAAATGTGAACCGTGTCTTATCGTCTATGAAGGTAGCAAAATATCTATGTCCTCCAAATGATGTTTGGTCTAGTGGGCCACAAACATCTGAGTGAATGAGGCCTAAAGTGTCTTTTACTCTTTGAGCACTTCCCCTCGGAAATGGTGCCCTTATTTGTTTGGCTCTTATGCAGCTATCACACTCAATGTCTATGCACTCTGGATTCAGGACAAGACCATTTACTAGACCCCTTGACATGCGGATCATGTTACTCCTACTTAAATGAGCTAGCCTTCGATGCCACAGGTTGAAATCACAATTATTTGTATTCTCTACTAACATGGCTACCGGCCTTACATCTAACTCTATTTTATAAGTGCCACCAGATTCAGGAACTTTAAGCAGGGGGACACCCTTTATATAAACATCATGCTTATTATATACACTACAACCATCTTGGGAGAAAACAGGAATCAAGCCATTCTTAACCATTGCACTAACAGACAGTAAGTTAGTAGAAAGTTTGGGGACATGAACAACATTCTTTATGGCACCTAAGCCGTTGATACCATTAACAGAAACACTACCAATACCAGCTGTTTTCAGTGTTTCATTGCCAGCGCAACTCACAACTTTACTATCTATTTCACTATACCAATTAAACCAATTTTTATTGCCACACATATGTGATGAAGCACCAGAATCAATGTACCAGCAATTGTTGTTACTCACAGCACTCATAGCGGCTATAAGGCTCCAGGGTGTTGTGCCTGGGGTGTCATTCTGTAATTCGTCGGTTCCGTACCGATCGGTTGGGCTTCCTAACCAACCGACCGGTTGAGATTCCGTACCGACTTGGACTCAGCCACCGACGGAGCCTATTTCAGCGATTCTGTATGCAAGTCGGTGCCATTCCAGTCGGTTAGGTAACTCCTCCCACAAAATGTTCCCCCCTCCTCACAATTTTCCGAGTGTTTCCGAAGCTGACGGTCACATGCTGTATTCCCACCAATGGAAGACGATAGAAGAAACAAATGACTAGCGGAAGCCGCCTAGTGCTCTCGGGGTTGAAAACAACAACAGAAATCAACGATGTCGGAAAGAGAATGATCTTATATTAATTTATATGAATTTTGAGCAATGTGTATTTGACAATTAAAATAAGTGCATTATACTTAAAGCACATATCTAGTAGCGTCCGTGAGAATATGAAGTATCAGTAAAAGACGTTGAGTGCTACGAGATTAAATGAAGTGTGCGAAGTGAGAATGAATCAGCTGTGATCGTTTGAATCCAGAAATAACTTTCAAAATTTCAGTTTAACCTGTATATTGATTGATTATATTTATTAACTCGTGTGATTGAGATCCGACATTTAACAGCGTTTTGCATTTGGAATTTCTAGTTGCAGAAAAGGCATTACGTGTAGTACCGATATAGTATTTAATCGTCCAAAGATTGATAGAATTGTTCGTTGAAATAAATTAAACAGTGGAGTTATCGAAAATAGAAAATCCGTGAATGTATTATATATTGTAGGTATGGTATTGAAATATTCTTGTGGGTATATTATTCTATATTCGTGGTTTTAGGACAGTGAAATTGCTGCGCGCTCGTGCCATGAAACATTTTATTATGTAATTTCGTAGAGCAAAGTTGAATGTAAAATGAATTTAATGAGTGATAAATAAATACATATGGTGAAAGAAATTTAAGTTGAGTATAGAAGTAAGTTAATTTGCTATTAGCACTCTTGGTTATTGTACGTGTAGGTACCTATTTGCAAGTAGTGTTGTCACCACACCATGGTCACAGTCTAAACTACTGACTTTGTTTAGACTGTGCCATGGTGTTGTCCAACACATTGTTTCAACATTATTTGATGAATTATCCGAAATTTATTATGATAGAGTGATGATTTACAGTTCAATGCAAAAGATTCATAAAATATATCTCCTCAACTACGAAAATAGAAGCCGGAAGCAAACAATCATCAGTATTAATACGAACTTTCGTTACCCTGGCCCAAAATCGGGGGATAACATAGGTATCGAAAATGTGCGAAATCGCCTATTTCTTGAAATCAGAAGCTACCTTAGTATGTAATCTAGCTAAGGAAGTGACCCCATACACGATGTAAGATTATAATATGAAAACTTTCAACGGGAATCATCCATTTAAGAATAGCCAAACCGCAATAATAGGCATTCACCGCGGACAATTTTTGGCAATTATTATGAAAAATATTCCGGTGGCAGTATGCTGAATAGCCTAAATATGGTGCTATTTACGTACAATTGTTATTGTCAAATAGTAAAACATTTTTAACGGCCAAGAGAATACAATGCAATACTACGGAATTCTAGTTGTGTAGAAGTTTCTCTTTTCGACCATCTACTTTATGACCTTAAATCATCGACTTTTGCATTTGCTCTCTTAATAACAAATAACGTCGCTATTACATCCATGAATATATGTTTAATCATTATTACAAGTATCAAATATCCCATTTCGGGCTAAAAATCCAAATTAATTATAGTTTTGCTTCGGTGTTTCTCAAGCAAACCGACTGATTCTCCGCCGCACCGACAGCTTTTAGGTGTCGGTGCGATACACCGATTCGCACCGACTGGAGCTCGCTGGCGCACCGATCGGGTGCGTACAGAATCGCACGGCTGCTCTCTCTCGTCGGTGTGACGTCACACCCGACGAAAAGCCTACCGTACCGATCGGTTTGGAGTTACAGAATGACACCCCTGAGCTGCCTTCTCCACCACCATCATTACTGTATCCTCTCTTACCTTCCCCTTTAAACCAGCACTTGGCAGCTATGTGGCCCGGTTTCTTACAACGATAACAGGTCACACCGTGCTGGCTGCCACGATGATACTTGTTATGGTGCCGTTTTGTCGTCTGCTGGGCTGCTCCTGGTGAAGTTGCCATTGCACTTCCGCATGCTACTGCACCTCTTCCACTGGACTTTCCTCTGGATGTAGAACCGCGGTGCTGGTTCCTGCTGGTGCCGGCTAGGAGCGCCTGATTGGTTGCACCCCCTGTCTCCGCCGCTTCCTTCTGTCCTTCTCGCAAGAGCTCATTGCACACTGTTTCTGGCGTCAAGTCTTCTTCTTTCCGAACGCTCTTCTCAATCAGCTGACGAAGCCATTTATATTCAGGCCTCAAATTTTTTAACATAACGAATGCTGCAAACTTGTCATCAACAGGTTTCCCGGTTTCGGCAAATTTATGAATGATATTCTTCATGGCCATAGCGTAATCTAAGAGTGAGCTAAAATTTTCGTGTTTAGTGTCCAGCAGTTCATCAAACAGACAAATGCGCCTGAATGCCCCTTTATCCTCGAACACGCCACATAGGTTTTTCCAGGCTTCGTAGGCAGTTTTGGCCGATCTCACATGAATTACGAGGTGAGGTTGCACCATGAGTGAGATTTTTGAGCGGGCTCTTTTGTCTTTCTTCATTTCAGGAGACGAAGGATTGCTTCGGACAGATTCAGGTGGTTCCTGCGACACACACTCAAACAAATCGTCCAAACCCAGGTATAATTCCATTAGATACTTCCAATTTTCCCAGTTTTTCTCCCCCTCAAGTTTATCTATCGGAGGCAGGTGATTGGAAGCCACGGCCACCACAGTTGTCCCCTGATCGGACATGTCTAGCTCGCACACACGTAACACGTTGCGTAACTTAATTTTAAAGTTTAACGTAACTCACGTACTCTCGCGCGCCCTAAGTCAAAAACGTGCTCGCCATTCCTAACTGGATAAGTTAAATGCTGCGAATAATTTTCCATCTTTGACTCGCGACTTTAAACTCGTGCTGTGCTGGGCCCATAACCTGATAAAAAGTGGAGGTCGCAGGGAGAAATGATAACACGTCCGTTCACTTGGCGAGCAGAAGAAAGACTCACAGATTTATTCATTCAATCATACCATGCATCGATATACAAAAAAAAAAGGATCACGATACCAAAACAAAACAAATGAAATTACACTGCGGAATTAAATGTGATAAACTTCAACATCATAAGTATGAGCTTGTTCTATATGCTATTGTATATTACCATTGTTATTACAAATTTAAACACAAAATCCTAGCATTTTCTCAGGATTCATTAAATTATCTGGATAGACACCTAAGGAGTCAACAAAAGGAGAAGTACTGGGTTATATGGCTTCTGGGAGCAACAAATGCTGAGCCATACAACGTAGAGTTAGCCATAAGATGGGAGTTGACAATGCCTTGAGGAAATAAGGGGGGAAAAAACTGGCTGTAAATTAAGAGAATTCTGATGATCAAGTTAGGGGTGAAGTCATGGAGTGAGTTACAATGCCTATGCCCAGTGAAATTTAATAAGTCATGAAAGTGTAACCAACTGGAAGAAGACTTAGAGATATATAATGTGAGCAGGACTTAATAGTAAATAGGGATAGGAGTGCTGAGGTTGAAATTGTTTATCTAATGAAAAATTCACTGCAACCACTGACAGTAACTGGAGGGATGAAGACCAAATATTAAAGGCCAAATGAATGACCTTCACAAGGCAGATGTGGTAGCAGCAAATGGTTACATTAAAATAAAGGTAGCAACTATTCTGCTACATATCGCTGTTAATTCCAGGCATCTGAGAATATAAGACTGCAAGAAATGAAGGTGAGCGCATCATTCAACAATCAAGAAAGAAAACATTTAGCACCATTAGAAATGATAAGGGAAAAACAGTATCACATTGAATGGAAGAAGCACAATAAACAGCAAACCAAGGATAGCTTAATATAAAAAGGCATTGTTGAAGATGAGAACACTACTGCCCTCACAGCATATGAAGTTGGAGACAAGAAAGGAGAATGTGAAAGCATTCAGCGAAAAAAGCAATAAATACTGCCCATACTGCACTCTTTTGAGTTTGAGATACGGATCACTAGGAAATCAGACCATAGCATAATAGTAGGCTTCTAAATCCAGAGCTGGATTATGAAGATCTAATGAACAGTTAAGTAAAAACTGACGTTTGCACAAAGGCATAAAGGGTAAAGAAATAAAACAATTGGCTTAATTACTGAGAAAATTCTGGAAAGAACATTGAGTCATTTATCATACAATTAGCTGATTTTCAAACACCCATGCCCTGGATGGTGAGAAATCCACCACTTGCACTTGAACCCATGACCCCCATAAAGGACCTTCTCCCAGCACCACCGAGACTAGCAAAGCAGACATATAACAGGGTGCCCACAACTTTTTCTGAATCATTTCCCTGTGTTTTCCCGAGCAGGTTTCTCCATAATATCCTAAGAAATGTGCTAACTATAGGATTTCAATACATCCCGAAAGTGCACCTAAATAAATTTGCGTAAATGGAAGCAGAGATCAACACACTTCTCATCATTACTTTTAATTTTATGAAAAAATATTATGATAAGAATTAACAATAAAAATGAGACTATACAGGCAGCAAAAAAATAAACATTTCAATCGATCCTCAAACTTAAAAGATCAAACAAAACTAATTAAATAATCAGGAACTGTCCGTGAAAATATTGGTCTAACATTAAATGACCAGAAATTAATTATTCAGGTAACACCCGACAATTACACTAAAAAAAGCAAAGATTTTTATTTCTTCTTCTTCTTAATTTTTTCCTCTAAGTACTTCTTCCTGTTTTTCTTTCAGGACTTGATTCTCTGCTTTTAACTTATCTAGCTCATTTTTCTTCCTTTTCTCTTCTTCTCTCTGTAATCTACTCTTTTTCGCCATTTCAGTTTCTCGCCTCTTCTGAAGTGCATCTCGGTACTTGGCGCTTGCTCCACGTGCATATCTGATCAACTCCCGATCAACTTCCACTGACGCCTCGCCTCCCGCATGAAAAATCCCATCCCAAACTCTTCTCAGAGCAATGAGAGAGTTTTCATGTAGGTTCTCAACTAAAATGTCTTTGTTCACAGAGAACCCACTCTTGACAAAGGCATTACCGTACGAGAACAGCAGGATAATTTAAACAGCTGCCCAACAATCCTTTAAGTCCTCTCGTTTGTTAAGTTGGCTTGCATAGAATGAGTCCAGTCTATCCGTATCCCTATTAAAGCCCGTGAGCTGTACTTTATCCACCTGGGATACAAACCTTTTGAACTGGATACCAGTGCTGGTATCCAGTTCAAAAGGTTTGTATCCCAGAGGTCTGTATACACGGTCTGCCTGCAGAGTGGTCATGTGGTTTGCAGACACGAGAACGCTAAGACAAGAATCCATGTCTGTTTTACACTACTCAGGTTTTTTAAGAATTTTGTTAGGGTCCAGACATGATGCTGCTTTGGTAAATTTGTACTTTATTGGGCTTCTCTAAACTATTTTCTTCTCAATGGAGACCAAACCCTTCTTACATTCCAACCTAAATTTGTCCCCTTTGATGTCCTTCACTCTTGCATCACGAAGAGTAAGGGTTTCCCACACACCAATGTTGATTTGGGACAGTTTCAAACCATTCGCAACATGATCGAAGGCTTTCCCGGCGTATTGCATTATGGAAGGTTATTCGGGATTTCCACCGGGTCAGGTTCTCCAGTTCGGCCGACGTTTCGATGAACAAGTCATCCATCGTCATCAGGGCATGTCGAAATCCCGAATAACCTTCCACGACATTCGCAACATCATCTACATTAATATTGATCAGCTTGTAGACTGTCTTCGCTTTGTTTAGGACGTCTGGCTTCACAAACCACCCGTACAACTCTCGAAGAAGATCCTCAATGTCACCATGAAGAAATGGGATGACTGGTTTCAGCGTCTGATACGCTTTGAGAAATGGCTCAAAAGATGATGCTATTGTCGCAAAGAAATGAAGTTTCGCCAGCAGAAGAGGGTCAGCAAAGCACTCTTTCACCTTCCTAATCGACCATGTGTCAGGCAAATCCATCAAAGAGGGAAAGTAGGTCTTCAAATTATTGAGTATTGTAATGACTCTTGCACATACAGGATCATTCTCAAGCCATCGGCAATTGCATAATTTGAGAGTAAATTCATCACTTTCAGTAAGACGTGTAAAGTCTGCACGGCACGTGGGAGAATCTTTGAAGATATTATGGATTAACTTAAAAAATATTGCAATCTGCCAACCATACCTAACGAAACTGTACTGAAAGGCACCAATGAATGACGTGGAGACCACAGGATCCCACAGGCTACCGTTAGGAGCTTACTGGGGCTACATACGTAGCTTTGTGACATTTACAGAACACAGGTGGGAGCCTAATATGCTACCAGTAGCTTATGCTAGCTCTTTCTTCGGTAGCTTCCATGATAGAGAATACCGATGGGAGCAAGTAGCTTATTGAAGCATCTTTTCACCGGAAAGCTCCATAGATTCGAGATATAGAATAGGCCCCTTGGTCCGCCCCTTACCGAACTGCTAGCATGTTGCCTGCATGCGAGCCCATGTATGAGAGAGTGCACCAGCCGAACGGAGTGAGAGCATAGACCAACGACGCACTGCGCTGCACGGAATATGGCGCTAACTAATTATTAATTCCCACATTTTGAAAAAGATTAAGAGATCCCAGACGAGAGATTACGAGACGAAAAAGATTACGAGATCCCTGTCCAATTCCGTTGCATTTCATTTCCCTGTTTGCGGGCACCCTGTATAAGGAGAACAATACTGAAGTATCAGGCAGGTTGCATCCAAAGACAACTATGTGAGGAATATCAGCAGTTACTCTCCTAAACAAGGAGTTCCTCCTGCAGAAGAGGGCACTCAGAACAATCATGGGTAAATCAAGAAGAGATACATGTAGACCACTGTTTGTTGAGCTGGAACTTCTCACAGTACCATGCCTCTACATATTTAAATTGTGTGTTTTAATTAAGCTCAACCTACATAGACTAAAGATTAATCAGGATATCCATGATCACCTGACTAGGTCACATCCATGTGCACATAACCCTTCACAAACAAAAACTGTCCTCCACAAGCCCCATAGCTATGGGCTCAGAAGTCTATAACTTACTCCCCCGCAAACTAAGATGTATCACCTCAGTAAAAAAATTAAAAGCCGACCTTAAAAGGTATCTAGTGGAAAAATGTTTCTACAGCCTACAAGAGTACTACAACAATCCTTAACTATGCATAAATATATGTGAATGTTACTTATTCATTATCTGTTATTGTGTTCATTATTTGGTGTTATGTTCATTTGTTAAGTACATTGTTTGGAATCATATATTTTGCTTGTGTAACTTCAATGACGTGTCCTATATCTAGGTTTTTGTGTCACACTGTAACATATGATCTTCTGGACAAATAAAAATAATTGATGGAAAAATAGAAGAAGCAAGGGTTCCCAAGTATGTAATTAGTGATAAAAGTACAAATAAGGAAGGAAGAAGGAAAGGAGAACTTCCAGGATACAACAAAATTAACCACGATTGGAGGAGAATGATGGGATGGAGTTAACTCAGGTCAGACATACTGATGATAACGTCTGCCTTCATCTTCCTCAAACTTCAAGGAAACCAGGAGTAGAAAAGGAAATGGTAAATAAAAAAACTTAAGGTTGAAATGGAAAATGTTTCAAAATCAACACAAGCTTAAGGTTTCTTTGAAGGGGAGTAGGTAATTCCTACGTCATTCTGAATTTCAAAACTAGAAAACTATCCACGATACACAAGAATATTTTAATTACAAGATTCCAATTATAACACAAATTTAAAGATTTATCAATTTATTAATAGGTTAAATTCAACAACTTGTTCAGAGAGGCATTATTCAAGCACTAATACATGCGACCAAGCTTAACCCTCTTGCTTGAGACCTGGAGGTATAAAGAATAACCAAATGCATATTTGCTGCAGAAAGAGGAATCTCAAGCACAAAAAGTATTTCAAGTAATGAACAGAAATATGAGCACTGTGATCATAATCACGTAAGATTTACACTAAATTGGGAAGATAATGAAACAGCCTAACACACCACTTTAGATTGTAAACCTAAAGGGGTCTTCATTTATGATATCAATATGTATTCCCAAATGACAATATCTTGATGGCTGAGATTTCCCCAAAGTTTTTCTGATCGTCACATTCCACCAATAAAAATTCCACTTCCTGTTCACTGAACTTCCTAAAACACATTCCCCACAGCAGTTACATGAAATCATCATAATCCTCCAGATCCTTGTATGCTGAATATTCGTTTAAGAGATTCTGAAACGAAAACAATAAAAGATGTTTGGCAATGCATACAAATCACATAATTACATCAATAGAAGAAGATCAAGTCCATAACTGAATACATCTACTCCCAAATACTCACAGTGCTTCCTTCTAATCTCAGCTGCGCCTTGCCTTTACCCTTCTTCTTAGCCTTATCACCTTTCTCAAGCTTTACTTTTTCTGTGCATATGGCCTCAGTTACTAACTTCAATTTTTTAAGGCTAGCGAGTGGTACTGTGCAGGAGATAAGTCATAAATCCATCATTGATACATCATAAGTACAGAAAAAGAACAACCTAATACCACTGTCTCAATTTCCTTAGCAATTAATATAAAATAAATCATGAACTTAAATAAGGTATCCAATTCTTCTTGTTAGTTCACAGTTCCTCATGGCATTGAACATATCATAGGAAAACAAAGTTATCACTTACAATTAAGACTGATATTCCTGACAATTTCTTCAGCAAAATCAGGGAAATATGCTGATCTTGCGAGGAAATCCATCTTAGCTATCAACAGTTTTTGATACTCAGCAAATTCCTCTTCAGTGGATGGTGTACCATCCAAACCTGTTCCTGCACTAGGCTGACCACTGACACCTGAGAAGATACCAAAGCAGTTTAATTAGCAACTGAGAAAAACTCGATTGTGATGATGAGAAGATTATTCAGAGAGTAGAGCAAGGAACAACACTGTATGTTAAACATTCGTAAACAACATTTTGGCCACAAATACTGGGAAAAATTAATAACACTTCCGTTGTCCTTAGGCAAAGTCTGACATTGACCATAACATCAATGATGGCACAGGATGATTTTCCATATATTTCTTCGGAGAAAAAATGTGTCAGAAGACAGACAATATAGTTAACTGACCGCAGAAAGGTGTAGAAGTGACCCAAGAGAGAAATAAGAAATCTACACTCATAAATTAAGAGAAGTAGCAAATTTTGGGCTACACTTTCATGATAATTTCTGTTGGGATATTTGTACTCCCACATTTCTCATACATTGTATGTGAGCTCTTTTCTTTCATGGTTTCATATTTCTTTGTTTTGTACTGAGAATCACTTTCCGATTTCACAAAATAAAAGCGGTTACATCATTATAGTAATGCCCATATATTTTATCCAAACTTCATTAATCCTAACAGATTATGGGCAGAGGTGATCCCAGACATAGGCGTATCCTTGGGGGGGGGGGGATCCCAGACATAGGCGTATCCTTTTTATCATTGGGGGGGGGTTTGTAACCCCCCCCCCCAATGATAAAAAAATTTTAAAATAATGTTTTACACATGCTATGCAATAGCATACCTTCCATAACATAATAGAACACTTTCAAAACGTCATTTTAAGATAGATATTTTTCAAAATTCCCCCGTTTTACATCCATTCGTATTCCATCCCCCCCCCCCATACCCCACCCCCCGGTGGTGATCCCCCCTTCAGATGCTTCTAGATATGCCTATGATCCCAGATCATTCACGTTCACCAGACATCAGTCAAAGTTATCATAACGTGATATTGGAATTTCTTATCATACCTGAAAAGGTTCTTTTCATTCTCAGTTAGGCCTCGTGGCAATGACTTGTGTTTTTTCTTGTGAAGCTAAGTTATCTCCTTTATTTCATTGCTATTTGAAAGTGGAAATAAATAAGCAGGCAGAGGATTCTATGAATTTGCAAAATATGTCTACAACACAATATTTGGAGACAGTGGGCAGGCCATAGAAAAGCTTGAGGTAACTGATAATTATAACAATAGGAAGTTCATGATGAAGATGACACTGATCATGGATGGTGTTAGAAACTGATAAAGATCCAAATTGAGATCAATGCGCTTTAGCAAAAATAAGTCTTAGTGTTCAACCATCTTTTTTTCTTCATGTTAGAAAAGCAGAAACTGCCAAAGCTACCTGGAACGAACGTCAGACTGTGTATGACGATAAAAGCATTGGGCGACAATAGTCTATTGTGTCAGTTATTTCGAAGCAAGTATGAAGATAACAAATCCATGGGTGAATATGTCACTGGAACTCTCACTTGTGCAGCAGTTGGCTGACATTGGACACAGAGCCGATGCTGAGGAAGCTGGAATGCTGCTTCTTAGTGAACTCCCTGTGCAATATGATTCCCATGTGTTGGCAATTGAAGTGACATATTCCAAAGTTAATGAAATGGTGAAGACAAGGTTACTCCAGGAAGACTATCGTCGGGGAGAAGCTAATTTAAATGTCACTGGAGAAAGTGAATTTACTTCAAGTCTATTTTCAAAGTAAAGGGTGCATTGAATACAAATATCTCTTCACAATCTAAGAGTAGTGAAATAATTTGTCATAACTGTTGTAAAAATGGTCACACTAAGCCGAGATGTCCACAGTTAAAGAAGTTGAAAAAGAAGATTGAAGATAGCAAGAACATGAAAAGTGTAGATTCCAATACACGAGATAACTGTTCGTGATAGTGAAAATTTTGTTGTTAATCCCTGCATTCAGTGACACTGACTGATTCTATGACTCTGGATTTACTTCTCATATGACAAAGTGTAATGACTGGCTTTCTGACATTCTTCAGCATTAGGAGTAGCTAATGATGTAAAGCTGAATAGCCATGGTACGGACAACATAAAAGTTAAGTTGTAAGGGAGGAAGTTGCAGGAGAGAAAACAATTGTTCATGCATTGTATGTGCCTGACGTTGCCGCAAATCTTTTAACTGTTAATAATTTAACTGAAAAAGGGCTAAATGCTGTGTTTCATCATGAAAAATTGCTATTTATACGATAAGAACAATTGTAAGATTAATGGAGTTTGCAATCGTACAGCAATTAATGTAAATGGCATGTACAAATTGGATCAGGTAAGCATCAAATCACCTATTTTGGAACAATGCTCTTCTGATAATTTTAACCAAATATAGCTGGTTGTAATGCCATAAATTTTGTACAAGCACCCAGGGTACATATGTCAGAAAAGTATGAGGCAGTTGAGAAGTGGTCACGTTACAAGTGTTACATTTTCAACAAGAAAATGATCCAAAAATTTGTGTCTTGTCTGGGGGGAAGCATCAACTTTTTACCCCAGACAACTCGGGCTACTCAAAACTTGGGTGAATTCATTCTGATATCTGTGAACCCATGCCTGTAGCTACTTGGATTGGCTTTTGTTACATTTTGACTTTCATTGATGATTATTCAAGAAAGTTTTATCATATTCACTGCAATTCAAAAGTGTAGTAGGTACATATTGCGAAAGTTAACTGAATTTTAAAGTATTGTTGAAAACCAAACTGGCTTGAGGATTAAAAAGCATAGAATACAAAGTGGTAAAGAATATTGTAGTAAAGAATGAGCCATTTCTTACTCATCATGGTACTGAACACGAGACAAATCTTTATATGCCTCGGCAAAATTGTGTCAGTAAAAAATTTAATAGCATCCCGCATAAATCACTAAATCCATGCTTTCTGATTCGGTTTGGAGAAAAAATATTGGGGTGAAGCAATAATGACAACAATTTATGTCATAAATAGGTGTCCCACTGTACACCTCTACCTAATGATGTCCCTGAAGGAATGTGGTCAGGCACTCCCGTTGATGTAAGTCATTCACGAGCATTTGGAAGTAATGATCTGCTCGCATTTTTGATGAACTTAGATGAAAATAGTTAAATGTGAAATCCAAAGAGTACATAATGGTTGGGTACTGTCAAAGTTCGAAAGAGTATAGAATTGCCAATCCTGAAAAACCAGGAAGTGTAGAAAACAAACATGATGTTGTTTTTTTTGGAGACTGAGATGGCAGGTAAAATTGTAAAATCCTGTACAAAAACTGATGATGAGTCTCTGCCTGATAGACAACAGAATATAATTATAGAAATGCCTATAAATGTTTCATGAGATAAAAAAAATGAGCATACATATTTTTTTTCTTAGATATAGGTCCATTAATTGTTAAATTATTAATTTCCCTTTACCAACGTTTCACGTTTTCATGTACGCTTCTTCAGGCCTACAAGGAGCATATTGTTCATGAACCTGTTGTGGAAGGCAGTAGACCAATTAGAGAACGCCACTGTCCAAGACGGATGGAGGATTATGACAGGTCTTCCATTGCACCTATGTTGAATGATGAACCTCAAAGTTACAAGGAAGCTATTTCAAGGATTAAAAAATATGACTGGTTTAAATTCATGTCGATTGAATATTCAAGTTTGACTGATAACAATGTTTGGGAATTGGCTACTGGACCCAAGAACCATAACACGATTAAATGTAAATGGGTTTACAAAATTATGAAAGATGCAGCTGGAAAATTTGAATGTTTCAAAGCACGACTTGTAGCTCGTGGATTTAGCCAGAAGTATGATTTAGATTTTGATGAAACGTTTTCACCATTAGTGAAGTATTCAACAATTAGACTGATGTTTCCTTGGTCAAATGAGACCGATATCAACATTGATGCAAATGAAACTGATATGGACATTGATCATGTGGACATAACGACTGCTTTTCGTAATCGTAAATTAGACGAGAGAATTTATATGGAACATTATATTGGTTTTGAAAAAGAAGGCTTTATCAATGTGTTTTCTAAGTAAAGTATTTACGGTCTCAAGTAGTCTTGTTGAGTCCGGAATCAAAAGATTAATCAAGTTTCAATTGATGCACAATCTACCATATTTCTCCGAATATAAGCCGCACTTTTTTTTCCCGATTTTGGGGCCTCAAAATTGGGGTGGGGCCCCAAATTCAAGGTGCTGCTTAAATTCGAGAACTTTCTAAAAAAATCGTAAAAATGACCGATTTGAGCAAACCAGCCATTCAGATTCATGCGGACGCCAGCTAAACTCACCTAAGCCACGGGGAAAGTAATAAATAATGCTGAAAAAGGTCAAATTAGTGCACAATTTATTCATATATTAAAGGATAAGAACATTGTGTCACAGTTACATAGGTATAATGTAAACACAGATATAAAATTCTAATGCCTATAATACTGTATGCAGTACGGTATATGCACTTAAAAGGGCACGGCTTAAATTCGTGTATTAACTTTTTCCCTCTTTGAGTCCCCAAAAAACGGGGTGCGGCTTATATTCGGAGAAATACGGTTTATGTGAACCTTGTGTTTATTTCAAACGTAATGATAATTCTTCGGTAATTATTGCTCTTTATGTTGATGACTTGTTCATATTCAGCAATTACAAAGTTGAAAAAGAAATTGTTTAAAAGTCTAAAGCAAGTATTTGATGTTGGATTTCTTGGTCCAGTAACCAGCTGTCTGGGGACGAACGTTTTCACCGAGACAGAAAAAAGGGAATTTTAACATTAAGTCTACCTCAGTACATTCAGAGCCTGCTCGAGCAATTTGGCATGTTAGAAGCTAAGCTTGTATCGACACCACTCGAGAGTGAATACAATATTAATGAAAACTGATGAGAAGTGCAATGAGAAATATCCCTATCAGCAGTTGATTGATATCATATTTGACTGTATCAGATATTATGCTTGCAACTAACTTGTGAAGTCAGTTCAATACTTATTACAATTGCAGTTGTTGGACTTTTTCCAAAAGAGTATTAAAATATTTTGCTGGCACTACTAATGAGTTGGTGTTTGAATGGGGTAAGAAAAACATTGAAGCCTTTGTGGATGCTGATTAGGCAAATGATTCAGTGGATAGAAGGTCATTCACCGGTTATGTAATTAAGGGGCCGTGGGAGATGATTATTTTTTCACTTCTGAGTGCTGAGATGATGGAGATACTTTTTCCGTCGACCGGTAGAGTTACCAGAGCCGGTGCCTATCCAACCAGTCAAATTTTTTTTCAGTGTCTCCTCTATGCCATTATTGTTTTTCGTAGAGGGGATGAGGCAAGGACAAGCCTTCCTTTTCACCCCCTCTGACGGGGAAGTTTTCGTACCACTCCTGACAACTAGACGCAGGGTTGCCATTTCATCGCGCGTTTGGTAGACTCCACGTGGCAACGTGCTCACTATTTTTTTCTAAGATCGGAGCTCAGTGCCGGGTGCCAGTCAGGGTGGGTAAATAGGTGTAGGCAATGGCTTACGCGGTGCAAATAAAAAATGGGCTTCATTTTTCAGGAAAGCCACGTTGATTAGTTGCTGCAACAACAGTTTAGCAATAATAGGAGGTGGTCTCAGCTGGTGGCTTAGCTTGCGCGTAACGTCACTGTATTCCTATCTCCCTGTGTGCACGAGCAGAACGTGGAAAGAAGGGAATTTCCAATATTCGGTGAATGTTTTATCAGGATACAACTCGCTGCAGTGCGTTACTTTAGTTTAACAGGGCATAAATAAAAATATTTTCATTACCTCGGTAACTTAAATAACATGATACTCAAGGCAAGATTTGGCAACTTATTAATAGTCACTACCTGGGTTTACTACAACAAAACTACACTTACCTACAACAAAATAATGTAATTGATAGTATGTATAGACCAACCGATGACACAGTGGCTAGTGATTTAACCAAAGCTTTACGGAAAAGCAAAATGGTTCCCTGATTGACTTTGGCATTAAATGTATGAAATAATATGTGAATAAGGGATAGTGTTGGGATATATGTGCTCCCATATGCTGAGTATGAGCTCTTTTTTTTGTCTGGTTTCATTAATATTTAGTTCTGTACAAAGAATCACATACTTCAGTTACACATGATAAAAGTGGTTACATCATTATATGTAGTAGTGTAATTTTTTACCGCCAAGCTGTTTATTTTCACAATTTCTAACTAAATATCAGAAAGTAAACAATGAGCAGCTTTTTTGCCACCCAATTAATAGTTAAGATACTATTAAACAAAAAAGTTTATATCAAATAATCATTAGGATATTGAAAATGACTATGATCCATGCGTCTAACTTCACAGCTCCACATTTAGTTTAAAAATCTAACACTTGAGGTGTCGTCGTATTGTCGTTTTGGCTTAAATTTATTAGTTCAATAGCAGCAGCTATAAGTCATCAAAAATGAATTTATAGCTCCTAATTTATCTTAGACACCACTGTAGTCATTTTTTATAGCCCACTTACCTGAAATACAGACTCTATATTTTTACATTAATCATATGGGAAGCGAGGATGACAGGCTCTCATATTTTTATTCGTCACTAATATTAGTGAGTGTCCAAGGGTATTTGAGGTAGGTAATAGGGTATTTGAGCATTCAAACCTACGACCATTACGGCACTGGCTTGCAAAAGCCATTTGGTGAGGCAGATATGACGGAGTCGCGAAGCCATCATGGATGACAGGCAGCCGACAATATTTTGAATGAATTCCATTTGATGCCATGTTATCCAATGATATTCAACGTTAAACATTAATCATTACATGATTTAACATTTAGTAACTCAACTGTATAATCTAGAACGACTTCTGTTACACCTTCCACCATAAGGAAATGATGCCACGATATCATGGCAAGGTTGTGTCAATGATTACAGGCATAAAATTGAAGCCAAGAACTAGGTGGTCCGATCATGCCCGCTAATTGCCAGAATTACATTCACGACGTAATCATGATCCTTCTTGCAAGTTGATCGTAATGTGTCTGCTAGGTTTACTGTTGTTGCTTGTCGTCTGTCACCCATATTAGAATTTAATTATTTTTCAGAAGACATTCTGTGAGGCCTGTTTAGAAATCATTCAGAGGTCAGAAATTTGCTTCAACACGCAAATACCACTATGTTTGGATACTTATCAATTCCCTTAAGGCTGTTCAATATCTCGCATGACGCCATTATAGGCACTTTTGCTTTTATGCTTCCGAAACTGTCGTGAGACATACTTCATTTTCATTCTAACCATAAGGTAGCACAAAGATTAAATTTTGTGTTCACTGTACAAATGTTTTCTATAAGGCCTACATGTGTAGAAATCTCATGTAAAATTTTTATATTGAGCAGCTCCAGAATCTATATGGAAAATTTATACCATGAATATATTAATCAATCCTCCACCTACAAGCACACACTATCACCAAGAGTTCATTATGCACTACTAGGCTACTACAATGATGTAAATCGCAAACCCTGGCATCCTGCATTTTTTTGAGGTCACTCCATGCTTATAAAAGTATTTCCCGGTATATTTCCCTTACTTTTTCCCCATTCCATTGGCTCTCGCCTACAAAGCCATTAAGTATCACAACTGCTTTTGGGGGAGTGAGTGCTGGCTATCCCAAACCACCTGGGCCCTTGTTATCGCAAGAGGAGGGGGGAAGGCTCGAGAAGGGTCTTTGTCAGCGCATCATCACCTTCTCTCGGTTGGGTAAGCAAGTAATTTTTCCAAAGACTTTTTTCTGGAGCTTTAGGTGGACGGCAGCAATTGTTTTGGATTTAATAATATGTTTCAAGAACTCAAACCTAGCATTACTCTTTTTTATTTACTTAGTCATCACTCTATTATTTTAGTGTATAATTTTGATTTAGTGTAATGCATGTTGACCTTGGATATCCAGAAAAAAAGTTCATTGGGGGTAGGTCGAAAACCTTGCCAGAATTTTGGAATTAAATTACTTCCATCACCAGAGCTACAAATACAATACAGAAGGCCAACAAGAGAAGCATCAACCACCAATATGCATACAATTAAAAAATATAATTCAGCTGTCAATTTTACCAAGGAATTATTTTTTTAATGAAATTTTAATTGGTACATGTTCCCACCCCCATGTATCGATAAAGGATGAGAAAATACAGAAGCTAATTGCTAAATCTATTTTGTAAACAGTTACACTGAACTTGAGAAGGAAAACCTGTACGCAATCATATGACATTTTTGGAATGATAGGGTGCAAGATATGCTGCTAGAGCCAACAAGAGCAATATGCATTGAGCAAATGTCAATATTAAAAACATACAAGCAACTGCATATTTCATAACTTGTCTTTATTTACATTGAAAAACGGCAACTGACTAAATTTTCACCAAATTTTCTTACAAGGATGTTATCCCCAATCAAGATTTTATTAGTTGGAAATACTTTTTTCATCGAATAACCAGGGTGTTCAGCAAATTTCAATTATTTTTTCCCCTGAGTTTTCCAGGAAAGTTGTCGGAATTTTCAAGGGTCCCATTGCACTTAGCTCCAAATGCATTTTAATCAAATTTCCTATAAAATCTACATATTTTGTCCATGTGAAAAACAACCAAATTTTGGGGCCTGCATCATGCTATATTATAGGGGAAAAAAGGTACATCAAGTAAAGAACACATTTTATTTCAAAGAACAAATAAACAAAACATGATATCTGACAACAAAATGGAGAGTGAGTTAATGAAACTCTTCACAAATGACACTGACAATAAAATTGGGTCGGGTACAAATTTGAACATAGGAAACTGGAATCAGGTAACATTGGTACAAAAACTTACAAATAAAATAAGTCAACGGTGTGAATTTTATAACAATGGCACTTCCACTCCAATCACAGCAACAACTTTCTCAGCAAATCTGAGAAATTGTTTTTTTTGTCTACAGTTCTTGAACCTTTTTCAAGACTCTTTTCCTCTTCTTTTCATTCTCTCTTGAGGCCTTCTTAGCCTCCCTCGTCTTCGCAAGAGCTTCAATGTACTTCGCATTTCGGAAGCTGTGAATTAATTCTTTGCAATATGTACGGATCTAACAAACCCCGCCTCACATTGATCCCACCGTGAACAGTATGAAGAGCAGCCAGAGAGACTTCATTTAGATTTTCATCTTAAATTCCTCAGTTCCGTAACCAGTTTCAAATTTCTGAGGTCGCATCAGATTAATTTTGGTGTTCAGATCTATACGGAAGACTCTTCATGACTTCTGGTTCCACAAATTTACTCATCAAATCTCTGACAAGAGATTGGAGAGCAATATAAAGGAAAGGAGCAAGTGGGGCATCCGACTGGCATTTCTTCAGAAACCGCTCAACCAGAGCAGCTATGGTCTCAAAGAAGGCGAGACGAGCTCTGAGAATCTAGTCCCTCAAACACTCACACACTACTTTGCAGCTTTAACTGTCAGGAATTCCAAAGGTAAGCTTAGATTTACCACACCCCATCATAAACAAATGCACAAAAACAAAAGAAAACTTGCTCAGGCGGAAGGTAGTCATTAATACTGTCATCAACAACAAACGAGGGAAATGTGGCCCCTCGAATACGATATGAACAATGACTAAAGCGCTGCATTGAACAGAGCAGAAGGCAAGCAAGGTGCAGTTCTCACCCCCCTCATAGAAATCGGCTGCCGTGCAATTTCTAGGGGTTTTTTTTTTTGAAAAATGTAAAAATTCCATGAGTTTTCCAGGACCAAAAATTTCCCTGAGTTTTCTCGGTTTTCAGGTCATTGCACACCCAGCATAACTTAATGGGTACCAACTAGATTTTAAGAATTCAGAAAACCAAAAACTGAATACATAGCTGTGAAACCAACACAACAGTTGCAAGTATATTATTCCAGTATAGTGATAAAAATGATTGTCTGATGGTTTATTCCAGTTAAATTGCAATATACACTGTTTTTGGATACTGATTCAAGTCATCAAAATATTATTTTTGAGTAAAATGGAGGAAAAGAGCTATCATTTTGAAAGACAAAATGTGTACTAAGATAGCAAGCAAAACTAACAGAAGTAGTGAGCAGACATTACATTTAAGAACTGTGACTTTATCAACAACTTCACTTTTAATAGGCTAATCACCGGTTGACGAGGAAATTCTGCCTCCTTTTTAATGTGTTGAACATATCAAGCTTCAAATTTGATTAAGGTAAATAACAAATTACCCATTTTAGGAAGGACTACTATTAAGGAATAACTACAAGGTGTCTGTTGAAATTCAATAGGAAGAAGAAAAAATTGATATCACAGCTTAGGATTTTTAAAATATCCCCACAGGTAGGCAAACTAAACCGTAAAAAGTGACTTTTTAAATCCATTGGAGTGTCTTTCTTTATCTTGCAACATTAGAGGCCGTAGAGCTCTTCCTTCCCACATTTCGGGGTCGTTAACCAAGGAAGAGGGAGGAGTGAAAAATATCCTGACTAAAATCTCACTGCAATCCTTGTATTAATCATGTGACCAAAGTCATTTATGAATAAGGCATAATCCAATTTAAAGCCCATTCCCTGGTTGCCAAGGAAATTAAAATTTCTTTTGTTGAAATGGTGAAAAACTGGATGCTTATGAAGCAAAAAACACAATTTAGGAGAAAAATCAAAGCATTAAGAAATATCGAAAGTAAGAATTAAAGCCTTTCTTTCAGCCACTGAATAGTGTAAATGACAACAATTTACCTAGTGTGTAAGTAATTTAAAAAAACGAGAATCTTTTCAAGAAGCTCAATACTTTTCTTAAAGGAATAAAAGCTAACAAACAGGGTAAAAATAACCCCATTGAAATGTTACTGGCTTTTACCATATTTTTGTTAGGAATTATGTACTGAGTTTGTCTTCTCAGGACACTAGCCAATGAAGGTGACAATTTACCTTTTCAAAGAAAATGACAATATCAGATTCATGGGGTGTCACAGGCCTGGTCTTCAAACTTTTGTTTGGCCTCGAAGGCAAATTCAAGAGATTTTCCGAAATGTGAAGTGAATGACTCGGAGTTGGGGGAGTCAGTGAAAGGATTCGAAAAGGTGAATGTGGAAAACTTAGATGAATGGCTAGAGAGAGTAATCGAGTGGAAGTAGCAGCAGTGAAGACAAGGGGAGCAGTGAATGCACACAACCAGGTGCTCAACTTTGTAGATGGATTGCTACAGTGTGTGGAGCAGTGGGAATACAACTACAATGACATTACCACTGCTAAAAAGATATGTGGTCGGGTGAAGAAAAATCTTAACGAGTCAATGACAAATCTAAAAAAAATGGACTAAGTGCACAAATGATAATGAATTGTTTTTTTGTATTTACTATGGACATTATAAGAAATAAAAGTTTTAGTTTGGATTATCCATGTTTTCTGATTATCTGTGCATCCTCTCCCCATCATTTGCCCGGATTATCGATAGTTCACTGAACATGTATTAATCAAATACTAAAATACATTCCAGTCAATAAAAATTTAAAGAGTTGACAGTAAAAACAATAATATAAGAACACTACAATATACAACTATTTGTGTTTATGGCGCCATCTCTATGAAATACACAATTTTTTTAAAAAGTCAGCAGATCTAATTCACGATTCAATATGATAATGGAATCCTTCTACATACTAAGGTAGAACATCCTATAGCATTGAACAGAGTATGAAACCCGACTGATGACAAATGAGAATGAAGCTTAAGTGCAAAAGAAAAAGTATATCATTCCAATGAAAGCTCATTCAGCACATTTAGTAAGATATAAAAAATTACAACTGGGAAAGGCTGAGCTTTGAAATATCAGCACGAACCCAACAACAAAAATATTTATTCTCATAGTTTCTCTCACAAAATGCAAGATATTCCTGATGATCAAAACCTGCCAAGTCTCAGGCCATTCGTAAACCACTTTTAAAATAAATATTTAAGGGAAACAAATGAAATATCTAAAAAAAACTTCATCTGGGAAGGTTTTTAGGTGTGAAAAAGATGTTGCATGTACTACTCATGAGCCTTTTTATCTCCGTTAATACATTTAAATTTTTCGGTTTCCTAACTCTTGAAATCTAGTTGAAAGAATGATAATATTGTCTAAATAATTAAAATCGGCAGTAAAATGAATCAATCATCAATTGATGCTACTTTTCAAGCAGTTTCAAAGGGTTATAAGGAGATACACTACATTTTTGTCAGGTCACTTGGATATTTTTAATCTTTCAAAGTTGTGAACCACAGACTCACCTCAAAAGCACTAATACTATGTACCGTAATTGAACACATGAAAATGCACAGCTATACATTCTTCCTGTAGTCATGCAACCGAGAGCATTGCTAAATGAAACTGTCCCCACAACCTCCCCAGTCTTCTCAAATTAAAGTATTCATAATCATAGGTACATGAAATATTGCAATAATTAAATTGCCAGAATAGTAAAATAAAGATAATGAATTGCTTGAAGGGCAAAACTAACATTTCCTTCATTTCTACTGGTTAGGACTGCTTTCTATGGGCGCCTTCGTTTTCCTACGTAGCACTAGCAACAACTGATCATGAGCAAATTATATGCTCTAGACCAATTTCTCAGATCCTGACCAGAAAAACTAAGGTTCCCAACTTTGGAAGGAGACACAAACCTTAATAAATCTTATTAATTAGAGTACAAGTTTCTTTTTTATTCTGTGATATTTTACACCCGTTAATCACTTAGGTTTTCATGATTTTCATTCTCATGAAATATTTCACTAGGCAAATCCTACAAATAAAAGATGCAAACAAATGTTGCAGAATATCTCTAACATTGGCTAGTGCCAAGCAGAAGAAAACAGACACCAATGAAAGAATTTTAAAGCCACTTGTCCACACAGGCTGCTGTGAGAGGCCGCCTCACCTGATGTTTCCCTCGTCAGTTCTTTACTTGGGTAGTGAGACTAGAGTGCAAAGTAAGTTGAGCCATCAGTTAGTGAGAGGCAAATTTAATTTCTACTTCACCATTCCTTAATACAAGACCGAAATAATTACCCTGTGATGAATACAGGGCGTTTCAGGAGGAAAGTGCATAACTTTTCGAGGAGTTAGGGGAAGTGTTTAAAAGCATTTTTTGTCACATGAACATGGGGTTGCAACTCCATAGTTTTTTTTATTATTATTATTATAAAATATTTTTCACTTCAAAAAAACTATTTTTTAGAATAACTTTTATTTTGAGAGATATAAAAAATTTAACTGTAGCAAACAAAGAACCAAATTTCATTTAATTTCTAAATTTGGTAAAATTATTTCCCTACCTTTATTTTTAGCCAAGATATCGCATCTTAAAAGATAGCGTCACATGAGCGCATTGATCGACGGCTCTTTGCCATGCACGGAACTGGTTTTTTATTTACCGAAAGAGACAATTAACGTCATCAATATAAGCTTGCATGGATATTTTTAAACGTTTGGAAAAGAATAACCAACCACTGAAACCCAATGGGAGGTATTTTTGTGAACCAAATGAAGTAAGCAATCAAGCGGCAACAAAGATCTTCAGCGGAGATATTCTCCATAGATTAATTGTCCACCTCAAGTGCTGAGATCCTGTTGAGTGTTTTCATGGTAACAGCATAATTCTTATACTTCACTTTGGCTTTGAATAGACAACAGTTTCTCAACCTGAAGGGTTCTTTGTGATTTCGACAGCTGATAGATAGATAGCCATCGAAATCGAAACCCTAACAAACTTCAACAGGGAAGATGGCTACAACCTGCCCTCAACATGGAAACCAAGAGCTAAAACCACAGACCAATAGAAATCAAGGGCGGCAAAAACAACGCCCAGCAGCTCCAACATATACCGGCCAGAATGCAACACCTATCGACTCGACCTACGGAAGTCTTCAGGATATGGGACGAAAATGTTGTCTATTCAAAGTCAACCTACGCAACGGGATTACCAGAAGATGGAATGTACATAATTCTTCTCACAAAATCTTTGCATGGCCATAACTCCCCAACTAAGGAGTTGCGACCCATGTTCTTGAGACAAAAAAATGCTTAAAAATACTTCCTGTAACTCCTACAAAAGTTATTCACTTCCCTCTCGAAACACCCTGTACTAAAGGAGATTTTGCATAAACAACTTTGCACACTTATCGACAAAATGGACATATTCAATCAAAATATTGTTGGGCCCAGAGGTTCTAGGATACCTTAAAGAAAATTTCCTACAGAGCTAAATTTGATTTAAAAAAATCTTTTCAATGGTTGCTAAGTGAAATAATTATTTACAAAAAATACAACCGTATCTCAAGAGATATTTAACTGGCTCTCAAACAACACATACTCTAGTAGGCAACATTCACCACAAGGAATCTTTGATGGCACCCAAAAACAGACTATGGTTAATTCACCAGTGAGAAAACTGCACACCCATGCAAGGTTGCTGTGGGCTGTTACACGACAAGGTATTCACTTTGCAAGGCAATGTCCTGAGGAGGCCAAACCCATCCACCCAAAATTTAGAAGTGAGATTATCACTTTATGAGATGTTCCTTGCATTCATACTGTTCAATAAATGTATATCAACAATGTTCGTTTAAATAAATACTATTTTCAAAAAATTTCCCACAACAATTCATGCACATACATCCAGTTTTTTAAAACTAAGAATAGGTTATAAGAGACGTGCTTCGGATAGTGGAACTTTTCAGCAAATGAAAATGCAATGCAATTATATTGAACATTAACCGCAGTTTATAATGATGTGAATCAATATTTTTCTTCTATTTGTCAAAACACTATCAAAAAGAAGTTCAGTAGAGTGCCAATTATCTGTGTTAATGGAGGGGGATGCCCAATCGGATAGCCGAGACTGATGTATAATTCAATCAAGTTCAATTTCCTGGTAATTGTGGCTTTGGTTTCAGTGCCATGCTTTCTACTGATCCTTTTGCATGTATTTTATTGAAGTACTTGTTTTTTCCTACAATTTTGCTTATCGACCAATCAATTTCGTTCACTTCTCCAAAATATTCTGCCAATTAGAGGACATTCAGTTGTGGATCTTACTCTCAGACATACAAAGCATCCTTTTTATGCATCAACACTCAAGTCATTTGCCTAGCAGTAAGTTTTTAGATTCATAATCACAACATGTTACGCACATCCCATGGAAAAATTTACTGCTTGTTTTCCTAAACTTCTGATACTCAGGTTAAGTTAGCTGATGCACACTTCCATGACTACAGCATGGTTGGGAATCTGACTCGTCCACCACAAGTTATAACCAACCTAGGAACATATAACTTCAGGGTCTATAAGTGATAACTGATTTTTGTCTCCGAAACTGTTTTAAAATAAACTAGAAACTATCAAAAGCTATTTATTGACATATTTTTTCTAGCACCCAAATAATACACTATCAGCGCATGCTGAGAATACATCCAGCAATATTATTGGATAGATATTGTAAATGGTCATCGCATTTCAAATGATTAGATATTTTGGCCCCTGACAGAAGGGATTATACCCTGACCATTAACCATGTAATTTTAGCTTTAAGTGAACCCTCACCCAGTAACAACCGCTGTTTGTTTTACTTTTCAATTCCTTAACTAAATATATACCTACTCAACACTTCTAAAACATCTCCTTAAGGAAAACTGCTCCTTGTTTGCAGCACTGGAACAATGAGACGATGATTACCAAAATATTGATATACACAAGGTCTCAGGAATAAACAAAATCTTATGTAAGATGATCTCAGACTCCCAAACCCCCCATACATGAGACAACATAATAAGAGCCACAAGAACCCAACCCCCTTCCCTCCCGACATAATACTTGAATGGGTTCTTACTCAGCCTGCTCCCAAAGCAAACAAGTCAACGACCACCCTTACTCCCAAGCATATAATACTACTTACATCCAGTCTTCACCTGCCGTGGCTCACTTACGAATTGATTTTTAGACAAATATTTATACAACTTGTGCTACCACCTGCTATTAAGTGGTTATAACCATAAGCGGAAAACAATTATTCATTATTTTTTCCTTTTGAAGTCCATATGCATAATGCAATTAACGGATAGTCATATAATTTTTATTACATCGTACACTGTAGTGATGCCTCTGCTGGAATGCACCACTAAATTAGCGACTGACTCTCCCTATGATGCACTTTCCATAATCCTTAACTTCTCCCAAATACCTAGCACAACACGATTTTTCTTACTTGAAGGATAGACATATTGAATTAATAATTTAGCTGAAGGAGAGTTAGCAAAAATAAAATGGCTGAGGAATCAATATGCTTGCTCACCCAGGTGGCACTGATTCAGGGGACTCACCGTAATGTAAGGGTGTAATTGAATAACCCACTGTGGGAAAACTATTTGAGTGGGTAAAATGTAGCTATTCTGCTGGATAACACAGCCACTGCCCGTGAACAGTAGCAGTAGTAGGTGGACGGAGGAGTGCTGGAGACGAGGGGGAAAAGAGTAGGGGTGGATGGGGAGAAGCTAGAAATGAAGAGGAGGGAGAGTAGTTGATGGATGGATCGACAGATAATCCGACTGATGGTTAATCGAATGTCGGATAATCAGCACTCTACTTTACTTAGCTATAGAATTGTAATGGTAATACCAGAAAATATCCAAACATGGGGAAAATATAAATGAAAAAAGGCTCCCATTTCAATTTTGCACATCTTTTAGTGCAGAGAAATTGTCCCAAACATGGGATTGTATTCTATTACTACACAGGGTTACATGAATCCACACAGGGGTTGTTCCGAAATGTATAAAAAGTATGCCTATATGGTGGTTTTTATATTATTTCAACTTGTAAGCACATATTCCTTTGAGAAAAGGAACATGTGCTAACAAGTGCTCAGGGATCAGTATTCCTGATGACAAGGGCCATGTCGGACCTGGAAATGTTGGAACCTGTCATCTGGAGGAAGACGAGAATATTTTATTCAATTATTATAACATATTCATGATCAGCTAAAGTTTATCCTGCAAGGGGAACACTACCTTTTTTTAACTGTATAAAAAAGTTTGTCATTGCACTTCCATATTTATAGCTATTCCCGCACCTGAATGTCACAAAGCAAATTCTCAAGTTATGTAAATTCAAGGTGCATAAAATAGAGGTCTTCTCTTCTAAGGATCTCCAATTGCACTTCCAAACTAGTCTTTTTGAACTTGTCTTGAGAAATGGAAAAGCAGCACAGCACAACGCACCCAAGAGAATATACACAATAAGCGTACAATGCACCATGAGTCACATCCAAGGCAAGCCCTTGATATTAACCATCTCATCTTCCGAGAAAAAGTGAAGGAATGAGGACAAAGATTCTTGGTGGAAAATTCTATATCTTAAATGTCAGCAGGTACAAACATGAGAAATCTTGCTACAATCATCACAGCAAAAGAAGTCCGATGACAGAACAGCTGAGGGAGCACAGTTGCCAGAACATACCCAAAAACTAAAATACATGTCACCAAAAAGAAATGCACCAACCAAGACTCGGGGATACTAAAAAGTTACAGGCATGTGACAATGTTAGCACGGTGGTGAAGAGAGTGGAAGCTATTGGCTCAAGGGCATGCGAGGCGCCATATGCACTTCCCTTGCCCCCTAACTTTTGCTTTATGCCATAGAACTTCTTTAGCCATAGCGACTGTAGGCACTGACTGTCAAGGATTTGTTTTGACAAAAATTGATTCAGCTTTGGCAATTTCAGCAGCGAGTTTTGTGTCTCTCTACAGTCAGACGGATGGTGAGAATGTGTAATTGAAATGTGTCTAGCTCATCCAGATAAGTGGGAACACAAAATCCTGCATATACTACCAAGAAACACATTAGCACAACACCAAATACAGCAACGCAATGTATACAACTTCTGAAAATTATGCGGCACAACACTATTTGCCACAGCAGGGTGCAGAAAATGTTTTAATGGGTATCTGCATTTAGGATAGTTAAGGATATTCCATCAGAATTATCCTGAGAACTAAAAGGTGGGAGCTATGGTCAGCTTTCACACACGTGGTGAAAACTGAATAAAAAGAAAATTTATCTCCATGTCGAGCCCTAAGTTAAAACGGGTGTAAGATTTTAATCAAGGTTTGGCTACCCCTTAAAGTTGACTGATTATGACCTTTTTAGAATTTATCCATAATTTTCTTTAGATTCATAAGCAGAGCAAAGCTGAATTTGAGAGTCTAAGCATAATGCTGGAGAGTCCATATTCCTTCCAGAGCACGGTGAATGATATCATCACATAACAGTAATATCATTATTAAATAACCTAGTCCGAACAGCACATGCCCTGTCACTGATTGACATTTTAACACTAAAAAATTTATCTTCTACAACCAAAACTATTGATAAAAACTTTCTTCAGAAAAGGGAGGGATGGGCAATCTATTTCAGAAAGTAAGCAGTGATAATGTTTAACTCAAAGAGGGGCGACGATCATACCAAATGTCTCCAGTGCTACTCTTAAATCTGCTTCCTCCTGCAGCTTTTGCTGGCGCAATTTCTCAGCCAGACGTTCTTCCGGAGTGAGCTCTTTCTTCACCTCCTCTTCATCATCGTCATCAAGTACTCTAGTCTTTTTGGCCAGCATTTTCTTTTCCAATTCCTCCTTAGCTAATCTCTGGAAATAAACACAATTTATTCATGATAAAAAATAATCAGTTCAGAGATAAATTCACAAAACATAAGTACTATTTATCAGGTCATAAGCAGCATATGTTGAATTCAAGTACACCTAAGCGTTCTCCCCATCAGAAAAAAAATTTCAAATTTAAAGCAATTCAAACAGCATAAGGATCACTGAAAGGGTTAACTATTTCAATTAATAGGAAACAACCAATCCATTGTTTCAATAAAAATTAAAATTACTCCAGCGATACAGAAGTTATTTAATATAACCTTATACTCGTACAACCTTACCACCATTCATTAAGTACATGCGAGGAGTTAGCCAACAAAAACGCAATTGAAAATAACTTCAACTACTGCCAACACTTCAATACCTGTTTATTAAAATTTGAGGACCAGCAAAAAATAACAATTTGAGAAATTAGAAAACTTTGAAAAAGGAGTAAGAACAAAATGGAATTTAGGCAAGCTCAAATAGAAAGAACAAAGCCTATGAACATTAAATATTCGTCACTTTTGGAATTGATTACTTTAACTAGCCACAAACATAGTATTGATCAGACTTCTTGAATTACGAAATACTATTGTTTTCAAATATTTAACTGTTCTGGTTCAGTAGTTTTATAAACAATCAGTAAGCCTCCATCGCCTGACTACAAATAACTAGTGAATACCGAAAATCATTGGCATATGTTAGCCTCAAAATCCATGAACCTTCTCAAGAGTTGAGAATTCCCCTATCTGTTTACGCGCATGAAATACACCCCAGCTAACCTCTTTCTCTTCGATTTTTTCACTCAAAGTTTTCTTGGATTTTTTCACTTGAACTGCTTTCGACGTTACATCGTCGTCCTGCTTTTCTACATCTTTCTTTTCTTCTTTTTCTTCCTCCTCATCTTCCCAGTTATCCTGTGAGAAGATAAAATCAATAATACATTCACAACAAGAACCGGTCTACGTGACATAGACATCACACAAGAGAATGCTGTCACTCGACAATGAGTAATTAGCTAAGCTTACTTTCACATCATCATCTTCGTCTTCACCTTCCCATTTATCAACAGCGGCTGTTACCTTAGGTTCTGGGTCGAAAGTATCTTTATCTGCAACAGAAAATAACATTTCCAATTATTATCATGCAGTAAAAGAGTGATAACATGTGGCAATATGTTATTAAATCCATACCCCACTCATCATCCATGTTGGACCAGGTTTAATAATTCTTTATATACCGATTTCTGACACAATTAACGATTGTAATAACAAATCCAAGATATTTCTTGATTAAATTAGACTATATATACGATCAGGGTCGACTTAATATAGATTTAAATCCATTGCAATATGTGTTTGAATGGTAGCACATGGATTTACGAAACGCGGAGGACATTCTTAACTCTCACTTGATCTTCGTTCCCATTGGCTTGCCAATGAGGTCGCCATTTGTAGCCTGGTGAGCGCTTTCGTGATTACCGCTTTTGCGCTTTGATCAAGCGCAAATCAAGCGCGTCTTTTGAAATAATTTCTACAAGGTCCCAGTGAAATGTTTACCGAAGTATAAATGATGGTAAACAATTTTGTGTCTCATACAAATGCTTATCCCAGAATAAAAAACAAAATGCTCTTCTAAAACTATGAAAAGTTATCACATTCATAAATTAGCATCGAGTCACTAGTCATTATAGCCAGTTAATAATATATCTTAATATCATAGCGTTATGTTCAACATGTGACAATGTGCGGTGCTTTAGTTCGAAAGGATGACGATTTTATTTGTTTTAAAAAGGGAAACATAAAATTACAAATCCAGAGGTCACGAAATTAATCCCCTTCAGTGATATCGACAATTCTGACGGGCAGCGCCCTGACACGATAGAAGCACTGATTCCCGTTCGAACCCCAGAGGTAAACCTTGCTTGGTAGAGCTTAAATTTGTGTAAGTAACCGTTGATTTTTTTCTGGGTGCTGTTGCCCCTGTCGGCAAGTGGCAGACAATAAGTGCGAAATGATATTATCCGTCGAAGCACGCTAATCTGAAGTACTACTATTGCTACACTATGCTGACACATATGGGGTTCAGTAATGAACCCCATGAGTTATAATTATTTAGAGAGCAATTGGAATTAAGTATAAGGCACAATTATCAGATACCTGGAAGAAGACAAATTCGACTGCGTGACTGAATAGATGAATCAAAGTAATAATTAAGAGTAAACAGACTTTTAAGGGTAATTTACGACTACCCACAAGGGAGAATCACTCTTGTTCCCCTTACTCTCCCGATTTTTTTTATCATCAATTCTAACTCCAGAATTAGCATCAAAATCTTATTATTTTGTATGATACAGTAATTTATTAAGAATTCAACCCGTAAGAAGACTTTGAGGCTCTTTCATAGAACCTCAATTTCTATAAAATACAGATTCAGGTGTGATGTGGTGGCACCGTTCCATAATGACAGGAGTAAAACACTTGAATATTTTTCAATAATAAGAGATTTAATATGACTATTTTCGATATTACTAGGTACATCATCTTGAAAGGATGAGTGGAAAACTGCAAGTGTTTTGCTTCTGCCATAACCTCAACAACGTTAATCCTTTAGTACACATCTTGAATGGGGGCTTGACCTTCATTTTAGAAACTATACTGTAATGTACTTACGTCACGCCATAAGCGCATTCCGAACATTTGTTGCACTGCATTAAAGGGAATGGGATACATCAAGCTGGTAGTCGGGAAGATAGAACGAAAATGAAAAGAGAGTAGTTGCATCACTCTCAATGGGTCGTATCTTGCAAGTATATGGAACCCTGGACAGAAATATTAAATCCACGAACTTAATAAAAGTGGCATACTTACAAAGGAAAGGGGCACGTTTTATTAAAACTCCTTCGAGAGAACAGAATGCAGGTCGGCACGGTGGATATTATTTTAACCCTATATGCTAGGGCAGAAAAAGCGACAAAATGTAAGAAATTCACAGTAGAACGGATGGGTTTATGAATTATTTCTTCCCTCGGACTCTTCACGAATACAGCAAGAGTAAATTGAGACATACATTTCACCAAAAAGAATTCTCATTGATCATTACTCTCCTCCTCCAATTTCTACCTCTCTTTCTCTCTATCACTTGACCTTCAACGTTCACTCAGGGGTAAAAGATCACAGAGGTGACGAATAGTGAATCGGGACTACAAACCTGCCGAATCATTGGTTTAAAAAGGTGCCAAGATTGATGGTAAGGTCTTCAGATTTCTCTTGTCCTCCCATGACCTTCAAGGGTTACTCAGAAGTCAAAGATCACAGGGGTGACAGATAGTTAATCGGAGCTACAAACTTATTGAATAATAGGTTTCAAAATGTGCCAAGATCGATGGTAAGCCCGTCAGATCCCTCTTGTCTTCCTTTGAACTTCAAGGGATTCTCAGGGGTTACAGGGGTGACAAAAAGTGAATCGGGGCAGCAAAAGTATTGAATCGTATCGAGTCCGCCTTCACAGAAGGCAAATTTGGCGTTTGCTCGAGGAGTTCAGGGAGAAAAACTGTTTCAACGTGGAACACCACAAGAAGAGGTACCATAACAGTCGCCCATTTGAAATATCAACCTCACTGGAGCAGAGGCAGGCAGTATAATGGGTTTGGTCTGTCCATCTCACGCGTTCCATCCACCGCCGCGCGCTTTGATTGGACATCCCCCAGGTTGACCTGGCAACAAATACTGAAGATGCTGAAGCCGTACAAATTCAGAATGGTGCTGGGGAGCTTCGTGAGGGAGACTATAGGGAACGCGTCTGCTTCTTCAGCTGGATGATCGAGAAACTGAACCAAAACCCACGATTTAGGTAGATGTTATTTGATGTCCTTTAATGCTTCGTTACGATATTTTCTGCTTTATTCGAATTTTGATTAAAAAATATTTTTGTCTGTTTTAGTTTATGGTTTCCGATGAAGCCAAATTCTTTTTATATGGGGCCGTTTTTTCCACTCACGCTAGGTATTGGACTGCAAACAACCCCGACGTACGGGGTAAGCCCTCCCTCGACAAGCGTAGCGCGGTGGTCTTCACAAGGCCATGGATATAAATATATATTCTGTCTGGTGTCTGGAACTATGGCATTGGGTCTTCATGGTTTTGACTGCTACTCACGTTAGTGGGCCGAACTAGGGATTGGAAAATCGATTTCGATTTTAATCGAAAATCGATTATCACACTCCGAATTTAGATTTAATCGAAGTCGACTTTTTTTGAAAAATCGATTCTAGCCAATCAATTTTCAATTATTAGCTTGCTACAGCGTTTGAATTTTGCCAATCGAGCTGCGCCAGTTCGTAAACCGCCCTCCAGTCGACCGCAAGTCCAACTCCAATCCACTGCAAGCTTGGAAGGAGATTAAGGGAGAATATCCCCACGTATACAAACTAGCCAGCAGGATTTTATCTATAGTTGCCTCTACCAAACATTATCTCTTAGATATCTATTTTCTCACGCCGGGTTAATTGCAACTCAGGTGCGAAATCGATTATCCGGAGAACATTTAAATATGTTAGTTTTATTAAGGTCCATTCCTGAGGAACACTGGTTCCACGGCTTTGCAAACAAGATATAAATAAAATTAGCTCGTAGGCTTCCGCGGATGTGGCGTTGACTGTTTATTTTAAACCTTCTAGAAACAGACATTTGGAGCTGCCATGGGTTCACCTCTTTCTCCCGTGATACCTACCTATATTCATGGAGGTATTAGAACAAAAAGCTATACAATCTTATGACAAAAAACGAAAAGTATTCGTAAGATACGTAGATGACACCTACGCTATCTGGCCTCACGGAAAAGAAGAGCTGGAAAAGTTCCTGCAACATCTAAATGGACAAAGCGACTCTATTAAATTCTCAATGGAAATAAAAGGACAATCGCCTTCCATTCTTAGACGTTATGGTCCAGAAGAAAGAAGATGGGACTTAGGTCATTCTGTGTACCGGAAATGTACCCACACTGACCGCTACCTACATGCCACATCGCACCACCACCCTCAACAGAAAGCCTCAGTCATGAGAACGCTGTATCATCGAGATTTTACGATCTCTGACGCCGATTCCATCGCCGGCGAAAAGCAGCACATATTAAGGGCATTTGAGAAAAATGGTTTCCACCGTGACTACATCTTGAAAACTGCACGGAAAGAAGAAAGAAATTCTCTCGTGGTCCGAAATAAAACTCCCACTGACCCGACAGAAAATAGAGAGAAGCCAAAGGCATATGCCACTCTCCCTTATGTGTCTTGAACTACGGAGAAAATCTCCAGAATTTTATCGAAGTACAACGTAGTTAGCAGATTCACATGCGCGACGAAGACAGGGAACGTACTTCTAAAAGCCAAAGACCCGGTTCCACGGTACCTCTTCGGAGGAATGTATTAAGTTTTGTGCAGCTGTGGACATCCTTATGTAGGCCAGACATGCAGAGCCTTAACAATACGCCTCCAAGAGCATCAGCGGGCAATTAAAAATAATAATTACCGCATTTCTGCGATAGCCGAACACCATCTCAGCGGCCCCACTCATAATTTCAATTTGGAGGAGACAAAATTAGTATCAAAGGAGATACGCTATTACCCAAGATTAATCAGGGAGGCTATAGAAATTGCGAAAAGACCGGAGAACGTCAACCGAGAAGACGGTTACACATTGAGTAGAATGCTAAAACGAATTTTTCAAATTTAACAATTCCGGCAACAATGGGAGTCCTCACTCATATATATAAATTTATTCTTAAGACGAACGAGATTAAAGAATCAGTTCAGTTAACCTGATGAAGCTGGCAGGAGGACCAGCGAAATATTGTTTTTTGCAATTTAAATGTCGCGGAATGAATCCCGAACAAATAAACAGTCAATAAATAAATAAAATTCTAAATTTGATTGTTTCAGGCTTGACTTCGTGGAAGTGATAGATATCCATTTTTAATTAAAAAAACGTTGTACTTTTCCACACTTTATTTCCAAACTGCGACCGGGTTCACCATAATATGGCATCTTCTGGCTCATTCTGAAGCTTAGTTCATACAATATATACCCAGAGAAAGTTAAAAATGGGGGGGGGGGGTTGAAATGGGGGAGAGAGGGCGATTGGGGCATGGCAGAGTGAGAAGGGGTGAAGTGGAAAAAACGAGAGGAAAGGAAGGAAAGTGAATCGGGGGAAGAGAGTGGGAGGAGTAGAACGTCACCAAGTTATACTGTTTTCTATTTTTTTAAAAAGAACAAGACAAACTCATTCAATGTGTCCATTATTGGTATCGGTGTGTGGACGACATAATCTGCCTTTGGACAGGAACGGAACGACAGTTGGATCAGTTCCTCGCTAATTTAAATAATCTGCACAATAATTTGTCATTCACGATGGAAAAGGACGTGAATGGCAGTCTCAATTACAGCACAGAGGCACCAATTTTCAATCTATCGAAAGCCTACCGCCACGGATCATATCATTCCCCAAGATTCCTCCCATCATTTCTCCCACAAACACGCCGCATTCCATGCAATGGCACACCGTCTCGTCCACCTTCCCCTGTCACCGGAGAGTTATAATACAGAGCTCCAAACAATGTATTCCATTGCCACAACAAATGGTTTCTCGATAGAACTGGTGGAAAAAATTGTGAGGGCGAAACAAAAACAGATGGCGATTAAAGGGATAGTTTCCTCCAACTCTATTTGTGTTTCCGGGAAAAAATGGAGGTCTCTACCCTTCGTGGGTAATCTCGCATATAAATTAAGTAACTTAATGCCAAAACATTTGAGGGCAGCGTTTTATTCCCCCCTTACTTTAGGGAAAATGCTCTATAGTTGGAAGGATAAGGTTGACAGATATATGAAATCCGGTGTTTATCAATTACAGTGTGACGAATGTATGTCTTGTTATGTTGGGCAAACTGGAAGAGGAGTGTCATCCCGTGTTAAGGAGCATGAATGCTCCCTCAAAAATGCTGATGGCCATTCCCTATTTTCCCAGCATCTATTAGAGTGTAACCACAGCAGTGCTTTTAAACCTGTAATTCTACATAGGTTACCGAAAGGCCTAAAAATGAATGCTTTGGAACAATTAGAAATTTGTGTGCTAGCGAAAAACCAAAATGTTAATCTGTGTAATGACTAAGCTGAGGACATTGCCTAAAATGCCTATTTTTTCTTTTACTCAGGAAACCAATTTTATGAAGTTATAAGTTCATTTAGGATCATTTATGGCGAAATTAAGGCAATTTGTTACTGCCTAAAAATGCCTATTTTACCTATTTATGCCTTTTTCTGCTAATATCGCCATTTAAGATCCTAAAAAATCAATATTCTTCTCAACGTCACCAAACATCTCCTTAGTGCAGAGCTAGTCTGTTATTTCAGTTTTTTTTTAAATCTATCAAGCTTGAAATAATGTCATTAAACATGCATGAAGAACAATCCAAATTATTATTATATAAAGAGTAGAAAAACAACTATGATCATTTTACATGATGCGTACATGCGATGGTTTCAATTGCCAAAAACTTGTTCGTGAATGTACAACTCAGTATTGCTAAGTTTAAAGAGATTCTGCCCGAAGTTACTCTGCCTTCACAGCCAGTATTGATATTATGGGGAACATGACTAAATACCGCATTATACTCTGCAGATAAAATTATTGAAATACGTGAGGTATGTGACAGGAATAATGTGCACCTCTGATACAGTTCGAACGTCTTTTTCACCCACTTAAAGGTACACTATTGTAACCGATTTCGCTCCTCTTTTATACTACATGTCAATTCTGTCTGTAAGAAAATTAAGCCATCATGGCTCATGAGTAGGTTTTCTATAGGCAACAGAATATCTGGATGATGAAGAAGCAAACTGCATTCTCGAATCCAAAGCTGCAGAGTTGAATCTCGATGTCGACGCAGATCCTACGTTTATCAGATGCAATTTTGGTTAACTACCATCAATCATGTCATCGCTGGAGGAAAAAGAACTACTCCTTGTGGCAGCTGTGGAAAAAATTCGAAAGGTGGAAAGTGAACTTATTAATATACCAACTGATGTGGGAGAAGCCTTGATTTGAAAATTCAAGAAAGCATTGCAAAGGAACCCTGGTTGGGAAGATGTCCAGAAAATTGCAGACATTTTAACAGGGACTTTGGTTTCTCCAGGACCAAAGATGACAGCAGAAGAACTTGCGCCATTTAAGTATTGCCCTATCACCTCGGGTGAGGTTGAGAGGTCATTTTCATACTATAGAAATATCCCGACTGACTCTCGGCATCAGTTTACAAGAAAAGCTTTAGAGTAATACATTGTTGTAAAATGTAATGCAACTTGAAATAAGTAAACCTTTTGTATTTTATCTTTCTTCAATTTATACGGTAATTTTATTTGGAGTTCTATCCTCTTTCCTCTCCATCAGTTTTACCGAAAAGTAAACGTGTATTTCAGCCCAAGCTTTAAATTTCAGATGCTTCTTTGTGGCAATAAGCCGCATTATGCTTCTAGCCGGCCACGGTGGTGGCGGGGTAAAGTCTTCGCCTGCTAATCTTGGGGTTACGGGTTCGAGTCCCGCCTGAGTGGGTATTTTACCACCCAAGGCGTAGATGTATGTAAAGTTCTGTTTGTCTGGTCCCTGGAAAACCTGATTACAGGCTTAACCTTTTGGGATTCCAGGACAGACAGAATTTTCCGAAATGCAAAAAGTATTTGAAGCGCCTATTTTGAAATTTTTAGTGCCTATTTAGGCTGCCTATTTCTTCATTTTTAGTGCCAAAATGTCCTCAGCTTAATAATGACCATGTATTTATGCATTCCTCTCCGTTGTTTTCGATATTTCCATGTTTGCAAAAGTAACTGTCACTCCCCCACATCCTATTCCCTCTCCGGCCCTTCCACTCCCCTTCTCCCTCTCCCCACTTAAGGGGGATTCACATTCAAGCGTTCTACGCGTCTCGCGCGTACAGTTTACGTGCGACACGCACGAAAGGTCCACATTCAAGCGGAGGCAACGTCGTCGTACGCGTCAACTGCACATGGTGACACCTATTGGGGGATGAATGAAGTGGTAAAAATAAGTCGAGCCTCTGCGTGCGTGGACGCGCCGGGAGCCTGCGAGCAGCGAGGTGGTACGAGGAGAGCGACTAGATAAGTCTTTCTTTCATTATGAGGACATGTAAATGCACGGTGGGTTTCGATCGACTTAAAATTAAAAGTGCTTGCACCGATGAAATCTTTTCAAATTTCATTTCTACGATGTCTCACGAATATTTTTATCCCCGAAAGAAAATAATTGGTAGAGCGATTTGTGAGAAAATTGATTTTTATTGTTTACATGGCATTTTTCCGTCAGAATGCTTCTGCCGACTGAAAAGAATCTAGCTCAAATTCATTCAGTAAATGTTTATGTAAATTGTTCACGAAACCTATCATTAAATGCAACTCTGGCGGAGGAACAATTTCGAGGAGAAGAAAAAAAAGGACTAGACGCTGTTTTTGTAAAATTGTTCGCCTGTTTTCTGCTCATGGCGAAGACCATTGAATTTAATTTACTGACGTATAAGCTATCGTTCTGTAGATATCGCAAGTACCTATTCAAATTATCATTGGTTTCGTAACACTAGGCACATGGGCAGTAACTGCTATGCGACATTATACCAACCAGAATGTAGGCCAATTTAAGATCGGTTGCGATAGTTGATAATAAATAATGCCCGAAAAGTTGATAATATTTACTGCAGACCAGAAGGATACATTCCCATAATTTTCCTAAGAACTAGGTGCGAGATATTTTATCATTATTTTATATAATAACTATCATTAATTTATAACCCGCCCGACCCTTAACCAATTATAATATATAAAACCACCCGAATCCTTATAGCGTTTAGCGGAAATACCATGTTAAAATATCTTCTTATAATAGTTTTAGTCAAGATCTCCAAAACGCGTAGTTAAGATGCATTAATGAGATAGTCCTTTTCCAACCAATGAAAAACATTAACCGCAACGACTTTCAATAGAACGTAATTGCATTTTATCTAAAAAAAATACGTTTCATTAGGAGAAGGAATGCACGTATTCGCACAGGGAATTACGAGGAAAAGAATGTTTCAAATGTTACTCATCCAACATTAACTAGGAATTAGTTCGAAAACTAAGGCAGAAAAATTTCCTTCATAAGATTATTCACTACTTTTAAAATACATCGCTATAGTAGTGGCTAAATTAAATGTTTACGTTAAATATTGAGGGTAAAAAAAATTACACCGCTCGAGATTGAACCTCCAACCTTCGCACTCGCAGACCTCTTTCTATGAACCTCGGGTTATGGCCTGAGAATGTCCGGCCCCACCTTAAAGAGTTTTTTGTTGTTATTTTGCTCATTTTTCACGTATTGAGGTTCTTATTTACACTAAAACAATTATTAATGGTTCGTATCTGATCCAACTTCACATTTTTGGCGGGAATTACCGGGGAAATCGTTAATTATAATGAATACTGCGACGGTGTCCCGTTGTCGCCTGGGATGTTAATGCACGAAAGTTAGCCCATAAAATTCTCAATGTGCCAATAATACAACAATTATATATCCAGCACTGTAGCAATGATTAACAGAAATGAACGATTCATGTATGCATGCTAATATATCCCAGTGAATCTTATAAGTAAATACGAAATTACTCCATGTGTCCGCCATTTGTTTCACGCGTCCAGGCGCGTCGCGCGCGTAGAAAGTTGAACAAAATTCAACTTCGCTCGCACGTAGCCAGGCGAACGAAGCGAAGCACCTGATTGGCTGCGCGCGAAACGCTTCGCTTAGTACGCGTGAAATGCTTGATGTGAATCCCCCTTTACGGTTGCTAGGAGCCCTTCCAAACCCCTCCCCTCACAACCCTCCGTCTGCTGCCCATTCATAAACCCACCCGAGGTTCCTCTGGGGTCCTTTCTTTGCAGCTCCTCACTTCGCGGCCTTCTTTCGAATCATTGTTTCGGCAGATCTTAGCCTACTTTCCTTGCCCTTCAGTCACAGATGTTTGGGCTGGGGTTTTAACCAATCTTCCTTTTTTAAAAAATAGAAAACAGTATTTCTTGGTGACCTTCTACTCCTCCCACTCTCTTCCCCCGATTCACTTTCCTTCCTTTCCTCTCGTTTTTTCCACTTCACCCCTTCTCACTCTGCCATGCCCGCCAACCGCCCTCTCTCCCCCATTTCAAACCCCCACCATTTTTAACTTTCTCTTGGTATATATTGTATGAACTAAGCTTCAGAATGAGCCAGAAGATGCCATATTATGGTGAACCCGGTCGCAGTTTGGAAATTAAGTGTGGAAAAGTACAAAGTTTTTTATTAAAAATGGAAAAAAATTCTGTTTTTCATTTTGTGGTATGTCCACTTTTCAATATACAATTCTTATTGCGACTAAACTATATGTAATCTACTTTTTAAATTACCTATATGTTTATAAGTATCTGTTATGTATTATTACTTTCCTGCATATCTAATTAATATATTTAAAATAATATATTGTATTAATAAATTTAACTGTATTCGGTTCTTATCCCTAGTGCTTCCATTAACCCATATTTTGCATTTTTTTTACAACAGCACATCCGTATTTCAGCATACAATTACTTTACTATGAATAAATATCGATTTCGATTTCGATTTTTCGATTATTTTGGGCAAAAAAATCGAATTTTTAGAAAATCGATTTTTAAATCGAAAGTCGATTAATTGAAAATCGATTCTGGATTTAAATTTCCAATCCCTAGGCCGAACGTTTTTAGGATAACGTGAGAAAGGAAACTTTCCAAGCTATGTTGGAGGAAAACCTGTTCCGGGTCATGGAGAGGGAAAACTACGGCACCACTGAGGAGTTGAGGTTCCAGCAGGATGGAGCACCTGGCAATATGTCTCGGGCGGACATTTATGTACTCCAACAGAAGTTTAGCGAGCAGCTTATTTTGATGGGGGCGCAAGTCGCATGGCCGCCAAGAAGCCCTGACCTCACGCCTTGTGATTTCTTTCTTTGGGAATTCTTGAAGCAGTTGGTGTACAAAAAATATTTACAAGCATCGAAGACCTGAAGGAAGAAATTACAACGTGTGCAAAGTTCATATCCCCAAATACGGTGGAAGACACGTTCACACACGCTTATATCGAGCGAATTCAATTGTACCTGGCACGGAATGGAGGGAACGTAGAGTGAATAAAAATTGATTTATCATTGTATTGCTTCGACATTTTAATTTTAAAATTTGATATTGAGTAAAATTTTGATATTTAATAATTTTATATGTCATATGACAAAGCATTAATTGAATAAAAAATTAACTTGAAATTATAATTAAATAATGTCGTTGATTTGTAAACTCGAAATCAAAGTCCACCCTATCACCCAAAGAGGCCAAGTATGACAAGTGCTATCTGTGGACCTTACCATTACTTTGGCGGCCTAAAACGTCTCAGGTTCATCATGTTTGTTTCCCCGTCTCGCAATTTCTAATATCTGTGACCATTGATCTCAGCGTATCCCTTGGAGGTCAGGAGCAGTATCAGTGAACTTCATCATCTCATTCCTCACCCTTTCGAAGCTAAAAAACGATGCGTCTGTTGCCCTGATTTCCTTGGCTACACCTAGGGGCATTTGACCCCTGCCCAATGGTGGGAGGTCAAGGATTTTCTGGAGGGTGGTTACTGTCGTATTGGGCACTCTTTGAAACATCTGATTCGACATTTTGTAGCTCCAATTCGCTATTCATAACCCCTGAGATCTTTGACCCCTGAGTGACCCTTGAAGGTCAAGGGATGACAAGAGGAATCTTAAGACCTTACCATCGATCTTGGCACCTTTTTAAACCCATGGTTCGACATGTTTGTAGAGACAATTCGCCTTTGGTCACCCCTGTGATCTTCGACCCCTGTGTGACCGTCGAAAGTCAAGTAATGACAATAGGGATCTGAAGACCTTGCCATCGATCTTGGCACCTTTTTAAACCTATGATTCGACAGGTTAGTAGAGGTTATTCGCTTTTTGTCACCCCTGTGACCTTGACTGTGCCCTTTCAGGGGTCACGGTTGCATTTTCGAACTCAAAAGATCTTTCATCGCGTTCCTCGTGCCCAAAAACCTTATAATTGAAAGTTTCGCAGAGAAGTTCCGTCATTTTTGCATTTCGAATAATTTAACATTGAAAGCCAATAAGGCATTGGGCCCTATTTCTGAGGTCAAAAGGTCGTATTTATAAAATTTTGTTTGCACTCAACAAAACTTACGACCTTTTTCTACCCAAGTACCAACTTTCATTCCTGTGGAACGATAGGGAGTGTCTGAAATTATAGGTCAAACATGACACAGGATCAATGCGACACTGTATATAAAATATTTCAATTGCCCACATCGAAGTTAATGGCTATATTTTTGGTGAAGTCTTCTCGGGTTGGCCGACGTTTCGACAGCTGCCTGCGCCAACGTCTTCAGGGCTATAAAGACGATGGAGGATGTAGCTGTCAAAACGTTGGCCAGCATTATATCTCAACTGGTGGAATGCCCGAGAAGACTTCACCAACAGTATCCGCCGGGAAAAAAAAAATGGGTCATTGTTTTTTTTTTCTCAAACACTTCAGACAGGAGTTGACCCTTGACCTCTCAGATTTTGATGAAAATTGGTGAAATTGTTTGCCTCACCAAATAAAAAATAAAAATTAAAGCGTTTTGCGAAAATCGAAAAAACAGATGAATAACGGACATTTTACAAAATGGCTGTTTTCGATGTCACGAAATATTCGTTATCATATATCACGGGGAAGAAACTAGGTTAAAAAGCACTTGATAGCTCATTTCCAATTAAAATTCTTTGAACAATCTCAAACTGGCGTAAAAACAGCGATAAAATGATAATTTGTTTAAATAATTCAATGTTAAACAATTAAAAGTTTAAAATTTTGAAGTTCTTCAAATTTAATTTTTCTCATTTTTTCAACTATGGTACCTTGTAGTATTATGAATGTTATATAAAAATTTTGAGAGGGTGTTTTTCCATTTAAGAGATAAAAACATTTTTTAATTTTCCCCTGCAACGACCATTTGATGTAAACTTACGAAGATAACTCCACATATGCCTAGTTTTTATCACTTATCTATCAAATTCATTCTTCCCCGAGACAGAAAAATGGCAGATGAACTTAGATTTAAAAAATTTATGGCTAAAATTTGACACCAAAAATTTCTTAAGGTATGTATTTAACAAAAAATGGAACAATGTTGTCCAGTGAAAAACGATCTCGTAACCGATGACTTCAAGTTACCAAGACTTGAATGAACAAATTGAATGTACAGGTTTGTCTACATTGTCATAATTACCTGTCAGAAATTAGGAATAAAAAGCCGTAAATTTTAAGCTTTGCTGATTTCATCTAATTTAAATCTTTCCTAATTAATTTTACCCTAAATGCAAAAATTCATTACTTTGCTTTGGACACCGATTCTAATTTCTGCCCGTGGCTCATACAAGTAGCCTGAAATATTAGGGAAGACATTCAGCCAATAGAAGAAAGTTTATCCCACGTGATGATATGGCATTATTAATACAACTCTTCCTCGTCTGAACTCTAACTGGTTCCTCGACATACCTTCTACGGGGATGGGTATTAGTTGTTCCCCTCATTCGCATCAAACGCTCATCGGAACCTGATGATTGTGTCTTTGAAATGAGGAATCCTACACCCGGTGGTATTTCTGCGTGGTACGATCGGATTCCCTTGGCAGCAGGAGCTTTTCGATACCTTCTTGTTGTATGTTTTTTATTATCCTCCACTTCCACATTAGGCACGTATGCGAAACTCGTCCCGTCCCGTCACTCGTCACTTGGGCCTTTCCCATGGGAGGTGGCAAAGAAATGCCACTCCGCTGCAACTTTAAAATCCTTTTCGTGATGGACTAGGTTAAGGAGATTATATCTATTTTTATATTGTGCTGTGGATCCATCAGAAAAATATATAACTTTTTTCAAATTTGCTACAGTGACTCTCAGAAATTGAACTAGTGACTGCTGGAAACAATGCACAGTCGCAGTAACATGAGCAGTTCATTCAGATATGACAACAAGCTTCAGAGGGCTTACTTCCTTTCCTTCAACTAGGCGATAGTAGCAGGCAAATGGGTGTAATCTAGATTGCCTATTGTTCCAATGCACCCCTTGCACGCTCTCCTGAATTACAATGGAATAATTTTTTGAGAAGTCAGCAACAACTATCGCTTCCCCCACTGCTAAGTTTTCCCTGTGTATTGAAAACATTCAGCCTGCTGTTTCGCCACGTGATCATGCCTCACCAAATTCGGGATTTTCTCCACGAAAAATTCATTAAATTCATCTCAGGTCTTCATAACAGTTTTCGTTGTTAATGAGACTACTTTCACCCATTGCTAGTAAGATAAGTTTTTCATGAAATTTGAATCAAGCACACTCTCTGACCATCCTTTCAGTTTCGTAATTTGCAGGCATTTGCTGCGACTACCAAAGTAACGTATCTTCCCAGGAATCTCACATACAGCCATCAGTAGACAATCTCTGTAAGCGTTAAATACTGTTTCTCCATTTTCACCCTTGAGTTGGTCGAGCTTAGCACCTTCGAACATGAGTTTTGTGTTTTGATGAATAAGGCACACGCAAACTGTGCATACCTGAAGCTCCAGCAAGGACACACTCTGTAGGTCTCAATGAGCAAACTTGGAAAATCTTCTTTTGGAAATCTCTCTTTGAACAGGGTGAATGACTACTTCAGGATTCCTAAAACTAATCTCTTTTATTTCAAAATATGCTGGCATCCTTCTTTTACACTTTTGTACTACACTTGTGATCAGATGATCTATCCTCGGATCCTATCCCACCATATTGGTGGTGCACTCCTGAAGGCCTAAGTTATCTAATGCCTCGTTGTGATGCACGGAAGAAGTGGATGTTTTCTTGTTTTCATTATCAGGGTCATGCTCTTTCGGTATAGTCTCATTCGTACTTACTTCATTATAGACGGCCTTCCTATAAGCTATGCACAGTTTTTTACCCTGTTTTATCCCAGGAATACTTATAATTTTACACTTCTCGTGAAGTTCGAAAGAAATAGTTTTCAGCTGTTTTCAGACGGATGCTTTCTGAATCGTGAAAGGGTCGGAGCATTTAGTTAGCTGAGCCGGATATCTTAATAGGTTATCTGCTTTGTGTTCTTGACACAGAACACTCACTTTAAATCCATTTCTCAGTCGTAGTAAGTGCAAGCCCCGGTGTGAAAACTCCCTCTTCATTTTTATAACGACGGAGCGTGAACAGTGTTTTTAAAACTTTTCCTAGTGAGCCTCCATTGCGACCCATTTCACGCCACAAAATACAACACAATTCATAATAATACTTCACCATATATCAAAACACAGATATATGGCAAGGACCATGACCAAAGAGAGGTCAGCAAAACTCAAGCCTAAAAGGTAGAGGAACAGTTTTGGTAAGCAATCGCCCGTACAGCCGGTGCCCCACGCCACACATTGTTTACAATTTTTGTTTTTAATTTGTATTCACATATTTTAAACCCGTTCCATACAATGTGTATATTAAGTATGTAATAACATTGAACCAATGAACGCCCGCTTAAGAAGTTCTAGGAAATAATAACTGAGAAGTCCGTATGACCTGAAGTCATCGGTTACGAGATCGTTTTTCACTGGACAACATTGTTCCATTTTTTGTTAAATACATACCTTAAGAAATTTTTGGTGTCAAATTTTAGCCATAAATTTTTTAAATCTAAGTTCATCTGCCATTTTTCTGTCTCGGGGAAGAATGAATTTGATAGATAAGTGATAAAAACTAGGCATATGTGGAGTTATCTTCGTAAGTTTACATCAAATGGTCGTTGCAGGGGAAAATTAAAAAATGTTTTTATCTCTTAAATGGAAAAACACCCTCTCAAAATTTTTATATAACATTCATAATACTACAAGGTACCATAGTTGAAAAAATGAGAAAAATTAAATTTGAAGAACTTCAAAATTTTAAACTTTTAATTGTTTAACATTGAATTATTTAAACAAATTATCATTTTATCGCTGTTTTTACGCCAGTTTGAGATTGTTCAAAGAATTTTAATTGGAAATGAGCTATCAAGTGCTTTTTAACCTAGTTTCTTCCCCGTGATATATGATAACGAATATTTCGTGACATCGAAAACAGCCATTTTGTAAAATGTCCGTTATTCATCTGTTTTTTCGATTTTCGCAAAACGCTTTAATTTATATTTTTTATTTGGTGAGGCAAACAATTTCACCAATTTTCATCAAAATCTGAGAGGTCAAGGGTCAACTCCTGTCTGAAGTGGCGTGAAATGACCCAAATCCTACACTATATTGCTTCAAAATGAAGACAAGTGAAAAGAGAAATTACTCCTTTGTTCAAGAATTCACAATTTCAGAAGAATAAACCAGCCTACTAATCACACCAATTTTAAATTAAAATAAATTGTCATATGCTATTTATGTCATATGCCTCGCCGGTTTTTCATTTTAAAAATTATTTTTAAGCCCGAACGATTCGCAAATCCTTGAGTTACTTGATTCGTCAATATCCTTAAGACCTTATAGGATTGAACAGGAAATTATTACGCATTATATTCTGGACATGTATTCATGTCTTCTTGGCTGAATTGCATCATACTCGGCGCATTTCTTTGTCTAAGGAGTCTTCTTTCAGCAAGAGCAGTACATTATTTAAATATGGTGATTATATCTTCAAAGCCGCCAATTGTAGCTCTTGTTCGTTGTCATTAAAGCCAAGAATGCCATATTGGTGGCTTTAATGACAAGATCTACCTAAAATTAAAGTACAATAATTTTTTCTCAGATTTGCTTGACTCCTCCCGAATATTTTTAGCTAAGATAATTCATTAATAATCAAATATGGGTGTCGGAAAAAGACGTGATATTTCTCGCGTTCCTTTTCCATTGAGGTACAGGGAAGATAGCACTCGTTTAAAATCCCATCGGTTATTCCCCTTTTACCAGATATCGCAGATTAAGTATTGCAAATAGGTCAAAGTCTTGTTTACGTTTTTTATGATCCCATCACATCTCTTTGTTTTCTGGCGCCTCGTTTGAGTCTTATTTCTTGGTTTTTGAGTCTTATTTCTCGGGATTACATTTTGAAAGCTTGAGGAGTTTCTTTTCAAATTTTAATCGATTTTATTTTTCCTTTCGGGATTAAACTTCCATTACATCATCCCTCCAAGATATTCTATAACTCGCCTTATCTTTAAGAAATGACGAGTTTGTTTTGCTTTTCCTATTATGCACAAAGACGATAACAATAGTTTAAAAGTCCATCGGTACTTCCCCTCTTCTCCAGATATCGCAGATTGGGGATCGGAACTGTTGCAAAGTCACTTAGTCAAATTTATCATTTATTGCTAATGTTTATCTTCGATTCCTTTTGTGCCTCGTTTGACTGGGAGTCTTCCGCTCTTGCATCAAATTTTGCCATTACGAGTACTTGCTTTTCAATTGTTCGCTGTGCCATTTCCTCATCACGAATCCGTGAATACTCGCGAGCGTTCCTCAGAGCTATAAAATTTATACTTTTTTTAACTCCTCTTTCCATTTCTTCATCATTCGCCGCTACTTGGTATGAACATTGCGCTTCTGACATCTCTAATGTCTTTTCCCCTGCTGCATACAACGCTCAATGCAAGTAATGGATGGGTCATTCTATGTCAAGTAATCCAATTAAAATTAAACCGGTTGCGCAACCATTTTTTAAAAAATTCGTTTTTTGCACCCACATACCTACATGTATTGGCATTTGAATGCAAGGATAGTAAAAAATGTATACCTCCTCGTGTTCTCGCGGCAGCCGTTTTTTAAAGATAGCTCATGCGAATTTTTGAGAATTTTGATTGAGTTTTAAGTCAAAATTTTATTCTTAAAAAAAGCTGGTTTTCGAGTTTTTGTACAAAAAGTAATAAGTAGAAGATAAATCAAGTGAAATTCTATATATATTGCAAAAACCCTTTTTCTTCTAGGAAAAAAAAAACAAAAATGGCTTAGCTCTCCAAATCAGCCATTTTTTAACTGTATTTTCTCCGTTGGGAGAGATATTAAAATATGTGGCTTACAGAATACAAAAATATGAAAAAGCCAACAAAAACTTGAAGTTGGAGATTCTACTCGTAAGAGAAATATGGTAGTTGTAAACTAGCTTGGAGCACTAAATCAGCCATTTGCAGACTTCACTTTATCCGTTGGGGGAGCTATATTAACCATGCGTGGCTTAAACAATACATAGATACGTACAGTATATAGTTCAAACTTGAAGTTTGAGATTCTACTTGTAAGAGATTTATGGCAGTTCTAAACAAGAAGGGAGTTGAATAAAAATTATATGGCGACACACCCGTTTTTGATTGTTCCAAAGGCCGTATTTTTAATTCAACTTTTGATCATCGATGGCACCAAAACCATGAAAATGATGACGTTCATTTATTTCTTAAATAAACATTCGGGAACAATCCCGTGGTAATTACAATTTGAGGTTTTCATGATTTTGCGTCAATTTCGTTTAAATATAATTTTAAAATTAAAATTTTAAACACTTTTCAATGATAAACTTTATGAGTGACTAAAAGACAATTTTTAGTATGTCTATCAAGTTTATAGTGTAGACGTCACCGCTGCTCCAAAATTTTAACCCTGTACAGCACCCTTTTAATAGTAGGATGTCCCCGGTAGCTCTCAAACATGGGTTTGCCAACCATAAAACGTTTTATTCAACTGAGAGAACAAGGGAGGTAAAAATAAATGGGAACCAAGTAATGTAGAAGAATGGGGCTGTCAAAAGTCTCAAAAATTTCCCCGGAGCTTTGAGGTAATAATTAATAAACCTTCCAAATGCGAGTCTATCTCATAAATTTTCGTAGCAATCTCTTACGAAGAAGAATCTTGGAGAATATCATTTTTAGGTGACAGTACCAATTCACAATGTTTGGAGCACATAAGAATAAGAATAATTTATTCAATCTGGTATTACAATAAAACAGTAATCTGGTAACTCCCAAGGATAAGCCTGTATTGGGGCTACTATCAGGTAATCCATGCAAAGCATTAGTAACAAATAATACATAATTTGAATATTTCAATCAAATATTAATACAATCCAGTGAAGAATTTGACACTAATATGAAAATTGACACACAGATATACATAGCGATAAACAGTGGTTACGAAATGGGAGACATAAATATATGGTCAGATATAGCAGAGCAATAACAATAGTATTCCAAAAACTCTTCATTTTTTACATTTATTTCAATAATTTTCACATGCACATTACAGAACGAAACCTTGATGTTTTTTGTAAGTATTAACCAATTTTTTACTTCATTAAGAAATTTTCGGACATTTTTTTTCTTCCTTGATGTGTGTCGGAAGGACATTAAATATTTTTCTCGAGATGTATACAAAACGTCTTTGGAACAATGTAAGATTAGGTTTTGGCAAAGGAAAATTATTAATTTCGCGCTCATGATGTTGTACGTCTAAAACATATTTGGGTAAATGTGCGCTTTTGTCCCGCTGGCTCGAAAAATTTGGCAGCAAAAGCTCTATTCTCGAATATTGCCTCGGGAATGGCGGTAATATATCGTAACGATCGTCGCAGAATAATGGACTTGCTGTAAATGAGTTTTTAATTCGACTTGAACCTATCAGTTAGAGTGTAATAAACACTTGTTGCCGTATAATCGTGTTGCCATGGTACACAATTCAAGTTACAAATTCAACTAATGCGGGGAGAGGTCTTCAATGTTAAATATAAGTAATAGAATTTAACTCGTTGGAGAATATACTTGTAAATTCTTCTATGAGTATGAACTATAATATATAATGTATTTATAAGAATCTATAATGTATAAGAATATAATGTATGTGTATATTATTGGGAGTTGGTCAATGTTTAAAAAAATCTCAACTTCCATTTAGCAACGTTTCGCTCTTTAATATAAGCATCGTCAGGGCTTAACGTGAGAACAGTTTCTTGCTATGCCAATTGTAACCTACCTATAAAATACGCATACATTAATTTAAAAAGTGTTAAAGAACCAACTCAACGAAGTTATAAGAATATAGTAAACTTTAGTATATAGTATATACTAGTAGGAAGGAGCATTAACCCAACGTAGGCAGTTCTCTGGTACTAAGGTCAACAGGAAGCAGAGACTTAAACGTACTCTCGCAGCAAAGGAAGGAACTCAGCAACTCAAACTTTTGTGCACCGTCTTGCACAATACATATAGCGTGACGATGAGAAACAATGGATATGAAAAGCACACCATTTTAATGCAATATCAGCGGCATACAGTATCTTAGCAGTGCGCAATCGATGAATTTGGAACCTTTAACTTTTTCGTAGGATAATTATGTAATCTTTGAACTACTTTACTCTGACGATATGTTTTTCCGAAGTTGAGTCATCTGGGAAATAATTCAGATAATTTTGTTTATGATTTAGAAGTAAAATCATGTAATCTACTTGCTGTGCGAGTGAAATTGAGAACTTACTCTCAGCGTAATAATATTTGTACATTTTTTAAGTTCGTCATAATTTACAAAAAACAGCCAAATTATTCTACTCCTTTTTCCACCTCAATATTTAGAGTTCCCATGGAATATCTGCGAAAGCATCACTTTATACGTTAACAGGCGAAAGCTGTTTCAACACATTGTGTCATTCTCAAGGTGTTGAGAATGACACAATGTGTTGAAACCATGGTCGGTTGTTAAGTGTTGGTTTATTAAAAAGTGTGGAAATTACCATTTGTGTGTTATTTCAACATGGAGATAGCTTACTTCCACAAAATCAAGCCTGAAACGATTTTATACATTATTGAGATCACCGGAGCCAAATATTTTTAAATCTCGATAAATAAATATCTTCATTGAAAATAAATACTTAAATGAAATACATACATGCCGCTATGAATCGAAGACAATACTCCGAAAACCACAAAACTGAAATATACGAATTATTTTATTACATTTAAGGAAAAAATCACGTCGTTCCAAGATGGATATGGAATCACATGTCCAAGAGTAGGAGGAGGTTGTATATTATTTGCGCCGTCATGAGGTTCTAAGGAAATCTTGTCATTAATGGAAAAAAACAAAGGCAGAAAATTTTATCGGTGTTGCTTCCGAGGCACCATTACTCACTCAATTCACTAACATGATAATTACGAGCAATATTCGAGTAAAATTGGTTCGAGAAAGTTAATCTTGTGACGCAAAACCCCGTAGTAATTACGAAAAATCTAACCCAGGAAAATTATTCACGATAAAATTGCAATTTTTAATAAGCATTTCTTTTTTACTCACACTTCGCCGTCTCATTGAAGATCTTTCAGAGAAATCTCGAATATAAATAAAATCTCTTCCCAAAAAGGGGAGTATTTTCTTAGGATGAGAGTCATCAACGCGATCTGCCACCTTGGTCCATTCCAATCCCATAATACGTTACATTTCCCAAACATTTGCCGAGCTGAGGTGTAGACGAAGCTACATGATAAACTATAATGGAAGTCCTGATCCTCGGTCAAGTATTTGAAGCATCAACGAGTGAAGAGGCAATTTTAGCAAAACTAAGAGATATTTTAACATATTACCCTGAATATTACTGATTTTTTGTTGATGTAACTCCGTTTTCAAAGACTGGACGGGTAAAGTGGTTTCTACATATATCGTCTGGCTTACAGATATGGCTTTCTGTCGCATGAATATATTCAAAAGGAGGTTAGCATGGGCTAGAGAAAATTAGGATAAATATTGCAACAAAAATTATAAATTACCGGGGATTCTGGTCTTCCTGCTGATTGTAAAAAATCTAGCCGAAACAGTAAATAAAATTTTGCTTTCTCAAGCGAATTCAAACATGTTCAGAGTTGGTAATGTGAGACTCAGCTGGAGATTGGAGGTCTCCTCGGCGCGGCGGGAATCCGACGATTGCAGCTATACTGCACGGATAGCAATGACAGGATAATATATCAAAAAATGAAAAAATATCCTTGCTCGATGTATGACTAAAATCCCGCTACCCACCCAGAATTCCGGAAATCACACAAACTTCTTTGCTTTGCAATAAGTTCTATGTACAAGGAGTTATTAACTTTTCACAACTGCCAGCAACAAATTGTAAGCATCAAATTTAGATCATCTAGATATCCTGTTATTTGGAGGCAGAACTTCAAATGAAAATATTCTCTTAGAAAACGAGAATGTTCGGATTTGCATTTATCCTCTCTTCTACTTTTTATCAGAAAATATTTTATTTTTTCACATAGCTAATAAATAATTAAGGTCGCATGATAACCGACGTGCATTCACGCTCCATGAGGAAAAGAACACATTGGTTGGAGCGAAACTCGAGTGATACCTTTGAACTGGCTTGCAAAGGTGTTGTATCTCTGATGAAAATAAATCAGTTGAGAATTTTGAGTTTCCAAATGAGAAGAATGCAAAATGTCAATTCAATCCGCATTCCACCCACTGTGCAGGTCCACATTTGGTCGCATCCTTTAAATTTACCCCTTAGGTCCAGATATCAATGCTAACGGTTAGCCTATTAACGCCAAAATAAAAAAAGCAATAGCACATTCCAACTAAAATGTAAGCGAAGTTGGTCGATTGTCCACCGTAAAGTAATATCAACTTTACCCTTTCACTGCCAGAAAATTCCAGGTAAGGTAAGTATTCTAAAAACCATGGCCATTTCACTCCAAGTTTTTAATGGTGTACTTTTTGAATTCTTAAAAATAATTACATTTATTTGTTCTACATAGGTAATTTTTTATATGTATGCTCACACTTGGAAACTAAAGGGCGAAAGCATTTTAGATATAAATTTAAAGACAATTAAAATTAACAAATGTCATAATCGTTAGTAGTCATCCATCCATTTTCAGTTGCTCTCCGCCCTCCTCTCAGCTAACCGCTTCATGCCTGCATAAGTCTCCACTTCATCTTCATCTGTAATTCTAACTATTCATTTTTTATTCCATTATTGTTTCCAATCGGCCATGGCGTCGCAAAATATGTCCAATGAGTTTGTCTCCTCTTCTCATCAGAGTTTTGATTCTTTTCTCTCCAACTCTTTGTCGGACTTCGTCACTGTAGTTCTTTCTCTCCATTTGATATTAATTTGATCTTCTGAAACACCACAGTTAACAATAGTGTATGAATAAATTGTCGCTCAATACATTGGACGGTGGCAGTTTTCGCACACTCACTCACTGAAGGACGATAGATCGGCCCACGGCAACAATAGGATTGATTCAAGCTCATAGTTTTCCTCAGGAATCATTTCCCCCTCCATTCGTGAGATCCAAGTGTGAAATTTTCGTCATATAGTAAAGAATCTTCTATAGTATGACCCGAGCGGTGACAAGCAATGTGTCCTACATCCGCTGTAACCACGTGTCGTGCTTGCTGTACCCGTGGAAACCCAATTTCCTTGTACGAGTTCACCGAAAGTAATGCGAAATACCGCGTCGAGAAATTATTGAGTTGTTTTTGAATGGAAGTCTGGGAGTCCCCTCAGCAGATAAAGAAAGAACACATCTCTCCCGGCGATCTCTCGCTCTTTTTTTTTTCTCATGCTCCATGTGGGTTATGAAGAGCGTAGGGTTTTGATTGGCTGAGTCACGGCGGCTTGGATCGTCAACACTCGTCAAAGACCTTGACGTCAGAAGCGGCGGATATAAGGCGGTCCCTTCGTCCCGTCCGTTCAGTCGCGTAGATATCTTGGGAAGTACTCAACGCTCAGCATGACCGTTGTGTGTTTAATCCTTCAAGCATCCCTGCTTCTTTTCGCGGTGTGGGATTCTGGAGTTGATAGCTGGCGCTATGACGGCGTTGGTGTAGCACCTGGACCGACTGTGATTCCCACAAGAGGACATGTTTGGCCAAAACCACTTAAAAGGACCGAGGAGGATGGATACCTAGTCGTTCGGCCTTCGTCATTCAGCTTTAAGGTGCATTAAGATTAAGAGTGTGATAATTAAGAGTAGATATAATTAAAGACAAGTCTCAAGAGTCAATTTTACTTATTCCATTCCTGTTACACTAATTTACAGATTGAATTCAGTGCCATCGTCTTAGATAAAAATTATAAAAAGCCTTTAAAAAAAACTATAGGTTTTGTTTAATTTCATCGTTACTTTATTCGAGAAGTTACCCGATTGAGGAAAGGCTTTCAATTTATACTCATTGTTAACTCCTTTGCGTCTTCAAAAAGAGGATTCTGTAATTCCAACTTAGTTGGTGCCGTTGTTCATGATAAGTGAATTTATTGTCAAGTTACGTGGCATATTTAGCAAACTCGCGGTAAACTCTTGAAAATCGCTCACTGTCTTCTTTGACGGTCAACAAGAAAGGCTGTTGCACTCCCGCGCCCATATTTTCGCTTCCCATAAATCTTCGCAGCTTCCTTGTTTATCGGACTTGTTTCGGGCGATCTCCGCCAATCCTCAGAAACGAGGGCAAACGATGCTGGGAGGTTACATCAAGTTCTTTCATTGGGCTGGAATTTCTCAACGGGTCCTTTCAAACCATGAAAGTTCTTCATTTAAGGACACTCGCAAGATCAAGTTAGGGGCGCATGGATGTGACAACCAAATTGATTAACGGTTTTTCGAATGTTGGAGGTTAAAACTTTGATAAATGCGAAAGAAACTAGTGAAATATAAAAAATGAATAATGATCATTCATACATACGATAAAAATAGACGGAGGAGTGATGATAAAAATGAAAATATCGAGGTAAAATATTTCAGCAACTCCCGAGAGATATGAACAATTTACCTACAATCTATCCTGCCTAAGCAAAAATGCTTTTTTCTTCTCCCAGAAAATGGGTAAATCCTACATCCATAGAATTATGCTTAGACAACACAATATGTTCTCATACCATGTGGTGACACCTGACTGCTTATGTACGCCAAAACGTTCATATGCTTCGCAATATGTGCAGCTTACATGCACAATTATGTGTGGAATCATTATCCCCGGTGATATCTTAGTTTTTTTGGCAGCATATATTTTTCATCCCTTATATCGGCGGTCAGCTATGTAAAGCAACTCAACAATTTGGGAGGACGAAGTTATGGGAATGGTCAATGAAGACAAACACCCTGGAAATGTGTATAGTTGCCTTTCAATACAATGCGATTAGGGTCAAAGGTCATTAGCTGTGTAATCCCACGACAGATATATTAACGTTGTGTGTCATCCAAACGGGCTCCGCCGTAAATCTTAACATGCCAAAAACCCACAGACTTGGTATAGAGAATGCAAGCATTAGGGTCGAAGGGATGGAATATTACCCCGTTCGGAATAATACGTTGTAATAATCCTTTTAGGTTTCGAGTGAACTCAGCTTTTACCTTTGTGCAACTTAAAATTAAATCATTAAAACCTATTATCCCATAAATATTGGAGATGAAATTGAGAAAATCGCAATCGGTGGAACGAGCAAACAAAACAGACCTTTTCTCAGTAACCAGCTATACTCTGTCATTGTAAATTAGCACACCTCATTCGAAATACATCCGTATCGGGCAAAAAAAAGGTATTTTGGAGGAACGCGAATGCAGGTACACAACATTTACAATGTTCAAACTCAAAATGTTCATTTTTGATGATTAATGAGCATGCATTTAACGTTCTGTTTTTTTTTCTGTGCCATAGCCGCCCGTGAATAAATTTTATGATGCAGACGCCCCAATAATGGAAATAGATTGGGTTGTGTTGGAATGATGGAGAAGTAAATGATAATTTAGCCATGATTTACATGAGTTCTTAAACTTTGGTTGAAATGTTTTGATCAATTATTTTTTAATTTGAATGTGATTTCATTTTTAATACTGATAAAATTGGCAATGTGGTGATAAAAAAGTGCTGCAAGTAAGGAATATCTAATATTCGCGGCCGCTAAAAATCAATTAGTCATAATGGATAAAATAATAGACTTAGTAAGGCTTATTGGAAAATAACAAATCACTCCTAAATCGCCTGTAAAATATTTGAAGTACACGAAAAAGTACCACATTAATCCAGTAAACATGATTGAGAAATAACAACGTAAACTAAAAGGAAATAATCTACCAAATAGCAACTAAAAATAAGACAAAACCTTTTATCACATTTGTTTCTCCCTTGAATGGCTGGACTTAACGCCTTTAGGTCTAGTCTCACAAAAACACGTGACAGGAAAAGTGCGCGTTAAGTGTCTTATTAAATGCTATCGTTTGAGTATCGAAGCCTAAGCATTTTATCTAATGAAAAGATTACGAGACTAAGCAATGATTGAAAGTGTGTTCGAACACCAGCAATAGAATGACCTGATTAGTGCAGACAGATCACACTATCTTGGTAAAATGTAACGAGACTTGGATGTGACTTAAAAGGTGTCTGACCATCAGCTAGAAATTCATAACGCAAACTCGTATCAGGTCTCTTCTACTATCAATTTCAAGTTAATAATTAATGTATATAAAATTTAAAGTCACTTATAAATAGTTTCTTCTTCTTTTGTTGAGTTTTGGTCAATTTAAAAGTCATTATTTCACGGCCAACATTTCTGCAAATGTATTGCCGTCCTCAGAGTTAATTGACATGAACCATGAAATAAAATTAACCACATAAACAGGTATTGATAAAAATAATATGGATTATTACAGTTGTTATTTTTATCAATACCTGTTTATGTTGTTAATTTTATTTCATGGTTCATGTCAATTAACTCTGAGGATGGCAATACATTTGCAGAAATGTTGGCGGTGAAATAATGACTTTTAAATTGACCAAAACTCAAAAAAAAGAAGAAATTAATTTCAAGTGCATTTTACCCATGAAATTATCCAATTTTTTCAAATAAATTTACCGTCAACGGCAATAAAAAGTTACGAGACCACAGTTGATCGATCAACGCTCTAATTGTTAAATGGCCACGGAATCTTTTATATTTCTTATAGCAATACGTTGAAGAATCAATTCTTAGAAAATCCTCCGCTCTTTTCGGTGTCAGTGCCTTGGAGTCACCGGAGGTGAACTATGACGACGACCCGAGACTATCTTACAGCCGGCGATCCACCCAAGGAAGTCCATCCGTTCTCTTTCCTTTGCGACGCCTTGTAAAACTCTGTTACCGTTAGGAAAAGCGAAGAGATCGAACGGCTGTCGAGTGGAGTAAGCGGTTTCTCAGAGGGAACTCATATAGCCGAAGAAGCGAAGTTCGCGGGGGGGAAAGGGAAGTTGAAAGTCAGTCAAGAACGTCAAGATACTCTTGCTCTCCAAGCAAACTATTACCAGCACAAAACTCGAGCCCAATACGCAAGTCGGTATTCCGGCCCAATATGTAAGTCTCCGGAATACCGAACTTCCGTGGTTATGATCGGGGTTCATTTCCCCCTTTTCCGATTTGATTTTAGATATTAGATAAGTTTATCAGGTTTTTTTCCTTTCTTTCAGAGGGAATGAGGCGAAGCATAGACACACAATCCTACTACGCCTGCATTAAGGCGAAGGTGGCTCATTTCTCCCTGGATTCCCAATGTTTGTCTCAAATTCATGATCCATGTCAGAGCGAGATGGAGTCTTGAAAAATAGGTCGTTAGAACAATTCATGGAAAATATTCTAAACTACGATTCATTGTTCATCAAGGAAGGGAGCGTGGTGGCCTAGTGGGTAGAGCGTGAGGCTACTGATCGAAGGGTCCCGGGTTCAAATCCCGGGTGAAGCCTTTGGACGACCAAAACGGCGAACAAAAAAAATCCCCGGAGTGCGAGGTGGCCCAGGGAAAGGAACTGGTCCCCCTACTCTGTATGTGTATATTTAACACGCCTGTGGCTTAGTCCGTGGTGAGCTCTACCCTCAACTATCCAAACCAACCTTCGGGTTGAATCACTGAGTTCGAGTGAGTGTTCATCAAGAGACAAGAGCTGGACAAAAATGAGAGATTAAATCATTCCCTAACTCCTTTCGGATGATAGTATCTCCACCGATATACGGCAGAACCTGACTACTTTTCCATAACGACCCAGAGCCTAAGTCCATAATCGAGAACTGTACATCCTGCATTCTGATAGGGATTTAAGAATCTCAGCATATCTTCAGGGAGCTACGTTTCCTTTCCGCGAAACCTCTGCCCAGCCAGCCTCTGCAGTACCTACGCAAGATGTTTAATTTTTTCTGGACCGAAACTAATACCTTCGACTTCTCAGGCCAATACGCAAGTCTCCACATTGGGCCGGATGACCGAACGTCCGTGGTCGTGGTTCATTTCCTCCTTTTCTGCCGCCAGTCTCCAACACGGTGCAGATCATCACTGAGGAACCGATGAAAGAAATCACTATTCAATGTGATGGGATAACTAAACAGCTACAGTCGATCAAAAATAGTAAATCTCCGGGTCCGGAGGGAATACCCGCGCGTGTCCTCAAGGAATTAGCGCCACAGATCGCACCGTTCTTAGACATAATATTCAAGAAGTCATTGTCTGAAGGAAAGATACCAATAGACTGGAAAATTGCAAACGTTACACCGATATTCAAAAAGGGAAACAGACATGACCCAGGGAACTATCGACCAATTTCATTAACGTCTATTATAGGCAAGATACTCGAACATATCGTCGTTAGCAATATCATGACGTTCCTGGACAGTCGTAACTTCCTTCATGGCTGTCAGCACGGCTTTCGGAAAGGTAGATCATGTGAAACACAGCTCGCGCTCTTTCTTCATGACGTTCTCAAATCTGGTGAATCGAAAACACAAGTGGACGCATTATTCCTAGATTTTAAGAAAGCTTTCGACACGGTACCTCACAACAAACTTTTATACAAATTACAGTCATGCGGCCTAAACGAAACAGTAGTAAACTGGATACGCGACTTTCTGAGTGATCGTAAGCAAAAAGTAGTTCTTGACGGAATTAGCTCTGATGCAGTTAAAGTGACATCAGGTGTCCCACAAGGAAGCGTAATCGGCCCCCTTTTGTTCATTATATACATAAATGATCTATGCTCTCGAATTAGCAGTAAAATACGTTTATTTGCTGACGACGCTGTCATCTATCGCGAAATTAATGATCACTCTGACTTTGAAATTCTATCATCGGATTTAAACAACGTTCATGTGTGGAGCCAAGAGTGGGGACTCGAACTTAATCTCAGCAAATGTGCGGCGGTACATTTCTTGCGGAGGACGTCCAACTATCCCCGTGTATATGCTGTGGATGGCGCTAAGATAAAGGCGACAGATGAAGTTAAGTATCTGGGAGTTACGATTACCTCAAACCTATCGTGGGGAACACATATAAGAAATATTTGTGGCAGAGCTCTGAAGAAGCTAGGATTCGTCAAGCGTATTGTGGGAAGATTCTCAGATGAAAAAGTAAAAGAGAGGTGCTATTTCGCACTCGTCCGGCCACACCTTGAATATGCAGCAAGCATATGGGATCCGGTGCAGAAAGAATTAATTCGGGAACTTAATAAAATACAAAGGAAAGCTGCGCGATTCGTCAAAAACTGCTACGGGCGTACAGACAGCGTTACGCAGATGTTAAACGAATTAGGCTGGGAGCCGCTAGAGACACGGAGGCTGCGCGCTAGGCTTAGATTACTTGAGCAATTGAGAATTGATATCTTTCAGAGCGACACGGAGAACATCATATTAGAACCCCACTATATTTCCAGGTCCGACAGAAACGATAAATTAAGAGAGATATTTTGCCAAACGGATAGGTATGGGAATTCGTTTTTCCCCCGAACAATAAGGGACTTTAATAAATGCAAGGCGTAATTTCATAGAGCGTTTCCTTTTTATATGTAAACGGCTGGTGTCCTAACACCCCCCGCCACACGCCTATTGAGGCGGCTTGCGGGGTAGTATGTAGATGTAGATCATTTTCACCTGAGTCCGATTTGATTTTAGATATAAGATAAGTTTATCAGTTCAGACTAGTGTACCACGAGTTATCATTGATAAAATGTCTGATAAATTATATGATTACATGACTATTGTGATCAAAAGATATTCATTCATGTCTTACCCATTATTTTCCATTATAAAAAGTGAACACGGACCGGCGATGCGTACTTTACCACGTAAGGACAGAAACTTTTAGTGCTCCATTTTAAATTAGGAAAAATACGATGGAGCGTCTTCCAGTAATAGGAAAGTGTTTCTAGGGCCTCAGGAAGCAATTACTCTCTCTAAAAAAAGCACCAGAAACTGCATTTTATAGAAATAACTAGGACTGAGCAGGGGTTAAAATGAATCTGAGAAATTATAGGAGTTCAGACCCACTAGAAATGGATGAATTTGCATTTGTAGGCTGACATGAGATGCAGCTAACGCACAGTAGTTCTTGTTCTGCTGCAGTATTTGGCTGTTTTGGGATATTTCTGAGTTTCATGTAATAAATTTACAGTAACTGCCTACGTAACGCGAATCGGAACTGCCAAATACTTCAATGCATTTCTCATTTCTGTTATTGATACCATCAGCCATGTGCACATTTCTGCGCTGCCATGTCAAAGCTATGCTCACATACCTCAAGCCACTGATTTAATTGACTGTTGATAAACCTGAGTTAATTCATGATAATGTAAACGGATTTTATTGGAATTATAACTAAACTAGCCACTCTACTCGTTTCCATCAATTTTCTCCGGCAAAGCGAAGAAATTGTTCGAACGTATCATTGTGATTTTTACTTTATCAGAATAATATCACATTTATTTAGTTTGTGTTTTATTTTGGCATAATAGCTCCCATCTTGGTTTATATTTCAAGGAAAGAATTATTAAGATGTTCTTCTCCTCAAGACGAGGCCAACTTCGCCGATAAACCAGTTTCGCTCTTCTTTTGTATGTCTCGCCGTACTGCATGAGAAGAATCGGCCTCAAGTACTGATACAATATTGAATACTACTAACTAGTTTTCTTGTCTTCATAGATGAAATATTGGGTCTAATAACCTCTTCTTACTGCGATGACGACCGTAGGTTCCAAATCGTCCACTCCTTCTGCCATGTTGGCATTCAGATACCCGAAGCACACTGCCTTTTACCTTCAGTGTACGTCCACCTCACAAAATTTATCTGAGACCCATGTGAAGTCCTTGTTGAAATTAAGAAACTATTTTCACTTTTGTACATTTAATTAGTTTACGAGCAAATATGGGTTATTATTATTATTTGTTAATATTGCTCTTTAGGCTGATTAATGCGGATTGGATCTCTTAAAACTCGTGTTTTGGATAACGTACATTTTTTGTGTCGGGTTAAGGGTTAAATTCTCATTCAAAATTTTGCAATACTATCCATAACTTTAAGTAGTGAAGTGTCGCGTAATATTTAATCTTAATTGAAGTGATCCTCACACACGAATTCTACAGTTTATCTTAAAATTTTCCCGGGATTTTGTCTTTCAGCTTTCAACTACAACGCCGTATTTGTCTCTCGTTCGGTAAACAAAGTAATATTTTTGGAGCTGTATACGTCGTACTTCGACTACCTGGTACCAAGCAATATTTGTACTGAAGGTCACTCATGGTCGCTCATGCCGGAAAAAATAGTAGATCTATGTTTGATGACTGGAGTACAGATAAACATCAACAATGGTCATATAAGGATAACAATAATCGATTTTTGAAGATATTATTTTGTTGACTAAATTCACCACAGCAAATCCATCTTCGCATAATGAAAGCACCAAAAGCTTTAAGAACAGTTGATACTTGCAATGTAACTTCGTATTTAGAAATGTAAATAAGAATTGGGAAAACGTGGTTTTGACGGGAAAATTTATAAGGTTCTCCCGACCGTTGGGGGAATAGGATTGCGTTTCCTGTTTAACAGCTGATACTTCTATTTTGTAAGGAAATAGTAGTTTTTTTCCTCGTAGCTCTACAAATAAATATTTGTCTATTTGAGTTTTCACTCTATAAACATCTGTGAATCAATTGTATGTCCCCCATTTCGTAGTTCTCCATCCATGCCACCGGGGATGCCCGAGCCCGTCGGGACGGGGAAGGCGGCTGGCTCTCGAAGGAAGTTGTGACGTCAGACGGGGACACGCCCCCTTACAGGCCGTTTTTCGCGCCGTTCAAATTTCGACTACTTTGAGAATTTTTATCTCCGAAACTAGGCTTTATTTTCACCTCTGGTTTTCAGCATTGTCCTTTTACTCAGCATCCTCAGTTTTTTTTTCCAAAAAATCGGAAAGTCCCTCATTCGGCATGGTTAACTAATGTTAGTTGATGTTAGGAGACATCCATCCTAGTTCCTGGGCTTGGCTACGGTAACCCTTTTGCCGTTTCAGACTTTAAAAAATGATAACTGTGAATATCAGCAGGCACAATTACGCATTCTAGTGGCTAGTGCGCGAAAGTGAAAATCGTTTAGCTTACATATATCTCGCTTATTTCCGTCGCGCGATAGACAGCATCTCAGCACACCTGACTCCCGTAAGACATTCGAATGACCCAAGTTTCACCTATTTTACACTCCCCCCACTTCTCTGAGAGCTTCTAAAGGGGTCACGCGTTACTAAATCTTCAGCTCTTAACTATTCTACAAAAAAAAACAGAAAAGCCGTCATGTTCACCGTAAAACATCGATCAAAAGACGCTCTTAGTTGTTTCTGGACCATGAATTCAACGAATAAGATTACATCATGCCCAGTATGACAGTTCATAGAGTTCAATTGATATTACACACGGTCAATATGAGGTCGTTTTCGCGCGGATGCCCTCCCGCAAGGAGTGCTCTTTGGTCGTTTGGGCTGTTAGATCGAGAAAGGGTCCGGATCGGGACCCTCGCGAGCGGAAACCCTCCCAATGACTTGATACGTGGAACCTGGTCCCGCGTTGCCACCATGTGCTACTTCTTCAATGTAATCCTTCACTTCTCATCGCAGCCAAAATATTTTCAGGATCAATTTTGATCCTTCTCTCCATTGAGGTAGTTTGAGCGAGACATTTCCCATTGAGTCATAATGGAGACCATATTCGAATTTTATATTTTAATTTCTGCGTCTGTAAGAAGTGTGAAGTAAATATTGTATTATTATCAGTGCAAAAATATAGTTATATATGACCCAAATTCTCCTCTGTAATTAAATAAATATATCTACATAAGTCTTTATCTTGACTCATTTTTTACGTCGTACGCCTAAAAAGCCTTCAAAACAGCAGGTTTTTTGCGAATCTGTACACATTACTGCGGTGAGTAATAGATTAATTTTTATAAATAGTAGAGAAAGCATACGAACTAAACACCGTTAGTTTTTGAGGAAATCTAGTCGTTATAAATTCCTATTTTTTTTCAATATTCTCCCTCTGGAGCGCACAGCCGTAATCTATCCCATGTAGTACAGCTCGTATTTTCAGGCAAATTACTCGAAAAGTAGTTCGGAAAGGGGTTAATATTTTGATATAATTGGAAAGATGAGTTTTTTCTTTAAAATGAGGTCAAAGTCGTCAAATTCTTGGTTAAGTGCTTTTCGCTAGAACTACCTTAATTAGAGAAATTCTATCAAATGATTGAAAATGTGATGCAGTACCACTGGAAAAGTATTTACCACGTTGACTCTGGAGAAAAAGAATTGCTACACCTTTGGCACGCTCTTGTCGTCTTTATATTAATTACCAATTGTCTTTTAGAATCATTTGGATACGAACTCCTATTCTGCAATGCAATTGTGATAGTCAAAGCAGCAGAAAGGCGCGGTAGACTTATGATGCGGAGGCAATCACCGCTGAATAGTATAAGAGGAATGAACTCCTAAACCTATTAACTATGAATCCGTTTTGTCGAAATTTATTAATGTAGTACGGAAAATATCCACAGCTTTGACCAATGTAGGACACCAGCCATGAATAGGGAATGGAATAGGGTAAAGGAGGGGGGAGAGCAGAGAAGTGAATTGTATTTTAACGATGTGTCTTATGTTAGTGTCACGCCGTTTTTGTTATCATCACTAGTGGTGCGTGGAAGGAAGGAACTTTTGTACCAATCAGTTCGCCAGTGGATTCAAAGGTACTCCACGCAGGACCACCTCCCCGCGTCAAGCTTTCGCTGATGGTGATGACCAGACGGTAGGGGGATGAAACTAGGAAAAAAGGGTAGGGTTGTAAGGAGGAGGAGAAACGGAAACACTCGACCCCTGGACCATGAATAGGTCAAGGGGCTGACGAGGGGCGAAACAACCTTTTCTTTTAGGCGTTTGCTTTGCTGACTTAGAGGAAACAGCGGTCGCGGTCGGTCGTCCAGGTAACCGACCCGCCGGTAATCAGTTCGGCAGATCTCTCCTAATTTGTCGCTCCTACCAGCTCTAGACATATCGCGGCGTCAAAATAATATCCTCCGTGTTGTACCGAAGCTCGCCATCTGAATTTCTCAAGCAATCTAAGCCTAGCGTCTCCGAGTCTCTTAACGGCGCCCAACCCAGTCTTTCACCAGCTGCGTAACACTTTCTGCTCGCTCGTAGCAAATTTTAACGAAGCGTGCATCTATAATTTGTATTTTATTTACTTCGCGAATCACATCTTTCCGTGAAGGGTCCCAAATGCTCGCGGCGCATTCGAGATGTTGCCAAACTAGGGCAAGGTAGCACATCTCTTTCACTTTTTCATCTGAGAACCCTCCTACTATTCGCATGGTGAATCCTAAACATTTTTAACGCAGTACAGCAAATATTCCGTGTTTGTTTCCCCCCACGTTAAAGACGTTCGGTGGTTTCACTCTTAACTTATGGGAATTCGACGAAACTTGCTGGAAGAATTAATTATGTTTTCCTAAAGCTACCTGAATTTTTTCAAAATTAACTACCCTAGATATCTTATGATATTTGATGTGGAAGTGGGCATGTGGAATTACACGTGGGTTCTATATGGGAAAGCGAGGTGCGACTATCTTTATTCATCGAAAAGAACGTTTTCTAGATAAGAATAAGAAAAACAAAATAAATTAAATCATCGATAGAACAATGTATGAAAATCATTTAATATACATTATTTTTATTATTTTATCTTATTCTAACTATAAAAAGGTTCTTTTTGATGAATTAAGCAACTCGTACCTTGTGTTCCCTTAAGAACCCATGTATTTTTTTGTCCACTTCTCGATCGAATATCTTAAGTAATCTGCGGTAAATAATTCTGAAAAAATCAGGTAGATTTAAGACCACATAAGTAATGCTTCCAGCAAGTTTCGTCGAATTCTCTTAAGTTGAGTGAAACCACCGAACCTCATTAAGCCTGAAGTTACTGAAGTCTGAAGAATAAATTGCGCAAATTACTTCAGTTTTCGGTCGCCTCTCCATAGAACCCAGCCAACCAAGCGTGGGGACATTGAAACATTACCGGCATCTCCAAGTTACCACGCATGCAGCCACTGTTCGATACTTAATTGCTTTTATTTTTATGTAGTGCGAGAGAAAAACAATATCTGTCGTGTCGACCTTAAAGTTTTGAAATAATACCTGAAATATAATTTATGAATTTTTTTTGTAGCCTCATCCCAGCGTGTAACCTTTCTAGAGTCTCAAGTATTTCATAATCCAGTCCCGACGCGACGGTTCACACGTAACAATTCAAAGTTAAAGTGCTCACAGAGACTCCTTCACTACGTTCACGACGAACAATTTGAGATTCAGATTTCAATTCAAGAAATTTGTCCATCCGTGGAGACAATCCCCACCCTCTCTGTTCCGCCTTCCTTTCCGCTCTGCCCTTCCCCCACCCCCTCCCAACTTCACTTCCGGAAGGAGGCAGGCATTACGAAAGGGAAAGCACGTGCCGGAGGTTCTCCCCCCCCCCCTGAGAGCCGTGAAGAGGAAGACACTTCCCGCGGGGGCGGAAACGCCAAGGAGAGGCGGTTGTATACACAAGCATACCGACGACACAGTTTAATTCGGCGGAAACATTTATCGACGTTACCGAGGCATTCAAAACATGTGTCTCTTAATTCAAATTATCGTAACTGAAGCGGACAGGAATGTCCATGATAGTTAGGAGAAAACTCAGATTGTAATATCAAATGAAGCACAGCAGTTCTTTGTTTCTGAGAGGCGAAGAATTGTTAGAATATAGCTATCAAATGATAATATTATTTATGTAATGTCCACGATAGTATCTAAACATTTATATTATTACATATTTATTAAGTTATTTAATTAAAATTTGTTTATAATTCCTCAAGCATTTATTCAGTTGTCATATACCTTTAGTTAGATAATACCAATAAAATATCACCATTTTTCAATTCTTAAACAAAAAGTGCGATATTCCAGAGGAGAAATATCATTCGCCTTGACCGGGATTCGAACCCGGATCCCTCGATTTCGCGCCGTGTGCTTTAACCAGTTAAGCTACGGTCGAAATATATTTATTTTCCAAGTATTCTCAAATACAGTTTTTTTATGTTTACATGTGAAGTTATATAATGAAGAAGAGAAAGAAAAGAAAACAAAAAAAAAAAAAAACAAATAGTCCAAAAAGTTTCTCTCCACCTCGGGCTCGAAGCGGCTCCACTCGCTGCTGGCGCGAGCCGAGCCCGCGAGATGCTCCTCAGTTGAACTCCTCTTCCAACTCCTCCGACAACGGCGCCTCGCGTCGCTGCTCGGCGTCCACCACCCGCCCAAACAGCATGCACAGCCACGGGCGCATGGTAGGAGGTGCGCCATGGAATGGGGCCTCCTGGACGAATCGCAGTAGACCCCTGCCCAATGCCTTGTGGTTTATTTTAAGCTCAACAAATTTTGCTATTGTGGCCGAAAGGATTTTATTTTTAAAATTTGGAAACAGTCGAAAATTTAGATTTAATAGTTTTTCATTGCTTACGAGACCACCACCGAAGATGTCCCAAGTCTTATATATTTTTTTGATCGCTTCCCATGCCATAATCTTGTCCTCACATCCCAATATGTGATGTGTGATATCGCCCAGTCGTTTACATGTTGGGCACCGAGGAGAGTCCTCTAGCCCCATCTTGTGCCTAATTTCTCGTGTGGGAAGGAGGCCCGCAATAACGTCAAAAATGGCACTTACAGTCCTAGCGTCCCCCTTCCCACAAGAAGCCCAATTCCTCCAACTGTTATTGATGGATGCAGTGGGAGTTCTGCTTCCCGCATTCATTCTTTCGTATATTTTTTTAACTATAAATGATTCTCCTTGCCTAAGATTTTCTACGACCTCCCTGGTGCCTTTAATTCCCCTCGTGAAGGTTGTCGATGACGCACTCGCCTTGTCCCACGCCGAGCGAAGCAGCGCTCTTCTCTCAACGTCCGCGCCCCCCAACACTTTGGCATTTAACTTTGCAAATACAATTTTTGTTTTTAATTCAATGTTGGTGAGGTTTAATCCTCCCTGCTCCGGCGGGCCATGCAGTTGTTTGCGCGCGACCTTCCTTATATATCCGTGCCAGAGCATGGAATTAGTGGTGTTTATTATTTGCGCGTTGACCTGCGCTGTAATGGGCCAAACATGAGCTAGATAAAATATTCTGGGAAGTACTACTTGTGAGAGGAGTCGAACGCGGGCGGTGAGGGGGAGAGAAGGCAAAGTGTACCGCCCCGAACTCCAACGCACGGCCCGGTCCACCTCGTTCCAATTTCTCTCTATTGTTTCGTCTACCGATTTGTCCCACCAGAACCCAAGAATTTTAAATGGGGGCGATGCTTCCCTCCAGCAAGTATTCTCCAAGGCTGTTTTTTCCCCTTTAATTATTAGTGCCTTCGATTTCTGTGTGTTTATTTCGATTCCCGCAGGGGAGTATAATTTAATAATGTCCTCGGCCTGTTTTAATTGTCGGGAGTTGCCGATAAAGAGGGTTATGTCATCGGCATAAACGACACCCGTGTATTTGGATCCGCATCTTTGTACCCCCAGTCCGGCAATCTGCAGGGAGCGGATAACGGGGTCCATTGCGAACGCAAACAATATCATAGATAAAGGACATCCCTGCCTAACCGAATTTTTAATGGCAAAAGGAGGGGAGATGTCCCTATTAATTTTCAGGTGTGCTCTGGCATCAGTGTACAATAGTTCAATGGAATAAATAAAGGATTCAGGGAAAGCCATCTTTCTTAAAATAAATAAAATATATTCAATCCTGATAAAATCGAAAGCTTTACTCAGATCTACGGCTAGAATTGCATAAAAATCTTCATATGAGGGGGGCACGGATAAAAAAAGGTCGCGTATCAAAACTGTCGCGTCTAATATATTTCTTTTATTCGACACTGCGTGTTGGGATGGGTGTAAAACAGATTCGGCAACGGCCGAGAGACGCGTCTTTAGAACGCGAGTAAAAATTTTATAATCAGAATTTAAAAGCGCAATCGGCCGAAAGTCACTACAGGATTTTGGCAGACGTCGCTTTGGTATCAAAGTTATGATCGCAGTGCGCTGACTTAGAGTAAGCGCGCCGGAGGGACTTGTAATGGCATTAAAAACCTTAGTTAAAACTGGTGTTAGAACATCCCAACACGCAGCATAAAATTCATATGGGAGGCCGTCTGAGCCGGGGGCCTTTCCTTCGGGGAGGTAGCGGATAACACTTTGCACTTCCTCCCCCGTAATCTCGCCCGCAAGCGAGTCGCTCTCCTCCTTGGAAAGGGTGGGCAGGGGGACGGAAGGGGAGGGGCGTCACCCTCCCGCCAGGGCTTGTACCGGTCAAATATGCTCGCGAAGTGCCGAGTGGCTTCCTCCAAGAGACCACCGCCCGGACACCCCGCCGATGGCGAAGCGGGTGTTGCATCCCCGCGGAGTCGAATAACCCTCCGCAGTTCAGAGAGGGTGAGCGGGCCCCAGGTATCTGGGTCCACCTCTCTCTGCCACCGGCTGGGAGCGTGCCGCTTCATTTCGTGCATGAGGATTGTGTCTTTTAAAGAAGACACTTGCACGTAAAAGTTCGGAGGACGAGGGTCTGAGTTTAATAGCTCGCTCAAGACGGACCGGTAAAAGTGAATGGTACAATTTCGCTCCCTCCTCCACTCTGTGGTTTGACGTTTCAAGAATGATTTAATTTTTCGTTTAAAAACACTCTCCCACCAATTTAAAATATCTACGTCCGGACGGAGAGCAGAGACGAGGTCTCCAACCTGCGCCCGAACGGCCTCGCGAAAACCCTCATCCTCAAGCGGCCGCGTGTCCAAACGCCACATTCGGGCGGGACTCGGTCTCTGGGGGGAGGGGGAAGTCAAAGGAACTTTAAGGTCGAGGAATAGGGCGCAATGATCCGAAAAAGAAACGGGGATGGTGTTGGTGGCGTACGGTAGGGTCTTTAGGTTGTGGGAAAGTAGGAGGAGGTCGATTCGCGTGCGAGAGTTGTGGCCAACACGCGAAAAAGGTGCGGGGCCCGCGGAGCTGGCTAAGACCGCGTCAGTTAAACAGGTGGAATCGATTAGATTTTTAAGGGCCCGGCTCGGTCGGTTTAAGATTTTGACGCGATTGGACTCAGAGTCCTCCCGCCTATAAATAGAATTGAAATCACCCGTTAAGATGGCTTTCCCCATGAAGGGAGTCAGGTAAGGGACTAAAGTTTCGTTGAGAAACTTTTCTCTCTCAAGTCTCTTCGTTTCCCCTGACGGGGCATAGATGTTGACGAAAGTCATGCCTTGTGTTTGGAGGGAGGTTATCCTCCCCGATGCATGGAAGCGTACCGTATTGACGGCAAGGCAGTTTTTCACTAGGGTGGTGGTCCCGCAGCGTGAGCCACTACAATTCACAAAAGGCCGGTATTGTGGGTCAGGCCAAGTGACCCCCTCGACCGTCTCTTGGAGCATTATAATGTCCGGATCAAGGGATTTTGCAAAGGCCGAAATTAGGTTTAACTTGAGGGCGCTAGTCGCCCCCGCAATGTTTAAAGTTAGGACTCTCATGTTAATAGGCATTGGGAAGGGTCTAATTTTTAGCTTTACCATTTTCATCGGAGTTTTTGTTTCTCCGTCGCGTGTTGCGTCGCTTTCCGGGGCGTTGCTTTTTCCCGGAAGAGTCGGTGTCCGACTCATTCTCTCTTGCGACGTCTTCCACCAGGTATCGGAATGGGTTGGGGGTGAGGAAGGAAAGGGGCGGGGTCTCAGGGGGTGGGTCAGGGAGGGAGGGGGGAGGATCACCAATCTCCTGGGTGGGGGATATGTGTGAAGGGGAGGAGGGGGAGGTTGGACTTTCAACCGTGTTTTCTTCTTCATCCGATGCGTAAGTTGCCTGGGATGAGTCGTCACACACACCACCCCTCGCGCCACCCCCCGCCGAGCTCCTCGTCCCCGTCATATCACCACCTGTCGCCCCCGACCCGCCGCTCATAAGCGTTGTGGGCCCTCCCCCCCCGAGCTCCCCCCCTCTATCCCTCCCCATCGGCCCCTCCGGCATCTCCTCGCTCGCCACGCCGGACTCAGCGCAAGTGGTGAGAGCGGCGGTGTTGTCGTTGTCTATGCATGGCGTCTGTAGAATGTCTGGCTCCTGGTGGGCGGGGAGGGAGGGCTGGCGGCGTTGTTCCTGTAGGAGTGGGACATGGGTTTCCGCCTCCACTCGGTCGGGGACGGAAGTGGCCGGAGGCGGGGACTTAGTCCTCAGGCGCTTCATGGTGTCTTCCTCTCTAGCTTCCCCAATGCTGGAGGGGGAAGGGCTCCGTTTGACGGCCCCCTCCTCCACCCTCGTCGAGATAGCAGCGGCCCCAGACGACCCCGGGTCCACCTCCATCCTTGTTAAATCCCTCGCCCGCTGCTCCATTGTCTCCTCGTCGTCAACTGCCGCCCCCTCCGAGGGTGTTGCCATGACGTCCGCATAACGCCTGCCCACGTCATTTCGGGGGCAATTTCTGCGCTCGTGGCCCTCCTCATTGCACCGGGCACACGTCCGCCTCTGGCCATCATAAATAATCAGTCCGCGGTTTCCCCCTATGGTGACATAAGAGGGAATGTTGCGGTCGACCACCATTCGTACATGCCGCGTACCGGTGCAAGAGTTTACAAGGCCATTTCCCTCCCATCTAGCGTCCCAACTCCTAATAACTTTCCCGAATCGACCGAGCTCCGTTTCGATGTCTTCCCTCGTTGTTTCAACGGGAAGGCAAAGCACCCTCACATTGACTGGGCTGCCGGTCGTGTGGTCTATAGTGCATTCCATGAACTTCTTGGCCTCCGTAGGAAACGGGAGCCTTTGGGTTTTCGTTGAAAAAATTCTATTTAATATCTCTTGGCTGGCCATCTTCACGAAGATGTGTCGCCTGTTGTATCCGAATTGGATCGCAATAACTTCTGCATCCGCGAGGCCCAAAGTCTCCCTGACGAAGATGTGGACCTCCAGCGGTGTCGGAATTCTCTCTTTATCGTCCGTGTGGACTAATAGCGTGTTCACCCGGAGAACCACCATGGTGAACAAACAAGGGGATAATGAGGAAAAAAAAAGAAAAAAGTAGGGGGACACAAATCACTCCACTGAGGGTACAGAGCACTCCACTGAGGGCACTCCCCTCACCTGACACGACCTGTGACAGGCTGAGGGGGTTTCAAAACTAACTAAAGAGAAACTGAAAACCACTCGGTGTGTAACACAATAACTAAAGAAAAAGAAAAAAAGAGGCACCACTTGTGTCGAAGATCTGTCACAATGAAAAAAAAACAAGAAATAGCAGCCGCTCACATAACAAATGAGAAAAACTGTCGGGAGTTAACACACTCGGTCAACCGGGGTGGGCGAGAGACCGTCCGGTCTCACGCCCGTTCGGCGGCAAGGGAGGCTTCCCTTGCCGCGAGGATTTACGTCAGCTCTCGCACTCGGGAGCGATAAACAAACACGTCCGACCTCCACGAGCTACCGAGGCGTCCTTCTCCCCTGTGGAAAATTTGGTGGTTTTATTTGGTGACCAAATTTTCCACAGAGGAGAAGGACCAAGAATGACGCCTCGATAGCTTAACTGGTTAAAGCACTCGGCGCGAAATCGAGGGATCCGGGTTCGAATTCCGGTCAAGGCGAATGATTTTTCCTCTGTGGAATATCGCCCTGTGCACTTGCGGGTGACTCCGTAAAGGTAACTACCGTGGCAAGTCCCGGTATCCTCAAAATTACTTAAACTGAAAAACATTTATCAAACATGCTGGTGCTCTACTTGGCTGCTACGAGTCAACCCCTCAAAATCGGCGCTGATGACGTTTTCATTAAAAATCAATCCCCAGAAATATTCATACACCCTTTTAAACAAACCTATCCCTCCTGTAACTTCCCTATGCGACCTTGGAGTGATCTTTGACGACAAATTAAATTTTCAGGAACACATTAAGATGACTGTGAAGAAAGCAATGGCCATAGTTGGTATGCTCTATCGACATACTGACCTTCAGGACTCCACCGCTCTAAAAACAGTGTTTTTCGGTTGCATTCTCCCCATCCTGGAATACTGCTCACCAATTTGGTCTACCGCCTGCCCCACTACTCTAAACTTGCTCAAACGCCCTGTCAACTTCTTTCTCGCTGTAGCCCGCCATCGAATCCCCACACTCAGAAACTGTACCCGTGACTCTATCCTTTCCTCCCTCGGGATTTCCAACATAACTCACCGCCGTGTCTTATCTGATTTAATGTTCCTGCATAGAATCTTCAGCGGATCTCTCCGGACCAATGAAATTCTCCCTCTTTTTCGTTTTCATGTTCCTCCTCGCCCCTTACGTAATATCTCTCTGCTTCACATTCCCCGATTCAGTCTTTCCATCTCTCAACGCTCCCTTATCTACCGAGTCCCCTCTTTGTTTAACTCCCTGGCCTCAAAATATCCTTCCCTGGACCTCTTTTCCTCTACCGCTGTTTTCAAATCCTCCCTTAAATGCCACCTGAAAAATTCACCGCTCTCTAACCCTTACTCCCCTTTCTCACGTTTAATCATTTTGTTTTCTATTTATCTTATTCTCTATAAGCTTTTATTTATTTGCTGTGGTAAGCCAATGTAAAAGCCTTTTTGCCGTTTTTGGTGGAGAAATAAATAAATAAAATATAAATAAATAAATGTTCCATTTGGTTAATCAAATATACAGACTAAAATTTCGTTTTATCAATAGAAGTACAAATTGTAATGTGAGTTGTTCAAAATTGACATTTTGATTTTAAATTGAGTGCATTACATGGATTTGGTCACTCTTCAACATGAAGTTTTGACGTGAGTTACCGAGAACCTGCCCAGACGTCGTCCGCTGAAGAGGCAAACTAATAAAGTAGGAAATTCAAAGAGAATAAATACTTCACCTTCATAGTAATTCAATTGCAGATCCCTCGAATTTGAGCCAAGTTCTTTCGCCAATCACAGTTCAGGAGAAAGATTTCTTTCACATCGAATTTCGCACATATCTCCCACGTTTCACACGTATCCGCAGCGGGTGACGTCCGTAAAATTTGAACCAGTTCAACTGCCTTGAATTTCGTAAAACCTACACACACCCATAAGATTTAAATTGCCTTCAACCGCGTGGACTGAGGCGCCATGCGCCCGAATGTGAGTTCTTCGTTGAATTGTACGCACGATTCTCGTGAGAACATGTAGTTCCTTTGTAGCGCCTCTGAGAGGAAGCTTGGGTTGATCGGTAGCAAAGTCTTGGCTTGTATCACAGTCCAGATGAATGATAATGTTCACAGTGAACTTTGTGCATTCTTAATTTACTTTTTTCGATAAAGTAAAAAAATTGGTCACTGACAAAGGTAGTACAGATCTCACACAAGCTGGTGACAGACACCTGCGAGGACTCTGCGTCACGGAGGAGTTTGTCAAGTGGAATGGTTAATGGGAAAGGACGGAGGGGAAGGTAAGGAATGGAAGTGAAAAAGTCTTCTTTTTACCTCTGCGAGTCTAATTTGCCACGGAGTTAGAATGCCAGAAGCATTGAACGCAAGGAATTCAAAAGGAAATTCAATTTTGGACTCCGAGGTGAAGCGGGTAAGTGGTGACGTGGGGGTCGGCATGACGCTCGCAATTTGTAGTCTGGTCCCGAGGATCGATCGCGGACCCCTGGTTTGGAGCCGAGTGGAAGGCATAAACCAGAGGCTGCGTCGTTTCTGTACGGACATCGGAGCCTCCTTCGTTGACCTTCGGCCGGCAATCCGATCGTGTCGGAACCCTCTGAACCGGTCTGGTGTCCATTACACGGCCGAGGCAGCTAAGTGTGTAGCTGGTAGTATTTGAGAGCACTGCAGGCCTTTTTTAGGGTAGAGAGTAGGGCAGAGAGTAGATCATGTAGTGGGTTATTAAGTAAAGGGTTCACCGTAAATATTGGTAGGAATGAGAGCTTTTTTCAAATTCAGAATGACTTAATATCCGAAAGAAATAGAAACCGTGGCTCAGGTACCTACATCAAAAACAAGTGCCATTAATGATATAAAATACTCGATAGACAGGACTTGTAAGTTGTATCCCAGGGATTCCATTTCCATTGTGGTTGTTAATTGCCGTAGTATAAAAAACAAAGTCGCTGATTTTCATCATCTCATTGGGAGCACGGAAGCTGATGTAGTAATAGGAACAGAAAGTTGGTTATCGAATGAAATTGCGGATACCGAGATCTTCCCAAAATCATATGCAATTTACAGAAAAGACAGAACAGCGAGAACAGGAGGAGGAGTATTTATCGCAGTCAAAGATGAGTTCGTCAGCAGAGCCGAAATATTTCCAGATAATGATTTAGAAAGTGTGTGGTGTTCCATTAAATGCTCAACAAAAAGAATTTTTATTTGCTCATATTATAGACCACCCGATGCAGACGTAAATTCAGTTCTAGAGTTGGATTGACAGATGAAACAGTTCACACGTCAAAATAACGAAAATAATATAATTATCGGTGGTGATTTCAACGTTCCCTCGATTGACTGGAAGACATATAGTTTCAAAAATGGCGGCAAAGAAAAAGAGCGTGCGACACTCTACTCCACACATTCACTTCTAATTCCTTGCATCAATTATTCACAACACCGACCAGAGGAAACAACGTTCTAGATCTTTTGGCGACCAACATACCTGAAAGCGTCCTTAACGTAGTAACAGTGAACGGAATTAGCGATCACAGAGCAGTAAAAGCTTGATTCCATATTAGTACTGAAAAACAGGCACCCACAAAGAGGAGGGTATATTTATTTCACAAGGCGGATTTCGCAGGCTTAAAACAAGAACTATTGACCTCGTATAAAAAATTTAGTGATATTAGTGAAAACCGTTGTACTGACTATACATGGAATACTTTTCGTAGCATCACACAACTAGCCGTAGATAGCGCAATACCAAGTAAACTTAAAAATGTCAATACTGAACCTAGGTGGTATAATGCGGACGTCCGGAAATCTCTCAAGCGACAACGAATACGGCACGCAAAAATGAAGAACGCACGTCAGGATCTCCCCGAAGAGGAGTATAGGAAGTTATGCGAAAAATACAAGAAATCGAAAACAGCAGCTAAGGCGGCCTTTCAAAATGCATTAACGGAATTCAAAAATAAAATATTGGGAGAATATTTAGAGGACAACCCAAAGGCGTTTTGGTCATACGTGAGGGAGGTTCAAGGCTGCAAATCAACAGTAACGTCACTAAAGAACAATCTAGGAGAAAGAGCAAACGACAAATTAGATAAAGCAAACATCCTCAACACCTTTTTTCAAAGCGTCTATACAAAATGCTCTCCAAACGACACCACTACAATGCCTAGGCTATATCACCACCCAATGCAGTCTATTAATATCACTAGTCGTGGAATAGAAAGTCATCTGAAATCCATTAATTCCAAGAAATCACCCGGTCCCGATCAAATTCCCGCCCGAGTTTATAAAGAATTAGCATCAGAAATAGCACCGTATCTTAAAATAATATTTGAAAAATCTCTAACACAACGTGTTCCTTACGATTGGAAAATCGCGAACGTTACACCAATATTTAAAAGTGGCGATAAGGAAGAGCCCAGTAACTATAGACCGATTTCCCTTACGTCTATATCGTGCAAGATATTGGAACATATAATCGTCAGTTCGATTATGGGGTACTTGGATAGTCAGAACTTGTTAACGCCAAATCAGCACGGATTCCGGAAAGGCAGGTCTTGCGAAACCCAGTTAGCCCTCTTCCTTCACGACATTCTTTCCTCGGGAGAAAAGCTTGTCCAAGTAGACGCAATATTTCTAGATTTTAAAAAAGCTTTCGATAAGGTCCCTCATTCAAAGTTACTCGTTAAGTTGGAAGCATACGGAATACACCACGACGTAATATGTTGGATAAAAGAGTTCTTAGCCGACCGCGAACAGAGGGTAGTTCTAGATGGCTCAGATGTAGTGAAAGTTACATCAGGTGTACCTCAGGGAAGTGTCATCGGTCCCTTATTGTTCCTTTTGTATATTAATGATATCACTACCGTTGTTACTAGCAAAATTCGCCTCTTCGCAGATGACGCAGTGTTGTACAGGGATCTAGACAATGAGTCAGACAAGATTGCGCTACAAAAAGACCTAGACGCTATAAATGAATGGTGCAATACTTGGCAGTTAGAATTGAATTTTAAAAAGTGCGTTGCTATGAATTTTTGGAAAAAGAATAACTCGGTCAACGATACGTACACAATTAATCAAACAGACTTATCAAATGTAGAGTCAGTTAAATACTTAGGTGTGACCCTTACTCAGGACCTGTCTTGGGGGAAACACGTTCGGGAAATATGCGGACAGGCTAGTCGCAAATTGGGATTCATCAAAAGAATATTAGGAAAATGCGACGAGAAAGTTAAAGAGCGATGTTATTTTTCACTCGTGAGACCTCACTTGGAGTACGCCGCTAGCATATGGGACCCTTACGAAGTAGGACTAATCTCTGAAATAGATAGAATACAACGGAGAGCAGCAAGATTTGTGAAAAGTTGTTACGGTAAACTTAGCAGTGTTACCGAATTGTTGAAGGAATTAGGGTGGGAATCTTTAACTGATCGAAGGGAGAAATACAGGTTAAATCTTTTGCGAAAGAAAGTGGGGCTCAATGGTTTATTTCTCTGCAAACATCCATTTAACAGAAAAAATAACAATTGTTGTTAACATTCATAGTTTATAATATATTTTTATCTCATATAGCCACGACCTTGAGCAATTAGGGAAATGTTTAGGCTTGCATCACGTGTCTGCTGCATGTATTCCAAATGGGAAGCTGACGGGCCGCGCGAGAGAAAATTGTAAATGTTTAAATATTTATAAAAAACGCATTTATGAATTTGCACTAAATTTTATTTTTTTTTCTAGTTAGCTGGATATGTTTAGATTATGGAAAAACATTTTCGGCCGATTCTGAGATGGAGTATTTGAGAAAAGTGCATTAACAATTTTTGAAACACGGGCCGCGCGAGAGAAAATTGTAAATGTTTAAATATTTATAAAAAGCGCATTTATGAATTACCACTAAATTTTATTTTTGGAATAGTTAGTTAGATATGTTTAGATTACGAAAAAAAAGTGTCGGCCGATTCTGAGGTGGAGTATTTGAGAAAAGTTTATTAACAATTTTTGAAACACGGGCCGCGCGAGAGAAAATTGTAAATGTTTAAATATTTATAAAAAACGCATTTATGAGTTGACACTAAATTTTATTTTTGGAATAGTTAGCTGAATATGTTTAGATTACGGAAAAAAAGTTTCGACCGATTCTGAGATGGAGTTTTTGAGAAAAGTTTATTAACAATATTTTAAACATTAGTAATTTACAACAATAGGGTATAGAAGAAAATAATTTTTTATTGATATATTTGCATTCAATAAAGATTTAGCTTTAATAAAAGCTATTAATCATTGTTTTATGACAATTACAAGCGGAGATATAAGTGATAATATGATTTAAGGCACGGATTTTTGCTAAAAATGCGAAAAAATTAAAATATGCATAATTCACTCAAAAAATTTTTTTTCACAAAACGGTTTGAGGATATTCAGTTTGAGTTAATATTGTACCCATACACCAATTTTTATCAAAATCTGAGACCCTAAGGGACAAACGTTTGTTGAATTGAGGTGGAATGACCCATATATTATTGTAACTTTGTGAAGAGGACATTTCAAGAAATGTTTTGACATAGCCTTAAAGTGTGTGATTGTTGTGAAGTGTGGTTTTACAAGGATTATATCGTGGCATTGAATTTATTTGATAAAGTAATTAGAATGGTACACCAATATTATCATTATATTATTTTTATATAATTATTTATTTCAGTTATCTACAATTTCTATAACTTTTTCAAAGTGCCTACATATATTGTTAATTTTGTGTAGTTGAAATGCTGTTTGTAATTTGGGTAAACAAATTTCAATTCACTTGAAAAAAATACGTCATCAGTGCTTACCTGAAACTCCATATGAAATGTATTCAACGTTAGTCTTATGTTTAACTTTTTAGAACGAAACTCTACTGAAAGAAGCAAGGTTTTTTTATAATTCCACTAATTAAAATATATTTTAACTTGGTTTTATTCTTGGCTCTCTTTCTCTTGGGTAAACATGGATTATCTTTTTGGTGTCCCACCAGTGGGTGTTCTATTATGTTATGGAAGGTGATCTATAGGTGTACTATTAGCATGTGTTAAACACATCATTTCTACGTTTTTTTTTAATCAATGGGGGGGGGGGGGGGGGGGTGTTTACTTCAGCCAAGCTACACACTACCACATCTTATTCCGAAATCTCTTTTATTTTTTCTCTTGAATGTTTATGTTTCTGTTGTAATGGCACTAAGAAAACAAGTATCTGGTGATTAGAAGACCTAAAGGTTTTAAAACTCTCGGCGAGCAATAATTTTTTCTGTTTCCATTTTCATTATGGTGGCGTGTTTGGAGGGTAAATGGGAATTATTTCCCGTTGAACTGTAAGTAATATTCCAACTCGATAAACGTGAGTTTCGGTCACATCAGCGAATTTCTTTGCAATAAAAACCGTAAATGGCGAAAATAACTATGATACCAAGGGTTAGAGTAAAGAACAACACATAAATATGTATTGTAACGTACCCATTTTAAAATTTCAAATCAGAATGTTCATGGAGGTCAGCTGGTAACAATGGAGAGGGGTTTAATAGAGAAGAGTGGTGAGGGCATAGAGTTATCTAGAGAAGGCATGAGCATAGATAAATGAGGCAACTTTCATTCCGAACATCCCCACTCCTCTCAGGGTCCTTTTAACACTACAACCTTTACAAACTATATAATAATGTATTTTTGTGCTTTATATGAACCTAGCATGAAAGCTGTGAAAACATTCAAAACTATTATATAACTTGAAGAAAAGCAAAAATAACTTTTTAAAGGGTAAAACAATATAATAGTATGAAATATTACCATTAACTACAAGAAAATTAACGTCCGGTTTCAGGATAAAGAATATTCTGACATAATGTCAGCAAGTATACGGCAAGAATTGTTTTCACAAATTCAATGGTTTCAGGCGTAACTTGATGGAACTCCTTCATGACTGTCAGGAAAGAATAAAACTTTGCTAGTTACACATTAATTTATTCACTCGCGACCGGTTTCGATACAGTGTATCATCATTAAGCTGAGGACATTGCCTAAAATGCCTATATTTTCTTTTACTCAGGAAACCAATTTCATGAAGTTATATGTTCATTTAGGATCATTTATGGCGAAATTAAAGCGATTTGTTACTGCCTAAAAATGCCTATTTTACCTGTTTATGCCTTTTTCTGCTGATATCGCCTATTTAAGGGCCTAAAAAAGCTATATTCTTCTCAACGTCACCAAACTTCTCTTTAGTGTAGACCTTGTCAAGTATTTCAGTTTCGTTTTTTATCTATCAAGTTTGAAATAATGTCATTAAACATGCATAAAGAAAATTCATCCCAAGTGTTATTATATAAGGAGTAAAAAACAACTATGGTAATTTTACGTGATGCGTACATGCGATGGTTTCAATTGCCCAAAACTTGTTTTTGAAGGTACCACTCAGTATTGCTGAGTTTAAAGGCAGATCAACTTCAGGCATATGCCTGAAGTTGATCTGCCTTCACAGCCAGTATTGATATTATGGGGAATATGGCTAAATACTGCATTATACTCTGCAGATAAAATTATTGAAAAATGTGATTTATGTGACAGGAATAATGTGTGCCTCCGATACATCAGTTCGAACGTCTTTTTCACCCACTTAGAGGTACACTATTGGGTCATTCCATGCCAAGTGGTGGTCCCAGCTCGACCATCACGGATTTCAATGAAATTTTGTATGGACATTCATACATATTCCCAATAAACATTTGTAAAGTTTTACGTTCGCCGATGGTATACTTGTTGATACATAGTCATTTTTTGACCCCGTGCCGCAGCCTTCTTCAGTATGACTATGAGATTTCGGTAACTTTGAGGTATAGTATCTCAGTAGATATTTTGATAAGAGAAACAAAAAATGGCTATCTTGTACAACTTTTTAAGCTCTATTAAGCAATATAATAAAAATAGCTGTAGAAGGGACCTCCTAGTAGAAAATTCAGGGCGAAACTGGCCCGAAAAATTGCGGATCGAAAAAAAATTAAAATTTTGGCTTTTCATATTTCAGGAAGTAAAGGTATATTCAACGTGAAACTTTGAGCATGATAACATGTCAATGCATGTTTATGAATATAAAATTTCATCTTCCAAGTGCTTTCCATTATTTTAAAAATTGAGTCAAAATGTGGCACTTTTTTTTCTAAAAACGCCAAAAATAGTGTATTTTCTCCCCGCTTTTACAAAAAAAGACCCCCTGGAATTTCTTTTGGATCATTTTCATTACAAAGAGAATGATTTCAACCCTCTAAAAAGTATATCTGGTTTTTCATATTAGGCATATAAGACCCTAAAAATAGGGACAACGTTGAGGATGACATTTGTAAAAACGACAAAAATAGGTTATTTTCTGCCCGCTCTTGAGAAAGAAAGACCTTCTGGATACTCTTTTGAATCACTTTTATTTGAAAGAGCATGTTTCACATCTCTTAAAAAAGTCGACTTGGTTTTTCATCGCGAGCACATACGGCCCTAAAAATATGATAACGTTGAGAACGTTGCTATGGTGGTGCCAAATGCATTCTGTTGTTTGTCGTCCTGTTGGTTTTATGTAGAAATTTTTAGCATATTGCGTTGGTCCATGGTGAAATTGCCACTACCAGTTCAAGCATTTGAACCAGGGTGGTTATTTTGTAATCTTACCTTTTTAATGACTCTATGCGGGAAGGCGGGAGTTCCGTTTCGCTCTCTAAATGATCGACTCACGATCGGCCAAGGTCCGATGGTGGCTCCATTTCATGTTCCTTACGGCAGGTGAGATGGAACTAATGAAATGCGGAGCCAAATGAAACGTATCAAGAGTCGAAAGATACGGAACAAGAGTCGAAAGAGTGGATGAATAAAATAAATAGATCAGCAGTTCACCACTTGAGAGCCGAAGATGGTCACGCCACCTGGGTGGCAGACTTGAACTACAAAAAATGACGTTATTTTCCCCATTTTATGACGTTTTCTCACTTAATTGAGATTACAAAATAACCCCTCAGTAACCCCATCGCCGTAGGGGTCACGCTCAATTGCCGTGCAATACCAGCCACGGGTGGGTTTCTTGGTTGAGGATCAATTTGGTTTCTTCGACAAGGTTCCAAATCCTTGTGTGGGTATCTGTCTGGTTCCAAAGCCAAAGGTTAGGCAGCTTATCCTAGGTTCCCAAGCCGAAGCTCGTATGTTTTTTTTTTGATACTTAGGTAAGGAGACTATACTAGAGATTTGGGTTAAGTCGTGTCCGTGTGGCCGTTCTGTATTGTGTTACTTCCAGTTTTTATAATTTAATAAATTAATCCGTTATTCCACTAGAGGTGCTTCTAGAATAGTGTCAGCTGTTACTGGTATAGACCAACTCTTTGGAGGCGTAGTTAATAATAATTGAACTTTCGTCGATTTATCGGTTTTTAAAATTTTTGTTTTCATATCTTCGATTAAAAAATATTTTAAGCGCCTATTTTAAGTGCCTATTTTGAAATTTTTAGTGCCTATTTAGGCTGCCTATTTCTTCATTTTTAGTGCCTAAATGTCCTCAGCTTAATCATCATCTGGCACAGTTTACAAAGTCCTCTCATGTTATGTAGGGGTATGGACAAGGAAAAAGGTGGGGGTGGTGAGGGTGGAGGGGAAGGGGGGGGGAGGAAGGCCTGGGTGTCGGAGCATCCGAGTTCCCGGACCGCGGCAGGGGGTAAATGGGTGTAGGGCTAATCGGTAAGGTGATGGTGAGGCGGGGAAAACAAATTAAGGAGGGGGAATTCCAAGAGTACAAATGGTCGTTGACTAAGTTGATGTCGGGGTTGGTTTGGCCTTGAAGAATTTCTAGATGCTCTAAGGCGTCCAATTTGGGTCCGTTCCTCTCTCTGTGCAGAATTTTTGGCTTAAATTCACTGGTATGGCCACACTCAAGGAGATGTTTAGCAAAGTGGGAGGTGTCCTTGTTGTTTAGGGAACATGAGCGGTGCTCCTTCCTTGCATCCGAGTGAACACTATTAACCATCAAAAAATAACATCAACCCTAATGTGGGGAAACCCACAAGCTCAAGTTTTTATATATAGTACAGGGAACATAATTTTAGTGAAGTAGAGAGAACTATCACGGAATTGTGATCGAAGTTTCTTTAATATTTTAAATACACTTAACATCCGAATTTTGCTTTATGAAGCTGTAATTATTATATTCGCCTCACTTTTAAAGCACGAGACCGACAAGAAAGTTTCGTACATTCCTTCGTTGATAAAACGCAAATTTCCCGAGGTATATATCGGAATTCCTGCCCACCACCAGCGATCAGAGCGGCCGATAGCGGCCGAAGGTACCGCTCCGAAAAATGGCGACCGCTTCAACTGTGAAAATACGGTCGCATTCATACAACTATAGACAGATCGTCATAGTAGATTATTTGAAAAAAATTGGCCTCTGACATCAAAGAAAGATTTTCTGATTTAAAACATTGATTTTCCCGCGTGAATGCTGCAGCCAGTGCCAACGAATCTATCTGATGTTTCAATGCAGTACCAAGAAGTGCTGTACTGCCTATTACTCTCGAAAATACTAAATGATAAGTCAGTTAAAACTTTATCAAATATAAAAGGACCGATGGCATAGCTTTGCAGTGATACAGAAACCAAACACCCCAAATCGACCAAATTATCAAGAAAACTGCTGTTACCGTTACCATCTTCATATTAAGCTGAATAGCTTTAGAGCTGCAGATGATTGGCTACTGAAGGAAAGAAATCGATAGGATATCACTAAACGAGGAGACTCAAGACTAGCTGACTAAGTTGGCGCCTAATACAAAATATCTCTGCAGCAGGCATGTGGCGCTCACTAACTTTTGTCTATTTATGTTGAGGTGATCTCATTAACTTTTGTCTATTTATGTTGAGGTGAGCTCAAATTGAATTTTGGCTTCATAAGTTATATTTTTATCACTGTTCAGTAATTAAAATTATCAAAGTATTAGCGAAAAATTTTCTACTAAAATCATTTTATAATTATGCATTCCATTTCTCTATTACATGTTTTGAAATTTTATTTGCTGTTTTTTTCATATCGCTTCATATCAAGTATATTTTTTAAACATTTTCTTAATGATTTCACAGCACTTGAATTATCCTTTCGTTCTTTTATACATTGTATATATTTGTATTTCTTTTTCGTGGATTCCATGTTCTTCGGAAGCTCGTTTAGGCCAAGTTAGTGGCATTTTAACCTTCCTCCACGTGAACAGGAGTTCACATTTCGAATTATAAGAATCATAGGTATTACGCATGGGGAGCATCAGGATTTCAGAGACACTTAGGTGGAGCATGGCCAAAAAAAAAAGGTTGAGAACCGCTGAGGGTTACTTTTACGGATAATAAAACGTACTTCTTCTGCTAAAATGAGAAGCAACTGATTCGTGTTTCATCCGAAAACGGCGTAAAAGGTCATTTAATTCCCGCAGTCGGAATTTTATGCTAAAACTATGAATGGAACATCATTTTTAAGATTTAAAGCCATTCTGGTACACATTAACCCATGGACACCTTATAAAAAATCCATCTTCAAAACGTCAGTGATTGGACATGCCGTCGTAACCGTTAGAGACTCGAATGCTGCAAGCTAGGCGTAGATTACTGCAAAACTCCCGTCAGGCGAGTTTCAGTACTACAGGGAGAATATTATTTCAACCCCGCGCTATGTCTCAAAGACTGATAGAAGTGTCAAAATAAGATAGACGCACTGCCGAAGTGGCAGGAGTAAAAATTCCTCCTCGCACCATTAGCGGTTATAACAAAATGGATCACCTTAGGTACTATCGTCTCTGTATGGATGGACTTGTATTGGATCGTAATCCCATTGAAAGAGGTAACTTGGGAGTAGACAATACTTCACGTCCCCCAAAAATACTCATTGACCTCTCCAATTTTGATGTTCTCATTCACTTTCTAACAAAAATACTAAGTTTTTAATGGTATCTCGGGACTGATGAGGTGGAACTTTTACATGACGACAGAAGAACTATTTGCAGTTTTCCTCTGAGCTTAATTTTTAATTCGACTGTTTTTTTATGGCTTAATAATGATGTGAAACATTGAAATCGTTGCATTAAATATTTATCTCAGTGGAAACCTGTAAAGAGTTCTGCTTTAGTCGAAAATAGAAAACATAAAAGAAGTTTTGACCTAAAAACATTTTCCTAGTTCTTCGAAGAGAAGTCATTAATTCAGGACCCATCAAAAAAATTTGGAAAATTAGTTTCTTGTTAGTGCAAAATTGGATTTTATTTGCCATTGTTTGCGATATTTTTGGAAATATGCATTACTCGAAGCTGGGACGGCTTATGTTAGTACCAATCTCTGAAGTACCGATTTCAAGTCTCGATACTAACGGGGTGACTGAACCCTTCTTAGCCTCCGTCAAGTAATTCCCTCAGGAAGAATTGAATAACAATGTTTCTCAGCTCGTCTACTATCATTGAGGTTCTCCCTTCCACCAAGTGATAAACATTCGACACCAATTCAGTTGAGAGCTTTCGAGGATACAGTTTGACAACATCTTTTTTATTCACGCTATGCACTAGGCACAGCGAATTTTTCCAATTGGACAGAAGCCCTAGCTGAGACAACTTTGCCAACAGGGCCGGACTCCGGGACGGACCCCTCAAACCGGGACTGTCCCGGCCAAACCGGGACGTATGGTAAGCCTAGTTTTTTTTAAGGCAAAGATAGCATTCTTTAGGGAATGAAGGAAGGGTGGACGGACAACCATTGGCATTAGCTTGTTCGTAAGGGAAGGCGCCAAGGGGCACAGATTGACGTCCCACCCGACGGACGGAGTACTACGCTTCGAGTATGCAAAACACCCAAGTAGAGATAGGGATTCCTCTAAAAAAATCTCTACCACAGCCAGGATTCGAACCTGGGCTCTGGGGATGGGAAACCAGTGTTAAAGCCATCACATCAACCAGATACTCCCACGATAGAGTAGTACATACACAGGACGTATAGAGCATCTGTTTCAATACTATTTTTGATTCGGGAGGTGCGCCTGAGAGTCAGGTGCAGGACTTGCCAGATAATTTCGTCCGCCAGTGAATACCAACTCTTTCCAGAGATATCTTCCATGTCCTTTCCTTCACGACTTTACAGCGAGTTTTAGATAAATGCGCGCATCTCATGGGAAACACCTGCGTGAAATATTCAACTTGCTTCATATTCATCCGTGTCCATAATTTTACTTCAAGATAGAGTCAGACATTACAATTTTACTCTAACATATTATATCATTAAACGCCATGTACACAATGCTAAAATAATATGTTCTATATTTTGGAGGCAATTTTCGTGGTAGGCGGACACCTAAAACTTTTTAATATCACTACAAATGATAATTTGTGCTTCAATGTTGGAGGTATTCGGTTCAGGAACTCATTGTCCGATCTTTCCCAGGACAATTTGTCCTGTTAAATGATTGGGATTGCCTCTTCATTTTTTTATGAGCCCGCTCTTTTGATTAGTAGAAATCCAGTTCCGATAATGAATATTCACGAAAGCAACCCTTGAAAGAATCATTTTCTCACAAACCAATTTCTCATTGCAGTTGCGGAGGAAACTAGTTGTTGGAGCGATATAGTCTAATTATACTCCAAGCTTAACAAGTGCTCGTGAGTTTTTGGGAATGTGGAATTTAATGAAAAAGTTTTAATCAGTGATGACAAGTAATGATTACTGGTAACGATTACATTTGACTTACATGTATTCGTTACTTTTTTCCTAATTGTAATTTTACTTTTAATCTAACCCCAAAGTAATCGTTACATTCGTTAAATGGTTACTTTCGGGATAATCTGTAATCGGCGCGTAATTTTTCGGTGATAAAATCAAATACTCCAGTTTCCGATTGTTTTTTTTTACTGCAAGAGAAGTCGTGCACAGTCGTTTATTTCGACTACTTGTTTCGGTCAACACCTCCTTCAGTACATTCTCAAGCTGGGTCTCCACCAGAAACATTTTCCACTTCAACGCTTTTTGTGGCACAATGTTTCACGATTTTAGAGAGTTGTATACACCGCATCGCAACATTCTGTTGCGCGCAAAAAATATATTTTTTATATGCACATCGTAAATATACATATTGAGCTCATAGATCCGTTCTGAAGAATCCCTCGGGAGTTAATGAGGTCCCAGTACAATTTTTCTTTTGTTGTAGAATGATTGCTCAGAGAAAGACTGGGAGAAAAAATGTCACTCTGCAACGCGATAATTAAGAGTGTAGATTAATCTTAGTATGTAAGTAGTCTTCTTGAAAACAAAATAGAATCCTCTGGTAAAGAAGAAATGAGCAAATACGAAAAGTGCGCAAAGCATTGTATAATCAGTTTAGCTGTTCATTACAAGGCCATTGGAAGATAGGGACTACCGCGCAAAAATCTTGCGCTGCCCCATTTTTTTGTTCTATGGCGACATGCGTAACTTTGACTCTAATAACTGCAAAGCGAATCGCTCGAATAAAAAAACAAAATTTTAGCATTATTTGACTCTTAGCTTTGTTATTAAGTTTTTAACATTAGTAATTATTGGTACCTATGCTTTTCAATTTATAAATCTACTTTTTCTCGGCAACTATGCATCATGACGCCTAGAGACTAAACCTGTTATATTTCTCTTTAATTTACAGAGCTAATCAGATACCATCTTTTAGCTGAAGTCATCACCTAATTTTATATCGAATTTCGCAAATTATCTGTAAAGCGCGACAGCCCAAGGCTGGACTCAACCTCGCTTGTGCTACGCGGCGTTGCCAATACTTGCTACACGGCGCGTTATCTCTGGTTTTCTTATAACTAGAAAAGCGTGTGTCAGTAATAGCTTCAATAGTTTTAGGCTTTACTTCGAAGAAATTTAGCATTTGAAAAAAAGAACAATTCGTATATTCACTCGATAATATATTTGGTCGACCGCGGTTCCGACGGTTGCCATGAAAATGACGCTGTAGCGTGAAATGTTCGTTTTTCAAAATGAGTAATTCACATGCTCTGGTGAGGGCTGCCCGAGGCCCTACCAAGCCCCTGTCCATGACTCGTAGCGACAAACATTTGTTCAAAATGATTATTTATGCCTTATGAAATGCCTTCTCGGCAATTGATGACGCGATATCTATAGTGGGAGTAAAGGATTGAACACTGCAGCTTCCACTTAGATATTTATTTAACACGACCATGGTTTCGTAGCTGTGCTACATCATCAGGTGTTGACGGACCTGATGATGTAGCACAGCTACGAAACCATGGTCGTGTTAAATAAATATCTAAGTGGAAGCTGCAGTGTTCAATCCTTTACTCCCAGTATGATTGACTTCCACAAAGTATTGCCTGAAACTGTGTCGTGAGATCTATAGTGGAAAGATCTTTGGGAAATGATCGAGTGTTTTTATTTGATAAACTTTTGATTTGGTTCTTTAAGCCTGATTAAAAAGGCAATCTAATGCGTTTTGGGAGGAAAATCGTTGGACTAATAGCAAAGAAATGGATTTGAGTGAAGGGAAAGAAATGCAAGCTGTATTCGGAGCTGATGACAATGAGATGCCGTGCATAGGAGGTAGACAACGGCGGGCATAACATATCATTCACCCAGTTTCGTTAAATCAGCCCGAACCCTCATTCCACACGTTTCCATGTAGCAGGGAAAATAAAGACTGTAAATCTTTTTTCGCATTTAATTGAGCTACTGGATATAAGAGTGATTTAAACCCCTTATTTGACATGTAATTGGTAACGATGATAAGCTAGATCTTTTAGAACAATTAGCAATTTCCTTTCAACAACATTCCCTTGGTGTAATCCTGCTAAATGATTTAACCTACGTGTGATCGTCACCGTTCGTGTCATTGCTTGCCCCAACAACTCTCCATTTCTCTTGCAACTGCCACTGCCTTTATTTCTTCCCCAAATCACTTCCTCAGCCTCCCCATCCCCCCCCCTTTCCCACTATTCCCTACCCTTCTTCTCAACAACCATAGAGGTATATCAGAGACTTGTGAATCCGAGTATATGTTGTCTTGATAATGAGGCTCATGCGTAGAGACCGCGGTCGACCTATTAAAATAGTGTGGAAAGTTTTATTTTTTTCACCCTCAGGAAGTTTAATTTCAGATTGGCGAGTGCCTCGATATCCATTCCTTAGTTTGTTGTGTGCACAGCTCATTTCCAAACCGGTTCAGTTCAAAATACCAAGATTGTCATACAAAAGGAGTCGTATTCCAAAACAATTATCCGTATCACTTACCATAGGTAAAAGTGACTTTGAAATTTAGTTCCTAGTGCTTCCAATGCTATGGGTCAAAAGAATTCTTAAAAATATTCTACAAAAATGGGCTATCTACTTTAGGAGCGCGCACTTTACATGAGTCAAACTTTTTAGGGGTCATTTAAAGGATTTCAACAAGCTGTCATCACCGTTGCTTGGGGAAACGTTCTGTCAAGATAGAAACAACGGTTCCCGATCAGTCACCGAAGTTAAGAATCGTAGGTCTCGGCTTTAATTCGGAGGGATGGTCCTCCTATTCGTCCAAATGCTGTTGTCCCTGTCTACAAGGGACAGACAGTATGTGCGAAATGATCTCAGCCGTCGAAGCACGGTAAATTGCAATACTACCACTACAAGACCTGGCAGCTGGATTGTTTTTTTACTTGACGAGTTACACCGCAAAATGAATACGTTACAATACGGATTTCAACCTCGTAATAGTTTGAGGTACTTAAAGGTTTAAGTAAGTCTGGCATAAAATTCAATGAATGAAAAATATGGTACTCTGTTGGGAATAAGATTTATGTGACTCGACTGTGATTGTGAGTTATACTCACGTTCATCATGGTAAATTATCTTTTTTAGAGGATTGGAAAAATTACAATTATTATATTTCTTTAAAAAAGGTAATGCTCATCGGAGGTGTACTTACCTAGTGGGTGTCGGGGATGGCCCCCGCCAGGAGCCCCATCACGGAGGGAGCGGCGCGGTGTTATTTTGAGCCATGTTTAAAGGAATTTATTCATTTAATACCCTGGCTGGAAATAAAAAAATCATACACCAAAAACGGTGAAATTCGCCATGAAAAAATCATTTGGAGAAGTTCACCGTCTTTGGTGTATGACTTCGCACTCGTGCGCGTCACTGCGTACCACATCATTTGTGTAAATGCAATGATTGGAAATTTAAAAATTCATGTTATTTTTTGCTCCAAAACAAGCATTGATTGATAATGCCAAGCAATTGTATTCAGGTAAATGACTTTTCTATCAAAAAGCGAGGGAGGGTCCCTTTGGCCAGGGGCGCCAGAAACCCTAGGCACACCACTGATACTCTTAGAACTCAATGTTTGGTAATCCTAGAGTTTGCGAATATATATGGATTAATTGTGATCTACTTATAACAGTAATTGTTTACTTTCTGGGAAAACCATTTCTACTCGTAATTAATTACTTTTTAGCTGAAATAATTTTAATCTGTCCCAATTACATTTTTGGGTAATTTACTCAACAGTAGTTATTCTATTGGTTGCAGGCCTTCATACCGACAGGAACACATTTCACTGATAACCTTAAGACTGCCCTCTCTTGAAATCTATTTTCTACCACAATCACGTATTTTGGAGCTCTAAATATAATTCCATGAAATTTATTTCAGTCTCTCTAAAGTCTCCAAAACTCGTAATCGCAGAGAAGATTAAAAAAGAGTATGAGGAGGAGGAGATAGATTTTAAAAACAGGTGCGTTTGAGTTCCGCCCAGACTGATAACCTGCGGTTACTTTAAACGAATGTTATCTTTGGTTAAAATAAGGCGGAACTGTAACATTCTTCGACGTCAATTGTATGAGGGTTTCTTGCAAAAAAATCGAACCATTGAAAGAGATTTCAAAGAGCCCAGAATGAAGGGCCGAAATAATTGGACTGCCTTTATGCACTCATACGACAGAACAGCTGAACTTTTCCTTGCGCACAGGTGAATGGCCATGACTGCGAGCTCCTCCAGACAGCATTCGCCCGGTATTACGGAGTGATGCTGACGACCAGCAGACGGCGGACAAGAGCCAGCCGAAACAAATTTTGGCGCAAGGACGTCAACTTTCTGGGGTACTTGGATTCGCTGACGGTGGAGCTATCAACCCCTTGCGAGTTCATGCCTCACGCAGAGATGGAGGAAAGCTGTAAGTCAAGAGCATCATGGGACTCAAGGGTAAAAGTGTGGGGGATAGAGTTCTTTATCATAGACCTTAAAGTTAAAGCCTAAATTATTTTGTTGCTTTTTTGTCATTGAAGTTTCGGTTATTTTACTTTAAAAGCCAGTTAAATTTTATATTAAATAAAACGGTTTTTTTAAAACCACAAGCTCAATGAGAATGTCAATCAAAATAATTTTGGAATTAGTCGAAACTTGATGATAATCTAAAAGGGAAATATGCATTTAGTAAAAACTTGCTCTTCTTTTAAGGCAAACTTTTGCTTCCAAACCACTTATATAACGCGCCATTTTGCGCGTAGTTTATTACGAATTTCCGGGACGAGACCCACGAACCCCCCTTTTCCTGGGGGGTATTCCATACCCTAGGGGCCTCTGGTCTGGAGCCTCCCCCGCAAGAGCCCGGGTTCCATTCCCGGCGTTGGTGGAGATCCTTCAGTGGTATACCGATCATTACTTGATACTATGTGGCTGATAAAGATTTGGTGTGTTATAAAAGAAAATATAGTTGCATAAAATGTAGCAGCTTGTAATACCCAAATGGCTACTTCATATTCTAAGACTCCTAACTCATTTTTTAAAAATAATAATAACTTTCGTCTGAGGAATGCATGAAATCCAGTATTTTATCACATGACAGCACCTTTTCAACTCTTGTTCATCAATTTTCTCAGAATGATTAAAGCGTTTTTCGGCTTTCAGTCAATACCTTAATTATAACTTTTAATAACGTGCCATTACTCATTGGTTTTGCAACGCAAAATTATTATTTTTTTCCTTTACAGATGATCTTCATATTGCAAAAGAAGGTTCTTGGTTATCATCAAAATCTGTTTGGGGTATTTTGCGTGGCCTGGAAACGTTTGTTCAAACAGTGGTTTTATCTCCCGACGGCGCAGCGGTAAGTACACCCGACCTCAACGTAGTAACTTATGGTAAATACGGATTTTTTCTGAGAAATAAAACATCTAAATAATGCGTAATTTCCCTTGTAAAGAATATTCTCCCGAAAAATATGTTTATATAGATGGTAAAGGTTACTTAAGGTTCAAGGTTAATATGAAAGAGTTTTAGCCGATCTATCGGCGTTATGTGCCCCCTCCCACATGCACTTAAGACATGGAATACTACTGGACTATTTAAGAGACCAAGGTTTCCTAAATGATCTTTGTGAAATGTAAGAAATTTATTGTAAAAAATAATTTTCCCAGACTGGGATGCGAATTCTGATCCCAAAAATTACAGTCAATTCCTTGTTCCAAGATAATACAACTGGCCTCGCCCTTGGAGTAACACGCCTGGCCGACAAGTTGGAGGTCTAATTCCCAGCAAAGTGTTTAGCATAGGTAGCGAATGTTTTCATGTTTCTGTTTTATCTTTTCTGTCTTCCCCGCTCGAAAATGTCAGTTGTAAAATTACCGTACATTCCCAGTACCCAGTTGAAAAATGTTATACAGCTCGTAAGCCAATTAAGTTATGGAAATCGTATCGATATTGGTTTAATCCCTCGAGAATCACCGTGTAAGTTTAATGAGTGCAAGGACAATAAAAATAAGGTCTATCTCTTCAGAGTTCGTAAATAAAAAAATGCATAAATTATTACGAGTATTTCCAAATTCAATACGTTCTAATATTCAATTAACGAGCAAAATATTTAATGCAAATTTCCGCTGAAGACAGAAATCTGAATAATTCGAAGATTTATCTAAAAAATCAGTTAACCATGTGGTTTTTTGTGCCTCACTTTCCACATTTGATACTGTAACAATGCTCGACAAATCTCCTCCTGCATTAGGTAGGCATCTATCACTCTTTTCTGTCAAATGTCCGCACATTTTTTACGGTGTGGCCTTTCAATTTATATTTGATGGGTGAAAATGGTAATTTGAAAAGTTTTCTAATGAGAAACGTGCATTTTTTTGTTCCTTTCCGGAAATTTGAGGTACCTAGCCTTTCAATGCATAAAGTTCGAGAAAACCATTGATTGAGTAATGAAATTCCCTTAGCATTCCCTACCCTTAGCATTCCCTACCCTTAGCATTCCGGTGAGAATTGTGATTGATGAAAAACTTGGGTAACTATCCTCAGACATACTACTCATCCTGAAAGTGAACGGTTTAATCAACAAAGTACAAAAAAAAGGAAAAAAAAGAGATGACTTCCAGGTTAAAATGGGTATAAAGACTGTTTTACACGAGGCACTTTATTGCGTAATCTGATGCATGTATGAATGTGCATTGAAAATTGCATTTTGTAAAGAGGTGACTTTTTATAATGTATGTGCGAATGCATAAACGACAGATGGGAAAATTGCCCCTGCGCTAATTCCGTGCCCGCGTGCTCGAAATTTCTGTAAATAATATTACGCAATCGTGTAAAACGGCCTTAAGCCATGAATATATCACGTTTAGCTACTAAGTCCTGTTTTAAAAGACGAGTAATCAGTCTATGTGGCCTTCGAAATCAATCATATATGAAGTATGAAACCTTCAAATTGACACACTGTGAAATTTAAATAAGAAATTAGACTGCGATTTATAGCGCCTATCAGTGTCTCATGCGCAAATTACGAGGACTAGTATATTGACGAAAAGCGATAAGAAACGTGCCCCTCAGAGAATCTCATAGTGATCCAAACTATATTGGCGCTGGAATCAACTCTTTCCCACGAAAACAATAGCATAGTTGTTCAATAAGAACGTATTAGGAACTGATTCGATATTTTCAAGGGCTAAGATAAAAACATGATAATTATCTTTTTTGTGGTATCTTTGGATGAAAGCTGATTATATAATATAATTCCTTCCGAATAGCTCACAGTGAAGGTGTCAGAAACACAAGATTCCCCGCGGTATAAACACAGGGGATTGCTGTTGGATACATCCCGCCATTACTTGCCAGTTCGTTCCATTCTTCGCATGCTTGATGCCATGGAGGCATCGAAGCTTAATGTTTTCCACTGGCATATTGTAGATGACCAATCTTTCCCCTACCAAAGTGCTGCATTTCCAGAACTCAGGTATGGTATACGAAGTTTCAGTTCTAACGAATACATGCATGCCAACATTATTCTAGTTGGCTGTCTTTAGTGAAATAATAGTTGTTACCACTTACATCCCTTATCAGAATTAGTCAATAGCAATAAATAAATCAAATTTTAAAAACTTCTTCAATTTATCCTAGTCCATTCAATATAATGCATGTAATCTATAGCACAAGGAACAAAATACAGTTTAAGTACATTTAATTAGATGTTTTAAGCTTATATGTACTTTTCTTTGGTAACCTACATTTAATTAGATGTAGATGTACATTTAATTAGATGTTTTAAGCTTATATGTACTTTTCTTGGGTAACCTACATTTAAAGGATACAGAAACAATATAATAGAACGAGTATACAGGATCATTTCATTCAGGTGTTCGGTTAGCGATTTAAAATAAACGTCCCTCATGGCACCTCATGCAAATTTACCAATTGTTCATAGCAGAGATGTACGATTATCGGAAAATAAAATTCGAGGCGTCGGGCCATCATGGGGTTGCCTATGCACCGAATTTGCATAACTTTCGGAGGCTTCGGGGAGGCAGGAATGTTTGGACAGCAAATTAATATTTTCAGATGTTGATTTGAAAGGTTAGCATTGAAATTTCACTCAAGAAGAGATATCTCGACCATTTAAGAGTTTTATCGGAGTATATTTTCCGCCTGATTTTCGGAAAGTTCTCAACATTCATTGTCAGTCGCATGTATGTTCTGCAATTCCGTCGGTCGAATAGGACGTTAAACTGTGGACCCTTTAGGCACCCTTTGTTACGAGTGGGCTAATGCCAGCGCATGGTTTCTTTCTACCCTGCCACCTTTACTCAATCAATAATTCCGTTAATAAACTACCTACCAATTTTTAATGGCACCATTAACCTCAGATCTGCTGGTCGCCTCCCCCAATTAACAAACTAACCATATTGGCTTACATTAATTTATTATCTCTTAATTCTTTGAGCAGAAGAAGAAAATACAACGAGAATTTTGGGCAGTCTCTTTAGAAGTTACTGTTGCTTTTTTGGTGCGTTATGCCTATTCCATGTCTGAATAAATGCATTGTCCAACGACTCCAAGGTAGGAATCTCTGGAAAACAAGAGGTGGGTCCATGAATAATCCTACCCCTGATTTCCACGAGCTTACTCTTATGTTTCTTGCATTAAGCTTCCAGTATTAAATCCCTGTTGAACTGTTTGCAACTTTTACCTCCCTTCATACTATCCACAATTCCTATTCTTCTCCTCCCTTTGCCTCGCTTGACCCCCTCTATTACCCACATCAGTTCATATAAAAATGCGCCCTCCAGCCACTTATTCTCTCTCCTCCTAATATCTTCCATCAGCTTCCCTCCCTACCATTTCTAACACTTCCTCATTTGCTTTCCTAACTACCTGTTTTATTTCACTCTTTCCATCCTTATCCCTATCACAGCATTTGAACGTTAGCGGTCATCTCCAATTGGTTTGCATAATCTCATCCGAACGAATAACAAAGATTGAGATAAGTATCAACGCTTTTTCATGTTGCTACATGTGAGGATGCTTAGGAATCTGAAACGTTGCAGCCAGTATATTGAAATAATGCCACATGCTATGAATGCATCCACTATATTATCTATACTCTTTTGATACTTCATTTTCTAATTCATTTTAAAATTGGTGTGATTTTTTCCGACAATGCTCTCCGATGTTGCTACGTGCCTCGGGAGGCGAGCCGATAATGTAAATTTAGAATGGGCGGGAGGTGGTCCGGTCAGGACCGGACCAGACATACAGGCCCGTGCATCTCTACGCTTTAAAACATGTGTGCACACAAACATGAAACTTGTTCCTGAAGATACCTCAATAGAACGAGATATGTAGAAATTATAAACATTTATTACGAGGAATGAAAGTAATATTGTTTTGATCCATACGAAATCACCGCATCTCATAAGCTTCAAACAAAATACAACTCATGGGGTGAACTACTATACTACCCCTATAACTCACGAAAACTATAATTGGAAGAAAACTGGAAATAAAATGGTTTTATTGAATTGTATAAAAGTTATTTCCGAAGACTTGAATGGAGCGAATATGGGTTTGAAGGCACGACACGTCTTATTCGGCAGTCTTCCCCATATGTGCGCGTCATAAGGGGATCGGGGTCATGAAACCAATAGCACCCCCAGTGGACATTTAATCAGTTGAGCAGATGATGCTTAAGCGCAGTGGAATCTGAAGAATAAAAGCCATTTGAAAGAGACCACCTGCCTACACGATCTCTTCCGCATAATAATACTACATGGAAGAAATATCACCAGCAGTCATCAATCAGAAGATTGGTTTGTTGCAGCTCTCCACTCACTTTGAAGTCCTTCATAATTTGCCCGATCCATTCAGTTCCTGGTCTTCCTCCGTAATTCGTCGCATTACTATCTCCTTCCATTACTTTTTTCAATAGGCTATTGTGTTGCAAAATGTGCCCAATAAGTTTGTCTATTTTTATTATTTTCGGTATCCATCGCGTTTGGTTGCTTATTTTACAAAGTTTCGTCTCTCTTTCTGGAGGCGTCGTAGGTTATAGAAGATAGGGTAAAAAAACTGCTTTTTACTCTTATCTTCTTTACCCTACGACGTCTCCAGGAAGAGAGGCAAAACGTAAAATAAGCAACCAAACGCGATGGATACCGAAAATAATGAAAAGAAAACTATAAAAAATGGTGGAAACCTGAAGAATAAATTTGTCTTCTAATCTTCGTCTCTTGAGTTTCCATTTAATTTTCTTTCAAAATTCTTCGTAGGACATCTTAGTTCGTGGTTCTCTCCGTACGTTTGATCTTCATCATTCTTTGACAGCACAAAATCTCCAATTCTTCAAATATATTTTGCTCTGCAGGTGTTATTATCCAGGCTTCACTGCCAAATATTACCGTACCCCAAAAATATGTTTCAATTAAGCGCTTCCTGACTTCCAGGCTTGTGTTACTAGCTACTCCTATTCGGGTAGATTTCTTACTTGGGCTGTTTTACTTACAACATCTTGCTTCTTCCATCGCCGGTAATCCTTCTGCCCAGATAGAAAAGTCCTTCCACTTGCACATATTTTTGCTGCTCAAATTTGACGGCGACCTGGCTTTTTTGTCTTCCACAAACCAAAATCTTGGTTTTATGAACATTAACCTACAAGATATATTACTGCATAGTTTTATCCATTTTTTCAGCAGCATTTACTCGTTAGATCTTCTTTCTCCTCTGTGAGAATTGCTATGCCATCAGTGAAGCGTGACATGCTGGTTTTTTCTTCATGCTCGTTTATTCCTGTTTTTTTTTTCCTTGATATCATTTATGGCTTTTTCTATGTGTATATTGAAGATCATGGGAGACAACGCACATCCTTGTAGCACACATTCCCTAATTTCTGTTTCCTCCGCATTACCGCCACATTTTATCACTTCCCGCTGTCCTTATATAGCCTGCATACTACTCTTTTGTCATACTCCTATGATCTTCACAGTAGTCAGTATTCTGTTCCTATCAACACTGACAAATGTAAAATACAGATTCAGGTGTGATACGGTGGAACCGTTCCATAATGACAGAAGCAGAACACTTGCAGTTTTCCACTAATAAAAATTATTAGTGGAAAACTATAAGTGTTTTGTTACTGCCAAATGCTTCCCCTAGGTCGATGAAGCAAATGTATAAGAGCTGGTCCTATTGAATCCTCATCTCCATTAATAGTCTCAGGGCTAAAATAGCTTCTCTCGTTCCCCCACTTTTTCTGAAAGTCTTCGTCCCGGAATTCTTCCTCCTTCTGTAGATTATTCTAGTCAGAATTTTCGATAACTGAGCAGTAAGGCTAATTTTGTGGAAGTCTTCGCATCTCTCGACTCTTTTCTTCTTCGCAACGAGGAGGATTACATATTATTTTTAAAGTTCTTTGGCATTTGTCCAGTTGAATAAATGAGCCGTTGAGACCTAGTGTTGTAGGTCAATTTTTCTCTACACTTTAGTTAGGTGTGCCGAAGCTTTCCTCTACCTGTATTCTGTTTTGTGCACGAGTGATGTCAGTATACCTTCAATGTTTTTTATTTCTCTACAAAGCAGCATTTATAGTTTGGTTTTAAAAAATATCACTTTAGGCCCCATTTTCCAAAAAGGCGTCAATTTTGACTAACATTGTCGCTCCTAACGGCTCAAATGTAACATTAATCTGTATTTTCACTGCATTTTTCTTTATTTCACCTGGGTGGAATGAAACATTCCTCTTCCCCCACCCGGTTTTTTCAGTACAGCTACGGCATCTAGTAAAGCTTATTCAGGGCACTCGCTCCTGCAAACTTAAGGCACTTCAAAGGCAATTCCTGGCGTGCTTCTCTCTCAAGTCCTTATATTCGGTATCCAATTCTGATCATATAATAAGGGGTATCCTTATTCTTCTTCATCTACGGTGTATTCATCCTCTAGTATCCTGCCATTCAATGCTTTACCGCTATAGTTTCTCCTGGTACTCTTTCCATGTCTGAATTTCATTTTCTTCGCTCTGTATTATATTACCTTTGATTGGGTGATCTTCAAAGTAACTCCTTACAGTTTTAGCAGCTTCAAAAGCTATCTATGCCTCCCTGGATAGCTTCCCACCTTTCTGCATAGGGTTTTCATCCAATTCTCTCCACTATTTCTAACTTTAAGGCAGATTGTGTTTCTAATTATCTCATACATATACTGTCCGTAATGTTTTCGTGTTTTCTATTTCATCTATTTGGTCCAGTACTTCCCGCGTAATCTATGGCCTCCCATTCTCTGTTTCTCATTCCTACTATCTCTTCTGTTGCATTAAGAATTCCTTTGTTGATCTCTTGCCGTTTCTCTTCGAGTGATCCAGTATCGTTGCCATGCTTTTCAGCTTCGTCTAGACTATCTACTTTGATAGGCCAATCTGTGTTGTCTCCTGAGGTCATTCCACCCGTCAGCGATTCTTCGTAGATTGTTTTAATTTTTAAAACTCAAGCTGACATTTTATCTTCACCAAATTGTAATCACTATCGATATCCGCTCTAGGGTAGCTCTTTTAGTCTTTTACTTGATTTCCAAAATTGCTCTTTCACTAATATAATTTACATTTGAAATCTTCTTGTCTCTTGATATGTCCCACGTGCATCTTCTACGTGGTTGTTAAACAATGGGTTTGTGATGGCAAGGTCATTTTGTACAAATAACTCAATCAGTCTCTCTCCCATACCAAAACCACACTTCTCCACTGTCCTTCCCTCCTCGCCATCTCCTACAACCGTATTCCAGTCTTCAAGAATGATTAAGTTTTCATCCTCTTTCACATTCCTTATCCATTCATCCATCCATCATATGTACATGTCTTCTACTTCGTCATCTTCGTAGTCTGATGAGGGCATGTACATTAAAAAATTACCACCTCAGCATACCTATACCAGCACCACAACTATGTCCTTAGTTTTTGTTTATAATATAACCACAATAATCCTTCCGCTACATTGAAGATAGCTTTTCACGCGCATACCGCTAATTTTCCTAAGCATTAGTCCAACACCTGCGTTTTCATTTGCAGATCCAGAGTGGATAAATCGGTAGCTCCCGCTTCAGAAGTCCCCTCCTTCAGGCTATTTCAATACGCTCATACTAAAAAAAAACCCTATCCCATTTTTCTCGCTTATTGTTCTTGACAGATGTACTCTCTCAGTAGTCCCCGCCCGTAGATCCAAATGGGGAACTAGTTTCCCAATGGAATATTTTACTCGAGAGAAATCCATCACGTATTTGCATATGAACCATGCAGCGAAAAAAAATGGTTAGCTGCTTCTCCTCGGGATGACAACTTGGTGGCTTACCTTCTATCTCGAAGTATATACTACAAGCTTTGAAGTAAATACCTTACCTCGCCTGTAGTGTAATGAGTGTCGCTTTGCTAGACCCATGCGGCCTCAACCTTCACTTAGGTGGGCTGCTGCCCCATTCTCCGAGTTACTGCCTACCTATTGGTTGCCGGCAGCTATTCGCCAAGCCACGGCATCTTCACGAGTTTTCGTAGCATATTTGAGACAGCATGGATGACCACGTACACCCTCTAAATACCGGCAATTTATGCGCACGTCTTCTTATTCATCCAGTAAAATAGCGTACTTCGCAGTTAGCCTCTTTATCTAGTGGTCGCCCCACCGTCTGCAACCACCATGCAACACATGGGGGGTTTCCGAGGAGCTGGGGGGTAAGGAATACCTAATAATTACTATTTTGCCACGCTTATTTTAACATGCTCCGTTTGTTTGTTGTTTGTCTGAATGGACTCTTGTAATCAAAATATAACCAACTTCCCAATGTTCAATCGAGCTTAAATTTGGCACAATTACTTAATCTAGATGAAAATACATGAATCCGTTATTAAATTTACTAATTACCAAGTTAATCTACTACAGTTACATGGTTTAGATTTTATATATATTTATCCTAACAAGACGCAACCCGCGTCACATTATCTACTCGCAGTCAGCGCCGTTGCAATTCATTGCAACCATCATTTTAGCGTAGCAGTGAGAAGAAATGCTAAAAATTTAAATTTCAAAGAACCGTTGCACAATACAATGACGCGTTAGCTGAAATTGAAAGATTGAGATCATTGACATAGAATTGAAAGACTGATCTATAAAACGATATGATTCCACTGACTACAAAATAGACATAGTGCTCTCGGATCGCAGTCTAAAATGTAAGGTCCGCTGATAAACCATAGGATCTATGTTTATTTCACCTCAGAAAAATAAAATTGAAATAGTACATATGTAGAAAAAAAAAATATACATATATATATATATATATATATATATATTAACCTTGTCACCACATTCTTCCCTGGTGCACACAGGATCAAAAACATATTGAAAGACCTGTATCCAATCTTAAAAAACAATACCTCTACTTCCCTCCTCCTACCTTCATGTCCCAAAGTTTCCTATAAGCGTCCCTCAAATCTGCGGGACATTTTAAAATCCACTAGACCCTCCCTGCAACCCATCGCCCCCCCTCCGCCACTTTCCTCAACATGCGGACGCCCGAGGTGCAAATGCTGCTCTCTCCTCCTGAGTTTTTTTTTTAATTTTCGGGGGAGGACCCCCCTTCCCCCAGTAGACATTGCCACCCCAGTTAAAAAGCTGAAATTACGCTCATGTACATACCTCATTATCATAGAGAAGTAAGCGGGTTAGTTGATACTGTTGATTGCAAAGCAAGAGCCTGAGATGGAGCGCATAATTTTATGCTAATGAGCCAATGTTTCGAGGGTATTTAACTATTATAGATAAGCTTTTGTTCTAATATACACAAACTATCAATAGATGGTGAATTTATTAGGGATATCAGTGCAAAATTTGTGACACATGGTACGTAGCAACTTCTGCTACTGCTACTGTTTATCACATCCTTTTTCTAAACATAACGTCCCCTAATTGACTCATTGATGAAGTAATGGTCTTCAAATGCTCAGGCAATGTTTTCCATACATTTTGCATTATGCCACATAAGTCGGATGGAATAAACAGCAAAATTTTACAGCCTTGTTATCACATTGATGGGGGACCATTGCATACGAATAACAACAAAATTTGCCCCATGGACGTATTTACATGATTACTTCTGGTGTAGTCTTCAGCCAACAGTTTTTTATTCTGGTTGAGACAATTGCTAAGCTTATAGTTTAGGTCAGCTTTCTAAACATGAGCAACTATTTGATTTTTGTGAACATTCAGTTACAATAATTAAGCCCACGTGGGACCTCGGAATAAAAATTAACATGGGTGCCACTATAGTCGACCCTATGCCTCTAGTTGGACTGTTGTCAGCCGTAGTGCTATATTATTTAAGTACTGCACTGAATGTCTTTAAATATGAATCTACTCATGAATATACTAGAGGATAACACTAAATTATCACTAATTTTACGTGGAATCTAATATTTTCAGCAATAAAGGAGCATACCATCCACTGACCCACATATATACTCGAGAGAACATTCGAAAGATTATTGAACATGCAAGACTGAGAGGAATAAGAGTCATTCCAGAGTTTGATACCCCAGGTAAGTGACTCTGTGATGAAACAAATATATTTACTTCAACGTCATTTTTATAGTTTAAAACATCCAAAGGCCAATCTAGAGACCCATACAAAAAATGCTATTTATATTCTGCACTGATTAACAAAAATCAATTTTGAAAATCCGTTTGGATGAACAGGAATTTAGGTATGTAGTCACTCCCGATCTTGTATTGGAATTGCTGTAGGATCTACATAACAATAGCTTGTATTATAAGATACCTACCTAATAGAAAAAAATAAAACGCATACCTCACTACCCTTCACTATCTCTCTCTATGCATATATGTATAAGTATGTACATAAATGCAAAAGTTTTATTTTCAAGACAAAAAAGAAAAATTAGCAAGTTTATTCATTCATTTTTATACATTTTTTCAAAAATACATAACTCTGCATTATTTAAGAATTCATATAAATTTGTCATCTATAAATAAATGTAGCTTGATGCATTTCCTAGTGCATGTAGGCCATATGAAATTCTTTCTCGGTGTGGAGAGTTAATGGTGATGAATTTAACAAAAACCTGCAATGAATATGAGTATACACATAAATTTAAATAACTATAGGTATACTTAAATGCTGTATTGAATAGAAATTTTATGAAACTATGGTTGATAAAATGTCCAAAATAAATATTATTGTGCTGTGTGCTGGGGTTATTTTATACGTAAAGTTTCATTATGCTGTCACATCAATAATGCTTGAGTACACATTGTATCTTATGAAGGCCACACAAGATCATGGGGCCTTGGAATTGAAGGATTACTGACACCATGCTATGGAGGTAGTAGTAGCAGAGATCTCACACCAGACGGAAGCTACGGGCCAATTGATCCCAGCAAACCAGAAAACTACCTGTTTTTGATGAAATTTTTCGAAGAAGTCCGACAATTATTTCCAGATCAATACATTCACTTGGGAGGTGATGAAGTCAGCTTTGATTGCTGGTAAGTAATGGAAATAAAAAAATTTAATGTCACAAAATCTGAACAATGAACTAATTTGCATGTGTAAATTAAACTCAAACCCACCAGAATAGCTTCAAACATTGCATTTCAGTAGATTTACAATTTCATCTCTCTGCATTTAAAGTTCATTCACATTTAGTGTCCAGTTTTTGCTCTAATTCATTATATGTAGTTAAAACACTGGATAAAGAGGCCTTGATAAAATTTTTTTTTGCATATGAGAAAACGTTTCCGGCGTAACTTTGTGGAAAGTTTTGATATGAATATTGAAAAATTCACTTGGTAAAAAATACACTCTTTAATTATGAAAAAACAGACCCAGGTTTCGGCAACTCAGTGCCATTTTCAAGGTACCTGATCGTGTGGTGGCCGAGTATATATACGTTTAAAGGTGGAAGGGGGGGGAGGTAAAAGGAGTGGGAAGGGGATGGAGTTGCAAGGCTGGGAGTTGGGGGGGAGGGGACCTAACCCCCTCGATAAACGTATATATACTCGGCCACCACACGATCACGTACCTTATTGAAAATGGCACTGAGTTGCTGAAACCTGGGTCGGTTTTTTCATAATTAAAGTGCAGATTTTTTACCAAGTGATTTTATCAATATGCATATTTTTTTTGCATTTAACATTCCCTACCATTCTGTATTTACAATTTTGAGATTACAAAAACTTTTTATTTGGTTTGAAATTTTCAATAGCAATTATGTACCTATATCTTGATTGGAAGACTTAACTCCTAAAGACATCTTTATTATTTTCTGCTCCATATATGTGAGTGTAATTAGCAACAATATCCATTCACACAAACATCCTCGGAATATATTTCACCACAGACACCAACTGTGAAGGTATGTTGCAACTATCAAAGAGTAATAATGTGATTTTCTCTATATTTTGGTGAGGTACAAACATTGAAAGTAAGCTAAGTGGTGGCTGAAAGATCAATTTTTAGGACTAAATTCTTCTTACTTTCATGAGGCCACAAAATAAGAAATATAACTCTCAAAAATTTCAAGTATGTACATAGGTAGTTTCAATGATGTAAAATACAGTTTTAAAAACTATATCCAAGTATCCAAGAAATTTCACACGTTACAGTGTCAATGAGAATACATATTTGTCATCAGTTTTATGTTACCTACATAAGACAGTAGGTTCATTCCCATCTATCTCCATTTAATTCTCCATACATATTGAAATGTGAAATTATAGCAGGAAAAAAATTGGATGACTCATCAAACACTTATTCCAGGAAAAGCAACCCTGATATTAACGACTTCATGGCTGCCAACAATCTGACTGGTGATTATGCAGGGCTGGAAGAGTATTACATACAAAAATTGGTGGATATGGTTAAAACTTTGAATGTCAGTGATATTGTTTGGCAGGAAGTTTTTGACAATGGTGTAAGAATTCCACCAGATACTGTTGTCCAAGTTTGGATTCCAAATGGATCTCAGAATGAGATGTCTCAGGTAAGAATTTCTAGAATACTGGTTATGAATATGTAACAATTTGTGGACAAAAATGCTCAGCCATGACAATCAAGTTCACTACCGCAGAGAAGTTTGTCTAAGATCTTTCAGTAATAGCTCGATCTTATTAGACAACAATATAAACTGGAATAGATACTGATAAAATGCTGCCTCAGTCTTGAAGTGGTCCCACACAGCACACTCAAAATTTATACCGTATAAAAGTTGCGTAAATAGTATAGTATAAATTGTAAATAATATTCCGTCGATTATGTACGTAATATGTGAATAATATGCAATATATGCAAATAATATGCAAATATTATGCCATCGATAACTGTAAATAATATTTGCATAATATGTACATATTTTCAGAATATCTCGGCGAATGAAATGTGCATCATTTCTTAAAATTATGCCCTAAAAATCGGCGAATGCCATAAAATGCCCACTAAATTATTGTCAGGTATATAAATCTCCAGCCTCATAATTATGAGTTAACAAAAATATATATATTCGCATAATATGCCAAATAAATGCACAGAACGAAATGGCATATTATGTGCATAATATTTGAATATTTGGTGAATAAACATGGAAGGTATGCACATGAAGGTTGAATCCCCAGTTCCTGTTTTTATCATTCTGTAAATGCATTTTTTGTTCACTTTTTCCGCCGTAACGTAGGTATATGAATTTATCTTTATGAGCGCGAAGGAAAGATGTTAACAAAAACCATAACTTCACGAAATACATGGTGTTTCAATAGACTTAGGCATGTCACGGCAGTGTATTCTGATGAAAATGGTATAATAGTTATGCGCATAATATGCCAAATATATGCACAGAACGAAATGGCATATTATGTGCATAATATTTGAATATTTGGTGAATAAACATGGAAGGCATGCGCATGAAGCGTTGAATCACCAGTTCCTGTTTTTATCATTCTGTAAATGCATTTTTTGTTCACTTTTTCCGCCGTAACGTCGGTATATGAATTTATCTTTATGAGCGCGAAGGAAAGATGTTAACAAAAACCATAACTTCACGAAATACATGGTGTTTCAATAGACTTAGGCATGTCACGGCAGTGTATTCTGATGAAAATGGTATAATAGTTATGCGCATAATATGCCAAATATATGCACAGAACGAAATGGCATATTATGTGCATAATATTTGAATATTTGGTGAATAAACATGGAAGGCATGCGCATGAAGCGTTGAATCACCAGTTCCTGTTTTTATCATTCTGTAAATGCATTTTTTGTTCACTTTTTCCGCCGTAACGTCGGTATATGAATTTATCTTTATGAGCGCGAAGGAAAGATGTTAACAAAAACCATAACTTCACGAAATACATGGTGTTTCAATAGACTTAGGCATGTCACGGCAGTGTATTCTGATGAAAATGGTATAATAGTTATGCGCATAATATGCCAAATATATGCACAGAACGAAATGGCATATTATGTGCATAATATTTGAATATTTGGTGAATAAACATGGAAGGCATGCGCATGAAGCGTTGAATCACCAGTTCCTGTTTTTATCATTCTGTAAATGCATTTTTTGTTCACTTTTTCCGCCGTAACGTCGGTATATGAATTTATCTTTATGAGCGCGAAGGAAAGATGTTAACAAAACCATGACTTTACGAAATACATGGTGTTTCAATAGACTTAGGCATGTCACGGCAGTGTATTCTGATGAAAATGGTATAATAGTTATGCGCATAATATGCCAAATATATGCACAGAACGAAATGGCATATTATGTGCATAATATTTGAATATTTGGTGAATAAACATGGAAGGCATGCGCATGAAGCGTTGAATCACCAGTTCCTGTTTTTATCATTCTGTAAATGCATTTTTTGTTCACTTTTTCCGCCGTAACGTCGGTATATGAATTTATCTTTATGAGCGCGAAGGAAAGATGTTCACAAAACCATGACTTTACGAAATACATGGTGTTTCAATAGAGTTAGGCATATCACGGCAGTGTATGCTGATGAAAATGGTATAATAATTATGCGCATAATATGCCAAATATATGCACAGAACGAAATGGCATATTATGTGCATAATATTTGAATATTTGGTGAATAAACATGGAAGGTATGCGCATGAAGGTTGAATCACCAGTTCCTGTTTTAATCATTCTGCAAATGCATTTTTTGTTCGCTTTTTCAGCCGTAACGTCGGTATATGAATTTATCTTTATGAGCGCGAAGGAAAGATGTTCACAAAGCCATGACTTCACGAAATACGTGGTCTGCACCTCCCCGAAAATTATCGTAGTTGGAAATGTTACCGTCAGGGACCGTATAGTCGTAAAAAAAGAAGATCGTATTTAACAAGTTGCCCACGCCATGGTTGCTATCTCGTTCGCTTTGCCGTTCTCTCGCCTCGTGCCTGATTCCGCCCTGTGTTTCGACTCGTGCCTCGTTTTGTGCTTCGCCTTGTGCTACACTTCCTTCCTAGAAGATATGTTCTTTTAAGAACTGCTATTTTGCAGTACCTTTAAAGGACTATTTTTTAGATTTAGCAATCGACGCTACGCTTTCCCTTCCTTGCCCACTTATCCTTTTTTCCTACCATACATTTCCCTTCTTTCGCTACCTTAACCTGTTCACCCTTCCTCTTCATTCTTCCAGCATTTTCCAAATATCCTTTTCTGTCACCCCTGCGAGTAACCCTTGAAAATAATAGTGAATAATATGCACATCGTATTCAAATATTATGTAAATATATATTAGGCCACATCAATGGCATAAAATGTACATTATATGTACATAAAATGTGCATATTTTGGTATAATGTCTTCATAAATTGCGTATATATCTGCACAATATACCACATCAATGGAATAAATTGTGCGTAATATGTACATAAAATGTACATATATATGGTATAATGTCCTAATAAATTGCGTTTACATGTTCATAATATGCAAATATATATTATGCCACATCAATGGTATAAATTGTGCATAATTTGTACATAAAATGTGCATATATATGGTATAATTTCCTCATAAATTGCGTATATATGTGCATAATATGCAAATATAAATTATACCACATCAATGGCATAAATTGTGCATAATATGTACATAAAATGTGCATATATATGGTATAATGTCCTCATAAATTGCGTATATATGCGCATAATATGCAAACATTATGCCATTCCATTCAGTGCATATATTTTGCATATTATGCGCATATATCGCAATTTATGGGGACATTATACCATTTATATGCACATTTTATGTACATATTATGCACGTTTTATACCATTGATGCGGCATAATATTCGCATAATATTTGAATATTATGTGCATATTATTCACTTTGTGCTGTGTGGGGTGTTTGCAAAGGGTGCATCCAGAGGGACATATATATATCCCTCTGGATATTAGAGGACATTATAATGTCCTCTGTTTTTTCATACCATCAAAACTAATATCCTGGTTATCTCATATAATACAACTGATTCACACATAATTATACATGTCCGAGCATTTCATGAAAATACATGTATATAATATTATGCTGAAAACTTATATGGCCTATGTACATGTTGATTTTAATCTTCAAGGTATTTAATTGAAAAATTTCAAACCTGACAGATATCTCGTACCCGGTTCCCGTACAATTTGTATACCTGAGTATAGAACAACGTAGGATCAAACTACATATGTGTACACAAGATATATGAACAAATATAATTTTTGTATAGAAAAATTAGAGGTGGGCAGACTACAAACAAGGTCAGACTATACACAAATATATACAATATCCATTTTCCCTTTCAAATTCCAATACACATTTTCCTTCCCAATTCCACAGCAGACTTGGTGTCAGCATATAAACTTTGCATGGCATGAATATATTTATTATTAATATAATATATAGTTTTGTTGCTGTAGTTGTATAATATAGTATAGTATTGCCACTTATATTAGACTTATGTCAATCGCTGGAGTGATGATGGGTGCTGCCTAGTGGGGGTTCAGCCTGCACACATCTATTTCTCAAAATGCTGAAATAAAAAAATAAGCAGCATTTTTGGCTTTGAAGTAGTGAAGAAGATTAAGAAATATTCATGTTTTTTCACTTAAACTGTAAAAATTAACTAAATTTACAAAATATTAGAAATATTTATGCACCTTATTTTTTGGCTTAAAGAATGTGATTTTTCCCTTAAAAAACAAGGAAAACCACCCTGCCCCTTCCATTGTTAATTTCAAGGTCAGATTTTGCTTAAATACCTCCTTGCTGTAATCTGCATGGTATGAACCATGAAATGAAATGTAAGAAAAGATATGCACGGTGTTCCAGATTACTCAATGTTGCCATATTTGTTTCGACATCTGATAAATCATCACTTCTCTCTTTCACCATAAACAATATCAAAGGGTAATAGAAAGGTGGCGTGAAAGAAGTAATGTTATGAAGAAATGACCAGGGTGTTGATTTTCAAAATCATCTTCAGGAGTAGTACATGAAGACGACATTGAACGTCCAAACCCAGGTCACTTCTTAACCGTCATCGTATATGAAAGGGAACTTTTGTTCCCTTCTCAGAAAGTGGGGTCCCACTGGACAAAGGGGAACTTTGGGGACTAGTGGAATTTAAATGTTGGCCAAACTCCAACCAGCCAGACCACAACTGAGAATTTTAAATTGCATCTTTTAAAGGTTAATAAAAATAATGTGGAATCACAAAGTTAAAGTGTTTCATTCTAACTAGCACCTCAATATGTCTCCATAAACTTCACAAAAGCAAAGTTTCAATGTAGCATTTAAAGCACAAGAATTTTGATTTTAAATTTCATTTTTCCCAGATTACTGCACAGGGCTATCCAGTTCTCCTGTCCTCATGCTGGTACTTGGATGCCCTCAGTTCTGGAGGAGACTGGAAAAAATATTATGAATGTGATCCAGAAAACTTCCCAGGAACACCTGAGCAGAAAGAATTAGTACTAGGTGGTGAGGCCTGCATGTGGGGAGAGGTAGTAGACTGGACTAATCTTGAATCCAGAGTATGGCCAAGGGCTTGCGCAGCAGCAGAAAAGCTTTGGTCTTCTCCTGAAGCCTTTGGCAAGAAATCAAGGTCCAGCCATTCTTCACCCTGGTTCAGATCATCAAATTTAGATAATTATGACATTAATGAGGTAGCAGGTAGGTTAGAAGAACACAGATGTCGCCTGGTTCAGAGAGGTATCCAGGCCCAGCCTCCAAATGGAGCAGGTTTTTGTCCAGGAGAAAGGTGGTAACAATTCCATTCCCACATTCCATGTCTATATCAAACAAATGAATTCAGTAGGCAGCTATGTTGATTGGGGCAGCCTGTTAGATGTGCAACAACAAATGGAAGTTAATGCTGAAGAGAACAACTGTTAAAATAATTCAACTCTTTGTTGGAAGGTATTATTTTATTAAAGCTATTTCATACAAAATGAAAAAGAAAAAAAGGTAGTATGATTATTTTTGTAAAAAAATGCATTCAAATAAAATAAAATTGAGACCATGTCATCAAAATATTTTTCATTCATCACTTTAGTATTTACAACATGAAAAAATATCATGGACACACAAATTATTTAAAATCCTAGCCAATTGATAAAAATATTGAACAAAAGAATCAAGAAAAGCATCATATTTGACGGCATATAAGATGTAATTTTGTCCAAAACCATGGCTCAAAAATCACCACAGGTCTTAGGGGTCGTGCATAAACTATGCTACCATTTTCAGTGATTTTTTTACCCCCTCCCCCACTTCGTTGACAACCATAGTATTTTTTCCAACCCCCCCCCCTCCCAAGATGTAACGTTGTCTCTAAAAATGAAACTTACAATTCAAAAATATTTTCTCTATTATTGAGTGAGTTTATTTTGAGGGATAGGTTGAAATAAGACAAATAAAGTAGCCGAACTAGATATTATAGAACTATCTAATATCAATTGTAACAAGTAATATTCATTTTTAAATTCTAAAAATTAACCATGAATCACGATGCAAGGTACATACTGTGCTCATCTACTTTGTTCTCTCCCCTCCCCACATTTCTTGCTGCTGCCTTGAAAATTGTTGTCACGAGGTTGCTATTTAACCCACAAGAAGGTTAAAATGTAAGCAATTTGATGATATGAAAACTTGCAACATCGTAGAGGGAGGCAATGGTTCAGTTACATTGAGTTAAAGTAGAAGCTTGGGGTGTAAGAAACACCTCCTGCGCTCTTCCTCATGTTAAAATATGTAGTATTGTTGATTCAATGCTGACGAGTAAGAAACATAATGTACCAGGTCACTGCCTGCCAGTGGACAACGACGACTGTACACCAAAAATCCCCGCGCGGCACCGTCCCCCTACCGGGTGTGTGAGGCCAAATCTGGGTCACCCTCGAATTTTCGAAGGCAAACATATTAAAGAAAACCTTTGTAAGGAAGGTCTAGTGGGGGGGGGGGGGGTCCCTCAATCAACCTTTACCCTCGTAAATACTTAAGATATGGTATGAAATGGGGTAGGGCGACACCAGACGTGAGATAAAGAATTTTGACTCACACCAATGCTTTAGAAACAAGTATACAGTAAGTCCTCGACTTACGCGGATCCGAGTAACGCGGATCCGGAGTTACGCGGATGTTCAGTTAGGCTGGTGACATGCTTGCGCTTTCTCCTTTTTTCTGTTGCCGCGACAGATACACCGGGTGACGACCCGCGATTCATTGTCAAGCGCGTAAGAACTGATGCCAAACTACGGCCGTTCGGAACGCCCACTCTACTACCACGGCGCGATAAGCAGCGGCACATTCGCAAGTCCTCGGTATGGGGAGTGTACATCGATTATTTATCGTGTCGCGACATAAACACGACATGCAGGGCTTTCTCCGCGACAAATACGCGGCGACAGTGCGCCAAAAGTGAAACGCATAGAATAGCATTGGGTCGGTCAAGCTTGCGACCAGCGACTAGTGGCGAATTTCAAAACGCTGCATGTCGCGTTTTAGGCGCGTCACGACAAAAGACTGATGAGCAACGTTTCTTTTTCTTCAATACCAAGAAACAGCGAGCGCGATTAGTAGATCATCACTTTCCGAACTCATTACGCCGACGAGACAGCGTTCAGAACGCTCGCAGTTTGGCGTCACCTCCTCCGCGACAAAGTCGCAGACCCCCACCCGGAGTTTATGTCACGGCAACAGAAACTCGGAGGAAACGCAAGCGTGTCCATGGCCTTTGGCTCCATAAGAACCTGTGTTTGACCTTTTACTAGCTGTCGCCGCATATCTGTCACGGCGAAAGAAACGCGAAGAAAACGTGAGCCTGTCTCCGATCTTTCACGGCATCGACGTCTTTTTTTCGGCTTAGTTTGGCCTTCCCGCGTAAGTCGACGCGTAGTTAATTTTCTACTCCATAGGTGACGCCTGTTGTCCATCACAGCAAAAAAACACGTTCGAGCAGCAGATAGACGAACTTGTGTTTCCGTTGTGACTTGATCGTTATTTATCAAGTTCGAGAAAGTTTTCTCGTAAAATCATGAAAATCGTCTTCTGTGTTTATTATGGATGTAAACCCTCATAATGGCTGAGAAACGAAAGAGTGGTGAGATTTATACGAGTGGCAAAAAGAAAAGTAGGGATATAAGTTTGGAAACGAAACTGGAAATTATTAAGAGACATGACAAAGGTGATATGTTTGTTGAAATTGCTCAAGCTTATGGGACGAATGAGACAACAGTTAGAACAATTGTTAATGGTAAAAGTCGAATCAAAGAGCATATACGTATTTATTAAGATTTTTTACCAATTATGAACAGGCATTCACATGAGTATGATAATTTCAACAAATTTTCAGTTTTTTAACATTTTGTATAATAATACTTATTTTAGATTTAAATATCCGTTGAGATAAATATTGGATTTGTGTTACTCTCGGAATTTTCGTATCATGTTAACTTAACGGCCTCTCAAAAGATGGCGTTTTCTGTAAACGTCGCCGTTCGCCGCCAATCGCAGTAAAAGTGGCACCGCTAATGGTTCAAAAATGGATATGTAAGTTGTTGTGTTTCGACTTACGCGGATTTCGACTTATGCGGAAATTTTTGGGACGAATTAACCGCGTAAGTCGAGGACTTACTGTATTGCCACTAATAAGACCCACATCACAATATATCACACTTCACCTTAATCTTAAATAAATTATAACGAGCAAATGGATAAATTATGACACATCATGAATCGACAAACCGGATGAATGAGCAAAAGATGAAATAAGCATGAAAAGAATTAACAATAAATGAAATGACACATTACAGAATCGTCCCCTTTTAGCATTACAGATGATTGAACCCAAAACATACTCTTCACACATGAGGTGGGGATCGATTGAGAAAGATAAATTAAGATTGGGCTCTGAGGGAGCTGATCACCAAAATTATTCCCTGAATAAAAACAGTTGGAACTCATCAGTCTCTTCAACTCTTGACGAAAATGGGCTAGAGAAGCATGAAATAATGATTGCAATGTTTCGTGTCTTCGTCGGGGAAAACTGGTGGTTCCCTATCGGGATGGGGGAGGGGTAGCACTTGAAGGGTGTATGGTAGATGTTGGTCGTGCACGACCGGTACTTATTCGTCCTGATGGAGTATCCCTTCGTAGGTGAGAGACAGGATCGTGGATTTATGAAGAGGATTAGCCAATTCCTTCAGCCGTGGGCCAATTACAGGCGTGCAGGGACCAGCTTTCCCACTTTGGCAAGCAGTCGGCGCCCGCCTTCTGCTGATCACCACTCGATCGCCGATTTCGGTCTCCACTCCCTTGTTTCTCTAATCACAAAATGACGGGATGTCTGCAGCTCGTCCCGAATGCTCGGGGCCGTGGACTCGCGCCCGTGCTGGAGATAGACTAATCGCCCGACATGCTCCTTTACTCCATCCACTTTGCGCAGCACGTTGCTCGTCCTCCACGGATCACGCCTTTGTTCCCTTACTTCCTAATGAATTCTGCTGCCTCCGACCACTTCACGGCCTCCTTTTATAATTCCCTGGTGAGAGATCGCACACGGGGAGGGGAAGGGGTTTTCTCACTGCGACGGGGGAGGCGGTTACTTGCCATACCTGGAGAGTCAAACATGCCCGCTCATTTCACTAGCCCCCGAATCTGGGCCTATATTCAGCCCAAAAAACCACCTTTTAACCACTTCTCAACTCACACCACGCCTCTCACCCCTCCACACTCACACAAGAAAATACATTGATACTCCGAGCATGTAAGACAAAAAAAAAGAACAGAAAATCACTTGGTTCTTTCCCACGCCTGGGGTCGCCCAATTGTAGGGGTCCTTTGACCACTACAGTAAACAGGCACATTGTAACAGCTACATTACTTTGAGTAACCCCCCCCCCCTTCCCCTCGTAACCCACCGTAGGTTTTTAGGTGACCCCCTCCCCCCCTAAGTTAGTAACAGTTAATGCACGACCCCTTATATGTGAAGGCAATTCCTTCCACAGGCTTAATTCATTCCTGACACTCACTACTGTCGACAAATTTTACCTCAGATGGGCAGTACTACCCAAGGATTGATATGCATAGTTTTTTTTTGCATTGTCTAGAGGCTAGAGTAATTTATCGAATTACCTTTAACTGGTATGAGCTCATGATCATCACAAAACAGCAAGGGTTACTCTCACTTGGAGGTGAGAGTCATGAACAAAATATTTCCCCTAAGAACTGTAAAAAAAAAACTGTTCCTGAATATATCCCACCAAAATGGCAATTTATATTCTCATGCATCTTATATGCCATCAAATACGTACAGTATAAATAATAAAGAAAAATTTTAAAAGTAGAAACCGTTTAATTCAATTCAATTCTTTATTCACCAGTTGACAAATATGTATGCACATTTGTACAGGTTTCGTCAATATAATACATCAAAGTCATAAAGCAGCATACATCAAAGTCATAAAATATCGTTAATAAACTCTGAGACAGAGTAGTAACATTTCTGTAGCAAAAATTTTTTCTTTTCAATTTTGAATCTTTTTATTGATTCAATACTCTTTATACACAATGGAATTTCATTAAAAAATTTTTATTTTTAATAAAATTTTTATTGTTTAGTCATGAATCTAACTATAACGAGGTCTAACAATCTTAGTGAAGCTGCAACCTCAGTGCTATCCAAAGGACTCAACTTCGCTGTAGCTCCCAGCAATGTACCCAGAGGAAATTATCACTGGGATAGAACATGCTATACACAAACTACGGAAACCAGAAGCCGATGAAATTAGGGAGGAAGTCAGCCAAATTATACGGAAAGCGAAACCTCCAAAACCCAATTTGACAAGGGCAGAGAGACAAGCAATCAGTGAACTCAGGGAGAACAATGATTTACTAATATTGCCCGCTGACAAGGGAAACGCAACTGTAATCATCTTGAAGGAAGACTACCAAAGGAAGATCGTCAGTTTCCTGGACAACCCAACCTACAAAGAACTGAAGTCAGATCCTACGGCAAAAATCCAGAGAAACATCAAGGAACTCCTGAAGTATTCATCAATACCTCAGGAGGAGAGACAGCCACTACTCCAGTCAGCTTCTAAACCTCGGCGGCTGTACGGCCTGCCTAAAATACATGAGATATAATAAGGATATAATATAAGGATGGGACACCAATCCAGCCCATTGTAAGTGCAATTGATTTGGCAATGCAGTGCAAATATAAGCAATAAGCTAGCAAAGTATCTAGCCCAAACCCTGCGGCTATTCACAGGCCTAACTGCCACCTATGTGAGGAACTCCTCTCACTTCATTGAAATTATACAGAAGGCCACGACTGCAGAAGAAGATTTACTGGTCAGCTATGATGTAGTGTCCTTGTTCACCAGGATACCAATTGAAGATGCCATCGAAATTACTAAGACACTACCTAACAGAAAGAGGGCTTCCTAAAGATATTCCGAAAATGGTGAAATTTTGTCTAAAAAATTCTTATTTATCATGGAATGGGAAATTCTACGAGCAAACTGAAGGGGCAGCTATGGGATCTCCCCTATCCCCAGTCATCGCAGACCTATACACGGAAGAATTTGAATGGAAACCCCTGGATTCTTACGATAAGAAACCAAAACTTTTTGTGATATATGTCGATAACACCTTCATCATATGGCCCCATGGGAATGAAGAACTGAACAAATTCCTACAGCACCTAAACAGCCAAAAATACCACCATTCAATTCACAATGGAAATGGAAGAAAATAACAGACTTCCTTTCTTGGATGTTCTCGTCATCAAGAAATCAGATGGCAGCTTAGGACACTCAGTTTATAGGAAGAATACTGATGCTAATCATTATTTGAATGCCAAATCTCACCACCATCTTGGCCAAAAAGCATCAGTCATTCAAACCATAAATGCAGATTTGCTTTCCAGAGAAAAACAGTATCTCCTAACCATGCTCCAAATGAATGGCATATAGCCGACAACTGATACATAAAATGGCATGTAAGGAAAACAGAAAACGTAATGTAGCTATGAAGAGAACCATGGAAGCCCAAATACAGGAAAAGGCAAAGGGATACGCTCTCTAACCATACATCGCTGGGACTTCACAAAGGATCGCAAGAGTTTTTGCCAAGCACGATGTCTTGACAAGATTCAAAAGCAAAAAGACCACTGACCTCCTTTGAACCAAAAAAGATCGACACTCCTTTGACATTTACGAAGGAGTGTGTGAAGTAACGTGTAGCTGCGGCAAATCACATATCAGCGAAACATTGAGATCCCTGAAATGCAGAATAGAGGAACACCAAAGGGCGACCAAAAAGAAAAATGCTCGCCATTCTGCGGTTGCAGAGCACACCTGGGTCAGTACCCGACAACATCATAAACTATAAAAATTACAAGATCATCGCCAGAGAAAATTTATTTCCCTCGGCTGATACGAGAGGCGATTGAAATAGCCAAAAACAGAAAATTTTCTACATTTTTGGTTATTTCAACAGGGAAGACGGCTATCCTCTCTCCTCAACGTTCAAACGCCTTTTCCAACAATTAAATTCAAAGGTCCATCCAGCCAATCAGCACACACCTGACTAGCTCAAGCGTTAGGTAATATTGGTAATATGTATTCAGGGTGTCACAAAAAAGGTGCACTGGCTATATATTTTCAGATTCTATACCTGAAATGGAACAAAAAATGTTGAATAAGTTTTTTTAAATTCAGATTCGTTTCGTGTCCGTCTGCATGTGTTTTTTTTACAAAAAATCATAGATTAAGTACAGCTGAATATTCTGCTTTAGAATTTGGTGGATGTTTTAAGCTTATGTACATCTTATTAGGAAAAAAAATTAAAACTATTATGATTTCCCATTTCAAAATGGCAGCCGTTTCATATTTTCAACGGGAAATTGTAAAATAGACTGTTAACTTTGCAAAAACTTTGCCAGAAACAAAAAAATTATAAATTTAATTGTGATTCTAACGGTACATACCTAAATTTTTAAGATTGGTTGAGATTTTACTGAAATTGTTGTTTCTCCGTCATCCTGGGATCACTGTCTACTGAGTACACATGACCCCACCGCAGCGTAGCCACCAATCCAATGGGCGTCTGACAAGGCTGTGAATACTGCCCAACCCCTCCTGAGCCTCCGGCCATTATGACAGCAATGAAACCTGATGCTTGCCGGGAACTCGGAGGGGCCTGTTACAGCAGCTGCAAATAATCAACTGCACATACTGCTATTTGCTGTTAATTATGAAATCCATATCTGTGAACATGGAAACCAACTTTGGCTTTGAAAAACCATCATCCAGAAATAATTAACAGACTAAAGCAAAAAGAAGGATAATGACCACTAAATCTGCAGAGCTGCTGGACATCTTGAAGAGGAAAATACTGCACAGAATCTACAGATGTGTGAACAGTCATAGAAGATGGAAAATGTGCTTTACTCTTGAAATATGTACATAGAAGAGCTTTCCAGAATCTCCACAGGCATAAATTAATTAGACTTGGATGTGCAGATGTCCAATGAATGATAGAGACGAGAGTGGAGGGGTGGAAAAGACGGTATACACGAGGAAAATGGGATGAAAGAGACCAATTGGAAAAGCAAAGGGGAAGACGGCATAAGCAAAAATGCCAAAGAACCAACACCAGGGTCAGGAATTGGAAAGTACAAAAGGACAAAGAATTTCTAGGGCAAAAACCAATCAAGCAGCCCTGGCATTTCTAAGGGCAAAAACCAATCAAGCATTTTGGCTGCGGTGCCAAAGAATTCACACTATTTTTCAAATGGTAAAACTCTTTATTTCAAAATATGTAACACACAATGTCGACAAGTGTAATCTAAACCAATGAAATATGCCTGCTTTTTGTGATTTAATTATCAGTAATTCTAGCAACATTTCGCTGGAAGCTTATCTAGGTTATAAATAATGTTTTAGTTTCTGCTATATAATGAAAGTAAACAGAGGTGTGCTGACACAAAGGTCCTGGAACAAGAATAGGCATCCCATCTCTAGCAAACATACATGACAGCACATGGAATACCTCTCATAAGGTTAGAGTTTATTTTCTGAAAAACTAACTGGGACGACGCAAAGGTAGGTTAAATGGAAAACTAAATATCTGAAGAAAAAGTTACATACATTTTTACCCATTAAACTTTCAATAGTAAAGGTTTCTTGGAAAGAACAATTTGGTGTTTTAAATATTGAAAACTGCAAACAAAGTACAGTCATCGCGAAAGCTTAGAGCGTTGCGCAGTAGACGATTTTGGGACTGGAAGGGTCAATTTTCTAAAAACCGGTTGCTGCGGGTGGAAGGGTGGCACCGGCGGGCTAATGTTTACGATTTTCGTTGCCAACTTTGAAATTTGTAATATGCCTTCAATGAATTTGAATGCCCCAGGTATTCGGCGCAGTGGGTTATGGAGTGGGCGTCGTCCCTTTGGACCTGAGCGCGCGCCAGGGAGTCACGGCCTGGGGATCTCAGGCCGATGGCTTGGATGTGGACTTGTAGTTGCAACAAGTATTTACTATTTTCTACAATATTACACACAAAAAATATCACATTCGTATTTTCATATCGTATCATATTTTCTTTCTTTAATAAATTACGGAAATTATCCAATTTATTTTTGGCATGAAATATATATATGTTCTCTCTGTCTCTCTAGAATATATATTCTTATATTTCCACTCTTTTGTGTTCCCAATGTCCCATTTATTCATCGAATATACATGTACATGGTGCCAATTTTTGACATTATCTTTTCAAGTACTTTTTATTTTCTTATTTCAGTGACTGAAATTTGAGCTAGTGGTATTCAAAGTCCGATTCCATTCATTGCATTAGCTAAGTAAAAAAAGAATTTAGAATGCACTGTTATTTCGTAATTTTATGTTGCATGTTTTAAATATCGATGACATAATTTCACGCTGCTGAAAATTTTAGCAACGTTACTAAAAAAACAACGGAATTGCAATAAGTTTGGTGTCTACTCAATCAGCGTTTCAGCGAAATCACGACTATATTTGTTATTTTTTGTTAATGTTGAAAAAATGTTAATTCGTTTAAAGCAATTGAAATGCCCATCTGTGAGTCATCACGTTAGACCATCTATTCCACAGCCCCGGCCGCGGAACTGAGGTATGGCGTGGAAGGGTCGGCTACCTGCTCCATACTCCATGACGAGTCGAATTGTCCAATACGGCTCGGAATTACATTTTTACGCTGAGATGCTATGTTGGCCATTCTGCCTACCACACGCTCACTTTCCCCTCCGTTCCTTTCCTTTGGCCCTCCCACACATTTCACCCCCTCTGTTCTGCGCATCTAAAGGCCATAAACTCTCACGAGGACTGTAGTAAGAAAATTGCACCAATTGGAAATAAAAGCCAATACCAGACCAATTGACTGATTGGAGATATTTATAAAATAAGTTTTTTTATTGAAATGCACCACATGAAATCTAAGTTCCAACATATGAATATGTACTTTGAAATTGAAATAAAAATTGCAGAGTTTTTATTTTCTTTTAATAAAGTATTTATAAAACAAATCATATTTAGAAAATAACACACTTCTCAATATTTAAATTTTTACTAAACTTAAAATTTATAATTTGCATCTTAAAGCATATTACATGAATATCTGCGGAAAGGAAATAATACTTTTTAAAGAGGTAGATTAGAATAACATATTCTAATGACACTACCAGCTTGTACATAGATTACGTACCAAATATGAGGACCATGATTGATATTCCACCTTTAAAATATTACAGGTACTGCAAGCAAGTGAATTTTTTTTAGCTTTTCAATCAGTAAATTTAACAATTTTCAAACCCAATGATGAATTGGTCCTGAACCTTCTGCTCTATGTACATTTCAATAAAATGTAGACGGAATGTAAAAAAAAATATCCAATAAAAATCACAGATAAAACCTCACTGTAAGTGATGTACGTGTAATATCTCTCCCTTATAACCACCCCCACACGAACTATCCCAATCTACACAGATTCCAACTAGTTCCACCAGGTCACAAGACATTTGCGCATTGCACTGCACACCTCCGAAGCAACATTAAGAGACAATAGGCATCACTTGCAATGTATATGAGAGAGATAATACGATTCATGTCTGAAGGTCTCATGCTTGCTGCGCATGTGATACTGCATGGTTCACACTATTGAGATTCACACTCAAGTTCTCGACAAGTTCTTCCTCTTCATCTTCATCATCCTCGTCACTCTCTTCCGTGCACACCTTTTCAAATCCAGAGTGTGGATCAAGAAGCTGTCCAAGCTTGAAACCACCATCTGATGAAGAATTCCCATACGCTCTCCAGCGTCTAGGGCAAAGAGAGAACCCTTGCCCTTTGCCTTGAATGATAATTAAATCACATATAGTATTAAAGTTATTTTATAATAATAATCACAATTTATTAACAGGATTTCCCCTTTTTAAATACATACATACATTGCACAGAAACAATACAACTTATACTTCCATTATACAACAATAGGGCAATACATTATAAATTTTTCAGTCTGGTCTGCACTACGTGTAACAGTATCGGCATTTGTCACTTTTTCATGATCAATAAATTTTCATTATATCAACATCATAAAATGAAGCATAATACCACACATGAATATCACATAAAAACAATTTTCTTTAAATCAATTAAACAAAATGAGTAAGTAAATAAAATACATAATATAGAAATCAAATATGTATTATCAATTTTCATCAGATCAACAAAATATAAAATGTATATACATCACATGGAATGCATAAATATTTTGATACATAATAGCAAATTAGTCTGAGTACGAAGAGTTCAAAATGTAAAACAAGTTAGTAATAACTGATATAAAAATGGTTGAAAATATAAAGATAAAAAGTAAAATAATACAAATGTATAGCATAAAGGTGACTCAGTCTTGTCCCAACCCAACAGAAGTGTTTTAACCCTTTCGCTACGAACGACGTTTTAGCACGGTGTAAATTTTTCTACGCAAACGAACGAACGTTTTAAAACGGCGTTGCCGCTAAGCTAGCCTTAAGCAGGCCTAAAAGGTGTGTGTCATTAAGGAATTCTTCCTGGGATGCCGTAGGTACCCTTTCTCAGTCCGTGGGAGAGGAAAATCTTGACCCTTCGTTGCAGTACGAGCCCCACTCATAGCAGGTGTCCGCGGTCAGTTGCTTGTCGGTGAAGTGGAACAACAAATAAAGAAGTTTTTGTGTGATTTGCAAATCAAGGGTTATAAATACATTCCTTATGTTTACCTCTACAACTACAAATTTTAAACGGAGTTCTACCGTTGTTTTTAAAGAGGTTCGTGTGCAAAGGAATCTCAGAACTAATTTTGGGTCAGTTATTTAGTTGGTTAGGGAATATGACATATTTTGCAATCTTTGTAGAACAATGACCAATACATCTCTCTCTCTCTCCAACGGCGCTACAGCCCTAGTTGAGCCTTGGTCTCATCAATTTTCCATCTCCATCCATCTCGGGTCTCTTGACTGTTCTCTCCAGTTCCTCATCCCTAGTAGGTCTCTTGCACCCTTGCTTACGTTATCTTCCCACCTTGCCCTTGGCTTGCCCACTGGTCTCTTTCTTCCCATAATGACCAATATATATTTGTCTTTTTCTGATGTTGTGTAAACACACGGTCTCATGCTTAGGTAAAAAAAAATTGATACCACTCTGTTTGTATCTCCATTTGCAATGATATTTATTTGCTTATAGCAACTCGGTCGCACTTTATGTACGCATTGTATATTGTTTTTTCAATATTTTTCCCAGTAGGTTTATCAATTCTCATTGTCTTCATATGAACAGATGGCTGGGTGTGAATAATCTTTACATGTGCGCAAAATACAGACCCATCAAAAGTAGGCAATTTTGTTACCCATCAAATAAATGAAGTTTCAGGTTTTACTGCATTGGTGTTCAGTAAAAATGTTGTGCTTTTTCCTCCGTGAAATCTGATGACAGACATCTGCTTTTCCAATTACTTGCTGCGGATTTACCCCAAAGAGTGTTGGCAATGCATAGAAAGGACTTCCCTCGACGCATCCTCAGGCATCAAGCCTTTAAACTGGAAACCTCTTCGATGCATTTTCAAATCAAACATTTATTTACTTTGAATTTAACAGTAGTCGGAGGATGTAAATGGTCGCAGTACGCACACGTGGGTAAAACCCTTTTCCTTGCGATTGAAGTAAAGGAGCAACAGAAATTTTTTCAATGGACAAGGACCCAAAGGTGCCAGGACGAGGGGCAGATTTTGCACCTAGGTGTGAAGTCTGTCCCTTGTTGTGGTGGCCTTTGTCACATATGCTTTGGATGTTTTTGGTGCCCGTGGTTCTACATGTTATGTGCGGAAGCCAGAGGATGGGGAAGGGACATAGTTCGTATATATGTGTGAAGTTTGTCCATTCCTGTCAGAGCCCATCCCGTCTGCCTCAGTTTCTCGTTGATATGTAATGGACACATATCGTTTTCTGTCTTTTGCCTGAATTCAACATCTTCAAATATATTGGTTGTCGCAGTACCCGTTTCCGTGGTATATTCTATTTTTTTCAAGTGCGACGGATGCATCGAGCTATGAATTCAGGAGAGGAATCCGATTTCACTAGCTTCGAATCGCAGGATGTGGATATTGAAGACTCCGGCTCCGAATCAAGCATTTCCGAAGAAATGAGCTCCGACCTGGAAGTTGCAGCGACACCGTCGCAAAAAGGACTGTGGTTTGAAATTTCGACATTTTAATCCTCCTCCTCCTGCACCACCAAGGTTTCCTTTCAAAGGGAATTCTTCATTGAACTTCGATCTGGACCCTGAGTGTGGTGCTTTGAAGTATTTGGATTTTTTTTTGACGATGAACTCATCGAGTTAATCACAGATGAAACCAATCCTAACGCTAATGACTCGTTGAAAAATGAAATGGGACTGAGTAGTGGTAGTGAAAATCAGTGGTGCACCATCACTAGCACTGAGATTCGAGATTTTTTGGCTTTTACGATCTTACAGAGCATTGTGCGAAAGCCAGACACGGAGTTTTATTGGCCGACAAGGCCGATACTTGCTACTCCATTTTTTGGTCAATGTCCTACCTAGGGATGGGCCACTCTGAAAATTAACTCGGTAATTTTCGTAAATTACCTCTGTACTTTTCGTAATTTACCGTTCCCCTTGAAAATTACCGAAATTTTCTCGATAGTTCAACTATGTTTGAGATAATTTTTCATACAGGCATATTCACAGCATGTTCACATTTCCTACGTGTTTAATAATAAATTGAGGTATGTACAACTTATTTTTGGAATATTTTACTTAAATTATAACATTATAAGAGTAATGCATTAGAATATTCTTCTTGAAAATTTCTCATACTTTGACAAAAGAAAGCTAGATTGCGTGTTGCTGCCATAGTTCTTTTTACAATTTAAAAAATTTCTAATAGATTAATGTTGCATTAGGTTATGGTTTAAACATCGCTATTCACTTCTTCCTTTTGCAATTGGCTTTCCTATTTAACCATAAGTTTGCTTTTAAATGTTTAAAACTAAAAAAAATACTGGAAAATTACGGTAAGTTTTGAAAATTGCCGTTAGTTTACCACGTGGTGGTATTTTACCTCAGATGATAATTACGATAACTATCCCGTCTCTAGTCCTACCAAAGATTTGTAAAAACAAGGCAGCATCTACATTTTGTGAATAATGCCGACTACCATCCCCAAACCCACCCGAATGCAAAACTAAACAAAATCTGGCAGGCGTTGGAGGAGTTCAAGGCACTCTACACTCCAGAGAGGGGTGTAACAATTGATGAAAGCCTGCTACTTTTGAAGGGGAGATTGGGACGGTGGCAGCTCATGCCGCGGGCTCGCTTTGGCATAAAATTCTTTGTTTTAAGTGAATCGAAGAGTGGGTATGTATCATATATATTGGGAAGAGAACCGTGATAGACTAAGACTTCGGCCATGTGATAACCGTGATAGACTAAGAAATGCCTATGTCCTCACAAGTTGTGATATTGCAAATGAAAGCACTGCTTGACAAAGGGTACTGTTTGACCACGGACAATTTTTACACGTCACCCGAGTTGGCCGAGGTGCTGGTTTTCCAATCCATGGATACCTATTTTGTAAATTTAAACTCATTTGACCATCTTGCCTTCGGTCATTCACCACTGGTATTCACTAAGAGATCTTGTTCATGCTTCCCACTTTTAGTGACTAGCAGCAATGTTAGCACTCATTGCACATCTTTTATTATCCTCGTTAGCGTACTTCAAAATAGAATGTTTATGCATTATCTTCCTGATTGATACCCCACCATGGTAAATTCAGAGCTTCTGGTTTAAGGATTCAAGTTATTTATTTCAACTTGCACCAAGAACAATTTCACATTTAATTAACTAAGTATACAAATTTATAAGCATGAACTTTTTGCATCGCACTTGGAAAAATTTCCAAATTCTTTCTTATTGTGAACACATTGAGTATTGTAGAGCATAAAACCATAATTAAACCACAAAGCAATGATTCTCAATCTATAATTTCTCATGCATATCAATTATCAATTACACGGTTTCCCATGACTTTTACACATTCACAAAACACTAATTCGTTTTGTACGACAATTTTTTTGGAATGCATCTCCTGTGTTAAGAGGGGTATACCTGTACCTGCCCATAATACATGGCTCTCTAAAATATTGCTTGACACTATGCAATTGATTAAGAAATTGTTTCACAGAGGTCAATATTTCTGCCACTTAAAGAGAATAAAAAAAGGTAATGGAGACCTTTAAATAGATTATGCAAAGACTCCGTTTCAATTATGTATTATAGTTTTTCAGTAAGGTTATAATGATAAAATTAAAAAAATATAATCCATGCATCCATAATCAGATTAGCAAACATGAAAAGCTTCCATGTAAGCCATTATTGTTAACCTTCACCATCATTAAGAGAACAAATTTAATACTTACTTTGAAGTTTGATGAATGCCACTGATGATATAACAATGAAGCAAACAAGAAGAACTGAAACAACAACTAAGATTATTTCAGTAGTATACGAGAGATATCTCTCCTGTTTCAATTCAGCGAAGATTTTCGTAGCCTGCACATTAGTATCTGGAAATAGACAGAACAACTAAGGTGAGATAAATGGAACACAAGCATATCAAAAGCATGCTCAGCCAAAAATTGATATTTTATAAGTTCTACCCAATTTTTTAAGGCCCAAAAGAAGAAAAAGAGGCTTAAATCATGGAAACTTTTCAATTACAAAAGCTAGTCATAACATTCTGTTTGCTATCGGAAAACATTTTTAAATAATGAAAAGTTTCAAACAACTGCAAAGTGACCCCTAAGGCTTTTGAAAAATTGGTGTTAGACAGCATCTTTCCTTTCTTTAAAAATATAATTGTCCCTCAACAACAAGGCCTCACACCCAGTCGTTCAACGACTAACAAACCTGCTAGTCTATGGGGAATACATTAACAAAGCTCTTAGAAGTGGGTTACAAGTTGATTCAGTATACATACACGGATTTCTCGAAAGCATTCGATAGTGTTGATCATGATATTTTAATTTAAATACTTGAGGCACTGGGTGTAAGCAGGTAAAACTTTGCTCTGGATGCAGAGTTACCTGACTGAGAGGAAGCAGATAGTTAAAGTAAAATCCTTTTAATCAACTGAATACTAAATAGAATCAGGTGTACCCCAGGGCTCACACTTGGGTCCATTTCTCTTCAGTATATTTATAAACGATATTACTTCAGTATTACATGACACTCAATTCTAATTATTTGCTGATGACCTAAAAATATAAAGGTCAATTAATTGTGATAAAGACTGTGATGTCCTATAAGACAACATCAACTCATTATGTACTATGTATCCTGGTGTGATAAAAACAAAATGCAATTAAACATATCCAAGAGCAATATACTTTCACTATTCAGAAAAATGTCCCATACTACAGTAAAACCCCTAAATTGCACTTTTGTAGGGACCCTAAAAAAAAGGTTCAAATTGCGGGAAAGTGCAAATTGCGGGAAAAGTAGAATTTTCACTTCTACAGCCATGTTCCTTCACTGGAGTAAGGGTAAAAATAAGAAATAGACTGATAAACTGAAAAAGAGCAGTGTCATAATTTATTCATTGAACTAGCTCTTCTCATTAATTTATATACGATGAAAAAAAAAGACATTGAACACCTTAGATGAATAGAAATGTGAAAATTATTTTTTTCCTTCATTATTGATACAGAAAATAAGGGATTACTACATATCGCACAAAATCAAGATCAAATTATAATAAATAAATAAAATATTATAATAAATAAAAGTTACAGAAACAGCTTCTTAAAAATTCACTTCACTCATGGTAACTGTGGACCCTACCCATAAATAATAATAATACATATATTAACTTCAGAAAATAATATTTTTGAATCCATCCAACCAACCATTGGATGTTGTGAAATTTTCAATTCCCAATCTTGTGTCGATTTGCAGAGCTTTTTCTTGTATGATGGCACCGCATATATAGGGATATTTGAAGACCTAGCACTCAAAAACCGCTCTTTAAGTAACCCTTCCATTTATCCATACTTAGAATTCTTAACATATTTTCTCTTTTTAGACAAATTACCGCACTGGTTGGCTTGTTTCAGAATCCCATCGCGATTTCTCACAATTATAGTATTTAATTTAGAGATAAGCTATCGTAGCAGTTTCGCTAGATCGACGCGAGTTCCACCATGAGAATCGACTTGTTCTAAAACTTCAATTGTCTCCTTGATAGAAAAAGTCCTTTTTCCTCCTCGCTTTTCCATTGCCAAGCAGGATAAAATTACGCCCCAGTTTAGTTGAGGATGACTTAACAACACTTGAGAATCTGATCAGCCGTGATGTTTGACTAGTCCAAACAATTGTTCAACTAAAAAATAAACTTTATGATTCAGTCTAATTAAGGTACGATAACGAAAGTTTAATTCATTTGTAGCCTATCCTAGTTATAACTCGGGAATCGAGGCAGTGCAAATGATCTGTTGTCCACTAGTACGAGTTCTTTCATTTTTCATCATGTCTGGATAAGAATCCATTTTCATTCTCCAAAGTTTCTACTTCGGTAAAAAATGAATACTCCTCCGCAGGTTTAATTACATTGTATAAATTACGTAGTTAGCTCCTAGCCTTACAATGTATTCATTTCATACCTTGTATCATTTCCTGGCAGATTGACGAGTTGACGTAGTTCCAATTTCTGCTACGAGTGGCGCTGTAAACTATCCCCGCCAAATTCAAATTCTTTCTTCAAACAGGTCCTATTACTGCTCTCTTTCGTATTTTTTCCGCAAATATGAGCAGGACAAAGTCAAAAAGTGTTTAACAAAGGATTATATGCTTAAGTAATGGACTTTGAAAGTTAAATTTTATTTTGATTGAGCGCGTTGTGGTGCAAATAGCGGGAAAACTGAAAAATGTAGTCTAAATTCGGGGTTCTGCATACATTGGAAACATAGGAAATGGAATGGGACTTCGTAAAAGTGGTGTAAATTGCGGGAAAACGTAATTTCCGATAACGCAAATACGGGGTTTCACTGTATTTGAATATAAGATGAAAGGTGAAATTATTAATAGAAAGGTGTCAATCAAAGATCTGGGAGTGACCTTTGACTCATCTATGTCCTTCATCGAACACATCGAATACTCCAGAAAGAAAGCTCTGAGAATGTTGGGATTTATTGCAAGAAACACTAGGGAGTTCAAAAACATTAACTCCTTCAAATTTCTTTATTGCTCATTAGTGAGACCTCATTTGGAATATGCTTCCACAATATGGAATCCTTATTATTATATACATAATAAAACCATTGAAAGGGTTCAGCAGAAATTTTTACAACTAATTAACTTTAAGCTAGGACATGAAGTAGAAAACATTTCCTATGACAGTATTCTTAGTGTTCTTGACATAAAAACCTTGTCCTTTAGGCGCATTATATCTGATTCGGTTGCCCTTTATTAAATAATAAGTGGCAAATGTGATTGTCCTAAACTATTGAGTCATATAAAATTCAGAGTACCAACATATTCCACTAGTTTAATGAAAAGAGAGATGGCACTTTTCCACAAATTTCCATAAATTTGTGGAAAAGTGCCATCTCTCTTTTCATTAAATCAGGATGTCATTCCACTATATCTCGCCTGCCTCAGTTACTTATATTCCACTAGATTCCACCATGATTTTTTTCTCAACATTCACCCAACAAACTATTCCTACAGTTGTGTAATGTCTAGAATACAGAGATTAGGTAATGTTTATATGGGTCCTAATCAGGGTTTCCACCTATCCTCTTTTAGAGAGGACATCCTCTTCTTGTGGCAAAAGTGGCTTCTGATTTTGTGAACAAAAAACACTAGTAGTGATGTGCAAGTACTCAAAATTCGAGTCGAGTAGTTGGTACTCGACTTGAGTACTTTGAGTATTTTTACGAAAGTCGAGTCGAGTCGACGGAGCCACCAAGGCCAATAGGTTCAGAAATCTGCCGACAGGAAGCGCTATCATAGTAAACTTGCCTAAAATCGTTCATTTCATGGAAATGTTCCTGATTAAACCAGTGTAAATGTTCCAGTGATACAAAAATGAGCTTTGATATAAGTTCTAGTTGCATTCTTTATCTTTCAATACAGATACTTCTCAAGTATGTAAGTTTTTATACAAGTACTGTAGTAGTGTAGAGCAAAGAGAATGCCTGGCACTTTTATCCTCAGGCCTTCGCACTGAGCGCTTTTGGCAGTCCAGCGAACGGCTACGCGTCCTTGGCCTGCCTCTCACTCTCCCCTCAACCACTCCGGGTCTCTCTCTCTCGGGGCCTGCGGTCCGGGCGCTCAGTGGAGGTTCGGAGTGAAGCGATATTTTTTTCTCGAGTAAGAATCAAATTTCATCAAAAGTATCACATTTCACTCATCGCTTTCCCACACCTGAACTTCTCAGGTGGCTTCCACTAGTAGGGCAGGAGGGGGGTTTGCTTTCGGGAGCCTCAGCAGCCAACTTCCATGGTTCCAACTAGTTCCAACATCAGCCACAACACAGGATGACCATTATTTAGGACAATTTGAATGATATCCAAACCCCTCAAAGCATGAAAGCATGTCGCACTTCTTCATTGGCAGTTTTCTGCAATGGTACCGCCAAGGCCAACCTGGGCCTCCGATTCAGCTGACTTCTTTGTCTTTGCTCTCTCCCCCCACCCCTTCCCATACCAAATACTTTTTTCAGGTTCGCTTCGGGAGGACGGTGGTAAATCATTCCGTGATGAGCACAGGCTGACAGTGTCTTCCCCCTCTCGGCTCGTATTTCGGCTCGGGTGATCCTTAGACACCACCCGGGATCATCCGGGGGTTGCATCCTGCTGCTCCGAGGCTCGCTGACTCAAAAAGCATTGACTGCTAATTCCCCCGCCTGCCCCTCTCACACCTCCCTATGCTGCTCTCTGGCTTAGGATGAGAAAACATCAATGCTAATTTTTGGACAAAAAGAAACGGCGCAGGACACATTCTGCGAGAACGATATGGGATTCATACAAGAAGATCGCTCCTTCGCCTAAGGTAAACAATGAATGTTGCCACTAACAATTTGTAATGTACATTGTTTACTTTGCCTAAGGTAAACAATGAATGTTACCATTATCAATTTGTAATGTACATAGTTTACTTGCGTCATAATTTTTACGGATGATTCGGAAGTACGGCGAAAGCCGAAAGCCAACACTGGGTTGAAAATGCTCGAATGAAGAGGGAAGCTGTTATTTCACTCGATTCAAATTGTAATCTTACCCCGATGGCAGCGGTGAGGTAGATTTCACACTTCCTCGTGATTTTTCCACACCCTGAAATTATGTTGCGTAGGGTCTGAGAGAGCTTTGAAACGCATTGTCACATCAATAGGACAAGTAATGTACCTAGAGCATCGGAGCATGCGAAGAGAGAATCGTAACTCCGATCTCAAATTACATAGGTACATTTTCTTTTCAAGGTGATACATTGCCGCAAAGTAATTTCTATTTGAATAACTTTGTCCCTTGTAGTAGAAGGTGCCTGTAAATTATGCAACCTTGATGACATAAACGAAAAATCGTACTCGTTATGGCGATACGAGAGAAATAACCACTCGCTACAACTGTCCAACTTCAAATGTTATTACCATGAGACCAACCATTGGTAAAAAAATCACTCGCTACATCCAGATTATCGCTATACAGTAGAACCTCTTTTTTACAAACCTCTAATTTACAAAATGACACCAATTTACAAACTATTCTGCCGGTCCCGATCTTTGTATGTAGGAAAACCATGTAAAATGACCTCCATTTTACAAAACCTCCATTTTAATGATTTACAAAGTAAAGGGCCGGTCCTTAGGAGTGAATGACCCCTGTTTTACAAAGTATTTGAAATGGTTTTGTCGCAATGTTTTGAGGTCAATGCATCACTCAATGTGTAAACATTCGGCATTATGCGAACATTTCAAGTATGAGCATTTCAAATTCAAGAAATTGTAGAAAAGGTATCGAAAAACCTTAACAACATTTTTAAATTTAATGCACGCTGCCTTTGCAGATATTTTTGGGTCACGTCTAGCGATGTTTTTCTCTGCGCGAACGACTGAAACAACGGGTTGCGGTCCGAGGGTGATTAGTCGGGAAAGCCATCTCAAGTAAACAAAATTTGGTCCGATTATAAGGTAGATATTTATTTCACTTATACTTGTGGTCAACTTGAATAATATATGATCCTGGATACAAAGGCTTCTTTTCTAAATCGATTTTCACGTCAGATATAAAGAAGAAAGAAATTACTAAGTTTCCTCTTCATTTGCTGTAATTTTAATGGCCTTTAACCGTATAGGCTACAATAAAATTTCCACCAGGGTATATTACTCTCTCAGGAAACATGTGAATTGGCCAGCTTATCAAGTCTTTCTTGAAGATGGTCACCTGAAAACATTGTGACCACAGTCTACACGGATTAGCCGTTACAATGTCTTCGCTCTCAATAGCTGGTTTGAGTTTCTTCTTTCCCTTGTTATCAGTTCCTATGTCATCCGAGAGTGGCTCCCACCTATAACTTTGTTTCCAGAATTCTTTGAAACCAGAAAATTACATTGTAACATAGAGTAAGTATATATAGAGTGGCAACGAGATAGGGAGATTCGGATATAACTTTTTAAATGATATTTTGGCCTATAGATGGAAGAGGTGTATCGAAGTAGCAGTATAAGCTGGAACAATCGAGCTCGGCTTCAACTTCGGCACACGGACACTTAATTCAATGTCACTTCATTGAAATAACGTTCTAATGATACTGTCGGTATCAGTTTGTTTATTAATCGACACATAGCAACGCATGTCAAGACCGTCGAGACGTAGCCTCCAAGCGAAGGCTACGGTGGATACGGTCAAGCCGTCTGTGCAAACATTTGAATTTTAATTTCGGAACAGATATAATCGTGAGGGTGGGACTAATGGAAACATGAAATCAATATTGTTTTTAATTTCAACTCGGAAAAAAATTATTTAGACGATATTTTGAAGCTATGATTTTATTATATTTATTGTAAGTTATTCACTGAATCGTAAATGAATCATAAAGAAAACTGGTGTAGTCATATGTCTGTCATTTCTTTTCTTTATAATTTCTCTTTTCTAAATTTTGCATTAATACACTACATATACGAGGTGTGATAAAAAATAATGGGAATTTTTGTTTTTCTTAAAGATTATTTATTTATTAATCAATATCCTTTTGTTCCCTTCAAAGTAAACCCCCTTAGATATAATACACTTGTGCCAGCGGTTTTTCCAATATTTGATGCACTTTCGGAACTCACTTTTCGGTATTGAGTTCAGCTCCTTCAGCGATTCTGTTTTTATCTCATCAACGGTGTCAAAACGTCGTCCTTTCATGGTTCTCTTCAGCCTCGGGAATAGAAAAAAGTCACAGGGGGGAATGTCCGGCGAATACAGTGGCTGAGGAAAAATACGCTTTGTTTTTTTAACCAAAAAATCACGAATAAGCAGCGAGGTGTGAGCGGGAGCATTATTATCGTCGTGGTGCAATTTCCACGAGTTGTTTTGCCATAATTCTGGGCGTTTTCGTCGGATTGCTTCACGCAAATGGCGCATTACTTCCAGGTGCTATTCCTTATTGATCATATGACCATGTGGCAGTAACTCGGAATTATTGGAAATCGGAATTATGAAGCCCGCGAAATTTATAAAATCCCCGTTATTTTTTTTATCACACCTCGAATATTGCGATTTTACTAATTCGAAACGGATGTCGAAGAGTCGGATGATAATCCTACCGTACACTTTTGTGTTGCAAGGGAAAAGCTGTCGTTTATTTGCCATCATGGTTCATTTTATTCCAATGAAATTGGGCCGCAATATGTGCATAGTTTTTCGTCTCGCGAAAACGTAGCTAACCATAAAATAACTTTATTGTCAAACTTAATTATTCATCAAGAAACAAATATTTTACGTCAAAATGGGGTAACATTTAGTCACCAAGATTAAAAGACACATTGGCTTTGATAATTATTCATTTAATTTCATAAAACATATGGCATCGTATAAATAATAATTTAAATATATTAAAAATTCATTTTTGTCTGAAATACGTGTGCCAGGGAAAAACATTGAATGCCATTAACGAAGCTAATGATGTTCTAATATTCTTAGCTTACTATTCTGTTTTGATTCCATCATCTGTGAAATCATCCATTTACAAGCCTTTTTTGTCATGCACACAAATAACAACTTTACCGAGAATTGCAAATGGTTGAAGCAGGCTCCTTCTGTAATGCACTTATCATACTTGTGTAACTTGCGTAGGGCATTTTTCCATAATATGCTGATGATATTTCTGTTGTGCATATATTCCTCAAAACACTCTTCGAACACCCTGAACGCCTTTTTTCCTATTTTGTAAAATTCTTCTGAAGGATAGAGTAATCCCGAATTACCATCCCTTAAATTTGGAAATGTTTTATTGAGAATAAGTAATTGAGTTTTATCAGTTAAGAATCGCTTACCAACAAATCTGTCCCTGCATTTGAAACACCTGGATTTCTCCCAGAGCCTCTTTACTTAATATCCTAGAAAATATGTTTCAGAACACTGCTGGAGACTCACTGTCTCAGGCTCCTTTGCCGGGAGGCCAAAAACTTCATCTTCAGATGATGAACCTAAATAGTCATCTTCTATGCATTAATTGAAATTCGTAATGCAGAATTTGCCCCCACCATCATCTCCCACCTTATCTTCGCCTTCTAACTGAGCCATAGAGTCCTCATCTATGGAGTAGCTTCCAGTTTGGGGTTTAATAAGTTTTGCAAAGTCACTTGCCTGTAGATAGCCCGGAAAGCTTTTACTGTTGGGTTCCTGTTAAACCCGCCTCTCTGTCGGATGACAGAGAAGAAATTTTCCAGTGGGTCTTGATTTAATCGACCTGTTAAAATTTATTTATTCCTTAAATCTGTAAGTAAACCAAGAACTGATGATATTGTCAACACAAATCCGTAAAAGCAAGGGGGTGACTGTTATTCACTTTTTTTAGTGTCTTAAATATTTTGATTCCTTCATTTATTATTTTTAAGATACATGTATTATTAATTGAGAGGCCACTTTTGTTTACATTAGCTGAATATAAACGTTTACTATTAAGTGCATCGAATAAATTATTGACGGTTTCCAAAAAGTATGCAGTGGGAAGATAAGAAGATAAATGTAGTTCTCCAGTGGCATTACAGGTAATTATGGCTGCTGCTGTAGAGTAACTGAAAACCTGTGTTGCCAGCTTAACATACATTTATTGGAAGGAATTTGGACATATATGTGCTTGGGTTAACTTCCATAAGGCTCTGGTGGTTGTACTGGAGGTATCTCTTTCGTACACTTGACGAATATTTTCGAAAGAAAGTACTTTATCATTCAGAATAAAATCACTACTCATAAAATTGTTTCCGAGAGATTTAACTAGGTGAGGGATATCATACAAAACAAAAACCTTTTTATCGTCAACCTGTACGAATGGCTTCTCAATTGACAAACACCACGGTCGGCAATATTGTCTTCCTATTCACGTTCGCTTGATCACAGGTGAACGCTCTTGGTCTTAAACATATGGAATAAAGGCGATGCCAAATCAAAATGAGAACCTTCTTGAGATCTCCGCTGTTAATTCCACGTTCAGAGATGAAGTATGCTGCAGGTATCTTCCATTGGGAATAGAGGCCTCTCACCAAGAAAACTCCTGCGTATTTTCCCAGTTTCCTCTTTCTTCCAAGGTGGCCCATATCTACAAAGCCCTCTATCAAATCCAAAGATGGCAAGTATTGTAAGTTTGACATTAGTGCCATTTCATCAAATAATAGTACACAGTCTCGGCTATCATCTGGCAGTGTATTAATATTAATTTGCAAACGTTTAAAAAATAGATCATCGAAACCGGCTAAGCACTTTGATGATCGATGAATCCAGTTCCGTACCGTCCGCACCGCAGGTAGGACTAATTTTTCCAAAAGAAAGCGATATGCTGCTGGTGATTTGAAATATAATGCAATGGCGAATTCCTGCTCGTCCTTTTTCCATATCTGCTTCTTCTTGTGATGGTATTGTAGTGTAGTTGGTAGCATTGCCTCCTTTGAGTCAAAAGTATTTGGTGACAACGACCCATCATGGAGTTTATTACTTTCCTTCCATTTACACTCCTCTCTTTTCTTTTTCCAAATTAATGTTCTAAGGGCAGGTATTGTTTTCTTTTGTCTTTCAGTTTTCATCTTAAGTTTCCTAACTATGTAGCTATCTTTTCTGGCTTCCTTTCTTGTTTTCAATATATTATGTTCGGATATGGGTGGTGTACTCTCATATCCCCAAATTCTTTCAAGACCAGGGGATTCTATGACAATTGGAGATCTTATTGGTGTTAAAAAAGAAATTTCAGTCATACCCACATTAATTGGACTAGTAGGAGTTGGTGTCCATGGCGCTCCATACTTTTTGCTATTTTCCCCGGAAAAAACATCATGTGATCGCGTTGGTGATATTCGGGGATTTAGTTTCAATTCAAAAGCGTCTGCAACTGTAGGGATTTCTTTTAACGGTGTTTTATCCGGAGTAGCCAGTCAAGGAACAGCATATTTCTTTAGGCGTCCACTCAGCAGTAAATCAAATTTGGTAAAATGCAGTTCACATACTGATTTTAGAGTGAGTCCTTTTTCCGATAGGTCAAATAAATCAGGGTTCCCTGTTTTTAAAAAAAAATAATAAATATTTACAAAACGCCTTTAAAGATTAGATAATCTTCAAAGTTATTGAAGAAATAGTTAAATAGTTGAATTTAGGCAAGTCTGGTAATGTAATGCTGGGTTACTTTCATCAACTTAAAATGCCACCGTAGTTAGAAAAGTTACAAGCTTTTTCCAAATAAACTTACGGTGATAGTGCGCTTAGGGTCTCAGACATTATTAACGTCCCCAGAATTATCTACACATATATAATTGGTCTTCCATTAAACAGTCGCCTAAAACTTTTTTAATTACCGTATTCAGCTCTCGAATTTACAGCTACTAAAATCAGTTTACATATTCTCTATGGAAAAGACAATATTTACTTATCATTTTCCAACCACCCAAAAAACAGCTGTTGGGGGCCGATTAAGGGAATAGAGTAACAACCACAATTGGAATGCTAATACATCGAATATATGAACTTTGGAATATTTAATACCTGCCAATTTAGGTAGTTGGTCTCAAATCAAGGAGTAGTACGGGAATATTTCAAACAATAATACAAAATAAGCATATATTTAAAAAAATTACGAGGAAACAGATGAACGAGAAATACTATTGATTTTTAGAAATCCAATAAAGTTTATTATATTAAATTAATACATATTTATATTGCTCCACTATGTTCCGTGACAAAAGTTTAAATGAAAGTCAAATAATATTTATCTTTTAGTATAAGATTACTTCCCTAAAGTCAAGAATTTATTTTATTTACAATCTTGATGCATTACATCGCGATACATTACCACGTGAATAATTATTCCGCCCATTCTTACATTTTAACGCCTAATGACTAGCGATAAATATCGTCTTGATGTAGTTAATCAATTTCTCGAAAATATTTTTGTAAACCTGCTTAGTGATTTACTAGAGACAAATGGCACAAATTAAAACTTTAATTTCAGGACATCATGTGCACATCTTTTGAATTTTTGAATACCTACTTATTTCAAACTTCTTAAACAACGGTTTTTCATCTGCATCCATGAGATGCATTATACCATCTTAAAAGAAAACATTGAACAATCTTCATTTGCAAATTAAATTGTGTAACGACTACATATTGCCATTCCGAGTTAGTATTTATACAAGGAACTGGGCAAAAGACAGTGTTAAATAAATGGTCAACCTTGAAAAGTAAATTGGAATAAAAACTACTTAACTCATTCAAACATGCGATACGTTGTTTCATAGAATTTATGACGAATAAAAGTTTGGTATTAATATGACTTGCAAAGAGAAATTTACTGTCCTAATACCACAGAAAATTTAGAAAGAATATTATAGTATACTTAGAAGTATTTGAATGACGCTTTATGTCTACTCGTGCTGTCGATCACTAACCCCATAACTTTCGCCAAAACGGACACAAATAATCAATGCTTTAAAGCGTGAAAAAAATACCACTTATAACAATAGAAATTACTATGTAATTATATTATAACACAAGGACAATGTTTTTGGTGATTTACGAAGATCATATTTGATAATTTGATCGTGATTCCACGCAACTGGAAATAATTCCACAATTCCGTACCCATCTTGAACGTAAGTCGTCATTTCCCGGAGGAAACCGGTAAAATCGAATCCGAATACATTAGCATCCGCACGTAAACATTTTCGCATATCCCCGAAAAATCATGATATTATCAGTAATGAGACATTGCTTACTATTTCTGCACGCTTTTTGATATTCCTTTGTTATGTTGGCCACCTGTTGCCACAAGTTCTGTGTTCTATCACTTTCGATTCGTATTCACACTCAAAGAAATAAAACGCTGAAAGAAATTACTCTCTGAGTCAACTGTTTACCGATGAATCATGGCAACGACAAAACAGTTGATACTCGTGAAAAGCACACAGCCAGGCATCGTCAATGCACCTCTGTGTATTGATGCAAACTCACGCACTGCCACCAGCGCCTCCAAGCGTTCTTTTCTATAAGCCTTAATTCTTCCTCCTCGAGGGTAATGCTACCTGAGAAATTCTTCCAAAAGCTCTCAAAAATTGATATCCAGTTTCTATCATTGCGTTGCCACTCTATATATACTTACTCTATGATTGTAAGCTGTGAGCGAGTGAAAATATTTTGGTTTCCAAGCAAGCAGAAGTCGTGCACATTCAGTCAGAATCACTCTCAATGCGAGGTGGGCTTTGTTTGTGATATCCTGTGTGCCTATAAGTAAAACAATGGATAAAACATTGCTGAGCAAAAAAAATGAGGAAGTCCGTGAGTTTGGTTACCATAAGGTTGATAATCAAGGAAGTACATGATCGCGCGCAGACAAAAACTGAAATTGCTCGGAAGTATGGCATTTCTTTATCGACACAACAACAATCATGAATTCAAGCGAAAACATTTTGAGTCACACAACAGTATCGTCGAAAACCAAGTACATTTCATCGTCGAAGTTTGAACAGCTTGATTTGCAGATGTATTATTATTATTTTTTTTAAAGTGTTGACGATCGCAAGTGCAACTTGCCTGTAACCAATTCTGAAGGAGAATGCTCAGATTTTGGCCCTTAAACAGAAGTGAGACAACTTTAAATGCTCAAATGGGTGGCTAGAAAAATTCAAGAGAAGACATTGAATCACTTCACTTAAAATCTGCGGAGAAGAAGGGCGTGTGAACACAGATGTTGAGCAGTGGCGTGAAATGCACGACGAAATTGTGTCAAAATATTCCCCTTGGGACAGGTATCATTTAAGAATACTAATTTTGTAATAATACGTTACATGTGTTCAAATTTTGGTGCACTTTGAATATTTAATTTTTCATTAAAATTTTACGCCGTTAGGTAAGAATTTGCGATCGCGACTTACAGCTATCAGTACCCGCGAGTAAATAGTTATCGCAAATCTCCGCTAGAAGTCAGCGCTGTAGAACACATGTGGGAATTTCAAATTAACTCGAGTAAAGTTCTAAAATTGAGTTTCATCAGCTACGAAATATTATTGAAGGTATTTCAAACGGTACGTTTTCTTCAAAAAAGGCATTTCCTTGTCTTTGTACTGAAATATACTGGGTCAATTGGAACTTGGTTTTGAAATTTCTTCGTTAGAATGCATCCGTGGCATTCCCATGTTAAAATGGCCTCTTTCAACACAAATTTGACTAGCACTAAACATATCCCCTGCGTTAATTAATGCATATGCTTAAAATACTCCGTGGGATGAATTAATTCACTTATTCCCCTTATTATGATATCTACCACCTTGAAGCTACAAGAAATTAATTCAGTTGCAGCAGCCAAGTTGACACCATTATTAATTTGTAGAGAAATATTTACCAGTTTTAAAGATTCTGTAAATTTTTGTTAAGGAGAGCATTAATAATATGCCACTATGCATAAGAAGTTTAGGTTTCTAATTTCCTTTTGTTCTATTAAACATTTAACTGGATGTGTAATTCATTTTATTGAAATATTACCTCCCTTTTAATCCCATTTATCTTTATGAAGTGCGCTACTGAAACTGGATTGGGATTGTTGAGGTTTCGATTGCTTGAAAGATAACCTCCAATTTACAAACCCTCTGATTTACAAAGCTCATATTTTTGGGTCCCTTCAACTTCGTAAAATAGAGGTTCTACTGTATACCACACTCGTAATGACGGACTTCTACTGTATTAGGTATTGATAGTCTGCTTGTCGTCTAACTTTAATTGCTACGACTACTCTGGGCTCTTCCTAGGAATTTTGGATACACAAGTTTTCAACCCAATGCAGTCATTAAATAAAACTGTTGACAAATTACAAGAGGTTAGTTCATTTCAATTGTCCTATTGGAACTGTTCAAGACACATTTATTTTAATTCAACTCCTAATTCTGTCACGATTACAATAAATATTCCTTATCACCTTTTCCCTTCTAAATCAGGCCATATGTTAAGAACAGAAAATCCACGAGGAGATTGGGAAAACGAGAATATGTTGGTGCATGCATTATTATATTGCCTGGTTGGGAAATTGCCATAGTTCATACGACTCGACTCGACACTTATGAGTACCTGCAACTCGACTCGATACTCGACTCAGGATCAAAAAGTACTACTCGCACATCCCTAAACACTACAAAGGCTTTGATTCCCTTGACATTGACAAATTATTTTAATGACTGTTCCAGATTTGTGGAGGAAGAATGAAAATTATCTGGCAGGACTGCAAATAGTTCGGAACATCAGAGTAGTAAATGACACATCTGAAAGAGGGGTTGCTTTGATAAAAAAAAGTTCCTAATGGGTAATAACCTAACCAAAGATGAACAGCAAAGGCAATATTTGTTATCAGCTGTAGCTGAGCATAGGAAAAGTTATGATGATAAAAATGCTGTAGAAAATTCCGAGTGATATTAGATTTGCGTGATCATCATAAGAAAAAATAAAATGTTTTTCAATATGAGCATTTTTATTGCCGTTCCCATGCTCCCAATGCACAGCATCCCTACCCACGCCAAAGACGACCATAAAGTCGCTATTAACCCTTCCTCTGCCGCACCCCCACATGGGGCAAAGACGTAATTGGTGTCATACCACTGCTGGAACACTGTGAAAGCATCTCCCGTGTGAAACACCCACCCACCCGACAGCCATACCCCTGGAAGTTAGGCATTTATGTATTTTTTAACCAGGAAAATTGCTTTTTTCCATAATTTGAAGCGTTGCACGACCCCTACATGTTGTCTGCTCGAGCCCAAAGTTTTTCCCCTTTCTTTTTAACTGGATTCGAACCAAGAACCGATTGAGCTGGTCAACATTTCGAACATTGCCAAATTTGTAATCACCCTTATGTCCCACGCCAAAATTATGGCCTCTGGGGACTTTGATTTGGGCCATCATATTGTACGGTCTACAGCCTACCAGCCATACAGCCAACCACCAGTGAATATGATAATTGATTTCGGTACAGGAAGTCAAAATATATGTAGTACCACCATCTATTGAAACTATGGGAACATTCTGTGACATGAAACTATGTACATATGTACTTCAGTAAATATTGTAATGAGAAACGAATGTGAGCCCAGCTGATAATAGTTATATTTCTCTATGTGCTTCAAAAACCAGAGAGAAAAGTGAATTAAAGTTTAAAAAAAGTGAGAGAGTTGTCCATAACTAACTTTACTTCTTGAAATGTTTCCCTTGTTTGTGATTTATGAGTTTAAAATTCCCCAAAACCTTTCCCCATAAACTATTATGGCTAGAAAACTATGCAAGGCACACAAAGCACTATGTAGTATTTTCTGGAAGAAGGAAAACTTATCATAAGGTATTAGGTAAAGGTACAACAATGTGTGAATGAAATGTAAACAGTAATAGCCATAGTGATGATCAAGGTAAATGCTACATCAGTGTTAATATCCAAAATATTCACAGAAATTCACCTATGAATTGGTATATTAACTGGATTCACTCTTGAAGCATAATTATTATCAAGATTTTGGTGGATAATGCTGGAGGTTATAACGGGTGAATGATGGAATAAAGTGGGGGAAATAGTTCTTTTTAAGGAAAGGGGCAACATTTGGGAATGGTTACACAAATAATGCATCATGGCACATGTGTGAAAGAGGGTAACTGTCGCAATTGACAATTTCGCTATAAATCACTGGATATTAGAGAAACCTTTTTTTCTACTAATTTAGGTCAATATTTTGCTAAACAGTAAACAATGATCTCGATTATCCATGCGTGTGTTATCTGGGCTGCCAATTATCTGTGTATTGTCAATCGATTTTGTGTATCCACGGTGCTGGTAAAGTGGAGGGCAATGGGATGGGCGGTTTACCTATACACGAGACAGGCCGCACATAGTTGAATATCTTTCAGCTCAAGGGAAAAGATACAAAGTTGCTGACGTTAAAGTAAAGGATGTGACTTCAAAGTATGTGAAGTGACTTCAAAGTATGACAAGTAACATAACCTCAATTTTATAATTCACACCGCTAGATCAAGTGGACCCCATTTCCAACTTTCTCTGGCTGGTGAAAAAAGATTACGTACTTCATTCTCCCGTACAGACTAAGTCACTCATGTGAAGGGTTTTCACACGAAAGTAGTTCACTGAATGTTTGTGAAGTGCTGTGACTGTGAAAAATGGCTGAAAAAGTAAAACGCTTGATCCTATTGATAAAACATAAACTCGATATTATTAGTCGTTTAGACAAAGGTGAAGCAGGGTCTTTCTGAAATTAAGTGGAAATTTGAGTCCTTAACTTTTTTTGACTTTATTTAATTATTAATTTTATTTATAAAAATTGAAATTAATAGTAAAATAGAAATATTAACTAACAAAGTATCCTAATATACCAAATTTTACATATTTTTAGCAAAAAAATTGATTATAAGCACCTATAAATGTCACCTCCATGGGTGGTGTCCCACGCCGTGTTTTTACTTAAAGAACTGTGAGCAAAACTTTTTGTACTGAGTAAATTAATTTATTCAACCATCGCATAATTAACTAGTACCATTGCCTTAAACCATGAGCTAAAAATAGAATATTTTAGTTCTATTTGAGATAAATATAAAGATTGAAAGTTATGTCCCCAACGTTTATATCACCTCCATGGGAAAATAGAAAAACTTATATTAAACTCCACCAGGAAGCAGCACAAGTTTGAATGTTTAACTGTAAGAAAGCCTTAGCAACCATTTTGCTTGGAGAATGTTTTTTTCTAAACAGTAAGTTCATTTGGTCTCTTTATTTCTGCTTTTAGGTGTAAAAACATAGAGTTCTTTTATTGCCTGTCACCTCCATGTCGTCCATAATTTTAAAAAAATGATTACCTATTTAAGAATTTCTTTGATTGTATGGCTTGTTGTCATAAATAAATTACTTAAAATCAAAGCACATTGCTATAAGAGTTTTAAGTGACGGTTAACTGTGGTAAACTCTTGATTTTGTCACCTCCATGGATGTCACCTCCGTGGAAATTTGTGTCACCTCCGTGTTATGAAATAGTGTAAATATCAGTTTACTTAGCTATTAACGTGTTCTTGACCTCTGTTTAAATGTTAGATCACTTAAATACATTGAGTACAACACCATTACAAATAAAATTACATCACATCTAATAATTGAAAAAAAAAGTTTCGTTTGCAAATGTCCACATAATTTCCGAATGACCCAGCAGCAATAAATCTGACCGAGGAATTGGAGATCGGGGCACAAACAATTTGTGACATTCATGCACAAACAATGAAACTGCTAGTGTTCACTTCCGACTGTGACAGCATCCCCGGCGTAATGAAAAGAAAGTCGATAAAAAAATCAACCCACGAAAATCTCGACACTGTGCTCCTTCAGTGGTTCAATCAAAAGTGAGCTTAAGGAATTCCTATTTCTGGACGAAAAAGCAGTTTTTCCATGATTCTTTTGTTCTCTGCTCTTGTGCTTATCAACTGCACAGTTTCAGGCGTGACTTTGAGGAACTGCATATTTATGTTAAAATAAAATAAAAATACTTTGTATATTCCACACAATAAAATGTAATTCACTGACCTGGTTTTCGCCTACTCTGTAGACATTTTCAGAGTAAAACATTCTTATGCTAATCATGACATACCCTGGTTTCACTGCCACATCTGGAGGAAAACACTCGAGAACACTGTGATTTTCGCTTCCCAATACAAGCGCTCATCCCTAGATATGCTCCACTTACCACCCACCCTACTTTCTACCCACATTCGCATGCCTTATAATTAGGGATAGGAATTTTTCGGTGGTTTGAGAGGGAGAAAAGCGGTACTTTGAAATTAGGAATTCGGTACTTTCAACAAGACATTTCGGTGTTTTCACAGTGACCACAAATTTATATATATACACATAAAATACCAATTATTTCAAAGTCTAGAAAAGGGTCACTTATATTATAGTTTAACGCAATATGATCTGGGTTATTATGCGACACTTCCCCTTCTAGCCATGTTATGACTGAAGACAATCACCTCGGTGGCGGAACCTGGAAAAGTGGCACTAAATTTAAAAATAAAATTTAATACATTTTGTGTATTGGCATGTAACTTGAGAGAATTTCCATCCTTGTGAAAATTTGCTGCAGTTACGTGCTTCGAAGATTTTTAATTTTCCCAATTGAGTGTTTACCAAGCAACCTGACATTGTAGAATATGTACATGACCATACTTTTATCGATACAATAAAATCCATCTTTTTGATACTGGAAAGCCCAGTCTCTTGCGCTTAATTTTGCATTCGGCATCTCAATAACTCGTCAAAATCACTTGAAAGCACAGAAACCAGGAGTAAAACTAGGATACGTAGCAGTTGTGACTGGAAAACAAACAGTCATTTGACGGAAATGGCCAAAAACTAGAGATTCAAACAATAAAATCAATCTTGGTGCCACGCAATAAATATATATATCGACAATTATATTGATGTCGTAGTTGGCCTTGATTGGTGCTTTAAAGCCAGCTATGCAACCATTGCAATGGAACGACCCCATTGCAATAAGGTCGTTCACTATGATGGGAAATTGCAATTTAATTCACGAATTCGGTAGATGGATTGGAAAATAGATTTTCAGTGGAGACAAAATTCTTCTATATTCAGCCACTCACTCTTACATTAAAAACAAAAATTCGCGAAACTTGCCGCCCACTCAAAAAGTTCGTGAGAACATCAGAGATCCGGTTCAGTTTCTAATTCGCTCGCTGGAAAGCGAGGGATGGGGAATGCTGCATAGCGCCCAGCGTGATTGGACGGAGCAGCGAGTGACTTCAAAACTTTTCATGTTGGTTCTTTTACGTGAAATGGTTAAGAACCCCGATTTTTCGCCGCCGATAATTCGAAAAGCAGGCGACGGATCAAAAAACAAAAATACGTCTCTCTTTATTTTTCAAACTCTTATCAGAATTGACATTTTAAAAACTCTTGGCGAACAAGCCCATTGAAATGAAACAACTCAAAGCGGCTATTCACGCATGCACAGTCCGTCTCATCTTCAAATCCGTAGTAGACTGTTATGAACAAAGCAGACCCAAAATAAAAAATCGGAAAATATGTGTCTCTTTAGTTTTCAAACTATAATTGGCATTACAAATCTCTTTGTGAACGATCCCATCGAAATGAAACAACTCAAAGCGGCTATTCACACATGCGCAGTCCGTCTCGTCTTCAAATCTGTAGCACAGGGATTCCCAAACAATGTTCCGCGGAAGGCTAATGGGTGTTCAGAGTATCCTATAATGGCTTTATATGCTGCTACCTAAACGCAATGGTTTAATATATGTGAAGTCCACAAGGTGTTCCGTTAAAATTTCAGGATTTACGAAGTGTTCTATCAGAGGAAAAGTTTGGGAAACCCTGCTGTAGCAGATTACTTAGAATAAATGCGCATATTGCTTTTCCTTTGTTCGACTCACCTCGGAGTGGAGAGCCACCAATCATAGATGCCGATAGATGGTTATTTCACTAATAGTAAATAGAAAGCACCGCGGCGTGACGAGCTGTGTATTGCTGGTTAGCGGCGTAAATCGAAAGCACCCGATGTCATCCTCCCACGACTGTTATCGTAACACCGGTTATGCTACGATGAACTGCAAAATTCCACATACCTCAGGAATATTTGCACGTGAGTTCGTTTAAATCAAATTGAGAACATTTGCTTGCAATTTTAATGTTTTTCTTGCGTTTGAAATGTACCTCCAACCATTTTCTCATAAAAAATGAAAATTCGCATTTTGGAGCAAAATTCACGACATTTCGCGAGTTCAAAAGTCATTTCCCCAGTCAGTATCGAGTATGTTGTAACTAACTACCACTCCTAGGACATTTTTGTCTAAATTCGCAAAATTCGCGATCGCAAAATTTTCCTATCCCTACTTATAATACCTTAAATATAAAAAATTCCTGTTAAATTTAGCGCTTGCTAAACACCCTGGTAATAGTTTCCTGGATTATTTGTTTTCCTGAATTCACTTTTTGTACTTCATCCATCCCATTGAAAAATGATAGATTGAGGTTCCATTGCACAGGGTGCGGCAACGTAACTTCCTTTTTTTCAAAACTCAACGAAACCCATTCTATGAATAACTATTTTTTATATTTTTTTTACAATGTAGGTGCACATTTAAAGTTTTGCTTTACACAGTTTTGACAATCAAATCTCGTAGATGACGCCCCTCATTGTCCATACACTGAGTAAGCCGATTTCTGGCGTTTGTCATGGCCCTTACCAGCATACCAGCGGATATGTTGGCAATTTCTGCCCGGATTTCAAGAAACCCCCGGAAAAAGAAAAAGGCCAAAATTCGGGCAGAAATTGCCAACATATCCGCTGCTATTCTGGTAAGGGTCATGACAAACGCCAGAAATCGGCTTACTCAGTGTATGGACAATGAGGGGCGTCATCTACCTGATTTGGTTTTCAAAACTGTGTAAAACAAAACTTTAAATATGTACCTACATTATTAAAAAATATAAAAAATTCTGATTCATAAAATGGATTTCGTTGCGTTTTGAAAAAAGGAAGTTATGTTGCTGCACCCTGTGTTTATATGCCTAATAAGGGTTAAATAGAAGTATACCCATTTCATTGATTTCTGAAGGCAATTATCTCATTCATCTGGCATATTCATCTAACCAGCAATCCACATGTCCCAGGAAGTTTCTTGTATCACTTTCTTCCAATCTATTGAAACAACAGAAGATTTTAAACATAAATTATACAACGCACAAAAGCAACTAATAAGTAACTTACACCCACACTTCAAGTATAACACTCGCTATCCCATCTAGGCCTGCAATCTCCCCATTTGTCAATATTCTCGCCACCGTTATTATCTCCTTCTTATTTATTTTCTTTTTCCGTACTGACATCTTTACATACTGATTCTCAGGGCTTATCCTCTTTGCCTGCACTATTATTGTACAATTAAGGGAGATAGTTTCTAAAAGAAGTAATTTACAGACACAGAAACACTCTCCTTACAATATACATAGAATAAATTGAGAGAATAAACTAAGTGGCAATTGTATAGGGTTATACATACTATTAACATTTGGAGATTCAGGGAAAGATGGCTTCAACAATGGGCTAAGGCTACTATTTTCCATTTTAGAAAGCAACTGAGGCTGATCTTGCTTAGGAGGAGGTTGACTGCCTGAAATGAATTGCCAAAAATATTTATACGTACAAGCAACAGCATTAAAGGTATCTATAATATATTTTACAATAAAATGAATGGTAAAATAAAAAATTATGAGTTTTTTCTTACCTTGAGAAAATTTCCACACTTTAAAAGGATGAAGTTCAACAACATATACATCTTTTCCATCCTTGGATACTGCTATATCATGAGGGTTCGAAAAATCATTTCCATCTGGTCTAAACTCTTCTACTAAAGATTTTGCTTCAATATCAATTTTAAATCCTCTAACTGGACCAGGAACTGCTATCTCAGGACCATTTACAGCATACAAAAATTCACCTGCAAATCAAATTCATTGAACATAGAAATTATCAGATCAAGCGACATATCATAATGAAGGATCTGATCTGATCCCAAGAAGCCTTCATTCAGATATGCACATATTTAGTTAAATAAAATATTATTCCAAAACTATTTCAGCAATGGGAAAATAACTCAAGAAATTCAAAATTGTGTAATTTTAGGGCAATAGAGGATTCAGTAAAATCCATCATATTGTGCAATATTTTGCACAAAAAAATAAAAGTTAAGGTTTTATTTTGACTTGCATAAACACACATGATAAAAATTGACTTATTCACTGATGAAGGCTCAAACTTTTTGCAACCCGATTGTATGGAATAAATATAATTGTAATTAATTACGTGACTGTAAAATACAACCAAGAATCGCTAATGCCATTATGAGCTATCTTGTGTACACTGTAATAACAATGCCATCTAGCAGGTATATCTGCCATTCTACATATTATGATGTCCGTATCCATAGCTTTTAATTCTGACAATCAGCAAAATCAAACAAACAAATACTCTATTCTTTGCCTCTGTCAAAATCACAACCGATCGAATGAAAATCAATTTCTTCATAAAGTGAAAGCGCCACCACGATCATGATGCACGATCTGAGACCATCATTTCTTCCATTCGTCTCACTGGTTCACAATCTGTCAATTTACATTTGGCAATAGCCAGCCACTAATGACAACAGTTGGCAATCTCCAAGCGACAAAATGTAATGAAACCTGGTCAATTCTGGTTCTTCCGTGAATAGGAGGTAGCTATACTGCTAACTTTAGCAAATGCTAAGAAGCAACACTATTTCCGTATCTATCAAGTTAGCAGTTGCTAAGGTTCGGACAACTTCGGGAAATTAGCAAATGATTCCACCATATAGTGACGTAATGCCCCAAATCTCAACATAACAAGAAATAACAAAATACAGTCAACTCTCGATTATCCGGCTTCCGATTATCCGGTTTGCGGATTATCCGTGCTGTTTTCTCATCCCTACACCTCAAAGTTTGAAAAATATTCCAATGGTAAAATTAAGTAAATTCTTTGAAAGTTCGATGTATCTAAATAGAATTGCAAGTTTGTAAATGTCTCTTTTTAGTACAACTTTTTAATTTAATCACAATATTATGGAAATTGTTTGCTTCTTTTAAGAATTATGAAAACTCAGCCACATCTGCTTCTGAAATTATTTTATCCGTTCTTTCCCATTACCACTGAATATTCTATCTTCCTAAAACGAACAGAATAGTAAATATACAATGGAAATAATTTCAAATAAACTACTTGTAAATACACTAACTTATATTATACTTAAAAATAACTACTTATTGTTCCGTATGTTCTTACTTTTCGGCCTGAATTAATAAATACGAAACAGTATCAGTGCTCCCTGGTCATTATTCGCCGTTGAACAGTCAATTGTTTTTACCCAGATACGATTGTGCCAGCTCATTCGTGCGGAAATCTCAATAACTTCAAAGTTGCATTCATTACTATAGTGCCGCGACAAAGCTGATGCAAATGGCAAAAAACACGGAAGAAAATTTTCCTTTTCATCGCGAAAAACTGGAATTGATTAAAAGAAATTAAAAAGGAGAGACTCCGCTTAAACTGGCAAAAGAATATGATGTGGAGTTACAAACAATTTGCGGTATAATTAAGAATAAAAGTAAGCTGATGAAGTTCGCTGCAACCTCGGACAGTGGTTTGGGATCGACTATGAAACGATCAACCTTTAAAGATTTAGACTCCGCCATGCTTCTTTGGTTCAATCGAAAACGGTCAATTCATGGTTTACCTGTCTCAGGCCCCATGTGCGCACAGCAGGCGAAACTTTTTCATGAGTCTCTAGGGATAGAAGGAGATTTTAAAGCTTCTTCTGGGTGGTTGGCGATATTCAAGCCGCGGCATAAAATTCGTGAAATTGCTATTCAGGGAGAGCGATTGAGTGGCATTGTTTCAGCCGCTGATGCTTTTCGCTTGGAGTTCACAAAATACGTAAAGGAAGAAGAATTGGCACCCGCACAGAAGCTCTGGCGAGTGTTGAAACTTAGCAGGATTACATGCGACAATTTGATTTCGATTATTGCGACGTAAAAAAAGAACTGCATTAAAAGAAAACATGAAGACATCAAGTAAACAGCAAAAAATAACTTGTTATTTCCGAGATTCACAATAAAAGAATGTGCTGTACTGTGATATTCACTTCGATAATGACTTTTACATTTACTTCAAATACGCAAGATATGCTATTGTTTTTATTATCGATATGGTGAAGTTAAGCGCCCATTATCTTTTATTTCAAGCATTAGAAACTATTTACAAGATTATAAAATATTTATAGATGAACATTGAAGATTTCATGATATTCGAAATAAAAAAACTGGAAAATTAACATTTCGTTATTCACTTGTTTTCTTGGCGTAACACCTGCTGTCAATTGTAATGCGAAATATTTTTAATCCTACTAATGCCGAATCTATATATTATATCACGATATATCAAAGGCTCACAATTATAACGTTTTGTATTATATAATCACTTCGATGTCATACATTTACTGAAAATAAGCAAGATGTCAGCTTTTATTATCTACGTGGTCAAGCTAAGTAAGTACCCATTATGTTGTGTTTCAAGCATTAGAAGCTATAAATTTATAAATGTTTACGATATTATCATATTTCGAAATAATATAAATATTTAGTATTTCATTAGTTGTCTTGCGGTAACCACTGCAGTCTGTTATGTGAAATAGTTTCCATCCTACGAAGTGAACTGTCAATATCACGACCGCATTTTCCATGTTTTTCGGTTATCCGTGTTTTTCGATTATCCGTGCCTCGTCGTGCATCCATTAGCACGGATAATCGAGAGTTGACTGTAAGGATGAAATTTTTTAAAGTTAGCAACGGTGAAATAAACAAGCAGTATTAGTTAAATAACAATCAGTTATATCCTGTATGGGTATATGCACGTTGTTAATTTATCTTTTTCAGGTTAATGTTGATTGATCAGGATATCTGTATTGCTTAGTTTTCATTTCTCTTATTTCCCTTGATTTAGCTATTTTATACGTGTATAGAGGCGAAAGTCAGCAATTAGTCGAGTAGCAAATGAAAGGTAAGGTCAACTGAAGTAATTTTGTGAAGATATTTAGAAATAATCCGGATGAATGTTACAATTCAATATATTTCACTCCAAAACAAGAAGGGGAATTTTAAAGTGCTGTAAAGTCAATGTTCTTATTATCATTTAAGTGTTTCAATATAGACGTTTCCTTGGTTTGGTGTCGTTGCATATGATATATGATTAGCTAGCGAGAGTGAAATGAACCTCCAGAATGTTACATATATTAAATTGTCTGAATACCTATGTCATATGCAGCTGCCTCAATATTGGTACAAATTTCATGCTGAAAATTTAGAAGTATTACTGATTCAATTATGAATGTTATATGCATATGTGTGCCACGGAAACTGACATCTGAGATTATTCATTACCAGTATTTATTGATGTATTCTAAATATTGCTCCTGTGCTCTTAGTTGAAGAATTTTTATTACTGGTGATGTTTATACCATTTTGAATCCTCCAGTGCAATACAATGTATCATTAAATGCATATATTGAACGTGTGTAAATGTTTGCAATACCCATTTTTACAGTCGTCAGCCAAATTAGTATTAGATAAGTTAGCTTGAACGATATGATTCCTCGTTCATGAAATGAAAAAGTAGGAGAGAACAATGGCTATACCTCCTGCAATTCCATTATGAACTTCTTAATGGATTTAAACCCTTTCATTTCCATGGAATTTTCCTTTTTCACTCTCAGAAAGCTTGCATATAATTTTTGAAAATTTCAACTATTTATTAAAATATTATTTTTGAGTCTACCATTTAAACAAGAAACTATGTCAAAATTAATTATGAAGCTCATAACTAAAAGCTTTTGAAATTGCAAAATAACGCAAAATGAAGCAATATTAATTTTTTTTACAAAATGCAAGAGCCACATCTCATAGTATCACATATCGTAGCCTTCAATATTATGCGGTAGAATTGCACAAACCACATGATAGCAACAGTGCATGGAATTGCTTCCTTTTTAAAAGACATCACTTATTATCCGAATGCATAGCAATAGTTCGCATTGTGATAATTGCCTCATATCAGTGACATGATATATCCATAGGCAATACAACTGGCATATTGCAATGGATTTATCATTGCAAGATCTCACAGCCCTAGTATAATGAATTAGCCCCATGACATTCAATCCCTCGGAATTAGAGTGGAGCTCTCAGTTCCCCATTGTCGTCACTCCACTCCGAGTACCTGTCTTCAGGCTGCTCTCCACCAACAGTGGATTTAGAACATAGTGACAGTACACTCAAGTTCCCTGGTACAGACTGACTATTGAGGTAACATTAATAATAATAATTTTATTTGTCCAAAGATCATATGTCAAAGAGATCAATGCATAGATATAAGACACGTCAAAAGTATTGTTAAACATTGAAGTTTTGAAAACGCATAAAATAAGCAAAATAAATCCTGAGTATTTCTCCCTCTCACGAGTGCTTAGTACTCAGTAAGTAAATTCAATCACATATTAACCCAATTTTAGGCTAAATAAAAGTTGGATGCAGAATTTTCTATTACTAACTAACCAATATATATAGAAGAATTACTACAAACATTCATTTAACATGCAATTCCACACATTTTCCTTTGGCATTAACAGTGTAAACATTGATTCTTCACTCAAAATCCCAATTCAGAAGACGTAAGCAACTCACCTTGCGAAGCTACAGCAAATAATCTGGATCCAAATTCAGGAGGATGTAATTGAAATGCAAAACTCCCATTTAGTGGATGAAAACACTGAATTCTGCCATTCTCTCGGTCAGCAACACACAGGATAGATTCATCTTTGGCCAGAGTAAGAGAATGAGGAACAGAAAATGCATTTGGAACAGGAACCAAAATACCCTGACCTGTAGGAAAAATAAGCAACAAATACCCAATGTAAAGTTTTATGGATTCATGTCAATTCAGTCATCATTAACCAAACAAGCGCCGACCATACACAAATCTGACCATGCATCTTCACACATATAACAGTTTTACATTTGCTAATACTGAATGGGCCAATGAGCAAGTACACTAAGCTTATGACATGGACTCAGTATATTTGCCCCATCAACTTAAAATTTCTAATATGTAACATAATTTGAAAAGTGGGAAAATTTGAAAAACCTTATCAGAAGAACAAGACCAAAAATATAATTCACAGACTAACTGGGTTTTTGCATGTAACTGATAGATCATGCCAAAACTTAAAGGGGAGATAATAGAAAAAATGCACTGGTATTATGAGCTCTATTTGCACCACGTGGGAAGTAAGAGCCAAGTATGATAAAGCATGCGAGCAGGAATACAGCAGAGATATATCAGTTAGTCAATAGGTGGGATAAGAGGACATCACAGAAGAAAGATGGAAATACTTGATTTGAAAGTAAAAAAATTCATGAGTGTTGTAAAATAATAAAAATGCTATCATTTTACATACTGCCTAGACACAATTTAAATGTTAAGCAAGATTAACAGTTGACCATGCCGCATTGCTATGCAGCCAAGAATTACAGTCACTTGAGTAAAATATTACAGGGTATTAGTGAGAGGTATGGGAAGATGGATTAACCATAAAAAAGTAATGAGGTCCACAAAAAGAAGGAAGGATAGGTTGAATAATGATGAGTTAAATCAGACAGGAATGATTTATAAGATATGGAAGACTTCAAAGGCCATTTTACACAGTACATTTATTTGTACAAATTCTTGCATGACCTCTTGTACAAGGAAAACTGTACCGTGTAAAATGACAAATCGTATGAACGCTTGTACGATTATATGAATGACTAAATGGAAAATAGAACCTGCTCTATATCTAGTCAGACAAGTATACAATTTCATTGTCATTGGGTGGCAAACCTCTAGCACTATGTAACTAATAGTACTCTCATTTTCCCGTAGTAGAATACATGAGAACTGATAACCCTCCCCAGTCTCCAAAAACCGCAATGTGAGAGCAACTCTGACATAACACAGAATGATCACTTATAGTGAAATTTGCATTGAGATAAAAAACTAAATCTCGTCGATTTAATCATGATTTTTACACATTTTAGCATTCTCTTTTTAGGGCTACATGAACAACCCACCTCTTCTAGGGAGATAAAGTAATTTACTGAATTGATCTTCCAACATCCACATGAAATTGCAAAACGCTTCCCTATCCTCAAGCCTCAGCTCTTGCCGCACCACGTCCAGCATTCTCTGGCCTCCCTCTCTCCTCCACATCCACTATTTTGTTCAAATCCTCATCCTACCATTCTTTTTGTCCATTAAACCTGCAGCCCCAATGACTATACCAATCACTGCAGCAGTTGTGACAATATTTAGAGCAACATTCGCATCTATTAGGGCCAATCAGCTCTTAATAATGAAAGAAAAATGTTCAATTTACCATCATACTGTTTGACAACGATTTGTATCGTGGACTTGATTTTAAAATACAAAACACTATCTAGTTCCGATCTGTTTCTCCCATGAAATTGCAATGAAAATTTTGGCTTTGCACTCATCATATAAAGCAGAATTCAGTCGTTCGTACAGTATTTTCCTTCACCAGTGGCGTAGCGAGGGGGGGGGGGGGGTCCGGAAATATTCATCTACATACTACCCCGCAAGCCGCCTCAATAGCCGTGTGGTGGGGGGTGTTAGGACACCAGCCGTTTACATATAAAAAGGAAACGCTCTAATGAAATTACGCCTAGCATTTATTGAAGTCCCTTATTGTTCGGGGGAAAAACAAATTCCCATACCTATCCGTTCGGCAAAATATCTTTCTTAATTTATCGTTTCTGTCGGACCTGGAAATATAGTGGGGTTCTAATATGATGTTCTCCGTGTCGCTCTGAAAGATATCTATTCTCAATTGTTCAAGCAATGTAAGCCTAGCGCGCTGCCTCCGAGTCTCTAGCGGCTCCCAGCCTAATGGACGATTTTACAAATGACATCACGCAACGCTTGCGCGCGGAAGAAGTTTGTACTATCGGGACAAACAAATCATATCCAACCATTGAAGTCTTGAGGGAATCAAGTTAAATAATAGTGAATTTCTCTTTTGATTAATTTTGGTTTCAGTTAAACCTGGAGCCTTTGAACTAATCTTTTAATCGTTCAAAACCAGTGAAGGTGGCTCAAAATTTAACTCCAAAAATAAACTCCACTCCCTCCATATAGGGCTGATTCCTATATCTCGTGTCGCTTTTGCACAACCCATAAGCACACCTTTTCACCATTTTAACGCAACTAACAAATCAGCGAGATGACTTTTCCCAATGGTAAACATTCAAAAACACGATTTGTTTGTCCCGATAGTTACAGCTACTCCCAACGGCGCTACCATCGACATTCAACTGTGAAATCATCCATTCGTTTAACGTCTGTGTAACGCTGTCTGTATGCCCGTAGCAGTTTTTGACGAATCGCGCAGCTTTCCTTTGTATTTTATTAAGTTCCCGAATTAATTCTTTCTGCACCGGATCCCATATGCTCGCTGCATATTCAAGGTGTGGCCGGACGAGTGCGAAATAGCACCTCTCTTTTACTTTTTCATCCGAAAATCTTCCCACAATACGCTTGACAAATCATAGCTTCTTCAGAGCTCTGCCACAAATATTTCTTATATGTGTTCCCCACGATAGGTCCGAAGTTATCGTAACTCCTAGATACTTCACTTCATCTGTCGCCTTTATGTTAACACAATCCACAGCATATACATGGGAATAGTTGGAAGACCTCCGCAAGAAATGTACCACCGTGCATTTGCTCAGATTAAGTTCGAGTCCCCACTCTCGGCTCCACACATGAACGTTGTTTAAATCCGATGATAGAGTTTCAAAGTCAGAGTGATCACTAATTTCACGATATATGACAGCGTCGTCGGCAAATAAACATATTTTACAGCTAATTCGAGAGCATAGATCATTTATGTATATAATGAACAAAAGGGGGCCGATTACGCTCCCTTGTGGGACAACTGATGTCACTTTAACTATATCAGAGCTAATTCCGTCAAGAACTACTTTTTACTTACGATCACTCAGAAAGTTGCGTACCCAGTTTACTACTGTTTCGTTTAGCCCGCATGACTGTAATTTGTATAAAAGTTTGTTGTGAGGTACCGTGTCGAAAGCTTTCTTAAAATCTAGAAATAATGCGTCCACTTGTCTTTTCGATTCACCAGATTTGAAAACGTCATGAAGAAAGAGCGCGAGTTGTGTTTCACATGATCTACCTTTCCGGAAGCCTTGCTGAGAGCCATGGAGGACGTTACGACTGTCCAGGAACGTCATGATATTGCTAACGACGATAGATGTTCGAGTATCTTGCCTATAATCGAAGTTAATGAAATTGGTCGATAGTTCCCTGGGTCGTGTCTGTTTCCCTTTTTGAATATCGGTGTAACATTTGCAATTTTCCAGTCTAATGGTATCTTTCCTTCAGACAATGACTTCTTGAATATTATGTCTAAGAACGGTGCGATCTGTGGCGCTAACTCCTTGAGGACACGCGCGGGTATTCCCTCCGGACCCGGAGATTTACTATTTTTTATTGACTGTAGCGGTTTAGTAATCCCATCGCGTTGAATAGTGATTTCTTTCATCGGTTCCTCAGTGAATGAAATTTCAAAATTATATGCAGTATCGTCTGTAGTGTATACACTTTCGAAGTGGGAATTTAATGTGTTAGTTTTGTCAATATTTTCGGTGACAAGTTTGCCATCTTTATCAAATAACGAATCTACGGTTGAAGATTTCGAGAGAGAGAAGAATTTTGGATTTTCTTCGAGTAATTCACCGAGTACTTTTTTCTTGAAATTTCGCAATGCAGTACGCATTGATTTCTTGGTTTTTGAGCGTTGCGCAGCGAAACTTTCTTTTGCTTCAAGTTCCTTCGATTTGTCACCTAACGTAGTGGACTTTTTGAACAAGTTGTACAGCTTTCTCTCTCTCTTAAGGTCCCTCTAACATTGTTGTTATACCAGCGAGGTTCTTTACTGTCACATTTCAATTTTTGCGGAATATATTCGTTGATTCCCTGTAGTAGAATTTCTAAGAAATATTTCCATGATTCATCAGTGCTTTTATCCTCTGTTTTAGCTTCGAAGTCCGTGTACGAATCACTAAGCATCTCGCCAAATTTTATGAAGTTGCAATTATCAAATAAATAACTATTGCGTTTCGGTTTTACAGGTCTCTCAAGGTAAATGCGGATATTTGATTTTCTAATTCATAAATAACATCAACTTCGGAGTTTGGAGGTCTATAAAAAGAGCAAACAAGTATACTCCTTTTGTTTCGTTGTTTAATTGTACACCACACGCTTTCTATTTCATTGTCAGTTATTTCGTGGGCGGTGCTGTGTAAATGTGATTTAACAGCTAGAAAAACTCCGCCACCTGTCCTATCGCTTCGATCGCATCTGTAGATTTTATATCCTGGAGGAAAAACTTCGCTGTCGCTTACATCCTCAGTAAGCCAGCTCTCCGTTCCTATGACCACGTCTGCGTCCTGAAATATATGCTCGATTTCAGCGCGCTTGTTTTTAACACTACGGCAATTAACTACTATAAAGTTAATGTCATATTTTGTAGATTGAGTGTCGGTTGGGTCTTTTCCACGCTTATGGGTATTAGGTGGACGAATTTCACTGGAAGTTCTTATTACATTTGACATAATTTCTTTCACTGCAGTACGCGTTTTGGGAAAATTGTCACTATTTATCAGCTTTAGCGCTCCTAAGTTTACTTGGATGTGAAAATTTTTGCAATAAATTAAAAAATAAATTAAGCTTGGAGCAGGGGAAAGTCTAAAAATAATAAATTATCATACCGTTGTTAAAAAAGGTTTGTCCTTTTGTTTAAATAATAAATTCTCAAACGATACGTTTGGGCTCGGTCGCTCGGGTAGTGTAATGGCGGTGTTTGTATAGCTGGCCGAGTTTCGACTGTGGACTGTCTACTGTCTAGTTCGCCCTGTTTTTCAAAACTTTTCCCCTGGTTTTGGACCCCCCCAAACAAAATTCCTGGCTACGCCACTGTCCTTCACAGTTGATTGTACAATCTCTGATACATTCGTTTGTACACTGTGTAAAATTGCCTTTGACAATGACATTTTAGAAAATACAGGCGGTCCTCGACTTTCATACAATTCGCACTTTTGTACACTCCAAATTGATACCTTTTATTTGACTTTCGGACACCAAATTCAGACTTTCGGGCATTTCTCGAACAATATTTTTGAATTTCCCACCATGGTGCAAGGCGCACCCCGGAATTCAACTGTTTCATCTGGTGTTCTCGCTCGCAACTGTGGGGAGTGTTAACTTAGAGCACGGTATAACTTGTTTATTTAATGAATTTAATTTATGTCATATGATAAGAATGAGTAGAAAACGTAAATATGATGTGACTGAGGCCAAAAAAAATACGCGTAAGTCGCATAAACTTAATACTGTCAAGCAAAAGTTGGGAATTATTAGACGTACTGAACTGGGAAGATCTTTTGCTGCAAGACAATCAATGAACTTAAGCCGTTCAACTATTTTTTCAATAGTGAAGGGGAAAGATAAAATTATAGACCATGTATGAAATGCTGGGAAGTGAAATGTGAAATTCACGAAGTTGTGTATGGCATGTACCAAGGAAACATCATTCTATTTTCGTTTGTCTTTTGTCCAGTTTAGGAAATTGCGAAATTTTGTTGCTTCTTTAATTGTAATAAACTAAATTACATCGAGTTTAAGGTTCCAAAAATTAAATGTCGTGATGCTTCTTGTTGTGTCTTTATATATTGTAACCTTCCTCTCGGTCGGTCTACAAAGAAAGGGGGGGTGACATGGAGGACAATTGGGGAGGGATGAGAGTTTTCCAGTCGAGGGACGTAGGCGATGTTGGGTGCTGTCCACCAGGGTGGGCGACGTGGCAAAGAATTGACTGTTGCCCACGTTCCAAGACTGGGGGGAGGGGAGAAAGGGGGGGAAGGTGTGCTGGCTTAGCTCTTGCGGCGAGATTCTCTGGGTAGGGGTTTTTACGACTAGAAAAAGATCGTTCTGAATGTTCGAGGAATTTATTTATGCCAAGACGGCACTGGCATTTCCAACAGACTGACAAATATACCATGAAACAAAATCCTAATAATAATTGACTAACTATACATGAAAAAATATCAATGCAAGAGATTATTCACTACCCTTAATAATGGCAAACAGATTCAATAATATGACAATCCCTTCCCAACACGACAGCGTGCACATTCAAATGTCCTAGGGATTTTTATCACTTTCTTAGAACAATTGATCGAGTGCAGCTTCCAGAGTCTGTCCTGTCTCCACCTGTCGTCACTTGCACACGAAGGGCACTTTAAAAAACAATTAATACTAAATGAATACCAATATAAACACACACCCAGGAAAGGGGGGGAAAACGGGATAGAGACAAAATGATACGACCGCGGTAATTGTGAGGCTTCACCGGGTACTAGTTCTTTTGACTAGGAGCAAATCTTCTTAGGATTGGGAGGGTCCGGGCGTCAGGCGGACAGGATGTAGACAGCACTTATCTGGTAATTCATCGAAGATGATGACGATGGGGGGGGGATCGATGGGAATGATGGTAGCAGGCTGACACGGTAGCTTCTCCGTCTCCTGAGCGTGCAGCGGCATCTTCTTCTCCTTGGCTGATCCAAGGGCTGGAGAGAGGCGAAACTGGACACGGGTCTATGGGACCGCTTTCTGGGTTGCGAAAATTTTCTAGTCGACCGTGTCTCCCTTCTCCGCTCCTAGACGACCTCCTCTTGGCTCTTTTTCGGCAGTCACTCTTCACGACAACTCCTGCATGGCTCTGCTCCACCTATCGTCACTGCTATTTACCTCCTTCCAATTCTCCCATGCAGACTCTCCCATGCAAATTCTTTCATGCAATCTCCCATGCGCAAAAAAAAGTAGCCCTTACGCCCGGGACAGCTATGCCTTTTACATGATTCCCCTCCAATGTAGAAGGGGGGGGGGAAGTAGGGGAGGTATGGGGGACAGCTTGTCCACATCCTTCCGTCGGCGTCCCATTTGACTGGGTGCTGACTGCACCTGCACTTAGGTAGGAGAGGGGGTGGGGGGGGGGGAAAGATGGGGTGGGCCAGCACACTCCCAAGCTCCGCTGAGCTCGCCACCTCCCGCTGCTTGCTTCGCGGCACTTGGGGGGGGGGGGGGAAGGTCACTGCCGCGGATGTCCCGGTTTTTTAAACACAAAGAAAGGGATTGGGGGGAGGTGAAGGGAGCGCTAGTGGATGGGAAAACACTCACACTCACTCATGGACTCACATTCACGCTACAAAATTCCGACAATGAAAAAAACACAAAACAAGAACGATCCTTTTCCATTCGGCCCCTACGCCATGTCGCCGCATCCAAAAAGGGACAGGCTACAATATAAAGACACAAAATAGTATAAAATATAGTATAATTTAGTATATATAAAGCTATAAAATAGTGATAGTGGACATTATCAGTAAAATGTTAATTTCTGCTTGGGAAAAATTAGAAATGCGTATGTTTACTCAGTACACAACGGTATTCTTTCAGAACCGTTTATCAAGACTGCGTAGTTTTTAAAGTAATTACATATTGTTTTAAATATAATTAACGTATTTTAAACTTTTGCATAAAAAATAAAATTTCCTTACAATTGATATGAGGTTTTACTATGTATATTTAACTCTCTGGGAATGTAACCCCTAATTAGTATGGGACTCTATTGTTCGACTTTCGTACATTCGACTTTCGTACACGTCTTCAGGAATGCATTGTGTACGAAAGTCAAGGGCTGCCTGTAATGGGGGAGTTAGGAAGGACACAAGAAAGAATTGCATCAGCATAAAAAAATTTAAAAAAAGGAAGAAATCATTGGCTGGGTTTCCTATCACAGCCTGAAGAATATTTTTAGTTAGTAGTTGCATTTGTGTGGGTGAGTTGATGTCTATCATTTTTATTAAACCTTAATTATGGAGCATGTTGTCATATGACTACAGCTATTTTTGATAACATATTCTGACACATTGGCCTTTGAGTAGAGGGGTGAGATCAGAATAAAGGCACTTGCAAGGTGGTGTTTGTGGTTGATTGATGCACTATGAAGCATTGGGATCATCATTTAATTAATGAGTCCATGGGATATGGAATATTTCATAAACATATGAAAATAAGTAATATTATATGTCTATAAAAATAAATCCAATAAATCATATAGGAATAACTATAGACCCATATCTCTGCTATCCCAAGTTGCCTAATAATTTGAATCAATTTTTAATAATAGGTAGGTAGGATATTTGAGATAAATTTAATATAATTTCCAACTCGCAGTGGGGCTATCACAAGGGTAGGTCAACTGAGTCTGTACTATTGCATGCTTTCAATTTCATAACCTATTCTGAAGTCCGGAATTAGTCCTAGCACTATTCTTGGATTTTACCCAAGCTTTCGACTTAGTTGATCATTCTATCCTCTTGAGTAAATGTGCTAGATTAGGTGTTGGAGGCACAGCCTTAGGCCTACCATACACGTACCGTCCCGGCCTCAAGGCTTGGCCTTGAGGCCGGAACTGCGCAGTTTGGCCGGAGCCGTGTTCTCCCCCCACACGTACCGTATGTGCAAACCAGTCACGCGGTAACTCTGTTCGAAGGTGTACGTTTAGTGCTCGACATGTCAACTATTGAAGATATTGAGGCAATGGCAGTGACAGTGTGTGTTCTAGCGATTAGGAAAAATGTTCTTAGCGATTAGGACTGCGGGATTCAACATACACGTACAGTTCCGTCTCAAGGCCAAGTGACCTTGAGGCCGGACCTCATTGGTTTCCCATCCGGCCGACGATCCGCCTCAAGGAATCGCCACACACTGTCAGTTCTTCCTTCAGTCCAGGACTGTACAGTCCAGACCTTGAGACCAAACTGTATGGTATGGTGTGTGACAAAAACCAAGTGTATGGTAGGCCTTAGAGTGGATAAAATCTTACTTAAGAGAAAGAACGCAGAGAGTTCAATTAACTTTGAAAGGTGAGAAATACATCTCAGATTTACACTCCATATTAACTGGTGTGCTGCAAGGTTCAATATTGGGGCCTATATTGTTTTTACTGCACATAAATGATTTTCCATCAATGTTTGATTGTAACAGTGTACATTTCATTTTATGTATTTGCTGATGATTCTACCTTCATAATATCTTACAAATGTAAGCAAGGACGGACTCAGAATGTCTTAGATAGTGTTAGTAATTGGTGCTGTGACAACAAAATTCAACTAAATTGCAAAAAGGCTACAGCTATTGCATTTAATAAGACTCCATTGCAAGTTGATAATAACTTGAATTTTAAAAATAAAAAAATTATCTTTACCACTTGCACTTCATTCCTAGAGTTACATGCTCAGCAAACTGGAATTTGAAGTAATCATGTGGAAATGTATGTTCAAAATTTAAATATTGTCTCGTATACAATTAGGTTCCTCAAGAGCACTATACCCTTAGATATCTTAAAACATGTGTACTTCGCTAATTTTGAACAAGAAAGCAGATGAACATTCATATTAGTCATCATAATTAAAGAATCCATAGATTATAATAGCCCAATGGCTGTGGGAGTGAGGCTTTATAATACTTACTGGATTACATCAAATTCAGGGCAAATTTAAGGACTTTTAAATTGAAAGTGAAAAATTTAATACTTATGAAATGCTATTATTCTGTTCACGAATTCTTAAATGACAAGCTATTGTAGCTATATTGTACAATAAATACATGTATACTCTTCACTCAGTCAGTGATTCAACCTGAAGGTTGGTTTGGATAGTTGAGGGTAGAGCAAACCCTGGACTAAGCCACAGGCGTGTGAATTTCACACATTCAGGGTAGGGGGGCCAGTTCCTTTCCCTGGACCACCTCGCACTCGGAGTTCGGGGGCATCCAAAGGCTTCCCCCGGATTTGAACCCGGGACCCTTCGATAAGTAGCCAAGCGCTCTACCCACTAACCCACCACACTCCCTATATATGTATACTCTTGACAACTGCTATACCTGCATCGCTAATGTATGGTCTTGGGACAGTAAAAAAGTACATGTAAATTGTACATACATCAAAGAAATATTTCACATTTTTCAATAAAAATTTTAAATTTCTCAGTAGTCCCTAATGTACTGTATTCTCCTTAATGTCAAATAAACTATTTTTGTTATTTAAATATATGCTGAAAATAAAATAAAATTAACAACCAGAGAAATAATTACCAAAAAATGTTTTTCTTCCCCAATGTATCAAGTATTCTGCATTTTTGTTGTACTTCAAAATTCTGTTGTTGCAGTATCCATCAGCTACAAAGAAGTCCCCATTCCTTAAAACAGCCACTGAAGTTGGTTTACAGAATTGATTGGTGGCTGTGCCAGGAATAAATGGAACACCTAAAATCAAAGTTGGCTTGTTCGCATTGCCACCTTGAGGAAACTTCATCACTTGATGCAGGGCAACATCAGTTACCCACACATTATTTTCTTCATCAACAGTGAGTCCATGTGGGAGGTAAAATCTGGAATAATTCACACAATAACAAAGAATTAAAACTAAAATTTACCACATACAGAAATCACACACCATGACATATCAAACCCCTACATTCAGAGTTTATTGCACTAGTATTGTATAAAAACCTTGGGCCATGGCAAAACACTGCATCAATTACAGTAACCTCACTAATATACACCAAAGACAGTGAAATTCGCAATGAAAAAATCATCATTTGACTAGACCGGGATTCAAACCCGGATCTTACTATTGCTGGTAAGGTATGTTAGCCAGTTATACCACCAAGCCATCTTCATTCAAGGCGAAATGCAATCGCAAAGACTGGAAAATTGTCAAGTTAGTCGTTCTAAAGCGACAATATTGGGTTTATTCTCCACGACTGTGGCATATCATGCACAACAACGTCTCCTGTGCTACAATGTAGACTTGTACAACAATGTAGACACCTTGTTCGTATAAACCCTCCGCTGCAATTTGCCTTGAATTAAGATGGTTTGGTGGTGTAACTGGCTAACACACCTGACCTGACCTGGCAATTGGGAGATCTGGGTTCAAATCCCATACTGACAGGGTCTCCGCTACCAATGGAGCCTTCTCAGGCGATTCTGTATGCAAGTCGGGTGTTGTACCAGTAGATTGGGTAACTCCTCCCTCTCAAGGTCCCCCCCTCCTAATTCCGAATCTTTCTGAAACTGAGGGTCACATGCTGTATTCCCACCTAAGGGAGACCATAGAAGAAACAAATGAATAGAAGAAGGCACTTAGTGCTCTCGCGGGTGACAGCAACAAAAATCGTTGATGTCGATAGGAGGATGATCGTATATTATTTTATGTGTATTACAATGTGTATTTGTGCATTAAAATATGTGCGTTACATTTTAAGCACATATCTAGTAGCATCCATGAGAGCATGAAGTTTTCATAAAAGCATGGAAAATAGAAAATATGGTCATGCGACTGCTACCCAGTAGGTGATGCCAAAAGCTTCTGTAGAAAGGGCAGCCGGTAGATGGTGCTGATTACCGACGCAGTTTTGTCTGCCTGGAAATAACATTGAGCTAAGGGGGGATTAACTCGCTCTTACTACGCAAACAAAATTAATTAATTACAACATGGCCATCAGAAATTAATTTTTGAACAACAGAAAGTAAAATAGCTCACAAGGAAGATTCTCAGAAAAAATTCTTTCCTAAAAAAGACAGGCAAAGCATACTATTTCATTCCCTATTGCCATCTGCATGGGGAAATATTGAATTGATATTACCAAAAAATAAGTATGACTAATTTGCATGTGACCGTGAGATATGAATTATTAAACATTGTATTTAATTAAAAAATAACACTTGAAATTTTTCGGAAAAGGACGTTACCGACAAAAACGGGCAGGGCATGTCAGTATCCTGCTGTCCGCTTGAGAATCTTCTACTTGCCATAATCAGGAGAAATTAATGATTTATTCATCAAGAACCAGACAAGGCAGTTGAAAGTTACTGCCTTTTAACAAAATGAAACAGAACCTGATGACACTTCACTTGCAAATAGGGCGTGTAATCTCACAAATAGGATTAGGCACTTTCTAATATCCATGTATAAAAGATGTTCAGTGCTACAAAAATAAACTAGTTGTGTTTGCATGAATGCAGAAATAACCTCCAATTTGTCAAATTTACCTGTATATTGATTGATCATATGTGAATATTAACTTGTGTGATTGAGATCAGACATTTGATCACGTTTTATATTTGGTACATATGTCTAATTACAGAAGCCACACTATGGTGTACATATAGTATTTAACCTTCCAAAGATGGCTATAATTATTCCTTGGAATTAATTGAACAGTGGTATGATTATGAAAATAGAATATCCATGTATGTATTCTACTTTTGTGGGTGTGATAACGAAGTATTCGTCAATTTAAAAATGATTTTACTTTGTAATATTCCACAAAAAGTTTTATTTTCTTCCGACCCAAGGTTTCGACTGTTACACAGTCATTATCAAGGTGACATTGGCTCACCACGAGCCCCTTATATCCAGGGTGAGGGTGTAGGGGGAGGGCAAGAAGAGGATGGGGAAGGAGCCAACAGGAGGGGAGTGCATGACTGGTCTGGGTTAAGGAATTGCGTCACGGAGGGGAGTGAGGAAGGAAAGATAAGGTTAGGAAAGGAGAGATGGCAGGGAGCATTTCATTCAACACACATACATTTTTGTTTTTGGGCAGCAAAATAATTTCCAGATTTTCAAGATAGTCCAGCTTGTGCCCCTTGCATTAAGAGTGAAGGACCTTTAGAATTAAGTCACTTTGGTGGTCTTCTTCAATCAGGTGCTTGGCAAACTGGGAGTTTACATTACCTTTAATTAAACAATTATGGTGTTATTTTACCTGGGTACGGACAGTGCGTCCTGTTTGACCAACATAGACCACTGAACAATTGGAATCTTTAAAACTCAGCATGTATACACCACTTTTATCCAACACATTAAATTTATCCTTAGAATTAAAGAGCAAATTACCCAAGCAATTTAGATTGTAAAATGAAACCTTGAATTTGTGTCTCGGTATGCAATTAGCTACTTGGTATGACAATTTGCCTATAAACGGAATTTAACACCATCTTTTTCCAACTATGTCTCCTGGGGTACGGGCAAACTGGTAGTTAGGCAGCGAGCCATTTTCAATTGCTGTCGCTGTAAAAAATTTTTTCCACTATATGTATTACTATTATAGCCATTAGTCTCAGCAATACGTTTGATTTTATTTAATTCTATGTTGAAGTTATTACTTGAGATAGGGATGGATAATGCTCTGAACACCATAGAATTAAAAGCTGATAATTTGTGTGCATGATAGCGGCAAGAATCGAATGGAATTACAACATCTGAGTAAGTTGATTTTCTAAAATTTGATTACTCATGTACATTGCACATATTCTGTTATATCAATAGTTAGGTTGAGAAAATTTAGAAGTTTGCCACCAACCTCTATTGTAGGCGTAATGGATCTATGTTAACTATTTAAAAAACAAGTAAAATGGTCAAGCTGACGGAGGCTTCCTGTCCATAAACATCGCCATTTAAATTATCGCTATGTGGTTCCACCAAGTCAAGCCTGAAAATCTGATAAGTACATATTCGTCTATATATTCTATATTTGTGGGTACATGATAATGAAATTTCTACAAGTTGGTGTCAAGAAACATTTATTAAAAAATTTCACTGAGCAAAGTTGCATGAAAAATGAATGTAATGAGTGACATAAAGTAATATGATGAGAGAAATTTAAGTGGAGTTTAGAAGTAAGTAAATTTGCTATCAGCACATCCATAGAGTAAGCATATTATAGAGGGCTCACCGCACGCGCAAAATTAGTATACATTTTTGGTGTAGTTCGGGAGGGAGATCGTAGATGGCGTCGGAAGAAATTCTGTCAAATTATGAATTTGCTTGTTCCAAAAGCCTGAAGACATATCCTGAAGAAGAAAGACTCACTACGTTTAGTGGTGACAATAGTTAGTCGATTTTGTACATAAGAAGAGTTTAAAAAAATATTTCCTTGAATTTCGGATAGTAACTTGGCTCTTCCGAGTTTATATTCCTAATCCTGTTGCTGGCAGACTGTTCTAAGTATGAAGTTGAAACTTGCAGGAAACGTTTATTGTACATTTTATTCGATACTGGTGAACTTTAATTTGTGCTCAACTTAGTTTCAACGTTGTTATATTTGTTTATATATCTTTTGGACGAAAAATCTGGAATTTTGCAAGGTAAAAAGCGATCGCCTGCTAACTTTCGTATCTTACTATATGGGTCCATATATGCTGTGTATGAAATTTGGTGAAAACTATAAATGTATTTTTGCTGAAAACATTGTGACTTTATCTCGAATACAAAAGGAGTATATCATTCCATGATAAGCCATTTATGTTCTATACAAAATGAATAATCCGTATGTTAGGTCAGCGATGTCTTTCTCATTACCTATGGCAGCGATTTCTATATAAAGGTCTCTAGTCCTATGTTGCAGAGAGGCTTCTCACCTGGAGAGCACGGGTTGGTAGCGATGTTAGATTCTTCAGTATTTAAAGCTCGGTCCCTTTTCGGTAACTTTGTGGAGAGCTTTCCAATTACAACACTTCGTCCGTCGGATAAGACGTTTTACGCCGACAACGCTTTTTATGTTGCACAGCGAATGATAAGGCCATTTGTTTTTGAGATGGTAACATCTTCTATACGATTAACACTAGCATTTTTTCTGACTGTATAAAAATCTAAAAGGAGATGCCACCCTGTTTCACATCCTGTAGAGGTTGCGATTATTTTTTATCTTGTTCGAACATTCTTAGCAATTTTACTTTATTGTCATAGGTACGCTCCCAAAAAACGTAAGATGTATATTTATTTACAAAATTAAAAAAGATTCCGCGATCGACGTAGCACCGGGATGACTAAAAAGCAGGATTCGTAATGATGCAAAATCTGGAGTTGTCATAGCTGATGAATTATATGCGACTTACTCTGTGGTTCGGAATACTAAGGACTATATGCAATATATTAGTCCTAGGTGCATTTCATTTCATTATTACCTTGGTGCAATAGGGTAGTTTCCTTCATCAAAGAAAACAGAATTCATTAATTGCGAATGGTGCCCCACCATAATCGTATTCATTACACGCAAATTATTTGGATTAAAAAGTCGGGACAGCGGCAGCTTTTATGATGACATAACAGGTAGATAGTCAACATTGCGAGGTATATGGAGTCTTGTGTAGAGTAAATGTTCTTATCAAAATCAATCACTTATCCACCACTAGTAGTTTGATTATAATATGAAATTAATACTATTTTGCTCAACCTGGGCATCAATTTACCTCACAATATAGTATTGTGGGAACAGAAGCATTTTGTGTGGAATTTTTGTTATTTCTATTGTGAGTATACATAGCGAGATGTATGAAAGACAATAACGTGCTTCGAAATAGAGCAAACATTTGAAAGGACAAAAGGGAGTGGGAAGGGGAGTTAGAGGGGGGAGTAAGAGGTAAAAAAGAACATATGTTCATATTTTGTACATTTCAACCTTGTTTCACCCGTCATTCCATGTTTTAGGAGATGAAATTGCTTTCAAGACAATTTCACTAGAATGCCATAAAACGCAGCTTATTTCAAAATGTGTAACAAAATCTTTTCTACCTGTTTTATCTGCTCCACGAACAATTATTTCATTTTGTTTATATTTTTGCGCTGGCAATATAATTTTCTTTTCAATGGTGTTTTCTAATTTACTAATTACCCTGGAATATATTTAAGTTACATTGCCCTAAAGTCACGGAAAATATATAGACTTATAATTGTCAAGAAACTGATGTTAGTTATTTTTTTTATTTACCAGAATATTTTGTTTGAAAATAGCAGAAAAAAGGAATAAGCATGGTGTTGGATAGCTGAGGAACACATAACAGTTACAAAAACATTAAATTATTGAAATAGTTTTATTGTAGAAACAAACTATTTCTTGGACCACAATGGTAGCCCACGCGCCTATCCATGTTACCACAAGTCACGCGCTTACTGCAGGGCAACAACCAAGCAATAGCCAAGAAACAAACAGTTAAATTACTTAGAGTTCTTCTTGACTAAAGACTCTCCTGGAAGGCCCATACCGATATTGCAAGCAAATAGTCCACTGCGGGTACGGATCCGTCTACCCACTCATTAAACGCCATAGTCTTGCAATAGAAACAAAACTTATCATTTACAAATCCATGATCTGCCTCCTCCTGTACTATGGATATCCTGCCTGTGCCACGGCAACAAAAACGCAACTAAAAATTGTACAAATCCTAAAGAATAAAATAATAAGAACCATCGCAAACGCCCCCTGGCATAGGCGGATTTAGGGGGGGGGCACGGGGGCACGTGCCCCCCCCCAGACGCTTAAATAATGGACAGGACTGGAACTTTTCAGCAGGAAACATATTAGAAAACTGCCGTTATTATATATGTAACTAATTAATATTTTCATATTAGTGATCTCTATATTAAAATAAAAAATATATTTCGTACATCAATTGTTGTATGTTGTTTTTAATCCCAAATATGAGAAGACCGTTTGCCCATCAGACCCTTGTGCCCCCCCCAAAGAAAAATCCTGGATCCGCCCCTGCCCCCTGGTATGCAAGTAACGAATACATCCGCAATAACCTTAATATTCCCACCATCGCGTCATACCTCCACTTCATAGCTACATCTTTCTCCAAATCAATCGGCAACTTAGGAAACAAAAAAATAGACAATATATGGCAATACGAGAAAAACCCCACTTCAAGTACAATAGAACAAAATTTGCAATAGATAACCACAAATAAACACACTCCTGAACCAATATCATATCCTACTCGCAATCCGGTCCTTAAAACTCCATGGGAACGTGCGCAAAGAAAAGCCCGCAGTGAAGCTGCCCGCCTGCTTCCGAAAGAGAAATTCATAGCCAGAAAGACTGAAGCCTGACGGAGAGTAAAGAAGAGGGGAGGGTGGGAAGGAGAGGGGAGAGGCAAGAGAGGAAGAAACGAACTTGAGGCGAGGAGACTCATCTCTCGAATGCGCCTCCGGGGCCATCTATCAGCCCTTCGAGAATTAAAACTCTTGATACCATTTCCGCCTATACCGTGATTCCTCTAGTATACTTACTCTATGGCACATCTTGGTTAATGTACGTGTACCTACTTGTGTGGGGCATCACACTATTTCAGCATTATTTGCAGATAATCCAAATCTTATTAGTATATCGTGTGTAGTGGCCGCAAAAATATTTGCGTCCACCTAGAAGGAAGCGGATGCGATGGGCGGATGAAGTGTGGGAAGGCGAGGCTGGGGGCAATGGGAGCGGACCAAGCAAATACGGACGCGTGGAATATTTTGCGGAGAAAAACAAGACAACACCGAGGCGTCATAGAATCACCTTGATGCTTCCGCGTCTAAATCGGAGTGTCCGTATGCTCCTCCAAGTCAACAAGAGGAGGGGTGGGACCGTATATTTTGGGTATATAAACTCTAAGATTTAGCAGAAAAGTCATCTTGTGTTTTGTGGTGTGGTGACGAGTGTTCTTCCGTGGAAGGAAGGAATAGACTCGTGGGGAGGAAACCACTTGAAGTACGGTCCCAGCTCCGGACTCTTCCATTTCTCCGACTTGTCTCATGTACTCTGTTGGCAACCTAAGGCCCTGTGCTAATTACCCAAACTCCTGGGTCCGATTTCAACACCAAAAACTAGGGGAAAGATGCGAGGGCCCCCGCAGAACGTAAGTCGCCACCGAGCTGTCCGCTACCCTCTGACCGCCTTCCTGCGCACCATCGCTCTGCACCGGCAAAAGCCCGTCTCCTCGAGATCCGAACGTAAGGTGCCTTTTACTCTTTTATTTGAAATCGCAGCTTGGATTCAATCATTGCTTCTGGCACCCAAGGCAAGAACTCACTTAAAATTACGATCCTGGCGGCCCCGATCCGTCGAGTCGTTACACGTGATGATTGACAGTTCGATGGAAAAGATGCTTCAAAATATATTTGCTCAAATATGAAAATAGAGGCCAAAGAGCAAAAAAAAACATCATAAAAATACGATGCTCACAATGGTGCAAAATCAGCTATTTTCTAAAATCATAAGCTAATTTAGTATGTAAGCTAGTTAAATATGTTACTGCATTAACAAAATTTTATTACAATTGAAAACTTTCAATGGAAATCATCCATTTCAGAATAATTTCACCGGAATAATAGGCATTCACCGTGGATGATTTTTTGGGGATTATAAGGAAAACTATTCTGGTAATCAAGTATGCTGAATAGCCTAAATATGGAGCTATTTATGTGCTTGATAGCACCGAATAGTAAAATATTTTGAAGAGCCAAGAGAATATAATGCAATACCATGGAATTCTAGTAGTGTAGAAGTTTTTCTTATAGATTGTCACTTTTATTACCTAAACTTCAACTTTTGCATTACTTTCATTAGCTCTCTTAAGAATAAACTATGTCACTATTAAAAACATCAAATTATCCAATTTCAGATTAAAAATCCAAATATATTATCCATTTGCTTTGGTGTTCCCCAAGCAAACTGACTAATTGCCTACAATACTGGTAGCTTCTGCCTGTCAGTAGGATCCAACAAATGGAGCTCGCCGGTGCACTGATAGGTTGCATACAGAATCACACTCCGAGTCGGTGTGACATCCCACCCAATGGAGAGGCTTAGAACCGATCGGTAGTGAGATACAGAATATACCCTCAGACACCATTTGCACCCTCGTCACTGAGGTGCAGATGCTGCAGGGACTACCATTCGTTTGTCTCCTAACCTTCCACATATCTGGCATGGGTGGCCCAACCCAGAGCAATTACTGTTGCCCCGCAGGATCAGCTCTCAGCTCAAGTGGTCATTGGAGAGTACAAGCTCTTCCACCCCAACTAGGTTGTACTTCTAGGGTAGAGCCAGATGCAGTGGGTAACCAATTACTGGCCATTTGGGAATGGCAATGTTGTGGTATAAGTAATTTCATTTTGCTTTGCATCATCATTCATAGCAATGGCATAGAACTTCCTAATACAGCGGACTCCGCGTCACAGTGCATGTAAAAATGAACTATGGTTTACACATTTTAGTTACCTCTTAAGCACATTTGGAGGAGGACCAAGCCAAATTTGTCCTTGGGGAAATAACCACCTCGTAGGTTAATCAGACGATGGATAAATTTCAAGAGGTTTACTTCTCGCATTAAAAAAGATCGTTATCGCTTAAAATACTATTTTGATAGTCATATTATGGTAAAAAAATGTATACGAAGTAAGAAAAAAGCAATCTCAAACATTAGAATCACCTATTCAATGCTTGGCAAGGTCCCCACAAGCAGCGCATTTTATTGCGATATTCGTTTGTTTTATTGATGTTGCAGCTGTCGCCACTGTCGTCTATGGAATCAAAATTGCGTGAGCAACAGCGCATGTGACCATCATCTATGTCATCATCAAAAACTTCAGCCCGAATAACATTTTTAATGCCGATGAGACAGGTTTATTTTTTAATTTGTTTCCTGATAAAACACTGGCATTTAGAGGAGATAAGTGCTATGGAGGTAAAATGAGTAAGGAGAGGCTGACTGTCCTGTTGCAATGAAATTGGAACGGAAAAACTGATTCTGTAAGTGATCAGGAAATATGAACATCCCAGATGCTTCAAACATGTTCAAACATTACCTTGGACATATGATTGCAACTCTAATGCCTGCATGGCCACCACAATCTTCGAAAAGTTCCTGCAAGCACTGGATGCAAAGATAGGTGGATAAAATTGTAAAACTTTGTTGCTTATTTATAAATGCGCAGCACATCCAAGACAGCATTTTTAAGAAATTTTAAAGTGGTGTTTTTTCCTCCAAATTGCACGAGTGTTCTTCAACCCCTCGATCAAGGCATCATACAATGTATGAAGCATAAGTACAGGAAACAACTTGTCAATGAGAGGTTGGCCAGCCTTCTCGAGTCAGGAAGAAAAGTAAATATTCTGAAAGTGATGCATTTTGTGAAGCATGCCCGCAACTCCGTCGAAGGCAAGAACATAAGAAATAGCTTTCGGACCTCTTTCATCGCAGCACAAACGCGGATGATTCCGCATCACTGAGTGACGAGGCATCACATGAGCACACCCTTGAGGGCTGGGATCAGCTGTTTGGAGAAGGGGAGGGTACGGCGCCACCTGTGACGCCAATATCAAAGTCTGCAGGTTGGTTGTTGGAACTTGTGACGACTAAAAATGAAGCTTTATTTATGGAGATAATTACGTAACAAATGAATAATAATTATTCCAAACATAAGCTTTCATCTTCCTAAATGCAATTGAAAAAGTTGGTGAATCTCATTATCACGTATTTTTATCAGTACATAGATTGATGTATGACGTCTATGAACAGAAAGGGTGAAGAAGGCACAGGGAAAGACTAAGCAGAGCCCAAATATCCTCCAACATTCGCAAAAATAGTGGCAGCGATGGTGACAATTCATCAGCAGTCACGAGGTCGATGAAAATGTAATGAATACTAAAATAAAAATGGACTGTACTATCAAAGAATTAGGGCTCAAAATGATAAAAACAAAGTACATACCTTGGACAGATTTTTCCAGCCCCCATAAGTTTATATGTATTTCCATTGAGTTATGCATTTTTGTTTGCAATATTTGTGGAGAACACGCGGGAAATTCCATTTTTGTTTTGTTACAAGCAATCAAGTTTACGCCATCACGCACAGGAAAGACGATGTTTTTGGGCCGGGAGCTCAATTTGTTCATGTTTTCAAAGAGTTCTGACAATCCTTATAATGCTATAATATTTGTTCATGAAATTAAAATGCTCATCATGGTAAGCACAAATATGTATAGCATTTTCAGTGCTATCATTGTAATTTACAACAAGTAATATAAGTACATAAAGCTCTATTTTGTCATAATTAATAATTGAGTACGTATCAGCGTTAGGTATCATATGTATTTTCATGGGAGGTGGAATGGGTGGAAAATAAACTATTTTTACAATAAATGATCACCAGTTATCTACGGCATGAGCTAAAATGAGCGGCAGGATAACATTCCCCTGCAAGTTATGCAACCAACCAGTATGTATTTGACTTTCCGTGGAATGCTTACCCTGTTTTGCACGTTTTTCCTGGTTACCACGTTCAGAATCCCGGGTCCCTTCACGAATGTGCTAACGAGAGTCCGCTGTACACTGTAACAGTACGTTTTCTAGGTCCCGGTCTATTAAGTAAACAAGCCCTAGATACGACATCAACACCCACTTAATTTTCAATAGTCATCATTAAATTTAACTGGTAAATTAAAATAAATATCAAACCGCAGGACTTCAACAATTTTACCACATAAACATTACAATAAATACTTTAAACCATCATAATTACCAATAACATACCAAAATTAAAACATAGATAAGGGAGTAAAAAGAATCATCAAGGATGACAAAAGGGGGGGAAAAAGATGGGGATGAGGAATGAGACGTGCTGACAAGGACAGCGAAAATAAATTTTAATTGAGATATGTTGATTTAAGAGACCTAAGAAATAAGCAGTTGGAGACTTGCGACGGCAGATAGTGTCATCACAAAACAGGAAGTAACCACGAGGGTTGATCTTCGACATGAGAAGGGGAAGGAGTATATAAAAGAGGCACAGTTCCTTATATTAAGTCACGGGGATTGCTTGTAAGGCAAGATAACTTTGATTGTACTTGAATAGCATATTCTTTTAAATAGATATAAATTAAAGAAATAAATTTGTTATTTGGACATTAAAAGTGTGTCATATGTGAATGTTTGAATTATACAAAGACCACACCTTGTGACTCTCCAGATCGTGGAACTGGTCGGGATAGCAAAGGTAAGAAAGTGATTTGGGTAAGTAGAAATAAACAAAGAAAAAGAAGTGACCAAAGGGGAAGGTTACATTTTGGCTTCTCAACGCGGGGCAGATTACTAGGAAAGTTACAACACTCAATACACTCAGTCCCCAAATAGTGCTGACTCGACTAGTGCTGCTTTGCATTAACATTGTCTAAAATTTAATACCATTTTGTTCCCGTTAATGCTCAAGCTTCACATTAGGACTCTCAAAAACTTTCATGGCATTTTGCAAATATTCACAGCACCAACTGCACCTGATATTGAAGGCATCAGAAACTGCAATAGCTATCTCTACTGCTAAAAGCCCTTGAAGACGACAATACAGTGGAAAGTCAATACTTTTTCCTTGATTTTGTACGGAAGCCTTATTTTTATTAGAGTTGTCGGACTTCAGGGCATTCTGCTAAACTTATGATGCCATGAACCTCCATGGAAGTCCTAATTTTCAGGACTAAGCATTAAAATAGACAGAAAAAAAGTATTTCTTCCGCAACATTCAACTAATAACGACGGATGATTTAATAGAAGAAATAAGTTTTCTCTTAACTCTGTTCATAGTTCAGGATTTGTCATCCTTTAGGTTAAATGGGCATTAGATGCAAAGCATCGGAGAGTAGCGCATGCGCAGACCGCAATTATAACCTCCCAACATGCCATTTTCAAAGTGGTGTGTGCATCACAGTCCATTACGTTTTCTGTTTGTTTGTGTTTTACGAAAAAACCTTACAAATTTGTTTTTGAAAGTCAAAAGTTTTTTTACTGTTGAAAAATATGTCAACCTAAATCAACTATTCGAGCATCACCTTTTTCAAGCTGCAGAAGTTTCAAACTTTTCACCTCTCCGAAGTTGCTCATCCATTGTGCCATAGTTGTGCACCATGAATAAAAGTTTATGTATTCTAGATATAGTACTACATCACGACCGTTCAGCAAAATATTGGCTCGTCTTCTCTAAAAATAATTAAAGGAGTTATTAGGCCTTAAACGAAACAAATATGAAAAAAGTGATTAAAAATTAAACACTTGAAAGAGCTCGGAATAGATGTCGATATTGCCAAAAGTAAAAAAAAATTAGATTATTTTCTCCTTATTACGAAAACGTAATTATATTTTAAACCTGGCCATTACATTGACATAAATTTTGGCTCACAGTTTGGAGCTTTGGGGTGCCCTTTTGCACTAACTTGGAATCTTGAAGCACTCGTTCTTTAAAATTGATATAAAATTAAGGGCTAATATTTTGCAAAATGTCTTTTTGTGTACAGAATCATAAAAATCGAAGATGCTTAAGCCACAGCCACGACTTAGTTTCCTGAGATTCACCCTTTTTAATAGAACTAGTACAGTTTCAAATCATTCAACATGTATTATTCCATATGCAGTTTTATGCTTCAAATACCACTATTTCAATTCTCTCGAATTTCCTGGAATGAATTAAGAGTGTTATTAGGGGACTGGGTGTAGAGAAAATAAACCACATATTTTACCAGTATAACTGGACAAGCTCATACTTGGGTAAACTTTTACATTCCAAGTTTAAAAACTGTTATGTACGCTGATTACACAAGCATTTTCATTCAAACCCCAAATAACCCAGATCTACAAGTAAAAGTAAATTTGAGAATGAATCAACTAAAAAATTGGCTTCAAAACAACATATTGGCAGTATAGAAATAGATAAATAATGTCTCCAATTCTTATCTCCATCAGGATGCCTTATCTAAGACCTAAGAATGGTGCGGTCTCTGGCAGCTTAAGTTAAACTATAAAAAATACAGCGCCATGACAATATCTGTTAAGAAAAGCCCTATTACTTTCGACTACGCTATAAATTCAACATCTCTGAATCGAGTGTCCTCCATCAAAGATCTGGGAATAATCGTGGACCACAAACTACATTTCAGTGAGCATATTCAGACAATTAAATCGAAAGCCATGTCTCATTTAGGTCTTCTCTACCGCTTCACGGATATCACTTGTACACAAGCACTGCAGTCCTACCACACATCCATTGTTCTTCCGGTACTCACTTTTTGCTCCCCTATAAGGTCAATGTCAGCTGCCACAAATCTAGCCACTCTTAACAGTGTTACAACTTTCTTTGCAAAAATTGTGAAACATAGAAATTCAAATCTCCGCAATGTGTCCACGAACGCTATATTATCTTCACTATCTATCAGCAGTCTCTCCCATCATAGACTTCAATGGGACATTAAACTCATTTACAATGACATTAATTCCTACGTAGACAGTCCCAATCATATATTTCTTTCATCAATATCAGAGTACATACTCGTCCTACCCGAACTAACTCACTACTCCACATGCCCACACCCAGATTATGATTAATTAAACGTTTTCTTTTCTTCCGTCTCTCGGCCCTAATAAATTCTCTCCCTACTGACAATGACCCCTTTTCTCTATCCCCTAAAACTATAATATATAAAAAAGGAATACAGAGCTGCACAACCTTCTTCCCCCAAGGATAAGAAATATTTCCTTATATTCTAGTTAATATTCTCTTACTGTAGACTAGTTCATTAATTACAGTAAATAATTGAGTTAAATGCATGAACACTGAATAATAGGTCCAGTGAAACCCATCGTACGGGATCATAATAGTTGCTAGTTGTATGAAACTCCCACCCTCACTAGGTAGACTTTTTTACTGGTGTTTAATAACATAACATCATTGCCAACACCTCACCCTACTTGAAATTTCTGGCATGATTTTGTTTTTTGCATGAATCAGTATCTCGTATCATTCATAAATTAATAGCATTAGTACATAATACTAACCAGTGTTTGTATATAAATGAGTGTACTGCATGTTTTCTTACGTAGCACTCTCCCAGTTTCTGGTTTGACTGTGCATTGTTCTCATTGCTTTTTGGTCTGTGCCTAGAGGCCGGGGGAACGTTCGAGGTTCTGATTTGGACTGGGAAGAGTGATGTATGCCTGGTGTGGCATCTCCCTGTGCCACACACCCTAGTGGTGGCTTGCACGGTACTTCATATATGTAGATGTAACTTTTTATTAGGTTATGTGAATGTTTTGTCAAGTGTATTGCATTGATGAAGCCTATAACAACATACTCATGTAATTGGTCCAAAGTGAAAATACATATTATTATTATTAAACAATGACAATGGCCAATAATTTTGTTTGCATTCTACAATCAAGGATAATTTACACTTACACACAACCTTAAAAATTACTTCATGGCTCTTCATGTGCAGAGCACTAGGACTTAAAAAAGACTTGTATGTAGAAGGGATACAAATGTACATTTTCATACAATTCTACTTAGTAGTATGGCATGCCATTAAGTGTGAGATCAGTATGCCAATAACTCAGGGTTAGAGGAGCAATAATTACAGGGCTCACTAGGCTCATCTGTAGATTTAAGGCCTAAATCATGACAGTGAAACATCAACAGCAGCAAAACATTGCTAAAATTTTAATCATACTAAATTTCTGAATACTTACATGTCATTACCCCACTCAAACATAACATCTCCAGTGACTGAGTTGAATCCTACAATGGTGTTGTCTTTAATTGGCCCTCGATGTTTCTCATTGTACGAGTTGTTTAGCATGAATGTGGCAGAGTCCCATATTCTATCCCCGCGATGAAAGATGACAACCGTTCCATATGTATCTATACTGACAGCAGACAGCTGCCCCAGCTTTTTCTTTGGCTTTGGCCAATCTTCAACCAACTTGAGCGCTGTGTGCAAGCATGCGTTTAGAAAAAGAATGATAGTTTAATACTCAAAACGTAGGATACTAAGTTTTAAAAAGCAAGTTATCCTATGTTTAACTAAACTCACTGCTATTCGCAAACGGGTGAACTGCCTCTCCTTTTCTTGTTACATGATTCTCCCTTGTTTTTGGCCAAGCAATCTTCTTTTCCGACAAACTAGCGTCGGCGGCTGGTATCCTGGAGTAATCCATGTCTCTCCCGGGAGTTTTCCCATCCTTGCCAGAAGAATAATCGTACTCTGGATATTCGTAGTTATCATCTCCACCTGGAGACGCTGGATAATCTCGTTGGCGAGGGTCTAGTTTCCATTTTTGCAGGTAATCCTCATTCAATGAGTTTGGCCTATACTTGCCATCCTGAAAATGCCAAAATCATTGATTAGTAGGCAGAGATTCTAAGACATTATCTGAAAGCAGCGATGATTGATTCAATTTGCCAAACTTAAGATTGTGTCCATTTAGAGTACCTATGCTATTATATACAAGGTAATACCAATTTCATTAATTTTATAGTGCTAACCTAATGTTTTTACCATAGTAAGAATGGCGTTAATACGAACCTGGAGCTGGTTGTTATTACACTCAACATCAAGAATCACAGCAGCAGTAATCAATACAATATACATTAACATCCCCGAAAAACAAAAGGCACTGCCTTATGCCCAGCATATGCTCATCCCATATAGCATAACCTGCAATGTATTATGCAAGGAATTGTATTAAGTGACATATAATATTTTGCTTTAATACCATTACGCTATTAGATACTAAAGTTTTGCGCGTACGGTCTTCAGTACAAGCAAAATGACGCGGCGCGTAGAGGTCAATGGCAAAGGCTATTTATAGTCAGGAGACTCGCTTTCACGACTATCACACATAAACAACACGAAAATAGGCACAGTAACACTTTAGAAACGGTGCATTAAAAATTGTACTACACCACTTAAAAGTTCATCGTTCCTAATTAATTAAAAGCCTACCTTACCGCAAGAGGACAAATTTACTGGCCGCTCTGAGCCCCTTCATGAAATAAAATAAAGGTAACACTTGTCAGATCATAATGTTATATAACTCATTTATAATAAGCAAAAATCCCCCTTGAATATCTGCAAGTTATAATAAATTCATCACATATGTACAACCTGTTGACGTACGCCTGACGCCATACTCCACTCTTCACTGTGCGACTTGTGTTGAGTGGGCGCAGTACGAGATTGTTTGGAGGGGGAGGAGTAAGCTCAGCGGGGGCGGCGGGGGTAGCAGAGTAGGCGATGAGAATATTCGGCGGTAGCGATGGATTTTGAAAAAAAAATTCACTTAAAAATTACAATCACCAATGTTTTTCCTGGCTACGGGGGCCACTGCATGTGTTGATGATTTTTATAATATGCTCGAGTTTGAGATGATTTTTCGGGAAAATGAGCACTCAATATTAAAGGGGAAAGAGGCCTCCATCGCTCTACCGTAACGAAGTAAACTATTAAAGTAATGATGTAACTAAGCTCATTAATTTCACTAGTGTATGATATACTGTATATCCATTGCGAAAGGAAAGTTAGATTTTTCGTCTACCAAGAACATTCCATAAAAACGTACTGGGAATGTGACTGTTATAATCATTTCACTATTTCAGTTTTTAAGCCGTAGAATTCTGCGAGTCGGCGGCCAAGACTTCGCGTGGATGGAGAACCGTAGGTATTCTTCATGAATGCTATGGACCTATCCCCCAGTCCTACGCCTTAGAAGGGTTATTACCATAATAACGCAGAGTATAAGATAAAATTACCAGTGGATACGCCACGTATCCAGGAGGTTTTGATAATTTGCCCTCTACCTGAGCTACACTTTTTGTTGATTATTTGAGGGTTCGATAATAATAATAATAATATTTATTAGACATAAAACAAGATACAATTTGCATTAGTCTTCGTCGAATATTAATATGCAGAAATTACAATAGTTTTATTACAAATACAGAAAAAATTATAAATGTTATTAAGTAGTACAAATACAGAAGATGTTAAATTACAAGAAAATCATATCATCCTTGTTGCTATCGATGAATTCCTCAATGGAGTAAAAGGCCTTTTTTATGAGCCAGGCATACACAACTCTTTTAAATTTTTCAAGACTGACAAGTTTGGCTTCGGCAGGTAAACTATTATACAGGTGCAGCTTAATTATGTGGAATGATTTACAAGTTTTTGATAGTCGGCAATAGGGAACATTAAGGATATCTCGGTTTCTAGTGAAATGGTTGTGCACATTTCCTCTCGTCTCCAAGGAGTTAAGATTTGCCTTTACGTCACAAAGACACTTCGTTTACCAATCTCAGATCGGTCTGAACTCAGACCGATCTGAGATCGATTGGTAAACGTAGTGAAGGAGGATGAAGAATGGCCCCATAGCTCGATGCCATAGTTTATATGGCAGTGAAATAAGGCAAAATATGCTGGGGTAATGTATTCTTTTGGGATCAGTGCTATAATTTTGCGTAGCATGTACACTGCCTTTGATAGTTTACCTAAAGTGGTTAATACATGAGGTTCCCAGCTTAATTTGTGGTCCAGTTCAAAGCCGAGCAGCTTGATAGTATCATTTGAGCATGCTGTATTACATAAGGAGAAAGCAAGTGATTGGGTTTTGTCATTGTTTAAAACAAGGCCATTGGCAGAGAACCATTTAGTTGCTTCAGACATAATTAACTTTGATGCGGTGCTGGTGTTGAGCAGAGTATTTGAATTATAGATGAAAGTGGTGTCGTCAGCATAGAGTAACGATTTACAAGAAATATTTGATGGTAGGTCATTTATCAAGATGAGAAATAAAAGAGGCCCAAGAATTGAGCCTTGGGGGACACCATAACTAATGCTTTGGGGTGACGATAGATTACCATTGATGTAAACACATGACAGCGATCTGAAAGATATGACTCCATGGGGGTTATTACGTAACTCATAAGGACGGCGTTATGGGGTGAAAGTCTTTATCATAACTACCCCCAGTGATCATACCGACTTGAGCGATTACGGAACTCATAAGGCCGTCTTTATGGAGTCAAAAGTCTTTATCATAACGACCCAAAATAAAGCCAGCTCAAGAGGGGTCCTTATGAAGATAAAGACCCAAGATGGCGTATTTGCGCAAAGGTTAACTCTGCGAGCTCGCGAGATATATAATAATTATTAAAGCCTATGTGAAGAACAACATTAAAAGTAACACGCGTTCACACTTAGAAGAGTTGCGAAATGTTTTTAAAACATTTCCGAGTTTCAAATCAAATGCATTTTCGAGATTCGGGAGTACATCTGATGACGGTTCAATTCTGAGGACTCACGAAGTATATTAATGTTAATAATCAAAGACTACGCGAAGAATAATATGTCAAAAAGTATGATTTTACAATTAGGTGATTTGCTAAATGATTTTAAAATATTTCCGAGTTTCAAAGCTATTGAAGCTGAATCCGGGAGCATTACTGACGGTGCAGCATACGGCTGAGCTTTGGCATACAAGTTACTGTAGATTTGATTGATACTATTCGTATTTCATGCAGTAGAAGGTTATACGAAGAGGCAAATACAGATATGTCATCGTATTATAGAGTGTAATTATCCTTGCCGCTCATGTCACCCCGGAAAGATTTGCGTTTATAGTTTCTCATTTCAAATACGCGTCACTGTCACTTTTTCAAACCCACATTCCTCAATTTTAAACTCTCTGGGGAGTTAATTACACGTTCAAGAAATATAAAAACTGTTTATGCATACTTCCTAAACGCTTGAAATGCTCTTTTCACAATTTTCTGTGCGGTGTCAATCAAAAGACACCTTTGAAGGCAGCAACTTTAAGACACTCTTCGATCGTTTTCGCGCAAGATTCTCACAGAAATGCACATTGATAAATCAGTCTCATACACACTTTTTAACGTTTTAAAAACAAACCAATTATTTCCGAGTTTCAAAGCCACGAACAAGGTCAACCGGGAGCATTTCTGACAGGGCACCAAACAGCTGATCTTTGGCTCAGCTGTTTGCTGCGTAGTTAGTATAGATTTGTTTGATACTGCTCGTATTTCATGCAATAGAAGGTTATACGAAGAGGCAAATACAGATATGTCATCGTATTCTATAGTGTAATTATCCCTGCCGCTCATGTCACCCCTGAAAGATGTACGTTTATAGTTTTTATTTAAAAAATACGTGTCACTGTCGCTTTCAAACCCACATTCCTCAAATGTAAACTCTCCGGACAGATAATTACACGTTCTAGAAATATAAAAACTGTTAGTGCTTACTCCTTAAACGCTTAATATGCTCTTTACACTATTTTCTGTACAGTGACAATCCAAAGATACTTTTGCAAACAGTACCTACGTCTAATAACTTTTAGACACTCTTCGATCGTTTTCGCGCACGATTATCACGCAAATGCACTTAAATTCACCAGTCCCACACATATTTTGCACCGTTTTAAAAACAAACCCAATGCACATTGTGTAAACTCATTCTTTCTGCACATTAGTCGAAAGAATACTTGACTGCACGAAGCATACACCCGGAACGGTTTTCTCACTCTTTATTTCCATCAGTGTAACTCACTAAAGATACGATTACGTAATAATAATGATAATTTAAAAGTTCTTTCAGGAAATAATGACTTAATAACATAATCAACCTTCATCATTAAAATCAAGAATGTTTGTTTACATTCATGGCGAGGACCGTCGCTAAACGATACTCATTTTTTTCTTGTTTACTTTTACTCGCTCATGCATTTGGTCCACTGTTCCACACAGGAACGTCAAGCATTTCATTGGTCGATACATATTCCAAGAGAGTTGCACAGACTTGAACGAAGAATTTGTCATAACACTGTCTTTATGGGCATAACGACCCTCTTCAACACTTCTACCCTGAGTTCCGTAATCGCTGGGGTAGATATATTCAGGCCAGGACAGTCGGTGTTTAACGACGTCTTTATTTATCGTCGCGAGTTCCGTAATAACCCCCCATGGGGGTTATTACGTAACTCATAAGGACGGCGTTATGGGGTGAAAGTCTTTATCATAACGACCCCCAGTGAGCGTACCGACTTGAGCGATTACGGAACTCATAAGGCCGTCTTTATGGAGTGAAAAGTCTTTATCATAACGACCCAAAATAAAGCCAGCTCAAGAGGGGTCCTTATGAAGATAAAGTCCCAAGATGGCGTATTTGCGCAAAAGTTAACTCTGCGAACTCGCGAGATATATAATAATTATCAAAGCCTATGTGAAGAACAACAGTAAAAGTAACAAGCGTTCACACTTAGAAGAGTTGCGAAATGTTTTTAAAACATTTCCGAGTTTCAAATTCAAATGCAATGTCGAGACTCGGGAGTACATCTGCAGGGCTATTCTGATAAATGGGGCCATACGTATGGCCGGCCGTAAGTTTCGTATGGCCTGACCCGAAATTATGGCCTACGTCGATTCCAATCTCGAGGGGCCATATCGTATGGCTAGGCCATAAGTCTTAACGCCGATTTCACTGGTGAGTATGAGAATCTTTTGCGGTACAGTACGTTTAAATGATTTGAAATCACTACCAGCGCCACTGAAAATGTCATTTTTGCGGCAGTTACTGGAAGTATATCGAAAAAAAACGGACGATCGCAAAGCACATTGGCGAAAATATTGGTAAACAAACCTAGACAAACGTTGTCGAATTTTTGTAGGCTGGAAAATATCTGAAAATGGAAGGAGCGGAGTAAGTTACTCGTTGTTAATTTTTTCTTAATTACATTTAGTGCTATTTAAATCCATTAATAAGGTGTTCGAAGAACGCGTTCTCCATTTGCTCGAGGTGCTGACAATCATTGTGCTTTGCGTGCTTCTACGACGTGCTTTGCGAGATTCTATGTATGTTATGTTTTTCCTACGATGATTATCATCCTGAAACATGCAAATGATAAATAAAGATGTAAACTAAGTGGTTAGGTAGTGTACTGGCCTTGGCACCATTCGTAAAGGCTAGGTTAATGCTGATGCCGGGTTTCTATCCACCTATATGTTCCCAATCCCTAGCTGATCCATTCCCAATGGCAGCATAAGCAGTGTTTAGGGTGGATTTCACCCCCAATCATTTATTCCAATGCCATTATTTTTTCCCCATCCCTATGTATGATATTTTACAATCGCAATAATTAACAATATATCTCTTAATATAAAAAAGAAATATATAACCGCCCTTGATCCAATCCCTACCCTGTTAAAAACTCCTTAATTATTTTTTAAATTGCCTAAGAATATTTTTCAGTGAAGTTACCATAATAAGAACTAAGTATATAAAAATTAAAGCAATAATAACCTGCAAAAATATTTTGATCGATCGTGAATCGATCACCCCCTTCCGTAGGCGAGCACCTTATCCACTGGGCTATCACAATGCCAAATTCAAAAGGCGCTTCACACGAGTTACATATCGCAACATGCTTTTTTTAAGATGCTTTTTTCTTACACAATTACGGTGTCGTCTCACTTCGGCATATGTAATTAATAATCTTTAACTACCGAACCTGATATTATGAGCTCGATTGGCCACCCGACGGTCGTGTTCTCCCTTGTCATGGGTGTATGTGAATGTCAATTTAGCGTTGTGAAAGAAAAATCTTGTCCCTGGCAGCACATTACTTCCCCGAAAAACTGCCTTTGTTGAAAGTATTAGAAGACGGAACAAAGTTCCGAAAGAGATTTATTAGGGAAAGGGGCAAAATTCAGGAATAGTTGCACAAATGATGCATCCTGGTAAATGTGCAGAAGAAGGTTACTTACATTGCAATTGATAACTTCGCTATGCATGGCTATAAATTAGAGAAACCTTATTTTTCGTCATTTTGCTAACTTCGGTCAATGATCTGGTATATTTCTAACAGAACAAGAGCAATAATTGATGCGCAAAATCAATTTATAACTCCGAGGTGGGCAACTCTCTTTTCGTATGGCCCGTCTTATGTCGGGCTCCGAGGTAGGTCATAATATTACGGCCTTGAGGCCTTAGCTACCGCCCGACTTATGGCCTTTTGCTCGGATGGGAATCGCTCGAAGCCATACGTATGTCCCGAGGCCTTACCTACCGCCAGACGTATGGCCTTTGCTCGGATGGGAATCGCTCGAAGCCATACCGAGGCCGTAGTGTGTCCCGAGGCCGTAGTTATGGTCGATTTCGACTTATGGCCTGGCCATACGATTAGTGGAATAGCCCTGCTGATGACGGTTCAATTCTGAGGACTCACGAAGTATATTAACGTTAATAATCAAAGGCTATGCGAATAATAATATGACAAAAAGTGTGATTTTACAATTAGGTGATTTGCTAAATGTTTTAAAAATATTTCCGAGTTTCAAAGCTATTGAATTGCTGAGTCCGGGAGCATTTCTGACGGTGCAGCATACGGCTAGCCGTCAGCGCTGACCTTTGGCATACAAGTTACTGTAGATTTGATTGATACTACTCGTATTTCATGCATTAGAAGGTTATACGAAGAGGCAAATACAGATATGTCATCGTATTCTAGAGTGTAATTATCCCTGCCGCTCATGTCACCCCGGAAAGATTTGCGTTTATAGTTTCTCATTTCAAATACGCGTCACTGTCACTTTTTCAAACCCACATTCCTCAATTTTAAACTCTCTGGGGAGTTAATTACACGTTCAAGAAATATAAAAACTGTTTATGCATACTTCATAATCGCTTGAAATGCTCTTTTCACAATTTTCTGTGCGGTGTCAATCAAAAGACACCTTTGAAGGCAGCAACTTTAAGACACTCATCGATCGTTTTCGCGCACGATTCTCACAGAAATGCACATTGATAAATCAGTCTCATACACACTTTTTAACGTTTTAAAAACAAACAAAATATTTCCTAGTTTCAAAGCCACGAACAAGTTCAACCGGGAGCATTTCTTACAGGGCAGCAAACAGCTGATCTTTGGCTCAGCTGTTTGCTGCGTAGTTAGTATAGATTTGTTTGATACTGCTCGTATTTCATGCAATAGAAGGTTATACGAAGAGGCAAATACAGATATGTCATCGTATTCTATAGTGTAATTATCCCTGCCGATCATGTCACCCCTGAAAGATGTACGTTTATAGTTTTTATTTAAAAAATACGTGACACTGTCGCTTTCAAACCCACATTCCTCAAATGTAAACTCTCCGGACAGATAATTATACGTTCTAGAAATATAAAAACTGTTAGTGCTTACTCCTTAAACGCTTAATATGCTCTTTACACTATTTTCTGTACAGTGACAATCCAAAGACACGTTTGCAAACAGTACCTACGTCTAATAACTTTTAGACACTCTTCGATCGTTTTCGCGCACGTTTATCACGCAAATGCACTTAAATTCACCAGTCCCACACACATTTTGCACCGTTTTAAAAACAAACCCAATGCACATTGTGTAAACTCATTCTTTCTGCACATTAGTCGAAAGAATACTCGACTGCACGAAGCATACACCCGGAACGGTTTTCTCACTCTTTATTTCCATCAGTGTAACTCACTAAAGATACGATTACGTAATAATAAAGATAATTCAAAACTTCTTTCAGGAAATAATGACTTAATAACATAATCAACCTTCATCATTAAAATCAAGAATGTTTGTTTACATTCCTGGCGAGGACCGTCGCTAAACGATACTCATTTTTTTCTTGTTTACTTTTACTCGCTCATGCATTTGGTCCACTGTTCCACACAGGAACGTCAAGCATTTCATTGGTCGATACATATTCCAAGAGAGTTGCACAGACTTGAACGAAGAATTTGTCATAACACTGTCTTTATGGGCATAACGACCCTCTTCAACACTTCTACCCTGAGTTCCGTAATCGCTGGGGTAGATATATTCAGGCCAGGACAGTCGGTGTTTAACGACGTCTTTATTTATCGTCGCGAGTTCCGTAATAACCCCCCATGAGTTGAAGCTCAAGATTACTGACACCATAATAGTGTCGTTTTTGTAGAAGAATTGGATGTGAGACACAATCGAAAGCTTTGGAAAGATCACAGGCAGTTATGGCATTAGGTGATTTTCCCTGGAATGCATCTAGTATTAATTTAACGGCAGACTCTACTGCTGAAGTGGTGGAATGGCCTTTACGGAAACCAAATTGGGAAGAAGAAAATAAATTATGAGTTTCAAAATGATTGTACAACTGGTTATGGATTGCTTTTTCAATAATTTTCCCAAAGACAGGAATTATTGAGATAGGTCTGTAGTTGGAAAGCAAGGTTTTATCCCCTTTTTTATAGATGGGGATGGTTTTAGATATCTTCTGCGATTTAGGGAAAATGCCTGACTGGAAGCAAGAATTCAAAATTAGAGCAAGGGGTTCATCAATTACATTGCTAAGTTTTTTTATCAAGTTGACTGATAACCCATAAACATCTGTGCTGTTGGAACATTTTAAAGAGTTAATGATGATTCTGATCTCGTGAGGTGTCACCCATTTCCATTTAAAGGAGAGGGTAGTACTTGGGAAATTCTTAAGAAAGTCCGTTGCGGTGTTGTCAATTGAGTCAACACTGGGGACAAGTTCGGAGATCGAATTTATAAAATACTTGTTTAGATGATCAGATGAGATGGGTAGGTCAGAAGCACATTTGGAACGACATTTGGAACGGATGGATGGATAAGGATCATACGGAAGAAAGGGGGGAGAACTCAGGACTACCACATTTGCCTACTCTGAACGATATTGCGTCAAGCGGTACACAGTTCACTGTCCTATCCGACGGACGGAATACTAAACTTTAGGTGATCTCTCATATTCACCTAGTGGGGATCGGAATTCAACTGAAAAAATATCCGCCACTTCGGAGAATCGAACGTCGGAATGAGAAGCCGGTATATACGTTAACCACCACACCAATTCTTTCCACCAGAACCGCATTTTAGGAGTTATAATCTTTTAACGAATGAAGAAAAATCGATTTGATACATAAAATATACTGAAAATCTCCCGCTGACATTTTTCAACAGATTCTCTATTTGAATTCGTATCAGAGCAACCGTAATTCAGCCGCAGAAATGTCGCGAGACTGAACGCGGGCCGAGCATTATTCTACACGGTAGCGAGGGACACTTTCTTGGAAAACATTTCTTACATATACCTATGCCAACATATACGAATACCTACGGTAACTTTCCATCTCCGTGTCATTGAACTGAAATGCGTGTGGCTTTTATTTTTCAAGGTCTTCTTCACCAATTCTGACACAAGTGTTAACTCACGGACACGGTCGAGTGGGACCCCAAATTTCGATCTAAGCTGCAGCCACATAGAGAACGAATGAGAGTAAATATTCATGTAAAATGGAGATCAATTGCTGAGAATGAATTCACAACCATAGCGAGTCATTATCATCCTCAATTATTTGCTCAATCGTTTGAAACGCATATTAATCATCTGTTTCGAGGACCGCACATAGGTATCGCGCGAAAATTTCAGTTGCCTCACTCGCACATACCTATAATAATTTAGGTGAGGAAAATAAATCGCTGCGGGAGCGTGTCTTTTTCTTGGGGTTGCGATGCGCATTATACCGAGTAAAGTGAGAGACTGTTCTTGCGTTGCAAGCCCAATGAATTTTAGCCGCAAACTTAAAGATTTGGAATCACATTCGAAGGTAACTTTACTCATGAAATGTTGCGTGAAATGTCGAACACGGAAATTAGATATTCTTCCTCATTTATCAGTCACCTTTCACCCAGACCCTCCTTTGTGGTTTATACCGCCTATGCGCTAATTAGGTACATACATATGTAAGCATGACGATAAAATCTATAATTATATATTCTAGCATTATTTTTAGAAACACGTCCTTGTTTGAGACATGTGACGGTTTATAATGGGTAAGAGTGCAGCAATATTAAAGGCAGATGGGAATGAAACCCCATTGCGGTGTCCCATTCCGCTCAATTGTAATGGGGAACATGCACAATTTTTTATAACCACTTATATCCCAAGGACACTATCTAAAATGGATGTAGCGAAAATTTCACAGATGGCAAGCGGTTTTTTACTGAGATATCAGTCTTTAAAAATAATTCTTTCTCGCCAGCTTGAAAACACTACGTCATAGGGGAATGGACGCGTGACGTCACGGAACGGTATCGCTAGAGATTGTTTACCTTCTGACGAAAAAGTAGGCGGATGTTATTGATGGAGCAAGCATTTGGCGTAAATGATTGCATTTATTTCATATTTACTGATATTCACTAATCTTACTTGATCATTTCATTTGAGCAGAATGTATCTAAACGAGAAAAAACCGGGAAAGTTATATAAACCCTACATCGCGCCTTGTTGCTCAAATACCTCAACTTCCACGCCGGAAAAGGTTTTTATTTACGTCCCGAAAGACTCGAAGAAGAGGAGATGATATAATTGATAGCCTGCAGAAGAGACGGAAATTCTCTCTCTAAATTTTCGACGGCTTATTGCTGCGAGGATCATTTCAACGTAAGTGCCGGTCCCACTTATTGCAAACCTTATTTTTGTGAGGTAAAAAATGTTATAATTGAGCCAAATTATGTTATTGCCACGTAATATAAATTAGAAAGTGAAAAACTATCACATAAAAGGCAAAATATAATTTATGAACGGAAAGTTACGACGTGATTTCAACAAAAGTATTATTATTTAAGTATTCTACCGCCTAAGGTACGTTTACATGGACCTTGCATACTTCCCTTTTTCAATTCATCCATATATATCTATAAATAGAATGAAAGGGAATAAACCTTATATGAATTGAAAAGGGAAGTATGTAAGCTGAATGTAAGCCTACCTTAATATATTTAATACAACTTACGTCTCTAAAGTCACAGGGAAAGTATATTTCCAAGCTTTGAACGTTATTTATATGCGAGCAGTGACATTTATGGCTTTGAAAATCGTTAGATAACTCATGAAATACCTATTATATCTCACTATTAGTTCATGATTTGTCTGTTACACGTTATTACCATTAGTTTGCGAACTATAATTGATAGAGAGTAAGGGTATACGTAAGGTTGTAGGCCTCGATGAGATCTATAAAACGCCGTCAACAGATTGGAGGTGAGAATGTTAGTTTAGAAGGTTTCGCCGAGAAACAGGGTCTTCAGAGTTGGGCATTCGCCGTCATTAATGAAAATTTAGGGAGAAAAATAAAGCAAAAAAAGTTTTAAAAGGTATTGCGATGGTGAACCTAAAATTTCCAAAGATGTTAGCGAAACTTGCTATGAAAAAAAGAAGAAACATTATTTCCAAGTACCGGAATCGAACTTCCAATCTTCATCTCCACAACCCTCGACCTTCCGCCAACGGCTACTTGGGGAAAGCATGGAAAATTTGCGTTATATTATGCATTTCTTGTATCTGCCTATCATAATTTTCTATTTCAGATGATTGTTTAATGGTTATCGTGAGGTCTATGAAGAAGCAAAAGGTATAAATCTTTAGGAAATTTTAATGACTACACAATGAAGTAGTCAAAAAAGGACAGATACTAACCGTTTAGGAGTAATTGACGACTAACCGCAGGCTTGCGCGTCCCAGCGGACGAAAAATCCGAACTTGGGGGATTGCGAGGTAACTCTTCGGGGTAGCAAAACGGAAAAGACATCAAAATTTACGCTATTTCAATAGCTACTAGAAGAATTCGTAACATTGGAAATACGTTTCATACTTTAATAACTACATACTGAAAGCCGAAATCTACAATACAGCAAATATACTGCTTTGCCATGGACTTCCCTAATATAGTCTTCAATAAAAATGTAGGTAATATGAATAAAGATTTATATCTATTCAATAGAGGGGGAAAGATTACGACTGCATGGGTTAAGTTTCGGTAATAAGGAAATTTGAAAATCAATAGATTCAGAATATGAGACACATTGAGTTTGCTACATATTAATGCAAAACTTAACATGCCGACTCGTATTTTTGGCGACTGAAGCCGTTGCGATAATTTAGAATTATTTATACATTAATCGTACTTGAAAGCTGTTTCTACATCAGTTTATTTTTTCCATAGTTGTATTTTAACAACAAAGCAGCTGATATAAGAGAACCACATAATGTGTCGCATGAAAAGTTAGGTATTAATAAAATTATGGGCAGATGATAATTTACCGCAGTCACGCATCTCGGCAGCGACGAAACAATCGCTGTTTTTCAGGAAGGCGGCCACCATAAGTGAGTCAATCAACGGTAAATTATCCGACTGTGCCTTCTTGAATCCCACTTCAGTCACTTCTTCTATCGAGAAATTACCAGAATAATTTTAATAGCGAATTTGCTCCGATAACTTCAACAAGGCGCCTATCTCTGCAGCTGCGAGGACTTCAGTTCCGTTCGGTGACGTCAAGCCAATGAGAAAGCGTTACGAGTCACGTGACTTTCGTCGATTTTTGCTAACTTTTAATTAGCATTTTACAGCATTTGTAATTGACGGAGACAGCTTTGGCTTACATATTCGGATTCGTGAGAAAATTCTCTTTATAGTGGGCTACAGTAACGGGAGAAACAAATTCCATGCATGTTCCCCATTGTATGTATTAGATCCAATATGGATCATCACTATAGGGGAACCTGTCCTAAAATTGACATACTGAGGTAAAACGACATACCTAGTATTTCTGCTTTCTGCCGCTTGGTACAGCACTTCCTAATGCGTAGTCACGTTCATATGTTTGTAACACTCATTCATGCTAAATGGTGGAGGTTCGTTGTTGTTGCTTTACGTACTGTGGGTGAAAACGTTTAACATCGAGGTTCAAAATTTCTTTGTTTCCTTGTATTTGTGATATTTTGTGTCAGTTAGAAGTGATCTACAACTTTACGAAACATCTAGGTAAGTAGACGTATTAATTCTGAATATTTTTTGCTTTTTATTTCAAACTTTCATCTACGTGTGTTTCTGTGATACCTCGATATGTAAAAGCAAGCGACTGTAGGTAAAATGGCATACCATCAACTAAGGTAAAATGACATAAGAGTAAAATATTATCATGTTGTTCCTCCACTATTTATTATTAATGTTGTTGGTATTCTATTCCATTTTTATATGTTTATTGGTAAGTAGGCCTAATTTTTTGTTTCCATCATCATCACCATTATTAGGCCTATTATTACTTATTATTATTGTTAATTTTTGTTCTTCTTATTATTATTCTTATCCTACTCGTCTTATTCATATTATTCAAATTAGTATTAATTGTTATTGTTATTATTATTATCCTGACAGCATGGTTGGGACATACGACAGAAAAACTGAACGCCAATCATGGAAGAAGGAAAGTATGGAGCAAGCTGCTGGAACAAGCTGCAGTTAAGAGTGGACGTTTGGGTTGGCAGCGAACGTCCAAAACTTTTGGTATCCCTAGGGCCACTCTAAGAAGAAGAGCACTGGACCAGAACAAAAATGTATCTGGAGCTGAGAAAGGATTAGGTCGGTTCCAAATTACTTTACCTAGAGACATGGAAATCGATCTTGTTAATTACATCAAGGACTTGGAGGCACGACTTTTTGGTTTGACGCTGGATCGGAAATTGCCTTTGACCAGTTGGCTGAAGGTAATGGACTCGACCATCGCTTCAGCAAAGAAACAAAAATGGCAGGGGAGTGTAGTTTAATTATTTGGGTCTAGATCTACCTTTTTTTGTAAAACAGGTTAATTAATCAATGAGTTGTGTTAACTTATTTCTTTAATATTTTTAGGCTGGGAATGGCTTCGTGGATTTAGGAAAAGGAATACAGGGCTATCACTGAGGCACCCAGAAGCAACTTCTGCTGGAAGAAGTCAGGCTTTCAACAAACCTCAAGTGAACAAATTCTTTGAGAACCTGCAGTCGGTGAACGCTGAAAATAAAATCAGTCCCACTAGAATCTGGAATGCCGACGAATCTGCCTTGACGACCGTACAGAGGCCACAAAAAATTCTTGCTGATAAAGGCAAAAAGCAAGTAGGGGGATTGACGAGTGCTGAGCGAGGTCAACATGCCGCAGTGGTGTGCTGTATGAGCTCTTCGGGGAACTTTCTCCCACCTGCCCTGATCTTTGCAAGAAAAAAAAAACAAAGAATGAACTGTTTGATGGAGCACCAACAGGCACCTTATGTCTTGTGAATGAATCCGGATGGATGACAGGCGAATTGTTCCTCCAGTGGTTGAAGCATTTCAAGGAATATGCTCACCCATCTCATGAGAACAAGGTGCTGCTGTTAGTGGATGGCCTTTCTAGCCATAAGAATGTAGACGTTCTGACCTATGGAAAAGAAAATGGCATAATAATGCTGCCATTTCCACCCCATTGTACACACAGACTTCAGCCTTTGGACGTGACCTTCTTTGGACCGCTGAAAACGTATTATAACTAAGAGGTAACCAAATGGTTGAAAATTCATCCTGGGAGAGTCATCACCCAATACCAAATCGCTGGTTTGTTTTCAGTAGCATATGGGAAATCTGCTACTGTCCACAATGCCATGAGTGGATTTAGACAGACTGGGATTTGGCCACTGAATCCTGACATCTTTCCGGACCACACATTCAGTGCTGCAAGAACAACAGACTTGGAAGTCTATGAACAAGAGTCGACTGAAGGTGAAAATGTCACTCAGGGTGAGTCCATTCCTACAGTTGCCACAACATTTCACCACCTTCGTCTTCTCTGCCGGTGATACCTCAAAGTCCAACATTTGGAAGATCTAACGCTAACTCTCATTTGCCTTCTTCTGCAACATCAACTTCCACGTCACCAGCAATAATAGTTTCAGTCAAACCTACTGCTACTTCATCTTCTGTAACGTCTACTTCATTTGTTCAGGCCATTGATATATCACCGCCACCTTCTGCATCTAACGAGTTGAACAAGTCAAGAAAAAGGGATCACGAGGGAGCCCAAATCTTAACCAGTAGCCCATATCTTACGGAAATGAAGTCGAAGGTCGGAGAGAAGAAGATGATTGAATCCAGGCGAGGTGCGCGACAGGACAGGAAGAAGCTTCGTTTAAACGATGATGAGGATGAGGAAAATCTCAATTTTGATTCCGATGGAGATAATAGTGTGCCTTGTCTCTATTGCAATGACTTATTCAGCCGATCAAAACCAAAGGAAATTTGGCTAAAATGTAGTAAATGCGCTATGTGGGCACATGCTGTGAGTGTGCTGGGCTATCAAAGAGAGCAAAATTGTTCACATGTGATGTGTGTAAATAATTTGTGTTGCTTTTCTTGGCCTTTGTGAGGGTATGTCATTTTACCCAAGTTACTCAGGTAAAATGACATAGTGCTACATTTTCAACAAACATGTTTTAAAATGACAAAAATAATGTATTATTAATATTTTGTAGCTAGAATCAAAATAAAATTGTGTTGTACTGACTTTATGATAGTTCAAATAATAAAAATTAAAAAATTGTAGAACCTAGAGCGATATATATTTAAGGCATGTCATTTTAGGACAGGTTCCCCTATATTGATATATCATCTACTAACACTGAATAAATCCTGCTAGTGGATGGTGGAAGAAATTACAACTCTCGTAGAAAAGGGAAAATACGACCACATTTGCAATAATAAATACTTTCATTACCATAGTAAACATTTAAGGATAATGAGCCCGAATGAAAGAGCGACAAATGCGGAACCTTTCCGTTCTGGAACAACGAAGCAAGAAGTGAATGCGAAAAGTTATTCAAAATCAAAGTTCGCTGCCGTAAATATGCTTTCAGTAGGTACGCAAACGAACTATCAGCCAAATTAGCTGACAGAAATAGCCAAATTAACGGTTGAAATGCAGTTGGCTCTATTTTAAGATATTATCCAGTATATGTTGGATTTATCGTGTTTTTTTACGTTTATGAACCTACATTTAGGTAGCTATACCTATAGGTATTGTACATGCCATGACCGTTTTCTTTTTTTGAGAAAACATAGACCTCCCAGAAAGACGATTGATACAACACTTTACCAAATAAAACTACAGAATGTTGTGGTCGGATAATTAATAAGATAATGGTAATAAATAACATAATATTCAATATACTTTGTACTGAAAAAAATAGCTGCCTAGTTTCGAATACTCACAATAATGGTTTAATTCATAATACGACTAATCTGGACGAATGAGAAAAGAAAATCACGGGTGAGGAAATGATGCTCCCAGTGACGGCGCAAATGATCGTGTGCAGGGCCCGCGCTCTACCATATAGGCGAACTAGGCGAAGTGATGGGGCGCCGCGATTTGAGGGGCGCTGAAATGTCAAGTGAAGAGAAAAAAAAGGGAAAAAATCGAGAAAAAAAATGAGAAAAAAGAAAAAAAGAAGGGGGAGGGAAATAGTAAACCCTATAGTCCGACAACCTTATTACCTAAAACTCGATAACATATTATAACATAAATAACGTAACAATAGGTAGGTAGGGACAAATAAACAAAACAAGGCAACAAAAGGAATCGTAACGAGGGACGCGCGGAGAATAAGGGAGACGCGAGGTGTGAGAGTTAGAGGTGAGAAGCAGAATAAGAGTTCGGTTGGTAAAAGGCGAAAGAAGAAGAAATACATGGTATAAAAGTGTGGAAATAGCAGCCGGTTTGTCAAAAAGTGACGGGAAGTGTTAAAGGAGCAGGTATAGGGAAGGAAAGCTGAAAGAAAGGAAAGCCGAGAGTAAGGCGAAACGGGGGAAATTGCGGCGGCAGCGTGAGACGGAGAAAGAAGGCACGGCAGCCGGAGAAAGAATTTGAAAAGAAGACCACGAGAGTGGGGAAATAAAGGGAGACCAAGAACGATAAGTGCCACTTATAATAAATTGTAACCATTAGTAAATAGAAAAAAAGTTGAACATAATGTAAATTGGGCCCAATCCACCTATTTAAAAATTAAAAGATAATTTCTAAAGCATAAATTTTGTATGTATTTACATTATCATATGATAATTAAAATAATTTGTAAGGCAACAAAAACCGGAAGAAGGTGCGGGTTACAATATCTAACCCTATTTCATAACGTAAAGGGCTTGTTAGCTGCTTAACCTTCCGGCGGGCGCGCCCGTTTACAAAGTAAACGGTTTTCAATTTACGGTCGATAACTATGCGAAAAACAATGTAATCTTTTCGAACCAACATTGTATTCCTCTATCAGGCTTTTTCCTTCCAATGTATGTCGGTGTCAGCGAAATATTCAGTCCTAGCTCATTGTGAATCGAGTTAGTGACAGAGAAGGTCGCCCGTTGTGAACGAAGTAAACAGCGCGCCTGCTCGTGGGGATGGATCAACGTGGAAGCAACGTAAGTGCTTTTTATTTTACAACTCGGTTGTTTATGAGGATTCATTAATGTTTAATTATTCATGTTAGGATATTTTTATTCAATTATGTAAATTTCTATCAAATTCATCTGCCAGTTCGAGTTAGTGTAAAAATTTGCGATCCCCGTTTGTAGTTTCCGTCCTTTGAATGATGTTGAAATACGTAAAATAGACCAGCGCCTATTCTTCGGTGGGTAGAAATAAAATGTATCAAAAATATAATTATATTAATACAAAATAATTGAAATATATTTTTATTGATATTTTTGGGAAAAAAGATTGTTTTTTGTGTAATGTAACCTATTGTGATATTAAAAGGGATATAATGGATAAATACGAGCGAAATTTTTTTTGGGGCGCCTTTTTCATCATTCGCCTAGGGCGCCTGTATTGCTAGAGCGGTCCCTGATCGTGTGATATAGAAAATGATGGCTCCATGGAAATTGAAGTGAACAGAAAGGAAAGTGATAGCTGCAGCTATCACTTTCTGTTTTCACTTTGTTGTTTAAAACATCAATTTGAGCGATCGCGAAAAGTCTCCCTTAAATGATCTCTGACAAGGGACAGAATAAATGATCGTGTGATATTCAGCCTAGGCCATCTAATAAGGAGCATAGATTCAGAAAAGGGATATTTTATCTTGATTTCTAGAATGTAGACATATTTTGATATATCCGTTACCTCAACTAATGTCTCCTGTCCTAAAAATTTCCGAGACATTTCAAATGCTTTATTTTATAGATACACTTATGAGGAAGTATTTCCATGAAGCTATATTTCTTTGATTTTAGCTGTTTTATATTTAATAGTTCGGCTCATATCCTGAAATGCTGGAAATACAGTTTTCGAAATAACTTAAACACAATTGAAATTTAAAAAGTAAGAAATGTAAATGTTCAGAGAAATGAAAATTTCATCGCCTTAAGAGCTTCTCAATTGAAGAATTATTAAGGTGCCCTTTCTTATGACACTTGCAATCACTCCACTACTAAAAATCTCTTTAGTTATTGGATTCACATACACCCTGAGAGGGTCCGACGATGGAGATACACAATCTCAATATCCCCCACATGGGTTCAGTTTCATTCAACGGGACCAACACCCTTTCAAAGAGTACTAGGATATTTTACGACAGGCTGGAGCTGCTGATATTGAAACACAACAGCAACAACAGCATCAACCGCACGGTGTCGAGTTCTGAGGGTAGCCTCGTGTATTCTGGGGGGCAGTGGTTTCTCGACTGGGCTGACGAGACATTCTTTCGTGATCACCATCAATAAATAAATAATAATAATATGTCATATCCCGCTCTGATGAGTTCGTTCAATTCTTCTTGAGTGATTTGACGCTGATTTTTTGGATGCTTTACGACTTCGATTATCTGGTCGTCTTCATCGTAATCGGAAGATGAAGATTGTTTCGTCCTAGACTTCTTGTTATTTCTCACTTATAGGGGAAGTGGCAGGGGTTCTGGTTCGGGAGCCAGTTATCTCAGCAGATCCTGGTCGCCTTTAACAGTCTCACCGGGCACAGTTGGATAAAATGATGCGGAACCTGACGAAGGTCTGTTTCCTGAATCCCCTTCATTATGTGGGGTCCTGAGAATGTAGTCAAGGGAATACGTCAGTTGGACTGCCTTCCCTGATCCCCGTCGTGATTCATGCTGTACTCTTGTCCTACTGCCTCCACTTGTCTTTCTAATACTGGGAGCTGTGGTCGGCATGATGTTAATGGGCTGTGCCAGAACCATATCCGGGAGTGGAGTTACGTACATTGGCTTTGGATTGTATTTCGCCGGTGTCACTTGATTGTGAACGGAAGGATAATCCTGCCCGGGCCTGCGAGGTGTTTGAGGCTGTGCGCGTTCAGCTTGCGGATATTAGGAATGAGCAGTGGGCATTGTCAGAGAGGCAACTGAGGTAATTCCCGCTGCTGGGTATGGTGCTCTGGAGTTTACTCGGAAAAATTGCTGATCGACAACATGGCTGGCGACCTTTTGCTGATGCGGATGTTGCTCATGATGTTTCAATATCAGCAGCTCCAGCCTGTCATAAAATATCCTAGTACTCTTGGAAAGGGTGTTGGTCCCGTTGAATGAAACTGAACCCTTGCGGGGGATATTGAGAGTGTCTATCTCCGTCGTCGGACCCTCTCAGGGTGTATGTGAATCCAATAACTAAAGAGATTTATCGTAGGGGAGTGATTGGTGTCGTAGAAAGGGGTAGACGGCGAAGTCATGGGTGAATTTTGTGAAAGAGACTACTTATAAGAGGAGAAATGTTGGTAGTCTTAAGAACAGGAAATGTGTATCATATGAAATTTAAATACATAAATGGAAAATTAGTTCAGTAGTTCTTGAAGTTCTAATGTAAACGCGTTTAAAAATCTAAGACTTCATTGTCATCGTATAAGCGTCATTGCCTAAGCGTCACCGTCGTCATGTACAATGTCGGGTTGCGAATTTAGCTACCTAACATCGTATCTAATTATAACGCGTTGACTGTGAAACGCGTTGTGGAATAAAACTTCAAGAAATACAGAATCAAGTTTTATTTAAAGCTCATAATGTTGCTCCTCCTCATCATGCAAGAAAATGTCGAATTCATCTGAATCCTGTACTTTATGTTTACTGAGATTAAACTATAAAGCCTTATCGAAAATTTTTTAATGTGAATCCCATTTGCTAACATTTATCTCAATCTCCTTAGATCAAATGTGGACACCATACATCTAAGCAAGGTTCCTCCCACCACAGTTTGGAAACCGCTGGAGTATTATGGTAACGTCAGACGTGAAACCTATTGCTAAACTACCAGGCATTCTAATTCAAAGATAAATCCAAATACTATAGCTATATATTTGAATTTCATTTAAACAAGTCAGTATATGCAAATGTAAAACTGTGCCAATGATAGAAATGTTATTTGAAATTTGAATTTCCTCTATCTTCATTCCTATACACGGTCTTCGGAAACATATATAGCCATTGAAGCAAGATAGCCCATCTAATTGGACAAGCCCTTTTAATTGGAAAAAGAGTGGACAAGCAATTTTAAGTGAATTGGTTTGTCGCCACAAACTTGGCGGCACCTAGAGCGTCTCGTTTGTTGAAGTTTATCACATTTAATTCCGCAGTGTAATTTCATTTGTTTTTTTTGGTATCGTGATTCTTTTTTTTTTTATATATCGATGCATGGTATGATTGAATGAATAAATCTGTTAGTCTTTCTTCTGCTCGCCAAGTGAACGGACGTGTTATCATTTCTCCCTGCGACCTCCACTTTTTATCAGGTTATGGTGCCCAGCACAGCACGAGTTTCAAGTCGCGAGTCAAAGATGAAAAATTATTCGCAGCATTTAACTTATCCAGTTAGGAATGGCGAGCACGTTTTTGACTTAGGGCGCGCGAGAATACGTGAGTTACGTTAAACTTTAAAATTAAGTTACGCAACGTGTTACGTGTGTGCGAGCTAGACATGTCCGATCAGGGGACAACTGTGGTGGCCGTGGCTTCCAATCACCTGCCTCCGATAGATAAACTTGAGGGGGAGAAAAACTGGGAAAATTGGAAGTATCTAATGGAATTATACCTGGGTTTGGACGATTTGTTTGAGTGCGTGTCGCAGGAACCACCTGAATCTGTCCGAAGCAATCCCTCGTCTCCTGAAATGAAGAAAGACAAAAGAGCCCGCTCTAAAATCTCGCTCATGGTGCAACCTCACCTCGTAATTCATGTGAGATCGGCCAAAACTGCCTACGAAGCCTGGAAAAACCTATGTGGCGTGTTCGAGGATAAAGGGGCATTCAGGCGCATTTGTCTGTTTGATGAACTGCTGGACACTAAACACGAAAATTTTAGCTCACTCTTAGATTACGCTATGGCCATGAAGAATATCATTCATAAAATTGCCGAAACCGGGAAACCTGTTGATGACGAGTTTGCAGCATTCGTTATGTTAAAAAATTTGAGGCCTGAATATAAATGGCTTCGTCAGCTGATTGAGAAGAGCGTTCGGAAAGAAGAAGACTTGACGCCAGAAACAGTGTGCAATGAGCTCGTGCGAGAAGGACAGAAGGAAGCGGCGGAGACAGGGGGTGCAACCAATCAGGCGCTCCTAGCCGGCACCAGCAGGAACCAGCACCGCGGTTCTACATCCAGAGGAAAGTCCAGTGGAAGAGGTGCAGTAGCATGCGGAAGTGCAATGGCAACTTCACCAGGAGCAGCCCAGCAGACGACAAAACGGCACCATAACCAGTATCATCGTGGCAGCCAGCACGGTGTGACCTGTTATCGTTGTAAGAAACCGGGCCACATAGCTGCCAAGTGCTGGTTTAAAGGGGAAGGTAAGAGAGGATACAGTAATGATGGTGGTGGAGAAGGCAGCTCAGGCACAACACCCTGGAGCCTTATAGCCGCTATGAGTGCTGTGAGTAACAACAATTGCTGGTACATTGATTCTGGTGCTTCATCACATATGTGTGGCAATAAAAATTGGTTTAATTGGTATAGTGAAATAGATAGTAAAGTTGTGAGTTGCGCTGGCAATGAAACACTGAAAACAGCTGGTATTGGTAGTGTTTCTGTTAATGGTATCAACGGCTTAGGTGCCATAAAGAATGTTGTTCATGTCCCCAAACTTTCTACTAACTTACTGTCTGTTAGTGCAATGGTTAAGAATGGCTTGATTCCTGTTTTCTCCCAAGATGGTTGTAGTGTATATAATAAGCATGATGTTTATATAAAGGGTGTCCCCCTGCTTAAAGTTCCTGAATCTGGTGGCACTTATAAAATAGAGTTAGATGTAAGGCCGGTAGCCATGTTAGTAGAGAATACAAATAATTGTGATTTCAACCTGTGGCATCGAAGGCTAGCTCATTTAAGTAGGAGTAACATGATCCGCATGTCAAGGGGTCTAGTAAATGGTCTTGTCCTGAATCCAGAGTGCATAGACATTGAGTGTGATAGCTGCATAAGAGCCAAACAAATAAGGGCACCATTTCCGAGGGGAAGTGCTCAAAGAGCAAAAGACACTTTAGGCCTCATTCACTCAGATGTTTGTGGCCCACTAGACCAAACATCATTTGGAGGGCATAGATATTTTGCTACCTTCATAGACGATAAGACACGGTTCACATTTGTAGCCTTGCTTAAAACTAAAGGTGAGGTATTTGATAAATTTAAGTTGTACAAAAAGCTGGTGGAGAAGCAAACAGGAAAAGCTATTTAATGTTTAAGGTCAGATAATGGAGGGGAATACTTTTCCAAAGTGTTTTCTGAGTTTCTTAAAAATGAGGGCATCCAACGGCAGTCAACCGTCCCTGGAACACCAGAGCAAAATGGAGTAGCGGAGAGGGCTAATCGAACAATTTTAGAAAAAAGTAGGGCTATGCTAAAACAAGCTGGTCTTGATAATAGGTACTGGGGGGAAGCAGTCAATACTGCAGTTTATCTGAAAAATCTGTCTCCTCCAGTGGCATTAAAAGGAAAGGTTCCATTTGAAGCATGGACGGGAAAGAGAGTCAATGTTGGCCATCTTAAAGTTTTTGGATGCAGCGCTTATGCCCATGTTCCAAAAGAAAAATGCGAGAAACTTGGTGATAGAGGTATAGAGTGTATATTTGTGGGGTACGATAGTGAGAAGAAGGGATATCGTTTAATTGATCCCAAAAATTCTTATCAAATAGTGTTGGAAAGAAGTGTATTGTTTCATGAAAATAGATTTCCAATGAAAAATGTACTAGTTGGTAATGAGGATGTTGTCGGGTCTTCTGATACCTCAAAGATGTTGATTCATTTTCCTGCTAAACCTAAAGAGGTAGATGTAGAAATTCAGAGAGACTCCGAAGAAGACAATTTGGGGGAATCGCAGACCTCTAATAACAGTTCTGTAAATTCTGTAGAATTAGGAGAACGAAAATACCCTGAAAGAGTCAGAAAACCCCGTGATTATCCAGACTTTGTGTTGTACAAAGCTGAGCTTGAGAGCTTAAATGACGAACCTGAAACGCGAAAACAAGCTCTAGCTAGAGGGGATAAAGCCCAGTGGAAAAATGCAATGGATGAGGAAATGTTATCTTTAAGAAAAAATAAGGTGTTTACTTTAGTTCCTAGACCTGCAAATGTAAATGTTGTACAAAATAGGTGGGTATTCAAATTAAAGACTGGTCCTGATGGTACAATTGATAGATATAAGGCTCGTTTGGTGGCAAAAGGCTCCACCCAGTCGCAGGGCCTAGATTGTATTGATACATTCTCTCCTGTTGTTAGAGCTGAAAGCTTGAGGTTAATTCTGTCTTTGGCTGTAAATATGAGTTTATTTATAAACCATATTGATGTTTGTACTGCATTTCTAAATGGTGAATTGGAAGAAAAAGTGTATATGGAACAGCCTGAGGGTTATATCGATCTTGACAATCAAGAAAAGGTATGTTTATTAGAAAAGGATTGAAACAATCATCTAGATGTTGGAATGCCAAGTTACATGAGATATTTATGTCTTTGAATTATGTCAGATCAAAGGGTGACCCCTGTGTTTATGTTAAGTATAAGGCTCACCATGTTATAACTATTATTGCTGTGCATGTAGATGATGTATTTATTGTCTCTAATGATCAGGATGAAGTGAAAACTGTGAAATCGACATTTCAAAATAATTTTGATTGTAGAGATTTAGGAAAACTTTCCAATTTTCTAGGTATTGAAGTAGAGTATTGTAAAGATGGGAAAGTCAAGCTTTCTCAAAGGTCCTATTTGAATAAGGTCCTTGCAAGGTTTAACATGACAGATTGTAATCCTGTTAGAACACCAATGGAAAAGGGCATATGTCTGGTAAGAAATACAGGTACTAAACCGGATGTACCCTATCAATCTCTAATAGGTTCTTTAATGTACTTAGGTGTATGGACTAGGCCAGATATTGTACAAGCAGTGAATTACCTAAGTCAGTTTAATGCTTATTATGGATCTCAACATTGGAATTGTGCTAAAAGACTACTTCGATATCTGAAAGGAACCAAAGAATTGTGTTTAATATTTAAAAAGGGTAACAATGAACTTTGTGGTTACAGTGATGCTGATTGGGGAGGTGACACTGTGGATAGGAAATCCTACTCAGGATACTTTTTTGCATTTTCTGGTGGACCTATTTCTTGGCAGTGCAAGAAGCAGTCTGTGGTAGCGCAGTCAACAACTGAAGCTGAATACATCGCTCTCAGCCAGGCCTCCAATGAGGCAATATATTTGCAAAACTTATTAAAAGAACTTGTTAAAAATGATTTCATTGTGACTTTGTTTTGTGATAATAAATCGGCTGTGTTTTTGTCTAAGAATGCCGCCTACAAAAGGAGGACGAAACAAATAGATTTAAGTTACCATGTTGTGAGAGACTTGGTGGAAAGAAAAAGGGTGCTAATTGAGCATGTTCCAGGTGAGAACATGATTGCAGACATTTTTACCAAGCCACTTGTTGGTCCACGTTTTGAGTTTTTGATTGAATTGTTGGGGATCCAATGACTACGGAATTAAAGGGGGTGTGTTGAAGTTTATCACATTTAATTCCGCAGTGTAATTTCATTTGTTTTTTTTTGGTATCGTGATTCTTTTTTTTGTATATCGATGCATGGTAGGATTGAATGAATAAATCTGTCAGTCTTTCTTCTGCTCGCCAAGTGAACGGACGTGTTATCATTTCTCCCTGCGACCTCCACTTTTTATCATCGTTTCCACGGTGGACCCAGTGAAACACCTCAAAGAAGGAAGACCTAAAATGAAGCCATTCTTCTCAACGATCCTCTTCCATCCCCAGCCTGGGGTTGCCACGCATCGTAGACGTTCGGTGCAGTAACGTGGGAAGCCGCGGTGCTCAGGGTGAGTCAAAGTATAAAAAAAATACCATTAGATTCCTCTCTTTCTCTCAGCCTACTAAAACCGCTCTATACAACCTCTATTCCCCCATCCCCCCTTTCATAATGCCGCCCCTCAACCGGTAATCTATTCCGCATCACAACGAATTCCTACAATCTACATCCGCTTAGTCAAACGGAAAGTTATACGTCAATAATATCAATAGTTTATAATATTATTGCGCAGCAAGAAAGCATGATTGAATCGTGTGTCGCGCCGTCCTGACGCCAACATCACTGGGTGGGAGCGTTCGTTAAATTAAAGGCTCAGTGGTTTCATTTCCGAGTGGTTTTATTGCTAAATTCGTTACAAACAATAGCATGGTGGTCCCAGTCTCATGGAGAGGCCGTTTGGAGAGTGAAGGAGGAGCCGAACTGAGGTCAGAGTTTGCGAGGGGGTAAGAAACGCGCACCTTATATACGCGCACCGGTTTCTAGGGGCCCGCGTGGGGGAAGCTTCCGGGGGAAAGGAACATTCTAGAGAGTCTCCTCCCAACCTTCCGGGGGGAAAAGATGCTTCGAGAAGCATCCTCATCCCACAGCTTCCGGGGCGTAGAAGGCTGTAGAAGGTCCTCACCCAACGGTCCTTTTGCTGGAACCCCCACTCCTTTGCCGCCTCTGGACTTCGGAGAGAGATAGGTGGGGGACTGCAGCAAGTGCAAGTGCACCACACGTGGCGGGAAGACTTTCTTTTAATTCTAAGAAGGAAAGCTATCTTTTTCGACGGATTTTTTGACCAAGGTGAGATGACAGTTTGTGAGGAATTTCTGGGTTTTGTAGAGTTATCTCCCTTCTCTTGGACTACAACCTTGTCGTGGTTGAAGGGCTTGCGTGCTCCGATGACCCCTAGAGCTGCACTGGCGGGAGCATTGCTCCTGGTAGGGTCACCCATGCCAGATTGGTCGAAGGTTAGGAGACAGACGAATGGTAGTCCGCGCAGCGTCTGTACCTCAGTGAGGCGGCTGCAAAAGGCGTCTGACCCCAGTGGGGCGGCCTCTGAAGTGATGGTGTCACGTAAAAAACACTATTGAGTAAGGCCAAGGAATACTACCTCAATTAAAACAAAAACCTTGAAATTATGGACAGTTCTCAATTGATAATGAATCCTGGCAACTACGGGACTCGGCCAAGAGGGCCGGGTGTCGTGCCCGGCAGCGGTGGGAGCAAGGCCCCTGCGGTCGTCATCACACGAAATCCTTGCTCAGACGAAGCAGCAGCAGAGGAAAAGAAGATAAAGAAGAGGAACGAAACTATTAGAATAGGCACGTGGAATGTTAGGACTATGCTGAGGGCAGGGAAACTAGAGAATATAAAGCAAGAAATGGAGAGGGTGGGTGTAGACATCATGGGTCTGGGGGAAGTTAGATGGAAGGATGACGGGGATTACTGGAGCGGCGATTATAGAGTAATTTATAGTGGAGGGAATGAAAGTCAGCGCGGGGTTGCATTCGTAATGAATAGGAAACTCGGTAGAAAAGTAATGTATGCAGAACAGGTGAGTGATAGAATAATAGTCGTGGAACTAAAAGCAGAACCAACGAATTTAGTTATAATCCAGGTTTATATGCCTACCTCTAATCATAAAGAGGAGGAGGTAGATGGGGTGTACGATCAGCTAGAGGAAATAATTGGTAGGATACCAGGAAGTAAGCACCTGGTAGTAATGGGGGATTGGAACGCGGTGGTGGGTGAAGGAAGAGATGGGCGGGAGGTGGGCGATTACGGGCTAGGAAGGAGAAATGACCGGGGCGAGAAAGCTGTGGAGTTTTGCCGCAGAAATAACCTAGTAATTACGAATACATGGTTCAGACATCATCCTCGACGTAGGTACACTTGGAAGAAGCCGGGAGACACAGACAGGTTCCAGATAGATTATATAATGGTACGTCACAGATACAGGAATAGTGCTAAAAACTCGCATACTTATCCAGGAGCTGATGCAGACACAGACCACAACTTATTAGTCATGAAATGTCGGGTAAAACTGAAAAAGATAAGAATGGGAAGGAGGGTACGAAAGTGGAATACGGAGGCATTAACTGGGGCAATGAAGAAGAAGTATCGGGAGAAGGTGGATGAGATAATGGGTGAGGATCATGGAGTTAGATCAGTGGAAGATGAATGGGGAAGTTTGAAAAATGGAATTATAGAAGCGGCGAAAGCAACGGTAGGCGTAGTGAGTGCACCTAAAATTAGAAAACCGTGGATCACGAAGGAGATGATCAGGGAGATGGAGGAGAGAAGGAAATGGAAGAGTGTAAACTCAGAGCTAGGTAAGATAAAATACCGAGAATTTAATAACAGGCTTAGAAGAGAAACAAAGAAAGCAAGAGAGGCGTGGTGGAGAGAACAGATCGACGCGTTAGAGAAATACCAAAAAGAGGGAAGAGCAGATGCATTATATCGGAAAGTAAAGGAACTGACGGGTGGTAATAAGGGAAGGGGAATTACAACGATAACAGACAAGACGGGAAAGGTAATCGTTGAACCGAGAGAGATCCAGAAGAGGTGGAAGGAGTATGTTGAAGAGCTGTATGGTAAAGAAATAAGGCCCAATAGGTTAGATATAGTAAGGGAAGACGATATCGACAGATATGGCATCGGACCAAGTATCCTAGATAGCGAAATCGAAAGAGCTCTACGAGACATGAAAAGGAATAAGGCGGTGGGAATAGATGACATACCTGCAGAGTTTTTAAAGAGCATGGGGAAGAAAGGAAGAGGAAAACTTTTTGCGCTAATTCGTAAGATTTATGAGGATGGAGTGTGGCCGGAAGACTTCGCGAAGACTGTACTAATTCCTATACCGAAGAAGAGTAAGGCAAAAACTTGCGAAGACTATAGGACAATAAGCTTAATATCCCACGCGGCAAAAGTAGTTCTGAGGATTCTAAACAGAAGGCTAGAGAAGATGGCAAATGAATACCTAGGTGACGACCAGTTCGGGTTTAGGAGAGGGACGGGAACGCGAGACGCTATAGCGGTGATGAGGACGCTAGTAGAAAGAAACCTAGAGTATGGACAGGATGTTTTTGCATGCTTCGTAGATTTCGAGAAGGCATTTGATCGGGTGGAATGGACGAAATTAATGGGAGTGTTGAAGAAATTAGGGGTCGATTGGAGGGACAGGCGTCTGATTCGAAATTTGTATATGAATCAGACTGCGCAGGTTAGGGTAGCCAATGGAGAATCGGGATGGGCCACGATAGGACGGGGAGTGAGGCAAGGGTGCCCACTATCGCCGTTGCTTTTTAATGTGTATTCAGAAGAAATGGTAAGGGAGGCTTGGGGGGAGGAGGAGGTAGGAATAAAGGTAGGAGGGGAGCTGATAAAATCAGTGAGATTTGCAGATGATCAAGCATTGGTTAGTCAGTCGGCCAAGGGGTTACAGTCAATGGTGAATGCATTAGAGGTGCAGTGCGAAAAGTATGGGATGAAGATCAATCACAAGAAAACGAAAGTAATGAGATTTTGTAGAAGTAAGAAGGCGGGGCTGAATATAAGGGTGGGAGGGCAGAAGATAGAGCAGGTCGAGCAGTTTACGTATCTGGGTAGTATTTTGGAGGCGAATGGGTTTAGTGGTAAGGACATCAGATGCAGAATTTCGCTAGCGAAAGAAGCATTTTCGAAGAGAAGGGAATTGATGAGGGGGGGTCTGAGAAGAGACGTAAATAAGAGGCTGGTGAAAACTTTAATATGGAGCGTGGCGCTATATGGGTCGGAAACTTGGTCATTGCGAAAGGAGGATGTGCGTAGTCTTGAGGCGTTTGAGATGTGGGTTTGGAGAAGGATGGAGAAGGTTAGCTGGATGGCGAGAAAGACGAACGAGGAGGTATTGGATATGGTCGGAGAGGAGAGGAAGCTTGTGGCAGAGGTTCGGAGAAGGCAGAAGAGATGGATGGAGGAGGTTTTGAGAGGAGAGGGCATGTTGAAGAGAGTGATAGAGGGGAGAACACTGGGGAAGCGTGGGAGAGGAAGGAAGAGGATAGGAATTCTGGACGAAATAAGAGGAGGTAGAAGATATGAAGAATTGAAGAGGGATCTAATAACGGGCCATCCTTAGGAGGGAATGCGAGACAATTTCTATTAGGTTGGGATACAAAATGGGGACTGTCCAAGAACCTACCAATCAGCTGGTAGAATACTTGAATGAATGAATGAATGTAGAGTTATCTGACATAGATGTAAAATCTGTAGCATCTTAAATTAACAAATTTGTAGAAAAGGTAGGCCGTGATCCAGAAAAATGCGTCGGAAAAGGATACGATGGGTGTTCCATAATGGAAGGAAAGGATGGTGGTTTCCATAAAATTCTTCGAGAAAAGTATACGAGAGCGTTATACTTTCATCGTTCTAGTCAGAAAACTGAAATTAGTTGTGAACGACTTAAACGAAAAATCAGTGATGCGAAATACGGTCTCTACAATAAAAGAAATAATAAGATTCTTCCAAGAAACAGCCCTTCGTCGAAAATTCATACCAAACATACTGTAGCGGAGGAGTCTTCGAGAGGATTCTGGAAACGACGATTGAAATAGGGAATCTTCCAGAGCCTTGGTAACAGTGGTTATTGACGGGAGATAGGAATCAACAAGGGATGATTCGTGAAATTGTGACTTTGCGAGTGACTTGAATGTTAAGGTTGCACACTTTTGGGGAAATAAATGTGTTTATAGTGTTCCTTAAAAAAAAAGAAGGTAAAGGTGAGCTTTCGTCCCGCCAGCGTTTTCGCGAATTTCACCCACTTACAATATAGATATCGGTACCAAATTCACATCACTTATAAAGCAAACCTTGCGCATTTGTAAAATACTTTCAACACAACAATGCATCAACTACTTTAGGAATGGGAAACTTTCAAACCTGAGAAGTGCGTTTTTTCCTCTCCGCCATCTTGTGAAAAAATGCCGTTTCCTCTTATCCACTGTACGTGGCGCAGCGATCGAGCAGTTGGTTCTCTAGCAGATGCACACCTCTCCTACACTATTTCTTCCCGCCTTCCACTCAAACTCGCACCGCAACAGCCATTTACTACAATGCAATTCCATTCATTCCACCGCAGTAAACATTGCACATTTCACTTTAAATGAAGGATTTACACTTCCTTATCACTCGCATTCATTCCACTGAACTAATAACATTTCACGTTTCACTTTAAATGGAGGATTGCGAGTTCCCGCAGCGAGGACACGAGTGTCCATCCCCGGGCAACAAACACCCGTGCCTTTCAAGGAATAACAAGCTGACTCCGCCGAAACGAAAGTCTGGATCGCAGAAATTTGTGTGTGCGTGCACGATTGGCAACTCATGGCGACCGTACACCACACACGCAAGACAGAAAATGATTAACGCCAACAAGCTTCTCAACTCTCGTTGGCGAATGAATACCGGTTGACTTTTCAACAATCAACTTCCAATTATTGACAGTTAATTTCCCCCTTCCACAGTACCCGAGAGAAATCCGTCAACAATACTATTTACTTAGCCTCTAACAAAAGCCCACTTATAATAACCTTGTCATCTGACGAATTATATACCAGAAAGAATACGCAGAATAACATTTTAGCCTTCTACCAATGCCCACGAATAATCACCAATAAGCGTGAGGGATTCTATTCTTAAAATAATACGCAGAATAACATTTTAGCCTTCTACTAATGCCCACGAATAATCACCAATGAACGAGAGGGATTCTATTCTTAAAATAATACGCAGAATAACATTTTAGCCTTCTATCTATGCGCACCGAAAATCACCAATAAGCGTGAGGGATTCTATTCATAAACTAATACGCAGAATAACATTTTAGCCTTCTACCAATGCCCACCAATAATCACCAATGAGCGAGAGGGATTCTATTCTTAAAATAATACGCCCCCCAAGTTATTTGGAGGGGTGGGTTCAGGGCAAAGGAATGGAAGGGAAATTCGTTTTTCGGTTTAACAAAAGACGGAAATGCAGTACAAATCAGCATTTTGAAATTTCCTCCACTCCCAGAAATGCCCATTTCCATTTTACCATTCCCGCGAAAACTGAGTTTTTCGCTGTATTAATTCACGAAAATGCGTTTTTCACTTTTGAAAATGGCCAAATCGGGCCCGCGTACCGTCCCACCCTAGCACCCCTGTTTCACTCCATAGGCCCGTAAGCTTGTTGGGAGGGTGGGGTATAGGAATATAGTAGAAGTGAAATTAGTCTTATCCCTCTACTGGTTGTTCGTGAAAACCTCCAAATATGGCGTCGAAAACGGACGAAAAAGTCGAAAAATTGGTCATTTTCAAACGTCTATATCTCAAAAACTACTAGTCACACGGGTATGATTCTCACATTTTTACAAATGCGCAACCTTCCTCTACTCATAAGTATCACATTCAATATCGTAAGTTTCCTAGGTTTTTCAAAAAAAAATGTTGACCGTGCGGGACGAAAGCTCACCTTTACCAAAAAGAATAGTTATTTTTTCGCCCACGCATGTAACAACTGGTGTCAAGTGAGTGGTGAATTAGAAAATTTTAGTGGACTTTTTTTAGTCTTAGCCACGACTTATTATCATGTAAGTCAAGAGCATGGCTTCAAGAGTAAAGAAGTTAAGGTAGTTGAAAGTGGCAGATTTGAAGCGCGAGTTGGAGGAGCGTAACATGGAGACCAGTGGGACGAAAGCGGCACTTCAATTGCGACTTCGTGAGGCGCTCCAGGCCAAAGGTTTTCTTCGAGGATTTCCTCTTCAAGATAGAAGTCAGCGCGCACGAATTCACGCAAATCCTCAAAGTTAATGAAGAAGATCATGCTGAAAATTACGTTTAAAGACGAATTGCTGGAGAAGATATTCGAAATAAAAGGTGATTTGAAAGACGAATTCAGTGAATTAAAAAGCCAGCTAAAAATACGTCAGCAGAGTAAAAGGTGAGCTGAAAGCCAGTGTCAAAGAAGTGAAGGAAGAAATAAAATAAGTCATTTCGGAGGTATAAGACGTGCAGGAGAGAATAAAGAATGTACAATAGGACTTTAAAAAGGCAGAAGTCGACGTATGGAAGCGTATTGAAGATCGTTTGAAAACCCTCGTGGAAGAATTAACGCAAACGGGCACCGTAGGACTATTGTCAGGACTAGCTCCTAGTGTCAAGGCCGTGCGTGTGAAACCACCTACATACGACGGCAAGACTCCTTTGTCCACAATCTCCAAACAATTTGAAGCCGCGGCCAACGCCAAGGGTGGGCGAAGGAAGAAAGAGCTAGGGGCTTGATTGTCACTCTGCAAGGTGACACATTGAACATTCTTCAAGCAATGCCTGACCACGAACAGTAGAATTACGATTGTCTGGTGGGCCGGCTGGAAATGAGGTACGGCGAAAATCACCTCCATCAAGTGGAAATCACAGCCAATTGCTCACTAGACGTCAGAACCGTGTCGATACACTGCAAGAATTTGAAGCGGTCATCGCGCGACTGGTTTTCTTGGCCTATCTTTCGGCGCCCAGGAATTTCATCGACCGATTGTCAGCAAAGTCGTTAGTGATTGGTGTGGTTGATCCGGAGCTGAAGAGAGCTCTTCGTTTAATGAATCCGGAAACTTTGGACGATGCACCAGCCCGCGCCTCGGAATTCCAAGCGGCTACCGAAACTTCAAAAACCTACACTTATATCCGAAGCATGAGTGAAGAAGAATCCCTCGAAATCAGGATCGAAAGGATCGTCTCGAAATTTCTACCGAGCAAATTACAGCCCAGGAAAAGGGAGAAACGCTGTTGGGGTTGCAGAGAGCTTGGCATGTCCACAGTCGCTGCCAAAATAGCGCGACGCTGCACGGAAACTAAAAAGGGACGGCGCAGAGGGGCGAGCGTCGGGGAGTGGCCCTGTGGCCCCGGAGGAAATTTAAAAAATTGTGTCTTTTTTCGCCGGGTGGACAGTCTCTTTGTGGACGGGTACGTGAATGGTGTGAGTCGTGCTATGCAGTTGGATGGGTTGGATGGAGTTTTTTTTTAAATAAGGTACTGAACTCCTCTGCAAATAAGCCATCATGCTGGCTCAGATATGTGGATGGCACTTATGTGATCTGGCCACAAGGAAAGGAGAAGCTGAAGGCTTTCCATGAACACCTCAACAGTATCCATCCAGACATTTAATTTACGAAAGAGCTGGAAGCAGGAGATTGTCTGCCATTTTCTGGATGTCCTGGTGAATAGGAGAATAAATGGGAGTCTAGAATTCGGTCTACAGTAAGAAAACCCACACAGATAGGCATTTGAATTCGGCGTCCCATCACCATCCAATGAATACATCTTGCGTAACTAAAACTTTAATCCACCGCGCCAGAATTGTGTCTGATACTGAAAGTCTCGACAAAGAAATGAAACATCATATGTGGGCTTTCAAAGGAAATGGCTACAGCACCTCCATAAAAAGAGCAATGAAGGAAAGGCATCAACACCATAATGACGACGACCGTAAGAAGAAACCATTGGCGTACGCAAAACTTCCCTACATCTCCGTAGTCACTGACAGAGTTTCTAAAATCCTGCAGAGAGAAAACATCGTGACTCGCTTCTGCACGGTGAAGAAAATAAAAACATCCTCCCCTCACCGAAGGATAGCCATCCTCCCCTTCAATCTATGTGAGTGTATGAGATTCCCTGTCGCTGCGGCAGAAGCTATGTGGGGCAGAGTAAGCGAGCCATCTCTCAAAGGCTTAAAGAGCACCAGAGAGCGATGGAGCTACATAAATGGGACACATCAGCGGTTGCCGAATATTCCGCCACAAGCCCTGGAAATAGGATAATGTTCAAACAAACACGGGTCTTGGCCAAGGCGCAAGGATACCATCCGCGATTAACACGTGAGGCCCTAGAAATAGCCAAAAGACCAAATAACTTCAATAGGGAGGATATATATAACCTGAGCCGGGTTTGGAAAGGGTTCCTGCCTCCTGAAAAATCCAAACGGCTAACGTCTCCCACAGAAAATTCAAATCGGCCCAACAATGGTGCAATGGACATCGATGCTATATAAGACCGAGCTGAAGCTAAAAAACGTTCATTCTCTTGATGGCGCTTCCAGTTGGAGAAGCGAAACGTTAAGTTTTAAAAAAATGAACATTACGCATCATACCCCGAATACATCATCATTTATAGACAAAAAAGCAGCGAAAATCTATTTTTTTAATTAATATCTACAGAAGTTCTACAGAATATGCATGACGGAAGATCAGGAGGTCATTTTGGTATCAGTAAAATACTAGCCAAAGTCTGAGAGAAATTCTACTGGGTTAACTGCAAGGAGGATGTCAAAAATTGGTGCAGAAGGTGCGAAGTTTGTGCCATCGCGAACGGGCCGAGAGGAAGAAAAATGGCGCCCATTCGACAGTACAACGTGGGGAGCCCGTTCGAGATGTAATCCATCGACGTAGCGGGCCCCTTTCCGAAAACATACTCGGGAAATAAATACTTTCTGGTAGCCGCGGTCTACTTCTCGAAATGCGTTGAAGCGTATTCAATTCCGAATCAGGAAGATACTACCATCGCGACTGTCCTGGTGAGGGAATTATTCTCACGCTTCGGTACACCTTTGGAACTACACTCCGACATAGGCAGGAACTTCGAGTCTGTCGTAGTCCAACAAGTCTGTTCACTCCTGGGGAGGCTCCACTACGCACGGCAAACGGTCGATTGTTTTCTCCGGTGGAAAAGGCAAACCACATGCCGTCGTACTTGGAAACGAACTTCAAACCTGCATTTGCATTGCCAGGGGTTCCTGACCCCATCCAGGAACCGGTGCGGCTGGAACGGCCGCAACGCGAGCAGACTCGGAGCGCGAGCGGAATCGGCGCCTGCTTTAAGTCCTAAGGCTCTTCTCGGGGCCATGAAGACGCTGAAAAGAAAGAAAGCACCTGGACCCGATGGGATCGCCAACGAGGCGCTGCGGCACATACCAGTGTCGCTAGCACACGTCTTGTTGGCGATCTTCAACGCATGTCTCCTGATAGGCCACTTCCCTGGGGCATGGAAGCGAGCGAGGGTCATCTGCATCCCGAAGGCAGGAAAGTCTCCCACGGCACCCGAGAACTTCCGCCCTATCTCATTGATCAACACCATGGGGAAGCTGTTCGAGAAGCTGATTTTGGAGCATCTTAAGCGAGTCACCACCACCCTGGACATCCTCCCGAACCATCAATTTGGTTTCCGGGAGGAACACTCCACAACGCACCAATTAGCCCGGGTACTGAACTTCATTGCTGATACCAGGAATTGGAAGCATACCACGGTCGGCGCCTTCTTTGACATATCGAAGGCGTTCGACCGGGTGTGGCACAAGGGATTACTCCATACACTTCGAGGTTTTGGATACCCGGACTTGCTGGTGACCTTAATCAACTCATGGCTCCGGGACCGCAGTTTCTCCGTGGTGTGGGGAAAGGCAGAATCCTCGCAGCGCATCATCGAGGCAGGAGTTCCCCAGGGAAGTGTTCTTTCTCCAATACACTTGAGTATCTTCACGGCCGACATGCCCTGCGACTTCGGGAGACAGACGATGGTAGCACTCTACGCTGACGACGCGGCTTTGCTTGCGCCTCAAGCACACCAGGCAGCGACGTACCTCCAGGGAGCGGTCGACGAGTTGGTCGCTTGGTATCACACATGGCGCTTCACGATCAACGCATCAAAGACCCAAACGATTGTCTTTTCATCGAAACTGAGACCAAGTGACCCGGGGGAGATCCTAGTCGGTCATGAAGAAGTTCTATGGCAGACGTCCGTCACCTACCTCGGTGTCACCATTGACCGACGGCTGAGCATGTCCCAGCATGCACAGCGGGTTGCCGGAACTGCGTACTCACGCCGCCGAGAGATCAACGTCCTCCTAGGCCACGCTCATCTTCCCACCAAAACCAGAGTTCATCTCTGGAAATCGCTCTTGAGACCAGTCTACACCTACGCGGCCTGCCTGCCTGGAGCGGTCTCCTTCCCGCATCTGCAGAGCACGCCATAGGAGTCGCCGATCGTTCCTGCCTCCGCTCCGCGCTACGGCTCGGGTGGATGGTCCACAACGACCTCCTTTACCAGTTAGCTGACGAGGAACCGCGCACCTGCAACGACGAACCAAGGAATTTCTCGAAAATTGCAGTACCTCCAGCTTCGAAGAGCTCCGAAAGATCGCGACTCAGACGACATCATCCTGGGACAAATATCTTCGACCGCGAGCTGGCACGGGAGACCCCGAGGACCTCCCGGCGAACAAGCGCCGACGGCTCCAATGAGGGAAACTGGCAGCTTACATTCGTTCAAGGGGTCCAAAAAAAAGGACCTTTTGTCTCCCTTAGCGCAACGCGACAAGGAAGACTGGGGCATGAAGACCACAGAGAAGAACCTCTGGGGTATGTTATGCTGCCTTACATTGCGGGTACGACCGATCGCATAGGTAGAATAATGAAAAAGTATAACATTGTCACAAGATACAACACTACCTCCAGAGTACGAGATCATCTACGAGGGACTAAAGATCCATTACCACCCACAATGTATGAGGTATCACTCTGCCGTGGCTGAGCACACTACGTTAGAGGAAGGTCACGCCATTGACATCGAGACGGCAAGAGTACTACACAAAGAAAGCAGTTACTTTCCACGGCTCATAAGGGAGGCCATTGAAATAGAAAAAAGACCAAATAACATCAATAGAGAGGATAGTTATAAACTCCCTTATACCTGGAAGAGACTTATTCGAAATTAAGTTTTTTACTTCTCAAAATCATCAACTGCTGGAATTGTTTATTTACTTTTTGAAAAAAGACCATTGTTGTTCTTAAAAGCCCGACGAAGCCTGCAGCATAGCACGGCGAAACTGTAGCATTATATTAAATAATTTAATCGCAGAACCAAAAGCCTGAATACCATAAACAAGGAGCTGCGAAAATCTTCAAAAAAAGATTTAGATGGATTTGAATAGCATTGCAACTATTTACTTTTAGCGTTTTTCAAATGCTCCAAAAAAACATTTTTTATCAAACACGTTATCTAATTATTTCCCCCTCCCCTGGAGAAATGAGCTGAGTAAAAAGAATTTTAATCTCTCGAAATAGTTTTTGTCATTCTGCCATCCCAGAAAAATCAGCTCATTTGCATGGTATGGAACCAACACGATTTTGAGAACAAACTAATCACTAGGCAAGCAGTGCGTTCTCATGGAAATGATCAATGATCTTCGAAGATCATTAAATATTTGATAATGAGGTACCCAAAACGTAAAGGAAGAACTTCTTTCTCCCCATCGTGCATTATATTGGACTACAACTTCCAGAATAGAATCTCTGATGTATAAACAGTTTCAAATTACGTTGAGAATATCGATGTTTGTATTCGGACTTAATTCAGTGCATTCTTTGCAGGCTCTTTTTCGTTTTCGTAGTATTTTCAGTAACAGTTTCCTATAATTAATGCCCCAACTACTATAAATACTAGAAAATCGATATATTTCAGACATTAATCCATAATAAACTGCCATATAATTTGGGCATATCTAGAAAATTTATCAATTGTGGAAATTATGGAAGTTAGTTGGTCATCGGATTATATGCTCTTGCTGGCGCGACATCTCATTGATAAATTAAGTGGTTTGAGGTACATCAATTGCGTGATTTTTCTTTCTATAGTTGAAAGGATCTCTAATGAAAGAGAGAACGAATTTTAAGAACTCTCAGAAAGAAGTCAGCTTGCAGCCCTTGTCAATAAATTACAATATTTATAAAAACGATCCGAAGTGCTTCTTGGATGGTTCATTTTATAAGACATTATTTTCATTAATAATGTTTTGCTCTATGCAACCTTTTATAGCAAGGAGATAAGTTTCATGAATGCTAATATCGTGAGTGTAGCATGTTCGTGTAGGATTCCTGATAAGTACAAGTTTTGTCTTATAGTAGTGAGGATTTATAATGACAAAAGCTTTTCAAACCAGCAGCCAGTTTATAGACTGTAATTTAATGCAATTCCTTTTAAAACGATGTTCGCGTTGAGTGCGTAATAGCAATCATTGAAGTATAATTACCCTTGATAGCAACCCTTGAAGTAGAACTATGGGCGATTTTGTGACAATATAATTCATAAGTCTCTCATTATTTGACTCTCATTTCCTTACTAGTGAAAATTACCTTAAAAATAATTAAAAATATTTTGAAATCAGGATCGGACGCATTTAAGCATTAATCATAGCGGATAGTAATATTGTAATTCTTTATTACAATTATCTTAATTTTTTCTTCTGAAACGATTTGTTTTTGCCTATAAATGAATTTCGTGGAAATCCAGAAGTGAACAAGAAAATATTCTCTTGTCTTTCACAAACCTCCTGTAAAATATTTCAGGAAAACTGTTGACTTGAAATAAATAATCTGATTACTACAAAAGAATTATCAGGTAACAAGGAGAAGTTAAAATGATTCCAAAGTATTGGAACTTCTCCTAGTTTGCGGGAAATTTTGAGTTTCATTTTCATGGAAATATTTCAAGCAAAACGAAGTTAAGGGATAGTTATTTACTCGCATTAAGATTTCTCCATGGATTGATGGTTGTCCATAATATTTAATGACACCCATAAAATATGTAAAATTTTAATGAAATTGAAGCGTAGTGTAAAACAAAATACAATATATTTGCAAGTAGTCTTACAAATATACTTCTAACTGGTGACATTTATTCTAGCGGAAACAAGGCAATCCTTGGTCCTGGCTCTCATGAGCAATATTTTTAAATTCACAAAATCAAAGATATGCTCTCAGAATTGATAAGTAAAGCAAAAGAGTAATTTTAGATTGATCATTTGCCGTTTCTTTTTAATAAGCTTCCTCACACATAATTTTTAGTCGTAGGTTTGGCCAAAAGCTCACTCTATTTTGAGCAATAACGGCTTTTAAAAGGTTTCAATAAAAACACACCAAGTCACAGTTTAATTGGTGAAAAAACTAAGTCACAAACCGCATGCCATTTTCTTTAGTTAAATTTCAATAGAGGAACTGGATCAGAAAAAAATATTTACATAGTAGAAGTACAATAGGGCAAGCAATGACTATCATCTTTGTGAACACCTTATCAAAATTTATATTTAAAAAAGTTGAGAACGTAGTGTGAATTTTACTGCTCAGTTGTGTATCCGGATGTGTACCCTGGGTAGCACTTGATGTATGTCACCGTCGATTCACTTTGGGAAGATGGCCTCCGTCTAGAAATACGCCTGCCGTATCCTCCAGGACTCTGTGAAAGCTCTTTTTTTAGTTTCCTCGCCGGCAGCTAAAACCCCTGGTGCAGTAGGAGCACTTTCGTACCCCTGGTGCTGGTTTTGATCCAAGACCTGATGATATGCAAGATAACCATCGTTTCCGGTGGCTGAAGATGTAGTTCGAACGAAATCCTCTTGCTAGATATCCGTATTGCCTTTGTGCCACCAAGAAAACATATTCCTTTGGCTGTGAAAACGCTTCGTTCCATGACTCACAATCAGAAGTGCCTGGATGCTGGTAAACTTACACCTCTTGTTGAGATGCTGGTGATGATACAGCTGAGTCTCGTCTGCAGACAACCACTGACATTGTAGCTTGGATTGAACCGCCGTAGTAATATAACTGTGAATTTGAGGGATCAGACGTTGCTGCAGGGCGGGTGCTGTCGGGTAGCCCTGAGGGACGTATCCGCTAGGATACGCCTGGGTCTGAGGTTTATCTTCTTCTTCCTACGCCTGCTTCAATACTCTGTTGACTAACACCCTGGATACCACTCGTGCCCGGCTGGTGTGCTTGACCTTTAGGTTCCACAGTTTTCTGTCAAAACGATTGCAGCGGCAGGGGGCGCGGAGACCGGTATGTGTATCCAACGTCTGCGGCACTTGGCACAGACGCTGGAGCGCTTGCGTACGCATTTCGGCTAGGACTTGCTGGAAGGTTTATGCTAGGATTCCACGCTTTTGTTGTAGTGTAATATCTGTGTGTCTGGGGAGCCCCCATAACACGTCTCGAATTGGGCAGTCTGGGCTTCTGCTGTGGTGTCGAGTTCTGAGGGTAGCCTTGTGTAATCTATGGGGGCACTGTTTTCTCGACTGGGCTGATGAGACTGCCTTTTGTCATCACCAACGGGTGATATGTCATATCCCGCTCTGATGAGTTCGTTCAATTCTTCGTGCGTGATTGAACGCTAATTTTTTGGCAACTTTATGATCTCGATTTTCTGGTCGTCTTCATCGCAATCGGAAGATGAAGATTGTTTCGTCCTAGACTTCTTGTTGGGTCATTTTATGTCAAAAACCGGGGAAACGGGAAGTTTTGCCCTGACCATCTCCGATTTCCGCAAAAATTCGTGTATATGTTTCCTACTCGTGTGTTAGTTATGTGTGCAAAATCGTTTTCCCAAATATTGAGTATATCGCAAGTTACAGATCTTTCTTCACTTTTAGATTTTAACAATTGGCCCCCTAGCTTTACGGCTATTTATCTTGACCTAATTGAGCTAAAAATCTCAAAAAAAAACTTGTATTAGTGGTTGAAAGTTGAAAAATGATATTATAGGGATATTGTGTGAAATTTACCGTGAAAAAATCATTCGCCTGGACTGGGATTCGAACCCAGACCCCCCGATTTCGCGCCAAGAGAGAGAGAGAGAGAGAAAAATCGGGGGGTCTGGGTTCGAATCCCAGTCCAGGCGAATGATTTTTTCACTGTGAATTTCACACAATTGTGTGACCACTAGCGGGTGACTTCGTAAGTTGCTGCGCGGCCAGTTCCGCAGTTCTTTGAATTTATAGGAATATAATCACTGCGTAAAAAATTCCGAAAGAATCGCGTGCAGTGTACCGAGCGGCCCAGCGCACAGTGGGCTCAAATCGAAAATCGCCGGACAAAAGTCCAAAATTGCTTTTTTTGAGATATCGACTTGAAACTTGGCACATATACACACAAATGATTGTTGAGTATGGAATGGCAAAACATTTTTTGGTAAAGGTGAGCTTTCGTCCCGCCAGCGTTTTCGCAAATTTCACCCACTTACAATAGAGATATCGGATCCAAATTCACATCACTTATAAAGCAAACCTTGCGCATTTGTAAAATACTTTCAACACAACAATGCAACAACTACTTTAGGAATGAGATACTTTCAAACCTGAGAAGTGCGTTTTTTCCTCTCCGCCATCTTGAGAAAAAATGTCGTTTCCTCTTATCCACTGTACGTGGCGCAGCGATCGAGCAGTTGGTTCTCTAGCATACACACACCTCTCCTACACTATTTCTTCCCGCCTTCCACTCAAACTCGCCCCGCAACAGCCATTTACTACAATGCAATTCCATTCATTCCACCGAAGTAAACATTGCACATTTCACTTCAAATGAAGGATTTACACTTCCTTTTCACTCGTATTCCTTCCACTGCACTAATAACATTTCTTATATCACTTTAAATGGAGGATTGCGAGTTCCAGCAGCGAACAAACACCCGTGCCTTTCGAGGAATTCCAAGCCCGACTCCGCCGAAACGAAAGTCTGGATCGCAGACATTGGTGTGTGCGTACACGATTGACAACTCATGGCGACCGTACACCACACATGCAAGACAGAAAATGATTAACGCGAACATGCTTCTCAACTCTCGTAGGCGAATGAATACCGGTTGACTTTTCAACAATCAACTTCCAATTATTGACAGTTAATTTTCCCCTTCCACACTACCCGAGAGAACTCAGTCAACAATACTATTTACTTAGCCTCTAACAAAAGCCCACTTATAATAACCTTGTCATCTGACGAATTTTATACCAGAAACAATACGCAGAATAACATTTTAGCCTTCTACCAACGCCCACGAATAATCACCAATAAGCGTGAGGGATTCCATTCTTAAAATAATACGCAGAATAACATTTTAGCCTTCTACTAATGCCCACGAATAATCACCAATAAGCGTGAGGGATTCTATTCTTAAAATAATACGCAGAATAACATTTTAGCCTTCTATCTATGCACACCGAAAATCACCAATAAGCGTGAGGGATTATATTCTTAAAATAATACGCAGAATAACATTTTAGCCTTCTACCAATGCCCACCAATAATCACCAATGAGCGAGAGGGATTCTATTCTTAAAATAATACGCAGAATAACATTTTAGCCTTCTATCTATGCACACCGAAAATCACCAATAAGCGTGAGGGATTATATTCTTAAAATAATACGCAGAATAACATTTTAGCCTTCTACCAATGCCCACCAATAATCACCAATGAGCGAGAGGGATTCTATTCTTAAAATAATACGCCCCCCAAGTTCATTGGAGGGGTGGGTTCAGGGCAAAGGAATGGAAGGGAAATTCGTTTTTCGGTTTAACAAAACACGGAAATGTAGTACAAATCAGCATTTTGAAATTTTCTCCACTCCCAGAAATGTCCATTTCCACTTTACCATACCCGCGAAAACTGCGTTTTTCGCTGTATTAATTCACGAAAATGCGTTTTTCACTTTTGAAAATGGCCAAATCGGGCACGCGTACCGTCCCACCCTAGCACCCCTGTTTCACTCCATAGGCCCGTAAGCTTGCTGGGGGGGGGGGGGTGGGGCATAGGCATATAATAGAAGTGAAATTAGTCTTATCCCTCTACCGGTTGTTCGTGAAAACCTCCAAATATGGCGTCGAAAACGGACGAAAAAGTCGAAAAATTGGTCATTTTCAAACGTCTATATCTCAAAAACTACTAGTCACACGGGTATGATTCTCACATTTTTACAAATGCGCAACCTTCCTCTACTCATAGGTATCACATTCAATATCGTAGGTTTTCTAGGTTTTTCAAAAAAAAATGTTGACCGTGCGGGACGAAAGCTCACCTTTACCCATTTTTTTATTGGTTATGCCCGTTACTTAGATACAGAGGCTCACACACGACCAAATTTCCAAAAAAGCGCCCGCTCCCATTTTTCTTCGAAAATCTTAAAAGTTGAGCAGATATAGGAGTAATGCAAGGACTTTAAAAATAACAAAATAAAATAAATTTAAAATAAAAAACATTACCATCTGTAAACAAGGTACTTCACCTATACTATGCATAACTTTAAGACATTTTTGCCCATATTTTAGTGCTTTTACGTCACAAAATGGTGGACCCTTTTTTTAGGCAACATTTAACATAAAATAGACAATATAATCCTTATTCGGAAAATGGTCTCTGGGATACTTCATCAGAGTATAAATTAAACATATTTCTAGATTAATCCGTAAAAATATTTGAAAAAAGTTTGCGACGCCGAGAATAAACTAGATTTTTCGATCGAGCGTCGCGGCCCGGCTCCGCGCAGCGGGACCTGGAAATACAGTGTTCCCCGTTGGATTGTTCAAGTTGTGTGGACATTAACTCCTCGAATTCAACTTTTTCAGGCTATGCATGTTGTCACTGATTTCTAAAGGTTCTAAACTGAAGATTTTGCGAGGACCTTGGATCGAGAGAATGGATCAGTGCACGCGTAACTGCGGTACATTTGTTTTTCTTTGGATAATTTTCGGAATCATGCTGCAAATTATGAACGTCTTTCAACTCTTGAGAAACAATGCGGGTTCTCGGGGTACCATGGCAACATTTGAGATTCCCTTCTTTCCCTTCACCCTCTCCTCCCCCACCCCGAACAATACCCTCCGCCTTTACTACCCGAGGAGGGTGGCGCGAAAATGAACGATTTATGACAATGTGCAGCCTGTAAAATAACATACCTGCTTAGCAAATTACAACTTGTTGACACTCTTCGTCATCTGACTCTTCGATGCGCCAGAAATAACAATAGTAATTACTATCCTACAAATAGGTTGCAACATATATAATAAAAAAATAATAAATTATTTTAGGGAATTACCTAAAGGGAATCATTCTCCCAATATCATTCTTTATAGCTTCTTACAATGAAATTCAAGCTAGAGTTTAAAGTCAGCATGATTTCATGAGTTTTTACAAAAAGCTCTGCAATGTAATATCTTTGTGCGCAATGTAATATCTTTGTTATGAGTAACATACTAGATCATTATGTTTGAGGGATGAATTAATTTAAGCTTTAGTCTCCAGTGCCTTTGCATTTTTATTTCGCAATACTGAGCACACAATGTAATTATGTCAAATTACATTGCTCTCGACAAAAATTTCTGAAAGAACTCACTATGTTTATATTTAGGAATGGTTAAGAAAGTGAAGAAACAGCTATAGGAGATGGATTGGACTTACGTGTACCGACACGCTCCATGAGAGAGAGAGAGAGATGAAGGTGAGAGGATGTCTGATGCAATGAAGGGAAAAAAACCCAAGCAGGGAATACCCGGAGAAAATGAAAGGAGAGGAAGTTGAGTCGGCGGTGTTCTAATGAGGGATTAGCAAGGGTGGGTAACAGAGCGGTTTAGCAAAGCGTGGTGGGTAGCGGGCTCCAGACAATGTGATCGCCTTTTCACTATCCTTTCCTTAACCACGTTAAACCATCCCCGTGAATCCGTCACTATAACACCGTTGACCCAACTTCCTTTGCCGATTGTTCGTTTCAAGCTAAATTCTTAGTCCTCGGACGAATCGTAATTAGTACACATACTCATACTCGCTGTTTGATTCTATTGCTTCTTCTTTGTCTTCTATTAGTAATAGTTCCCGTAATTCCTTCGGAAGCCTCCTATGAGCCTTAGCAGTCAAAGTAATGGTGGATGAAAGCAATGGATCGGACGTGATCAAAAGTCTTTTGAATAGGTCCTCATTGGTGGCCATCCTGGAGTGTTTCCGCGTGAATCTTTCTCGGAATATCCTGACGGCCTTATTCCGAGCCTCCATCGCCTCTTCGGATAGCTGGCTTAAGGGAAGAATTGACCCTTTCGAAATTTCCGCGCCATGTATGAGCACTTTATGGACCGTGGTCGGCATGTAGTGCCAGGGATAGAGCTCAACGTATAATTCGGCCGTCCTCAGGCAGTGCAGTGAAATTGCCTGGTAGTTTAGTGGTAGGCCACTTGAAATTACCTTCAGAATAATTGAATATGTTATTATAAGCTCAACTCCTAAAATGAAAATATAAGAAAACATAACAGAAGTATAATACTCAAAAAGTAAACTTACTGTTGATTTGTTGAGTGTAATACGTGGAATTGGCATATGTAGCTCTATCTCTGAGCATATAAGAGGATTTACACCATTACCTGTTACATCAGCTGCCAGTTTAGGAGAATCAAAAAAACGTCTAGGTGTATTTCCATAATTCATATTTCCTGTTCCGGGCCTTTGCACATCTACGACTAAACCCATCCTTTCTCTGAAAATCTTCTGTAAAATTAGCCATAGCCTTTCCTTTGCACAGCTGTATTTTAAGATAACCACGAGCCTAGAAAGGAATTTAATTATAATTTAGCGATTTATTTGTCAGAATAATTTGGATTAAAGCAATTAAAAGTTCCACCTTGAGCTTTGATGTATTCTCACCTGCTATTGCTTAAACCACAGTTAATACGAAATATGCAAAAGACACTAAAAAAACGAATGTAGCAATGCAGCGTCGATAAACCATAAACATATTTGTCTACAGCTGCCGGTCGATCTTTCATGGCTGTTATGTTATTCATTTCGGAAGTTTTTGCTACGCAGATGTAACACCTAAATTCTTTTTCTGGCCTTCCCAATGTGCCTGATAAAGTAAATTTTCAATATTAAAGGTTAAAGAGTTATTAAAGGTCAATGATGTCGTTAAATTAATGCATTAGAGATTTGTAGAAAAATACATACCAGTTACCCTACTTGGTAAATAATGACGCCCGTTAGCAGGCAAAATGATTGACTCATTGAGCCAATCATTATGATGCAGCAAATATCGCTCGTTATTCCGGGAACACTTTTCCGACTTTCTCATGTAGGGCACCAAAAAACTAATCCAAATGAATTCGCGAAGACATTTTTGAGCGTCATCATGTGACCCTAAATCTAATCTTCGTGACAAATATTCAATCAAATATTTTTTTTGTCATTTAATGATTTTCCCTTCATATCCGTTACTTTTTATGGAGCTCAAGACGCGTGATCTGGTGTGAAGGTATGTCTCCTCACGTTTGAGGAAAAACATGTGTAACGGTCCAGTAATTTAAGAAAATATAATATACGAACGATAAAAGAAAAAAATGATGATACTTTGAAATAATAGTAAGCAGTAAGTACGAGTGGTAAAAGAAATACCAAGAGAGGTTAACAGAACGTATATGAACACTAATGAAAAAACTACGAAGCATAATGTGGGTAAAAAACGTCATTGTTGGGAAAGAAGAAATTGAAATAAATTGCTTACCTTAAAAAAGAGGTATACTTTTAAGAAAATAAACAATACTGCTGTCACCACAGGGAACTGGAGCAGGAAATATGTCAGTATTTCACGAGCCAAATAACCAGATACTATGGGTTTTCCAAACTCACAAGAGCTCAGGCACCACACTACTTCTCCAAAACCAAACTACAACTGCCTTTCAATATGCATTTCTTAAAGGAAGGGCGCCAATGGAAATACCTCCGCAATTTGGTGAGCCGTGTAATTAACCGCACCTGGACACTTGGTTTTTGACTGCCCTAGATCGTGAACTGTGCTGTCGTCACGATTGATGTGCCTCATACGGAGCAATCGTCTCCGAGAAAATCAAATCGTTCCACGACATGATATTGACTTCTACCTGATTGGGGAAGGATGTTTTGGGTGATCGTTGATACCCATCTCATAAATTGTTCTATCTTTGGACTTAATTTAATTGTGTCTACCCAATGTGGACAATCATTAATTGCCAATTGCATACCATTGTGAAAATCACCTATTTCAAATGACTGTCAAATTTGCTGGGTATATGATGTTTAGTCAAAAAGAAGATTATTTTGAATAGCTGGATGTATCAGTTCTTCACTGTTTTCCTGTTACTCACTTAATGATTTCCCAACCATGTGTATCTTTTCATGAATATCATTAATTATTTTATCATCTCATATCTCATCAGGGTCTGATTTCATTTGTGTCGCCTTTGTTGAATTAAAAATTGTGTTATTCGAGAAGGTATGGTTTCTGTCTAACATAACTGACCCCCGGAATTGTCAAAGTTATAATTTGCTTTCGTGACGTCGTCCGACCGCGCCGTTTTACAGGAGGATAACGCCGAGACGTGATTATGATTGTAAGTAACTTGGTGCCGGTAGCAGCTATTTTTGGCCCCGTGCTTGGTGTTTTAAATTTAGGGAGCATCCATTTGGTTATCTACATCCGGAGCTTGTTTAATGTATGTAAATGTAAAGCGTGTTTAAATTTTCTTTATGAAGATGTATCGCTCCTTTCCGGCGTTGGCCCGCGTCGGGTGGTGATGCGGCACCATTCAACGGGACTGGTCTCGAGTAGGGAATAGGATAAGGGGGTTACTGTGGGGATCAGAAGGGACCCTTACAATCTACTTAGCTGCATTCAGAGTACATTTGTATCTTTAGTGTGAACTCAAACATAACTTTGCATCTAAATATAAACATAATATAAGTCTGGCAAAAGTTGATGTTGTTAGCGATCGCCCTTGAAGTCCGTCGAGGGTCAACTAAGGGAACGACAATTCTTAAACAAGACAATTGCTGAGTCAAACTTAAATACGTGAAATACTTGCGCTCCGCCACTCGCTACGTCTTACCTACCTCTTGTCCAAACTCTCTAGTCCGCTATACTACTCTCTACTCTCTTACCTACGCTACCTCATGTCCAAACTCTCTAGTCCGTGATTTACCCGCGGAGTCTTATTACTCCCGCCATCCAACGACCACATAACTCGGCGTCCCCATGTGACCACTTTGTATCAACCTGATTGTTCAACAACAGTCGCCACCAGGAATTCCATATCTGCAGCTCCCTACAGGCAATGTCACTCTTATCATTAATTAAACTCAGCACAGTAATCTTGGTGATTCAGAGATGAGCTGGAATAGCTAGTAGAGTCTGCAGCTTCCCACAGGCGACTGCCCACTCCTATCTTAATGAAAACTTATCTTAATTATCCCTAACCAGCACGGGGCAAGAATGGGAAGGGAACCAGCCATGGTTGTAGTTCAATGAGGAATTCACTTATAATATTTTCTTTGCCCCTGCAATCACCGTGAAGGTTGCCGAAGTAACAATTGCCAAATCTACGAGGAATATATCCTTTAGGAGGTGATTTAACCGTTTCTCTATGGCACCCTGTACACTGCACATATTCCTTTCAGAATATTTTACTCAGTACTTTTTTACTCTGTTATAGTTTCAACTCCTTCTCCCTTCCTCCCCAACTCTCGGAAGGCAGCAGCGCTGAGCAAACAGAAAACACCGCCGCTCGGTACACTGCACAAGATTATTTCGGAATTTTTTATGCAGTGATTAATTAATTGCGCATTAATCTGATTTCACCAATCGGTAATCGGACACATAGTCCTTTGACCCATTAAAAAACTAGAAAAATCGAGCGAGTACTTATTTTGCAAATCACGTTCAAAAGTTTAAACATGTTGAAAATTTTCAAAAAATTGTTATAAATTTTAATCTGACCCTATAATATCATTTTTAAACTTTCAAAAATTAAAACAAGTTTTTTTGGAGATTTTTAGCGCAATTAGATCAAGAGATATAGCCCTAAAGCTAAGGGCTTAAAATCTAAAATGAAGAAAGAGCTTTAACTCGCGATATAGGTACTCGATATTAGGGAAAACGATTTTGCACACATACTAACACACGAACAGGAAACAAATGTATCAATTTATGTGTAAATCGGAGATGGATGGTTGACCCTGTTACTTCTCTGTGATAGGGGAAATGGCAGAGGTTCTGGTTCGGGAGCCAGTTATCTCAGCAGATCCTGGTCGCCTTTAACAGTCTCACCGGGCACAGTTGGATAAAATGATGCGGAACCTGACGAAGGTCTGTTTCCTGAATCCCCTTCCTTATGTGGGGTCCTGAGAATGTAGTCAAGGGAATACGTCAGTTGGACTGCCTTCCCTGATCTCCGTCGTGATTCATGCTGTACTCTTGTCCTACTGCCTCCACTTGTCTTTCTAGTACTGGGAGCTGTGGTCGGCATGATGTTTATGGGCTGTGCCAGAACCGTATCCGGGAGTGGAGTTACGTACAGTGGTTTTGGATTGTATTTCGCCGGTGTCACTTGATTGTGAACGGAAGGATAAGTTCAGCTTACGGATATTAGAAAGGAGTAGTGGGTATTGTTAGAGAGGCAACTGGGGTGATTCCCGCTGCTGGGTATGGTGCTCTGGAGTTTACTCCGAAAAACTGCTGATCGACAACATGGCTGGCGACCTTTTGCTGATGCGGTTGTTGCTGTGGTGTTTCAATGTCAGCAGCTCCAGCCTGTCGTAAAATATCCAAGTACTCGTTGAATGAAACTGAACCCTTGCGGGGGATATTGAGAGTGTCTATCTCCGTCGTCGGACCCTCTCAGGGTGTATGTGAATCCAATAACTAAAAGGAACTTATCGTAGGGGAGTGATTGGTGTCGTAGAAAGGGGTAGACGGCGAAAGTCATGGGTGAATTTGGTGAAAGAGACTACTTATAAGAGGAGAAATGTTGGTAGTCTTAAGAACAGGAAATGTGTATCATATGAAATTTAAATGAATTGAAAATTAGTTCTGTAATTCTTGAAGTTCTAATGTAAACGCGTTTAAAAGTCTAAGACTTCATTGCCATCGTATAAGCGTATAAGCGTCATTGCCTAAGCGTCACCGTCGTCATGTACAATGTCGGGTTGATATTTTCCACATCCTTCTCTTCTCCATTTACTCAATCAATTCTTCCGTAACCCACTGCTTCTTAACTCTCCTCTTTTCCGCTGTTCCAATTGTTTTATCTGCCACTTCTACTGTGCCAGTTTTCATAATCTCCCTTCTTCTCTCTATTGTTCCCGTACGCTTTGCTTCACCAATGTTCTTTTCCACCAGCTCTTGGTACTCCCTCCTTTTCAACCCTTTCAATGCTTCAAGGTTCCATCCATTGCGACCTATTATTCCCATAACCCTTACCCTTCAATGCGTCAAGGTTCCACCTCTTTATCTTCCTACATTTACAAAGCCCTTTGAATCTAACTTCACAGTTCATCATCACCAAGTTATGATCCGAGTTAGCATCCGCCCTTGGATAGCTTCGTGAGTTTGTAATACTGTTTCTAAATCCCTGCCTTACTATTATGTAATCAATTTAGTATCTCCCAGGTATCACCCGGCATTTTCCATGTGTACCTACACCTATGGTGATGTTTAAACTAAGTGTTTGTCATTACTAATTTATTTCTTCTACAAAATTCAACTGCCTTATCACCGCGATCATTTCTTGTCCCTAGCCCATACCCACCCACTTCTAATACATCCCTCCCTTCCCCCACCACTGCATTCCAGTCGCCCATCACTATCAGGTTTTTCTTTCCCGGGACTTCTCTAATTATTTCTTCCAATTGCTCGTACACCTCGTCCACCTCTTCTTCCCTATGGTTGCTTGTAGGCATGTATACCTGGACAATATGAAATTCGCCGGGCGATATAGATAGTAAACTTTGGGGGATTCCATGTAAAAATGCGCAAAAACGGACCTCGTCACGGATATCGAAAACGCTTTTTGATGTTGGTACGGAGGCTTCCGCGGTGATTAATTGGAAAAGTATTTTCCGGGTTAAGGCCGCGTTGGTCCATTTGGGCGGACGACAGTTTCGGGCGCATTCCAGCTCCCGTCTTCAGGTCCAACTGGTTGGACCTGAAGACGGGAGCTGGAATGCGCCCGAAACTGTCGTCCGCCCAAATGGACCAACGCGGCCTTAACCCGGAAAATACTTTTCCAACGCTTTTTGATATTTCGCGATTCGCTTTACGCCCAACTCGTAAAACATGTAATCTTTGAAAATGAGACATCTCCAAACTAATGTACGCAACGTATTGGTTGTACGTTTTTCTTATAGTTTAGCGTACATTCAGGCGTATCGCCGCGGCGGTGATCCTAAAAAGTAAGATTTTTCCTACGAAAATATTTTTAAAAAGTTGTAAAAGACGATTTCAGAAGTGACTTATATCTTACGTAAGACTGTCTTAGACCCCCTCATCCCCCTACGTAAGACAACGTCAGAAAAGCCCAGCCCCCCTCCCTCCCCAAAACATCGAACGTAATACTTGAATACATACATACTCTACACTAATAACATACATACTATAAAATGTCAAGACCACGGTTATATCCTTGATGCTGCCGCGCAATACACAACACAGAATTAACCTGTTGCATACACTGGAGGAAATATGTAATTCGCTGTTCAATTTATACGAAGTTCACAAAAACTTCACATTTGCAGAAGTAGGAGAGCAGAATTTAATAAATTTGTGAGTCTATATACCACTAAAACATGATAACTAATATTTATAAGATTTAATCCTCAATCAGGTGGTTGGCTATGTAGCTCTAAAGTGACAAATGGATACAAATTAACTGCGCATGTAACTGTTGACTTCGGTCACTATGAGAAAAATCTATGGCTCTTCTACCCCAAAAAGGAACGTCTACCTTCTACTTCCCAGCATAATTTTGAAACTCTCCGGCGGAATAATTTTATTCTTCTGAATGTTTTGGTTGGGTACACTGTGACCACCAAATGTTTAGATAATAAGGTGGTGACAGGTGGGAAATAACCATGAACCCTGGAAAGGAATCTTAAAAATTTTGCAACAAAAGCAAGCCCCATCAAAAATAGAACCCAAGACTCCAGAATAGAATTCAGCAGATGAATCTATTAACTACTAGTTCTAATCGTGAGTGATGCTTTAGATGAGCAAATCAATTGACCAAATATCTTATGGTTTGGAAAAAAATAGAAAAATGTAGTGGCGCCTTGAGGGCTCATTCTTGCAACACCTATATCTCCACATCTTATCGTAGTTTGAGCGAGATCGTTCCCTAGTCATAATGGAGACCATATTCTTATTTTATTTTTTAATTTTAGCGTCTGTAAGACGTATGAAGTAAATATTGTAATAGTAATGGCGCAAGAATATTGTTATATATGACGAAAATTATCAGTAATTAAATAAATATACAGTAGATTCCGGTTAATCGGGCCACCGCACAGTGGGACCAAATGCCGAAAACGCGCTCAAAATGGCGAAAATTATTTTTTTCATTTTAAGGATTCTTTTTGTAGGTTGCCTACACAGATATCTAATCCGCCGGGAAATGCATTATAAACGCGAGTAAGTTTGCAACTGCGCTCATTATTCAGTGTGAAAGTGACAGTTGAGCACCTCTACGGTGCTACGAAAACAATCAACCCAATTTTAAGGACTTTTAAAAAACACAGTATAAATCGCTGAGTGATCCGATTTAAACTTTGAAAAATGGAATCTATTCATAATAGTAAGTAGATTTTAAATAGTTTTTATATGATATAACTATTTTAAAAATTGAGTGGTATATAGTTACATAAGGGCACTGAGAAATAAATTATATTTCTTAGGAAAATTTGCGGTTTCAGGGAGAATTATGTGAAATTTTTCATTTTTTTTTTCCATGTTAGGAAAGATAAAAAATTATGCGAATTTCACAAAAGTTGGTTTATTCACGACCCGGGTTTCAACACATTATGTCATCTTCAGGTGTTGTGTGTTGAAACCCGGGCCGTGAATAAACCAACTTTTGTGAAATTCGCATAATTTTTTATCTTTCCTATATTTCTTAGAAAAAGTTATTAGAAAAACTATGAAAAGTTGAATTGTACCACATTGTCTCTTTACCATATTGGAATATGGTATAACTGCAGGTCGTACCTATCATTTTGTTTTTAATTTGCTTTGCCCCGGTTTCCCTAACGCGAGTTATTGACAAATGAAGTTTACAGGTAGATACAATACGTTGCAGCTCATTTTAGCGTTTGCGATGAATTCTCTCTATGAAAATCTATGAAAAGTTAAATTGTACCATATTTGAATATAGTATAACTGCAGGGGCCTAATTCTGTAACTCGTAGCTCCGGAGCTAACTGGCTAAAAGAGCTAAAATAAGCTCCTAGCTCCAATTCGTATTCTGTATTGCATCTCAAGGTGCCGGAAGGAGCTAGAGAAAGCTCCGGAGCTTATTTAGCTCCTCATGGTATTCTGCAACGGTCCCGGAGCTCTTTTCGGAGTCCCAGCATGCCTCAGATCGGAGCTCCGGCCAGCGCCAGCCTCGAGACCGCGCTAGGAGGCGCATTCCCGCAGTGTTTTGTTGATTTTTCGTGATGTGTGCATGTTGTTGTGAATCCGATGATATTATTTTCTCTTTCTTGGTAGTTTTTCTTGAAGTGATACTCTTATCTACCGCGGCGGAAGAATCAAGATACCCAAAGGATTTATTTTTAACCTCTTTTAACCAATAAATCCCATCCCTGTTTACATCATGGAAAATTATTTCGATGTCAATATTGCTGCCTTACTTAAGTCTTTCGGAGATCAATTCGTGAACATTCATCGATAAAAACGTGTTTTGCATGATTACTACGTTATTCCATTGAATTTCTTTGTCATTCATACTGTTGAGAATCGTTTTTAAATTAGTAAAACTCTAGGTATTGAGCAAAGTCGATAGGAGCACTTCCTTTAGTCTTAAAACATATGTTGTTATGTTTTCACGAATGTTCTAATTTTGATGTTGTTTACCCGCAAGGATATGATCGTAAATTCTAATTTTATTAACTAATGATTAACTTTTTTATTATTGCTAAGCAAGTTCTTTAATGTGTGGCCGAGTACAATCAATGCGCTTACCTATTAATAACATTATTTCAACTGCAGTTCGAGGTGTTACTCTTACTATTGACATTGCTGCGTGAAGAGAAGGAAAATGCACGATAGAATGTTTAGGTAAGGTATGTTCATGGAAGTTCAATCGATGAAAAAATGTATATGTATAAATGCATGTCGACATGTTAAAGTGATCATATACGCATGCACTCGCAGAATATGATTGCTCATATGCATAACTATAATTGAATGATGTAAATCAATTGCTAATTAGTTCGCAGCTTTAGTTAGTTTCCTTAAGTGAAAAGTGAGCGTATCATCCTATACAGATTCTTCGAGTACTAGCTGCCTAATGTAGAACGTTCTTAAGGTACCTTAGTAATTTAAGTTGCAGAAGTATTCATCGGTAATTCCGTAGAACTTTGAAAATAAAAGTTCTACGGAGAATTTCAAGTAAACGTCGCCAATCTTCCTATATGAGCATTTGGTAATAGCTGCACACTTCAGTGGGAATTCCTAAATAATGGTAACTTTCGAAGGGTTGTGTACATTTTGTAGATTTAATAGTAGTTTTTCGCAGAAAATATAACAGAATAACAAATATATCATCAGTTAATGGCCCATCTATTGCATTTATCATCATGTATGTACTTACATCACCGACGTTCGTATACATGACGGAATGGTAAAACAATGAACTAACCTATAGATTAACGCCTGCTACAGGTTTAAATAAAGCATTTTACCTTAGATTTACTTAAATTAACCATCAAGAATATGAAAATATAGAAAAACATTGAGGAAATCTTCTTATTATTTTCAACTTGCCGTTCACAGAAACAGCTGTTGAGGATGACAAGTGTTATGCTAGATTACTATAATAATTTGCTAGCTTAAGTAAGAAATCAACTGATTCAGGTAATAATGTTCGTTATCAAGGTGTTTAATTTTTGCTTTGTTCTTCTTCTCGATGCGAACAAACTCATAAAATCATATAATTGCGCAGGCATTAAGCTGACGTTTTCACAGCTTTCCATATGTAAACACGTTAAACTCGGCAGGGTATTCCTGGATAGTCGTAATTGAGAATTCTGTAGCTTGTAAAATAGTCTGTTTATTGCTAAGAAGGTACTTTTTTATATGTTAAAGTCGTACAATCAATAATACTTCAATATTATTTACTTTTGGTATTCTCAACTGCTGTCTGCTATTTTCCGGAAGCACAAGCCGGAAAAACGTCACGAAAAATGAAACGACGATTGTGATTGGCACTTCGTCTGAGGACTTATCTCCACCCCGAATCGGAGCTAGAGTTAGCTCCAGTGAATTACAGAATACTAGTAGGAGCTAATTCTTGGAGCGAGCCGAAGCTCTTAGCTCCGGAGCTACGAGTTACAGAATTAGGCCCCAGGTCGTACCTATCATTTTGTTTTTAAATTGCTTTGCCCCGGTTTCCCTAACGCGAGTTATTGACAAATGAAGTTTACAGGTGAATACAATACGTTGCAGCTCATTTTAGCGTCTGCATGAATTCTCTCTATGAAAATCTATGAAAAGTTAAATTGTAACACATTGTCTCTTTACCATATTTGAATATGGTATAACTGCAGGTCGTACCTATCATTTTGTTTTTAAATTGCTTTCCCCTTGTTTCCCAAACGCGAGTTATTGATAAAAGAAGTGTACAGTTACAATACGTAGCAGCTCGTTAAGGTAGTTCTTACAATACTACGCCAATCATAGTAAACCGCAAATATACAACTTCACTTTTGAAGAGGCATATCCAAGCGAAGGTAATCGTATAGTATAGCAATGATATTTTTTAAATTACTACAGTAAAAATATCTTTAGAACCTATTTCTTGACAGCTGATTGAGAGGACTATAGCAGGCGGTTCTAATACATGATTAGGGTTGCCATGTTTTAAAATAAAAAAACGGGGGATACCATATTTTACAATGAAAAACCGAGTGATTATCACTAAAGGTTTTATTCCATTTCCTTTAATTGGTATTTTGGCGTAGAGCACGTGTTTTGGTGTTTATTATTAGCATATCGACTTTAAGTTACATTATTGTGGGAGCACGTGGTGTATATCCCAAACAATGAAGGCGGCCTGACAACTGGTCCGCATGCTTGAAGCGAATTAATGAGCATTGTTTTTGGAAGCGGAGTGATAAAAACATATATTATTTGGAAATGATTGAATGAAGCAGACGTTCAGGGCTTGAGGTATAATTCGGCGAACAGCATTAATATTGATGTAATATTTATGATAGTAAGAAGGGTGGTTTAATGTAAACTGATTGCGGGCTAAAATTTACAGATACGTCAGATTAAACAAACCGAAGATTCGAGTTAAACCTCAATCAATCTTTTATTTAATAATATTTTAGTGTACAAAGATAAGGGGCATCATCTCATTTTTTTAAATATTACACGATGGAAGAAAAGCTTCTACCATTCTACTACCGGAGCTGGGCAGCGATACTAAAAACCGGAGGATTTCCCTGTTTTCCGGGAGATTTAATCGGGGGCTGAAAAAGGTCATTAAAACCGGGCGGTACCCGGCTAAACCGGGTGATTTGGTAAGCCTACACATGATTATCTTTTTTTTACGTAGCGCCACGTGCCACGTATTCAAAATAGACAAATTAAATTAATAACAGCATGTAAACCTTAAATTATACGATGTCGCACCATCCATTATTGCATATTTATTACGCGTCAGTAATCAAAGAAAATTTTTAATTGAACATTGTTGTTGACAATGTCCGTTCTACCTGTGCACGGTGTAAGGAAAAAACGGCATCAACAATTAATCAATTTGGCAATGTGAAATCTGGAATTCAGCTTAACCTACATTCATATATTTTCTACCGAGAATTATTGGGAGACAAACTTAAGATAAAAGCTACGGAAATTTCCCCTATTTCCTATAATTTGTATCGATAATTATTTTATTTTACGTATAGTATTTGTAATAATATGCACAACATGACAATTTTTGTAAGTTCAATTTTTTTCTTCCGCTCATTTTCCTTATTTCAACGTCAACTTCACAGTTGCATACCAAAACACAGAATTTAAAAAAATAGTTATGCTTTTGAAAAAATCCGCCATATTGAGTCATCCATTTTGTTTTCTGCAATTTAAACTTCAAATTCGTATTCGGCAATCTCAAGAATGTGTTATTACCGACTTTTATTCCAATTAAAGCCTTTATCACTTGTAATGCCGCCATATTGGGTCAGCCATTTTGTTTTTTGCAATTCTGATTTCATATTCGTAATCTTCAACCTAAAAAACTTAGACACACCGAATTTCGCAATGATTGAACATTTTCTTCATATGTTGACCATCTTTTCGGAATTCGGCCCCACTGTGCACCGGTTCAACGGTTCATAGTCACCTTTTGGTTTGTAGTGGTATATCATAACAATACAGTTCTGGCATTTTCTAGCCACGCAGTTTTCACATACAACGTTGTTTACAAATGTTCTGAAACTGGTTGCTAGCCCTGTGTGTGACTCTAAGGATGTTAACATTCTCATGATATGACCAAATGCAAACATTGTGCGGAATCTCCGAGAAACACTTAGCATGTTTAGGACGTAGACTGCAAAATTTTGAGAGTCCAATCTTTGCATCTGGGTTGTTTTCTTTGAAGACTGTCTAAGCTTCTTTCAAGCTCATCACTAGGTATCGAGTTTGAACTGTGAATTTTTCTTTTTTCCCGTTTATTTTTATTTCGATATCTAACATGGTCCTTTCAACCTGGAGCCTGCAAAATTACAATATCACTGTTGTAAATGTCAATAATTTCCTTTTTATCATTATCACCGTCATCAACATTATCTGCATCGTTGCTTGTTGATGAAATTTATGATTTTTTCTAGCTCTAAACCACTGTTTAGCCAAACACTTCACAATGTGAGCCTTTTTGTTTGGCGAATGTGGAAGGCTGCTACATACTCTTTAATAGCCTTACCTTCTATCTGTTTATATCGGTAGGGTGTTACTTTTTCAGGGGTTTTAAAAACAGCTAAATTTTTTTAAAACACCATCATATACCATATATCTTTCCATTATTATTATATAATTTTATTTGAATTATTAACTATTTTTGTAGCACATAAGAGGAACTTTTTACGGAAAAGTTAAAAAGACGTGAATTTGTGAAATGTCGCACAGTTGTCAACAATGTGCTGACATTTTCTGACGAAACGCCATATCGGAGAGAACAGGGAATCCCCAGAAACGAGGTGGGGACTGGGCCCTTCCCCATTCCGTGGTTTCACACCCCCTACCCAAAGGTGAGTCCCAAGGAAAAACATCGGCAGCTCGTAAACAGCACAATAGACCCAGAACAAAACCCTTCCCTCAGACAAATCCGACAGACCTCAAGTCTCGTGACTCATGGTCAGAGCGGTCGGTGACTACAGGGGTGTCTGAAAGAATAGAAATGGTCGTTCATCTGCTCCACGAAATCATCTTAAATCACATTCCACTGCTTTCTGTCGGAAATATTTATACCATTAAAGGCTGGGAGCTCCCCAAGCTATGCGCCAGCCACTTCCGGCCAAACCTTTCCTTACGCAAGGCTCACTCTTTCGTTTTGAGCGTTCATTGTCGTCGATTCCGGGAAAAGAATGGTAATAAAACATACTTATGACTTAAATACTGTCAAATCACGCACATGCATATTTCCTTTAAATAAAGCTCAGTTGAAAGTTCTTGGCACTTCGATACGATACAAAGAAGAAGGAAAAGCAGTGAGTGATCGCAATTGGTCTCACTGAATTCTACCTCAGCCAGTTGCGGGTACTCACCGACTTCGCCGATATTTATGATTCCCTCGATTAAAAGGATGATGGGACGATGATACAATGCCTATACGGTGAGAACAAATAAGGGGGATGGTTTTTATTCTCATCCTCTTATATAACTCTGTAGTGCGCGATGATTTCTCTCTCGGTAAACTGCTCCTGACTTGATCATGTAGCCTGCTGCGTTTCCGCACAGCAGCAGAGTTAATCTGTCCTTCCAAGAGTTTAAGCAAGGCGTGAGTTTCGCTGCTTTGTTGATTAAAGTCCTGCAATGCATCTTTTTTCCATAACAAGCCAGTTTCGTCGTAGTTAAAAACTTGCTGGCGATGTCCACCTCGATTAACTCCCTAAGTTCCGAGGGAAATGTCGCAGCAGCTTCTTCGTCGGCTGACGTAGCCTCTCCGGTAGCTTAGATATTTTCAAATCATACCTACTCTTGAATCGTCTTGAATCTTTGCAACAATCCCTAGCTTGCGATTAAGGGCTTTGTGATCTCATTCTCATCGGATTTTCTCTCGAAGTATTCATATGGGCTTGAGAATTTTTGACGAGGCAGGTTACCATTTAAGGGGATACGCTTTCTGTTTCTATCTTCCACCTCAAATTCAAGACTTTCCAGACTAACCAACTCCTTCTCACCCACTGTCGATGTCTTTTTTGCACTCTTGAGGTGCACTAAAAAACTAGATCGAATATTCTTTTCCTTCTTCACCACCTCTCGAATGGACGATTCGTTCTTGCCGCATTTTTTTAATCGACTTCAGCGATTTTTTTTCCTTCTGAATAAAATCGAGCATATGAACTCTCTCCTAGATAGTAAGCCTTCTCTTTGATTTTTCTGGACGACGCTCAATACGTTTACGCTTAGGGATCATTATAAAAAAGGCTAACTGTCACAAACGAACGCTCGAGAACTACTGTTGCTTGCGGGCTTGGATGGTAAACCTCTTCCCTTGCGTATCCCGAGTCGCCGGGAGGTAACTCGACCGGCGAGTTACATCCCGGAGACTTTATGGCCCGGCAAGCTACCACTTTGGGCGACTCATAGCGTAACCACCGGTGGACTCGTCGCTCAAAAGTCGGAGTCGCCGTCGTCTCAGTTTCCAGTGAGAAATTCTCACCACTAGCGCTTAAGCATTGCCTTTTTCTCGCCGCCGCGCCAGGCGGGAAAGTTTTCGTCTACCAATCTCAACCTCAACTAAGAGGGTCACAATAATACGAGGCACCCCCTTGATTCTTATTCGCTTGGCGACGGTCCACTGTTTGTATACGTAGAAATAGGTAGGTACCGAATGAAATTATCGGGGAAGGAGTTTCACCTCACAGAGTTTGTATTTGAACTTGGGGTCGATTTGGTCGGGATACTCTCACTTATAATTTCCAAGCCGAGTGATGCGCGGATAACTGAAACCGAGGATACGGAAACCGCGGTTACGGGGGCTCCACTGTATTTGAACTTTACTTCCCCTGTTATTCAGCAAGGAGAAATAATTTTTGAATTCATTAGTTCATTACATTAACTTTGTGGTATTCCATTATAATGTTTCTCGATCAATGCCTGTTACTAATACCACTTTTATTTAAATTAAGATTAATTTAAATAAAAGTGGTATTAGTAACAGATATTCATTGACAAATATTCATTTTTGAATTATTGTCAAAATTGTTGAGAGTGAAAATTATTTTGAACACGCTAAAACTTCAACGGATAGAAGTGGTGTGTACATTTTTCTCTCCATTATATGCTATTCAAATTGGACTAAAATTATATATATGAATATGCATCCAGTGAGGTGGCCAGGTTTTCGTGGCGCAGGGGTCCTCTCGAGGGTGTTTAGGCGATTAAAAGTGCAATCGTGACTGCAATGTAACAGCTGATATTTCAAGATTCGATTGTGCAAACTTCTGAAAGATTACAAAGCCCACAGTTTTTAATGTTTTTTTTAAATTACAATAATATTAATTTAAAAATTTGTTTAAACCAAATAATTAATTAATTTAACATTCTCAGTCAAAAACAACTTACTCGAATAGTACTTTGAAAATAAATAAATTCAAGATTATTTGGACCCCTTTGGCTACGTCACTGATAAATTGTATCTAATACATAAGAGACATTTAGTATCCATGGCTATGTATGCAGTATGTACTGGGCATATGAGTACATACTAATAGAACAATGGGGAACATGCACTATTTTTTATAACCACTTATATCCGAAGGACACTATCTAAAATGTATCTAGCGAAAATTTCACCGATGGCAAGCGGTTTTTTACTGAGATATTAGTCTTTAAAAATAATTCTTTCTCGCCAGCTTGAAAACACTACGTCATCGGGGAATGGACGCGTGACGTCACGGAACGGTAACGCTAGAGATTGTTGTTTACCTTCAGACGAGAAAGTAGGCGGATGTTATTGATGGAACGAGCATTTGGCGTAAATGATTGCTTTTATTACATATTTACTGATATTCACTAATCTTACTTGATCATTTCATTTGAGCAGAATGTATCTAAACGAGACAAAACCGGGAAAGGTATATAAATCCTGCATCGTGCCTTGTTGCTCAAATACCTCAACTTCCACGCCGGAAAAGGTTTTTATTTACGTCCCGAAAGACTCGAAGAAGAGGAGAAAATGGTTGATAGCCTGCGGAAGAGACGGTAATTCTCTCTCTAAATTGTCGACGGCTTATTGCTGCGAGGATCATTTCAACGTATGTGCCGGTACCACGTATTGCAAACCTTATTTTTGTGAGGTAAAACATTTTATAACTAAGCCAAATTATGTTATTGCCATGTACTATAAGTTAGAAATTGAAAAACTATCACATTAAAGGCAAAATATTATTTATGAACGGAAAGTTATGACTTGATTTCAACAAAAGTATTATTATTTAAGTATTCTACCGCCTAAGGTACATTTACATGGACCTTGCATACTTCCCTTTTTCAATTCATCCATATATATCCATAAATAGAATGAAAGGGAATAAACCTTATATGAATTGAAAAAGGAAGAATGTAAGCTGAATGTAAACCTACCTAAATATATTTAATACCACTTACGTCTCTAACGTCACAGGGAAAGCAAATTTCCAAGCTTTTAGCGTTATTTATATGCGAGCAGTAACATTTATGGCTTTGAAAATCGTTAGATAACTCATGAAATACCTATTATATCTCACTATTAGTTAATGATTTGTCTGTTACACGTTTTAACCATTAGTTTGCAAACTATAACTGAAAGAGAGTAAGGGTAGGTGTAAGGTTGTAGGCCTCGATGAGATCTATAAAACGCCGTCAACAGATTGGAGGTGAGAATGTTAGTTTAGAAGGTTTCGCCGAGAAACCGGGTCTTCGGAGTTGGGCAATCGCCGTCAATCATGAAAATTTAGGGAGTAAAATAAAGCAAAAAAAAGTTTAAAAAGGTATTGCGATGATGACCCTAAAATTTCGAAAGATGATAGTGAAACTTGCTATGAAAAAAAGAAGAAAAATAATTTCCCCATAATGGATCCGTACTCCCGACCTACCACTCAGAAACCCACATCCTTACCCCTAGGCCACCGATTCCATGTGAGAAAGTGTGGAAAATTAGGGTTATATTCTGCCTTTCTTATATCTGCCTATCATAATTCTCTATTTCAGATGATTGTTTTATGGTTATAGTGAGGTCTATGAAGAAGCGACAGGTATTAATCTTTAGGAAATTTTAATGGCTACACAATGAAATAGTCGAAAAAGGACAGATACTAACCGTTTAGGAGTAATTGACGACTAACCACAGGCTTGCGCGTCCCAGCGGACGAAAAATCCGAACTTGGGGGTAGCAAAACGAAAAATTCATCAAAATTTACGCCATTTCAATAGCTACTAGACGAATTCCTAACATTGGAAATCCGTTTCATACTTGAATAACTACAGACTGAAAGCCGAAATCTACAATACAGCAAATATACTGCTTTGCCATGGACTTCCCTAATATAGTCTTCAATAAAAATGTAGGTAATACGAATAAAGATGTATATCTATTCAATAGAGGGGGAAACATTACGACTGCATGGGTTAAGTTTCGGTAATAAGGAAATTTGAAAATCAATAGATTCAGATTATGAGACACATTGAGTTTGCTACATATTAATGCAAAACTTAACATGCCGACTCGTATTTTTGGCGACTGAAGCCGTTGCGATAATTTAGAATTATTTAGACATTAATCATACTTGAAAGCTGCTGATACTACAAATCAGCTGATATAAGAGAACCGCATAATGTGCCACATGAAAAGTTAGGTATTAATAAAAATATGTGCAGATGATAATTTACCGCAGTCGGTGGATAGTTTATTATATTCTAAAAATAAACATTTATAAATTTATATATTTATATATTAAAACTTAAAGTTTTTCTTATGCATCTAATAGTTTGCTTCCTGCTCGCTTTTACTCCACGCATCTCGGCAGCGACGAAACAATCGCTGTTTTTCAGGAAGGCGGCCACCATGAGTGAGTCAATCATCGGTAAATTATCCGACTGTGCCTTCTTGAATCCCACTTCAGTCATTTCTTCTATCGAGAAATTACCAGAATAATTTTAATAGCGAATTTGCTCCGATAACTTCAACGAGGCGCCTATCTCTGCAGCTGCGAGGACTTCAGTACCGTTCGGTGACGTCAAGCCAATGAGAAAGCGTTTCGAGTCACGTGACTTTCGTCGATTTTTGCTAACTTTTAATTATCATTTTATAGCATTTGTAATTGACGGAGACAGCTTTGGTTTACATATTCGGATTCGTGAGAAAATTCTCTATATTGTGGGATACAGTAACGGGAGAAACAAATTCCATGCATGTTCCCCATTCAGGCGGTGGTACTTTTACATACTCAGAAACATCCAGTGTGTCATTCTCTAGGCAATATATTTACCTAACATAGCACAGACAAGGAACACTCACTAAAAACACCCTACCCTCTATCTCCATATCCCTAGCTCCGATTTCCTTATTGACTTGTCCCACTTCATCTTGACTCATAACGCATTCTCTTTCAATGACCCCTTCTACCTCCAAACCAAAGGCTGCACCTCGGGAAGTAGATTCAGCCCTTCCAATGCCAACCTTTTCCTCGACCTTGTCGAAGAGTTCTTCCTATCCTCACAACCCCTGAAACCCTTGCTCTGGCTCCGATACATCAACGACATTTTCCTTCTTTGGCCCCATGACGTCAATTCCTTAAATTCCTTTATTTCCTCCCTCAATGAATTCTCTTCCGCATCTGTCACCTCCCATATCTCCTCTTCCCTTGTAACATTCCTTGATGTAGAGAAATCACTCTCTCCAACCACCACTTCAGCACCTCTGTCCACATCAAACCCACCAATAGACAACAGTACCTACATTATAACAACTGCCATCCCTCCCACACAAAAAAGATCCCTCCCCTACTCTCTCTCCACACGAGGCCACCACATATACAATAACGCTGATTCCCTAGACAAAGTTCTTTCCTCCTCACACCAATCCCTTCTCCGATGAGGATATCCTGAGACCCTTATCGGCAAGTGCATTTTTAAAAACCCTCTCCTCCTAAACCACCTCAAAATAAAAATAATCATCTTCTGCATCACAGGTGTCCATTCCTTCAAAATAATCCTTTAAAACCTTTTCCCACTCCTCTCTGACAATCTTACCACCACTAAAATTTTCCCCATGTCCCTCTCTCAGCTTCAGATGCCCCTCTAACCATCTCCATAATCCTGGCCTCCTTCTGCCTATCCCCCTATAATCCCTCCCCCCCCCGGCTTTAATCAAGCTCACTGACCTCCTGCCCCTTCCCCTCCTCCAACCTTACCTCTTGTTCTCTGCCTCCTCACGATTAAGCTTCCTTCCTTCCTGCGAGAAAGGTTGCTAGTGACAACCGGAATATTGTTTTCTTGAGCGTTTCTATGTACATATAATACCGCCTCACTTGAGGAACTGTTTATTTACATGATCAAGTGTGTGATACTTCTATGAATATCTCAACTCCATGATTTTATTAACCTTAAGTATCTCATTAAATACCCTATCTGTAAGTCAATTATCATTTCTAAAATGTTGATGTTGACCACAACTGATCATTTTCACAACAATACCTTTACATGGCCATGTTCTGACCACAGACAATATGATTAAAAAAATAGGCAGTTCCCAAATAAGTCTGTGGAGGGGCAAAGGTACAAGAACAAATCAATTCTTCATTGAGCTTCTAAAAAGAGCAATAAGTTTCAATGGAGTGCGGATAAAAATATTTCTTAGAAATTCAATATTTTCCCCAAAATGATACTGTACATGTATTGCATCATGCTGAATGCCAAGCAACTGGCAGTCTTCTCACATATCCGCGTCAAGCATGATGAGCACCTGATTTTTTATACTAATTTCTGGGGAAAATGAGTGAATGATACATATCCATATACAGGGTAACCATAAATTTTGGTGTGAAGCCTGATAACAATTAGTGGTGGTTTATTTCCAATTTCTAATCCAATGAAAAGATTTCCTCTTACCAAAAAATAATGTTTTAGGATCATAAAGCTATATAACTGGAAGTGTTTAGTCCTTCATAATCAATATAATTTGATAAACTTCACTTGAATGGTCTTGTTAAATGATTTTTCACATTTTCAATTCTTAAATTTTTAAAGAGCAATGGCGTGCACACTTTTCTACTATTCAATCTGTTACCATGTGCACAAGTTATAGGTGATAAGATATTGAAACAAAATCTTTGACAGATGTATTAAAATATATCTACATCGCAACCAATGTTACTTGCCTTTCTGCCAATCATCTCAACCACTGCAAAACTCTGGCAGTCACACATCTTCCATCGAGTGTGACCATTCTTTGAGTTTTATGTGGATTGATAAGTTAGTAATTAAAATATTATATGCAGTACATGTGACGTCTCACTAAGATCAGGAGTAAAATTTTAGGAAAACTAAATGTTGTAAAATAGTTTAAAAGTGAAGATTGCTGACTTCCTCGCACGATCACAAGTGATTCACTTTCCAATGAATTATTCTCCTCAAGTGAAGTAGGTGACAAGATATCTGAAAACCTAAGTAACTCTATTTTCAGTGGGAGCAAACTTAAAGAGTACCTACATACTTGAATTTTCTATTCTTGAGTGAATGGATGAGTTAAGAAAGAAAAAGTTTTACTAACATTCATCACCTATCAACTTTAAGAATTAAACTGATATTGATAATGATCTCATTTCAATTCATGACCTAGGAAGTGAAGTACAAAAAAGGGACTTCAATCAACAGCAAAGCCATTCAAGAAATAGATAAACAGGGAAGTGATCGCTACTGCATGTCAGTCAATTGTTTAAAATTTATGAGTAGCTGTTTTGCACCCTTTATATTCAAGGAACTGAAAGGAAGTGAAGATAGAGTAGTAGGCATTTAATTGGAATGAATTAGTAGAATGTGAGACTTCAAAAAAGCACAGAGGATATGCCAGCATATAAGTAAGTTAAGTGCTCCAATTATGATAACTATGTGGATGCCAATACTAATGTTGAATAACGTTAATGAGATTAACATTTCACAAATCAATACAAAACTAACTAAGCATGAAAGAGTGAATTTCAGTATTGTTAGTAGTACAACCACAATATTTACAAAAACCAATGCAAAAAAATATTTCCACCATCAAAACAACCATTCAAAAACCAACTGCCAAGAATGATTATTATCGTTGTGTTTTTAAGCCAAAAACATGAGCGAAAGTTATCCTTAGAGAGCAACCAGTCCATCTGTTAAGAATTTTTATCCAGCATATTAAATGTTATAAACATTTACACACACCACAAAAAGCTTAGAAAAGCCTGCAAATAAGAGAAACTGCAAACATTTTAAAGATTTTTACATTCAAATCTTTATTCGCCCATTCCACACAGAGCATGCCATTATAACAAGGTTCCTGTCGTGTACATCACGCACAACAATCCACACCTAGATGGACTTGAAAGTCACATATGACAAGGATTAAGGGTGAGGGTAGAGGATGGAGCGGTTTCTAATGTGAATACTCACATGGAAAGGAATATTAAGGTTGATGTGGTTCACTGAAATGGCACAGTAATAGAGATCATGTACATCAGGCTTTAGCCAATTACAATTTTCAACCATTTCCATCACAAAAACATGCTGCGCGCAGCCAACAGTGAATAAAAGTTCAACAATGCAAACTATCAGTGTTCAAATGTAAATGAACAGCCCAAAATTGAACAAGATCGAATTCTAAAAGCATTTCAACGTGGTAAATTTTGGCTTGAAACAATGAAAATAATATTGCACTTTTAATTCTTTAAACAATCACATATCAACCATTTTTGTCATCTATATATGCAAACTCTGCCCAGCTTTGGTCTTTCCCTTGATCACACTACAAGCTTTCCAGCAAATTTACTAATATGAGTATTACATAGGCATTCCTGCAAGTGTCAATGGATGTTAAACAGTGGTTGACAGCAAGACTACTGATAAAAACAGGTACCATCTCCATTTCTATGGAAGACAAAGCACACATGTTGTATTCACAGAAGCAGAGCATTTCACTGGAGGAAGGCAGATGCATTAGGTAAAATAGGACACTATATTTTTCTCTAAACTTCTATCATATATTAACCACAGGACATTTTCCCACCTTACTTTGGACAGATTACATAGCAGAGTCAGTCTGACCTGTTTTGTGCTTCATAAAATGGTCTGGAATTTTGATTGCCTTTTTCTTTTCGGTGAGGAACACAAGAGTGATTACGAAGGCACAGAGCATCATTAAGAGGATGAAGACGGTATGCATAGGTAATTTGTGCAAAATCCACAAGTTAAAAAGCTTTCAATCTTTTCGAGCACACACACAGGAGGCACTCAGAGTAAGGCAATCCTACAGTAGAAATGTGAAGAGCACATTGTTTAGCAATAACTGTGGACAAAGTGTGCCAGCACACCTACTGCTGGATCAACTAGAAAGTGTGTGCCTTTTTTTTGTCAAGCCAACAACTTTTGAAATGTGACTTCTTGCTGACTTTATGAAAGTGCATATTTAAAATAGTAGTTTTACATGAATATATATTTATTTTAGAAGAATGAACACCTTAAAAGGTTTTTATACTAGGTACAGGGCATCAAGATTGTGCCATTTTGCAGTCTTGGAAATGGTTAATTTTTAAAGAGACGGATGCCAGTGACACCCATTGACGCCACCTGCTTTTAAGCTCATTAGAGACATTCTCTGAACCACAAACATACATACAAACTCTCAAACATTCACACACAGTAACGAGGTGAGGGGCACATGGTTGCAACCTAATGTGATGCACTGTGAACACGGAAAGCTTTCCCATGTGTGATCAAAAATATTACTCCCTCTGTCATCTATAAGTGATACTTAAGCACCAACACATCACTTGGATAAAGGTCTAGATACATTAAAAATAACAACACAATTCTCAAACTTTCTATGATTTAAATTAATATCATGAAAACAAAACACTTTTACGTAAAACTCTAATTCAAATTATTCCAATCAAAGTGAAATGAGATTAGACAGCTCACACATAGATGACAATTAAAAGAAATGACAACAGCTACTGAACATTTTGAGTAACACCAATAAAGCCTTACTTCTTGGTTTCCACGTCACCACAATGTAAGTCGACTTATTTACAAATACTGAAAGAAAGGTTGATATGCAGACGTTGTGGAGAGGTGTGGAAGTAAGAGGAAAGGAGGGAGGGGTAGGGCATAGGTATAAATCAGCGTTCATCAAGCTTTCAGGGTTATATATCACCAATACCACACCGGTCACCATTAAAACTTTCGACCAGACAAGGTCATCAACACAAATGGATGGGCCCATTCTTGTCCTAGCTGACCCACTGCCTAGGGGAAATGGGTTGACATGCAGTGGGAGATAGGGCAGACAGAACAACAAACTTGGGCCCTCCTCTCAAGCCACAGCCATGCATTAACATCAACAACAATACAAGCCAGTGAAAGATTTCCAGGATGGACTGATGGGGGACTGTGAATACAAGAAAAGGGGGAATGTACTTAATTTCACTCTTTATCAAAATAGATCTTCCTCTGGTGATCAATACTACCGAGGAGTGACCACACGTGCAGCATTTTGCACACACAAAGGGAGAGTACAAAAGTGTTAACATTTTCTCTTTCTTTTTATATCAATTCAAAAGTAATTAAGATAGTTTTCTCTCTTTCTGTATACTATATCTTTTGTGAATATATAAGTATATATATATATATTTATATAGTATCTACAAAACAACATTTCAGACTCTGAAGGACTGACTGATCACTACATGTCGAGGTGAACTATCCACACTTTGGTACTTTCTCCTCCGAGATCAGAAAAGAGGGAGAGTATATGACATAGTTCCATTCTTCTCAAAAGGATGGGAACAATAAGCACCTCAGAAAAAAGCATATGTTACACAAAACAAAAATACAAGTACTTCATTTACAACAGTGAAGAGAAAAAAAAACAAATCAGAGTTAAGTACAGTTTTTCTTAGCAAAAGCAACCAGAAGCACATGAGCAACATAGTTTCTGTCACTGAGTCCTGATGCACAAGTAGGATAGCTTGACTCCTTGCAAATTACCTCTCCCCATTGGCCTACACAAAATATCAAACAAAGGTAATTCAGCCACAAACGGAACATGATTCAAAACTGCAAAACTAAGACTTTTTTTATCTTATCAAAGCTAACGTAGAAAATTTCAATCAAACAGACTGACCTAGATAACACCCAACCAAAGATAAAATGTAATGACTTCACAAACTCCAAATCATACAATGGATTAGTAAACATCCTACAATGTACATTTACGTGTACTGGCTGTCAAAGACACACTATTATTTATTGACGTCACATAGAAGAGACGGTCAAATTCCATGACACATGGCTGTCCTTGAACACCACATACATCAGATGAGTTCACAATGCCAAGGGGTGGACGGTTCTCCTGCTACCCACAATTCCCACCGAAGCACCAATCAGTAGACTCACATTTCTCGAGAAAATCCTTCAAACATGATGTGACCAGTTCTCAATAACAAAAATATCTAGGAGAATAGTCCTATAATTTTGATTATGTTTTCTACACGATGTTAATTGGGCATCTGGGACGGTGGGAATATGATGAAGTTTTTTTTTCACAGAAAAATGGGTAACAGAGTTCGAGGCACTATGTTTTTTTTAAAACCTTATTAGGTGATATCAAACATGTATCACATTTCATTGACTTTTTTCAAATCTATCCATTCACCAAAAACTGTCTTCATGGATACTTCACACAACTTCCTTTGTGTAAAAACCATCTTAAAAACAAGTGTTCCTGAGTGGGGCACGCATCTTGATGTGTAGAGATGAGAGGGAGAATGTTACTATCAGGGCATATATATTTTACACTTCCACATCACTAATAAAATGCCTCCCTTATTTCTAACAAGAGGGATGCTGGAACACAGGGTGCACGTGTCTATGCACCAGTGCTGCAAGGACACTGTCTGTGGCCATCCCAGTTGCACCCACCCGGCAAAGTTCAGTTCCCACCAAAGGAAAAATTATCCCATCTCACTATGTGGCCCATCCTTCCGTCAGCCGAGATCTCTTATGCAGTGGACCCCCACCGTCGTACTCCGAGGCATGGCGAGGATCACCTCCTCCCTGATCACCTGATCATGGAAATAATAAGACATTAACACAATGAACCAAAACATCCTCTACATGTAACTCAATCAAGATAAACTTATGCCAATCACATAATCATACTGATTTTTTTCACTGTGGTCAATGGATTTCTATTTTTAAAAGTCAAGCCGTGTTCCAGGTTTTCCAGGAGAAAAATAATATAATACTACAAGGAGATTATAATGCATTGTGTGGTCTGTTATTGGCATGTCTTCATTTAACTCCTTCCCCAAAACATAACGTGTATGGTGATCTATTGTTTTTCAAATTACAGGCAGTCCCTAAGTTACGTATGCCTCGACTTACGTAAATCCGTACTTACGTAAGTGGTAACCTTACCCAAAAAAGACTAGAGTTACAAAAGATACGGATTTGGAAGGTTGGTTGGCTACTTCAAGGAGCGCATGTGCCGGAATGTTAGTAAGAGCTGGCCTATCTAATAGGGTTGAGACCGGTAAATTGGCTTAGTAAGAAGTTGTAAAGTAGCAGCAAGATACCTTGCTTTTTTTAAATTACTAAATGAAGTTCGTAATGAAATGATTAAAAAAAAAACATTAATGAGAAACTCAAAATCACTCTCAACTTGAAGCATGGCAATTACACACAACAAAGGCTTACTACTGTTGGCGCAAGAAGTATGTGACCCTAAGTTTGAGACTCAATATCTCTAAAACAGCTCAGCCAATTTTTATTAAATTAACATCAACATTTAGCTTCTTTCATTCCAAGTTAAGCAATTACAAGAAAACTTTTAAGAAACTATAATAAGAGTTCGTTTCTTGGGATAAAAGAAAAAAAAAACCCATTTTTTGGACCGCGAGAAGCTATGTCCAACTTTCGGGGATTACTACGCAAATACCATTGATTCGATGGCAGTCAAACTTAAACACCTTATTTCTCAATCTTCTGTTAACAAAGCAACTCACATCGACTATGACTTGTGCATTAGGAAAACGGTGGGGGAATTCGGATTTAAAAATCAGAGCTCGGAACGAATGTCCGCACTTACCAACTAAACAGGAATTGTAGCGAGATCAGATTTGTTTTGTTTTAATGAATATCAATTACTCCACTCATTCTAAAGGGCAATAAACAATGTAAGCATTGTAGGGCTAAGGCTACAAGTGAATACTTACCTCCAAGGTCTATATATGCCTATGAAAGATTCTGCGTAAATTATAAGAGAATATCGCAAGCAGAATGATAATGGCCAAAAATTTGCAGTTAGGCCCGCAAAACCACGCAATAGGAGAAGAAAAAACCCCAAAATTTTTTCATCAACTTCGACGCATAAAAAGAGGGGTGTGCCTCATACATGCGTTTATAGGGTATTTACAACTTTCCAAAGTTATCATTCGTTAACAGATAGCAACATCCTAAAGTTGCACAAATTCCAGAAAAAACGTCCACAATTGAATTTCTCTGAAAAGCATTCCATTCACGCTGTTGCAGTACCAAAGGGTATTCACTTATGGGAAAAAAACTTACTGCTTTGTGTTACAAGGTATAAAATTCTCCAATGGCCGTAATAAATTGGCACTACTCGTCAAAAATACTCCACAATTGCTGTGTTGGTTTGCGGGAAAAAATGGGGGGAAATCCACGCCAGTGACCTACCACAACCTCTCGACCAGAAAACCCCTGTGGTGGTTTACGGGAATGTTACCTCCTCGCCAGTGACAACCACAGACACACACAATCAACCGGAATAGGGATACATCGCTGGGCTGATGAGACCCTGCTAAGGATGCCTGGGTTATGAACACACACACACACTCAACCCAAAATGGGATTCTTTGCTGGGCTAATAGGACCCAACTAAGAATGCCTGGGTTATGAACACAAACACACTCACAAGCACTCAAGAACTCACTTACTCACACACTCAGACGGGCCCAACTTCTGGGAGAATCTAGCTCAAAAGAGCGTTGTCAAAAAAATGGCACAAAAACAAGAAAAGACGAGGGTGTGCGTCGGATACGCGTATTTCGGCCACAAGGTGGCCCTCTTCAGCGAACTGAAGGGAGAAATCACTTGCAACGCAAGGTTGTAAGTGAATCGGAAGGATGACAGCCTAGAATATATACGAAAATGAAGAAAAAGGGAGAGAGGGATGGGGAACCAATGACGTTGGGTTGTGGGAGAGGGAAGAAAGGTATTGGTGTGGAAGGAGTGGGGGAGGTGAAGTCCGCGACCATTGAAGCGAGTATGGGGGAGGGGGAGAGATAGGGGAGGTGGGAAGGGAAAGAAGTCCGTGACAGTTGAGTTAAATAACAGGGTGTCCGGTGAATCTCAATTTCTTTTTTCCCTGAGTTTTCCAGGTTTTCCAGGCAAATGTTTTGCAATTTCCAGGGTCTTGCTGCACTTTGTTTCTAACATATTTTTAATGAATTTCTAATAAAATCACCAGAATTTTGCAAACATGAAAAAACGAAAAAATTCGGTCCCTACTTTGAGTTAAAAACGTAAGAGTATACAAGGAATGTGGAGTATTACGGGTTTTATTTCAACCAACAAATAAACAAAAACGGTTAACTGACAACAAAATTCTGCTTCAGGTGCAATTTGAACACAATAAAGTAGATTCAGACTAGTTTGATAAAGAACATGTAAATAAAAGAAACTGGTGTGACATTTTTCAATGAGTACATTTCCGATTCAATTTCAGAAACAAATTTCTCGGCTTTTCAAGAAATTACGTTATTTTGGTTTGCAGCTCTTGAAACTTTTGCAGTATGTACCTCTTTCTTATTCTTTTTCTCTTGAGGCCTTAGTACCTTTCCTCTTCTCCCAAAAGGCTTCACTGTACTTTACATGAACATTTCGGAAACTGTGAATTAATTGCTTTGTGATAGGTACGGATCTAACGCCCAAAAGCATTTAATTATGTAAAACAAAATTGTATTTTTTGGACAATACACGAATTTAAATTAGGTTGGATTGCCCCTGTACAGTGGCCCTGTCGACTACGAACCCGAGGGCCGTGATTTCCATACGCAGTGACCGCAAAATGTATTTCCGCTCCTTCAAAAACATTTCTGCAAACATAAAAACGAGGAGGGTGGAGATTATTTGGAAAGGATTATCAATTACATATATAACAATACCCAATTATCCATTTAGGTTGCCGGCCGAATGGTTTTCGTATAATGCAGGAAATGCCACTGCGCATGCTCAGACGTTTAGATTTCTCGTAAATTTGGCCACACCAAGAATTCCATTCGTACGGCTCTTCGAACAGAATCTTGATTTCCGCGTGAAATTCTGTTTCCGGTGACAGATTTCGGCATCAATTCCGATTCCATTCGTAGCGGCCATTTTACATGGGAATCATTCCGTGTGGAATTTGCCTTGTTATGCAATCGGCCCCCTAGACTGCGCATAGGGAGAGTGGTGTGGGATGACGAAGCACAAGCTGCGAGCGGGCGCACAGCTATGAAAAGAGTATTAAATGAACAGGGAGCGCAAGGCTACGCTGAGCCGAGTATAATGCAAGCAAAGGCGCAGGTTAAACCTCTTTCTCTGCCTTAATGGAAATTGGCTGCCATGCATTTTCCAGGGTTTTTCGGAAAAATTCCCTGAGTATTCCCTGAGTTTTCCAGAACAAAATATATCCCTGAGTTTTCCCGGTTTTCAAGGTTTTCCAGGTCGCCGGACACCCTGAATAAGTAGGGGAGGTAGAGGGGGGGAAAGTGAAGTCCATGACCGTTGATGAAAGTGGGGGGGGGGGGGGGGGGGCGAGAGAGCAGTCAACGTTAAAATATTTTGAAATATATTATAATTTCAAAAAGAAAGAGCATCTACTGATCTACTGTAAAATAGAGAAAAGTGAGGAGTAAGAAATAGGTCCTTTATCGCTATTCACAATGTTTCTCCTGAATTTGTGTATGTATAGACTTTCATAAGCGTCAAGCAAATGATTAGGTGTTTGTTTGATGAGTTGAAGGTTGTTTTCTGAGGTTTCGTGTCCCGCGTTGAGTAAGTGTTGTGCGATACTGGATTTTTCGGGTATGTCATATTTGAAATGGGCCATGTGTTCCTTGAATCTAGTTTTTATATTTCTGCACGTTTCCCCCACATAGGAAACATCACATGAGGAACAAGATATTTGATATATGCCGGACTTATTGGATGTGTCGATCTTGTCTTTCGTGTTCCCCAATAAGTGTTTTAGTTTGTTGTTACTACTAAATGAAATCTTTGTGTTTACTGTTTTAAATATCTTTTCAAGGCCTTTAGTTATTTGTGGGTGGTAAGGAAGTTTAATGAAGCAGACGGACTCGTCATTCGTGAGTGTGGTTGAATTCTTTAAGAGTCTTTTAAATTTGTGTTTCTTAACTATATTGTCAATCATAGACTCCTTAAAGCCCTTTAGTTTAGCAATGTGTTTGATATTATTTAATTGTTTTGAATAATTACTTTTTTCAAGTGGAATATTAACAAGCCTGTGGACCAGAGCATGAAAAGAAGCGAGTTTATTGCTGTTATGTACAAAGGAATCACGGTGAATGTAATTATTGGTGTCTGTAGGCTTGCGGTACACGTCATAAGAGAGTTTGTTACCATTTCTGGTCAGAAGCAAATCTAGAAAAGGGAGTTGGTTGTTATCTTCTATCTCGTGTGTGAACTTAATGGAAGGAAATAAATTGTTTAAATCACAAACAAACTGTTCTATGCCATATTTGTGATTGTCGAAAATGGCCAATATGTCATCAACGTATCTTAAATTAACAGTTGAGAAGTAATTAAATTTGCTCTTGAGAGTATTTTCAAAATGAGCCATAAAAACATTGGCCAAAGATGGGGATAGGGAGTTACCCATAGCAGTGCCAAATTCTTGTTTATAGAATTTACCTTGGTTGACGAAGAAATTCTGGTTCATGACTAAGTTAGTAAGCCTAATGTATTCGTCTATCAAATTATCTTCAACATTTATAGAAATCAACCAACTTTTGAGTGAATCAATGGCTATATCTACTGGCACACTTGGGAATAAATTTGAAACATCAAAAGAAACCATTACTTCTCCCTAAGTAAATGTATGGCCTTTTGTTTTGTCCACGAAGTCCAAGGTATTCTTAAGTGAGTGTGGGCTTTGAAAATTTAACTCAGAGAATTGTTTAACCAGCCATTTTGACAGGAAGTAAGTGGGAGAGTTGATTCCGGGAAACAATGGGTCTCATGGGGCAACCATTTTTATGAATTTTAGGGAGGCAATATAATCTAGGTAACACAGGATTGGACACTGAAAGTTTGAATTTGGTCATCTTATCTATGAGGGTAGGGCAATCATTAAGAACGTTTTTGACTTGGGTGACCATTTTGTTGAGAGGATTCTTTTTTATTTCAATATATGGCCCGGATGATAACAAGGTGGTTACTTTACTGAAATAATCCTCTTTGCCCATGATAACACATAGATTGCCTTTATCAGCTTTCATATAAAAGCAATTTTTGGACTTTAGAGAGTGTGCCAATTTATTACGGCCACTGGAGAATTTTATACCTTGTAACTTTAAGAGGCCGTAGAGCTCACGTTCCCTAGTCTTACTGCTTTATGTAAAATGTTTCTTGAATTTAACATAATTTATAATTGCTTTGAATAATATTTGTCTTTGTTCCTTAACAAAATGACAGACTGTTTTCATGGTCATTTGTTTTACTTCATGTATTAAAAAACTTTATTTATAGGCCAATATAAGAACAGTTATTCATATCATGAGACTCAACAAAGTTGTGTGTGAACCAAAGAGAAAAATAGTCACCAGTAGCAATGCTACAGATGGATTCATATTTTTCCTTGTGTGGCAGAGTTGGGGTCTGCGTGTCAGCAGTTGGCCATACAGTGACACAGTGACTGCATTGAAACACCAAAGGCACACAGAAATCAACTGACTGGCTCATTTTAAGTTCAAAATCTTATGACAATAATCAAAGTTTTTCCAAGAAATTAAATTTTAATGCAATCAATTAGGAGAAATGGAATCATAAAATATTTATGATAACAGCAAACAGGTTACTATTGTTTTGTAAAAAGATATTGAAAAATTTAATATTTGCCTTTACAAATTTGGGAATAACACAAAATGTATTATCTTTCAGTATGATTGTCATATTCAAGCCACCATTTTTCTCAGGTTAATTCTTTTCATAGAAAAAGAAATAGAAGGTGAGAGAGAGTTCACAAAAAAAGGAAATATATGTCCCTGTTGAGAAATCCCCGGATAACATAAAAACATAACTAACAAGGAGACATCGCGTGAATGATGTTAGGGATCCAAATGATGCAATTATTTTCTGAAACTAGAGAAAGAATGTGGGAAAAGTGTCACGGCTTTCTTCCATTTGGACCCGAGTTCGAGAGAAAAACGCAACAAAAAAGAATTTCCCTCCATATAAATCCTTCACTGTACATTACCCATTCCCATACATTTACGGCAGCAACGACAATATTTTTTAATTTTCTACCTATTTTCTGGATTTTCAATCAGCCCCCTTGGGAGACATTCGAAGCTAATTTCGGGATTCTTATTTGGCCGAAAAGAGGTTTCACATGCCGAGAGGCCTAAAATGTGTAGATTTTGAAAATACAAGGACATTTCCGTGAATGGGATGGGCTTCGAATGGTCGTGGCTCTTTCTCAAGGCGGTAAACAATGAACGGATTATTACTTTTTAATATACAGAGATGCATGCACTTCAAATTTTCAAGGAACTGCGTTCGAATAATGACTTTTGTGACTCAATTTTTCGTTCAATGGTGAACATGAAATAAGTAGAAAAGAGATGGTAACTGTTTCCGAGGTAATGTAAAAAATATTTGCTACGACCATTTGCGGAGCAACATAGGTATTACATTGAAGGGAAGCCTGTATCGTGGGGGAAAGGAAGATATAAGATTCCAGCTCAAAAAATATCACGCAATGATAACACTACATATTTCTTTTCCCACCTCAAGTTTATTTCAATTGAAGAATTCAACTTTTTATTCATGGCATGGAATTGCTTACTTTCGGATGATATTCATCGTAAAAACATATAAAGCAAAGAATATTTCTGCACCAAGCCAATTTGTTTTCTGTCGCCAGAACATTTGCATCTTCTCGGAGACCTCCAGACCATTTATTTATATTTTCTCATATTTTCTTGGATTTTAAAGCGAGCCTTAATTCTTTTACTGTGGGAGAAACACAGGAACACGTGAAACTCCTGGAAATGCGTCCTTATACACTTGAGCCGCTCTTCATATCTGCTCCCTCAGCCCCTACACATCTTTATGATCTTATTAACCCAAACTAGTTTCCCTCTCTCTCTTTAGGGGTTGTCAAGACCAACGACACCACATTTAAATGGTTTGTTCAAGGCGTTCTCAAAGACCTCTTTGTCTAGCATTCCCTCCGGTTCTTACCCGGTTGGGTAGTTACTCTCTCTAGTGTCCCATTGAGGGATTAGCGAGGTTCAGCGGTGGAGGAAGGGTTGGGGTTTGTTTGCGGCAGATTTCATTAGTGTGTGGAAGAAGACATGTGATGAAAGGGACAAGAGGAAGGGGTGGAAATTTTGTCGGAATGAAGAAAGTGGAAAAATTTGCCTCTCGGCATGTGAAACCTCTTTTTGGCCAAACAAGAATCCCGAAATTAGCTTCGAAAGTCTCCCAAGGGGGAAAATAATTGAAAATCCAGAAAATAGGTAGAAAATTAAAAAATATTGTTGTTGCTGCCATAAATGTATGGGAATGGGTAATGTACAGTGACTCCGTAAAATATTCGAAAGAAAAAAAATTGACCATACTGGGATTCGAACCCACACCACAGTGCGGATATTGTTGGTCCAACACCTCTAACCGCTCGGCCACGGCTTCTGTTGACTAACACTCGCATTTCAAAGGATTTATATGGAGGGAAATTCTTTAGTTGCGTTTTCCTCTCGAACTCGGGTCGAAATGGAAGAAAGCCGTGACACTTTTCCGCATTCTCTCTCTAGTTTCAGAAAATAATTGCGTCATTTAGATCCCTAACATCATTCACGCGATGTCTCCTTGTAAGGAAAATAACCTACTATCCAGAAGATATCATAAAATGGGTAATTAAACCCATAGGCGTATCAAAGGAATACTTCCAGTGAGTGATGAGATGTGGAAACTAATTTCATAGTAGGAAAGTTGACACCCATTTTCGGTCATAAACATCCACAAGGAAATAAACGAAGGCAGAGGGTGTACTTTCAAATGGACTTACCAGGTGTGGGGGTTAGGTGTCCAGTGGAACTGGGACGAGGGAGATGACCTAACCCTCCACCCATTCCACTGGACGATGGAGTGCTGACAAGGCCCCCCACGTCCCTTGGTGGCGAGATTGGCTCACTCTTGATTCTCATTGGTAAGGGGGACGAGGAGGGCTGCACGTGATGGGGAGGGGGGCTTCCGTCACTTCCTCCTCCGCCGGACACTGACAGGTGGTGGTGTGAATGGTGGTGAGTGTGGTGATGTGAATGAGGATGGCCGTGCGGCAGACCGCTGCTCGAGGAGAACACACACAAAAATCAGAGAGAGGCACATCAAAATCCATATTTAACGGGTGGTGCGAGAAGATTATATTTCACACATTAAAATACCTTTCGAAAAAGTAGCTAGAATGGTACTTTTTAAATTCAATAGTTTATCAAACTAGAAAAACATTTAACAAGAATTAAAATGAACTCTCAAGGTAGGACTTCAAAAGATACAACATGGCAATAAAAAAAGATTTGTTACATTATCTATTATTGTAAGAACTATGTATTTAGTCTTTAAAGCAAAGAAAATGCTGAAGAAACACCACTTCAAGACTTGACAATGCCACAATATCAAAGTTCATTTGTTGATGAATTCAAAATTTATGCTATGAACTCCTTAATTCTACTAACTAAAGGTAGTATTCATCATCACAAAAATGATTAATTACTAACTTTTTAATTTCATTCATTATACAATTAACATGTTTTATTAAGATTTCAATTGAGAAACTGACAAAGTAAACAGCTTTAACCAACTAGTTAACAAAGAATTAATAATGTAAAAAATTAAATTGACAACAAAATATATGAAGACTGCAATGGTGAATATACAGTTTCAGGGTAGCTAACAACAATAAAATTAATGCTCTTATTTCCATGATGAAAAGCAGTTTAAAATGCATGAAATGATTATTTATATCCTTGTGCAAAGTATACTTTTCACTAAACTAAAGTGATGACAACGTTAATACCATGAAAGGATACCTGAACAAGGATAATTAGCTTATTGAGAACAGCAACTAACCCAGAATGTGCCAATGCAGATGCCAGAGAGCTAGGAGAACTCCAGGTATGGAGGGAACCAAGACTGGCCAGCCCCATCTCAGCAACGGGGGGAGGAGAAGAAAAGTCTTGAGGAGCCCCAAAAGGTCCGCCAGGTACGACGGTAAGAGAGGTTGGATATGGAGAGCCCAGGCCAGGGAGGGATGAAGGCGTAGTTTGGAGTGCCACAACAGGAGTGCTTAAGGATGAAGGACTACGTGCAGAAACACCCTGAAATATACCCAAACCCTACTAAATAAGTATCACAGTAAGAAAGCCACAACCAAGTTGGTTTTGTCCTAAAGGGTCAGTAATTCTAAAGAACATACCACTAAGGACACTCACAGGAATGAAATGGAGTCAAATAAAAATTAAAGGCATTTCTGCAAATACGTTCAACCTTTATGCTTCATATTTTCATATGTTTTATAAATAAGGGTGACATCACTTAAAAAGAATACACATTTTCTGTTGAAATATATGCAATTACAGCCTTGAAAAACTTTTTTTGTAGATCTTTGCAGCTCATTGTTTATGGTATTCAGGCTTTTGGTTCTGTGATTAATTTTTTAGTATTAAGCTTAATACTAAATAATTAATTGCAGAACCAAAATCCTGAATATCATATACAGCCTTGATAATTGAAAAGCCAAATTTTTTTGCTTTTGCTTTAAAATCTACTGAGTGTACACTGTAAGAGAAGAGATCAATGCCATTCATGTTTAAGTAGGGTGCAACCTGAATATTATTCATGATAGTAGAGGCAATTTTTTGACCAATTTAACTGGAATAGCAGATGTGGAATAATCACAAATAACTTACTTGAATTAAAAGCTGCACTAAAGGAATTATCATATAATGCTTTTTTAAATATAGCAACCACTAAAAATGATTATCAGAGCTCTTGGAGGTTTCTTATCCCATCAAATGAATGTGATGTTAGAATATTTGCAATATTTCATACTAATATAGGGAATATCGTAAAACAAATAACAATAACAACAAGAAGAATAACTCCATGAAATAATGGCCATCACATTACCACTTGTGAAGATAATATATACATATATATTCTAAACTTGCATTTGACATCTTGTATCTAGAGAAAGAAATATGTACATACATTTACTGAGTGCAATCATGCCAATTCAATTTACTGCTATAGGTATTTTTTAAATAACAGGTGGGGGAAGCTGTCTGATTAATGCTGAACTTATTTCTTTGCATTATTTAATACCGACATCCTCATTTTTTTCTAAAACTTATCAAGGGTAATTATGGTTGTAATTCTATTTTTTGGAAGCTACTTCAGTAAACCTAAATCATATTTGATTTCAAATATATTAGTGTTCGTCAGTTGTTAATGTTACATCACCCGTTGTATGAGGCCATTGTGAGCTGTTTTCGGGGCAGTTGAAATAAATAAATAAATATCATAGAGAAGGGAAGTTTTACAGGTTTGCAGAGGAGGTTAGGAAAAGAATAACCACTGCAACTACCATTTTATAAAAAAGCCCCTAATAGGGCAATTTTTCTGATGTAATCTATTCCTATCTACTTCTGTATTCCTGCTAAGTATTGCTGAAATGCATTTAAAAAAATTAATTTTACAAAGAAGTATCCACTCCTCCCTAGCACAACCAAAAAACTATGGGGATTATGTCCTGATCAATAAGGTAAAATATATTCAACTGATTCAGGCATGATATCTGCGTACAACATTTTTCAGCTCACAGAGCCATAACCAGGTACAAGACAGCCTGTACCTGATGATGGCTCTGCGAGCCGAAACGCGTTGTACGCATTAAAGCAATTTGTGGAAAAGTGCAATTGTTTCTCTTATATTATGGTATAATATAAGATAAGCCTTATAACTCATTCCCTGATGTGAATGAGATATCTCATCCTACTCAACTTTTTCTTTTTTGCTGTTTGGGGTGAGATATCTCGTCCCCTTCATAGTAATTCATAGTTTTTCTGCTAGATGTCATTAATGTCAAGAATTTCTGAGCATTCTTGGCTTTCTTAAGGTTTTCCATTTGTGTTATGGTATCACAAAAAAACCTTCCTTCATCAAAATTACCCTCCCTAAACTAAAATTTATGCACTATTTTTACATTGAATAAAAATGTTAGGAAACATTTTATGCTCATGAATAGAGCGCGGAAAAAGTCTTTTGACTTTTTGTAAAAGTGGGACTTTTGTGGTTTTAAATACAAATCTTCACCAATCTCATCAAATAAAACAGTTTTTAATGACTTTCTTAGAGACTTTTTGGGACTTTTTTCGCGTGGCGGGACTTTTCTGATTAAAAGAGACTTTTATGGGCCTTTTTATTTAAACCACATGCCTAAGTTAATATTTGGCTGTTGTGATCACATTTGTTCAACTGTGTGTTGGACAATCTGTGTTTTTCATGCGGTACTACACGGAGCAGAGATGTACTATAAAATGTAAGCTCCTAACAATTGTTGATGCGGAATTTTATTAATGGCTCCGGAAACTGCAATGAATTCTTTCTATTGCTGCACCGTTCATGAAATAATCACACTCACTCAGTGCTTCAACCCGAAGGTTGGTTTGGATAGGTGAGAGTAGAGCTCACCCCGCACCTACTTATCCATTTGCATGTCAAATTAACATATGGTTCCTTTCCCTGGGCCACCTCGCACTTCGAGTTTTTTTTTTGCTGAGGGTGTCCAAAGACTTCACAAAGGGATAGATTGATCTGAAAGAATGCATTGATCAAATTATGAACCAGCTTATTTGAACCCGGGTGGTCTGCTGACAAGCCGACAGCGCTACACTGTATGCTAGCTCTCCGCTTTTGTTTAGGAGATTAGTGGAAAAATGATACAATTATATGAAAGATCATCTAGAATTTCCGACGAGGTGAACGCGTCACATTGTGTCCAGATGATCATTAAATGAGCCTACATTGTAGCGAGGCAAGCATGACGTAGATGAACCTGGACCCTCGGCAGTGATCAAGCGGAGAAGAAGATTTTAAAATTATCGCGAAAAACAAGAGAAAAAGGTCCTCAGCTTCCCCGAAAATAGGGGCCCTGACCTGTACAATGGACAACAAATAAGTACTTTTTTCTCATTTTCGGTTTTTCTTGAGCAGAAAACTAAGTTTTGAACTATTAAATCATGTTTCAACTGCCTTATAACATTATTGATCCTATGTAAAAACTTGTTTTGTATTGTATATTATAAAATTTTCCCCTTTAAATTTGACTGAAAAAACGCCGTTTCCAAGGTTTTACGATGGAGTGTACTTCCACCCTCTTTGTCATCTAATGCCTTTTTAGTAAGAGTTTAGTTTAGTAAGGTGCTGGGGACTTCCAGATATTGAAATAGAGGAACAATGAGATGGGAGGGTGAGTTTCGAAGAAAATGAACCATGGGGAGACGGGAGAGCGAATATAAACGACGTGAGTGGTTAATCGGGGTTGCATAACTTGGAGCATACAGCCCCGCGACGCCGAGGCGCATGTTTCAGGGCGCGCTGGCTACGTCAAATGTTAGGATACCTTTTTTGTTGCTAATATTGTCTACTTTTCAATTATCTGATTAGTTTTTCCCAAAATCAAAACTAAACGATTTAAAAACTAAAAAAGCTATTTTTTTAGTGTTATTTTCAAAATTTGGGGGGGTTGCGGGGGGAATTTTTGGTGGGAAGTTAGAAATTCGGTTTCAGCGACCCAAAAAACATAGGACAAATCAATTTCCAGAACTACCTCTAATTCTTCCAAGTAAAATCCGGTAATGCCTGGACTAGCATCTCTAGGCTCTTTTCTCCAACAATTCAGTTGATTCAGCAACTTTCTCACAGAAATAACTCAGACTTTTGAGAGACTTTTTTCAAAAATATTGGTGACTTTTTAGGTGACTTTTTTTTGCAAAATTGAAGACTTTTTTCCGCGCTCTAGTCATGAACATTCAATTTTATCCAATCTGCCTACCTCTAGCTTATTGTATGTATGGCTACTTGATATCCTGAAGTACAAGAGTTGGAATCTTGCTAATGAAATGGATATCGTAATTTATTTAATGATTGAAGGATTGGTTTTATATGTGTATTATTTTTATGCAGGATTACTAATACTTTCTTCAAAGGGGAATTATATCCTATCACTTTTCCCAAAACTTGTCTATTTTATTATCTATCCTACTGGAACACTACTGGAATTACGCCCGCTGGAAGCAAAATCTTCATCAGGGGCCTAATTCTGTAACTCGTAGCTCCGGAGCTAACTGCCTAAAAGAGCTAAAATAAGCTCCTAGCTCCAATTCGTATTCTGTATTGCATCTAAAGGCGCCGGAAGAAGCTAGAGAAGGCTCCGGAGCTTATTTAGCTCCTCATGGTATTCTGCAACGGTCCCGAAGCTCTTTTCGGAGTCCCAGCATGCCTCAGATCGGAGCTCCGGCTAGCGCCAGCCTCGAGACCGCGCTAGGTGAAATCTATGCGCATTCCCGCAGTGTTTTGTTGATTTTTCGTGATGTGTGCATGTTGTTGTGAATCCGATGATCTTATTTTCTCTTTCTTGGTAGTTTTTCTTGAGGTGATACTCTTATCTACCGCGGCGGAAGAATCAAGATACCCAAAGGATTTATTTTTTAACCTATTTTAACCAATAAATCCCATCCCTGTTTACATCATGGAAAATTATTTCGATGTCAATATTGCTGCCTTACATATGTCTTTCGGAGATCAATTCGTGAACATTCGTCGATAAATACGTGTTTTGCATGGTTACTACGTTATTCCATTGAATTTCTTTGTCATTCATACTGTTGAGAATCGTTTTTAAATTAATAAAACTGTAGGCATTGAGCTAAGTCGATAGGAGCACTTCCTTTGTCATATAACATATGTTGTAATGCTTTCACGTATGTTCTTATTTTGATGTTGTTAACCCGCAAGGATATGATCGTAAATTCCATTTTTATCAACTAATGATCAACTTTTTTATTATTGTTAAGCAAGTTCTTAATGTGTGGCCGAGTACGATCAATGCGCTTACGTATTAATACCATTATTTCAACAGCAGTTCGAGGTGTTACTCTTAATATTGACATTGCTGCGTGAAGATAAGGAAAATGCACGATAGAATGTTTAGGTAAGGTACGATTATGGAAGTTCAATCGATGAAAAAAGCTATATGTATAAATGCATGTCTATGTTAAAGTGATCATACGCATGCACTCGCAGAATATGATTGTTCATATGCATAAACCAATATAATTAAATGATGTAAATCAATTGCTAATTAGTTCGTTTCCGTAAGTGAAATGTGAGCGTATCATGCTATACACATTCTTCAAGTACTAGCTGCCTATCGTAGAACGTTCTTAAGGTACCTTATTAATAATTTAAGTTGCATAAGTATTCATTGGTAGTTCCGTAGAACTTTGAAAATAAAAGTTCTACGGAGAACTTCAAGTAAACGTCGCCAATCTTCCTATATGAGCATAACATGTGGGTATAAATTATAGCTGCACACTTCAGTGGGAATTCCTAAATAATGGTAATTTTCGAAGTGTTGAGTGCATTTTGTAGATTTAATAGTAGTTTTTCGCAGAAAATATAACAGAATAACAAATATATCATCAGTTAATGGCCGATCTATTGCATTTATCATCATGTATATGTACTTACATCACCGACGTTCGTATACACGACGGAATGGTAAAACAATGAACTAACCTATAGATTAACGCCTGCTACGAATAAAGCATTTTACCTTAGATTTACTTAAATTAACCATCAAGAATATGAAAATTTTGAAAAACATTGAGGAAATCATATTATTTTCAACTCGCCGTTCACAGAAACAGCTGTTGAGGATGACAAGTGTTATGCTAGATTACTATAATAATTTGCTCTCTTAAGTAAAAAATCAACTGATTCAGGTAATAATGTTCGTTATCAAGGTGTTTAATTTTTGCTTTGTTCTTCTTCTCGATGCGAACAAACTCATAAAATCATATAATTGCGCATGCATTAAGCTGACGTTCTCACAGCTTTCCATATGTAAACACGTTAAACTCGGCAGGGTATTCCTGGATAGTCGTAATTGAGAATTCTATAGCTTGTAAAATAGTCTGTATATTGCTAAAAAGGTACTTTTTTATATGTTAAAGTCGTACAATCAATAATGCTTCAGTATTATTTACTTTTGGTATTCTCAACTGCTGTCTGCTATTTTCCGGAAGCACAAGCCGGAAAAACGTCACGAAAAATGAAACGACGATTGTGATTGGCAGATCATTCGCTCGCAGGAATTTAAATTTACCACTTCGTATGCTGACTTTTCTCCACCCCAATTCGGAGCTAGAGTTAGCTCCAGTGAATTACAGAATACTAGTAGGAGCTAATTCTTGGAGCGAGCCGAAGCTCTTAGCTCCGGAGCTACGAGTTACAGAATTAGGCCCCTGGAGTCATAAGCTCTTTTGTGCATTATCGCTAAATTGCATTCGATCTAAAAGAACCAAATAACAATTGGTACTCAGTAAGTCTTTACATTATTGTTATTATTACTATCAACAATGTTTTCACAATTTTTTGCTACATTAACTTAGTAATACCAAGCCACTCCTTCGTAGATGTACAAGTTCTACCATATTTACACTGTAATTTTTATATGCTGTGTATACTTCAATATACTTAAGTGTTCAAATTTTTGTTATTTTTAGTGCATGGATCTTACTGTCATGAAGAGTGACTTCGAAAGTGATCTGACCGTTGGTGTGCCTGATGAGGAATCGGAAGATGTTGAAAGCTCTGGCTCTGAGTCAAGCTTCTCCGAGCATTTGGACGTTGATTCGGATGATAGCAAGGGTGAATATCTGACTCAACGTGACGACAGAGGCATGTGGTGAATACATACTTCTGTTCCTCCCCATTCTGCTCCTCTGAGATTCAACTTTGAAGGTAATTCAGTGATGAATTTTGAAGTTGACCCAGATGCTGATGTGAATAATTTTTTAAATAATTTCTTGACGACCAAGTACATCAGAGACTAATCAATATGCCAATCAGTGTTTATGGGAAAACCCGTCAGCTTCAAGGGATCAATGGCAGAATGCGAGTGTTCCAGAAATGTGTTTTAAGCACTGATAATACTGTAAAGCATTGTGAGGAAACCAGAGCAGGAGTACTTATGGTATTCCAGAAGAATTCTGAATACATACCCCCCTTTTATTAGAGACTATGGCCAACCGGGGATTTGCACAAGTATGCCAATTTCTGTATTTCTACATTTCAGCAACAACGAGAACTATAGGGAAGAAGCCCCCACAAATCTGAAGCTAAATACAATTTGGCCACCTTATAAAATGCTAAATGAAAAATTCAGCCACATTATACGCTGGAAAGGGAAATAACAGTTGGCAAGAGCCTTCTCCTCAACAAAGGACTATTGGGTTGGCGTCAGTATATTCCGATGAAGACAGCCCGATTTGGCATAGCAATCTTTGTACTCTGTGAAACGAGAAGTGGTGTGTGTGGTCAACCATTATTTATACAGGAAAGGGCACGTTACTGGATGAGGAGTTTGGAGGAATGCCAATGTCATCACAAGTGGTGATGATGCTTATGAAGCCACTGTTTCGCAAGAGTTACTGCATCACCACTTGCCTCGCCCTCAACAACAACCTCGCCACAAATGGCTGAGGCTTCAATCTCACAATCCTGTGACATACCGTATAAACTCGTGTAAGAGGCGCACCTTTTTCCCCAGAAATTGCAGCCGAAAATGAGGGTGCGCCTCTTACACGAATCTGTCCCTTGCAAAATTCCGTCACCCGAGTTTGAAGGCTAATATCTCAGAGATGGCTCAAGCGATTTCAAAATGAAGTACATCAAATTAAAGCTTGTTTATTTCTGCGTTTATTGATGGTGTACAAAACATTTTACCGTTAATATCGATTTCAGTGTGTGCTTAAAAACAATTTTAGTGCATTTTCCCGGGTACCGGATGCATGCATCACATTTACGGCTTCGTAATAACAACACGGATCAAGATATCGAAATTTCCTTCATAAAAAATTGTGGCAAAGATCTTTCCTAACAGCTATACGAAGTTTCATATTATTTAATGCATTAGTATTGTAGTTATAGATGCAAATGCACGGATCCGTTATTTTCCGTTCCGCGCATCCCTGAAAACCGCCGTTTAGACCTTCAAGCTCTCGAGTTCATCATCATGAATCCACTTATAAAATCTTAAAGGAATTTGTTGGTTAATCAATATCGATTAACATTTATTTTGGAAAAAGAGCGCGTTCAACTGCCAGGAGCATGCACGGAAGAGAAAGGGAGAGGCGCGCGCTGTTGCCCAGTCAGAGGGCTATCCGTAAGGCGCGCGAGGGAGTCTACTACAAGCATTACCTGCGGGGGAAAACCAGTTGTCTTTTCTCTGTGCATGAGTCATTTGGACTCGGTAAATAGTGGCATAAAGGGTGACGCGGCGTTCGGGCACGCGGGCGTTTCTCCGCGTCGCCTTGTAGAGGAATGCCTGAAAGCCGTTACCAATATGGAGAAACGCCACGGAAACCTCAGATCCAAGTGAATACTTACCTCCGGGGTCTATATATGCCTATGAAATATGCCGCATAAATTATAAGAGAATATCGCAAGTGGAAGGCTTTGAAAATGGCCGAAAGTTCGCAATTAGGCCGCAAAACCTCGCAATAGAAGAAAAAAAAACTCAAAATTTTTTCTTCAACTTCGACGCATAAAAAGAGGGGTGCGCCTCTTACACGCGTTTATACGGTATATGGCACAGTGCAGGGCATGAGAAAAGGAATTCTGGAGGAACTGAAAAAGAATAAAATTAAGAAATGGAAAGTGATTCCATATGAAAAGGGTAAAATAATGTCGCTCTGGTGGACAGGCATGAAAAAAGTGATGGTTCTTTCCACAGTGAACGGCACTGAAACAGGAGTAGTTCAAAAAGAACTGTGGCAGTATTTAAGCCAAAAGTGGTGATTGACTTCAACCATACGATGGGGAGTGTAGATAGGATAGATCAGCAATTAGCTGAATACCAGATAACACAAAAGAGGGGTAAAAAATATTTTTTCATTTATTGGAAATTTATTAGTGGAATTCTTTTGTTTTGTACGTCAAATGGTGGAATCCCGTCACATATAGGTTGGAAGTGATTGAAAAAATCATGGAACTCTTATTTCCCCAGTGTTCCCTCTCCAAAGGCAAGTAGGCCACCCACGACAGCCATCCCTTGCCAGCTCACAAAGAGGCATTTGCCAGAAAGAATAACGGAATCAGAGTAACACATTTCCAACAAGGAAGTGTGCTGTATGTTCCCGAAAAAGAGGTACATGGGGGAAAATCATTAGGAGGGAGAGGAGGTACTTTTGCCTAGATTGCAATGTGGGTCAATGTGCAATGCCATGTTTTTGTTTGTACCATATAAAAGTGAACTTTTTTAAATTTTAATTCCATGAAATGCCTTTTTAGTTTTGCATTTTTCCATTGCAATTATTGTATAAGAGTTATTATGTTTATTGAGCTAGACTTAATAATTTTTATCAATTTTGTTATTGAAAAGTGAACCTATTATTTTACAGAAAACAAAAACTTTCACTTTAAAATTAAATGTATTGCCAATTAAATACGTAAAACCATAGAATTAATATTATTTTTAACTCAATTTTATTAATAAAAAATGAATTTAAAAATATGAACTTTATTAAGTCAATTGTTGAAACAATTCATCAGGGAAGGGGTTAAGACAATAAGATGAGCCTTTTAAGTCACATGAAAACCAATACAATACATAAAGACAAACTTGAACTTTCTTTCAAGTTTAGCAATTCCAGAAACATGCAGTATTTGTTAAGAAAATATCATTAAAGCAAAGCATTTTGGGAAGGATCTTTTGGCAGGTTAGCCTAACCATAAAAAAGAAGCTGAGAGAGTGTTATGAGTACCATGTTGTTTTTAGGAGTATGAATTTCAGTGTCACTACCATGCAACTTCAGCTTAGCTCACGCATCTCCAAAATAATCACTTATCAAGAGTGTAATTTAATAATGACTGGTTTCACAATACAGTGACTATCCGTAACCAGTGTCAAATACAGCCATCTTCATCCTCTTGGCAGCAGTTTCAAACCTCGCCAAGAGGAACTCACATTGAAAGTTTGGTGGGAGAGCCTGCATAAAGTGTAGTGCATGTGTTTTAAATCTTCTCAAGTTTATTTTGAACTACAATTATACTTTTCGCGTACAGAGAAGAAAGCAGAAAAAATTCCTGATGTAGAACATTGGAGAAATTATAAAATAGTACTTAAAATCAAATCACGTAAAATTGAATTGATCAATAAAATACATGCTTGGTTTCGATTGTTTTCAAAAGAGTTAGCCTTAACATTTTTATGTGAATATGCGAATGAACATCTTATGGTTTGTTGTCGGTGTCATGCAAGGTTTTGCCGCCACCAATATTTGTGTACTTTCGAGGGCCTCGTGTGCAAAAACTATAACAATTACAGAATATCTAAAACTATGACTGGATAGCCCATTTTGTCGACTACCGGAAATGGTTTGTCGCGAGCAGAGGGGGGTTGTGAAGTGACGTCACAATGCTGCGCGTGGGGGGTCTAAATTAGGGCTTGTGTGGGCACGGCGCGCGCTCAGTTCAGTTGTATCTCCGGAACGAGTTGGTCAATTTTAGTGATCGAGGTGTCTACGGAGAGCGGAGAATGTGAGATAGACGTTAATAACTCAAGAAATATAAAATTAACATTGGAAAGCAGTCAATATTGGTTACCATCGGCCAATTGTTCATAGGTTAGTCATGTGTACTAATGTTTCCGATGAATGAATGTTATGTATAGCGTAACTTTCTTTCTTTCATTTTAACTTTCTTTCTGACAAACAAAACAAAAGAATCTCCCAAGTGTAATGAGAGTAATGTATGTAACTTCGCATTCACAAAATAAAGATCCGACAGGAGTATCACAAATACTCCCTGTATTTTTTTTCCTGACTTCGGACATGATTCGAGTTGTGGAAGACCTACTTCACACAACTTTTTCTGAAATGGACGAACTGCATATATTCAAACAAATATGTATTGATGCAGGAGGAGAAAAACGTGAGCATGCAGAGTAGTTAGCACATTTGGCATCCTAAATGAAGACAGGAAAGCCAAAAAGACATTAGCATGAGAACACGTAAGACTTAAGTAGCATTTTCAAGAAATGGAGAATTTATGACGAGGGTTCTGAACACAAATAGAAAAAAGGTTAGTGAAAGCATAAGACAACAATATCAGTTTTGTGGAGATTAATACTAGAAAGAAAGGATCTTCAACACTTAGGAAGAAAGATAGAGAAAGACTATGGTTTTTCACATCCAGTGGGTCTATTAAAGATTAATGATAATTGGAATGATTTTATATTTACTTCGGATTAATTTCACTTTATGTCTGAATAAAACTACCAGACTGAATAGAATAATCCTATCAAATTTGAACTAGAAATTAGGAGGCAAAAGTTTTGTTACTCCTGGATAGAAGTTACACCATTCAACCACTGCTCCATATTGTAAGATATAGTCTCAAATAACAAAATATTAAGTAAAAATGTAGTGTATTAGAGTGAAAATACTGTGAATTTTCTACATTTGCCTCCAATTCCATACCTGGGGGCTGATCACCCCTCCAGCTATATCCTCTCTTAAAGATTTATTTCTCATCAGAAGCAAGATTTATAGCACCATTTCTGTAGTTCTATTTGTTACAATATTTTGACAGAGGATAGTTTTTAAAATATCATCAACTGATCACATATTTTTCTGCTTTTCAATTACTTCTTAAAAATCAATTTGGATCCATGGTTTGGATTAGCAAACAATTAGGAGTTATCAGAGAAGTAAATACATTCATTTGTAAGCAAGAATTTACAGAACTGACTTAGTAATACATTGGGTTAGGATAGTCACAAGTTAAAAGTTGTAGTTTCAGGCTTAATTTTATGGAATAACATCATAAATGAAAATGACTGGCAATTTTCCACAAGAATATATTTAAAAAAACGACCGGTTTCAGTGTACAACACCATCATCAGGTGCCTGACATCAGGTGCAACACCTGATGATGGTGTTGTACACTGAAACCGGTCGTTTTTTAAATGTATTCTTGTGGAAAATTGCCAGTCATTTTCATTTATATATAGTCACAAGTTATTTCTAGACATGGTCTTATGATATATGCATATTTAACATATTTATTCAATAAATATACACACAGCAGAATTTAACTTAAAAGAATTAATCAAATAATTAATTAATTATACATATGTATATATATACACAGTACATAATCAATTTACCATTTCAAACTCAAGTAGAAAGAATAACTTCAATAAAAATCAAATATTCACACACCAAGAAGTTTTAACATGCAACAGAATATGGACAATTAATTACAATGATCATGTCACTTGAAAATGTATCTTTTCTTTCCTTTCCAGTCTTAAATAATGGATGAAGATTAAATTCTACCGACAAACATCTTTCACTACCTAGCACCGAATTCAGTTGTGAAAAACATACTTCTATGAATGACTATGGGTATTTGTTTCCATGAACTTCTGAAAGAGATGATTCCTCACTCTTTTCCTTAAACATTTGAATCCCTCCCAACTCATCCTGGTAATTTGAATGCAAAGAATCTTTCAGAACTTAACTAAAATAATGTAATGTATGTGAAACTATTGCTTGAGTTTATAGAACAAGCAATAATTAAGTTATCTATACATAGTACAGTCGTTCAATGGAAACCCTAGATAATTACTGAGAAGGTGCAGAGGAAAATGATGCTAATTGGAACCAATCCCATCAATAATCCATCATGCTCCATAATTGAGGATTTCAAGGGATATCAATGACCAAGTTTTAAATACTTACATCATCCCCAGACATGCCACCTTGTGGTGCAGGTATAACGACTCGCAGACTTGATCGGCCAGGTGACGTGCCTTGCTTCAACATTCCTTTGCCAGATAAACTACCACTGCCACCAGGACTTGGACCAGGAGAATTTGAACCACCCCCTCCAAGGGGGGACGCGGAGTTAGGGTAACCATTGCTTATCTCTAATATTCCACCTGATGTGTAAACTAAAAGAAAGGAAAAATTATACATAATTAACTTTTAGGAAAGTTACCATGAAAACCAGGATAGTTTGCAGAGTTTACTGAGGGGGTAAAACATTCAATTCTATTAAATGGTTTGAAATTACCAACATTCAATTTTGAAACAAATTCAACAATGGAATATAGACAAAAGTTTATGCATCACCATACTAAACAGGAACAAGTGATGTAGAGTAGTGGTTTGAATTACTTTTAGAATTAATTTTAGAATTACTTTTAGAATTAAATTGCCTGTACCTGTATCCGTTTCTGAAGATGAGGGTCGAGGACTGACACTAGTATGCGGCATTTGGGGACTTCCAGTTTGTTGAAGCATTCCAGATGAAGAGTCTCCATAGCTATTCACCGGTACACTAACAGGTAAGGAGTAATTTGATTGGGTCATTGGCACCTGAAAGCAATAGAAATGAATAGAATAATGTCACGATTAATTGATAATTGCAAAAGGACTGACAACACAACAAAAAAATTAATATATTTGCAGCCATAAATTAGTAGAGTAGATTTATCTAATTGAAATCTTACTCTGCTGCCATTCAGCTGATTACGTTGCATCATCATTTGAAACTCCTCGTCAATTTTACTGTACTTTGCCTCTGTTCGTGGAGTAAGTTGATACTCAGAATCTGGTTCTGGACTTTCTGGACTGCATGTGCCATTTTTGTGCTCCTTCTTGTTCAATGCCTGAAGGAAATAAGCATTTTTCATTATTCACATGCTCTAATTTAATCAATAGGGCATACGTCAGGGAAAAAAATTAAAAGGGATCTATAAGATTAATACATGACTACTGCAGTATTTCAAACATTGCATGCAGGAAATCTATTACAATTTGCATTAAGGAGCTTAGGAATTAAGATGGAATGTTAACAAAAAAAATATTTTAAGCATATTTCAAAGAATTGTAATAGTAAGAAACTAAAAAATTTTTGCTCCTGAGGTTAGCAGTGAGTAAAGTACAGCATTTTGCATTTGCACACATGGTGACATGGTGCGTAATTTCTAAGAACCTATAAAATTTTAATGCATTCAGGCATAACAGTAAAAAAAAATATGGGAGGAAGAATGGATCAAATGATTTAATGGGGAAAACTGTGAATTGCAGAAATCACAACAAATCAGGAGAGGAGTTGAAACATGAAATTATGAAGGAATAGGGTACTGGTTGAGAAGAGGTTGCTCTGGAAAGCAGCAGAAAAAACAACCATCGGATTGAAAAGTGCACTTTGCCCATGATGAATTATGAGGTGAACTCAAGTTTACTGAAGCCTCTACAATCTTTCTATTGAACAATTGATAGACTTAGGATCATGATACACCTCACTGGAGAAATCGGCCTGCTTTGTAACCTACGAAAGATTGGTATGACTACCCACATGATGGGAGGATACAATATTTTTCAGCTTTGCAGAAATAACTATGCCATAAACATAGTGGACAAATAGCATCATGCATGTGTTGGATGGCTGGCCAGCTGTCTTGCGTGCCCAAAAAGATAATGAACTTCACCCTCATTCGACAAATTTTGAATATGACGTTCTCCGAAAATGTCTAAGACTTGCTGAAATCCGATGATTTTTCCTCACTTGCTGGCTGTATCTCCATGGGGGGCAGGGAATTCGTTTTAATGTTGGCTTTAGAGAGACAGTCTGTAAAAACTCCACAAAAAACTTACTACAAGAGTCAACCAAAGGAGGAACAAATGTAAACTCACGAAGCAAGAAGCACTTCTGTCCATAGAGCTCAAATGAAACCAATCCACTAATAGCCGACAGTTTTCACGATTAAATACAGATCAGCCGAAGATGAGAGTTTACGAAAAAGTCAGACATTCCAGGGCAAGTGATAGACAGAAGCACAAATTTGTCTAAAAAATTCTCCAGGAATTCAAGAATGAACAAAGAACAAATATTGCACTGCTTATCATGCTTGCACAGTAATTTTTAGAGACCTAAGTGCTTAGAAAAACCATATTTAAGAACTACACTAGGATTAATTCTACATGCAAAACCATTCAATGGCATCTTTCTGATAAAAGACAATTTTCCATCCAAAGACAAACTGATTACAAAATTATTTCCTGGTTCACGAATATTAATAGTAATTATCAAGTGAAAACATTACTACTGTTTAGAGCAAAAAACTGCATACATCTTCTAAATTTCGAATGATGCTAAAACAAAATAAATAAGGCTATGAAAAATTAAAAATATGATAAAGGAAAATTTAATAGCTCCATTTTCCATTTACTTTTGACTACATTATGACATCTTGGCTACGGTAACCTATTATCTTCATTCACTTTGTTTTTCACAATCGAAGGAAATTCCTGGCCACGTGACATCCTCGAATCAATTTCATCTAGATCCTGGAGCATTACTGGAGTATCCGAAGACCCTGCCTACTGAGTTGACTACAAACATATTTCAAAAGTGATTATAGCCTTTATGCAATGCGGTGCCAAAGGCTCTACATACATGACCACAGTGAGATTCTATTAAATTTAGTGCAGGTCATGAAAACACCCGGTATTTTTGAAATTTCCACAGAGATATAGAATGGAAATCTGATTGGTAGTTTCTTCAACTCTAGGTAAATTTTATTCCCAATTATTACGTTGATTTATAAAGGAAAAATTTAATTCTTTTGAAAACGATACAGAGAGTTTCTCACATCCATCAAAAACATTAGTTCATTTAGAAACTCGGCGTTAACTCAAGAGCCCCGAAATATATACACATCCAGTCCCCAATTGACACTGTTAATTCGTTCCATAACTTTTGAGTACTAATTGAAACAGCGTTATTCTAAGCATAGACTGCTTAAGGAATAATGCTATGATAAATATTATGTTCCAAAGACTCAGTTGAATGATTTGAAACACTACAAGTACTATTGTAAGGGGCAATTCTGCCGAAACTTAGTCATGGCCATGACTTAATCATCTTAGATTCTCACGATTTTTTATACAAAAAGACAATTAGCAAATTATTAGTCCTTAATATTGATAAATTTTTAAAGATATGAGTGCTTTGAGATTCTAAGTCACCGCAAAATGGCACCCCGCAGCTCTGAATTGTGACCCCTATTTAGGTCGATCCAACGGCCAGATTTAAAATACAATGACATTTTCATAATGAGGAGAAAATAATCTGTTTTCTATTAACTTTTCGCGAAATTGATATCTATTCCGAGCTCTTACTAGAGTTTAATTTTTAATAACTGGATGAACGTCGGAAAGGTGAAAATTTGCATCCTTCCATAAAAAGGCTTCTGTAGGAAATCAAGGAAAAACTTTGTAATTTCGACTGTAAAGTCGTCTTTGAAGACTATTAGTGGCAGAGATGGCTAGTTCAGTTTCTGATTGGGAGCAGCAATTGCTGTGAATTTTTACGAAATGCCATGAAGTTTTGGAGAGCACTAACGCAAAGCGTGACAATTAGGGGTACAAAATGCTATTCAATTTAAGAGCGTTAATGCAAAACAGTGCTAATTGAGTCAGCATTATTTGGGGACTGGGTTTATATATAAACAAAAATAACATGAAATAGAGGAAACCAAATGTTTTTTTCTTCCTCAATGAGCAAACTCAAGAGCCAGAATTTACATGATATGAAAAAGAAGTATGTATTACAAGCACTCACCTCAATGATATTTTTGTTCGTGAGGGATTCGTGGGGCTCGTTGTACTCGGTGTATTTGAGCAGAACCTTGTCCATGTCCGTGGATGCATACTGATACAGTTTGTTACTGCTGCTGAAGATGATGAGTGCAATCTCACAGTCACACAGCACGCTAAGTTCGTATGCCTTTTTCATCACTCCGAACTTGCGTTTGTTGAACGTCACCTGGAAGCAGAGAAAAAATTATCCTACCAATACGAAACATATAAAAAGTCAAGATGAAACTATTCCCCTTAATTGAATGTCAACACTTGGGTTGCCTATCACCATGTCCACCTACTCAAAATACCTAATCTTTCAGCACAGCCATGCGAACCAGTCTACATACAACACATCTCCCTGATTTTCAGTCTGTCACTCCTGCAACACAGACCTAACTTTCAAGAGCGTGTGGCAGGGGGAGTCAGCAGGCCTGTTGGTAAGGTCAATGGGAATACAAGAATTCATAAATCATGAAATGGAATGACGTGATGGAATACCCAGAAACCAGGAGATCAATCCTACAACCAAGCCCCGTGGAAACCTACATTACAAACCGTTCCCTCAATTCCTCAACATCCTAATTTCTAACCTTCATCCTTCCAGATTACCTACTTCGCAATCTTGGGTAGAATTTGAGAAAATGAGCCGAAAATTTATTAAATAATAAATTAGATAATCACAGTGTTTTCGGCAACATTATAACTTACCTCACTAAGAAATTGAATGAGTGACCTCACAACAGTGAGTTTTGATCATATATAGCATATGGTCGATTAGAGAATAACAGTATCATCTTAAAAAGCTGTAGTAAAAAGAGGTCACAAAAAAATTTAACTACAAAAGAGTAAATTAAGAGAAATTCAAATAAAAACTTTGTGATTCCACTGATTTGTTTTTACTATTTCATCTTGTTTCGCTACACAGGTGCATGTTCAGGAAACAACAACAATATTAGTTCACAGACTTCAAAAATAGTACTTCATAGAGGAGAGGGAGAATCCTGAGAAAATCTCATTAAATTGAATCACTGGACGAACCCAACATGATAATCTCCATTTTTTTAAACTCTCATTTTTTACTAAAGTCATTATTTTTTCAGCTTGGTTAACAATCAATAAAAACACATATCTTAAAGGAAATGACTACCTAGTCCTCTAATCTCATCTAGACTCGGAGAGATCCTTGCAATAAAATTCAAATTGGCAATACTTCAAGAGAAAGCTTATCTGAGACTTGCGATGCACGAATTCACTATGAAAGGTGCCTCGGTTAGCCTAATAAGTAGAAACAGCAATTACTGAAGTTAAAATCTCTTTTTTATACAAAAATTTGTCAGAACTGTTTCCTTCAAATAATTTTAAGTTTTTTACGTGCATACTTAAAATTCGGCATCAGGTTAAAATCATTACAATCAATCGTTCAAATACCTTTCCCAAAGATTTTTTTCCAGAATGACTCTGAGGGTTTTCGAAAGCTGTGATAATTAGACAGTTGCTGTTCATGCTTGTTGCCCATGATGAAATCCTCATTCAAAGTTTTATAAAACTTCTCAACAGATTTTATGACTTTTTTACGGTAAGTTATATACATGATCAAGAGAAAAAATAATTAGCAGGTTTACAAATGATTTTGTAAAATTTTATTAGAAAATTTTACATAGCGCAAAAGGAATCATAATTCACTTGGTAAGATTATCAGGTTGGCTGATTATCGAGACAGAATATGTGAATGTCTAAATAATAGCTAAGTTGCTAATCTCAACAAAAAAAATGGCAGATATAACAGCTGAAAATTACAAATAAGAAAACATGGATACTTCAGAGTTCAGATTGGGAGCAAGAAAAAAATTGAAACTACTAAGTCACAGCCTGCTTACATTCATTTTTGATCGTGCTTGATATACGAACATACTCAATTTTTAATATTTTTATCACAATATTCATTGCAGTATTGCTAACTATAAAAAAGATCCTTGTAAATCACTATATTATAATCATGAAAAAAGCCACCTTTAGGAGACAATTTTTTATAAGTTTTGCTGACATCGAAAACAAGCATATTCCATTTAAATATAAAAAATAGCAAAAAATAATTTGTTTAACCCTTGATATTTAATTCCTTTGTCGTATCAACTGAGGTCACCATGGACATTCCATTTTTCATCCTACCAGATGGAAATGAGAGATGTGGGGATTATTGAACATAGAAACAATTACTACGGAGCATCTGATGCAGGAATCGCAATTTTTTTACAGAAATTGGAGGAATATATTATATAAACCTTTATAGCCTCACAAAGATCTGTAGAATTTGGAATAATTATCAAAAGAAGTTGATCACAGGGTAATGAAGATATAGATCAGCATATGCAACCATGCATTCGAAAGTGAGATATTCCTTCCAACGAATTGCTTCTCAGATTCATAAATATGATTGAACTCCATTTACGATTCAGAAAAATCATGAACAGTACCAACTAATGCACATGATCCCACAAGTGTTTTTTACTGGAGAATTTTATCCACTATGCGAACTAATTGTACTGAAGTGGTATATCAAAAACGGACTCCTCTCTGAAATGATACAGTGATCTCTCAAGACATGCGAGCATATCAGCATGGTACCCTACTGCCCATTCCATCAACATGACTAGGAAAGAACAAGGGCGTAACCAGGGAAAGCTTTTGGGCGATTAATATTTGTGTGCCTATGGGCATGTAATATAACAGAAAAATTGACTGAGTTTGTAACTACCTTATTTCAAAACACACCTTATAATTACAGTTATTACACTTAGTACAATTAAAAATTGAATACCTATGGTTACTGCATTTGCATTTATCAAAATTTGAATGTAGGATATTAAAAATGAGTTTTTTCTCAATCCTCGGGGGAGAGGGGGGGAGCCGCACGATTGCATCTATTTTTTGATATGGCCTTGAAGAAGCAAGTTCAAGTGCAATGCACACTGGGAAAACATTCAAATCCCACAGCCGAAACACGATCTAAATGCAGAGGGTGCGCTCCCGCTAAAGGAACACCAAAACCAGCCCTCCTGCATCGGCACTGATCTTTGGGCCAGGTGGGAGAGACCACGACAAGGAACGCGATAGCCTTGTAAACGAAACGTAGAGGGGGAGGTATAAGGGGTGAAAAATAAGATGGAAGCATCACGTATGGGGGAGGAAACCCAAGAGGAAGGCGAGGGGGTGATGCGAAAGGGGGTCGCAGGCCCACCTCGGAGTGTGGAGGACTCACCTGTCTGTTCCTTTCGTCCGTGATCCGGGAGATCTGTATTTTCTTGCGCCCCATGGTCGCGTTGCCTCAGCAGCGGCAGCGAGGAGGAGGAGTGCGTCACCCGTAGCGGAAACGGTCGGCTCGGCTGAGGTCTCTCGAAGGGGGCGGCGTCTTTGTCGGGGGGCGGCCAGAAGCGGAGACAAGGGCGGTGGCAGAGGTGGCGGGGGTGCTCAGCGCATCGAGGTCATCAGGTGTGTGAGCAGCCGATCTGCAAAGAGAGGCGATTCCGATGAGAAAAAATGTCAACAACTGAGAATGATTGTTTTACTATTTGGGGAGGCGACCGACAACAGGTCCTTTGCGTTATTAAGGGGGGAGTACACCTTGCCAGAAAAAGTGTACTCAGATCGCCGGGGGGGTTTTATTTTCTTTTTTTATTATTTAATTTAACAACAACCACCGAAAACAGCTCCTATAAGGCCTTTATATCGGAGTATTAACAATGGACAATCACATACAACCATGCACTGGGAGGTGAAATATCCTCCCCAGGTGGGACTTGAACCCGAGACCTTCAGGTTAGCAGGCAACGTCTTTACCCTGCCGCCACCGAGGTCGGCAACCCAACTCATCTCCAGGGTTGCATGGTAGCATATCAAGCAAATCTCGTTTTCAACATAAGATGGAGCAATGGAGCCAACATTCGTTTGTAAAGTTGATGCTAATCACATCGGAAAGAAAAAAAATCGCAAAATCGTCTTTTTTTATAGAGGAGTTTGCGATTTTTTTCTTTCCGATGTGATTAGCATCAACTTTACAATTTTGCGATTTTTTTTCCACTATAAAAATAGATGATATATAACGGAGTAGTACTCTGTAATGGGGAGTGTTACGAAGACCAACTAACGTAAGCGTCATGCAATGATCCTTTACCTTTGAATTCAGTCATTTCTCCAGCTTGTAGGTTTCATAGAATTTGTGAGATCGTGATAATCGAGGAGGTAGTCAAACACCTTCCTCAGCAGTCTGCTGAACAGGGAGGGTCGTTTCCCTTCCACGACCCCCGCAATCCACCTGAACGGTCTCCCCTCCACCGACTCCATAGCTCCTTTGAGAATTCCTTTTGTACAATGGCGGATTTCCAATACCGTTTTCGAAAATTATTCACTACCCTAGAGGAAATGAGTTTCGGGGAAGGCATGCGAATGATTGCACGAGGAGTCAAGGAATGGTGGAGAGACACCCGGCGTCAGTATTAGCCTACTCTCAACGAAAGACTTTGAGGAGTCCGCAGTTAAACGTCACATCCGATGGATGGAGTATCACACTTGTGCCTTCCACTTGGCACCCAATTAGCGCTCAGAATTCCACTGGCTATCTACATCACTGTCAGGGCTCGAACCTGAGCCTTCGGAATGAGAAGTCGCCTTTATAGCCACTGCATCAACCAGATCCGCAGCATAGACAAAGCCATCACGCTTCAGTCTAGAATCAGTATCAACCGTACATGGACACCATACCAAGGGCTAGACTACATAAATTAAGGAAGAAGCTTAGTAAATTGTGACAGGAAAAATGTTTCCCTGATCGGAAATCAAACCACAGACCTTCAGCTTCCAGCGCCAATTCGCACACCAGTACGCAGTCATTCCAAAGGCTATTGTGGAGGATGTACAGGAAATAACTGTCATTTGCCACTATAGCCCATCAATTGTGGCATTTGTAAGGCACCACATTGCTTCAAATAAACCATTGCCGACAAGGCTAGTTCATACAGTCTACCATAACGCGTGATCAGCTGACACATGCAAGATTTTTTTATTTGCCACGTGATGATCAGCAAAATAGCTAAGGAACGGCAAACTATTGCACCGACAACATCCAAGACATTATTTCCTTTTTAATCGTGGCAGATAAAAAAATGAGGAGAGTGAGCACTTGGGTATTCGCCGAAAACACTAAATATCTCGCATTCAAAAACCATACCAAAGATGGATTACGTAGAAAACAATGACAGTAATAAGCTGGAATCCGTAATATGTAGTTATTTACTTCGTGAAATGATAAGGTGAAGTGAACGTCAAGTACTGCTATGGGGTGTGGAATGGGGGTATGAAAAAGACAGACTGTACGCACAAGAATAAAAGGGCGTGATTTATACGATCATTGAGACAAGATGGCACAAGTGCAATATTCTGCCTGCAATAATGACAGGCTGTTGTTCGTATTTTAATCGCATTCACACTTCATGCAACAAGCATTAAAACCACAGAGGTAGGTACTTGAAAAATTCTAAACTTGACGGTGATAGGAGTTAATCCATCAAACCTCAACGAATGGCACTTTTCACGCCAACTAGCTCAAGGGCAACGTCTGAACCTAAAGCCCGTTTCACACCACTCAATTTTACTTGAACAAGAAACGTTGAACATGAAATATTGAACGTCAAACTGCGTCAAAGATGATTCAAGACAGCAGTTCAAGAATGCTTGATCAATAATAATTGAAAGGGCTTTCACACGATCAAAGACAAGGTTGAAGCGTTTGAGCTGGGTTATAGGCAAGGCATGAACGAAATAGCAACGTAATGCGACTTTTCCCAAATTTTCTGTCGTGTGTGGTCAAACATTTCTTTATTGTGTAATATAGATTTTTAAAACCCATTTTAATGTTTAAGTATAGGTTTAGCAGTGGCTGTTTTAGGTGTTGATATTCAACTTCAGAGACAAATAAATCGTCGAAGGGCGAGAACGAGAAAGTGGATTCGCAGGAGGCAAAATGAATGGTTGATGAAATTGCTGCACAACGAGGTATGAACGGAAGGCCCGGAATATTTTAAAAACTACCTAAAAATGAGCGAAACAAATTTAATTGAGTTAATACAACCGAGGATCTCAAAAAAGGTAGTGTGTTGGCACTGCATATCAGCCAAGCACAAACTCGCAGTGACGCTGAGATTTTTGGCGACCGGCGAATCCTTTACGAGCCTTCAATACACAACCAGTATTGCTCGCAACACAATTTCTTTGCTCGTTCCTGAAGTGTACACAGCAATTTATGAAGCCCTTAAGGACGAATTCTTGACGGTGAATGAATGACTAATGTCTACCTTTAATATACTAATCTAATTTATGCGGCCATTTGATATTTCTATCCTCAAAAATCTTTAGCAAGTACATACATACGAATAATACTTGTTCTTGACTGGGTAGATGCAACTCCACGATAAAATTTAGTTTTTGCAGACACTTTGAAGTATTTAGCGATAGCAGCTTGTTTTATTGCTCATGATTTGCTCAGGTACCAACTTCTGCCACACAATGGGAAGGCATAGCGAAAGGCACTGGAATTTTCCCCATTGCATTGGAGCCCTAGATGTAAAACATAAATTTTCGAGCTGCAAGAACTGACGGATCAACGTATTCTAATTACAAGCATACTCATAGCATCATTTTTTAAGGCTTTGGTCGATTTCAGCATAAATTTCTGTAAAATATAAAACGCATGTATGTTGTATACATGCATAAAACGGAAAACGAAGGATCTGGAATCATCATACGCCTATAGTCGCTGGGACATGGTTTGCCGACAAAAAATGTCCGAAACTAGAGATCAAAAAAATTTTGTAGTTTTAATCACCAACAAGTGAAAGTATTTTATATCCTGAGTTGAAGAAATAACTATGAACTTTAAAAAAATTGCTAATAAAAAATTCCGTCATCGAGATTTGAAACGGAGATCTCCAAGTTACCAGGCGAGGACGATAACCACTAGGCTACGAACGACTATACAGCAGTAGGAGAACAAATATGGTGTATTCCGTACATGGCTTTAGCAGGCTTTCGTGCTTGTCAACGGCTTGTCATGTTTTGTTACAAAATTTCATCTACATTCCTTCTGAGGATCTTATTTGTACGCAAAAACAATTATTATTTAAAGATATCCAGTCAAATCTCATATGTTGCGAGAAAACTAGTACATATTTCGTAAATTATCATAAATTCTTCGACGGTGTCCATTTCTCGCCTGGAAATTCTGTGAGCGAAATTTGTCCATAAAGTTCTTATTGTGCCAATAGTTGACGTTTCCTAAATATGAAGCACGATATCAATTATAAATAAAAAGCAGAGATCATTATTGTACGCCTAAATACTCTAATGTAAGTTCTTTCAAAGTACGACGTGAAAGATTGTCCTTGTTTTCCTTCCGTCACTAGAAATATTGTACTGTCAATTGAGACCATCATATACCTCGTATAGCTTACATACATATTTCATAATTTAAAGCACAGTGGCACTTGCATGTTAAAAGGCGCATGTGTTACATTGAACAATTATTTTATTATAACATAATAGCATAATATACGAGGTGCTTCCGCATGGAACTTACTCCATGTCGGCCATCTTACGCCCAGTGGTCTGAAATACAACCCCATTGGTGGATACGCTTCAAGGCCGTTCAAGATTCAAGAAAAATTAGAACCGTTCAAGACGAGAGGAATTTGATGGCGACGAAGCCTTTCAAGAGCTTTCAAGAAAACATGTCCGCTGTCATGACGTCATGTCCATTCGAGAAACCTTGATCAATGATTCTTGAATGGAATTTGACGCAGAATTTGATCGTGTGAAACGGGCTTAAACAATGAAATCACAATTATATTTCTTTTATAATTTTCTCATAGCAATTTATAAAGACAAAGTTATTAACACATGAGTTAGGCTACGATGGCAATCACCGCCGCAAAAGTAGAACCGCAACTCACAGGCTCAAGCGCGAACTATTCGGCGGCAGAATTATCTTGCTTTCGCAAAAATTTCGTACTTGAAGGTCGCCATACCTCGTCGATGCCAATCGCTATGTAAACGAAAGGTCGGCGGCGGGGCGCACTATCGGATTGAATAATTGAAGAGTTCGAAAGTGGAACACGTACGCACGTACAAACAAGCAAAAACCGGAACGGAGATGGTGTCAGAAAACGCATTTCACACCCTCGAGCGAAGGAAGCAAGCGGTATGCAGGAGGAACTGCTATTCCTCTTCGCAGGATGTGTCCTCATTTTTCAAATGGTCCCAAAGGCGACTAACGGCTTCGACCTTGAGTGAGTAGGAAGTGCTCGGAAATTATTGCGTTTCGGGAAAATCGTAGGTGAAGCAATCGACTTCGTTCGACCATGTAAACGTATCACTGGAACCGTGCTGCCGGACAATGCCGAGTCATAATGGAGAGTATATTTAAATTATATTTTTTAATGTCAGCATCTGTAAGAAGTATGAAGTAAATATTGTAATATTTATGGCGCAAATAAATAGTTATATAAGAAAAATATTCTCAGTAATTAAATAGATATAGCTACATAAGTCTCTAACTTGACTAAATTTTCACACCGTACGATGAAAACGTCTTCAGATTCAAGGGTTTTTTCGCGAATCTGTAAAAGTTATTGCGGAGAGTAATTGATTACTTTTGATAAATAGCAGAGAAAACGTACAAACTACACGTTACGAACACTATCGTTAGTCACTTGACGAAATCTAAACGCTAGAAATTCCTCATTTCTTCAATGTCCTCTCCCAGCCGTAATCTATCCCATGTAAAACAGTTTATATTTTTAGGCAAATTGCCCGAAAAGTAGTTCGGCAAGGGGTTAATATTTTGATATCATTGGAAAGATCAGTTTTTTAATTTAAAATTAGGTCAAATTCATCAAATTATTGGTGAAGCGATACTTCGCTCAAACTACCTTAAAAACAGCAGAATGTGAAGAATACAGACGTGCAAAATGTTGCCATACGAGAAAATGTGAGGTTGAAAGTGTTGAAAAACAATTTTAAACTCCAAACAGAATCCAATATTCTGATATTGACAAATCAAACTCAATTATAACACAGCAACGCATAGTATTACATCTTTAGTGGGCGGCTGCAGTGATCAGGGCAGCAGATTGCAAGGATACTAGACATTTTTCATATGTGGCACCTATAGAATGAGATTGAAACCCGGGGAAACTCTTGTAGGAATTAAAAAAAAATACTTTGGTGTTGGCATTCCACTTCCTGAATAAAATATTGCGCTTTCTCTGACAAACCGCGCAGATGACAGATTATGAATAACTGACGAGGAGTGGAACCTTAAGGCAGATGACCGCAACCAATCAGTGTAACCATAAATGCCATTATGGGAAAAGTTTCGAAATTCGCGAGGAAAACACACTGGTAGTAGATAAAATGCATTGCTTTAACAGAAATTCATAAGCCGTACTTGAATGTATACTTAGTAAAAGGGGAGTGGACGCCTTGTAAACGGCCATGACAGAAACAATGTCATCGGAAAACGCGAGGGATTCATGCCATGACTATGATTCCATTCATTTCATTCTATAATCTTGAAGAAAAAAAAACATAAGACCCGCGTGACAACTGAGTACAATTTACTTGTACAGTTCCAAGAAGTTTAAACTTAAAGTACGCCTCTCATAATAATACAACTATTAATTAAATCGAGAATAAGCGTTAATGGAAAATACAAAATATACAACCAATTTGGGATCAGGGATGAGGAAGAGCAAACCGCAATAATTCAACATCCACGGGAGACCTGGGGGATTCACAATTCCTTCGCAGTATCTTCAACATTTTATCAAAACATTTCTGTCATAATTGGATTTGGAAACAACATTCTCCCATTAAGTTGCGAATGACGAACGGATACTACATATTCGACACCAGAACTTCTCCCATTCGCTGAGCATGCAAAGAGAGGGAAAAAATATCGCTTTATCTCACAAAAAGCGATCACTATAAGTGCCGACCAGATAAAGGGGAACTGGTTTGCCCATACTCCAACGCAACCACTCCTCATTCAAACTCCTTAATTATTCAAGTTACATTTTTTTTGGAAAGCTATTAACGCGAAAGAGGAAGCATTGACTTCAATTTCGCTCAGAAACGGGACAATCGCCTCAACTGTAGCTGTAACCCCACACCCAATTCAAATTCTTCCGTCAGGCCCAACCACAGGCGAACCACCGTGGCATACCCGGCCTCATTTCACCCGAACCTTTCCGTTAGCTCACCGGGGGAGGAAGGGGCGCGGAAGCAGCCAGCAATTACCTCCAGCAGCCCGGAAAGAGTGCTCGAAAGGCGACAATGGGAAAGCCCGCCGGAACCAGATGACGGGGACCCTGCCACTCGCACTCCGCCGGTCAGCTGGAGACAAGGAGACAGACCGCGATTGCGCCAAGACGGGGCCGAACCTGTGCTCTTGACAATCAACGCCCCCCTGGGGTCCAGCACCCCCGACCCGCGAAACCAATCCACGCCTAAGTGCCCTCTCTCGCAATCCGTCCCTTCAATGAACCCACCTCCCCCTCTCCGTTTTCACGTAAGATTGACCCTTTATCGGAGAGTGGGGGAGCCACGGGGTGAACGTACGGCGGCGGGCGCCGACCAAAACACCATTGTTGTTCGCGACGGGGTGGTCGGGATATGTTTGGGGGGAGTGGGGGAGGAAGACGGGACGAGAGAAAAATACCTGTTGTGTGTCAGCAGCAGTCTGACGGAACGCGAACACACACACACATCATGTGTGCGAGAGGGCCGAGTGGGTCAAAATAGGGTACAAGGGACGGTGGAGAGGGCTCTCGGCGGAAAGGGTGTTTTTTTTTCTCTTTTTTTTAAAGGGATTGGGACGGACAGGTGGGGAGGATAAGGGGTGGGCGGCGGCGATACAGGGGAGCGGCCGACCAAACCCCCTTCCATCGGTCCCCATCAACATATTCTTTCTTCCCGCGCACCATTCCCTCTCCTCCAGCATCCGCCTGCAACCTCCCCTCTTTATCTCCCCTCCCCACGCCCGATGATGACGCCACGCTGGGCACCGGTCAATCCCACCCGGCGGCATGTCGGTGTCACACACGGCCGCAGGCCTCCGCGCCTGACGGGGAGTGCTTTTCTCGCCAACCGTGTGCCGCCAACGTAGGGAACGCATCCTCTCCCGACCTGACATCTTCCACCGTCTCCCATTGCGTATTTGCGATGTATCGTCAGCGATTTTAAGCACTCCAGAGATATTGGGTGCAGCCTCTCACTCCTAGAAATCTTCAACCGCCTACCAAGCACTAGGCCTGCGTGACGTAGCGATGTATCGATTACGAAAGTGTCCGGAGTACACCATAAATAACCTCACAATATCACATTTTGAGATAAAATGCGACATCAAAACTCGTGCGATACAATTCGACATACAATACTGTCCGATATACAATAAACGATAAATAGAATATTTTGCGATTCAGAAGTTGAGATAATAAAATCTGAGTGTCGCACATCCCAAGTAACTGCACTGCATCTGGCGGCTTCCAACCCCTTCGGCGTTTCCTCATATCCTGATCGCATAAAGGGGCCACCAACACCACCAAATCTCCCTCCCCACCTTTACACCCTCCACTTCATCGCCCACGAGGATCCTTCCGACTCTTTCTCGTCGAAATCGATTGACCGAGCGATCGATTTCGCCCACATCGCACACGGCCTCTCCTTTAACGACCCGCGGGCCCCTTCACCTCCGCCACCACGAGCGAGAGGGTGGGCGCACATGGAGTTTCGCCCCCGCCTCCTTCCCTTTCGCCCTTATCTTTGTCCACCCGACCCCCTCCTCCCTCCCTCTCTCACCTGCCCCCGCCACCCCCTCACCACGAAACCACCTCCACTCCCACCCGGTTCGCTCGCCGGTACTAGTTACCATAGCGACTCGCAAGGGCGCGCGCACAACCCTCGATTCCCCAACCCAGCTCCCTCCTGCCCCTTCTCACCCCACCCCCTAGTCCCAGGAGGGGGGGGGGGAATGTATGGGGGAAACGGGAGTTGGGTGGGTTGGAGACGGGGGGCAGCTTCAAGACCGGAGGGGCGAAGGAGCGGGAGGGACGGTTGGATGGAGTGCTCCGGGGCCGTACCTGGCCGCGCGCGCTATTCCCTCGCCCGGTGAGCAGACGAGTGGTGGGCGGACATCGGGCGAGGGCCTCTCCATCCAACTGCCCCCTTCCCTCCCCCACCCCCCGGGGGGCAATAGTGGGTGAGGTGCATGGGGGGAAAGTAGAGAACCCACGCAGAAACGAAGCCGGCGACACTTTCTCCGAGAAATCCGATGCCGGATCATGCAACTCCGGCAACTATTATTTATTGAGACGACGTCTGGAGAGAGGCGGGGAGGGGTGGGGGGGGGGGAGAGAGAGGGGTTCACGGATATTCTCACGGGGGTAGAAAGAGGCGTAAAAAAAGTTTCTTCTTTCCGCTTGTTTCCCCGGTCGTGGGTCAGGGGCTCCGGGTCGTGAAGATGAGACTCGAGTAATAATGCAGTAGTCGCGAGGGCGGAGAAGGAAATTTTAACGAATGAGGCGCCGTTTGCGGTGAGGCACCGAGAAGTGACCACATTTAAAAATGGATTGGAGACTGCGCGGATAATTGTTACGAGGGTGGTAATAATGGAAGAGGGGGAGGAGTACGAAGATAGAGAAAATAACGTTAACCTCAATGCAACAAGGGAGTTTGAACATTGAAAGGTAGCTAGTGAGAATAATCTCGTAGGTTGATTACGTTCATGTGATGCAGTAAGGTCACATTTCAGTTCTACAGCTCTTTTTCAAATAAGCCTATGGCTCGCCTTAACTTTTATTCACCCATTCAGTTCTATCCCAAAGGAAATATATTACATTAACTGATGCAAGAACTCTTCCACTTACTTATATTAAAGATATACTTGGAGAACCCGAAAACAGTGGAGTCTTACAATATTTAATTTAATAAATGCAGCAAGACACGAGTAACATGGCACTAAACTCATAATTTTTCCAATCAACCAAAGAACATTCATTACGGAGTCAACCCCTAGATCTTAAACCAACATGAGGAAGAAAGAACAGCTTAACTTCCTGAAAGACAGTGCAGACTGAAGTCAAAAACATTTACTTCCTTAAACACTTTCCGAAATTCTCCCGCAAATGAGATAGCTTGGTGGTACAACTGGATAGCATATCGGACCGGCAAAGGTGAGATGATTATGCAGGAAAAATTATAATAATACATGAGAGAATGCACATCGACATTTTTTCTCCGTGAATTTTCACTTACTGGCGTTACTAAATGAATTACCCTAATTTTGACGAAACTAATTCATTTAGATTCCGCAACATAATCCTGAACAGTAGAAAATAATTAATTTAATTACATTTGAAGTCTATTGAATGAATGCCCGAGACAGCTCATACTCTTTCCTTATAAAAACACAAAGTGAAAGAAGAAGGTATTAATCGACAGATAAATTTACAGTAATTTACTGGAACAGACTTAAGAGAAGCAAACACAATGATCCGCCCTTAAAATCAAACGCACCGCACCAAATCTCGACTACCTTTCTCCATTTAAAAGCAATCAACACAGGGATCGCTGACGCGAAAAGCACCCTGGGGGGCAAGGAGGAGAAGGGGTTGGGGAGAAAATTTCGGCCACGCGACCATCGGGCCGGAAAACCATCGATTAACGCCCCCGCTACATCCTTCCCGACAACACAGCCACCTCCAAGGCACAACAAGCGTCTCTCGCACACAAACGTCGTAAGCCCGGCTGATCGGCTTGCGGCTCAAATCCACGCGACGTCGGGGGTGGGGAAAGCACGGGAGGGACGGGATCAACAAAGGAGAGCGAAGGAAGGGGATGGGGTGGACATAAAACTTCGGAGGCGGTTGCCCTGGTAACTTCGGATTCTCACACGTCTCGCTGAAGGTCGCGGAGGCTTCTGGGCTGTGAATGAGAATAAGCGGAGGGGGGATAAAGGGGGGGGGGAGAGGGAGAGGAGAGAGAAGATATAATAAGAAACGGTTGTAATTGGTTGGAAGGGAGGGGGGGGGGGATGGGCGTCGCCTCTCCAAAATTTCTCCCTTTCTTGAGGAATTCGAATTGAGGAACCCCACTTATGCCTCGGGTTACACTCTCCGCGTTGTCCGGTCCTCCACCGTCCGTTCGGCACCAAGAAGTTCATATCGCGGAAGCAATCGGCCGGTGGAAGATTTGAATGGCCACTACTATCCAGTTACTTCCCTCTCTGCCTCCAGCCTGAAGACATTTCGAAACAAACGAGAGACTTCCAAGTCATAAAAATGAGGAACTTCCTCGAATCTTCCAAATCGAAAAAAAACCACACCTAAAACGACAGTGGAGTACGCATTCGAAGAGGGCAGGAGACGAGAAATCAATTAGCATGATGGAAAATACCTATCATATGCATCACGTGTGCGAAATAAGAACGTAATTCACAAACGGCTTCTTCTCCCGGTTTTCGTTAATTCATCACTAAATTGATGAATGAATGAATGATATCCATCGCAAAGCGATCCAAAAAGGCAAATATGATGGTTAACGCTTGAGGGAGGGGGAAAAACGACATGTACATCGCCCCTACGTTAGCGCACCGGTAATCGCATAGGGAGGAAATCTTTAATCTGAGTAAACAAACACACCTAATTGAATGTTTATTTCGTTATTCAGAATAATCATACCTTAGCGTAGTAAAATACATACGAAACATCAAATATCGCAAGTACTTGGCTATTTTGTGCCATTAAGAGTAACTAAGCTCGGTCCGGTCACAAAATGTATACACCTGGAAACATTAGCTTGCAAAGACACGGAAAAACCGGACTTCAAGAAATGTCGGGGGCTACGTTTCCAAATCATTTACGGAAAGTTCCACAGAAATGAGTGATTACAAGTTATGGCCCAAAATGATCAACTCTCACTTTAGCATATGTCGAAGTAACAATACTTTAATGGGAGAAGGTCCAAATACGGGCTGTGGTCCAAATACCATGTGGTGGTTGATGAATGAGGTACTAGCAGGTGCTGCAAGTAATCGTTGGGTGTATAAAGTAATTGCTATTTGATAAGAGAGAAGAAATGGAGTGGTTGAGCTAGTACTGTCCTCCATGTTGGAAGCTGTATTGTTTTTTGTCCATAACCCTCATCGCTGAAGACTATACAACTTTTTCAGGAAAATGGTTTCTATTTTTTAAAATTTTATTGAATAACTTAAGTTATTTTTGTTATTATTATATCAAAGCTGGCATTGTAGTATATGATTTAGAGACGTTGAACAACGTCTATTGCTTATCCGTAATATCTGGCGTTAAGTGTAACTAAAAAAGGCGGTAGGTGTAATTATGGGCGAGCAAAATTGGTCTACAAACGGGCTAGCCCATATTTGGACCATTTTTCAACCTCACAAAGAAATATTTTCCTTATTTTTTGTTTATTTTGGTTGTTCTAATTTATATACATATATTTTGTCATTCCAGCGTGAAACTTTTTGATAAACGCTTATTTTAACTATTTAAGTATTAGGTACCCATCGTGTGCTAATTAGGGAGGTTAAAAATATCTTCCTTTAATTTTTTTGTGATTTTTCCCCTCACAAATATGAGCCCAACGTTAAATAAGGGTTCTCCGCCTGGTGCAGCAGGCAGGGCACACCAATCTGGCTATTTATTCATTTCATTCATGAGGTCAAGCCAAGTGAAGAATCTCCAGTTCTGCTCATTGTAGATGGCCACTATTCTCAAGTACGAAATGTGGATGTAAGCGACATGGCGAAGAAGAATCATGTGACCACTGTGTGTCTGCCCCCGCATTCCACACACAAACTACAACCACTGGACAAGACTTTCATAGGTCCATTAAAATCATACTACAGTGAGGAAATCCGTCTGAGGCTGCGACATTCTAGCGGTCCTGTAACACCTTATGACATCATGGAGCTTTTTGGGAAGGCCTACCTCAAAGTGCAAACCGGAGAAGTTGCCATAAATGGTTTCAAAAATACGGGGATTAGGCCGCTAAGCAAAAATATTTTCCAGAAAGCAGATTTTATCGCAACAGAAATAGAAGCTGCGATTACATGTAGCTCAGTTTCTCTAACCCCGTCATGTCAGCCATCTTCTCAATCTCAAGCCATCCAACCATCATCCTCTCTTTCACCACCTGGTGAGGACTTTTCCTCGGTTTGTCTAGCCTTCAAGATTCCAAATTCCGGTCAGGTTGGAGTTGATGGGTCATCCAAACAAATTTTTCCATCTGACGTCAATCAAGTGCCTACTGTCTCGAAGAAGAAGACCAACCGAGACCGCAAAAGCGTGTCTTGTGAGAGGCACACCCTACCGAGATGAATGTTGCAGATCTTTGGATAAATCAGAAAAAAGAAAGCGCAAGAAAAAACTCTTTCATAGGTCTGGGAAAGGCGAAGTTGTGAAATCCAGGAAGATTAAACTTGCAGGAAAGAAAACTGAGCGGAGCAAAAAGATGGCTAAGAGGAGCCAGTCTTCTTCAGACTCCGGGGAAGATCACGAGGAGCCGATGCTTGATGACAGTGACCTGGACCTATCTTCAGAAGACCGCTCTGACGGCAGTGATGCAACCTGTATCTTCTGTGATGGACTGTTTTCCGTGGACACGAGTGGAGAAACGTGGGTTCAGTGTATAATGTGCCAAATGTGGGCACACGCATGGTGCGCGGGGGCAGAAATGGAGGCTTATGTGTGTTATTTCTGCAAATAATAACTCTACCATTGTTTTAGAGCATATGCTTTACTTTTTTTACTACCTTTAATATTTTTTGGATAATTTTAACATGTTTCAGTATTTTGAGTTCATTTTTGTCTTTTTTTTAATATTAACATTATAAGTGGTCCACTAGCCCATATTTAGACCACTTTTGGAAATAATATCATTTTAACAACTTTTTGAAATGAACTAACTTGAAAAAAAGTTGAAGGCTTAAAGTGCGTATTACTACCCTATCTTATACATGACCTGTTGTAGGTTCAATTAAAACATTAACACCTTGAAAAATAATGTAAGTTATCACAGTAGACGTCAAAATGAAACATGTAGCCCATACTTGGACCACCTCCTCTATTAATGACACAAAGAATACTTAATATTCGTTAACTAATGGTGACTATTATACACTTGCCACATTTATTTATCCACTTTCCACAACCTCAAATACCTAATGACTTTAACATCGGGTGAGTTAACAATTAACAATATAAGTGTAAGAAAATAGGCCTGCACATTTAAATACAGGTGATGATAGTTTCGGACCTTACTTGGTATCAGGGATAGAAGGTACCTTACTTGGTATCAGGGATTCCTTGATATCAGGGATAGAAGAATTGACACTGCAATTCCACATGGTAATAGATTTATTGAGACGACCGGTTTCGCCACAAGCAGGATCTTCAGCACCTGAAGATGCTGCTCTAGCATCTTTAGCACCTGAAGATGCTGCTCTGTGGCGAAACCGGTCGTCTCAATAAATATATTACCATGTGGAATTGCAGTGTCAATTCTTCTATCCCCAAATACAGGAGTTCGGGAGATACCCACTACGTATCCATAATTAACTCAGAATAAGCGAAATTTCACTTGGGAGAAAATTCAATGACAGAAACAAAAATTAACTTTTTTTTTATTTGTTAACTATTTCTGAAAGAAAATGCATTCTCGAAATGCTATGATGATCCATTGCAATGGTGGAGAGACCCTAGATGGAAGGTAGCAAACATACCCTGAGGCAAGCAACCCGCGATGGCCAAGTGCACGAAGGAACAGTATAATGCCACAGGAGTAGAGGAAAAGGAATACAAAACGCATGGGTCTGGAATCAAAATATGACACAAAAAAGATTAACAAAACCAAAATACCGCCGGGGAAAAGATTTTCATAGGATATTCAAAACAAATTGCAGCAATTACTAAATATAGATTCATACTTTTTCATAAACAGTAAAAATTCAATAATATTAATTGATCACCGTACACTATGGCTCGTGATTGATAAATCGCATTCTCTAATTCTCAATGAATAGCCAGTTCTTTTAGTCGCAGATATCCCACTGAGCCAGGATGAATATAATTCTGTAAATTTAACAATGTGTATGGCTTATAAAAATAAAATCAACCAGAATGATTAGGGCAATTAGAGATGAAGCCTTTGAAAATTAAAAAAACGCTGAATTTTTTACCTAAGAATTCCCAGCGTCATTAACATCACCGTCATGAACAATCGGATAATCTTTTAAGGGTAGATTAAGTCCACAATTTACGGCGACTTAGCACACGAAAACACTCTTGGTCTAAATGTCACGTACCGCAACAATTTTCCATTTAATATATGTTCTGGCGTAAGAAATACATAACTGATCCATCCGATATGGCTTATTGTGCATTAAGAAGGAAATTATCTGTCTTGATCTTCGATTTTCACATCCTTACATTCTTCGCCTTGTTAATTTTCAACGTTTTCACGGCCCCCTGTAAAGGCCTTGTACCGCCTGAAACTTCCCGACTGCTTTCGATAAAACGGTATCTGCAGACGCGTCAAAGTTTGAAACGTTTCCGTAGCATTTTCACCACGCTTGTCTTTATTTGGTTCATTTCCAGGACATACTGAAATAACATTTCTCACAAGAACGCGTCGTAACAATAGATTAGTGACAGTGAAGAGTTGAAACTTGTACTGTAAGTATAATAGACGTCTGCCGCAGTGATAAGCACGTGGGGAGGGGGGTGCAGTGCCGCCAGAACGCGCGCAGCACATACGTCGTCATTACTTTTTAAAAATGATCTCGCACGTCGCAAGGTTTCATCTTTTCTCTTCGTCAGCCAAACTTTTGACCAATGGAACGCAGGATTCCACCAAGATAGGAAATTTAAGAACTCGGCTGCCTCCATGCATAAACCTTGCCATCCCCGTAAAAACATGAACCGGCCCACGTCCCTGGGAACGAAATTTCCATCAGGGGTCTCACGCACTTAACTCGCGTTCCCCGTGGACGGGAAGGCGAGGGGGTAGGGCGGGGAGGTGGTGGGTTGGGGGCGAAGGAGTGAGAGAGAAGCTATGCGCCCCACGCCATCTCCGTCCAAGGGGAGGGGAAGGCAGGGGGAAGAGGGGAGGGGTGGGGGAACAATCGCGGACCTCTCTTCACCCCCATTCCAATATCGCGCCCGACTCCTTTCCGTGCACGATTTCCCGAGGAATCAGAGTCAAGGACTTTGTCAAGGAGACGATAACGGGAGTGCATGGCAAGGAGAAGGGACGACAAGAGTAGGGGGAGAAGGGCGGGAGGGAGGTGGGGCAATCTCGAACTCGAAAATCTCGGCTCTTGAAGCCGTGCGAAGTGTGTCCTCGGGGTCACGTCGGAGGCAGTCACCGTGGAACGAGGCGACACGATCCCATCATGCCCCCCCAAACCATTCCCTCCCCCCCCCAAACCACAGCCTCGCCCCCCCCCCTCCCCGCCCCCTCCAGAAGCGCTCCTCCCTTCGACTGTGCCGTTGCCACTGTTTCGCGGGGGTTAAACCTCCACCACCCGCCACGTATCTCGCAAAAGTTTACAGGTGAAGGAGGTACGGAACCTTTCCTTACGGCGGAGAGTTGCATTAATCGCGGCAATTCCGAGACAGCCGAAAAGATTCGAAGATCACGGCGGCTCGGTACGCTGCATTCCTCGCAATCATTTTAAAGGCAAGAGCGCACGCGATTTATTTGGAACTCGCTGGGGCGGGGACAGAAGAATTGAGATAACACCTTACGGCCAAGCGGGGAAATTCGGAGCGAGAATTTAGTTCTATGTTGTAACCACTTCGCCCTTGTCGGACCCTCGGGTTTTGCCGCTTCAGGGCACTCGCGTATAAGAGAAAGGGAATGACAGCAGCACAATTTGAATCAGACGGTAGATATTCCTCGCTCTCTCCTGAAACCCTTCTATCTTCTCTCTCATACTCAAATATTTCCCATGGCACACAAATTACTCTCCTACCGATTAAAAGGATAGACATTTTCTTCGAATAAAGGTTCTGTCAAAAATTAGGCCGCTAGAGATAGTCCTAATGCAGACAAATTAAATCGAAAACTCATGAGGATTCACGAATAAAATGTAACACATCTTAAATATTAATGAGATAAAATAATTTAATGCGATATAAATTGACATTAATAATGTGGATTTCAATTAGATACAAGGCTATGGAAAAAATGATCATCAAAGTCTTTACTTATTTATACTAAAATCCATCGATTTTGGGAGCTATAGCGATATAAGCAGAAATACTAACAAGGTAACAACTTCGACGTATCTCGAAAGAATAAGCTAATTTTCACAAAACTCAACTGATAATTAAAATTAATATTACTTCAAACATTCGTTTAACCAAATTTCTTCACCTCGTGGCATCTACAGGGAATGTAATTAAACATAAAAATTATCACAGAGAGTTATAAGAGACGCAGGGTAGGAGATAACTCAAAACTTAGTTGAATCCTAGACACAGAACAAGAAAATTTACGAATAAACAGTCCACTAAAATAATCGGATAACATTTCTAATATGCTGGTAGTACTATTTTTTACGGTTTGACAAACCAAATATAACAAAGGTGTATTCAACGTAAGTTCCACAAGAAAATAATACGACACGCAGATGATCTTGACGTGCCAAAGACCTGAAGTCCAAGAACAAGACAATTAGATCTTCAGGGTGAATAAAGCGACAGGCAAAAGGCAACTAACAAGAGCGGAAGGCAATACACAATACAAACTTTAAGGTAGGTTGAAAAAAAGAGTAAGTAAGGGCTTCGGCTAAATGTTATGGAGTAAAACCTACCAGTAAATGAAATGGTGAAAACGCAAATAAAAATAATTACTTACATATATCTTTTACAGATGAATTTAGATGGCAAACAAACTTATTGTAAACCAGGGTTTTATCTCTAAAATATTCAGTATACAATAAAAAAATCCAACTACTTTCGCTCAAATAGATTTAGATACATTAATTGGCATTTTAGAGGAATAATTATAAACTTCGTAGTGAAAACTCTTGTGCAATTATTACAAACAAATAAAACGTAGTAAGCCACTTCAGAAGATAAGTTAGCCAGAATAATTCACGCAATAGAGTATAATAATAATATACGAAAATATCGCATGCATCGCAAGGGAGGTAAATGCATTAACTTTGTCGGGGACACATTACACGTGTCTATTTATCGGTATGATTTAATATTTGAACGGTTTATACGCGAGGAATCAATACCCCTAAATGGTGTCAAACGAAATTTATAGTGTACTGTCACAGTTGGCGAGGCATATATTTTTTAGGATTATCGCATGTATCAGTTGAGCGGTAAAAACAGGTAGCTCAGCCAATCCAGAGCGTCGTCAGTATCGGCTTTCAGTGCGTCAGTATCGGTCATCGGCAGTGAATCACTTGGAAGAACTATTCGACGGTCGCAAAATCAATCCATTTCGACGAAGTTATGACTGCAACATGATGCACGTATTTTGCTTTACGCTCCTCAGAACATTCTTCACGCACTGAAATTGAAACCTGGTCGATCGTCACTCGAACGTCGGTCATTCCAAATGTTTCCGGAGAGAATTTCGAACTCCACCAGCGATCGATAAAATAAAGTGGAAAAAAATGTAACGCCATTAAGTGTTGCACGATTCGATAAAACAAGAACCTCGCTAAAATATATACCATAAACTAAAAAAATAAAAAAGTTTTCCAATAGCTCGACATGGAAAACCACCACCCACACAACCTATAAAACATTTCACCACGTCGCTTCTTTCAACATACTCGTAATTCAATTTATCTTAGGATAAAGAGCTAATGAAATCAAAGCGAGAAGAGCGTTCATGAAGAGACTTCATGAATTCTACATTATAAACAGCCGTTTCATAAGTATTTTATACTTAAAATCCATTTCTCTCAATGATTTCACGAATTTAGTGCCGACATATTTTCTCCATATTCAAGTCTGCCTAAGCAATCCTCATCAATTTCACCCTCTAGGACATATTGGTCTCACGTCTCGGAATTTTTCAAACCTAAATTTAATGGTAATGGCGACGAGGTGCCAGCCAAAGACATGAACCTTCATCTCTGTGTTGTAGCGGCAAGGGATGATAATTTTTTTTTCGATTTTTCTACCAACAAGAAGAAGCAAAACATTGACAACTTAATGTATATCCCGACAAAATTGCATCTCCTCTAGAAAATTGCTCTAGTAGTAAAATTTAACTGCACTAACCAGAAACTAGCTCTGTAATTGGAACTAAGAACTATAGGTTACAACACTCGACAGGCTAACCCAATCTTGCTTCCAATATTTCCTTCGATATTAGAGGGTAAAACATAAAAAGTAACACTATTGGCCTTCGCAGTCCCGAGATACTGGAAACGAACACCGAAAAAAAACAACACAAATAATTTGCCGAATGGTGCTAAACTAACTGGTTTTCGTACAAGCTGAATAAATTTCGTTTACACTCAACAAAAAAAGAAGTGAATAATAGGATTTACTGATACCGATTTCAAATAGCAAAAATTTCTCCCAATGCAAAAGGGAATAGCTTATGAAATGGCAAACTAAAAATGTACACTAACGTCTCTCTCTTCTACCCAATAGATTGTATATCATGCAGAAAAACACTTCAGCGGTATGAATTGGTTAATGTTATGCTATTACGTCGTCAATTCTCACGTCAAATAACCGAGAGTTCAATGTAATTTATAAAACCCGAACTTCTGTTAACCTCCGTAGAAGTGCCAGAGTTAACAAAAAGTTAAAGCTATCCGAAGTTGCCAATCAGGGCCCTAGAAAAGTAGCCAACAGTCGGCTAGCTGTCAAGGATTTTTGTTTCTAGCACAACGCAGGGGGAATAGCAAGGTAGCTGGAAACGACTAGCAGCGAAATTCGATGTGTCATTTGAAGAGAAAACAGGCAAGCCACACTAGGGAGACATTTGGTCAATTATTTTCGGGTGAAAGTTTAAAAGAAGAGGACGCATTCTTGTCAACCAAGGCCGCTCGAATTTCAGCCGATCCCAAACGGTTCACGGTAGATTGCTCTTTCTTGTCATGGCACGAGGCATTGGGGGAGGTGGGAGGGGGGAAGAGGGGTTGAAAGGTAGGGCGGCGGGGGAGGACAAAGAGAGGGAGCGGGAGGGAGAAGAAAGGGCGTTAATCCAGGGGAGGGGGAAATACGGGAAAATAACCGATAGGTAGCTGGTCAGTTGTGTAGGAAGAAAAAAAACACGAGCGATAGGTTACATCGTTCGTCCGCACCGTGGGCGAAAATTCATTCGGCATGAAAATCGGTGCGGTAAAAGGAGTCGGGGAGTGTTTTGGTTGAGAGGTGGAAGAAATGGGGAGAGGGGGAGGGAAAGGCAAAGGGGAGCCCTCACGGTGCCTGATCACGAAAGTTTCCCAGCGCGCTAATGCATGGGGTAAGGGCTCAAGCGAAGGGGAAGAGGGGAATAGGTGGGACTTCAAGGGAAAGGGTGGGTGAGGGTGGCGAGGACGGAGAAACAGACACCGGTGAAAAGCATGGGATGACGTCATCCGAGAGGCAAGCATGGAGAACAATTTCGTCGGCCTATGTCTACTTCTTGAGTGTGAATTAATGCATAATATTTACATACACAATTTACCCTGCAAGAGGCCGCAAGGGTGCGTAGGAGGAGGTAGTAGAACACCCACCATGTAAAAGGGAGAGAATTGAATAGACTGAGAAGAAAGGGACAAAAAGTAATACACATTTTGGCGTCTTGCTCTGTTCTTGTTCACATGAATATTGCACGGGAAAAAGGAATCTTTATTCTTTCTTCCCAGGCGGAATTAGGAACCCCAAACTTTATGACAAAGTATCTATGTTACTATTTCCCTTCTGTCTGCTCTACAGATGTATTGGGGAGAGGAAGCAAACTTCTATGCGTCAAACTGTAACTCATGGGATCTGAATTGCTCTTTTTTTAGCCTTCCTAGTATTCTTCGAGCCGCCAACTGAACAAAATGAAATCATTTCAATAGCCTCTATACACTTCCTATTCGTAATCAGAAATTAAGGCAACTGAAGAAGGTAGTATGAAATTATGCCACCAGATGAAATTATGAGGCAGCATAAATTTAGTGAGCAAGCGGTGAAGAGAAATGTGGCGCTGAAGGCCGTGATGGAAGGAAGAATGCCAGTCAGGGAGGAAACTATTGAGGCTTTACGAATGGAATGAGTATGAATGAGATAAACATACCAATTGAAGAAGAAAATCGCGTGAAGTAGTGGGAATAAGTCTGAGGTTTTAGCGGTGCATACTTAATTTCTTAAAGTCAATCCAAATCTATAACGTCCCATAAAACACCCACTAGAAGCATTCTTTTTGGACACCCCAGACACTTGAACTACGGGTAAAAACTATGGATATATGGGCAAAAGGAGAAATTAAAGACACGTTTTGTGCGGGAGAGACATGGATATGCGTACAGGACCATCATTTTAGTACAAATAATCAGTCTGACTTGTTCGGTAAAATGTTTGTTTCCCAGTGTTAAGAAAAAGCAAAAAGTTAATCCCTATACTAAGATAGAGAATAGTTGATAATAGATGAATGCAAAGGGAAAAGAACAGGCATTTTGGACAAAGCGAACAGGTAGGTACTAAAGAGGGAAATCATGCAGAGTAAACTGATTGCAGTGCGGGAGGCAATGCTACAGATCCTTTCCAATATCATTTCAAACTAGCTCGGAAAATACTGAAGTCAGTCCTTTAGCCTCAGTCCGTGGTGCTCAGCCTCCCGATAAATGATAGCTCCGATATCTTTGATATCTACACTAACAGTAGCACTCCCCGCTGCTAATCCCCAACCTCATAATGACCTCAGAATATTCAAATCGTCGTTCACATACGTTAGCCAGAATGACTATAGTTTCACCGGCTATCATGCGTGTGTCTACAAGTGGACATCCACTTGGCAGGATAACCAGCGAAGCTGTTGAAAATGAAGCCAGTAAACGTAAACGAAGATCCGAAAATGTTGAGGTCATCATGCCAAGACCTAGGAAACCTACAAGGATATATCATCCAATCTCATACTCCATTAATGTATGTGGTACAGTCATCAATCCGAAGATTGATTTGCAGCAGCTCTCCACTCCACTTTCCTATTAGTCAACCGCTTCATTCCTACATAAGCGTTCATTTTGACGCCCTACAAAATTTGCCCATAGTATCACATCCTTGGTACTTCTCTGTATTTTTATCCTTTCAGTTCTTTCATTATTGCTTTGAACAGTCTGTTGTGCCGCAAAACGTGTCCAATAAGTGACTCACTTTTTCTTCTCAGAGTTTTCACCGAACGTATATTCTCTCCTACTCATCTTAGAACTTCTTCATAGGTGATTCACTCCATCCATTTGATTTTCGCTAGTATTAGTTAATACCACATATTTATTGCTTAAAATCTTTTTCGCTCTGATGCTGCTACTTGGTGCGATATACAGCAGCACAATACACTTATACCCTGATATGGAATAAAATAATTTTAAGCTTGCTTTTCTAAAAAATCGCTGGTGCTGTTTTATAAACATTTCATTAACTAGGACTTGAAGATACTAGAACTGTCCGCTAGAAAAATATCGCCTCGCTGTGGACCTGATGCGATGACCCTCTAAATGTTCCTAGGGACGAGAGTTGGATGCGTTACCACTATTCCACCTCGAATCATACTTTAGGAAGGGTATTTCATTACATTATTTAGTTATACATGAAGTGCTAACTATGAATCCTTGGATCCATGGAGCCATGGAAAAGAGAGTTAAAGAACGGCATGTGAAAAAAGGTATAAGGGTCGCTTTAGTACGGAGAGATAGAAAAAAACTGGGAGGAGGGACTGGAGTAGGGGTAGGAATGGAGCGAGGGCTTTGACAGGGAGTGGAGGGAGTCGGACGATGAAGGTGGAGATAGGAAAGGAGGAAGCGCGAGAGGCAGCCAGGGAAGAGGAGAGTAACAGGAAGAGGGCGGGAGGCAGCGGGGGGGAGGACACAGCTTCCGCCCCCGCGGTGATCCAGCCGTGGGGAGGAGGAACACGACAGGGAGGAAAAGAGAGGAGGCAAATGCAGGGATCACATGCGGGGGAGGGGGGCAGTGGGGAAGGGAGAGAGAGGAAGGGGTGCTGGAGGAGGGAGGGAGGGACCCCAGCGAGGAAAAATGTAAATAAATAAACGAGAGGAGTGGGACGAACGGAGATGATGGAAGAGAATGGGGTGTGAGTGGGGGGGGGGGGGGGGGGGGGTAGGGGATAGGGGGAGGGGACGACCACAAGGGAAGTGGGCGTGTAAAAAAGCTTGGATGAATAGACGAACGAGCATATCGAGTTTATCACCCTGCGTCACCGGTGCGCCTACGGAAAAGAGGTGAGCATCGATAACTGTGTTTCGGGCGTATGCTTGGCCTGCCGTGCATTAGCCGTGGGTGCAAGCGCGGGGGGGGGGGGGCGGAGAGAGGGAAAATACTGCATGGGAACGCAGTTCACGAGACCTGCGAAGGAGGGAAAAAAGAGAATTCAACTTAAAGCGGCGCGATCGACGCTTTTCCTGTAGGAGGAAGAATAGTGGCGATGGTGCGACTTCCGCCGGGAGAGGACACAAATCACCTCTGCTGGACCACAGCGACTTCCACTGCGAATCGACGCGGGCAATTTATTTCCAATGATGCACTAAGACGAAGAAATGGCATAACCGTCACTGACAAACCCACGGGTACGGCATGAAATGGCATTAAGGGACTCGAAATTTAATTTGAGGCCGAAAAATGGCAGTAAACATCGGGAATCGTTCATAGGAGAATTGTCTGGTGATGGCATGGGGGAAAACGAATGTGGATCGGAGAAATCTAGTAAGGTCTATACTCGTCTAACGTAGATTCATAGCGGTGGGTGATTGTAACCACTTGCATTGCGTTTGAGTGCCCCTTGTCTTTTTCGCTAAGTAGTTATGTTTTCCTTTCTCCCTCTCTCGTTGCCTCCCTCTCTTCCCCTCCGTCCTTTCCCTTCACCCCCTCCGCTTCTACCTCCCCTACATGCCACACAGGTCTGCGCCAGGAAATTTTGCGGGAGCTATACACACATCGTTTATTGGACAGGTATTTGGAAACGCTAGTGCGAAAAAAGGACTTTTGATTCCAGAATTGAATACATTGATTCGTGAGCCGGATAACAAAACTTAGCACACCAACTTATGTCCTCTCCAGATTAAGCTTCAGAAATAGCATTAAAGCGGATAGTAATCTGGTCCCAGAAAATTAGAACACGATTAACTGAAAAAGGTTAAATCGAGTGTTTGATAAGCCCAAAATAATACCAGGACCTCACGTCGGCCGTATCGAGAAGGCGAGTCAACCGCAGGAGAAGTCTTCGATATTCAGGGCGGGAAGAAGGAAAAAGGGGACTGGGGAAGGAGGGATTCCAGGAGTAAAATAAAAGAAAAGCCACTTAAGGAAAGGGTGGAAAGAGCGTGTAAATCGGCTTTGTAGCGATTCGTCGCGAGAGGGACTCGTAGACGGGAAGCGAGGATGGAAACGAAGGAAAAAAAGACGCCCTAGAGAGAACATGAGCTGATGAGAGGGGAGATGTGAAAAAAACTTGGGGGAGAAGAAATCGGCACGAGGACCGCTGCTCCTCCAACCAGACCGCCTTAAAGACCCGGCTGTCGCCCGTCATGTGACATCCGCCCACACTACGGGAACCCTTTCCAAACCGACCCACGTCCGCATGGGACCATCGCGTCACCACTGCGCACCGACCGCCCACCGCCACTGCCGAAGGAGTGACTCGGAAGAAACATAGGGAGAGGAAGAAGAAAAAAGCCAACCCAAGTCTACGAAGGGAATTTTTTCACCCACCGGAAGTGATGGAAACGAAAGCTATGCGAAGCCACGACAAACTTCTGAACGAATGGCATAATCCTGAGTGGAAAGATTAAATCTGTCTAATTCAATAGTAAACATGTACACGCATTTGATTTACAACATTGGGTTTCGTTTGAGGAATGGCTTCATCTCTTATTTTTAAACCAGTCAATTCAACAATAATTGATTCAAGTCCACGAATTAAAACGATAATGCAGAAATAATAATACACAAAAACTACTTTCGTCCAGGATATAGCGGTAGAAATTTTTGACATTCGAATAATTAGCAAGGAGGGAATCTGTTACGCAGTGCCTATTAGAGTACCTCCTGTTGCCTCGAAAGAATGTATAGGAGACTTAAGTCGTGGAGTCTCCACGAATGCAACGGTGCCTCCATAGTCACAAAATCACCGATGGTCGTAAAAAAATATCCAGATCGATAAAATATGGGAAAAATGATATGCGATAGAGGCAAAATGCACAATTGTTTCGTAAAAATACATACTACCATGCCGTTTCCCTTATTATTAAGCACGGGAAAAAAGGCGAACAACCTGTTTGCAGACCACTGGAAGTGTTTCACTTACTACTTCTACACTTCCCAATCCTCGTACACGACATATTTGAACATTTTGACACCTTAAAGTATAAACACACTTGTTTCCTTGAATCTTATATTACTTCTCTGTATAATCTCTTAAATACACGCATGATGGCATTTGCCTACTCCTTCCTTACACACCATTCAGTCTTTTATTAATGTTTCGTTTTCGACTTTCACCTAATCTCTCCACGAAATCAAACCAACGAAGCGTACTTCTTTTATGGTTTTCAATTACCGGAACATTCAATCTACATTCCTTAACTTCTAGCTTACCCCCCACTCTATTTCTTATGCTGTTATCGCAAACAACCACCAGCTATCGATGATAAAATGCATTGAGCATTTTATCATCGATTAATTAATGCATTAATGCTTCCCGCATATCCACATTTCACTTCCATGTTAGTATGTACCTCTTCACCGATGAATAGCAAGAAAGCGAATAGCAAGAGTTATAGGACCACTCGCCGACAAAGACGACGTTAAACCGCCTTCCCAAGGCATGCAGTGAACAATTTTTAGGAATGGAAACCGAAAATGTACACAAGGCCCAAGCTTCACGTTGACAATATGAGAGTATGAAACGTAAAAATAATCACGAAGTAAGAGAATTGAGGGAAGTATATGGTTTAGTTATAATTCTAGTGCGAGTAAAGCATATTGAATAAAGAAAAATAAATGCACAAACAAAGGTTTCTCACTCACGAACTGAGCAAAAAGAAGGCAGTTTTCCCAGGTTATAAATCATCTGAAATTCACATTCCGTATTACTCAGCAAAATTACGAGAAAACTGGTACAATGAAGTCACGGTGTGACTTCTCACTATATTGTATCCTCATCTCCCGATAAGCAAAATTAGTTATTCGCTAATTTCATAATATCTAAGCATAAGTGCTTCATTTTTAAAGTCCATTACCTCACATAATTTGCATTTTTCTTTCAAATTCATATGTTAGAATTTTCCCGGCTGAGAGTCACAAATTAACTCATACTATGGAATCATGAAGTTACTCCTTTATGCAAAGTTGAAACCTTAAACCGTTTATACTAATTATTTCATTGTATAATCCAATGCAATAAAGGTAAAAAAATAAATGTCTTTAAAATCGGAACGCATCGGTTAAGTGAAATACCATCCGTGAGGGAGTGTGCATGCTTCGGAAAGAGCAAGGTATGTGCATTAAGTGTCCACACAAGAGATTCGCGTTCTCGGGAATCAATCGAAATTGCCGCTTTTAAGTGCGCGGAGTTTTAAAATTCAAAACCGTTGAGGGAGAGAGGTGGGATGGGGAGTTCAGAGGGAAAAGAGGAAGGGAGCAGACAGCATTTGACGCCACTCTCACCCAAAGGTCACAACACTATTATGTTCAACAAAAAAATGCATATTAATTAGACAAGTAATTGGTCCTCGGTCACACTAGGAAAAAACTTTTCTCCTAAATAAGGCATCTCGACAATCTCTTTCCAGCTCCGAGCCGAACCCAACTGCTAACTGCGGAGTGCAATTCTGCGAAGGGAAAACCCCGCCCTCCAACTGAATGCGCCCGCGCCGAGTACGCTGGAATGACGAAATAGCATTCATGATCTCCAGCCAGCCTAGAGAAACATGCACAGGGATGTAGGATTTGCGAGGCTGAAAATATATGGATAATGAAGCATCAAGGTCAGGAAGTCATTGCGGCTGAACTAAAAAATTGGCTTTTTATGCGCGATCAAGTAGCATCCACGATTCACATACTCGAGTTCAAAATGTGGAAAAACCTTACACCTGAACTTAATCTTTTTTATAACCGGTCTCCCCTAGCTCCTGCTCATTTATTATCATTCAGTTTCTCTACAGGGCTGCTTTCAAGAAACACTACTTGACTATACTGCATGTGATGATCATAACTCATGCACGTGGTTAGTGACAAGCACGGATCAGAGAGAACATATGACATCAAAGAGAATGTCATAAAGATGCTGAGAACTTCAATAGAAGAAGTCACATTTTCTTAGTACAAGTCTTTTTTATCAGTGACATGGTCCACGAATTTCATCAGTAATCTACCAAGTAAATACAAGATAAAAAATGTCATTCCTCGATTAGAAATAATAAATGACTGACTTTTTCAGTTCAATTTACGTTAGCAAAAAGAAAGAAACCTCGCGTGTGTGACATGTTTAACTGCTGCATTCAAAGCGGGACTTGACATCACTGTTACACAAGTCAAGTCATCGAATGAGGAGGTAATGTAGAAGCTCGCGGAGAATAAGGATATGAGTGATTCACAGTAAAAAGGAAAGGAAAAGGAACCCCAGTTTGGGAGGATGTCATATATATTTACAGAGAGTTTCCCATATTCATAAATAGTCGCATTTCACAATTTCTTGCAGAAGTGATATGATACGCGTTCGTGAGATTTAAATCAAGAGAATATAGAAAGTATATACCAGGCAGGTAGCACGCCAGCAGTCCGAACGAGGAAGGAATGAAGATTGAAGGAGGCAGAGGAGGGGAGAAGGGAAGTTCGGGTGTGAGAGAAGTGAAGGGGCCGTCGGGAGGGAAGTTATGACGAACTGCGAGTAGCACTCAAAAGATGTCGGCGTCACACCCCATCTCGCGGCAAAAGAAAAACAAAAATTAAGGAAAAGGGGGAGGAGGACACGGGGGATGTGGGTGGTTGGATGTGGGGAGGAACTGAGAGAGAGAGAGAGGAGAAGAAGAAGAGAGAGAGTACTCCCGGAGCGGGCGAAAAAGAGAACACGGGGGAAAAAAGGAACAAGGCTCCTTACACAGTCTGAGAGGTGGCCTGTTTCCAACCCCGTCCCTCCCACAACACCTCAGCCTCTCTCTCTCTATAACTCGTATAAAGCAAGACGCTACGGCGAGGAAAAACATTCACGCGATAAATTCACAAAATTACTCCGGGGGTGTTATGTCCGTCCCCTCGGAAGGTGGCAAGGGAAAGGAGTGGAGAGGTGAAGGGGTGTAGCGTGTAAGTAAGGGGCTTCCTCTCACGGGTTTGGGATCCTCCAGCCCTTTGCCATTTACCTTTTCCCTCCCCTTAGCCCCAACCTTCAACCTTCGCACGACACAGAAATCACTGCTCTTCTTCAGGGGGAGTCAGTCGCTTTTATTCATCCCACCTCCTCCTCCTCCTCCTCCCTTCCTCACCAGCGCACTTTCTCGCATCTTCACCCACCCCTTGCCTCCTCCTCCTCTTCCACTCCCCCCCTATCCACCCACCCACTGAACTCCTCTCATCCATCTTCACTCTTTCACTCCCGAGGATTGAAAAATAAAATTACGGGCGGAGACCTCATCTCGCGAGAGGGCAAAAAATCTCCCTTCCTCACCGCTCTCCTCCTCTCACCCGAACAGAGAAACAGACATTCATCACACACACCGTGAGTATATTCATCACACACCCCATCTTTTCCCACCCCGTCACATACACGCGCCTTATCCCTCTCGGAATAAAAAAAACCCCTCCTTACGTCCCGTCCCACGGAAGTTAACTCGCCGGAAAATGAAGAGCGGCCTTGATCCCTCGCCATATACCACACCAGTAGTGGCGAGGCAAAGGACTCCCACCACCCATAATACTCTCTCCCTCCACCAGTCCTCCACGGTTCGCTAAAGCCTTTCGGATCTCGAACTCCGCCCGAAATCGTATTCGCATACACACACAAACACCCGTTTCCCTTTACCGAACGAAAATCCCGCGCGCTGTGCTTTCAGGACTCGCCCGTGCCCACGTGTGCGAGCACGAATCACCTCGCATTCCGCAGACGTCAGCCAATAAACTTCTCCTCCGCCGCCCGGATCCCTTTCATCTTCACCCCTGAACCCTAGCGCATAAACCCACGCGGCGCCGAATCCCCAACCTTTCTCGTCCACCTCCAATCCCACCCCGACCGTACACTTTCCCTTCCCTCGCTGTCTCCCCCGCTGCAGGTACAGACTCGTATAAACACCGGCGTGTAGGCGTCTGCGAACGAGAGAAGGGGGGAAGTTGGGTCTTTCACGCGCATCGCGCTGTAAGACGAGATGGTTCGTTCGCGAGAGGCAAGGCGGGCGGGAAAGCGAGAGTTAAGGGGTGGGCGGGACGGGAATGCTTCATATTCGAGGGAAAGAGGGGAAATGGAAAGGCGTGGGTGGGGGTGGGTGCCTTTACAAAATCTCCCCTAGCTCGTCACCCCTAACCCTCACCTCAACCCCCCCCCCTCCTCCCACACAGACACCACACAGCCCCGCCATCGATCGCCGACCTAACCAGGTCACCTCAAGTCCCGTGACCTTGCAAGCCTCGCGGATGTTACGTGGGGGAGGCAGAGGCAAGTCAAGTACCACGGGGGAGAGGGCGGTGTAAGGGGTGGCAGAGGCTGTGGGGGAGGGAGGGAAGGGGTTTCAGAGGCGAGAGAGTGATGAGGCGGGGGAGGGATGGAGAGAGAGGTCTTGGGAGGGGGTTGGAAATTGAATAGGGAGCGAGAGAGGGCGCGCGCCAACTCTTAACAGAGGGAATAGACGGGGGAGTGGGAGAGGATATTGCCTCGGAGCGATTTATATTAAAAAAAGAAATACGAGGGGGGGGGAAGAGGACACGGTGAGAGAGAAAAAATACACCACCACCACCCACCCACCCCCTTAGCTACTTCCTTCCGCCACCATTCGGATGAGGAAGACGCGAGGAGTTACATAAAAAAAAAGCAAGGACTCCAACCGAGCCGCCACCCACCTCCTTCCATCTACTCGAGGGATTCTTTCTTTCCCGCTCCTCTTATCTTTGCTGAAGGAGAGCCCGTGCTTTTTCGTGTCTCTTCCCGTCTTCGCACGGACGGCGACCCGAAAGGACGAGGAGCGCAGACAGAGAGCGACGATCCACAGAACGACGCTGGCAGCGTTCGGGCAGTCAGAAGATTCGCGCGGAAAGGTCGACGATCGGTTCACGCAAAAAAACGCCAAAGAGATCGAATGGATGGCTGTCCCTTATTTTTCATTTTGGTAGAATTGGTTATTGACCACTTTAATTAATGTAATCTTTGCTACCATTGTCATAGCAGGAAAGTTGATCTCACCTTTAGGCACTAAATTTGCGAATGTTAACTCTTTTATCTTTGTATTATTATAACTGGTATTAACTGTTTTCATTGCATTGTTTTGTTGCCCTGATGATGCTTTAATTAAAAGACGAAACTTTCGCAAAAAGGAAGTTGAGATTTAACAAAATTACATGACCAACTCTCAATAATATAAACGAATACATTATTTTTTATTCCATTTTCGAAGACGAAAATAAAATAAAACAGCGGAACTAGAAAAAGAAATGTATCCTAGAAGAGGAAATAAAACATCAGCCTTGAGTCAAACGAGTCTAGGTGAGAGTGCTTTCCTTTTTCCTTCGACTGCTTGACCCTGAGACCTGGCGATTTTTATTCACCGACAGTCATTTTTACCATTTACGCGGACCTCCACGTAGATCTGGAAACTCTAGGGAAAAAGCAATCAAGCCCAAAAGAATGTCTCATGAGGAAGCCCCCCCCCCCCTTCTTCCTTTATCTTCTTGGAAAACTAGTTTTCCGTTCTTTCTTTAAAAAACCTACGGAATTCTTTCCCAAAATGCATAAGGAACTCACAGCGCAGGAATTTAATTAACAGAGACAGCCTTCAGTGAAGGTAATTTAAGATGTGGAATTCCAAGAGACCATAAAAACAAAAAATACCGAAGGCAGGACCCTGAATCAATACAAAACTAGTTTCACAGTCCATACGAAAACCTACTCATTAATTCATTGCAAAAAGCTAATAGAAGGTATTTAGTGAGTGGACTTTGAAAATTACACCACCTATCGACTAAAAATAATGGAATGATTAGTCATAAAATTCTTACGTTTAACAGTACATGTGAAATCTACACCTACGATTATTAATAACCTCTTGCACTAATGATAGGTATAAATTAAATAGCAGGTAATCTACCTCAAACACAATAAACTATGAGAAATATTAAGGAAATAAAAATGTGGGACAATACTATCGGAACACAACAATAAGCATGCATAAACTTTTAAGCAGGAATTTCAAGCGACATGATACACTTAAATAGAAACCTCTAAACGAAAACGCCTTACATAATATAAAAATATATTTAAAGTTTTTACCATTCTCGGAAAATATAAAAAATTGCATGTGTATCACTACCTCCGTAACAAGAAAAAAAGAGACACACACAGATATTGAGAATTTATCACGAGGGCCGATAGTGTAAAGGTAACAGATAACTTCCTCTGATAAAAACGTATGAGGATGGGTAATTTCCACTTCAAATTGATCATCACACACACACACACACTAACACAGAACAGAAGGAATTTCGTATCTCTTACATTATCTCTAATATCCACAGCACAGCCCCAAAAAAAAACAACTAGCGCGTCTTTACAATTTGAGGGAAGAATAACACAAAGTATAATTATTATATAGCGTGTTCTAACGTAGTTTTACCCAAAAAATAATTTTTATCGGCTTTGATGCAAAATAATTCATAGTTATACGCCGTAACCGTTTGAATTAAACATATATCAAGCCGAGTTTTTCATTACACTTGAAAATGCACAAATAAAAAAGAATACGGCATCAGAAGTTTCAATCGTGAAACAAAAACAAGAAAAGATGTACACTCAGAAGATGACCGCCCCGGAAAGTAAAACATCTTGCAATAGTGACGCAGACATTATTGAGATCGGAAAGGGATTTCGCTTGCATGCGGCAACCAGGGCAAGGGATACGAATTGAGAAATAAATGATCTATGAGGAGCTTTAAAAAAATGTCATGCTATGGTGTTAATTTGGCGATCAAAAACTTTGGCCAGGATTGCAAACAAAAGTATCGTGAGCAATTCATTGCACAACTATTGTCTCCACTTGTTATAAGAATTAATATGCACCCCAAAAACGGTTCTAATGTACATACGGTAACTGGAACCTATCACGTGAACCAAAAAGATCCCAATAGGCCCACAACACAAGGGATACTTGAGAAAAGAGTGAGGAAAGGGACTCGACATGGTCTGGCTCAGCCAGAAAGCGCCGAAACCCGATTTCCAAAGGTCGGGAATCTCTCCAAAAACGCTCGCGAGTGCATAACCCGCCGCGGCGACAGAGGCGAGGAAAGCTGACCGCAAAACGTTATGTGACGATAGACGCCGCTGAGACCGATCGGATAACTTATCCTGGAAAATAAAGAGGAAAAACTTGCGACACACAGGAAACGACAAGGGGGAGTGGGGAAGGAAGGTGAGGGGTAGGAAAGGTGGAGTAGGGAGGGGGGTGTCGCAAAGAAGACAGGGGAAAAAGGGTAAGGGGAAGGAATTGAGACCGAGCCTGACCTTTCGTTCGGAAATTCGGATCAATGTAAAGCAAGGTGAGGAGAGAGCTAAGGAGACGACGACGCAATGCCTTTTGTGTCCGCGCCCAGCGGCGATTCGAGCAAGAAAACAGAGGACGGCCGCCAACCGTCCCTCCCTCCCACCACCTCTCTCCCTCCCAACCCCTCACCCACTCTCCCCACACTTTCTACGACTCATCTGAAGCGTGGTCACCATCTTCACGGGGTCACGTCCCCGAGCAAGCACGAGAGCTTTAAAGGGGAGGGATTGCATCCACATATTCACGTAGTGCCCAGAGAGGCGCCACGGGGGCGTACGGCATGGGGTGTTTGTAGGGTTGCCTGGAATACTTCATTCCAGGCAACCCTATTTCCGATAGTATGGAAATAATTTCACTTTGTAATATTCCACAGAAAGTGGAATATTACAAAGTGAAATTATTTCCAAACAATCACAATGTAGTTCCACCAACTTACGCCTGAAAATTTGAAAAATAACCCTACTTCCATTACAAAGGGTAAGAAATTCGGGAGGATCCCCAGAGGGATTACGATAATAGCACGATTCTAAATACCACCAAGTGCGTATTATCAATGAATAGGAAACATGAATCCCATAATTTCATTTGAAATTGTATTATTTTCCATCATGTACCAATCATCTACAAAAAGAAATGTCGAGATACTTTTACATATACTGTTGTAACAGTAGCATATAAAGTGAACACATTTATGCGTAGCAAACGATAAAAAAGAGAAGAATGTTTTATAATTCTTATATGAACTTATAACAGGAGGAATATGCCTCTAATCGGGAGGCAGGAGGTTTTAAAATTATTGTCCAATTCGAAAAGTTTCCGTAGAATCCGGGAGAGGTGGCAACCGTAGGTGTTAGGATACCAGCCATTTTTGTGCTATTGTTAATGAATAAAGCGTTCCTAATCAATACAGGGTGCTGCATTCAAATTGATGGATGACTTGTTGCACATCTATTGTGTTCATGAACTGTGCGAATGAAAAAAGCACTTGAACTAATCTGAACATCGCTTACTTAATTCATAAGATAGGTAAATACTATTTTTCCCCACGTTTCAACCTTTCTGCTATTGAATACCATGCAGTTTTAACTTCAAATTACAAAATAAATGGCGTGGAAAGGTAGAATTTTGTTGTTTTTCATATCGACCAGAGGACACGTTTTTCTCTAAATAGTCAGAATACGAAATGATTGGCAAATAAAGTACAATTTACGGTTGAACCCCCATGAAATGAGAGTGACCTGGGTGGTGACTGTAAAACACTGTGAGGGAGGAAGGCGGAAGACTCAAAGGGTCGTGCAGGGTACACCAAGAGTATTCTCCGATGGGGATACGCTGGGACGAGGGCAAGGTATAATTTTTAGGGATGACTTTATCCGAAAACACGCTCTCCCGCGAACACAAGAGGAACAGGACACTTCCAAACGGATACTGTTACAAAACGGAGACTCGGATTCCAATAACTCAGGCGAACGGCTCAATTAATTCATGCTTTAAGCTTATTGATACAGCAAGAGGGACCTGTAAGGTGTCTCCTTTCTTGCCGGGGGACAAACAAACGCGACGATGAAATGGGTCGGAAAAGGAAAATCATGACGCAGGCTGTGCGAAAATGAATATCAATAACCTTTGACAATACTGTCAAAAACAAGGAAAGGGCACTTGTTGAGAAGAGATTCAAAATATAACTTTCCTTTCATAGCCGATGTAACTAACAATAAGTTGAAGCTCCATAACATCTTGTTTCAGTTATTTTTCCATCAATTGAGTATTATTTATTGAATTTTGGGCATCACAGAGGAGCCTGAATAAACTACAACGAAACTTTAAACAATAAACGGAATAGCTAGTTTGCCGAAATGTGGTTTCACCACAGGACCCTGACCGAAACATACATGAAACTAGGAAACAATGAAAAGGAGTTAAATGCTACGAAGATATCTGTATATTCCCTTCAGCTTCAAGGCGATTAACGCAATGCACAACCTTCACCCTGTTTCGAATTCATGCCGCACAAAATAGCGGAATTAAGTACCCAATGAAGGCAACCGTGTACGACAGATGAGGATTTAGCGAGGGCGGCTCCCGACGAGAATCGTCGTAATTGTGAAACGAAAAAAGTTTTTCTCGGGCGGCGGATGTAAAGGAATCATTGTGCGCACGCGCTTCTCTCTTGTTTCAAAACAAACTTTGCCCGTCCGGGCACACACGCCGGGGGATTCGCACACGTATATACACACACACACACAGTTGAAAGCATGAATGACAACGTCAAAAGGCACCCGAATTGATTGAATGAGAGCACCGCTCCAGCTGAATTGTCTTTTACGGAGACATTCCATTTGGCATACTAACACTGGAAAAAATATTTTCCTAATTAAGGCTATATGGCCGGCAACTTCGGAATTACAGTTACTAAAAGGATAATTTGAAAAATTTAACAAAAAAAATAAAATCGACCGGCGGACCCTATCAGATGTCACCAGGGCGCAGTATTCACTGCGGTAAACATTGATTGGGTTTTCCAGGTCCAATTATGTTACGTTGCAGTGATATATGCTGAAATTTTTTAAATAAATAAACGATTAGTGTATATTTATACACATTGTAAAAAATCCTCAATATCGTTAACTATAATCTAATTTATAAAAGAAGCCTTTTAAGGTATTAACGTTAATAATCTGTGACAGACAACGCGACGCACATTAACTGTAGTTCACTGAACGCTAAGAGAAACATTTTGAGCCAAGTCTCAAAATGAATTAATTGTAATTGCACCACATAATTATTGAATATGTAATAAATAACAATCGATTTTCTTTGTTTCAAACGAAGAAGGTAAAAAATATGCGATTATGATGTTGAATATACAACTGACAATCGCATCCCAGAATCGCAGAGAACCCAGAAAATCACATCCACCAATCCCGCTTGGGAATTTCGTACCCGGATTACAGCTACAATAGATATTTGCGAAAGCTTTTGGGGAAATCAAAACTAACACTAGCACGACCCAAAGTAAGAGAGACTCAAGTGTCCAAATAAACAACAAACAAATAGGAAAATAAATGCCACCTGATGAGTTGACCATTCGAGCAAATCAATCAGCACGTATATGAATAAATATAAGGGCAGAGCATGGGGTGGCCTAGTGGTGGGTAAGAGCGCTTGACTACTGATCGAAGGGTCACGGTTTCAAATCTCCGGGTGAAGCCTTTGGACGTCCTCGAACGAAAAATCCTCGGAGTGCGAGGTGGCCCAGGGAAAGGAACTGGTCCCCCTACCCTGAATGTGTACAGTTAACACGCCTGTGGCTTAGTCCGTGGTGAGCTCTACCCTCAACTATCCAAACCAACCTTCGGGTTGAATCACTGAGTGAGTAGGGTAATGGTTAACAGTTGAAAAGCGGGCAACATATTTTATTTTTGACTATCAATTCCTCAATTAATACATTACTCAGTAAATTTATTAAGAAAAAGTCATTTAAATAGCTAAGAAAAGTGGTAAATAAATGTAAAAAACGAAGCACATAACTGAAGAGTCACTACACACTACATGCTTTTCTACCAAAATAAAGAAAAACATCTACAAGGAGTGAGAAAGCCCATTAAGGAAATATTTACTCCGCTGGAGGGCCCTGTCGTTGTCACAGAAAAGCACCCGCACGATCAAGTAATCCACTAAACTCTACAACGAACAGAGGAGGAAAAATATGGGCTCGCGGATATAGTGCACACTTCCCTACCTTCAGCTCAGAGTGGACAATAATTCTCGGATTTGCACAAAGCGGCTGTCACAGACAACCAGGAAATATTTGAGCGACTTTCTCGAGCCGCTGTTTGTCGGGAACCCGTAGGAAAAGCACGTGTCGATCTCCGGGGGCGGTAGGGGAGAGTAGGCGCGGGAGAGAAAGAGAGAAGCAAGAGGAAGGACAGCGAACAAACGCACGTCCCGGACGACAGCCTCTGCACGCGTGGCTCTGCGGAAAGTGTCGCGGGAAGAGCGGTCGGCTTTGGCGCGATGACGGCACGGGAGGTATCGGCGACGCCGGCTGTAGCGTCGGGCCGGCTGTCTCCGTTCCTCCTCGCCGCCGGGACGCTCCCCGCACGGCTGTCTCGCCGGGACACAAAAAAAACGGCTCTCGAGACACAGCTGACCGACTACTCAATCTTCCTTCTTCCCGCCACGAGAGAGGCAGAGATAGAAAAAGCTACTGAGAGGCACGGGATGCTGAAGATGCGATCCTTAAGATGTCGCGATAACGACGAGTCCGGCCAGAACTACTACGCACTCGAATTCGCCACCAGACACACAATCTCCTCCGGAGACGGTGGGAGTCCTGGGATACCGACGAGGAACTTTACGATCGTAAGGTGTGGAAGTAGTAACGAGCCGTGGTTCAAAGTAACACGTGCTTCGGCACGTCCGCTCCAAAGAAAATTCGTCGCGAAAACAAACTTCGCCCTCGCACGCAAGAGCACACAACAAAACAGGCAGGGACACACGGACACAAAACACAGAGGACGCAAACACATGACGATATTTAAGGAAAAAACCATGACAGACAGGGACGACAACATCAAAAAACGAGAAACTGGCTCCAGCAGGGCTTACCTTAGACGGCCGGCCCTGGATTAAGGACGGAAGACGACAACACACCTAGGTCACAACAAACACGCCGACATCCCCAAGCACACAAACACTTCCACGGTCAGTCTGACGGCACCTCAAAACAATAGTCTGGGCGAGTAAAAACATTCCTCGTGGGTCCACACGTCGGGAAAAGAATACGCGCCAAATTCAGGGGGGGGGGGGGATAAAAATCCACCGGCACAACGCCGTGTCGGCGAAAAGTTTTGCTTTTCGTCGGTGGGAATGTAAGGGGTGGGCAAGCGGCTGAGGGCACGATTCCAACGTGTAGGTATATGCTCTCTCCACTCTGTTTCGTCTTTCCACTCGGATCCTCCCCTTTCGGACACCACACTAAAAACACCCCTCTTACGGTCGAAGAAGATGCCACCACCGAAATACGAGGTCCTCCCCTCACCTGCACGGCGGCTGGAATCTGTGTGAGGAGGAACTCTGCTGCGAGGGAGGAGAAGAGAGAAGAAACTCCCCCAGATGATGGTGGTGGAGGCGACGATGATGATGATGGCCGCGTGTGTGCGCCTTTGTGTGTGGATGTGTGTGTGTGTGGGGGTCCGATCCCACTCTCTTCCTCTCCCCCTCGCTCTCTATCTCTCTCAAACTCTCCTCCACACTGCTTCTCATCGATTGGTCGATACGTGGCCGTGACGTCACCCGCGCCGGGAACCAATGCCGAGCCGCCTCCTTACATAATGGCAAGGGCAGGCGAGAGAGAGAGAGCTGAGGGAGGGAGGGTTGAGAGTGGAGGAGGAGGCGGTGGAGGGGTGGCCGGGGGAAGAGGGGAAAGTGTGGAGTGGGCAGGGAGGGAACATGGCCGCCAGCGCCGAGTCAGCTGGTGAACACCCGTCGAGGGGAGAGAGGGAGAAGGGGGAGGGGCGGGGGGAGGTTTTCGTGGTGGCTGGGCAGGAGGGGGTGGTGTGAATGCATGTGAAATGTGCTAGGGTGTATGTGTGCGGAAAGAAAGTAAAGGGGTGTTCGAGTGTCTCGCGGGACGGAGGAGGCAAGGTTGGGAAGGTACAGGAAAAAGGCTTAAGTGTGGAGACGGAGGAGGTTAAGAGGAGATGGGGGGAGGGGCAGATAGGACGCGGGTGGGGGGGTGGGAGGAGGGAAGGGGGGGAGGTTCTCGGAGCGCGGTGTTGTGATTCCATTTTACGCGGTTCAGTTGGTGAAACATCGCTTTCGGCACGTTACCTATTGCAACGCCCACGCCGGGAGAAGCCGAGCTACACACCAAGCCATCCTCCCACAAAATTTCCCACCCCCCTGGAGGGAAGGGGAGGCGGGTAAAAACATGTCACCCATCGCCTAATGCGCCACGTAGGGGCGGAACGAAATCATGACGGCGGAAAGACCATGGCAAAATTTTCAGGCACGAGAGAAATTCGGGAAACCCAGTCGATTACTTCGATTACTCAAGTACAGTGGTCGGCAAACCGCGGCTAGCGAGCCACGTGCGGCTCTTTGGCCCCTTGAGTGTGGCTCTTCCACAAAATACCATACGCGGGCGCGCACGCACATTGCGATTGAAACTTCGTGATGACTGGTTTTCTTATTTCTATTTTTACATATTTTGTTGGTATTTATGTGTCTTTATCTTAAGGTGAGTGCTCTGAAGCAACTTATTGAGAAAACAATTCCAGAAAGATAAAATGTCAACGCGTATCGTCAAGTGGTATCTTTGCATTGTTCTTTACAATGTATTACTTCCGAGCGCGTGTCCCCGTACGAAAGACTAGAATTGTAGTTAAGATCCGCACCCTTGCAGTTGGCAATTCCACCTGACTCTGCCCGAAGCCCATTGCCTCCCCTACAAGATTCCCCAGAAGGAAGAAGGCGCATTTAAGTTTCAATCGCGACGCGCGCGATCCATGCACGAATTCAGTGTGCCAGTCAGTCAACAGTCTCATTTTGCAGCGGTTAGTGCTAGTCGCGTCCGCAAATCGCGCGCCGGAGACAAAAGTAAAGTACCTACTCGAAGCATAAAGTTACCTGTATTTTTCCAACCATCAGAAAATCCTACAGGTATTTTTATCATCAATTTAAGAATTGTAATTATTTTGTGTTGGCATTATTATTATAAAATGAAATATTTTTAGGTGCCCTGTTTGGCATGGCTACAAAGAAGAAGCAAAGAAAAACGGGAGACGAAAACCGTGAATTTAAAGTTGAATGGACCGAGACTTTCGCGTTTATTCAAAACTTAAATGGCCTTCCGACCTGTCGTATTGGTCAGGCAAAATTGGCGCATAACAAGAAATTAAATTTGCAGAGACACTTTACAACTAATCACATGTCATTTAATACTAAATATCCTGTCTCGGTGATGCGGGGAAGAAAGCAGTTAAGGAACTTCAGAAGAGTCGAGAAAAATCTAGTTCTGTATTTAATTACTGGATACAATCTTCCAAAAATGTTAATATTGCAAGTTTTGTGGTTAGCCAAGAGATTGCTTGGAGAGAAAAACCATATACAGACGGCGAATACATAACAACTTCATTTTATCAATGCATCCGAAGAGCCATTCCAGGGTTTGAAGAACAAAGCGGATAATCTAAAAATAATCAAAGAGTTACCACTGTCTGCTAAAACAGTGAAAGATGGTCAAAATGTCCTCGAATAACACCAGCCAGCAGGTCAAAGGTCTTAAATTGGTTTCTGCTTTGTCAATAGCAGTTGACGAGTCTTGTGATATAAATGATGCAGCGCAAGTTTCACTTTTGTACGATTTATTTCATCTACAGGTCCTAAAGAAGACATTTTAGGATTATTACCACTCAAAGGTCAAACACGTGGAGAAGATATAGCAAATGCATTGAAAAACATCACATTTCACTCGATAAAATTGTCTCAATTTTAGCAGACGGGGAAAAAAAGGTATGACCGGCGTAAGAATTTTTTTTGTTGTTATTATGAAAGAAAAATTAATCCCGAGTTATTTCCTTACCATTGCATCGTTCATCAAGAAGCGCTTTATGCGCGGACATTTCCAGAAGAAATTTGCTAAGTTATGGAATTGGTGTTTAGATAATCAAGTCTATAGCTAAAGCTCTATATCATCGTCAATTTAAAGAATTTTTTGTTGAAATGGAGAGTGAGTAAGCAGATCTTCTACTGAATAGCAATGTACATTGGTTATCAAGGGGAAACATTTGAAACGTTTCGTTTCCTTATTAACAGAACGATCAGTGGATCCAAAAATTTTATTTCATGTTAGACGTTACGTCTCATCTAAATCAGCTTACTCGTAAATTACTGAGGAAAGGACACAATGTTTTCGATTTTATAAGAAGTTATTTAATTTGAAAACAAATTCTCTTTTTGCTAAAGATTTGAAAGAGAAAATTTGATTCACTTTCCAAGCCTGTTGAAACATCGCCAAGAAATTAATTCTGATATTGACATTTGCTATTTCAAAACCACACTCATAAAGTTAAGGGAAACTTTCTCAACAGCTTTCAGGAATTCACAAACAGCAAAGCGATGTTAGCCTTTGTTAAAAAAACTCTTAATGATACTGTACCAGAATTAAATTTTTCTCACATTAATATTGATATTGGTGACTTTAAAATGCAATCGCTGGATTTAAAAACAAAGAATTGTATGGCTCGAAATTTGAACGTATTTAAGTGGATATAGAGATAATGTAGAAAAACAAATGTGAACCTAGTTCACAGCACAAGTTTTCTGCTTTGAAAGACCTGGAGAAGAAAGATATGTTGATTTTTAACGACTGAAACAGTATTCCAGGCTCATATAATCAGCATAAAAAACTAGAGTTTGCTGTTTTTTCCTTATTTGGGTCTACATATTCATGTGAACAATCATTTTCAATCCCTCCACCTTATCAAGAGTAAATTGAGAAGTCGTTTTATTGATGAGAACCTGGAATCGTGCCACAAATTAAAAACAACAACATACAAACCTGACTTATCCAAGCTTGCCAAGTAAATGAAAGGCCATTGTTCACATTAGTGTTCCTCAGTCATTGCCATGGTTTAATGTTATGGATACCTTAAAGTTAAAATTTATCAATAAATACTATCGTTATTAAGTATGATATCAATTTTTTTTCAACGCACCTATAGTTTAACTAAGACAAAACTCTATGTAAAGTTTATTAAGTTAATTTTAGGGAGCGTTGTGGAGTGAAATGTGAAATGTAGTGTGGAGGATTGAGAATGGTACCCATGTTGAAATGGTTTGGACATATTGAGAGGATGAACAAAAGGAGATAGACAAAACAAGTACATATACCAGACGAGTGATGATGGAAGAGTTGTAGGGGGTCAACCTCAGCGAACGTACCTCAATTATATTGAGGACGTTTTTAGCAAAGGTCATCTTAGGGGTATCCTAATTTAGTAAGTAACAATGTATGTACCTACCTATATAGTTTAAGTTTAAAAAATTTGGCCCTCGAAAGAAACTTCAACCGTTGTACTTTTGACATTTAGCTCTTTTTACTAATGAGTTAGCCGACCACTGCTTTAGTAGATAAACCAAACGTACTTTTCCTCGTGAATTCCAAAAATTATAGAAAAGCTCTGCTTGGCAGACGTTACGTTGGTCTGAGACAACTCGACAACGACACGTAAGGTTCCCATTCAATTTTGATAGGCGTCGCCCTTACGGAACAGTTCCCAAATCAATTGGACCCCACGTAGTATGTTACTAAACTCACACTTCCACCATTGTTCAGCTTTTTCCGCGTGCCCTAGAGTGTACGCTTATCACAGGTTCATGGGCGTATTTATGGGGGAAGGGGGGAGGGGACCAATGGGGTCGGAACCCCCCCAGAAGCAACTTTGTTAAGGGTACCTAGCAACATTAATAACAAAAATAATTATCAACTAAATATCTTTTATTGCTTTAAAAAAAGCTTGAAAATGTAGTCTTGTCGTTATAATTTTCAAACATTTTCCGGGATAGGTCCCCCATTAGGTTAGGCCCAAACTCCCGGTACTACACCTATTCAAATTATTCTGGACACCCCCCAGAGCCAAATTCTAGATACGCTACTTCCCAGGTTGGGAACCTATAGTTTACTAGATTTCGAGGAAGATGGATCCGAGAAATTTAACGAAAAACGACAAAATGTACACGAGGAAATATAAAATTTGTGGTGGCGTTCTTAAAAAGTCAATGTACATTAGAGTGGTTCTTATTTTTCAATTTTCGAAATATGAAACGGGCGCTTAGAAGCTTAGCTTAGAAGTGTTTCAAATTGGTTGAAATGATACCCCAAAAAATATTTTTCGAACCAATTAATATTTAGGGTATACTCAGTGACCTTGAATTTTCTCCGAATGGTATTTTACGACACGGTCCACAGAATTTCATTTAGCTTGCATTTTGGTGAAATATTATGGTATGTGAAGAATACGAAATTAAATATCAATGTATTATTCTTTTTTATAGATAAAAGAATGGCAATAGTAACTAGAAAACACACAGAAATATACTTGCTGGGTGCTGTGGCCAACGAGTTCACTGTTTCCAAATTGTCCTCAATCCATGATGTTCTGACAGTTTACTTTAATGAGCCGAAGGATTACGAAAAGAACGAATCATGACGCAACAAAAACAACAGTTAAAAAGTTGTTCATCCCCTGGAACAAAGCAAGGATTCCTGTTCGCGATGAACGAAGAGCAATCAAGACGTTGGAAGAGCTGATAATGACTTGGGAGAATACTAAGAAGAATAAAAACAGACAGACAGGCACACAAAAGCAGAACGTCGAAGCCTTCACAGCAGAATTTGAAAATGTGCATGGTGTTGCCCACGGCATTGCTCTCGAGATGATACGCATTCGGGAGAGCCGGGAGTTCTTGCTGGCTCCACGAGAACCAGGAAGGCTCCACGAGAACCAGAGGGTGTATGATTGGACTTGACAAGAAACTTGTGAAAGAGGAAACAGAAAAGAGAAAGAGAGACGAACAAACAGAAAAAAGGGAAAAAGAAGTAAACAGTTGAAAAGAAAAATGTCTGAAAACATTGCGTAGGAATCAACATCTTCCTCCAGTGCGGGAGAGGAATTGGATAGTAATGATCACATCCCAACACAATCGAAATCCGGCAGTACGGCATCTGTGCCAAAAGGTGATATTCACTCCGTAGGCGCCGTTCTATCTTGGCAGGGCGAATATCAGTGACAGGCAGTCTGTCTACACAGTTGCATCATTGATTTCGGCGACAGGACAAGATATGCAGGAGTATTCTTTGAATCGTTCATCTTTGCGACACTATAGTATGAAGCATCGAGAAGAGCGATCGCAAGGATGAAAAACTGACAAGGAGAGACTACGTATGTTGCTACGCCTTTTTAGTGCAATATTTGTTATGCAGTTCGGAATGTCAAATGCTGCTGGTAATACGTCGTGGTTTGGTTTAATGAGCTCTAGTTTTGCTGTAATAAATTATTTTTCATTCGTTATTTTTAGCATGCCGAATGTAAACTCAAGAGAACACTCTCCCAGTGCCTGACGATGGAAGTGTAAGATGGCGTAGTGGACTAGAGTCTTCGTCCAATGTACCGATGGTCCCAGGATCGATCATCCCCAATGGTGTTTTTTTTCGTCTCGATTCCAATTATTTTAGTTTGTTTTTAAATTATTTTCAATCGCAATAGGTCTCACCGGACGATGAAACATTTTTTAAAATCATTATCGTCGACATATTCTATGGAAGTATTCCGAACGCGGAACCATGACAGCTACAGTAGCTGCGCGACGGTGCGTGAACGTGAACTATTAAATGTGTCCATTGGTTATTCTGATAAACTTCCTAATCGACATAGATTACAACGGTTTCATTACGGGTAACGGGTGCATTTACATCACCGCTTGCGGAATAAGGCAGTAAACAGCAGAATGGATTAATTAAATAAAGAAGAACGTGAATCGGATAAAAATTACCTTTTCTTCTTAATCGCTCCTGTAACCAAATTAATGAAAAATAAATAAAATTACTTAGTCTGAAAATAATAAAATGAAACTGTGGGAAAAAGTTGAATATTACGCAAAATATATAATTATATCAAGCATATTTTCTGGAGGAATAAAACTGACATTCATTTCGGAAAATTCCGTCGATATTGTGTGGCATTTGAACATATCGAAAAGAGGAGATAAAACTTGCTAATTTCCTTCCTTTGCTCTGAAGGAAATAGACGCTCTGGAACTGATAGAAATTACACCAAGGCAAAAGAAGAAGATATCCCTCGTCTACGACCATGTGTTCAATTCCAGTTCTCCCCTTTACTCCATCAGTTTCCTACACCGACTCCCTCCCAGCCCAACTTTTTGCTTACGACGCTTCAAGACGACAAAGCTGGAAATTCCCATCTCCCATCCTCCGCCACACTTGGAGGCCTTCACCGAGGACGAAGCTTCAATAGCTCCCGACACCCGCGAATCCCTCCCCACTCTCCACCTTCCACCGAGGACCAAGGGACCGTGTAGCCCACTCCGGTATCTGCCTAATAGGGAACCATCGGCGGCACAGCAGTAATGACCAACGTCAGTGAAGGTGTTCCCCACCCCCCACTCCCACCTGGGTTGGAAGGAAGGACTGACCACGATTTAAGGAAATGGCGAACAAAAGATTCATTGAAAACACCTCTAGGCCTTACAAGAATGTTCTTTTATTTTATAATAATAATTGAAATATTTTGTGGAATATAGGTACAATCTTTCCCACGGTTTCCTTTTTATATTTACAGACCTAGTAACTTTTATTTATTTATCAATAATATGGATTCAAGAGCGGTGAAAAAGATAAGGAAAGTTTTATTCGTTTTGCGTTATTCTGTACGACGTGAAACGAATGTCGAAGATCTTCCATCTTCCATCGTCCGGTGAGACCTACTGCGATTGAAAATAATTTAAAAACGAACGAAAATCAAGACGAAAAAAAAACTTCACTGCTGGGCATCGACCCTAGGGCCATCGGTCCTCGGGACGAAGACTATAACCAGTACGCTATCTTACACTGTTACCGTGACAGCGTTCTCTTGAGTTTACATTCGGCATGCTAAATATAACGAATGAAAAATAATTTATTACAGCAAAACTAGAGCTCGTTAAACCAAGCCACGACGTATAACCAGCAGCATTTGGCATTCCGAATTACATAAAAAATATGGCATTAAAAAAGGCGTAGCAACGTGCGTAGTCTCTTCTTGTGAGTTCCAAAGCTAGGTAGAAACCTATAACCATCCACTGCGATGGAAAATTGATGACAGATTTAATTGGTGAGTAGAGGGTCGAGAGATTGCCAATTCTTACTTATTCTGATGGTATTGATCAACTCCTTACTGTACCTAAACTTACTACCGGAACCACGGACGTAAAATTAACCGGAACAGGACGGGCCATAATCCATGACATCGTTGAAACCATTGATGACTGAAATCTCAGAGATTTTAAGCGTTTCAGATTTGATAACACTACTTCCAATACTGGACGGGTGAATGTAGTTTGTGTGCTTCTCGAAGAAACACTTGGCCGTAATATACTGTATTTGGCTAGTCGTCGTCGTATTCATGAAATTATGTTGGAAGAAGTCTTTTCTACATGTATGTGTATTTCCCGAGCTCCAGAAATACCACTATTCAAACGATTCAAGACGTTCTGGTCAAATATCATCAATGTGACTTCAATCCTGGAGTCACAGACGAATCTGTACTAACAGAATTGGATTCAGTCTATAATGAAATTCTTTCATTTGCCACTGAGTAGTTGAACACTGATCACCCTAGAGATCATTATAGAGAAACATTTAAGCTTAATGTTATATTTTTGGGAGGAGTTCCTCACAGAGGAATCAAATTTATGAAACCACGAGCTATGCACTGTGCCGGATTTATAGCTCGTCTTATTTATGGCATGAAGATCTTTCTTTTTCGGAAGTGTATTTCGTTTAACTGCTCGTGAATAAAATGGACTCAAGGAACTCTGTATTTTCTGAGTCTTTACATAAGGAGTTGGTTCTCATAACGCCTTAGAATATCTGACCAGGAGAATGATCTTCTCTTAACGCGACGTTTACTGGTTTCTGGAGACAATTTCTCTTGGTGCCCTGAAGCAGCTTCAAAGGACACTTTTGGTACCTTTCAGAGGAACTGATTGGCTTTTCTTTCCTTGATGACTCAATGTCAGTTGAAGAAAAGAGAGATGGTATTGGGATTAGACACCTACTATTTCGGAAGATCCGCAGACGAGGATCACTCTTTCTGACCATGAAATCCGAGTGAAAGAGATTCCTGACTTCGTGGCAAGGAATATAGAGAAGTTCTTTTAAGCTCTTTCCTTAAACAGCAATTTCCTGAAGGAGGACCCCGAAACTTGGCCTGATATATTACGAACTCACAACGATCTGTGGCTAAACCACGCGTCACCATTGATACTGCTGAGAGAGGAGTGGCTCTCATGCAGGAGTAAATATAATGGACTGTGCACTAAATCGGTAGAGAAACTCAGTTTAACCTTCAAGTAGTGACACATCACCGTAAACTTCTTCCGTTCATCACTAATGCAAACAGATGTGTAACGTCAATCGCCATCAGCTTCAACTCTTCATCAATGCAATAAAAATAGAATTGTTAGTCAATTCTCCATTTGGAAGAAAAGATAATTTGTTTGCTTATTTTTTATTACTTTCTTATGAACTGTAATGTGTATACTGTATACTTGTGTACTTAAATTTGTGCGTATTTATATGTTATTTTTGAATAGTCGTGTGAGATTAATTTCTGTGCATGTGCTAACTGAAGGGGTTCTCTAGAATATGAACGCACAAAATTACTTAAAAATGCAATCACTGCATCACTTAATCACTTGCATAATAATTTAACTGATAAGCAAGAATCAGCGCCTATTCTACCATTGTAAAATGTTTCATGATGGTAACCCCGAAACAGGTTTTCCTCTGGGGTACCTATATTCCATCACTTTGTTTAAATTAAAAAAAATTGCTGTTATTATCTACATTATTCATCGCATATAGGTATATGATAAGGATATATGCTATTAAATAGTTATGCTAGATAAGCACACCCTAAATATTATTGAAAATCCAGGAAAACATTGTGTAGTGTTTTTATATCAAATGGAACCAATGTAGATGGAATGGAAAGGAAACCAATGGAATGCCCGCCCTTCGAATTTACAATTCCACCCCATATAAGGACCACCCTGATGTGCATGTATAAAAAAGGCATGGAAAACGCCGGGGGAATTGATTCTGGCCACGGGAAGGCGATCGGTGAACGGAAGCCGAGTGCAGTTTTTCTTTCCCTCGGGTTGGCACGAGGGAAAGGGAATATAGGAAGGGAGAGGGTGATCGGGGACGCGGCTCAGTGTTTTCCACTTCACCCGAGAACAAATCACGCAACAGAAAGAAGTCCCGTCAATATTTCAGCGGGGCAATACACTTGTTAAACGAGAGGACACAAAAATCGAAACCCTAGCTAAAAGGGAGAGTAATTTGAATGGAAATCCCTGAGAAGCAACTTCAAGTTTAGGACGAAGGGTGATGGACTAGAGCGTGATGGCTAACCTATGACACGCGTGTCAGAGATGAAACACCAAGACATTTTAGGTGACGAACAATCAAATTTGTCCCGTTGATTAAATAATTTTAGTTTTTGTTTATTGGTGAGAATTAAACATATTGAATACGCAAAGCATATTTTCAAGTCAACGCTAGTTTACAGTTGAGATTCTATTTATTAGGTCTGTTCCAAACGACCATTTGGACTAACCGCAATCGCGTATTGCGGAAAAAAGTCACCAATATACATAATTATGCATTAGTTTTTTCAATGATTGACAAATAATTCAAACCAACTGTTCTTTTAATATTTACTAGAGTGAAAATATCACCAAATTATTCATATTCCTTGATGTGACACGGCGCCCAACTTATGCATGATTTTTTCAGAATTTTGACACACCGAGCTAAAAAGGTTCGCCATCACTGGACTAGAGTGAGCAGAATTTTAAATACTGCCTCCAAATTCCTTTTAGGTAGCTACAGTATATTTCAGGAGGTATTTGTGTTACTTCTGAAAGTGATATGGGATGTGATTTAAAGCTTTTATTTCGCATAGGGTCGCAAATCCTTACTTACGACATATGGCAGCGGAAACATTTTTATTTTGCAGTCGCCATGAAAGCACCGAATAGCAGTGGCCTACACCAATTAAAGAAATTTGAAACTTGTCTCACTGGTTCTTAAGACATGCATCGTTCTTTCAATGTAGTACTCATGCTTATGGTAGTTTTTAAGATGACACCAGAATATCGGTGTTTTAATGGCAACTGCAAATGTTGGATGCAATGTTTGAGTTGCCACTACTCTGTAAGTAAGACGGTGCGACACTGAGCAAAAACTGATTGACATCACATTCCTTCTCACTTCCATAAATTACGCAGACTTATTCTGAAAATCCCAGTACATATGTGCTTTCGTGCGATTGAAAAATTATTTAGTCACACTGGATGCAAAACATGAAGTACAGCATAGCATTTCCCAGGTAGAAAAATACCGCCATCACAACTACTCGAACAACTGCGCCCTTGAACATAACTTTCATCTAAATGGTAGAACCTTGAAAATGAAATATTGCTTATCAACGTAAGGATAGATCGTACATGAGTAAAGGTAGAATTCCTACGTACGGCGTTTAAAAAATAAGTAAAATCCTCAATTTCCAGATGTTTTACTAAAAGACAGATTGAGAGACTAAAAGGGTTTTGTCAACACATAAGCACAATATTTTAATACAAGTAAATATTAAATTAATATTTTTCAAGAGCTCCAGTCAGCCTTATCACCTATTAATAGTACCTATCAGTCTTGTAAGATTTGATTATTTGACTTCTTTATCTATTTGGTGAATTACTTCATGAGACAGAACGCCGAGAAAGAAATTGAAGAAAACTTCAATCCATCCGTTAACCCTACCAATTGAGTCTAAATAACAAAATTTTACCACAATAACCGAACAAATAACCGTAGGTTAATACCTCACGTAAGACCTTTACTTTTCAATATCTTTAGAGCTCAAACGTTCGAGGAAAATTCGTTTTCCTAAACCGTACCTTCCTTCAATATGAGAGGAAAGCCAGTGATTTGTGAGAAACACCGCCATTGCCATGATAAGGTCGTTAACCGCAAAGAATTAGATCGCATAGGTCCTAGGACGTTTGAATCACGACTTATCCACAGGAAGTATAAGATATACGAAATACCGCACTTTAGGAGTACTATCGTCTAACACAATGCGGCAAAGCAGATAGACTTTGTTGGGAGATTCCGGATGGTCTCTTTTCATTCGATTTCATGGTACCCCGAAGCATGCACACCCCATTGGCAATCTCCAAAAACATTTCTGTAGGATTCGCAGGGGTGAGAATAATCGAGACACGCCCCGTGACTCACTTGAAATTGAAATGCAAGTATGGAACTAAACTCTGAACACGCAAACGAGCTGTTAAAACGCAAATATTTAGGAATGCAAGAATCACACGAAAGAAAAGTTAATTGGAAGCATGGAATTAGCAGTCAAAAGAGTACTTAAGACAAATGGTATATAGTTATGTTCAAGCAATGAACGAATCGACACACAGCAATGTGAACGATTCTGCCGTCCGTGAATGTGCTTCCGGAAGAAAATAGTATTCACACTTGGGACATAGAGCAAGTTGGAAAATAAGCTACGTTGGTAAATGACTTAGCTATGCTAAACTGTCACAGGTTGCTCCCCAATCACTCATCATATTAAGAATTAACCGAAGAATAAGCTATTATCACAAGTGAATAATAAAAATGATACAAGTGAGAGTAAATTAAGGCATAAACTTGGATTAGATACCGTTCCACGAGCCTTAGACATGGAGTATGCCGCCAAGTGACTCTGTATAGAGCATGGAAACTTGGTCTTCAGCGGTAAAGACGAGCTGACCATAAAATTCTGATGGGGCAAAGGGGAGGCAAAGGTGAGACGAAAGGCTAAACAGAAATTCTATGCTGGCAGTACAATAATTCCAAAGTAACACATAGATGTCGAAGATGAAGCATCAATTTCAAGAAGAGATTAGACAATGTACAGCCACATTTATTTCATGTTTAACCTCCCCACATCAACATCAAAGGCTCCTTACTAGGACAAAGAGCATATAACAGGGCAAATCGAAGAGGTACGCACTTCTATTGATCAATCGATTACGTGAATAATTACTTTTCATGTCAACGGATATACATTAACGCAGGACAATCATTATTACAAGATTCCCAGTGGGTTGCAGCCATTACCGCAACAAATATCTAGAGGGTGGAAAATATACTACGTGGGAAGTATTATTGACCACATTCATAAATCGTACTTAACTTACAGACTTTTTAACCATCTAAGAGTAATTTCGTGACTAAATTGGGCGATGAGGGTATTTTAAGTAACGTAAAATGAGGACATACATTATCAATAAATACATAGGGCCACTGTAAATTGGCAACTGCGCTGTATGTGGACATTTTCAAATAAAATAAAATAAGCAGTTCCTAATTATGGCAGACTCAAATCTCAGCTTTGGATTAAGTACACTACGCAATATAATACATTTAATGAGTTGAAGAAGCATAACTTAAAAAATGGAAATAAAAACTCAAATGAATTTCATTAAACTTCACACATTATCCGTAAAAAAAAGATATATTATGACCACCGAGTAAATACCTTAATCGTAGCCGGAATAAATGTACAATTACGTAGCTCATTCAAACTTAGAGCAAATAAGACAGGATTTTCCCCAAGAGCCCTGCGCCACAAAATCAGCCCCATCATAAGTGTCTAAAGTTACGAGTTCATGTATCTCGAGTATACGGAGATTTTCACGTGAAAGTACTCCTGAATCCAAATATTTCCATTTCACACAAAAAACAAAAGAACTTACGGATGAAAATTTTATCGTTTAGGCTTATAGATACAACACAAAAATTAAAAGTCCAAGATTAAACCTAGAATTAATCGTAAGGGTGGAAAATCCATGTGAATACGCTTGACCCGCAGCGAGCTAAATGGATTTTACAATTGAATTAATACGAGTTAGAGATGGAAAGATCAGGATATGAATAATTATCTCAAACTAATTCCTAGAACTAGGAGTTCGTAGTATGGATAAAGAGAATGTAACTCCTACCGACTTCTATTCTATCACTCCGGACAACCCTCTGAACTGTCAAATTACGATTCCTCACTTCGACTGACATAACCAAAAACAATTTACAGCACGGTTCGAAGAGACAAGTACATAAAACACAGCCATTATCGCGAGTTCCTCTGAGATACCCTGAACAACAAGGGTTAGAAATCCGTAAGGTAAACAAGAGTGACACATAAGCATGAGTGAACTTCACTGAAGACCTATCCCCTTCTCCCCCCGGCCACCGCTTGACGAAGGCACTGGGCAGAACGGAAAAAAGGGCACGATTTCTTTTCGGGACGTCCAGCACGGAGATGGCGCAGTCGGGGGTGGTGGAGAGAAAGGGGAGGTCGAAGGGCGAAGCGGGAAAAAAGGACCCGACGATAAGGAGAGCGGGGGGCGTGAGGCAAGGGTGGTTTGGGCCGTGGAGGGTGGAAAGCTGAGGTCAAAGGAAGGAGTGGAGGAATGACGAGAACCGCCGGTGCATGTGAAATTCGGCAGGGCGAATGTGGAAAGATAGTGGGGGAGTGCCAGGAGGAACCATGGCGGAGGGTAACCGAGGGTTTTCACCCCTCCTCGACCCCCACCTCCGATATCTGCCTCCCGCTACCTCGCGTGGGAGACCTAAAAGGTCTGCGGGGGAGGAGAATGGGGGTAGCGGAGGAGGTAGAGAAGCAGTCAGTCGATGGGCCGAGGGAGAAAGAGTAAGACAAAAAGTCCTCCCTCCCCACCTCCTCTACCCAACTGGTAGTCGGTCACGAAGGCCGAGGCACATCCGAGGCGAGGTCGGCAAAGGGAGGACAGGCCGCATCGAAATATAGGGGGGAGGGGGGTTGCCTACCTTCCACCCACCCCCAGCCGTCAACGTGACGTCATCGGGGCCACGGAAAATAAAGGGATGACTCGTAACTAACACCCCCCCCAGTTTACATGTGAACAACTCGCATGATACGAGCGATTAGCATGAAAACGAATGATTTTTCTACAAAAAGTATCGCTAAAACAATCGGATTTCATGGATACAAACCGAGAAACATTTTCCGGACGAATGCATTAAAATGCGCGAAGGTTTACGGAGAAAGTGAAATGAGAACCAACGATTGGTTCCAATCAATTTTCAATCGACAGGAGTCACCTACAAAAGAGAAACCCACGAATGTTTAGATACTCGCGAATGTAAGATATTCACATCTAACGTATACATCCATTGAGCTTAGAAGTGAATTCAACTCCGCGGACTGTGCACAAATGCGAGTAATTCTAGGCTAGGTAATCGTGAAAATATCCATCTCCTTACAAGCATTTCGGAAATTCGTATGAGCACGCGTGGGTATGGTGAAAGCACTCGTCCCAAATTCGAGGAATCTGGGTTCGAATACCAGTCCAGGCGAATTTACATTTCACATCGAATTTTGTACAATTGGGTCCCAACGATTGGTTTAGTAATTCAACTTGAATAGACGTACATTTACAGTGTATTGTACCCTTTGTACATACATACATCTGGAATGACTGAGATGGAGAAATTTTCCAAGTTACGTCACAACCGTATGTCTTACTCCCGTCACCTTCTAATGGTTCGAGTTACTTTTTCCATATAATGGAATGCAATTTCCAAGTTTACGCCTCACGTCCACACGATTCACAACAAGTAGCTAAAACACTCGTGACATAAGATATTTGCAATGAAATTTAAAATATGACCTCTTAAGATCGTGATACAGCGTCAGGGATATTCTTGATATGAATGCGAGATAAACAAACAGGAATCAAAACAATTTTAAGAAATGCGTCACAACACCTTCCGAAACATACAATGGATGGGCATACAATGGGCATGCGGTGGTCATGGCAGATGGCAGATAGGGCCGAGCAAAAATGGAAACTAAAGACAGTTCAACGGATTCTTAGAAATTTATCATTCAGGTTATTCACCACAGAAAATATTTCCACAGTACTGAAAATGGCAAAAAAAACCGCCACAAAAATGGGCTAATAAGTAATAAAAAGGGCACCAAAAACTAGAATTTAATTATTTTTTAAATTACCTTCGTGAACAGTAATCGCATGAGATTGCAACACAACTAATTCGGTTCGAAAGAAGATAATGGAGAGGTAAGAGCATAACCGGGATTAACCTATTATGCCAACACCATTTATGCTAAGTTTTAATTGCAAAATTACTTGTCAAGGACATAAGTTGCATTTTAGTAATCTCACACTCGCCAATTTGAGTTATCTTCTTTTCGTCAGTTAAAAAGGAATTTACACTGGCACACTCACCAATGGCAGGGGTTTTAATTTCCTCTCTCACCATAAAAAATGCTTTTCGGTATCGCTCAAGTGTGTTCACCTCATTTGCATTCTCGGTCATGCGAAGTTTAACCGTTTCCATAAAAGGTCGTTCGTTGTCAGGCAATATCTTTAAACCCATACAAGAGCTGCCATTTACAAATGTAACCAAGTTGTGCACTTTTTACCCGCCGAGGGAAATGCGTCTTTTAAGTATACGGTAGAAATTGTTGACGCTAACATGAAGACTTATTTCAACCGAGTAGTAATTGAGTACTTAAAAAGAGTTTTCCAACGACTGAGGTCATAAGGCATCATAAATTCGGCCGATGAAAATCCATTAGGCGATAAAACAACATACACGCCACAGAGGGGACCTTAGGACCTTACACACTGGGGTCGGTGAGTTTCAGCCTATATAACAGGAACGGCCAATTCCGAACAGTGCTGGAGTACAAAATAATCGATAGTTTTCTTTTAGGCTAATACTGCACCTACGCGTATTTTTTTAAGTTTAAGACAACGACACCGCAGCTCTGAAATTGACTAAGTCTCCTGAAGGACATTCGACAACTTGCGAAAATAAAACTTAAACGAATCATACAGCCATTAAAACCTAACTCTCGCTGCGACAAAGCTTTTCTTCCACTGTCTTCTGTGATGTTTAAAATAAATCCACAATAATATTTCAAAGAAAGACTTGCATCTACTGTTGTGAAAATAAAACAATATTTGGAAAAACAAAAGGAAACTGAGCAAGAACAACAGAACGGACAATAGTGATAGTGTTGGTGATTATGTACATGATAGGGCCCGTTACAACGACAGATAACACAAATTACTTCAAACTCTGTACTTGCATTTTCCCATTTAAATAACATTCGATGAAAAAATTAATAAAATGTATATATTTGGACGAAATGGAACAGAGCAGAAAAAACTGGCTCAAATTATGCCTTGAATTAGTATTAACTTGCCTGGAGATAGAGCAAAATTAACCACTATTCGAGGACAGTTTCCCAGGAAAGAGAAACAGACATTAGGCGCCTAGACACGAACAATTCGATCTCAACAAAGTAGCCATCCGTGCGATTATTAATACGTTCAACAAACGACCAGCCATGTATCAACACATTACCCGGAATATCTTTGCCTTTACTACTAAAACTAAGGGAGGCTAATAAAAGTTTTAATTGGATAGTGATGGATGAAGAAATGCACACTCCCTACGCAAAAACACGCGTGAAAAAAGCTTCGAGCTCCCATCAAGTGAATCGCGATAAGTATTTAGATATTCCTAGGCGAGAGCATATTGACGCACATTTTTCGACAAATGCCTCAGAGCTTTCTTCTCTGGAACCCATGCTGACTCAATTGACGGAGCCCCGTGAGATAATGATTTCAGTAGTAAATCATGCATCTTAATGGACCCCCGAGTCAAAGAGAAAAAAAGTCTAGGGACTCCTTTTATTTCCCGGCGATAGTTGGGCCACTTGGGGGTTTATCTCTGGGGAGGGCAGCGGATACGATCGAGTGGGCGTAAGGACCAAGGAGAGAAACGGAGTACATGAAGAGAAAGAGAGAGGAACAAAGGAATGAAATGGATAGACTGGAATGACGGCGGCAAAGGAGTCGGGAGAGGAAGAAAAAGAGTATGCGGTCCGTCGCGTCGTCTCAGAAGACAAGACACTAGTAGGCATGGGCGAAAGAGAGAGAAAGAGGGAAGAAAGAGACGGTTTGAAGGATGCGGGGGAAGAAGGGAAATGGCAAGGCGAGAGGGAAAGAGAGGACGAACTAACTACTAATGTAGCAGCCAACAGAGCCAGCGGAAGGAGGCCGTTTCTCGCGAGACATTTCATCGCACAGCATGATGGGTAGATGGACATTTATAATTGCTTAGCGTGAAAAATAAGATTGCTTGGGTGACTACGCGAAGGAATGCATGATCTAACGGAAAACATACCGTTCTTATTCCTTGCATTTATCTTCACAATTCAGAGTCCACACAAATCTTCACCGCCTAATCCTCACCATAATGCCTGTAACCTCTACAAGCATCGCAACTAAAGCTACTGCATTGAAAGAATGAAGTAAAATGTAACTTTGTCAACCTCCACAATAGTTCCACTGTACAACCGGTGTCACCTGTCAGGGCATTATCAGGCGCAATGCTACTGCAACAGTAATTTCCGCTTCCTCATCCACTCCTTCGAAATTTAATCAACTGAATTTTCAAAAGACCGCTTTACACGCGCACCGAGCAAAGCCGTCCGGAATTGTCCACGGAAAGCATCATTTCGCCCTTGTCTGCGCGAACTGATGCCGCTTTAAACTCCGCAGTGCAATGCTTCGAGTAAATAACTGAATAACTTTGCACGTTCACTATGTAAAGCTATTCGAATTCTACCGCACAATTTCACCCTTGACTCAGCGAGCCGATGCCGCTTCGAACCGCACAGTGAAATGTCTCGCGTTGTAAAAACTCTGAAGAGTCACCAGTAGTATCTGCCGGATGGAAAGTAGGCCTGGGACGGGCATTTTTTTTCTCTGAGAGTGAGTGTTGGGAGGGTAGGGATGGAAGGCTTGAGAGCTGGCGAGTGTGGCAGGGGGTGCCTAGCCGGGGGGAGGGGAAGGGGAGGGGGTTCGGACGCTGCGGGAGGGAGGCGCGGGCGGGGGAGGAGCCACCTCCGCCGCCCCTGCATCTCACAAGAGGAACCGGTGAGGAAGACATCTGCCCCCATTCCATTACACACACACACCCCCCCTTCTCCCCCCCAAGGCCCAGCCACACTCAAGAAAGTTTGAAGACGTGTGCAGTCAAGAGAGGAGGGGCGGCGAGAGACGAGGGGGGGGGGGCTACAAAACCGCCCCCCGGCCGAGTGTACACCGAGGCGTGTCGCCGTGGAATCCCTCGCGGGGGTGTATGGCACGGGATGTCAGAAACCGATTACGGGAAGTGGAGGATTGAATAAAACGCGACAGCTAGCGACTTCTAGGGGGATAGAGACTTGCAATCTCGTGTAGAACACCGGTTTAAGCGAGATGAATTTGAAATTTGGTTGGATTATCGCCTCGACGTCCCTGGCACAGGAGCTGAAATCCGTACACTATCAAGGCATAATCACGAGGATTGACGGAATCATGGCTGAGATTTTTTTTTATTTGACAACACCCCCGAAAACAGCCACTCATTGGGCCTTTACATCAGGTATATTAACAATTCATAAAGGACAACACAAACAACCATGTCCTGGGAAGTGAAAATCCTCCCCAGGAGGGATTCGAACCCGCGACCTTTGGGTTAGCAGGCGAGGACGTTACCCCGCCGCCACCGAGGCCGACAAGCCGACATTTCGGTGAAATTATCGTAGGATTAAAATATGCCGTCCGCAGAATGTTTGGACAAAATAAGGTCATAGTGCAACAAACGTGAAGGAGGAATTTTGGAAATATGTACGATGGAGTAACTAGCTATATTTCATAGAAAAGAGTGGAAACCTTCATCGCATACAGCATTCATGATTAACTGTAAGTAAGACTGTGAGTTTATGAGTACGAATAGACTAAAGAAATTAATATGTTGCCATTAAGTGATATCTCATCAATGAGTCACGGAATACTAACGGAGCTGTGACCTTACAAGACCGAGAACACAATGGCTATCTACGAGAAAACCTCTGTAGACGAGTGTACTCCACTTCTATAACAAGAGTAAACACCTTTGATTGGGAACGCCAGACTCTCTGGGAGGGGAGGTGGAAATGACGAGCACGTGACTGGGAGTTATTTATAGAAGTCCTGAATGTAGGATTGGCTCCTAGAAGCATTCCCGCGCCCTCAAGTCAACCATATTTACAAAACATTCTCAAACAAAAGGACTGCTCAACTCCCAATACGAGAATTTTCTTGAGGATAAACGGAAAATTATATAACGTCGGGATTTCGATAAGGCCTAGGAAGAGGCGAATTTGAATTAGAATGTAGTTTACTCTACCTAAAAATGTATAACGCTAAACAGAAGCTGACATACCAAGGTATATGCAATGACTTTCAAATGTAAGATATGTCCAGAACTATTACTGACCTCACGGTGAAATGTATTTAAATCCTAGCATCCCATTGAAATATTATCACTTGAAAAGAATATAGCCATATAAATAGTTTTGATTAACTCTAACGGCCAACAATAATGGGCGAGTCTAACTGAAGGAAGAAGAATGAAATTTCAAGATATCCACTGCGCTAATGCGGCTGTACTTCTGAATTCTTTCTACCCCCTCGCATAGATGAAAAATTTGTCCTCACTACGACAGGTATGGTCTTTCCTGTCAACGCCAGTGCCTCACCCAATTTATCCGACCAGAAACAACAACGGAGTCCAAGTCCTTTCGCATGTTTCCACGAGTCAGCCTCGTCGCACTCATATTTCACAACCACTCTTTCCTTTCAGGCGGCACATGGAAAGCAGAAATGCTTAGAAAATGGCAAGTATACTTCGCTACTCGCTTCACGCTATCATAACTTCAACGACCTAGAGTTTGAATAAGAGTGTGACAAACCTAAAAAAATACCGCATGGTTGGCAAGGAAGATCGAGTTCATAAAAATAAATGGTGTTCAAAATCGATTAACTACGACAGCCACTCCTCAAGTGAAAGCAGTGGGTGAGGACATATAATGAGTAAATACGCTGGGTAAAGGAAAAAGAGCGCGATAGATACAATATAGTGTTATATTTGCAGACTTCAAGACGACACAGATGATTTTAAAATTGAATGATATATTAGGGCCAAAAATTAAGCTTCCGAGGTGCAAATCACATTCTAAGCCAGAGGCATAAATAATCCGCAATCTATTGAGTCCGTTTCTTCATACGCAAAATATGTTTTGAAAACCGGAAGCTCAAAGCCAATTAAAATTAGGTCATTAGCCATCAAGCACTAAGTAATACTCTAAATACCTCATTTCCTAGCATGCAAATACATTCAGAAATGAGTACACCAAATTCCGTGAAAATGCATGAAACGATTCTATTATTAAAAATAGAGATGGCAAGTGGAACTGCTGCCTTGCGCCATTTGCAAGGACCCATTCATAAACTAATCTTGAGCCACTAAGCTTCATCGGGGCCTTGAAAGTACATCAAAAATATTAACATAAAACGCTAAAAATAAATTTCGCTTTAGTAGCACGCAGCGAGAAAATAAATGATTTTCGGTATGCGGAAGCAGAATGAAAACTAAGCGGAAAATAGACTGACATTGAAAAGAGACCGAAAGGACTTCGCGATTTTAACATTTATAGCGACGGAAGGCGTTTCTCCAATTTTCTCCCAAAATATCAACAAATGAGCTCCAAGTTCAAGGCCATAAAAAAGCCATGCGTATTCATATTTCGGGAAATAAGGGAGAAAAACTCTAGCCTGCGATTGAATGAGAAACGCGGCGGCAAATATGAAAACGCTCACGTGGAGCGGGCCCATCAGGCTTCATAAAGACGTCCATCGACGGCATAATAACGCACCTCACAAATCACCCGCCGCGGCAAAATAAAAGATATGGCCCAAAAACCTCGAGTGCAAACTCTCGCGCCCCGTCGGCCAACACGGCCGGGATTTTATTTCTTCTCAGAGACGACCAAAGCCGACCTTTACATTATCACTATCCAAATCGTGGGGGACGTCTCTCGTATGTGTCACAACCAGGGGGAGAGCGGACACATTATAATCCTTCCGAAAAACGCAACACGTACGAGGAAGAGCGCACGCCCACCGCGCTGCAGCAGACGTGCACGTTAACCACATTGCCTTCCCTCCCCGTCTCTCCTCGCAAGCAAGCGGCTCGTGCCCCCCCCCCCCGTCCCCCTCTACACCTCACACCCCCCGTTCCATGCAACCTCTTCTCCCGAACACATTGTCCTCCCACCATGAAGTGGGGGTGGAGTGACAGTTCCCTCCCCGGGAGTAGGAAAAAAATATAATAATCCCGCCTTCCCCAAACGTTCCCCAACCCATACCGGAATCACCGCGTCACTTCCCCCATGCCAAGAAGAACGCGGAGGGAGGAGTGGGAGAGGAATGCTTAAAGGTCCCCCGCAGAAGTCACCGCTTCCCGGGAACCGGGCGGCCCAGAGGAGCGCATCCATGCATCTACACACTACCCTTCTGAGCCACCGCAAGAGTGTGAGGCCGGGCACCAACCAAGAAAAAGAAAGGTAATTGTAAAAAGAAAGGGACGAAGAATGATGGGTTTTTGACTCTGACAAAAGGACGAGTTTTGGTGGATTAAGTTTAGCTCTGTTCATGTCGTATTGGTTGGTTGGTTAATGGTGGAGGTAACGGAGAGGTGAGGTCATTTGTACGTACCATTAGGGGCAGTAGGGTAGGTAGGTAAGGAAAAGATCATTGGGGAATGGAGGAAGGGTGGAGAGAAACCTGGTGGAGGCATAAGCTGACTCTTAACGAAAAGCAGCGAGGAAACGACGATTTAACGCCTCAACCGACTGATGGAGTACTGTACTTGAAAAGCTTACATGTACTCAAATTGGGACGATAATTCCACTAAAACTCTCCACCACTGCCGGTTTTCGTACCCAGGCCCTTGGAAAGGGAAGCTAGTACTCTAGCTACCACACCAACCCGATCCCCGTTTATTTCGGGAATTGTGATTGAGAAGATGAAACTCTGGTACCTGTCTTTTACACAGAGCATCTCTTGCATTTCATCGATTTTAAACGTCTTTTAGGAGTAGAGTGGGAGCACCTAAAACAATCTTTCGCGTAGTTCTGAAAATCGTGAAATCTAACATTTCCTCGTGATCTTAGCCCTTCGTGCAACCTCCGAGCATCTAGCGGCAACTAACCCAGGCACTCCATTAGCCGTACCACACTTTCAGAGCGCTTCGCTTAGCTAAGCGCGTGGTATTCTTTTGTATTTCGCTCAGTTCGCGCGTTTCTTTCCGCGCTGGAGTCCAAATACTTGCGGCGTACTACCCGAGATGAGGCCAACTTAGGCGAAGTAAAATCCCTCTTTCATTGTTCGTTTGATGAATTCCGGTCCATTTAATGTAGTTCTACAAATGTTTCAAACGTGTTAAGAAGCTCTATTCGGGAAGTCCACCGGGTGAGAGACTCCAAAGGTGCCGACGTTTCGATGGACAACTCGGCCATCGGCTACATCGTGACGTCTTGGCACAAATAATCCGTGAAAGAGCTTCTGACGCTTTATAGGTCCAAGCACAGAGTCTGGTCAGGTTATCTCACCGCATATGTTGCGGTAAGAATTGTCCTCCATTATACACATACCCCTTGTGAAATATATGGATGATTATTTGGCCGGTGGACTTCCCGAATAGAACTTCTTAATATCACACAGCGGGAAAGCCTCAGATCATATTTCAAACGTGCTTTCCCACACGTAAGGTCCGAATTTATGGTAACACCCAGGTGTTTGACACATTCCACTTAGGTTTACATCTACTGCTCCAATATTATTGTCTTTTGGACGAACAGTATTGCCAAGCATTTTTAACAAGCAAATTTTTAAGCCACGCGCAATAAGGCATTCCATTCCAGCCCTTACTCCGCACCGATAATCCCTTGCCTTAAACACGTCCACGCCCTTATTCGCCCCTCTCACCCGCCACAGCCTCCTAAAGCCCAGTCGAAAGGATTGGAGCCGCGAGGAGATGCGGATTCCGCCAAGGCGTTAAAGAAGCGTGGTGGAGCAGCTGCAGACGTAGAGGGAGTACGAGGAGGGAGGGAGGGGGCGAGTCGGGAGGGGGCGGGAGGAGGCGAAGGCATGAGCCAGCCGTGCGAAGGCTACTTCCGCGGCTGCCCGCTGCCAGAGTGTTCTTCAGATAATTGAAGTACCGTCTTCGTTTTTTTCTCTCTTTTCTAAAATAAAACGCGGTGGGAAAACTTGTCATTCCCTGGCACAGGCGTTTTACTTAAAAAAAATTATAGGTAAAGCAGCCTGAAGTTGATGCCACCCCTGCCTTCGTATATTTTCAGGTTCCTATAACAAAGTTATGAATACCATCAGGGACAAGTACACGCAAGGAAAATTTTAATTAACAATATACATACAAAGAACATTTAGAGCCTCATTCATTCTTGATTCCGTCACCACTGAATCAAACATCAATCTTGTACGCCATGTATGTCACAGGAGGACGACTCAAAACTATTAATTGCCTCAGCATCATCTTAGGCGACCGTAAGAACCTTCGAACCTTAGTTAAAGAAGAACCACAGTTAAAAAACAAAGCGATTTTTTAACGATGTACCAAACCTGGTATAATGAGCGTACTGGATGCGAATGTGCCAAATTTTAGATATTTATGATTGGAAAGTTGAAATGAAGTACAGTCTCTTAAGTCACAGGTAAAACACGAAAACCTTCTGTCTACACGTCGCGTCGTGACAACGAATGAAAGGCTGAACATTCTGGTTGCGGAGTTAACGAGCCCACTTTTTGGTCTTCCTATCACGCGAACAAAAAAAGTTTCCGGACGCAATAGCGGAGGGAATTAATTGGCCTCCCAACTCCCACAACGTGTTATCGATGGGGTGACGCGCCAAAACCTGCAAAGATAGGACACTCACGAACACGCACACCCGGGATTGACTTCCAGAGACGATTTACAGTCGAGCACTGAAGATAACTCCCGAACTTAGCGGGCAGTGACACTGAGGAAAGCAATAACGTCGGAACCTAAAACCACTCCAAGCCCCCGGGAAAATGCCTCACACTTGAGATACACTTCCGGATATTCAACCACTGAGTCACAAAAGGGAATTCGGGTCTCATGGATTTCAGTAATTTATTCGATTGCTAAATACCAACCGTTCGTTCAACATAATTAACTTCTAAAATGAGACAGTAGGTACATCCAGCAATGGCGGTTATTCTAGCTGCAGCAGAAGTGAAATTAAGAATCATTAAGTGATAACAATTTGCCCATAAAGGGCATTAGAACTAATAAATTCTTCCACCGTTAGGAAGGGTTACTAAAAAACCTTTCAGGGTTAATCACGATTGGGATATTTAATACGGCAGAATTCTAAAGGCACGATTATATTTTTATGATATTTTGAAAAGAAAAATTCCTTTGTGCAATTAGAAGATCAAACATTCGCAAAATTCGTCAGTATGAATAAAAATAATGCTCAATCTACCACGCTCGTGATCCGAACACCGCTATCTTATCAGGACACTGATTGAGATATCCGGGTATTTAAGTATGAATAGGGGCAACTGCACTGGGACATTTTTCGGTCTGGATACTAAACACAAATGATCATAGGAAAGTGACACGCAAGATGTCCACGCGAACCTTTAGACGTCGTCCATAAAAAAATTAAAATTAAGAACTACCGACGTCACCAGAAATCTCCGCTAAAAACTGACTGCTGGACGAACCCGCAGAAGACTGATCAAGCTCCCAAGGGATCTGTCGTTAAGGACTAAAGAGCAATTACAGTAAATCAACGACTTCCATGGCGGAAAGAGAAGAATGAATGCTTCGCTAAGCTGGAATATCGAATAAAAAAATGGACCAAGGCATAAGCGGAACCGGAAACACATGGAATAGTTGTCGTTCAGTAAATCAGAAACTCTCGACCGGCCCCGTAAAGTTTCCAGGGGACGAGTGTGGGATCCAGCGGAGGAAACTACGAATCAGCTTCGAAAAAGAACGTATGGCTCTTATTACTCACCACTGATGTAACTCTTTCACTGAGAAATGTACCTATAATATTAATTAAACGATAAATGGCTAAATGACAGCCTGAGGTCACAACTGAGACTCAGACATACGAATAAACATAATTCGTGCTACTTATGTGAAATTTGATTTCATCTCCATTATAATAAGTTTATTTCAACGAATAGAATTTCTACATTACATTACTCTACATTATTCCCAAATAATATATTTGAAGACCTCCTGTAAGTGTCAAACTTTAAAATGTTCATCCGGAAATACCATAATTATCGAGTAGAATCTTATCCTTGATAGAAAAATCTTCATGCGTCAAATGATTATAACTTGCTTTTTAGACAAAATTAAAACATTAACTTTTGCATGAAATAATGATGGGGAAATACAAGCAACGCACCCTCCAGAATTCGTAGTAGCCACATACACAGCAGAATATTAATTATGCATTAAACTCATGTCATAATCCCGTCACCATGAAGATACGCAGCATTACCTTTCATCAATTAACGCCTGGAGTTATGTAGCGAGGATGCATTACACTTTCAACATTAACACTAAGAGGGAAATAGCAGAATAAATTTTAAGCATTCTAATAACCACACGATAAACTAGATGCGCAGATAATGAGATATACCCTGAAATAATACCCTGAGCTCCACCCGAAAGCAACGCCGGCCTCTTTCGGAATGTGAGCTTATTGCCGACGGGGTGGACGTTTTAACTTCCAGCCCTATCAATCCCTCAACGAGGAGCGCGGCGTGAAATTTCCCGAAGGAAAATTACTGAAAAGGAGGTGAAAAAACCGTACAAAAGTGCCACCGAATATCTTAAATTCTCCACGAGAATGAGGGAGGGAGAATGAGAATGGAAAGAGAAACGGGAGGAAGGTGAGTGAAGGGATAAGAGCAGGGGACGTCCGTAAATGATGGGAAGAAACTGAAAGAGAGAAATCTTCGAGGAGGGAATGGATGGGAGCTGCCACCACAGCCAAGCCTTTATGGGGGAAGAAGGCGACAGGGATGGGAGTGGGGCGAATGTGTTGGTGTCTGTTCACTGCAGGGAAGAGGCAGGGAATGGTCCACAGGGGGGAGGGGGTGTGGCAGGGGAATAGGGCCGGATTTCCGCCCTACCGCCAACGTGCCATCAAGCTACTACCATCACTCCCTCTCCCCTTAGCCGAAGATGAGGCAAGGAGGGCGACGTACTGTGGGGGGGGGGGGGAGAAGAGGCGGGTAATAGCGTAGGGGTGGAGGGCGGAGAGGAGGGATGAGGCGGAAGGGCACTGCCTGCCTACAGCTGGCTGGTCCTTCCCTTCTCCCCAAACGGGGGCCTGAGGGCCTCCTCACACCACGCCCCCCAGTCACACTCATCTCCTCATCTCCCCCGCACACATACGACTCCCGCCCACCCCCAAGACTCCGGAAAACGTTAACGGGTGAGTGAAGACGGCGGCTAGTGGGGGCGGGCCTGGGGGAGAGCTCGCGTGCTCAAGAAACGGGGATGAGGGGCCTTGGGAGTGCTGGAAGGGGCGGGGGAAAAGTGTTTCTTTTGGGTAGAACCCTCAAGGAGCGACCAACCTCCTCATCCACGCGACGCACTCTCCAAGGATGCTGCTAAGTAGCCCGGCGTGAGACAAATGAAGAGATTCGGAGAAGTAGATCCACCCGAAAATGACTGGGATTAAACATACCACCCTACTTTTAAAATCTCCGCCATAATACACAAGGGGAGAAGCAGCAGCGTTCATTGTCCCCCCAGTTAAACGGAAGCCGTTGAGAGAAGAAGAAGAAGAGAGGGAGGTAATGGGGTCGGGTGGGCTTTGGACGGGAGCCTAAGGGGGAGGAATAAGCAAGCCGGGAATTTTTTCGGGAGTCGGAAATCACGGAGGCGGATGAAGGGAAGGAAAAAAGCGAAGAAAGCATTTCCCGGAGAAAGAGCGAAGAAAGGGCGAGATAGGGGAGAGGCGGGAGACGAAGTGGCGTCCGGCGTCGCGGGATCTCTTGCCAATGTGGACGGCCGCGACGGCGGTCTCCCGCCATGCAACATCATCAGGGACCGATTTCCATATCGATAATATTAATGAAACCGTTATGGCCACGCATCACACACTTTTATGAATAATTATCTCATTTGCTGTCACCTTACGAGAAGAATTTCTTAAAGATGTTCCAAGAAATCCGAATGAGAGATAGGGAGAAAAGATGTCTATCTCAAATGATGCTGATCCCTATTTAATGAAATCTGATCGAGAAGTGGTAAACTTAATGGAAAAATTCGGACACTGACTCGTGAATAAACTCCGGGCAGAAGAAATGAATGGGGCGAATTACTGGGGGGAACCCAGAATGCAATACGTCCATTAAGAACGATGACCAAGTTTGAATAACGTCTGATCTACTAAAAAGAAAATTATGGGAGATGAAAAAATAAAGAGAATAAAGAATTTCAGCGATTAGCTGAAAAGAGAATGGAGTGGAAAGTTTGCAGCAAACCACTCTCTGGCTTGATGACTGGTGCCACTGATGTAGGCTTTGCAAATTCTTTTTAAGTCACGTGCATGACAAAAGAGCGCCTAACAGCGTTTAGAGGTTTACGGAGGTATCGTAAACAAATGAACTCTCCTCGAGTTAGGTCATGACGAATGGCCGACAATCAGTCATTCTTCTTCTTCTTAGTAATCAGTTATTCTTCTCATCAGTCTTCTTATAGTTGATATTGCAACTATACGAGACCTAAGATGACTTGCAAAAAACATTTGAACTTATACACCAAAGACGGTGAAATTAGAGTTTGAAAAAGTCATTTGACTTGACCGGGATTTGAATGCGTATCTCCCAATAGCCCTGTTAGCACAAAACACACCTGACCGGCAATTGGGTTGGATGATGCGCAATGATTGGAAACATTTTAACTTATTTACCTCAAGCTCATGCAAATACGATGCGTAGTATGCAAGTAATAAGCGTTCGCAGTGGCGCAGCTGTTTTTAAAACGGAAAAAACAAAATTTTTCAGTCGAAACCCCATTGAGACAATTAAATTATGATTTAAAAATGTTTCACACCAATCACGGAACGAAGAAATGGATAACCGTTAATATTCAGTTCATCTCGTAGGAATGAATTCATTGGTTATCGACATACAATGTAAGATACCTTGACTTTCAGCATGGGTAGTCGGTGAGTGACTCGCATCTCAGATACGTCGAAGTCGACATCATAAGTTACGGATTCCCCCCCGTTACGGCCCCAGGACGGGGGAGGATGCTGGGTAGGTGAAATGAGAAGGAAGCGGCGGGGTTTCCCGAGGACGGAAGAGGGGATGAGACTTTTGGCGTCGGGTCGCGACCGAGCCTTAGGAGGGTGACGCAAAGCGAGTGGAAGCGTGGGAGGGCGGAGGGGACCTCGCTGGTTCCACCTTCCTCCTCTCCACGGGCGAGCGAGCGCGTATTCTCTTACCGCGCGCCATCTGAGGATGGCTGGCCGGCCTTTCGTTCGTAAACGCCGCCGCTGCCAGAGCTCCCCACCTCTGGCCGCGAGTCACACGGCGACCCTCCGCCCGCTCTCCCAGCCTCCCTCTGAACCCGTGCTCGCGGCTGGAAATCTGGACGGAGGTGACGGTGAATCCGAGAAGACTCCACTGGGAGGGAAGAGGCGACAGGACGGGTGGGCGAGATGCGGAAACGGGTAAATGGAACCGACAAGGATTACGCCACCTGAACTCGCAGGAGACAGAAACTTGAAAGTGAAATTTCTCGTTATTTCCATTATAACCTGGATACTTTTTCACCTAATTCACCGCATTTCCAACATCCTCCTCTTTTTCCTCCGTCAACGAATCATTTAACTTTTTCCTGCCGGACTTCACTACCCATTTTAGCACATGTTATAAACTTCCAATATCGAAAGCTACTAGGGGAGCTTAAAAACAGTGACGTTTAAGCAGGTGTTTCATTGCCAGTACCAAGGGTGGTTGAGCATTTTCCGTAGAACTCCCTGAATATCGGTTATATTTCACTAACTCCAGAATAATATCGGCGCATTTTTAAGTTGTATCATTCTCTAAGAATACCCCCACTTTCCGGTTACTGACGATACGTACCGGGGAGTCCCTCGAGAAGTCAGTGAGGGCACAGCACGACCGATGCAATAGAAAGAGGTAGGAAGAATAGCGAGCAAGATGCTTCACATGGAAAGAACGTTTCTAAGAAGGGAAATATTTCATGACGAGTTATTTCAACGTGCATTACCTAGTAAGAGTCATGGGTACCGAACAAACAACCGGAGTAAGCTTTCATGACCAAGCATAAACCTGTACTTATTTCAAGTAAAAAATGCCAATTCGCGCATTTCACATAGAAGGGTTAGCTGAAAGCTCCGGAAAGAGGCTACTTATTTTTTTGCATTCAGCATCTGCAATGCTATCTTTTTACAATTATTACCATGGAAATGCGAGGAAGAAAAGTCGATAACACGAGGAGAGCTTCCTCCTTTCCCCACTTTAAAGTCTAACCCAGAGTGCCAAGTGAAGTCGACTTCCAAGCACACCTTTGCACATACGACAACGGCTCCGAAGTCAATCATTAACGGCGGAGTAGTAGCAGCCGAAGCGAAATGGACGAAGCGTTCTCGTGAGTCAGCCGTGATTTGTCACCGACGCATGAGAATGACGAAACCAACACCGCATGCCTCGATGGGATGATCACTGCCAAAACATTCGGACCCGATGACGCCGGAGATATTCGCTCGATTCCTTTCCTCCTTGACGGGCCCTTCTGGGGAGATGGCCAGCCCATTATCCTGGCTGGGAAGAGCACCCTGAGAGCGAGGGAGGAGTCCGAAGAAGACAATGAAGGCTCCGGGGGCAGGATCTCGAGGGGAGACGGATAGCCAGGGAAAGGAGGAGGGAGAACGAGAGGAAGTGGTGATTGCTCACTCAATGGCACCATCGAGAACGCGAGACCATCCATTGGCCGAATTGGAAGATGATGAGAGAAGAAACGCTTGCGCAAACATTTGCGTGCATTATGCTTTCAGCCTGTCAAAATATCCAGAGGGGGTATTCGTGTGTCGTGGAGGCGGGGGACTGGGCTTCCTGAGGCGGAGGCAGACGGGGAGGGTTGGGAGGGTGGGGGGGTGGTGGGGGGGGTGGAGATGATGTTGATGTAGTCAGAGACGATAAGACTAGAGTGATGCATCACGGGGAAATAAGGAGACGCAATGCGAGGTGAGGAATGAGAGCCGGAGAGGAATGACGGTTGGAGAGGAAGGAGGATGAAGATGGAATACGTGGGAGGAGAGGCCAAACGGAAAACGTGAAAAAAGATAAGTCTATGGGGACGAAGGAGGTGGAGAATGGGGTTTAATCTCCCTTGTCGAACGCAATGCAATTTGGGCCACTTGACATACTGCCTCTCAGAAGCTAGGTGACTCGTACAGAAAATTCATCGCTCCACGTACTACAGCCTCTCATTAATACAGTAATTTGCCATCGTAAGAAACCAACTGTTGGAAGAGCTACTTAATGTCTCCTAGAAAGTACATCATTAACCCAGAATTCGACCAACTTTTACCGCGTCATACTGATAAGGGGTGGATACATATACATCCTTTCTATGCAATTTACATAATACGCAAATGAAATCCCAGATTGGAAAGAAATTGGAACAAGCTGCATACCCAAATGCAATAGACCATTATTTCGGCTAAGATTCGTAGACTTCGACGATTTAGCTAACATTTTATTTTGCTGAAATGCGTACGTATGTTCGTAATTTATTTACACCGACTGGAATATCATCTAATCGAAAGAAAAAATTAATAAACATTTATTTAGTAGCAAAAAAAGTCACTTCACGATTGTGAGATATATTCCAAATAACACAATTTCCAAAGGATAAAAAATCCAAATAGGTGTCCAATGAATAGAGAAGAGTTTCAGCTCTACCTATATGCTACAGATTCACGTTTATAAGAGTTGTGCACGAGATCTAAGGAAAGAAATCTACTATCTTCCGGATCCTCCCGCTTTACGTGTCACATACATATGCGACGCTGCCACATCAATAAGTTCCTGGGAAATCCCACACAAAGTGCATCTGACCATCACCATCAACAAACATACGATCACAAAAAACAGACCAGATAAAGTAAATACTTAATAGGAGGAAGATAAAATCTTTAGATAATTCGGATTACGGAGGGATGATAACAGAAGCGCTCTGCCAGAACAATATTTTGATTACGCTCTCTGACGAGCAAAATATCAACTTCACCGCAGTCGGTTCAGCTAGAAACATTGTATCATTCATCCGATGAGGATTAAGGTCTAACACACTCCCTTGCAAATACGGAGGAATGTCGTAAACGGAAAAACGAGACAAAGAAATGATTTTTCTCACCTCCGTAATGACGCGTTCCTCAATTGGGGTGTATCACGATTTTTTATTTTTACTTTATCGGGCAGGGGGCCATGACAAATGATCAATTGCAAATCATCTCTTCAAAATTCCAAAAATTGCCAGAGATGTTGAATGGAAGGGCGACCTTCCCATAACGGCCGTGACGTCAATTCATCCATCGCTTCTTATTCCCTCTTCTACCCGATCCATTCTAAAAGATGCCTCAAAAGGCTTTCGTGAAGATATCCACTTCTGCTGGAAATACAACAGTACAAAGATTAAGAAAATACCTTTTAAAAATATCCATCTTCACCGGGAATCGAACCAAGGCCCTTTGATCGAAGGATGAAATGACGTCAAGAGGGCGTTTTTCGGAAACAGAAAAAAATGCAATTTTATACAATTAGTTATTTGGTTATTAGGCCTTAATGTTTCGAAGTATAGGCATAGCAAACCTTGGTGGCACTCAACAGCGGAGGGTTAGAGGACACTGACTGTAAATCAAGCGTTGATGAGTGGGCCAAGTTATCGACGGACTCCCGGAGGGTCCTCTGGAAAAAGGCTCGGCCACTTAATCCCACATCTCATCTATGCTTTCCTCACCTTAGCGTCATGATCTTCACAAGCGAGTGCCACCAAGTTTCGCTACACCTATAACTCCGTAAATCTATATGAAAACCTTTGCAAATTTGATTTCAACGGTAATATCGAAAAAGCATTTCAATGATAATCCCCCAATGTCTTCATAGTGCTCTTGACACCTCGGTCGAGTCGCGATATATATTCCCAGCCGCCGACTGCTGTATTTGCGCGATTTCAATGCTAAACTTTGTTTCGGTATGCGCTCAAGCGAAAACACACAACCCTCACCCAACAGGCGAGACCAGTGAATGCCACGAGCGAATCGAGTGAAATAAACACTATGGCGCCGAGCGCAATGAGTGATCAATACGCGTGCCGACGGAAGAAATTAGTCACTTCCCCCGGGAACGCGTCGCATTCACGGCTTACCCGAGTGTTAAGAGGTAAGGAAAAAGATCGAGAGAGAGCGCCCCGGCGGCGATTTCCCAATAACCGTCCGTTCCTGCCAAGTTTATTTTAAAAAAAGATCAAAGGTCGTTAATACGTATGGAGGGAGGCAGGGAAGAGAACAATTTATCAAGAGGCCTCGTTCGGCCCAACCGGAACCGCATTAATACCCGAGCGGTTAATGGGGTGAGGGGGAGGAGATGGATGCCGGTGGGAGGAGCGAGCAGGGGTGAGAAGCGCGGAAGCATCGACAGCGCCCCGCGACGGCACACGCTCCGACGGGGGGTGATGGCCACCGAGGGAGGTCTGCGCGCCGCCAACCCTCAAGGAATCAAGAGAATAAACGATCATGGGAATATGTAATACTAGTCTCGCCCACGTCCCAGAAGCACTGATGGCATACGCAAGGTGTGTGAGACGACGGAAGAGCCTGAAGAACTCAGAAAACAGGAAGAGAATGATTACATTATATATATTATTTATCATTTTATGAGAGTTGGTCATTGACCACTTAATGTTACTGGAATGTTTCATGGAGAGTTGGTCATCAATAAATTTTATCACATTAGTACTACAGCCAACGTTTCAATAAATGAAAAGTGTCTGTATATTCTGAATTATTAATCTAAGTATTCAATCTCAAGCCCTAATGATGAAAAGATAAATTTTCGAAACGTTAGCAAGAGTACTAATATGATATACCAATTTCTTGATGACCAACTCTCCATAAAACATCCCAGTATTATTAATAATGAGAATACCACGTGGGATGTGGTAACGCGTCCACTACCTTGAGAATAGTAAAGATTTTGTTGATACTTGGAACTCCACAAATTTACGTAAAAATTGGTTACAAAGCGAAAAGAGTGCGGTCCTTTTATTTCTCCAACCACCGTACCACGAAAACAAGATCAAAACCTTTTATTAATTCTATCTTGGTAAACACCTAGTTCCAGACGTTAAATTCGTGGACTATATCTATTTTATTAAATTTGTAACACAAAAACACCTCAGTACCTTACGAGCATATTCAGGATACTGCACAAAGATCACGACACAAATATGCAAGGGAATAACAATACTTAGCATATATCAGCATCGATGGAAGCCAAGCCAATGCCACAGCCAGTCGCGAAGAAAATAACCTCAATTTGGTATTACGTAATTTAAAGGAGCGCTAGATAAGACAATTCTCAAAGTGCATACAACAGTATCTACAATAATACTTAATGCACTATACAAAACGCACACTTTTCGTAGTGAATTCGTCAAATTTAATTCAAAACATGTTTTTCTGTTAATTTAATTTCCCAATGATACTGTACAAGAGAATATTGTATATTTCACTCAATAGGTTTGGAAGATGCAAGTAGTAGACTTCCGAAAGTACCACTAAAATAGGCTTAATTTATACCTGAAAATTTAGTGCTGCAGATAGGCACTTTCTTTAGTGTCCGTCAAGGGAGAGGAAGACGCGCATTCACCAAAATTTTTATGAAACTTAAAGCAAAACTTTTACAGAAATTAGTGACAAACGTCAACGCAAGGAGGGAAGTTCTTTTTCCTCAGGAACTTAACAACGTTCAGCCAAAAAGAGTCAATTATTTCAAGTTACTGCCTCATAACATTAGTAACCGTAGCCTACCACAGCCAAGACCTCTCATTACACGAAAGGAATTAATATTTCTGGTCTTTAGAAAGCATTAATCCGTTCCAGAGTACCTTACTACCTAACGATAGATTAGCACGAACTCCTTCGGCAGGACTTCGTGGATGGAAATCAATCCAATTCCTACCTCAAACCAAATCTTTCCAATGGTTACACGAACGTTTCTAGATAAAACCCAATCCACCCCAATAAAAAGATAAGCCAGAGAGCGATAACAATCAGGGAGGAATAAAATGCAGTTACTCTCCAAACATTCAACATTCGATTTTCACAGCCTCTCGGTCAACACGCACGACACACTCATAGTTTACTAAGGACAAAAACCTTATTATTTGTCATATTTTTGTTAAAATTCACGATAGGATTCTCGCTATGGTTGAAATAACATAAAAAATAACAAACGAGAATTTAAAAAAATACTCGTGTAACAGAGGGGAAAAAGAGTAGCCTTGAGCAAAACCACTGTAAACACAAAGGTAAATATGTATTTTTGAAACGTCTCCCCACCTCCACCCTGCCAAGGTCGTTCCTAAAAAAAGTTTGCATTCACGTATAAATATCCATAGGAGACCGGGGGAGGGGAGGGAGGGGAACGACTGCGTGACGGCCAGAATTAAGCCTTCCGTGCACACGTCCCAACGATTGTTGGGCGCATGCTGGCGTCGGCGAGAGCGAAGCACGTGGGAGTCGGTGTGTGTGTGTGTGTTCGAAATCTCCGCCGCTCTCGCCTGTGGAAATCCGTGCCGTGAGGTCAGAGGGGAAAGCTGATCGATAAAATTCCCTATTCCCTCCGTCCATATCCTCACCTTACCTCCGCTCCAATCCCCACTTTGCCCTCTCTTACCTCTCAACCAACCAGACTCCCTCTCCTTGTCCTCCAACCTCCACAGGCGCCAATTCCACCTCCTCCCTCCTTTCCACAGCCACTAACTACCTCCTCCTCTTCTTCCTCCTGCTCCTCTACCACCCTCCTCGGCGCTCTTACGGGGGTTATCTCACCTCCATCTTATTTGTGTGGTACCCGTAACCCTCGTAATACGATTCGGGGTGAAATATCGCCGACGCCATCAGAGAACTTGCTGCCTTTATGCCAGAGCGCACAGTCCGCCAGATACTACCGCGCTAACCATTTTTCATTCCTCCTGACCCCTCACCGACACCCCTTTTTCCTTTACCCCCGCGACACTCCTCTTTCCCACACTCACTTTGCTTACACGCTATGCAAAAAAGGATTCCCGCAAGGTCGCCACAGCCACTAAAACTCGAGTCATTTTTAACCGCCGATTTAAAAAAAAAGTACCCCGCAACTATCTTGGTCACCTTGATGCAACGTCGACTCGGACTCACTTCAACGTCCCTTGGCGAACTACGAGCCTGAAAAACATTTTTACTTCGGCTGAAACTAAAAGAAGGCAATCCAACGGATACGAAATTTTAAGGTACACCTCAGAAAAGCGCAAGGGGGAAGTCACATATTCAAGTAATTTTACCGCTAAAAACACTTTCCGTCCCGCAATAAATCACATTATAGAACCTGTATCATAAAAATAAAAAGATAAACCCCGAATGAATTTTTTTAAAGGCTCTAGCATGAGAAGAGGAATGATAAGAACAGACGTTTTACGAAAATGACGCAAAGGCTTAACTCCTTTCTGCATTGATGGAGAAAATTTGAAGATAAGTTTTCAAATTGAGCACCAAATAAATTACAGCTTCGGAAGCACGTAAAAAGAGGAGAAGAGAAAAAACTATAATAAGTTTTAAAGTACATTTAATGCAGAATTTAAATAAAATTGAACAAAAGTATTGTTCTTTTTCAAGCTACTGGACAGTCTTAAAGATCGCCAAGGAATACATTGGACAGTAACAACACATCGATTGCATGAAAAAGGAGGAGTGAGAAGAGCAAAATAAAACATCCTTATAAAAAGGCCAAAGAACTTTTGAACGGATAAGTAACCCTACGGATAAACGAAATAAATTACGCAGACCATGTCGTGAACAACTCCTATTTGTGACGCGGCGTGAAAATAATAAACAGCAAACATTCCTTCTTTGCCCTACGCGTCGTTTCCCAAAACCTCACGCATTGAACACGGGAAAATCCAATAAACGAATCCCAGTAATCCGACAAGAGCGGATGGAAGCAATTAGGTCCTTCTCCCATCGGCGATTCAGGACAAAAAATAAATAAAATAAAACCCTCAATTCCACAATCATACGATCTTACACGGAAGAAAAAAATGAGGCGATAAACGATTTCCCCGCCAAGTGGAATAAAGAAAATCCGCGCAGAAAAAAAATAACAACTAGAGAAAAAGTGTGCATTAAAAGGGGGGGTAAACTAGGGTCGCCGGGAGGCGGGGGATGGTCGATCGGGTGGGGGAGTTCGCGGGAAGGAAAGACCCTTGCGGGCAGAGAGGGTACGGGAGCGGTTTGAAGTGACTGCCTCGGGAGGGGGTTTCAGCCAGGGTTCTCCGCGAGAGAGGGGAAGGGCGATGAGGGCAATCTGGGGGATTTGACATCGCATGAGGCGGAGGGGGGGGGGGGTGCACAGCCGGCGGCGGATATTGGCGGTGAAAGCCATCGGACGACACGGGTTCCGAAAGATTTTCCGCCGACCCGGCTGAGGCACAAAGGGCGACGACGGGGAAGGGATACAGGGGGAGGACGGGAAACGAGAGAGGGAGAGACCATATACGGGGATGAGAGCGAAGGACGCGGCAAACGAGGTGGACAATGATCGAGACTATGGCACGGTGGCAACAGACACGGGAAATAAAATTTCCCTCTCCCATCTCCCTCATTTCCAGAACCTTCTCCTTTCGAGTTTCATAACTCAACTGCTTGAACTAGTCCTTCACTCCCTTGCTTCCATGCACAATTACACAGCCCACTCCACTGCTTGAAATAATCCTTTTTACATACTTCCACGAGCAGTTTCAATATATTATACCCATCACAGTCGTTAAAAAAATGTTGCACGAGCGATGAAATACCAAAAATGACTATCATAACATTATGGAGACAAATTGGACTTCGTTTCCACGTTATGCATTCAAGCAGTGATTCCTCCCAAGTTCCCATTTCCAGGAAATTCTATGCGGAGATTAAAAATTCAATGGGAATACCCTGATTTCCCGGTTCTGTCGACAACGTAATGGAGTCTTTATTCAGGGCGAAATAAGAACGACGCTTTCCTTTTTCACATTCTATACTCTTGCAAATCACATTACCAAAGCCACCGAGGCCGGCCCTGGGAGCCACCGAAGACAGGGACCCGACCCTGGGAGAATGGATAAAGAATACTTGAAAGATGAAGGGCAAATACAGCCGAGGATACAGGAGAGAGGAGAGAAACGAATGATGTGGGTAAAGCGAACGATAAGGAGATTTCCCGAAGGCTGCGGCGACGGCACATGGGGAGCGGGGAGGAGAGAGGTCGGAAGGGGCCGGAGGAGATAGAAAGGGAATGGGGCAGGCTGTGGGAGGGAAGCCTGTGCGCGTGGATCGGGGGGGGGGGGGGGGTGGGCAGAGTGTGAGGGAGCGGAGGAAGAGACTGGAGTATGGGGCAGGGGGAGAAGCGCGTGAGAGCAGGAAGAACCCTGAGGAAAGCAAGGATTGGGGGGGGGGGGGGTTAGGGCTTGAGTCTCAAGTGGCGGGCGTTGGGGGGGACGACGGAGAGAGGAGATGGGGGAAGACGCGGTGGCCGGATGGGCAAGGGGGATGTGCCGGGAAAGGGGGTCGGCTTCGGCGGAGCTCTTCGGAGGGGGGAGTTCACACAGCAGAGGAGCAACAGGCAGATCGGTGCGCCTCGAAGGAGGGATGGCAGAGATTGAACGAAGGGATGCGAGGACCGCGACGCCCAAAAACTAAGGGCCCTGCCACCCCTTCGCATGAGGATGGGGAGAAAGTGGGTTTGGCCGAGTGAACTTCACGGGTTAAAAACTAGAGAGTTTTGGGGGGGCGACCGAGCGGGATAAAGCGGAGGAGGAGACCGGCCAGAGGGTGGTGGGGACCGACACAAAGCGAGAAAGAGGAGATGTGTGCTAGGGGAGCGCGGCTCAGAATGGATAGTGAAAAGAAAAAGGGATTAAAAAATCATGTTTGTTTTCCCGTGCCCGGAGGCCTTCCCCGGGCCGTGGGCATTAAATAAACAAGACGCAAAACCACAGCTTGGGAGGAAAGGGGGAAGAGAGAGAGAGAGGGGCAGCGGGGGCCGACAGCCTCCTTTTCACCTACCGCGACGGCAGCGGCGGCGAAGAGAGAAGTTACGAGTGGGTGGTGGTACTGGTGCGGCGGCCGGTGGAGGACCCGGGTGGGATTTTTCGGAAAGGGGTTGAATAAACTTCGATTACGCTCGTTCCTTGACCGCCCACTTTTCCCGTCCCGGCGATGACTTACGCGCCGCTCCAACCGGGGCCGAGCATCGAAAAGGAGGGCGATGGCACGTCACGACGCCACGCGCCCACGCTCAAATCGGCTTTCAATTTTAAGCCGCTATCCGCGAGCGTAAACACAATGAAGTAACGCCTCCCACGATTTCACCTCGGGAGCATCATCCCCAGGCAACGAATACGAGTCAAAGCATTACTCAATGCGCCGGAAAGAATGCGCACGAATGATGCAGCTAGGAATAAAATGTTTCAATAACATCATTCGTGGCACTGAATTAATTGTTTTCAAACAACTATCAAAATCATATTTTCCAATAATTGCAATTGCACAAATGATATGGTGTGCAGTCACGCGCACGGGTGCGAAGATATACACTAAAGACTGCGACATTCACCATGAAAAAATCATCTGACTTGACCGGGAATCGAACCCGGATCTTCCAATTGCCGGTCAGGTGTGTTAGCCAGTGTAAAACTAGCAAATGATTTTTTCATGGCGAATTTCACCGTCTTTGGTGTACATCAAAATATACAATGATGATACAATGATAAAATGATACAGAACCTGAAATTTTAACCCCAAACATGTTCATTGAACAGCGGATTCTGTATTTTGTCTTTTGGGATAAAATATTACGCCAATCGAGTAGTTGAATTTACGGAAGCTCCTCCTGGTAGAATGTGTGTTTGTATCAAATAGCGTTGAAGTATAAAAAGATAAATATTTCTCTCGCGAATAAAAGTGGAAAATATGTTACAGGTCATTATAATATCATGAAGCATTCAAATTAAATCCTAACTCAGAATTGGAAGCAAACAGAATGGAATAATAAAAAAAATTAACAGGCAGGAAGATGTACACGTATAGTCTGGAAGAAGAAGAAAAGGAATCGAAAAATCGGGGTTGATTCTAGGTGCCCTTACTGCCCATAAAACGATAGGCTGAATGTTTGAGTTAATGATGAATTTACAGGAAAATATAGCTGAATTTTCAGTCACATACGACCAGTAACAACCAACCACTCAAAGTTCGCAGCAAAATATAAATTACTTTTAAGAACTATTCCACAATGCAGAAAATATTAAGCTTTACAAACACCAGGTAGTTGGAATGGTGGACTAAGACAGCAAAACGCGAATCCAGCTCAATTTATTTTTCTTTACGAGTAAGGGCACGGACAGACAGATAATGAAATCTACATTTTCCGTGGATCTACGTCGAGTGGCATCAACTTATACCCTGAATAATTACTTAAACGGAAATAACCTCCCGACAGCTTTTAGTATTAAACATAATTTTAGGAGACATATAACACGCTCACAAAATTAGCAGGGAAAGGGCATCAGCATTTGAAATACGAGGAAATCTTATGTTTCACATTTGAGATTCGAATAACGAAACTCAATCACGATAAAATGTAATATGTGCCATTTTAATGTGAAATGCAACATGTCCTCCAAATCCAACATAAATATTTATAATTTCAGATTCATTAGCTTTCATAAATGCATATAAGCCATGCCTTTTCATATATCAAATAACGAGATAACAACTGTGCGGCAAAACCTGAGGAGAGCAACTTTTTCAATGAGACACATGGTTTACCGACAGTAATAATGATCCTTTTCAGGCGAAGACCACGATGGTTAAAACATTTCGAACAGAGCGTGAAATTCAAAGTATGTAGTACAACTTAAATAATTTTACACATGGCTTAATAGTAAATAAATAATTGCAATCCTCACGAGTAAAAGACCACGATGGTAAAATTTTGAGCTGAGGTGCATAGCATAAGAAATGAAACAATATTTTTGGACATGAAGCTAGGCCGATAGCATGGATATTGCCAACGAATCGAATATCAAGAGGATACAAACATTTTGAACAAAGGCAAAACTCAAGGAGTACAACTTTCTAAATTTGGCTTCGAAATTTCGAAAAAATGGCTTGACCGAAAATAAAGACAATCCTAACGAGCGAAATTTCACATTTGCTTCAAAATATTGAGGAAATATTGAAACACACGATTCGCGATCGTGCTCCAAACGTTGAGAGCATCGCAGAGGTTACCAGAGCTAGGAGAAGGGTTGGCAGCGCCGTGAGCCATAACAGAAGGCACGCACACTAGTGACGGGGAGGGGGAGTGGAGGAGGGGAGAGAGGGGCGGGGAGGAACAGCCTCCTCGCCGCTAATGGCGCCGTGCCAGAGAGCCCCGGCAGAGAAGCGAGGCGGCGCAGATTCCACGCCCACGGCGCGGAAAGCAAAGGCTCACACAAGAGAGAGGAGCAGCAGTGGAAGAAGAAGAGGGGTCCGACTGCGCTGCCACGCACCCCGACCGCACCACCCGCTCCCCCTCCTCCACGCTCTCCCCCCTTTTTCGTCCTCTCCGTCCAGACCATCCTGGCCGTCGCCACAGCCGGCCCTCGCTCGCGACTGGACGGTGAGAAGGGGACATAGGGGAACCACTCTCCCCCCCCCCCCCCCCCCCCGCAGCATCTGACCCCCTTTGTCCGAGGCTTCGCATGCCTCCGCACCAGAATCATCCACTCCTGAAAAACACCCCCCCCCGTTTTTCCGGGGGGAGGCGCGATATAACTTGAGATCTGGAGGAGGCAGAAGGGATGGATACAAGGAAAGAGGATTTCGTCTTCCTCCGGAGAATCGTCCCGGAGTCCTGGGCGGCAGGATCTAACTTGGAGACGAGGGGGAATGCACTTCACCCAGGACGGATGGTCAATAAGAAGATTGGAGACGCCATAAACAAGAGTTATTCTATAATACTGATAAAAAATAAATGGAAATACTATGGGGAAAATGTGGCGACGAAATAGATTCAATAAAAAATTTTGTTTTACTGGACTTAAATGCCAAGATTTGACCATGTGACTTAAACATCAACTTATTAACGGGTTGGATACGAAAAAAATGCAATTAAAACATTGTCATCTTAAGCGCATACTACTTAGACCTGCCAAACCCCGATATACATGATCATGAGGCAATTATTGTTCTCTCTATGATAATACCGTCAACTACACATTGGAATGAAGACACTACGAAAGTAAATATAAAAGCAGTCTCGACATGCAAGATTTTCAAAACTAGGGATAGCCAACAGGCGTGATAAAGAATTCCTCGAAGACGGGCATGACGAATCATAAGTGTCATCTGTAGAAAAAAGGGCTTCCGGAGTTCTCGCATGGTTGACAGTTTAGATGGTCCCATATTGACCCACCTTCTACAATATAAACTACAACTTACAACGAAATCAAGACAAAAGAATTTGAGAGCATCTATATCCACTAGACGTTTAGAGCATAACCATTTGCCTTCGCACACCATATTAATCAGCCATTCCCAACCCAAGGATGAACTTGAACATGTCATTCCTAAATGAACGGATGAACATGCTGAGGGCAAACAACTTCTATCTCTTTCCATGGAAGTTCCAGCAAGAATTTCAATTTCACCAAAAAGATAAGCAACAATATTGAACCTCATACATTCGAAACTAAAACATGAAATCAACGTAATCTAAAATACAAGTAGGCTAAGGTATCGGGTTGGTGTGGTGGCAGGGTGCTGACTTTCCCATCTCAAGGGCACGGGTTTGAATTCCGGCAGTGACGGAGATTTTCAGTGGAATCCCAATCCCGGCTTGGGTACCATGTGGAGGGCATTTTTAAGTACACTACTCCGTCCGTCAGATGTGACGTTAAACCGAAGTCCCATCGGCGCCTTTCGTTAAGGGCAGGCTAACGCGGACACCGAGTTTCTCTCAACCATTACTCCACTCCCCATAAAACCCTTCCTCATCCTACCGACCTCAATAGCGCAAATGACCTCACTTGTCCGTAGCCTCCCCAAATAACCAAACCAATTAAGCTGCCTTTGCAAAGCTATGGTATATTTAAGAGAACAACAATGTTTCATTGATTCATACACATGAGATGAAGGGATAGCAAGGAGGCGCAACGACTCCAGAAATTACTCCCGTATCCGAGAGCTAATGTTCGCAATAGTGGTCACATGAAATAATTTCAGTTACCGATGTTTCATTCAAACATACCTCGGTTTCCAAAACGATCAGGTATTTGAGCACCGCTTGATATTTGCATCAAATTACCCAAGAGCCTTGCTGGGGATGAATGCGGGATAGACAAGTGCTAAGAGAAAGGCTGTGCGGATCAGAATGCGTAGACGGGCGAGGTGGATGGCACCGAAGGTTGGGGAGACCATAGCAAGGCATTCCTAACGCTAATTAACAGTTCCGAGAGTTTCGACATGCCTCATATTATGCACAACGGAGTTTGCCAGAATTTGTTATGTCCGAAAGTTAATGTAGCCACACTTTTCATACAGGAGTCTGACGATTTTCATTGCAAAAAGGTATAATTTCATACGCGACAACTGAAGGGGAAATATAAATAAGTACACAAAGTGTATTTAATAAGAACCAGGGTAGAAATTATCCTGTTCAGAGAATGAACTTCGTAAATAGCAACCTAGCAGCGTTAAAAATACCTGACAAAAGGGCACTTACTAAATTATCATCACCAATAATACGATAATTTCGGGGAGTATATTTAAAAATATTTTGAATGGCATTAAATGTTAGCTATACTAAATACATAAGTATGCAATTTAGCTTTAACTACGAATCATTTATATCTACTCTAAATATTTCCTCCTGACTTACCACTAAACGAAAATAATTTCGCGTGTATAAGTGACTTTGGAGAGCACAGGGTACGGCGAGCAAAAGACCTGAGGAAACAGCAATATTCAATTACGTTTTTACTATTCCCACAAAAACAGCACTTTGAAAAGAAGGTCGCCTACACTGGAAACATCTACCAAGTACCAAAGCTTTGCAGAAGACATTTCAAAAGAATATCAAAGAAACAAAATTTCTTTTTGAAAAAAAACTTAGTATTGAAATCGACAACCCCAATTTGTACTCACTGGAGTTTGATTAGACCGAAAAGTTTCCAAAAATATCGATTGAACATTTCCGTGACTGTGCGGACATTTCATAGATTTATTGAGATGTTATCTCAGCTTAAGTCCAATTTTACAAGCATTACCTCTACACCAACATACAACTATGAGTTGCGACGAACCATAAATGTCAATCGCAATACGTTGAAAATCTTGCAAATAGCTCCAATTCCAATTAAACGCAATAAAGGCGAAGGCCTAGAATAATTAAACTGAATTTGGAAGTTAGCAAACTGAATCCTTTGAATAAAGTAAGGCTAAGAAAGTGCATTCAGCAAAATATGTAATACGCACTATGCAGAAACTTTGACCATAGTATTTCGATAAAACTCCCGTTCTAAAACAACCACTTCTTCTGTTGACAATAGTATGTCATGGTGAGTTTCTTAAATAAGTACAGGAAAACCATGTTCAAACCCTACAGCATTTCATTTAACGATTAATGCCCTAATCCTTTAACTCAAAGCGATATAATAGAAAACACAAACTGCAGGTATCACGCTTTTACTATTGCGCATTCGACACAGCCAATCAATGGATTCGAAACTATTTTAATGACACATTTTTAAATAACCATCACAATCTGCACATTAAAAAAAATAACGCAGGGTAGAGTGAGACCTAAAATCTGAATTGGGGCCTTTAGTTTTTTCACGTAAAAGTATTCCTTCATCGAAATAATATAACCCCTAAAAACATTTGACAACATGTTTCATATTCGAAGACAAATCACGGTAAATCCAACGTTGTCTAACCTGTTTAAGCGAAGAATCATCATGGGTAATCAAATGGAGTCTACCTGGGTGATTAACATTGCATACATCCTTTCCAAAACGTCAACAGTTAGATAATTTCGCTTTTTCCAACACAGTTGCAATGCGAGAATTTTGAACTATAATATTTCATTTTAGACAAAAATCGCACACATCCTTAGCTGTCCCAAAGCAGGGTCTATTTAAGCTGCACTACAGTTCACTAATTAAGAAAAAAACCAAGTGCAAGTGTACGCACACGGAAAAATCCAGTTGCAGGTAGAAAAAGGCTAATTTTTGGCTCCTGGATGAAAATAGGAAGGTAGAGTAGTAAAAGAAGGATGCAATAGATCTAAAGCAAAAAGAAATGCTAAAAATGCTGCCGCATTAATAAAAAGCAACGAGCTCATATAGCTTGGCAGTCTACATGAAATGAATTTCTCCTAAAGCTGTAGACGGATGCACCTTTCGTAAATATGAAGGTAACAAGGTAAGGTTTCAAAGGAGTTTCGTAAATACGTATAAAGGTTTAGAAATGAAAAGAAAATGTGTCGAAAAGAGTCGAAATGAAAAAATGTTCCTTAAATTTATAAAGGTACAATAATTTACATCAGGTATTTCTTAAGTATTTACGGCTTATGGAGAAATTCATTTAATCAATAAAACTCCGAGGTTCAGTAGGTAGGTATGCCATGATATTCAACAAGCTGGCCAACTCAATGACCGGAATGTTAATTTCCTGGAGCAAAATTACATTACTCGGGAGTAGAATGAAAAAAACAGCGGAAATTTAGGTTCATCCTTCATTATGTATAAGTCAAACCAATTGCTCCTAATAAAAAAACTGGGTAAGCACTACTTCAAGGAAGAAGCAACAAAAATTCACAAACACTCTGGCCAACTCTTTCAGGATGAAATGGTATTCCTTTTTTATTGAATGCTTTTAAAGAAAATGCCAGGCAGAGCATGAATCCGATAAAGCAAAAATGCATCAATTATATATCACTTGGCAACACCACATACCAAAAATTATTTCTTAAAATAGTTGTTATTATTTCAATAGCAGAAGACAGTGGCCAGGAAAATATTTTTATAACGAACGCGTACAAGGTGTCATACTCAGGGCAGGGTATATGATCCTAAAAAGTTGATCTTAGAGTAGAAAGGAGCTCCAGGCAATATTAACCACCAAGAACTGTCAAAGAAACTTCTCAATGATTTTTGCCGACTTTGGACGACAATTAGTCAATTTCTGTAAACCATCATGAAATATAAGAGCAACGCTGCAATACAAGATAAGCAAGTTCTTTCACACGAAACGCACTAGGACAAAATATGTTTTTTATTTTATACCCAGAAACTATAAGTCTCATGCAGATTTTCATTCAACAATAGCCCTTATGCATTCAAAATAACCTCTTAATGAAAACATAGAACTCAGAAGTTTTACGAAACAATGATGCAGCAAGTAAGTTGAAATCACCTTTCCTGGTAAAACTTGGTAAACCCACAGAGCAAATAAATATGCCTATGAAAGATAAGATCTCTTCACGTCTGTATTCAACGCCAACTTACGCGGATATCCATGAATGATTACATTAAATAAGAAAAGCAGTCCGCTAAAATAGAGAAACTGTTCGAGTTTGAATAAGGTGGAAAGCGATGAAACTGCCACTCACTGACGCTTGCGCAGTTCGTGAGGAAAACATTCTACAGGTTGTATTTAACTGTCTCTCCGGTATCGATTATCGTTCATAAATGAATTTCGATAGGAATAGTTGATTTTGCCTCGAGTACTTTTTGAGAATGGTATGCCGACGTGAGTTGATCGGATATGTGGATCCTTGCTTTTAGAATGACATACACTTAACATAATTAATCCATAACTTTTACTAACTACTAACATATAAATCCTCCCACCTGCAGGTGACTTGGCTAACACTTTGGTAAGAATAAATTCTCCACAATGTAAATACAATGTCGAAAATACTTTGAAAGAGAAAAAACATAGCGGAATCTTTCATTAGAAAGAGAAAGAAGGAATAGAGAAGGAACATACACAGGAAATAGGACGGACTATAGTCGCTTTCAACCTCTTTTCAATCTCTTTTATTGACATGTTTATCGGGAGCCAGAGTCTAATCTGAAAGGCTTATTTTATAACTTATACGCTCAAAGGAAATGAATGCAGAAAGGTACTAGACAAAGGTTTGCATTGAATTACTCCATGAGTGCGGCTCGTTTCTGACAAACAAAAGGATATCAGGGACTCAGACTAATCCATTTCAATAAGGTGTCGTTTATAACGCAAAGCCTCTCCCCAATTTAAAAACATTAATACTAATTCGAAAAGTTACATTACTTATTCAACTAAAAAATGAAAAACGTTAGTCATTGCAGCAAATGAGATTAGGCTTATGACATAACTGAGGTATATAGTAACAGTGACTCGTATATGTTCCAAATGCATGTGTATGTTGGACAAAATTACAACTAAAATCACATATGCCCAGAAAATACAAGGAATCTCAAAATGGCGGCAGTAAAAAGCGGCATTTAATTCTTTCCCGTGAGGCTCCGTAAAGAATACAAAAAAAAGAAAGTAACTTCCCAATCCACAAGTTTCTAATAGCAACGGTGATTCCGTTATATACGTTTAGTCTCTTTATGGAGTGTAAATCAAAATTTCTTTCGCCTTTTGAGAGAAGAAAATAAAAAGGATAAAAAACAAGGGGGAAGAGAAAGAAACAGTGAGCAGCAGACGTTTTAACAATGGCGATCTCTGGCGGCGGGAGAGGCAAACAAGGAAGGATTGGGATTGGATTGTAGAGGGCAGGAAGAGAGGAGGGAGGCGAATAAGTGAGGAAAGAAAGAAATAAAGTGAAGGAACCGAGAATGGATCTTATGAAAGGGGAGTGGGGGAGACAGCGACATCAATGAACGGAAAGAAAAACGGAGAGAAAAAACTTTCACGGCTCTTGGGGAAAAAAATCTCTTATCCCCGAAACGACTCCCGTCACACGACAGTCTCACGGAAAATGGTTGCAGACTTCAGTCGCAGAGAAATAAAATATAATAAGCAAACCACAAATCAATTAGTGTTAAGTGGACATGCATCATCCTTCATAGGTAAATGTTCACCATTCACGGTGACAATATTAGTGACACAGTACACCGACGGTTAGCACAGCGCGAAATGAGAATTAAATACTTACCTAACATGCCGCTCCGCGGTTTAGCACGCGTTATAAAAATCCAACAAAGAGCACTCGGAAGGCACCCAAATGAATGCGAGAAGTCGTGAGCGGGGAAATCGACAACACTACTCACGTGCGCAGATCAGAGTCGACGGTTGAGCAGCAGAGGGCGCACGCCGAAGGGCACATGGTCTCTCGCTCCTTCTCACGGAAAGACGCGGATCAAAGAGGAAATCTGAGCTCGAGCTGAAAAACGATTCCTATTTCACGAAAGTAAAGGATACGGAGGAGGAAAGTCGTCGACGAGCAGCCGAGCGATGCGAGTCCGATCCCAAAGGGCGACAAAAAAAATTCGGCGGCCGTCTTCCCTGGCAGTCAAGTCCTTGTGATGGTGAGGCAAAAGAACTAGCCAAACTTCTTTGCTGAACAGCTGCGAGAAAAAAATCCAAGTGCGCCCCTTGCTTCTAATTAGTTGAAGGCAGCCGGAGGATCACACGAAATAAAATCACCGTAAATTAAACCATTTAAAAAAATGAAAAAAGTACGGACGACGCTGGACGAACAGTCTCCGACACTCCCGCTAAGGTTAACGCGTACACAACACACACAGACACACCACAAAACAGGCACATAGAACCTCCCGCACGGGGGATCTCAAAGTGCAATCCAAAAAGAGAAAGTGAGGGAAAAGTATTATATATATGCGATAGGACACAACAGAATAGAGGTGGAGGGATGTAGGGAGGAGAAGGGGCCGGAGCGAAGCCGAGCTACCAACTAAAATCAGAGCAGGCCGGCATGCATTACACCCAAAGTTCCCAAAAATAATTGTCAGTTTGAAAATAAATCTATGCTATCCTGGGAAACGCTCTTACCTCGAGGAGGCAACGTCCAACTCCGTCGTGGACCGCTCAGCTCGGCGCGCCTCGGCTGAGCTCCAGGCTCCTCCCCGCCCCCTCCCCCCACCTCCCCCTTCCTACCCTTACCGCCCCTCAGAGCGCTCTTTCGCCCCCTCCCCCGTACGCCCGCGAGAGAAACCCCTCCCGCCTCCACCGCCAACATCGCCACTTTCGAACGATAGCGCCCCCATACCCTGCCTGCCTCCCGCCGTCAACCCCTCGCCCCCCCCGCGCCGCCAGCCAGAGCCTCCCCTCACCACCCCCCCAGCGGGCGCGACGCAGGCCGAGAACCGCCGAGAGTGCGGCAGGGAACAAGCGACGCTTCCTTCCTCCCGACTCCTGCTCACCTGATCCTTCCTTCTTCCACTTCCGTCTATCCCTCGCTCCGGCATCGCGTCTCCTCCTCGAGAAGAAAAGGGTCGAATCGGAGAGGTGGGCAGCATACTGGCTTCTCTCACCCAGAGGTCATCGGTTCGAATCCTGGCGGTGGACGTAATATTTCCCCGGCAATATGACTCTTACTCGGTTGTCTTTGGAGTAGAGTAGTTCCACGAGACGAGGCGGAGACAGTGTGAAGACGGATGTGAAGGGGTTCGGACTGGCGCGACAGATAGAGAACTGGTTTCTCACGAGGAGGGTCAGGGTTAATACCCCGGCGGGGCGGAGAACTTTCATAAGCAAAGCGACCCCTACTTGGGTGAAAAGAGGAAAACTCCTACAGTGGTTTGAGCGACATTTTTCTCTAATCATCACAGAGATTACATTAGTATTGTAGATGATGCCTTTTCACGACCCCTTTTTATTATTATTTATTTTCTTCTTTCGGGAGATATATGTCAAAACCTATATCTCCTGAAAGAAGAAGAAGAAAATAAATATTAGTATTTTGTTTTCAAAAGTTAAGCAGATGTTAGAAGCACAAATTAAATAGTTGCAATAATGACGCAAACATTTTGCTTTTAAGAATTAACATTTCACTAAACATAGATATTTGAGGTTTTCACTTGCAATATTCGTTTCACGCCGCATGCTAAATACGCCTTTCGGACCGAGGGTTTTTTTGCGATTTCATAAAAATATTGGGTAATATTTCTTTTTTACATTTGAGAAAATACACAGTGTTACATTTATGACACTATCTGTGCGTCAGACCTTGATTTTTTAATAATATTTCTGTGGAGCGGACAGCCGTACCACAACTAACTGATAACGGCTTATTATATATTTTTTGGCGAATATATCGAAAGGTAGAGACATGTGGCTGGTTATTTATGATCATTAGGAAGACAAAGTCTTTCTCTTTATAACGAAGCCAAATTCTTGATTTTTTTAAAGTTACGATCGAACTACCTCAATTACAATGCTCAGTCCGTCGGAGAGAACGCGAAACTGTGAACTCCACGTCTGCCGCTAAGAGCAAGCTTCTACCTTCCACCATACTTTCCAATCTTATCCTTATCACTCCAATTCAAAGCACTGCATGGCAGTCGCCCAATGAGGTAATAAAAGAACATGCAAAATTCGCAAAGAAAAATACACAATCGCCTGTATTTGGATCCAAATGATTTTACCACTGGAAATTTCGCACATTCGCCTATCCTTGTACATACCAGCCCTTCAGATCCGAGTCGCGACAACGCTTCGGCACCGACTTGAACTATACACATGTGAAAGACGAAATACCACCAAGTTCTTGCCTCTTGTCTCACTCTGCGGACCACCATCTCCTACTCGTGAAAGCAAGGGCAAAAAAACACGACGTACGCTCTAACCTTGCACATTGTCACGCCAAACTCGCAGGTCCGCGGGGTAGAGGAGAAATGAAGACGGTTGGAATGTTTAGGCAATAGGCAAGGCAATTAGGGGCCGGGATCGATTCCACCAGGCACGGTAGGGGCGGGGGGAAACAATTACGACGAAACACGAAGGGGATGACGTTGGGGGGTGGTTAGAGTACAGGCTTCTGATTCAGAGTGACGGACTTCGACTACCAGCAGTGTCGGTAGTTTTTCACTGTAATCCTGGAGCCTACTGAAGAGGGCACTCCAATTGCAGTACTGGGATACCATAATTAAGTATGGGCCCGTTTCTTTAACAGTAGGTGAATGCAGACGCCAAATATCTCTCGTCATCCAGCATTTTCCAAGTAATCTATGCTAACCTACTCGTCGCCTGCCCTCAATGCGGTAAATGAAATCTGATATCAGTCGCTTACCCTAAAAGCTAAAATTAATTACAACGAAAAATGGATCACGCCGACCTGATTTGTTTTGAACCAGAAGATTCCTTAAGAGGACCTTTAGTGATAATTCAATTCCCGTTTGCGATATTGCCTAAAAACATTTCCAGGAATATAATTTTCCATCTGGGTAGAAACAGGACTGATAACAAGACAAAGTTCACTTCGGTGATTGACAGTTTTCTAACGAATTGAAAATATAAAATTTAAGCACATGTACAAAAATAAAAGCATATAGATCAGTACGGTTACTTATTTATCGCAGGAAACATTATATGACCATTAAGTCTCATGTATAAGAAATTAATCTAAGAAATAATGCGATGTGAATTCGCCTAACAAGCAAAGGAATACTCTGAACTCAATATAGGCGAAATCCATTCACTCTAAATTCAATTATAACATACCGTTACGGGTTGTTACATGGTGGATCGGGTTCAACATGACATTAAACGTTACGTACCTAATACCTTCGTTAATGCATACCGTATATATTTTATTTCATCAATAAAATTGTTTTAAAAATACCATAATAGAACCAAAAATAGGACATGAATCCTCTGTTATCAATATTGTTTTGGAAAAGCTTCAGGAGCACAACTACTAAGGACAAGGTATGCTAATGGAAAATGTCACGCTAGGAAAAGGCGGGAAATGGCCGTGGGATAGTTATTTGTCACGAGAATGCTCATCACCCTACGAGCCAGGCGGCATATTTCAGTCTCTCCTTTCGAATCCATTTGCAACGCGGACAGAATCGTCGAGAACCAACACTGGCCGATTCATCAAAAGGCTCAGGAGGAGAGAAGGCATAGGTATGCATTGAGGCGCGCACTCCGTCGCCGCCGTCAAACGCGAGTCCGCGGGACACGTGGAGCGACTCGTGCGTGCCAGTGGGCGCATCAGCATCAGAGCATAATTGGGAGGGAAGGCGATCCGGCGGAGAAAAATGGAATTCCAGGCGGGGGAAAGGTAATTAAGACCGCTGGTCGCGACCGCCGTTGACCGACGAGGGAATGAGAAGAAGAAAGGTAGGAAGGCCAGACGGACACACTTGAGGAATAAAATAAAAAATCCCTCTCGAGGAAGAAGCAGCCGTCGAATCCCTCTCCTCTACTATTATATTTAATGCACGGGAGGAGGGAAGCCGCGAAGGTGGGTGGGTGGGTGGCGGAATTGATGAGGAAAGGGCGAAGCAAAGGAGAAAGGATCGCTCGCTGGAGAGTAGCAGGAAGAGGAGGCATCCCACACCAAACCAACGCGCGGGGACCGAACCTTATTAACCCTCTCCCCCATTCACCTCCTCGTTCCACGAAGGGCGCCACCGACCGACTCCTCCCCGCTCCCCACCTGTCCCGCCCACCTCCCTACATCCCGACGGGGAACCCTAGAGAAGCGAGGAGAAGAGAGGTCGGGAGGAGAGAGGACGTGGGGATCGGAAGGACCGAGAGGAGGGAAAGTGTGCTCTGGCGGAAACGGGACTATATAATAACTGCCTGCTACCTACACACCAATTTATTCACCACCCGCTCTCCACGGACCTCCCTCCCTATAGAATACATACACGAACACAACCCTCAAAACCCCCCCCCCCCCCTCTTTCCCAATCACTCCCTGGGCAAGACCCTTCAGCCTGGCGAAATTGCGTCACAAAATTCCCACATCCCTTCCTCCTCTCCAACCTCTTCCCCTCCCCGTTGGCGAAATGAAGGTGGGCGAGCATTGCGCGGGGAACTAGGGGTGGCTCAAGGGTGGCTGAGTAGGGTGAGGCCTTCCACTGATAAAACGCCGCTTCCCCTGACCCGCCCAGCATACCCACACACGCCAGGGGAAAAACGAAATATACCTACAAGCAGGAGGAGGAAATCTAGGATGATACCGGGAAAGAAAGGTACGGAGGGCAGATATAAAAAAAAGAAGTCTACGTGCGCGCACCGGATCCCAGAGCCGGGAGGGTCGCTCGCGGACTGCGTGGGGGAGATCCGCACGATTCGGCTTCGGAAGGGCGGACGGGAAATAAATATAACCGCGGGGCGTTGTGCGACGAAGGCCAACGACGATAGCAAACGCCGAGGCGCTTGGGAAAGGGCGCCCCTTCCGCCTGAGGAATAAAAGCGACCGCGCAGTCTGGGGATGGGAAGGAGACGACCGATGCAAACGAGCGTTCTTCCCCCACAAGGGCGGAATCGCTCATTTAGGACGCTTTTGATGTCGCCACGTGCTCCCGAATGTTTCGAGGGAGATAGAGGGATGCAGCAGAGAAAAGAATGGAGATGCGCGTGACACACTCACCTTCATCGGCTATTGAGATGCTTCCAAAACACACAGTCGCCGTCCGATCCCCTGCAAAGAGAAGAGATGTCGGGTAAAATTAGATGCCCACACTTGTTGCTATCGATTGCAAATTCAATGCTCACATCTCAATTCCAGGAGGATTACGGGTAATGTGGATTTCAATTGCTATTGTAATCGATGAAAACGGTGGAATATATTCGTCATTACATCACGACTCATGCAAGCCCGGTGACGGACTTGGAACATCTGTACAACCTACTCTGAGATATTCTTACACGTTTTCATCGAGGTTATTCAATGTAAGAAATTAATATTACCGTCATAAGTGTTCACCACCGTGAGGCAAAAAACAATACATTAACGCAAGGAATAATACATCTCCTTCTACTACCGATTCATCACATCTGGGTACAAGGACATCGACAACAATAATAACAACGAAATATGTTGAAACTTTAAATAAAAAGGGTAATTAAAAACGCTGGAAATGAGAAAATAACGAAATATGATAATTTCATTAGGAATAAAATTCAATGGTTACTGATAGGTATAAATAATGCATACAAATGCAATGAAACGCGATAAACCACAGTACAATAAAACCAGCATAATTACAGAATCAGCAAATAACAGCTTTAAACAAATGTACATACATTTCAAAATAATTACACACGTGGAAAAACACGAATACCCTGAGTATGTTAGAGGTTGTTGTTTATTACTTAGAAGAAGCAATCCTGTATCTGCAGAATGTATACAAACAAACCAGGAAATATTAGGCACCGATTCACGAAGGTACCTCAACTCTAATAAAATTGTCACAGAGTGATACAGTGATACATAAATTACAGACAGAGAGATAAATTATGTATGTACCCAAACACAGAGGGATTATCCCCGCATATCTGGAAGTCATGAAACATGATTTCTTTTATCTCCAATGTGATTAAACTTGAAATTGCACCAACGCTGAACATCGGGATGTTTAAAAACATACTAAAAACCAATTCTGAAAGAATATGAACGATGGTGTTACAGAACCAATGATTTTTCTCCAACAAGGTAACCGAGCAATGAATACCCTTTCAACACAAGAAAACAACATCATGGGCAAACGATGCCGTCAATATTTAATTAAAGCAATAACGTATTAAGGTATCTTTGGCACTCACACTTCATCTTTAATCACATGCCAAATCAAAACGTGGAAAATTACATTGATAGAGAAGCAATCTATGGTTGCCGTTTAAGAGATGAGGTTGATTCGAATATCCTAAAAAGAGTGTTTTATGACCAGCATATATTACACAGCAGCAGCATTGTCCCCGATTTGCTGACGTGCAGTTCTGTCGGCATTTCAGCAATCTCAAGCATAACACTAGGCGATTATTCATCCAGACACGCTTTCTATTTTCAGGAAGATAAAGCAATCGATTAGGAAAAAGCTGTTATCTATACCCATCACCTAGAATGATTTGGATGAATACTTTATGCGAATCACTATATGCTTTTTACACGGAGAAATTGAGAAAGCAAAAAGTGGAGAACGAAGCGAATCATATAAGCTGAGCTGAATGATAACGCAAAATATAATCATACCATTACAGTTATCATGATCAAATAACAAAGGCTTTTCCTCAATCATTAATGACATGTAGACAAATAAGGTAAACCCTCAAACGCTCGTCGCGAACGGAGACCCAAAAGAAACAAAAGAGAGAGCATCGTTTAAAAACAACAAGAAATTAAAAAAAAGGAGTTGATGTTTCCACACGGGTTAAATTAAAAAGGGACCCTGTAAAGCATGTATAAATTGTAAAATGGAGTACAACCCAAACCTTTGTCAATGGTATCAATTACGCGGAGTACATAAAATTATTCGGGCCTATTCTCCAACAACTTTCATTGGCATCCGAGCGACTAACTGTATAGCGCAACGTCCATCACGCACCAGACGGAGTGAAAATGACAGCCAGTGGCATGGCATCAGAGCAAGCGTGGCGGGAGTAACAGACTTGAACCAAAATAGTCCACCGAAAACAATAAAATAGAAGGGACTATTTTTGCACTTCCACAATGCCCATGAATAAGATTTAACAATACCGTGAATGACAGCGATTAACTTGACCAAACCATGGACAGCAAAAAATATTAAAACCATTTCGAGAACAATCACGAAACATATGCTTCATGCTTGAAAAGCAAGTTAAATCCGACTCTGGCGAATAAATATACGATACTTAAAAAAATGCGAAAAGCATGAAAATGCTTTAGCATCTGTTAGAAATTTATTCCCATAGCACTGAGCTTACGACTACCCTGACGATAAATTATTCTATTATTACTATGCTCGAGTAAAATGTCCTTGTTCCGCAGTCACTTATTAAATGGCAACGGGTTAATTCTATCATCAACACGTCTACGAAAATCAAAATTATTAGTAGGGGTTCTGTGTACACCATACACTCCAGATAATTGGATATTTTGCACGAAAGGGCTGTTTAATCAAATTAGGTTCGGAGGGTAGCTTTCTAGGTTATTTCGCCTCAATGATTTCATCAGCTCCGATTTATGACGTTGATTTCGTGGAAATAGCCATTTAAAAAAGCACCCTTATCGGGAGGATTTGCAGGAAACGATCTTCTCGCTATAATGAAATAAAAGAAAATTTCGCATCGATATAAAAATCGATTTTCAAGTTAAGCCCTCCTTTTTCGAATAATCAACGGATATGTTGAGTTTTTATTTTGCTATTTCGACGAGGTGCGTGGTTCTGAATGATGTCCTACGCTTAAGATCCCTCAGTGGCCAATAAAACGAATCCTCTCAGGAGGACAAGGCTGGTGGTAGGGGCAGCCCCGGAGGGAAAAAGGCGAGAAATGCGGGAGAGAAGAGACGAATACAGTAAAGCGTGCAATACGGAAGCTCGAAAATTGTTAAAGGAAAATGAACGACTCAACGGGTAACAAATCCCTGGCACAGACTTAGAAAACATAGTTCCGCAACAGGAACATCGCTAAGCGGACAACGTTCACGTTCGGTAACAATGACGGTTTCAGGTTACACCACGAGGGACAATTTCGTCGAAGACAAAACAAAGAATGTGCAATTTCCCAAACTAAATCCAAGCACCACTCACGAATTATGGCATATCTTGCGATTCCAAGGTAAAGGAAAGATATTGCCGGTGAATGAAAACGGCAAGCAACAAGTGATATTTTTTCCGACAATACCCTACAGATTGTGAAAATTAACAGTTTTCCAACAACCACATGTTTTTCACTATTACCATAGAGTAAGTATATATAGAGTGGCAACGCAATGATAGAAACTGGATATCAATTTTTGAGAGCTTTTGGAAGAATTTCTCAGGTAGCATTACCCTCGAGGAGGAAGAATTAAGGCTTATAGAAGAGAACGCTTGGAGGCGCTGGTGGCACTCCGTGAGTTTGCATCAATACACAGAGGTGCATTGACGATGCCTGGCTGTGTGCTTTTTCACGAGTATCAACTGTTTTGTCGTTGCCATGATTCATCGGTTAACAGTTGACTCAGAGAGTAATTTCTTTCAGCGTTTTATTTCTTTGAGTGTGAATACGAATCGGAAGTGAAAGAACACAGAACTTGTGGCAACAGGTGGTTATAACAAAGGAATATCAAAAAGCGTGCAGAAATAGTAAGCAATGTCTCATTACTGATAATATCATGATTTTTCGGGGACATTCGAAAATGTTTACGTGTGGATGCTAATGTTATTTTTGGGCACGCCTCGGACAACAATGCCAGACATTTTTCAAGCCGACGTACTTATTTACTAGCAGTTTGGCTTGAAATGCGTTTTTGGTGTTTACTGCTGCTGCTGAATAACGAATATTAAAAAATTACATCTTTTACTGACATTCTGGTAGGAGCATTGGATCCGAGATGGCTGGAAATAAATTCTTTTATGGTAAATGCACGTCTACGCGTCGGAAATCCCTTGGGATTCGATTTTACCGGTTTCCTCCGGGAAATGACGACTTACGTTCAAGATGGGTACGGAATTGTGGAATTATTTCCAGTTGCGTGGAATCACGATCAAATGATCAAATATGATCTCCCTAAATCACCAAAAACATTATCCTTGTGTTATAATATAATTACATAATAATTTCTATTGTTATAAGTGTTATTTTTTCACGCTTTAAAGCATTGATTATTTGTGTCCGTTTTGACGAAAGGTGGGGTTAGTGATCGACAGCACGAGTAGACATAAAGCGTCATTCAAATACTTCTAAGTATACTATAATATTCTTTCTAAATTTTCTGTGGTATTAGGACCGTAAATTTCTCTTTGTAAGTCATATTAATACCAAACTTTTATTCGTCATAAATTCTATGAAACAACGTATCGCATGTTTGAATGAGTAAAGTAGTTTTTATTCCAATTTACTTTTCAAGGTTGACCATTTATTTAATACTGTCTTTTGCCCAGTTCCTTGTAAAAATACTAACTCGGAATGGCAATATGTAGTCGTTACACAATTTTATTTGCAAATGAAGATTGTTAAATGTTTTCCTTTAAGATGGTATAATGCATCTCATGGATGCAGATGAAAAACCGTTGTTAAAGAAGTTTGAAATAAGTAGGTATTCAAAAATTCAAAAGATGTGCGCATGATGTCCTGAAATTAAAGTTTTAATTTGTGCCATTTGTCTCTAGTAAATCACTAAGCAGGTTTACAAAAATATTTTCGAGAAATTGATTAACTACATCAAGACGATATTTACCGCTAGTCATTAGGCGTTAAAATGTAAGAATGGGCGGAATAATTATTCACGTGGTAATGTATCGCGATGTAATGCATCAAGATTGTAAATAAAATAAATTCTTGACTTTAGGGAAGTAATATAATACAAAGAGGTAAATATTATTTGACTTTCATTTAAACTTTTGTCACGGAACATAGTGGAGCAATATAAATATGTATTAATTTAATATAATACACTTTATTGGATTTCTAAAAATCAATAGTATTTCTGGTTCATCTGTTTCCTTGTAATGTTTTAAAATATATGCTTATTTTGAATTCTTGTTTGAAAAATTCCCGTACTACTCCTTGATTTGAGACCAACTACCTAAATTGGCAGGTATTAAATATTCCAAAGTTCATATATTCGATGTATTAGCATTCCAATTGTGGTTGTTACTCTATTCCCTTAATCGGCCCCCAACAGCTGTTTTTTGGGTGGTTGGAAAATGATAAGTAAATATTGTCTTTTCCATAGAGAATATGTAAACTGATTTTAGTAGCTGTAAATTCGAGAGTTGAATACGGTAATTAAAAAAGTTTTAGGCGACTGTTTAATGGAAGACCAATTATATATGTGTAGATAATTCTGGGGACGCTAATAATGTCTGAGACTCTAAGCGCACTATCACCGTAAGTTTATTTGTAAAAAGCTTGTAACTTTTCTAACTACGGTGGCATTTTAAGTTGATGAAAGTAACCCAGCATAACATTACCAGACTTGCCTAAATTCAACTATTTAACTACTTCTTCAATAACTTTGAAGATTATCTAATCTTAAAAGGCGTTTTGAAAATATTTATTTTTTTTTAAACAGGGAACCCTGATTTATTTGACCTATTGGAAAAAGAACTCACTCTAAAATCAGTATGTGAACTGCATTTTACCAAATGTGACTTACTGCCGAGTGGACGCCTAAAGAAATATGCTGTTCCTCGACTGGCTACTCCGGATAAAACACCGTTAAAAGAAATCCCTACAGTTGCAGACGCTTTTGAATTGAAACTAAATCCCCGAATATCACCAACGCGATCACATGATGTTTTTTCCGGGGAAAATAGCAAAAGTATGGAGCGCCATGGACACCAACTCCAACTAGTCCAATTAATGTGGGTATGACTGAAATTTCATTTTTAACACCAATAAGATCTCCAACTGTCATAGAATCCCCTGGTCTTGAAAGAATTTGGGGATATGAGAGTACACCAACCATATCCGAACATAATATATTGAAAACAAGAAAGGAAGCCAGAAAAGATAGCTACATAGTTAGGAAACTTAAGATGAAAATTGAAAGACAAAAACTCCATGATGGGTCGTTGTCACCAAATACTTTTAAGTCAAAGGAGGCAATGCTACCAACTACACTACAATACCATCACAAGAAGAAACAGATATGGAAAAAGGACGAGCAGGAATTCGCCTTTGCATTATATTTCAAATCACCAGCAGCATATCGCTTTCTTTTGGAAAAATTAGTCCTACCTGCGGTGCGGACGGTACGGAACTGGATTCATCGATCATCAAAGTGCTTAGCCAGTGTCGATGACCTATTTTTTAAACGTTTGCAAATTAAGATAAATACACTGCCAGATGATAGCCGAGACTATGTACTATTATTTGATGAAATGGCACTAATGTCAAACTTACAATACTCGCCATCTTTGGATTTGATAGAGGGCTTTGTAGATATGGGCCACCTTGGAAGAAAGATGAAACTGGGAAAATACGCAGGAGTTTTCTTGGTGAGAGGTTTCTATTCCCAATGGAAGATACCTGCAGCATACTTCATCTCTGAACGTGGAATTAACAGCGGAGATCTCAAGAAGGTTCTCATTTTGATTTGGCAGCGCCTTTATTCCATAGGTTTAAGACCAAGAGCGTTCACCTGTGATCAAGCGAGCGTGAATAGGAAGACAATAGTGCCGACCTTGGTGTTTGTCAATTGAGAAGCCATTCTCACAGGCTGACGATGAATAGGTTTTTGTTTTGTATGATATCCCTCACCTAGTTAAATCTCTCAGAAACAATTTTGAGTAGTGATTTTATTCTGAATGATAAAGTACTTTCTTTCGAAAATATTCGTCAAGTGTACGAAAGAGATACCTCCAGCACAACCACCAGAGCCTTTTGTAAGGTAACCCAAGCACATATATGTCCAAATCCCTTCCAATAAATGTATGTTAAGCTGGCAACACAGGTTTTCAGTTACTCTACAGCAGCAGCCATAATTACCCGTCATTCCACTGGAGAACTACATTTATCTTCTGATCTTCCCACTGCATACTTTTTGGAAACCGTCAATAATTTATTCGATGCACTTAATAGTAAACGTTTATATTCAGCTAATGTAAACAAAAGTGGCCTCTCGATTAATAATACATGTATCTTAAAAATAATAAATGAAGGAATCAAAATATTTAAGACACTAAAAAAAGTGAATAACAGTCGCCCCCCTTGCTTTGACGGATTTGTCTTGACAATATCATCAGTTCTTGGTTTACTTACTGATTTAAGGAATAAATAAATTTTAACAGGTCGATTAAATCAAGACCCACTGGAAAATTTCTTTCGGGGCGGGAGAGGCGGGTTTAACAGGAACCCAACAGTAAAAGCTTTCCGGGCTAGCTACAGGCAAGTGACTTTGCAAAACTTATTAAACCCCAAACTGGAAGCTACTCCATAGATGAGGACTCTATGGCTCAGTTAGAAGGCGAAGATAAGGTGGGAGATGATGGTGGGGGCAAATTCTGCATTACGAATTTCAATTAATGCATAGAAGATGACTATTTAGGTTCATCATCTGAAGATGAAGTTTTTGGCCTCCCGGCAAAGGAGCCTGAGACAGTGAGTCTCCAGCAGTGTTCTGAAACATATTTTCTAGGATATTAAGTAAAGATGCTCTTGGAGAAATCCAGGTGTTTCAAATGCAGGGACATATTTGTTGGTAAGCGATCCTTAACTGATAAAACTCAATTACTTATTCTCAATAAAACATTTCCAAATTTAAGGGATGGTAATTCGGGATTACTCTATCCTTCAGAAAAATTTTACAAAATAGGAAAAAAGGCGTTCAGGGTGTTCGAAGAGTGTTTTGAGGAAAATATGCACAACAGAAATATCATCAGCATATTATGGAAAAATGCCCTACGCAAGTTACACAAGTATGATAAGTGCATTACAGAAGGAGCCTGCTTCAACCATTTGCAATTCTCGGTAAAGTTGTTATTTGTGTGCATGACAAAAAAGGCTTGTAAATGGATGGTTTCACAGATGATGGAATCAAAACAGAATAGTAAGCTAAGAATATTAGGACATCATTAGCTTCGTTAATGACATTCAATGTTTTTCCCTGGCACACGTATTTCAGACAAAAATGAATTTTTAATATATTTAAATTATTATTTATACGATGCCATATGTTTTATGAAATTAAATGAATAATTATCAAAGCCAATGTGTCTTTTAATCTTGGTGGCAAAATGTTACCCCATTTTGACGTAAAATATTTGTTTCTTGATGAATAATTAAGTTTCACAATAAAGTTATTTTATGGTTAGGTACGTTTTCGCGAGACGAAAAACTATGCACATATTGCGGCCCAATTTCATTGGAATAAAATGAACCATGATGGCAAATAGACGACAGCTTTTCCCTTGCAACACAAAAGTGTACGGTAGGATTATCATCCGACTCTTCGACATCCGTTTCGAATTAGTAAAATCGCAATATACGAGGTGTGATTAAAATAATAACGGGGATTTTATAAATTTCGCGGGCTTCATAATTCCGATTTCCAATAATTCCGAGTTACTGCCACATGGTCATATGATTAATAAGGAATACTACCTGGAAGTAATGCGCCATTTGCGTGAAGCAATCCGACAAAAACGCCCAGAATTATGGCAAAACAACTCGTGGAAATTGCACCACGACGATAATAATGCTCCCACTCACACCTCGCTGCTTATTCGTGATTTTTTGGTTAAAAAAACAAAGCGTATTTTTTCTCAGCCACCATATTCGCCGGACATGACCCCCTGTGACTTTTTTCTATTCCCGAGGCTGAAGAGAACCATGAAAGGACGACGTTTTGCCACCGTTGATGAGATAAAAACAGAATCGCTGAAGGAGCTGAACTCTATACCGAAAAGTGAGTTCCAAAAGTGCTTCAAATATTGGAAAAACCGCTGGCACAAGTGTATTATATCTAAGGGGGATTACTTTGAAGGGAACAAAAGGATATTGATTAATAAATAAATAATCTTTAAGAAAAACAAAAATTCCCGTTATTTTTTATCACACCTCGTATAGGTAGTGAATTAATGCAAAATTTAGAAAAGAGAAGTTATAAAGAAATTACAGAAATATGACTACACCAGATTTCTTTATAATTCATTTACGATTCAGTGAATAACTCACAATAAATATAGTAAGATCATAACCCTGTAGTTTCTAAATATCGTCTGAATAATTTTTTTTCCGAGTTCAAATTAAAAACAACATTGATTTCATGTTTCCATTAGTCTCACCCTCACGATTATATCTGTTCCGAAATTAAAATTCAAATGTTTGCACAGACGGCTTGACCGTATCCACCGTAACCTTCGCTCGGAGGCTACGCCTCGACGGTCTTGACATGCGTTGCTATGTGTCGATTAATAAACAAACTGATACCGACAGTATCATTAGAACGTTGTTTCAATGAAGCGACATTGAATTAAGTGTCCGTGTGCCGAAGTTAAAGCCGAGCTCGATTGTTCCAGCTTATACTGCTACTTCGATACACCTCTTCCATCTATCGGCCAAAATATCATTTAAAAAGTTATATCCGAATCTCCCTATCTCGTTGCCACTCTATATATACTTACTCTATGCTATTACCAAGCACTCGCACTCTACTACATGAAAATTCTCGACTTGCAGCCAATCGTACAGTTGAACGTCATACTACTTTATGTCCATGTTTATTTTGGAAGCCCCATCTTCCGTGCCGCTATGGAAACTAACATGCTTCATTGAATTCTATCGTCGTCACCGACCCGTTGCGGAGGAAGATAAAGTAAACCAAACGAGAAACGCTTTCCGTATCGCAGACGAGACTCATTCCTACATCACAGCTAACGTCAAAAAACTGAACGTGCCGCCCACGGTGAATAACGTCCTCAAATCTTACGACGCTTCTCCGAATGTCCGCGATTGGCTTGGTGATGATGAGAGGGGTGGGGGATGACGCAGGCCGCGCACCACTCTTCCTCTACGCCGTCCATGCGTAGACGACTGGGTTATGGAGGTTCAGGCGGCCAGGGGGAGGAAGGCGGACGATTGGGACGGCCATAGGAAAGAGAGACCGGCGTTACTGTAACTTGGTAGCATAAGTAAAAAAAAATTCAAAAAGCAACGACACGCATGAAATTTAATATCACTCCGAAACGCAATACCATCCAGCAGAATATATTCGCCGAGCTAGGAAAAGTTACGGGAAAATATTAAAATAAACCGGAATAAAAAATTTTAAAAATAAATTTAGCAGTTTGATAGGTAGGATTAACTAAACCTTATCGCTGCTTCAGCATTTAATCAAGAGATAACTACTTCAACGTCATCAATACGTTGTACCTGTTTCACCCACTTTGGGCCAGTAAAACTGCTCAAGAGACAAAGACACGCGTTCCAAAGAGAGACCGGCGACGGACACGAAGAGCCTCCCTCTCCCAGCAAGCATTGCACGCTTTACTAAAGGTCGGTTGTGTCAATCTCCGGTGTAGAGATATTTTAACAAGAGAAAAGAAGTATCTACTCGGTAAACTTCAACTTCATATGTGTTTATCAGATCGTTTTTTATAATTTCATAGATATTCTTTTAATATTGCTGGTATGCACGCATAAAGAGCTAGATTTTTATTGAAACGTTTGTTTAAGTAACTTCAATCTATCAAGCAGCTGCTATGATACAAGCATCACGATTATTTCCGGGCGTAATGAGATGAAAATGGGTTCAAAGCACGAGTGATCTGGGAGATTATTTGATTAGCAAATTTTTATTCAAGATAAATCCGAAAATTCAACTGAATGCAAAGAAAATTAACTCCTATGCCCGCAGCATTCTGACCATAGAGGTGACCATCATTGAGGTGAGGAGCAGTAATGAGTGTGGGTTGGTGACGTAAAACTCGAAAACACTACTACATCTACATACTATCCTGTGGTATTTTTGAGAATAGTGTGCAATTTCCGCTGCCTCCTGAGTTCTCGTCTAACTTCGTCATTGTACCAGCGAGGTTCTTAGCTCTCATGTTTCAGTTTTGTTGGAATAAATTAATAGATTCCACAGCGTAGAATTTCCACAACATTTTTCCATGTTACCTCGGTGTTTTCATCTTAGTATTAGCTACGATTCCCATGAGTGAAACTTTCAATGCCTCTCCGAATTTGAAGAAATCACATTTTTCGTATAAGTTAACTTTTCTTTTTGGTTTAACTCAGGAAAATACGTGTCTCTCGGCCAAGAGCTACATTCCGTTTTGAATTTATTTTGCAATTAATATTCTATTCGAGTTTATCTTCATTAAAATAATGGGCTAAAGTGACAATTTCATTATTTTAAGTGAAGCATACGATGGCCTCTAAAATGTTATACAGAATTAAGCTCGTTATTTTACACAAGTGCCCCAACCTCTTCTTATCCTTTAAAAAAACTGCTAAATCGAGAGAAAATTTGAAATTGAGTCAAAGTCAATGAGAAAAATATGATGCAAAAAGTGGGTTGCATTTTCTAGGAGTTTAGAAATTGGAGGCCACCTTGCCCACTGACGCGACGATGACGTCTTGTGACGCTACGTAAGATTGCACAGCAAGAGCGATGGTTTCTTGTACCTGCCTCGTAACATGTTCCCTTTCAATTATGCTAGCGCGGGGCTGATGATGGCGATAACGCCGACGGGAAATGACAAATGACGCGAATGACTAGCACGAATGCGACTTACGCAAATAACCACCCAGATGATTCAGAGAGAGAGAGGGAAACGGCGCAGAGGGTGCATGCATTTGTGGATCAGGCCGTGACTGGGATCTATGCCACCACACCTACTCATTAGACAGCGAAATGTTCACGCATCGGTCATCCATGTGGCTCGAGTGGTAATCGTAAGTCGAAGAACATTAATGATCTGCTCTATCTTCATATAAGTATTAGCGCAGAAACAGCTTTTTTCACACCAACGAGAGAGCATGCTACGTTCTCGATATAACTCCTAAGATAATGTCATAAATAGAGAGCCCTCGTCTAGCACCTATGTTTTAAGGTGGGTCTATAATTCCAAGTCGCCTCAACTTAACGGTCGCCGCCTGTGGTCGCCTACTGGGGTGGTAGAAGAAGCCCAACGGGAATCTGTGAAGGCTGCGTTGACAAAAATTGAGTGGGGAACGATTCTCCTTGGGTGGGGATGGAAAAGGTCTACTCCGCTGTCAATGCAAGCTTGAACGCTTAACATTGCTATACCCTTAATACGAAAACAGTATCAACGGTTGTTGATGATTTGCGTATATAAAAGACGATTCTTTGATTTAAGTGGGCTGAAAATCCTCATTCGGAATCTAGCCTTCGCAACGTACCCCCGAATATTACCAAAATATTTCGTAAAAAAACCAAAGTTTTGCTATTTTTCATTTAAAAAACCACTTCATGAAATAGTTACTCCACTTAAATCAAAAAGTGACTCTTCATCTACAGAAGACAAAAATTGTAAGTACCCAGCTGTCACGGTAAAGCTGTCACTGGGTTAGAGGGAAACGTCTGAAACGAGCTTCTTAGCCCCGTTAGTATAGAGCCACCTTAAACTATTTTCCTCGATAACATCTATTTCTTTTTCTTCAAATTTCCGCCTACTTTCAAAACTTCAATGTTAAATCGATTCTCGGCCTAAATTTAATTAATTTTCTCCGTTTCACATGAATAATGACCCTGATAACAGCAAAATCATACCAGAACGCCAACAAGAATTAAAGCAGAAATATCAAATGCGGGGAAAAGGCCTGCCACGATGGAAACACTGGTTCCCAATCAGTACCAAAGTTAAGCATCGTTGGGCTCGGTTCGAATTTGGAGGGGTAATCCTTCTATTTACCCGAGTACTGCTGCCCCTGTCTGCAAGTGGCAGACAGTATGTGTGTAATGATCTTTGCCGTCGTAGCATGTCAAACATTCTTACTAAAAAAATACCAATATCACAAGGGTCATACATTTATGCAATATAAACCAATGTAAGTGCATCGAATTTAGAATTACATTACCACGTGAACGAATTCAGAATCACAGAACCACGTAAAAATAACTTGAGGCGTTCTATCGCGAGTCCACAGACCAAAAAACAACCCAATTGGTTTACTCATTTTAGCCGTATTTGGCAAAGAGAGTGCACAATGAGTTTAGTAATAGAAAGTGAAGTAATAAAGTTTTTTTCATCCATGATTCAAAGCAGATAGTTTCTGCCATTCGATTTGAATGCAAAATTACAGATCAGAAATTCGGTTCTATTCAAAGGAAGAAAACCATGAGACGTGAACCTGCAAAACCAACCCAGTAGAAAACACATTTCTTCTCTCAAGCTAAGGAAGACTTTTAAGGTCCTTCCAGATAAATTAGAGCACAATTACGTTGCAATAAATATCAATCACTCCATCCACTACAACTAATTACTATCAACTGAGATGCACTATCACGAAATAATACATCCGAGAGGCTTTTGTCAGTAAGGAACTAAATGATGAGTAAAATACTCTTTGCGGGAGATTTTTCGCCGGCTCATAGAAAAAGTGCATTAATTAGCAAGACGTAGTTCCTAATCTTAGGCGTAACTTAAGAAATTTCCTTTACGCATTGAAATGAAAGCAACACATCTTTTGTTCCTCATAAAAGTCTTATACATATAATGTGCAATAAAAAATTTTGCTTAAATCTCAGCTAATCCACTTGTTCACGCAGGCGAAATAAAATTGAAGTGCAATTCATAAACCCAGCAATTTCTAAATCAAGACACAACGGAAGACCCGCGGTTTGATTTGAGCGGCTAATATGATCTGTAAGTCGCCAACGCTCTCCCATCGCATGCTGAAACGCACATCAGGCCTTCATGCTCCATAGGAATCACAACTATTGGCGGAATATTGAAGACAGGGCGAAAAATGTAAATGAGGGTCGGGAGATCTGTTTTGCGTCAGAAGCAAAATAATGGACTGGGCAGAGGGACGCTTATACGGAAGCGGATGAGGAAAGGGAATTTTTCCAACTAAACGTGTACTTAATTACTACAAAAACCCTCGATTCATATCCAAGCTATAAACAAGTTCAACCCGAGTTCCATTTAAACATTTGGCTCGAAAAAGTAATAACAAATATAAAGTGATCTGTCTTTCTGGATCTTCTATGCTCGCATTTTCTGCAAAAAAAAGAGCACCGTAATTCAGGGGTGGCGAGAATCTGAAGTCAGGTAGATTAACTACAAGAACGGGCTTTCCGATTTCCAAGTATCACATTGTTGCCAATGATCGCAGAGATGGATGACATGTTCAGTTTACTCACTAATACGCTGCCCACGAAAAGAAACCAAATGCCTAAACTACGTAGCCACCATGTAGCAAGAATGAAATGGGTCTGAAACAAGATCCCTGCTGGTAATGAGTGAGAAACTAAGATGGTCGTTCCCTAAAAAATAATGATCCCCATTCCCCAGCACTAGTGGGCGGATTCATTATTCGACCCCACGCGATCAAGGCGATTTCAAGACAACTTGTGCATCAAGTTTCACCGGTACATATTCTCTGAAGCAGTTAAAACATAAGGATAGATGAGACACCTGGAAGTGAGATTTTCCCTGTAATGCCAAAAAAAATATATTCGAAAGGAAGAAAACTGGAAATTGGTAAATCGACCATTCAACATTTCACGGCCGAAGCAACATTTACCAATAAACCAGATGACCTTTCATTACGTCATAGAAAAAAATCTAGGCTTAACTGCTTTCAGTAAACGAAAGATAAAAAAAGCGGATTACATATTCACTTATTATAAATATATGCCTTAAATCATCATCAAAGTAGGCATTCAAAAAGAAACAAATGGGATTCAATCTTTGCGAAACGCGCGATAAGTAATGCAATCAAAGTCCACCCATAATGCTATCCGAATTGAAAGTAAGGAAATCTAATCACAAGCGCAAACCTCCACAGGGTCAGGATAGGAAATATTTAAAATGGAGTAAATTCCACACATAAATGAGCATTTTACCCGCCAATTAACGATAGGGGATGAATGAGTATTCATCTATTATTTCCAGGATTTGGATTAACTTAGGAATGAGATGCATTTAATCCCAGCAAGGATAATGTAGCATTTCTACAAGTCATTTTGAGATTTTTCATTATCCAGTTAAAAAAGAGGAAGCGCAAAGATTTGGAGGATTTTTATGCATGGATACTGACGGAGGAGAATTGGAATTTATATGGATGAAAACTGATAAAAAAGTGTTACAAGGTAGAAGTTAGTAATTGCACAGGGATATTAGAATAAATCAGATGATAAGGAGATGTTTAAGACGCAAGAATTCAAAAGAATAGGATGAAAAGGATTAGATACACTGGCTATGATGAGGAGAAAGGGAGGTGGAGGGGAGAGGAAGAGGACGGCGTGAAGGGAAGTAGAAAGCATGGAGAGATAAAAGAGAGGTGCTGAAGGCGCTTATGCTACTGAAAATTGGATGCTCTTCATCAATCTCTTGCGATAAAGATCATATTTAAATTTAAAATCCAAATAATATGTGCCAAATGTCCACAAATTGAATAACATATATAAAGGGGCAAAAAATAGTAACAAGAGTTCTAAGCTAATAAAAAGGGTCAATTCCAGCAAAAGACGATTAGTATAAAGTTAGACAATATTTCATCAAATTTTCCACAAACTTTCCAGTAGTAAAAAGTAAGGTCCACAGAATACAGGTGTTTCTGAAGACTAATGAGTAGAAGCCCACTGGATTGCCGTAACGAGTAACTACACCTGAATCCTGCCAATACGGTAACATTAATTTTTAGCATTTTCTTTCATTGCTTCAAATCCTTGGAAAAATATTCTGAATAAAAAGACACGTGTACATTAGTACCTTAGCTTAAAAAAGGAATACACTTAGGAAAAGAGGGTTAATTACAGCAGTTTAAACCGAAAACGTATGAGTAATTTCGACACGCAAACAATCTTCTGGTCAATTCATGTGATTTATTTTAATACTTTTCATGAAGGTTGTTGGCGATTGGCACAATCCCGAAAGCATTAGATGCTTCAACCATGAATATACATGGCTTCAACAGTCACACTCGCTGAGTCCCTGCATGGCCACATTTCAGGGAGAAAACTTTCCCTTTATACCTTGCCACTCGATGTGTGTACTTTCCTGACCACGAATCACAGCAGGACCCGTTCCGTCGACACGGAATTCCACCGATATCGATCACGCGCGCACAGAACTTTCCCAACAATCCGCACCCAACCCCATTCTAATCAGGATCGAACGGCGGCGTAGCCGCACGCCGAAACCCTCCCAATAAAACCCCATTCCCGCCCGGAATTACCACCCCGGGCGCCACCCGGCGGCAGAAGGATTTACTTCCCTCGTGTGAGCCAAAACCGAGGGGGGGGGGGGAAAGATACGGAAGAAAGCGCGGGAAGTTGTCCCCCACCCCCACTTCATTCTCCAGCGAACTTTCGACCCTCCACGGCGAAAAGACAGGTCTTAAAACCTCAGGTCTCAGAACAGGTCACCTCCTCAGCCTTTCCCAGGGTGGCCGCCGGATTACTATTTCCAAATCAAGGAGTATTCTAGGTTTTACAGGAGAAAAATCCAATTATTTGAAGATTCATGGAGGGGACAACTGAAGGATTATTATATCATTGACTTTTTTTATCCTACTGCCCACTTGAAAAATCCTGATTACAGAGTTATTAAGCAATCCAATTTTACATAATGTGGAGATTTTAAAAAAAGGGGAGCGTACTACATCTATTCCAGAAAATTAGAGCAGTTTCTATATTGCCTTTTTGACTTCGCAACTTCGCGTATAGTGCTGCCTTTGCATAGAAACTTGTTTGAAGAAAATTCATTCAACGAGCTGCTGTGATGATTTGATGCAAGCATAAAAAACACGAAATCGGCGAGTAATACTTATTGGATAATAAGCAGGTACTATGAACAACTGATCAAACATATGCCAGTGGAATGATGTCTTACATTTGGGTTAAAAAGTTTATACTGCACTGTTCGCGGTGCTAAAAAATTCATTCGGCTATATTCCCTGCCACATCAAAATCTAGGAAAATCAAGGAGAAATTCTCATACCGCGTTAAAATGAAAATGAACTCTCAGATGTTTCAACGAGGTAGCTATTTTACGGAGGTTTACAACAATATCCTGAAGGGGTGGGCACTCTGTTCGTGTCCGTACCCCCGGTCAGGCCATGGTAGACCCTGTGTCGGTGGCTCAACGATTTGACCCGGATTCAGGTGGACAGCTAAGGCCAGGACCGACTTTTCCATTGCAAAGAGGGTGGAAGAGGAAGGAAAAGCCAAGAAGATCCCCCTCTTCTTAACGTTTTAACTGCCTTCCTTCATCCCCTCGGCTCCCACGGTACCGAACACCTTCGCCTACCGAAACACGCACCTTCCCCATTCCCCAAAATCCTAATAAATTTTACCATTCGGCTCGGCCAGGCTGGAAAGAGATGGAAAGAAGGGCAGGGTGGATCGGAATCGGGAGACGGAAGAATAAGGTTGAAACTAGGAGGGATTTAAGAGGGATTTGAAGTAACGAGAGTGTGGCCAGCGACTCCAAGCTTTCTAACACGATTTATTTCGATATAAAAAAATAGTTTTTCAACGTATTTTGAAAAGAAAATGTAAAACCTTTCTCCATCGAGCAAAGCTAATTTTAATGTAGTACATTATTCCATGTAGAAGTCAAATGCTAGATGTTATTTTAATATTTGACGAATTAGCATCCGCAGAAAGAATAATATATTTATATTATTCTAATATATTTATAGAGTTTACTAATTACCAAAATTAATAATATCCTCTGTTAAAACAGCAATTATAGTCAGTATGACAGCACGAAGAGTTATACTGAAAAAATGAGCACCACGATAAGGTTGCAGAAGGAAGGTCACTAAATGTGAAGTATATTTCAAGCGGTGGTTGGATTTTCTGATATGGCCAAATTTAGTGAAGCCGTCTTGGTGTTATAATTTAAGTTTTGACTTCAGTTTTTTCTTTTCTGTCCAGTTTTTTTGTCAGTTAAAATCTAATTTCCCCAAATTTTAACAGCATTCTGTGATTCCGGGCCTCGGAAGCAGCAGGATTAAGTCGCGGGTTTGAATTAATCCTGTATGAATTTATCACCATCATTGGTGTAAGTTTTGTACTGAGTTTAGCGTTACAACGAGTTACAAAGTTCCCATTTCGCTCAGAAATAAAGAAGCCGTTTTATTCAGTAATTTTTCCGATTTATTTACTGATTTTCAAGGATTTAGCTCCACACAGAACGGCCAAGCGATAAAAAGAGAAAACTACACGATGGCGAAAACACACGAAAAATTACAAAATAAATGAAATGAAGGAATAATTTGGCCGCGAGTCTTCCCGTTCGCACAATTTTTGTTTTAAACTCCCGCGTTGAATTTTATTTCTCCACCTGATTCTCCCGTTTCTCTTTTTTTTCGAGTCCACGGCTATGGCAATTAAACGGCCGCCTGCCCTTAAGGTCGTTTGTGGGGAAGTTTCGACCGAGGGTGGGGAATCGATAGGTACGAGTGGGGAGTGTGAGACTGAGGGGCGACAAGGGGCGGAAGGCACGGAGAGGCGCGTGAAAGAGCGAATGGCCGTTCAGAGTGGAACGGGGAGGGGGCAGCGAAAAGGGGGGTGGGTTGGGTTTCGTGCGAGTTAGCCTCGCAAATCACGGAGCGGGAGAGAGGGGTCAGCGAGGTGGGTAGAAAGAATAGGGGGGGTGGAGGACGGTGACGACACTGGGGACGGCTCTGGGGACAGTAGCAGGGAAATGCTTTTTGCGCTCCGCTTCGGCGATGCCCCACTATTTCTGACGCCTCCGCGTCGTGGACTGACACACGGGGGATGACTTATAAACAGACGCTGCCATTGAGGTCATTATCAATTAAAGAAGTACTTTTTCTTGTCTCCAAATCCAAAGGTAAATTGCATTACATTACAGGGGTATCTCAAGGCTGCCATATAATGCAACAATGGAAGGGAGTAATGGAAAATTACTTCCGGGAGCAAAAGACGTGTAAAAAGATATATTCATATGGATAGACAGATCAGAATCTTTATCCGAAATTATCGACATTTACTAGGAACCGACGTTAGATAAGTTTATTTTGGAAATTGTATTCTCTGAAAAACTAATATCGAGGAGATTGAAATTCCTAGCGCTGTTAATGAAATATCTCCCATTTTCTTTGAGCAAAAACGGATAATTTGTCACTTAAGGTAACAAGACAATCATCCAATCAAAATTCAATTCATAATAGTAATATCCTAGTGAAAATTATGTGCTACTGAAAAGAATTATCAAGTCAAGCGTTTTTCAGCAATTCTTAAAAACACCCCAAAGATTGAATATGAAAGTCCTTGAAAAGACTTTGTTCACTAATAATTCCAATCATTCATAGATTTCACCAAATATCTAATTCCATTCCGAAAGATCCAACAAGCTATCTATTTAAACATTTATCTCTAGTGATTTTACAGCAAGTGTTCCAACGCAAACAATCTTATTATCGTTCCTTTATCCACAATTTTCGACGGTCAATAATTATGATGCAACGACGAATTATATTCGATGCGATTCATCGAATCATTACGGATTCCTCGACAAACGGTAAGAGCCATTATGACTTAAGTTGAATGGGATTCGCCCTATTTCGGCCAAAAAGAAAATTAAAATAATGGAAGGAAAAAAAATCATCGTTTTAAAAAAGGAAATAAAAATCCCTAAAAATATTTTCTACAAGGTAATCGCTGCATGTGAACTCGCAAATCATATTTTACACCATCGACGCTTTAGAACTTGCACCTAGAATGTTAACTCAGTTTTTAGTTTATTTCTTTAGATGATATACACCTTGCTTACAGAGGCAGGTTTCTGGCAGCGTAATGGATAGAGAGATTTCGCAGCGGTGCGGACGAAATACATCCCGAGTTTTCTTAATAACCCAGTCTCCACGATATTAAAACAGAGAGCATGCAGTAAACCAGCGACTACAGAGACAGCGATCTCCTTAACGGCTCTGCGAACTGCAAATGAACGGCTTTGTTTCCTTCCCGAAAAAAAATATTAGGCTCGACTGGATCTAATGCCAAATAAAACAGAAGCCAAGGCAGGTAGAGAGGGGCGGTGGCGGAGAATCGGGGGCCGCGAAATCTCGTGAAGGGAATGGGGACGGGTGAGGGCCGAACAAGGCCTCCCCTGACATACACCCTCTCTCATCGCCGCCTTGCATGGGCCGAGTGCATATCATTCCGCTCCTGCCACGCCGCGGAGGGGAAGGAGGGATAGAGCGTCCATCTTGGCTCACCACCATCAAGAGTTTTGCGTCAAGACCTTCTCCTCCTCCCCGTCTGCCTGCCTCCCTCCGAGCCGACGCCAAGACCAGAGCCGGGGAGAAGAGCCGCTCGAACACTTACTCGACATCCATCCACACAGAGAGGAGACATGCGCCCTGCAGATAGTCAACACGCACAGCCACACAAGGTCCCATGTTGCATAAGTTACAGGATAAAATACCCCCTGCCCGTGTGGCAATCAGCCGAGCACCTCACGTCAAGACAACGTTCCCGCTGCCCTTCGACCCAGATGGGGTTGCGGGGACGGGGGTGGTCAGCAGGGGCGAGCCTGCCTACCCTCGGCACACCCTTAATGGATAGCAGCGTAAACCCAAAGAGCACACCGGGAGGAGACGCCGACAGGACGTCAGACACGGCCATGTTTTGCCATGACTTCCGGAATTGGCTAGGAGCGCACACACTTGGAAAGCATTAAGGCAGTCGTGCGTCGAAGAAGTATTGGGGGTTTTAACTCTTTTCCTTGAACAAGAGAGGTTTCGAGGTGATTTGCAATGAGTCAGCGCCTTGTCGGAGGAGTGGGAGGAAGGAATTCCCCCACGTAAACCAACCTCCCCCTGCCAAACCTCGAAAAACAGCCACAGAGCCATCTCACACCGAACCGATGCCCCAGCTAGGAGGGAATCTGGCTGGGATGTTCTAAGGCGGACCCCGGTCTCAAAGAATTAGTCAAACGACGTCGCGGAGGGTTCGGGTGCGGGAGAGGAGAGTGGGGGGGGCGGTGTAGGGAGTGAGACTTAAAGGCGGGGGGAGGAGCGGGGAAGGAAGAAGAGGGGGTTCAAAAAGTGAGACGAAGAAATCAGGGAGGGAAGAAGGATGCTAGGAGGGGAAGTCAGGAGTCTAAGTTTAGCACCATGGCACGTGGCCGAGGTCGGACTCATAACCCTGCCTGCAAGGGGCCCCCACTTCAAGACGAAAGGCGGAGATGGGGAGTGTGGACGGAGGAGGAGAGGGGGCTGAGGATCGGAGGGTTTGAATTGAAGTTCTAGGAGGCAGGAGCAGCCGGAGGAGAGAGCGGTGTGCACGGGAAGGCGCACTGGGGGCGTCTCGGCACGCGCGATATGGCAACCTCTAGTCGAGGACTCCACACGCACCGCCGCGGTGGCTTAATTGCCCTCCCTCGCGCGTCAACGGCTCCCATGCCATCGCCACTCACCCCACCCCTGATAAGTCAACCCCTGGATGGCTGGAAATCCCCGGCGGTGGCGGCATTTGGTTTCTGGTTCCCCAAGCGGCTTGCATTCAACCCGCAGAGGATACATCTAAACCGTAATTCGACGGAGAGGTTCGTTCTTGATTCAAGAGACGTTTAAATTCCCAACACTGGGGGGATGCAGGAATATAAGTTTTTTATTTGCAGAAGCATGAAGGGGGATGACACCGGAAAGCGGTGATTCTGCGATGAGAAAAATAAATTGATTGACCGGTGATCAACACCGGTGGAGCCTCCACGATGGAAGGAAAGAAGTAAGGGCACGATAGAGACCTCGGGTTTTCCCCTCGGTGAGTGATTCGGCAACCGACGTTTTGTTAGCCGACCCCGTTAGCGTTTATTGTTGAAGTCAGCTATCGACATGTCAGTTGCCGAAGCACTCACCGGTTAAAACCTGCTAAGACTTCACCCAAATCATTCGCCGGTGAAACCCAGAAAATCCTATAAGACGGAAATGAGATACGGGTGCCTTCGGGAAGAAATGTTCGTTCGCAGTAAAGCGGTTACTGGGCTAATCTATGAAAGTAAGAGGAGAGGGGAGGTAAGGGATGAGTCGCCGATGTAAGGGGGGAATGGCAACGCATAGTTGCCGAGGAGGAGTTAGATGGACGAGAGAAGAGTGTGTGTGGGGGCAAACATCGGGGTTTGGTTGGAGGATGGCGAGGAGCGCGTGGGGGTGGGGTGGGGCGGACGGTGGGGGAAAGAAGAGTATGGGAGATCGGGGGAGGGAGCCTCCCCATTCCCCACCGCCAACCGTCTCAAGTCGCGGCCGCTGCCAACGCCGCCGCCTCCGACACGCAGCCTTTTAAGGAGCGAGCGTCGAACAGCCATGGGCGCCGCGTCGCTGCCCCCTCCCGCCCCCCCCCCACACATTGCCGACCGACCAACCAACTAACTGCCCTCTATCTCCCCCCCCTCGCCCCTGCCGCGAAAGCTCTCGACTCCGCCCATGCTCTCTCTTCACGTATGTACCACGCCACCACCTCCCCGAACCCGCGGCTGCATCCCATCCTACCGTCGAACTCCGGACAAAGAGCTCCCGGGTTCCTTCCTCCTCCTCACTCTCTTTTGCCCGCCCATCAACCCGATCCACGGCAGCGGACGCGGCCTCCTTCCACGGAGCGGACATTATCCTCCCCCCTTCCCGTTGGTCCAATCCTCCTCTCTCCACACGATCTGCATCCCACTCCAAGGCTTCAGAAGCCCTCCTCCAAGTGGGTCCATCCTCCTATAAGACGGCACGAGCGCGAGGGTTCAGGCGCCTTCGGGCACTTGAACAAACCAACGACCTTATGGCCATCGACTTGAGATAATTACGTTCTTCGAACGCTGAGTAAAAAATTATATCCAGTAGTTAATCTGGAAAGAGCCCATGGGACTACACTATCTACAACTTAAAAAGACAAATCATCACGCTTCAAGAATAAGCCTTTTTTCCACACAAATGTAGGAATTATCATCGGTATCGGGGTATAATTTTACGGGTCGATTACGGGAATTTTAATGTACATTCGAATAGAGGAGGACGCCGTTCGCATTTTGTCGGCCAAGTCGGTGGAATCGGCGGCGGGCTATTCGTCGCCGTTCTACACTTAGGTTCTCTTTACGAGTCTTTTACAGTAGAATGATAACTATGTATTTTTTTAGTGTCCGAAATTGATTAAAGACTACAAATGATGAACAAATGCGACAAAGTCATGGTGTTATCGCTTAAGATGTTTTGTAACTTAGTAATGAGAGCATTGAGCAAGTTCACATAGGTATGCATCACAAGGAATTGACGATGAGAGAAACACGTTCAAAAGCTCGCAGCTAGTACGCGCAAGGGCTCAGTGACGGACGAGCAATGCATACTGGCTGCAAAAATCAACTTCACGCGCCGACTTTGCGAAGTGAAAAACATTGGCGGCGTCAGCGGGCGAAAAATGGCCGGCGTCCACCACTATGCTAAAAGCATTTATAATATTCAGCTCTCAAACACCACCGAAAGGAAAAAAACAATTAAACCCCTCCCCAAGTTCCATCATCTTCAGGTCCTGACGAATATCATCTTCACAATTTAAATTGATTAAGCATCTAAACTAGTGAATTATTCACTGTCCACTCTTCATGTTATACGAGGTATTTTCAGGGTATGTGAGAACAATTAAAGATTAAACAAACCACTTTGAAATTCCACATATAATATTTAATTACGCCCAGTTTTCCCCGTTTAGCGTCATAAACGGATCACCAGTTCACGATTAAATCTAACATGCGGAAGTTCCAAGTGCTTCGTTTAATCATCTTTCATGCGTTGAAGTTAATGCAATAAATCCTATTATGGAATACTACTAACTTACATCGAAGCGTGTCCCTATAATTGGTAGCTTTATCCTAATTTTGTCAGAGAAGTAACGATTTCAGGTGTTAAACAATAACTAAATGAGAGGTGCCATTACGTTCCTCAAGTTTCATAAGAAATTTCATCCCGATGAACGGTGAAATCTAAAGGAAAATAAACGAGTTGTCTGGTTTATGGAATCTGACGTGCTCAGGAAAAAATATTGGAAGCGTATCCATTATGCAGCCTTCCAAGCCTCTGGCTAGAGCCCTAGAGATCAGTGCCCCCCATCCCTTGGCTCAACCCATCATCATACCCAGGGCCTACCCCTTCACTCCTCAACCCTCCTCCATCTCTCTCTCTAAAGTCTCATTATCCCCTCTCCGCACCCCCTTGACACCTCTTTTTGGAGTTCCTCCTTCCAATGGGAGCAAGGGCAGCCTCCTGCGTGCACGGAAAGGGAGGGCCGACAACGACGAACGCCTGCGCAGCTACAGCCTTCGCCCAATCTCGTGGCACATACGCAGTGAACAATTTTGGGACTGAAATGGCATATAATGACCGACCACTGTGGGTGAATATGTAGAAGTAGTGCGAATTCGCTTACTTTTAAGAACCCTGTGTTTGATGGGGCTAATTACAACCAAAGGAAATCAGACTTACAGAAGAGGTAAATACTTTTCACTTCGTCTCCTCGTCTTCCTCTCCGTCCCTTTACGCAAACCCCTTCCACCAGACCAACTTCCTCCTTCCAGCAGTGTTCAGAGCATTCATTTTCCACTAGCATTAGCGAGGGAGGTGGACTCACATCAGACTTTTCATTCCCTTTCTCATCTCGGGGGATTCACTCGATGCCGCTAAGGGTGCGGCGGAAACGATTGGGAGGGAGCGAAGGAGCGGAGGAGCACGGTAAACTTGAAAAGCACAAGAGGAAAAGTTGAGTATGAAAGGGGAGGTCGGAAACTCGGGCCAAGAGAAGAGGGAGGATGGAGAGGATGAGTCACACGGGGAGGTGAGACGGCACAGTGCAAACGAGAGGGGAACGACAGGGTAAGGATGAAGGCGGATAACTTGAAAAGCAGATGAAGAAGAGGCTAGAACTACTGGGGAGGTCGGAAACAAGAGCCAAGAAGGAAAAGGGGGAAGAGGATGCGTCGAACGGGGAAGTGAGACGGCTTCGGACGACCAAGAGCGAGGAAACGGCGAAATCCTCAAGAGGAGAAAGCGCTGGAGAGAGGAGGGAAACGTAATTAAACGCTCGTTTCCCCGTCTCTCCTCTCGCCAACTCGTCACCTCAAGCGCCCTCCTCCCGACCCTGCAAACCAAAATCTCCGGCCCCTCACTTCCTAAACATCCTCCTCCTTCCTCCCCCTCCGTAACCTCGGCCGCTTGAGGCACTCCGGCCAGCAATGGGCCCTGAGGATAACGTATTCCATCCAGTGCTGCTCGCATTGGCGGAAGGGCATTAGCGACGGCGAAGGAAAACGACGAGCTATGCGAGAGCGAAGCAAAACACGTCGAGAGAAGAAGAGGGGGGCGTGGAACAGAGAGAGAGGGATGTTCCGCCGCATCTCGGCAAACTTCCAAAAACAGGAGAAGAGCGATAAACGGAAAAGGTTAACCCAATTCTTTAGGAGCCCAAGGGGAAAGTATCGCACCTCCGTCGACTTGGTCCGAGATTCCGACGACCATTTCCGCCGTCAGTTCGGCAGCAAAATTAAACTACACAGCCACTTCTCTTACCAGATGACACGTTAAAATCTCGAGATTTTTATCTTCCCCAATGCGTCACGGCACTGAAATCTGAACCTTTTTCTATATAATCGTCTGAGTCAACCCAGTTGAGAAAACTTAGAATCAGGCTGCGGGAGGGTAAGGTGAAATTTTTAAAGTAATAAATTATCTAGAGATTACGGCATGTTTTTACGTCGTGTCCAACGAAGCAAGTTATTTCAGTTACGTCACTGGGAAAGAAATTGGACGTAAATTCCTACACACACACGCGATTTACAATACGCACTTTACATACAAGTCATGTGAAGGAGGCTATCTTACCTCTATCTTGAAGGTAACCACCAGAGACACACAAAAAGCTTTGTTTACAGGATAGAGCGAAGACCTAGAGCGTTTTTTTCTGCGATGAATGTCGAGGAATTCCTACTCATCGTCTAGTCATAATATTGGCGCTGAGCCAAGGAAAACTCATGGGAATGACGACCAGAATGAAACCGAACGCTAAGTACTATTCCAGCAATTTCATTCGAGGGGTTCTCATCTGAACAAAAAAATAACAACAAAATACCGGGGGTCATATATTGCTTATAGGTATTCCTTCTTTAAACACAAAGCAGATAAACATCATCCAAAGAGGACAGACGATCAGAGGGGTGACCCCACTCGACTTCTTTCCTAAAACAAATAACCTCCGTAGAAGAACTTAGATTGATGTCGTTCATACTCTCACGTAGGTTCTAGGTTCTTCTCAAAATAAACGCTCAGGCATCAGATTTAAAGACTAATATAAAAAAACCTCATTCACAAAAAAACACAGTACTAATTTACTCAATATGTTAATAGCTCCTTGGAATATCGATTTATAATTTCTCGCATCTTCCAATGATGGGAAATACTTTCGAGGGAGTGTTGACTGGCAAAAACAAAACAACACGACAACAGGGAAACATCAGAAATGAATCAACTCATTACCGTAGACCCAAGACGGAGGAAGGGATGATGGAGGGGAAATTTTCCCAAAGAAAAATTCGAGAATACCCAATTCCTAGAGAGCCGGAACAGGGGAGAGAAACAGGGGTGAGGGAACAACAGGGGTGAGGTGGGACTACCTACTCGAAGGGCAGATAAGCGTGGATTCGTCGGCCTTCCGACGGTGAAGCGAGCGGAGGTAGTCGCGAGGGGTGGGGTGAGAGTAATGAGTAGGCAGCGGCAGCAGCCGCGGTGACGAGGCAAAATGGCGAAGAGGAGCTTGTGTCATGTGAGTGAGGGGCGAGGAGGGACGTGAGAGCAGAGTCCTCTGGATTGCCGATAATACACTACACATTCATGAAAGTGTTGACGAAGAAGACATATTTTAGGTGTCGTTTCTTACGATGAGAAACATTCATGCAGAGGATATGGTGGGGAATGCCTATGAAATGTGAAATTCAGCAACCCACTCTGCTGTTTGGTATTTTGGAAGTTATAAAATGGGAATATGTTTGACTAGTTAGCACCCAGATGATGAGGAAGATTAAGTTATGGAGTTTTTAACATTATGATTGTATGTACATATTATCTGAGGTCATGATAGCACATTATATGGAATATGTTTTATGCAATGGAGTAAAGGTTTGTGTTATGGTAATTTCATATTATTTTGTTATAAATTTTAACTTGTTGGTGGATTATTTGATGCAGTTTAATACCCACATTCTAATCAAATTAATTGATTGTGGTGATACTTGGTTGAAATTATTGATAGAATGCATGATGAGAAAAAACATAGCACAAATTTCACTATTTTTGTATTGCTGTCGAACGGTTTAGACGTCTAAAGCGTCATTATCAAGACAAACAGCTGTTTGTCTTGATAATGACGCTTTAGACGTCTAAACCGTTCGACAGCAATACAAAAATAGTGAAATTTGTGCTATGTTTTTTCTCATCATTTATCCACTTTCTAATTTCTTCTTTTTATAGTAGTGCTGGATGTTCTTCTATGCTAACTAACGTTTTTTCTACTTTCGTAGACTAACGTTTTTTCATGAGATTCTGGGATAAAACCTTTGCAGCCCAAAAGCTGAAGAATAGGACACACTTGCAGGAAGACAGGGTACCAGCAGAAAGATCACCATCTGGAAATAAGAATTAATCTGCAGAAAGTTGCCTGCAAATTAATATTGCTCGGAGAATCTTTTCTTCTTTTGCACAAACCATCATAGATGAAACAGAACTTGAGTGATAGCATGTTAAATATACATCTAGAGGTGAAAGAACTTCGTCATGATTAGTGATACCGAGAGTTTGATATATCACTCTGATACTGTTGATTTCAATTTTTGAATAATCCCATTTTCAGTAAAATTAAGTTCAATCAATTTATACATATTTTTCATTGCAGGTGTCGGATATTTCAACTGTCAACGTCATTGACCGTATAAGAACCTAGTACCATTGAGAATAATGCAAGATGCTTGGAAGCTTTCATCAGCTATTCATCATTCTCTCTTACTGCTTTGAATGTATTTTAGTGGAAATGTTACATCACGTGTACTTAATATTTGTTTTTTCATTTGCTCATGTAGCATTGACGATAGAAAGATTCTTAGCTTCAATGGATTTGTTAAATCATTCTGGAAACCTGAAAATGTAACATTTGAGCTGTGTGTACATTATATACTTTGAAAAAATGCGAATTGTTTTATTTTTTATATTTCCTTCAATAACTTCATTTAATACAGCTGATATCAATGGTACAACTCTCATGGACTGTAGGTACATTATGTGTGTGGTAGCTTGTGGTTTCCTTTGTTAAATGGCCTTTTTACAGTTAACACCGAACCCCGTTATGTTCAGTACTTTCTTACATTCTGGTAGTTATTGTACGTACGTTACTTATTCGTTTTACTCAACTTCAAAGTGAAAGTCGACATTGATTTTATAAATTCTCTAGGCAATTGCTGCCCTTTTTTATTTTGGGGAGGATAATATTTCCGATTAGTCAGTACTTAAATTGACCAGACTTGTCGTCAAGTTCCTCAGATTATTTACATTGCACTGTTATCACGGAAGTTTACTCGGAAATTATATGCGAAATATCTTTCCTCCTTGTCTTTCAGCTGATATTTAACTCTACTAAATGTTGTAATTATTCCTTTGAAGAGTAAACATCGCTATAATAGCCATGAGAGTGGTAAGAGTACTTTCGGCTTAACTTAACCTGCTCAACACTAAAATATAGTAAATTTCATAGTCGGAAAAACATCCCTTGAAAAGAATAAAAATTTGACTGATGGGCGTTTAATTTGTAATTTTTCACGATTTCCAATTCATAAATTATTGGTAAAATGTTCCTACTAGGTCCAGACTGTATTCGTTTTAATAAATGATCACCCGGAATTCGACGGGAATCGCGTATTTATGAAAAAATTAAGTTAATCTCACTTTCCCCCATAAGGCTCAATGGATACGCTGGAACAAAGATGGCGGAATTCTCAATTCCCATAGTGGAAATGTATGCAACGACTCAACCCTATGAGGGAGTAGTGTTGAGAACGGCCATCCAGAGGACTCTGCGTGAGAGGGGACTGGAACGACACGGGAGTCGCGGCAGGGAACTAGGGGATCGGGCGGGGGGGGGGGGGAGAAGGGAACGCAGGCGGCGGCATGCCAAAAGAAACGCATGAAAGAAGGGAAGCGACAAAGAGAAACGGTCGAAGAAAGGAAGAAAAAATAAGACCGCGGGACGATGGAAAGAGGAGGAGGAATGGCAAATAACAGAAACAGGAAGGAAATTCGGAAAATGGCAGACAACAAGATTGTGAGGCAGTCTTTAAAAGTTGGGGATGACCTAATCAGAACTCTGGTGTGATGGTACCCCACTCAGTCCATACGCCGCCGGTAAGTTGCGGCCAGCAATCCACCCATTTCTTTTCAATATAATTAATTTGAAAGAAAATGCACAGCAGAAAATTAAACTGATCCTCGGTCTAAACAAAGGCATGGAGAAATCTCGCCAATTCAGTTTTTGATCGATGATACATTCAAAGCATTTTCTTGAAACTTCGGTTCAAGCATCCTACTTGATTTCGAGATGGAATAACTATATTTTCAGCTTATTCCACCAATTAAAGCGAATGTGGATGGAGATTCCTTGGACCACGTTGAACAATGAAGCATTTTCTGTAATTGCCACTTCTAATGTAACCTTTAGTTCTTTAACCCATCTAGTTTTCTCGTAGAGGTCGCCCAAGGTATTGTTAAGTTCAATGCACTGACAAACAACATGTTTATTACAAATATCTGTATTCTACACACAAATACACGTCAGGATAGATGAATAAATTAGGGTAACATCCAGACCCACAGTATGGTATTCCAGCTCTCATGGGTAATCTATCGGTTCAATTTGGTATGTATCGCCACGATGTCTTCCCTTAGCATCCTGTTGCGAACTGTTCACAAATAAAATGATAAGAAACATGGCTGAATGTGAATAGCAAGCAATAACATTTCGATGCCAGAGAAAATAAATTAGCAATCATATTTTATCTAAGTTAAATGAAATATGAGAGACGATGGAAAGCATACCACCACGGAGGGCTTGGGGGTGCTTGTAGAAATCAAAGCGATTCACCTGACAATGTTAGGCATAACTTCACTTCACAGGTTAGGCTGGGTGGTCTGTTCCCACAACCATCTTAGCTTTGATCGACCAACTTTGCGGTGACCACTTGGCTAATGCCTTAAGGCGATTCGGGGAAGACCGTTCTTACAATGACATCGGATGGAAAAGGCTACAATAATTCCATGACTATGGAACCAAAAGATAATATTAGGACCTGAAATCATTAAAGATACCAACATAAGATTTCTAGCAAGAATTCTATCAATGATGAATGACTAAACTACAGAAATCAAGGGATGACCGAGGATAAATTGCATCCAGACTATGAGAGTCATGAATATGATGAGAATGGAAGGCTACCAGAAGAGTTGAGCTGGAGTGAAATAAAGCGTACAGCACAAGGGACGGGGAAAGGCCGCCACACACCGAATGCTATGCTAAGCGCGCTATCAGCTTTCGCCACGTGTCTTAAGATCCCGTGAAGCGAGTTCCCGCTGTCCGTTCACACCAAATGCGAGCCATGCGAACCGATGCGAACTTCCCTAGCGCTATATCGCAAGGGATCGCTCGGCCGGCAATTTCCTCTTCGCTTAGCTTTCATGGCGCATGCGCAGTATCTATTGTGGTTAATGAGCGCTTTCGTCCCGCCAGCTCAAATACATTTTTAACCTACTTACAACAGAGCAATTTCAACTAAATTACGTACTTTAGTTCTGCACACTATGCGCATGGTATAAAATCACTCATCATTACAATGACGTTAATATAAACGGAATAGTCAAATGTCAAACCTGAGAAGTGCGTTTTACGCTGTCCGCCATCTTGCTACATAGCACGGCATAGTTAGTTTCTGGTGTGTGCGCGCATATAGCGGACGTCCGTTGCGAGAACAGAACGCTTACCATAGCATTCGGTGTGTGGCGGCCTTAAGCAACACCGTCGTTAAGGAAATCGGAAGAAATATGAGAGCCTAGTTGAAGGGCAAAGAAGAAGGCGGGAGTAGTACAGGCGATACTTATGAGAAGGGAGCAACGCAATGAGGATTAGCCTTTACACTAGGACCAAGCCACTATTATGGTATAGTAAAAGGACTACTATGACACGTAATGGGAGCAGCTAGTTCTAAGGCTATAAGAATGTAATGACAAACATAGATTTACTTTATTTATTTCTAGCCTACCTTTTTCCAATCAGTGAAAAACATGAATAAAACGGAGCTTTCCTCGTCATTTATCCCTGCGACAGATACAATAAAGGAATAAAAATTCAATGATTACTCACAAAGACAAATCAATAAAAAATAAAAATAACTGAACACCTGCATATTTGTCGCTAAGCAAAGCCCGTCACCCGCCACTTAGGAAAATAACGTAGAATAAACTAATGTTAGAAATGTAGGCAGAAAAAAGTAACACTAATATCTAAATGTTTCAGACCATAATTTAACAGCAAAATGTGATACCATCTTAACTCCAAGTTATAGAGATAAAAAATTATCGCCTTTCCCTTACAGATATGTCTTGTGCCTTAGTCTATTGCCATTAAAATAAAACTCTTGCGCAACCATTACTAAAATGGAATATTATCTTAAATTGAGAGCACTTAATTATGCAGTACCAAATCGAAGGCATCGTAAAAAAGGAAAATTAACTAAGGAAGGTAGTGGACCCATTCCGAACAGTCTGACGAAGGCGGCCTGGCAGATACTCTCTGGCCAGAGGATGAAGCAAACGATGCACAGACGCGATCGAAACCATGACAGAGGGGGTTACCCCGCAGAGCTAAATTTAGATACAAGGCGCTAGAAAACTTGAGCAGTGAAGAGAGCGGTAAATTGATTAGCAAACAAGAAATTTCATCTTGGCTTCCTAAGCAAGTTAAAAGGCTCGCAGACGGTAGCACGATGGAATTCTTTGGTCCATTATTCACGCATGCTTTCAGAAAAAAATTACGACTACCCTTCATTACGGAACAACGCTAATGCCGTCGGAAGTAGTTTGTAGCACTATCCGAACGCTGAAAGAGCTTTACAATGTATTTAAATAATAATAATTATTATTATTTTACAGAATGAATAAAAATGTAAATACAAAATTGGTGCAGACTTAATTGGCTTAAGACTTAAAAATTAAAATATCACTGAAAATCTGTTAATAAAAAAAATGTAAAACATTCAAGTTGCGAGACGTTCACTCATTTTATTTATTCTGCGTTTCACTTTTATATTACTCCGATACACACTACAGAACGGACAACGCGCCGTGATGCAAAATATTCAATAATCTGTGTTGAAAAAAGCAGAATCGCCATTAAGCACCTCGATGTCACAAAAAACCTGCCAAAACATGGACACTAGAAAAAAAGGATTGACTCCAAACCATCACCCATTATATTAATGCTCTTCAAATACGTAAGATAAATGAACTGACAGGAGAAGAGGACTTACGGCGGTGTTAGGCTTCAATATAATGAAACCATACATCATTCTCTCGTATAACGTCATTTTTTAAATGGAACTTGAGAATGAGAGTTAACTACCGAAACCTGGGTTGGAAAAAATATTCGGAGTGAGAAAGCACAATGCTTTACATTGAGAACTAAGTGTGTTACTAGAAGAAACTAATACATAGCCTTTGATGAACCTCGAAAGATGAGGAAGTGGAAGAAAAGAAGAGAATGTCATGGGAGAGTCTGTTGAGACCGGAGAACGGAGCACTCGACCGCCCGGCGTCAAGTAGCGGAGATCCAGCGCGGGTTGCCGGGCAGCGAAGAGGGCTGTGAGCGGGAGGGTCCTCCGGGTTGGAGAGGAGGGAGGAAGGCAAGGCGGAGCAGTGGACGGGGAAGAATGGCGCGTCACAAGACCACTAGAGGGAGGTGGATGAGCGCGGCCGGAGAGGGAGATGAGAAGACAAGGAGCGATGATCGGAATGGTTTCCACAGAAAAGCGAGGCGTCAATGAAACAAAAATCTAAGAAGGAAGTTCAAAAAAAAAGTTGATCGAATGTTCAAAGATATGCAACATAAACAATGGACATGGGGACGCGATTAGAGTTCTTAGGAAACGTACAGGATAAGGGAAAGTAACGAAATGAGGAAAAGGGAGGAGAGACGCAGTCGAAATACGGACAAGCCACACACGCTACATGTCTCAAATGATACGGAGGGCAAAAGGGCGAGTCATAGAGGAAATCTTAGGAAAAGTAAAACAATTTTTTTTTTAGATTTTCGCAGCTGATTGTATATACTATTCAGATTTTTGGTTCTGCAATTAATTATTTAATAATATGCAACAGTTTCGCCGTGCTATGCTGCCGGCTTCGTCGGGCTTTTATGAACAACAATGGTATTTTTTCTAAAAATAAATAAACGATTCCAGCAGTTGATGATTTTGAGAAAAAAGACCATTGTTGTTCTTAAAATCCCGACGAACCGGTAGCATAGCACGGCGAAACTGTTGCACATTATTTAATAATTAATCGCAGAACACCAAGACCTGAATAGCATAAAACGATTTCATTCTAACTATTTTTCGGTACTGGAAAAACTAAAAGCTAACAACGAAAATAACTAGTTTCACATAATTAGCGAAATCGGACATAAATTTTTCTGTCGCAACATTATATTTAAGATACCAATTTAAAATATCTACGCCTCAAATTAATTGAAATCTCATGTATATACGATGCGTAATTTTCGAGTAATTTGCGTACAAAATGGTGCTGCAGCACTCTTCTTGCGTCAAAAACCGTACGTTTCTTCATATGAAACCTCATGAAAATAGTATACCATGATTTAACTTCAGATATTCAACTTTTAACAAAGATAATACATACGTGGGCAAAAGACCACCTGAAATTTAGGACATACTTGCATGTACATTGAGTAAAAAACGAAGAAAAGCATTCCCTGGAACAAAGATATGTAATTTATTGGACATTAAGCTCAAAAAGAAGTAATTAAAAGAAGAGAATTACACTTTTTGATTGGCATATTTGCTACAGGTTATCGAATCCAGCTCTCATTTTGGATAGCACGGTAAAATGAAAGCCATCTTGTTCCAGCATTTTAAGTTCGTTCCAAAGAACTAACAGGGGAAGAACAGAATTCCATGATTCAAGAGCAACAGGTTATGACGCGGTTATGAAGACCCAAACCATCCCCGCTACACTTTAGCCACGCCGCGCCGCACAGTGGGCTGAAATCGAAAAATGCTAGCCAAAATTCAAAATTTCGACTTCTAAATTGAAACCCCGCAGTGTGTCAGTTTCCATGCACGCTACAAAGAACCAAAACTGTTTTAATTTTTGAGCAAATGTTTATATCAGCAGAGCCCGTTAAAGTTGATTAAAATTGTCAAAATCCTACGAAGCAGGTTTTTCGCGAAATCTCGTGTTTTCTCTTTACTCGTATGGTCATCTGAAAGCAAGTATGTTTATTTTCAAAAGTTAGCATCTTTTTAAAAGACAATACGCAGTAGTTTTAGTTTTGAAATTAATTTTTGCTGATAATCATTTAACAATTAAAATACCCTGTTTTTTGCCTGATTTTCTTATAATGTTAACAAAAACTTTAGAAGCGACACTGAGATACTTATGACACAAAGCACAACATCTCTACTATGTTCTTATAAAAAAACCTTGCCCCAACTTGCCCCCGCTCCATCTTCTATTAAATATGTATTATGAGGCGCCGTCACTGTATGTCAGTGTCCTGTACACAGTACTGTCAGGCGCCGAAATTAGCGTAATGAATATTTTTATTTTGTTGGTACTAACCTGTACTCAGAATTTTATTCCTTTCTCTATGACTTTGGACCAAGGACCAATGATGTGCTAAAAATATTTTAGTACAGTAAGAAACACGAATAATAGAGAACAAATATTGGAGGACAAGAATAGAGAGAGATATCTAGTCTCCTTGGTAAGAACCTTCGCGGCTCCTGGCTGGGCACTTAACAGCCTCATGAAGTGGGCGTATGAAACAGCAGCATGTTCTCTTGTATCCTTCCCTGCAGCGGTCACTTCACCCTTTCTAAAGGACAAACCACAATACTGATGAGCGAGCGTGGTCATACCCGGGCCGACCGCGGTAATCCTCCGAGGCCCTGAGACATTCCCCCAGCCTATTGTCCTAAGTAAAATCCCTCACCCGGACTCAAGTTTTAGTTCCCTGAACAGAACTTTGCTTGATAAGACAACATTTAAAACTCCGCAGCAACATTTAAAAAGTTTTCTAAAGATGCCGCTAATATGCTTATTACCCCTTCACAAGCAAATCTATTTATGTGCCCCAGATCATCGTTTCTCTCAGACACTTGTGTGGTCCGGGTTCGCCAAAATAATTTGAGGGTTATACCTAAAATGCGTGTTTCCCATTGGTTTTGAAAATTTCTCTCGCCCTCGTTTTCGCGGAGTGATTCAATCATATTTTGCTGCTGTGAGTGAAAGTACTCAAGTGTTTTCGGCTCATCGACACGGCAACGAGGAGTTGTTAAGGAGTTAGCCATCTATCAGCAGAGTGCTAGAGAACGAAGACAGCGTGCGTCAGAGCAACATTACTTCTCAGGTAAGTTGTCTTGTCGCATAATAAAAGAAATTTTACATTTTTTTTTTTACTATCAATAGTTTTTATGTCGGTTTAGAATCATTACATCGACACAAAGGAGATGATGAATCCTGAAAAAGTTCCTCGCAAAGAAATTCATGACATTGTGCTGACAGTTGCGGGACAGTCTGTTGAGTCAAATAATTCAGCTGCGCTACAATATCTGTTCGAAAAATTTAAGATGGCAATAGATTCCAATGAATATAAAGTATTGGCACAGTCCATCGATAAATATTTTTCATTCCGTACTTTCTTTGTTGGGATGCCTGCAACAGGACTAATAGCAGATTTGAAAAAATATCAAGTGTGGCTAATAAACAATATAATTTTTCCTATTGATGTCAAAATCTTCTGACTCCGGTAAGAACCGAATTGATGTTAAAGAGTTAAAATGTTATTATTCTGAATCCTCCAAGTCATAAAATTATCGCAATTCAATTCCCGTCTCAACCGCATGTTCTGGTGTTGGAAGACCGGAAAAGTCATTTTAGTGATCTAGTGCCAGATCTAAGCGAAGGAAAACAACATAATGGAGGGAGAAAACATCGGCAGAGAAGATGTAGTTTGTCACAAGTATGAAACTTCGATCTGCAGAAGATAATGCCGCAACCAAGATTATTACAGAGGTTACAACAACTCCAACGAGAGGGAAGCGGATGTTGTCAATGTGGAGATCAAAAGCTGTCCCTCAGAAGGAGTTCACGCCTGCGGAGGGTCTGTAATTAATCATCAATTGTCACCTAACAAAACAACAGTACAAAACACTACGTCATATTGTCAAAAGTAGCGGGCACATGCCATATCCTAGCTGCGAGAGAGTATGACTTGAAAAGAGTGCAGAATATCCAGAGGGAATATCAACTGCAAAAACAAAATGTGAGGTGAACCTTCAAGCCCATTTCAATCAACCCACTGCTACCCGTTATGTAAATGTGTACCACCCTTGGTATTTCATGCCCCCAACACTTCACACTTCATGGAGCATCTGTTTGCGAAAGCAGCAGTACTTCCAATTGGGCAACTCTCGGAGGAAGCTCTGGAATCCAGGCACAAGGACATCAAAACGTTCAGGGAGCAGCACTCGATGAAGATGTCTAGAAAAGAAGAATTCGAGGACATTTTCCGAAGATTGCTCTTAAGTTCCACTAATTTCAAGAATAGAAATACCGGAAAACAAACGGTGAATGTCCAAGGAGGTTCGGATTCTTTTTCTGATAGAGGGGTCAATAGATTCAGAGGACAGTGATAATGTAGACTCGGACTCAGATGAAGAGATTTAGTCAGGTAAATACTGATAAACTGTATAGATAAAGGTTTCTTAAAAGCGCTTTCTTTCTTATTATTCCGAGTTGAATCAAAATTCAGCCAATCTCTCACATTTTAAATATGCTAATTTTGTAAGTACATTCAGTAGTTCTTTGTATTGATATTTGCATCTATATTTTGTATCGATATCTGCATCGATACTCTATGGGGTAACCAGTGTGCGTCAAACATTGATATCCGCTAGTGAATGATAGTTGTTTTCAGATGCTGAAAATGTTCTCATTCAGGGAAAAGAAATTTTAATTGACCAGCGATTATGATTCTAGCGAAGTGGATTTCAAGGTTTCCGCCATTGTGTCTTAAAGAGGTCCCTGACTAGTCTACGGGCTCGAGTAATTGGATGTAAGTTTGAGACCTAACCAGCATGATACTGTGAAAATTTCTTTGCTCTAGTTTAAAAAACATAGGAGATATGAATTTTGGCCAGCTTTTTTTCGATTCTAGCCCACTGTGCGCCGTTACTACTGAGACTCGCTTTAATAGGGTGAGGATAATAACACAAGGTCAATACCACAGATTTATATCTTCTCGTAACTTTTCTTTTATGTTACAATTAACATATCAGGCCTACAACAATCACCCAGAGGTTAGCAAGAAGCTACTTCATTGTATTGCAAGCATCTTTAGCGCGTATATTACAAAAAAGGGGCACAATTATGGATCAACGACACTTTGGTTCTTCAGGTGAGGTTTAAATGGACGCTAAATACGTTTACACCTTCGAATTGGTCACAGGATTTAAGAATTCGAGGTTCCAGGAACGAGGTCCTCCACATTATCCAGCATGACAAATCGAGTTTTCAAAAGTTTCAGATGGCAAATAAAAATGTTAACGGAACAAATAAAAAGACCAACGGCCAAAACGGAGTGAAGAAGATAAATTAGCAATTATTTACAGCATCATACACTATATGAGGCATTAAAAAATCCTTAAGCCTGAAAACGCTGGGTAGAGTTAATTCAAACAATGGTATTATGACAATGACGGCAATACGATTTCCTCATCGTGATTACCGGGAGCTTTTTACATTAGCTTTTGCGTAATGCCACATTCTCATAATTATCAGTATAGTACGACGCGGAAGTTTTCATTCCCCACTCAATAATCATTGCGTTTAATCCTCTCATCGCCCCCACGCAAAAGCATTTACTTTTTTAAAAACCTACCCCTGTTTAAAACACGCAAAAACCATAGTAGCAATTAAACTCAAAGCGAAATATGTAACCTGTAAGACAAATCACTTATTACCGTTTATACCTCCACAATTAAGATATCAAAATAAACTAGGATTACAGATTCTTGGTTATGAAGCCACATCGTACATCCTCACTCGAAGTGAAATCCTCAACAGACTCTTCAAAACAAGTGCACGTGAACCCACGTTCAAGAGGGATTATTCGGCAATAATGATTTCAACGATATCAGAATGGTTCCACAGGTCGGGAATCCACCTTATGCTCCGGTTGGCACAAAACACTCAGAGAAAGAGGGATGGTTCCCCAATGAAAGAAAAACATACAAAACCCTCGCTTGACGACGCGCGGGGAGTTTCTAGACGAGGAAGATATATTCCCCACTAGCATCGGTTGAAAGGGAGCGAACAACAACCTCGTCCGGAAACAACCCTTCAAAAAAGCCCATAAGGTTGGGAGGAGCACGCAAGATGAGGGATGGGAGGAACCCAGGACCTCTCAACGCACGCCAACGATCCCGAGATGCCGGATAAGCGCCCTTCCCATCGAAGAGGAGGGTCTGGGCATCTCCGAGCAACCCCCGGAGGAGGAGGAGGGTGAAAAGTATTCCCTTGAAGGGGATGAAGGGAGGGGGAAGGTACAGAGGATGGGAGATAAGGAGTGTGTAACGTGCGTGGGAGACGAGAGGAGGCGGATACGGGAGGCGTGTAGGGCCAGGGCGGAGGAGAAGACCGAAGTGGGCAATGCAATATTGGATTACTCTCCATTAGACCCAGTGGGCAACATGATACCAAACCAACAAAGGATTCACAGGCAATCGATGAGTGGGCTCCGAACTTCGTAATTAAACATGCGCAGCATCGAGACGAATTCTCAAGTTATAACAGCACTACATAGTGTTCGGGACATCATTCGCTGGGTTACACAACTCTAATTTAAATTACCCAAAATATAATAGTATGAGCTTCCCTTAAGACACCTAAGCGCTAATTTAATTAGTTTGAATATCCTAGGAGATTCAAACCTTAGGAAGTCTTCCCACGTGGTAGGCATGGCAAGAAAGTGGATAGGACAAATACTCTTAAGAGCGGGAGAATAAGGGGTGGAAATAGAAAATAGATAGTCGGTGGGAGGAGGGAGGTAACTGACATTCTTATAAATTATCAGGGAGGTAAATAGTTGGTAAACTTGAAATAAAAATAGAAAACAACATTCGATAGAATATTTGAAAAATATACCATAAATCTTATCTAGAGACTACTAGCACCTACCCTATTATGAGATATAAACAAAAAATCACACATTTCAGCCAAAAACAAATATATAAAATTGTCTGAATATAATTAAGTATGCCCACGTTTCTAACCGGCTGTTGCATAATTGATGTCGTGTATGAAGAGAAATTTCCTCCGTCCAGATTTAAGATTTAAGGATAAAAATAAGGAAAAAATATAAATATCAAACTGAAATAAAATATTTAGGCCATGTTTTATATCTGGATAACACCAAACGTCATATGACGTAGCCTCCAAGTTTCTACGATGACAAATGAGAAATATATTTTTGTAAATTACTTCATACGCTAGTTTCCATATTAGCATTATCGATGGGACAGCATTTCCGCATCGCTCATCATACCGTGAAAATATTTTAACTAGACATAATAAAACCAGGCCTTATACAGTTTTGCATTCAAATGTTAAACTTAAAAAGAAATTCACAAAACCACGAAAGTTCCTGAAAATACAAAGGAGGGTGTTTCTCTCTGGATCAGCTTAATAATCCGTGACCTTCCCCGATAAGCACTGGCTCATATTCAAACAAAAAAATTGTAATCTACCTACAGTTAATCAGTCGCAAAAGCGGGCGAAAGAAGCGAAATGTTGAAAGTCAGATTCTAAGTAACGCAGAAATTCCACAGAAATATTGATCATTAAAGTAAGCAAAGTGTACGTCAAAATGTCTAAAAATGAGCCCGAACAATGTGAGCAAATACAAAGAGAACCGAAAATCTCTATGACTTGTTATCCGATGAGCGGAGGCCAAGTGCATCACGTTTCGCACACTTCTGGGCGCAAGATTAGTCCGAAGACATCGCTCGTCAAGGCAACGCACAAACACACACCCATATCCACGCAGACAGCACGCAAAGGGGTCGGCAGCGCTCGAAAATCCCCGGCAACAGGATATGCGGTGCGCAGCGATGTAGCAGCTGAGTTCACCTCAGCGGAGCGGGGGGTGGAGGGGTTATGGGTGGGAGGGGGTTGAGGGAAGCGAAAGAATGGCGGCGGGTTCGACACAAGAGTGTGAGGAGGATTTGAGGGAGGAGGAGAGGAGTGAAGCTGCGGAGTGTCGGCGCGAGGGATACGCCGACAGAGGGCGAAGAGGAGGAGGGTTGAGAAGAGGAGCAACAGGGGGGGGTGGGTGGCGAATGAAGGGGGTGAAAGGGAGGAGTATGGCAGGGGGGGTGGTGGCACGTGCTGCAACGGCAACGGGGGCGCGCGCTAGCAGCACGGCGTGACACATCCAGCCCCATCCTCCCTCTTCCCCCAACGCAGCCGAGGCGCAGGAATTTCCGCTCGGCGAGGGGAGGTGTCCTCGTAGATGATAGGTCGCAAGGGGAGGACGACAGTCGCTCTTTCGGCGACACGAGACATTAAAAAGACCCGGGCGCCACCGACACGGGACCCCGCGCCACCCCCACCCACGTGCGATACATCTTTTCTTTTTTAACCTTCATTATTCTATGATGCACACACATACACCTTGGTAGACCAGAGAGTTGAGCGCTGGGCTACGGGCTCGAATGTTCCAGATAAATAAGGTTGTCTTAGGGCAGATGTGGTGGAATTGATTCATTAGGGATGAAATTAATTAGCAGTTTTCCACTTTTTTATATTAAAAGTAGTTTTATGCGACCTGTTTCTATGTATTTACAACATTGTCAAGCACGGTTCAACCGCAAGGTTCAAGCTTGTCAAGAGCAATGATGTGAATACGTCGAAACCGGTCGCAGAAAACTATATTTAATAGAAAAAAGTGGAAAACTGCTAGTTAATTTCATTCGAATATTCCAGGTTCGAATCCAATCGAGATCACACATTCCAACCTAACCAACACAAGCGACGCAGATGAAGCACTCATGCTAATGAAGTTATCGATAATAATAAAAGAACAGATGTCTTCTTGCAACACAAGAGTGAAGTTTGCTTGAATGACCCGCCCAACCTAGTCATCACGCAAGATTTATCCCTCAAAAATGCATAAAATGCCATGTATCCAATGACTTCTATTATTTTTTAAAATAACATCTTCCGTGGCATCCTGAAACTCTCACCTGCGGGGCATATATTCGCTAACCGTTTCGTCGCGTAAGTTTCGCGGCCGGCTCGCGAAATGACGTCAGAATCACGAAAAGAGCGATTCGCTAGGCTCTTCACGAAGGTTACGCGCCGCGTAAGTTTCGTGGCGAAGTTCACGCGGTGAGACTGGGCCGCAAAAACTCCAGCAGACGACTTCACCTACTGGGTTATATATCTTTCATATTAATATATGATTAATCTGTTGTGATTATTACAGTGTTAGAAGTAATTTTATTGTGTGCAAGTAAGTTTGACAGACTATTTGATTGTTTACCTAATGTTTTACGTTTGTTTCGTGTCTTGTGGTAACTTCTCATTTCTTCATACAAATATTGTGGTAGGTATTTATTTATTTATCTCACACAACCAAAAACGGCACAATGGCTAATTACATTGGTCGATGCAACAAAATAAATAAACATAGAACAACAATAACGAAAAACACGAAGAATGAAATAAAAAATAAAAACATCAACACAAAAACAAAATTAAATCAAATAATGTTGTGGTTCCCAATGTACCCAAGTGCCGTTTGATGAATGATTTGAATATGTTGGGCGAGGAGAAGAGGTCAAGGGAAGAAGGATGCGCTGACGATAATAATATGTTAAATTTGGAGGGGATTCTGTAAAACAGGGACCGCTGTGATAGAGAAAGCCGGAATTTCGGGATGTGTAAGAGATTGAAGTTTCGCGTGTGGGGCGAGGAGGGACACGAATTGGAAAAAGAGAGAGAAGGTCACAGGAACGAAGCTGTCCATTCTTATACTGTGCAAGAATTTCAGGTCAGATAGTGAACGGCGATGGGAGAGCAGAGGAATTCCTAGGAAGGACGAAATGGATTCACGGGTTGAATTCTTGAGGGAGGGCATGCGATATGAGGGGCAATGGCTAGGAAAAAATTGACGGGACGATTTAGAAGTTTCAGAGTGGATGGGCAAGCCGTTGACCAAATCGGTGAGCAGTATTCTAAGATTGGGAGGACACAACCAAAGAATACTGTTCTGAGGGCAAGGGAGTCATGAATGTCAGTGTGACGGTACAGTAGGCCAACCACCGCCATCGCCTTGCCCACAACCCTTTTTATGTGGTCATGGAAATGTAGCCTATCGTCAAATATGACACCCAGGTCACCATGGGATCTCACTGCTGGAATAAGGCTATTTTGGAACGTGTAAGAATGATCGGCGGGTTTACGTCTCAAGGAAAAGGTCATGACAGCTGACTTAGTAGGGTTAATGCGCAACTGCCACTGCGCACTCCGCGAGTTCAATAGGTCCAGTGCAGATTGAAGGGCTAGGTGGTCGGAAGGACCGTCAACTTGTTTGAAGATTTTACAGTCGTCTGCGTATAGTAATATGTTGCATCCTTTGGAGATGATAGAGTCGACAATGTCATCTACATATAGAGAGAAGAGTAGGGGGCCGAGAACGCTGCCCTGTGGTACCCCAGAAAAGACAGGCAGGAGTTTAGAGGAAATGCCGTCAATTAATACCCGCTGATTACGTGAAGTAAGGAAGTTCTCAATGATGGAAAGGAAATTGCCATGGATGCTATAGCGAGATTTTAGCTTATGAACCAGAAGAGAGTGGTTGACAGAATCAAAAGCTTTGGAAAAGTCAATATAACAGACCGCGAGCTGAGAATTCAATTCAAAAGATTTTATTATATGATGGTGTAGGACGGCAAGATTGGAGAGACATGAGCCACCAGGGAGAAAACCATGCTGGTGGGGGGAGATATACGGTAGAGTAAACTTTAGGAGTCTGTCATGAATAATGCGCTCGAAAATAATGGAAAGGACCGGCAATATGGATATGGGTCGGTAATTCTCGACTTTAGTTTTTAAGCCCGATTTTAGGATGGGAGTAATGTTTGACTCTTTCCATACGCATGGAAATGAGCCAGTCAAAAAGAATCTGTTGTACAAAATTGAAATTGGTATGTGTAGGGAGTTAGCCGTGCGGTTGAGGAAGAGGGAGCCAATGTTGTCGGAACCCGTGGATTTATAGCAAGGCAGCAAGGTTAGGTAATTTAAAATTTCAAACGGGTCGGTTGAGATACTGGAGAGGGAAAGAGGGCATACAGGTTGGAAAAGGCGAGGAGGGCACTGCATGATTAAAATTAGAGGAAAAGAAGTTATCAAATGCCGAGGGGCGGGAATCACCTTCGATGCATTTGCAATTGGTTTTGTTTTTCACTAACAAATAAAGCATTCAATTGTCATTCGACTATTTGTTCAATTGTGTTGGTGTCTTTGCGTATGTTTATTAACATCGTAGATTTCCCTAAAGCTACAGTGCCTCTGAAATAACCTCATATTTCGATGCTGAAAGTTTGTGTAAGAGTGAATTGCATGTAGAAAGCCAACGTTCAACTTTGCCAAAAGTTTGTTTACATCGCATATAACTCAATTTAAGTTACAGTGCTTCTAAAATACTGTGTCATGATTGTTGTGTGTGTACAATATTAATTACTGCCAAAATCGAAGATTTGTTAATAGGTAAACGTAATATTTGTCGTTTATTATTTACTTTCGAAAGGTAAAGCATAATTTGCGAGTACTAGTGCAAATACAGGAGCCCAAGACATTCAGTGTTCGTACATTAGTTTGCGTTCATGTCTCAGGTATTGAATATTCTAATCATGGAGTATAGAAAATATATCTACTAATATCTGTGATTCTATAATGACAACAATCAGTCCTATAATGATTGCTTTTTTGTTAAGTTGCTTCTGTCGTGGTGTTGTTTTCTTCTCGTGTAGCACTTCTTGTACCAAAGTGAACTGCATAGGACTTTTCTTGTTTACCATTCTTAATATTTGTTGAAATATATGAAGTTTTTCAGCCACTTGAGAGTTTATCTAATTTCAAACGCTCCTTACAGAATGCTTGGTTTGTTGCCGTCTATTATAATCGTTGGCGTTTCACCGTGCACTTCGTAAGTATATATTCAGTTAATATGTTTTTAGCAATACATAGGTTCTAAATGCTCAAAAACAGCAATAATATATCATGGTTATTATGTATTTGCGTACTATTCAATAAATTTTATATTCCATACAAATTCTAGTTGTTAGTATTGAATCTTTAGTGCTATATCCTCCCTCATAAAATACTTTTTCCCATATATTTGGGATGGTAATTGCTTAAGAATATGAGTTGATTATTATAGTTAGCATTTATTGTTTCTAATATAAAATAAATGCCTAATACACGCAAAATATTTATTATAATGATGTGTATGTGTAGCGATTTAAACACCGATTGCATGGTGCGATGAATCTTCTTAAACTGTTTGGCATTGATAGCGCTAATTGAATACCCACTACCGAATGTATGTATGTTCTTCCTCTGGATGATATTGCTGCTAGCACCAATGCAATGTAATACAATGTAAGAGCGTCATTGAGTTTATCTGACTATTTCATTGCTACTAGTAGCCATTTGCTTTACTATAGCATGTAACAAGCAGGGAATACTCTATCTAGGTAAAATGATAGTCTATATTACACTCTAAAAGTTATGAATTACATCGAACAATCAGAAAATAAGAATGTTTACTTCATATCTGACCTCAATATTTTTGTTAAATATATTTGCAAGGAATAGTCTCTGATCAATTATTAATTTACGGAATGGTGTAGTGCATATCAATGGCTATAGCCATAAATAACTTCAGGCCCATATCCACTGTGCCAGTGTTCTCTTTATCATTGAACTGTAATCAGAAAACAGTAGTTTACATATCATATGACTGATATCAATTGTAATTCATACCTGGTTTAGATTTAAAGAAGAAAAATCAGCTGAGCATACTGTGACATTTCCCATGCAATCATTGAATTTGCAAGAACAAGGTAACAGCCCTCTTGGATTATTAAGAGTAAAGGTTCTGAGTGCATTTCATATTGCATTTTGCTTGATATATTGCACACTTATGGGAACTAAAGCAAATATCTTTTAACTAATTTTCTTTTGACGTTTTGAAATTATCTCTTCCTTCATGCTAGGCACAGTAATGGAATTTATGAAAGGATTATTCTATGTGAGTTTGGCAATGTTTAGAGAATATATGAGGGTTGAGTAGTGGAACAGGATTGTGAAAGAGTAGGGATGATGTAAGAGGAAGGGGTAGATTGAGAAAGTCATGGGTTAATGATGTGGTGGAAGAGACATTAGATTATAGGAGTCTTACGAATATGAGAGCGTGTGAATGAAGCAATGCATGAATTCAGTGGAGGCAAAAGAGGTATGCCAAGATGGGGCATTACGGAGTAAATTATTTGAAGGGAGCCAGTTTTGTAATCCAAACAGGTATTAATGAGGTCTTTGACTGACTGTGCCCACCTCGAAAGCGAATGGTGTGATGGGCATGAATGTAAAGTTACTACTCTTTATAGTGAGTATAATCATTTATCTCCTGCATCCTTAATGGTATACATCAATAATCACTGGAAGAAGATAAACTATCTTGATGCATGTCCAAGGTGTTAAGGTATCCTCAAAACCTCTTGATTATATAGAGGATTATTTTATCTACCCCTCCGAATGTCAATACAAAGGCTGTAAATGTTCAAGAAGCTGGTTTCTCTGCCAAGAAAACCTTTGTAAATGATAGCATTACCCAGTAATAGATGCTAATTGCTAAAGAAATCACGTAATAATTCATTACTTTTATATAGACTTGTTTTTAACCCGAGTGCAAAAAATATCATGTGATGAGTTGTGTGCCTCCAGGTACTCAATTACTTAGCAGTCAGCTTACGTTTACAGATATCGTTCCTGTGTGACTTAATGTTAACTTGATTAGAATAAAATTATTTTTTGTGCTCTGAATGAAATTAAATATCTCTGTCATAATTTAAGTCAAGAATGCACTCATAGTTTTGGTAACACCCTTTTATTTTTGCAGGAGTTAATGGAGATGTTAATTTGGTCTGTAATCGTCCATGCTTAATGAATGCTGTTACATATTATTATTATTTATTTCACTGATATGAGGAACTTAAGGGCTGGGCAACCATTGATGGATCCTTTTATTTTCTAATAACCAATTAGTCAAATAAATGTTAGCATAGGTTTTCTACAATTACTTGGCTTATTTTGAATGTTTTCCCTGAAACCCCTATATCACTAAGTCTTAAGTCGATTCCTGTCATGATCTTTGGTCAATTTGTGAATATAAATCAACTGTTATCAAAAGACATGTTATGACGTCTTGTTTACCTGTAGTAGAAATTAGCAAGGGTAATTAAATCTGCTAGAGTTGCACATGCCAAATTGGACGAAGAGCAGGAACGAAGGGAAGATAGTCCGCTCAGCATCTGTGGATATTTTTCCTCATGGTGTGGCTTGCCAGCTCACTGAGTATGGATTGAGAATGAACATAGAGTAGAAACCAATAGAGGCTTAGGGCAACTAGCAAAAAACATAAATAGGGGTGCAACTAGCAAAAAACATAGGGTTGCATTATTCCAAAGAGGCGTCTGAACGGGTGGCTCGTAGGATTTTTGAGAACTGTAGATATTTTTTAGACTAGAGGGTAGGTCATCTAGTGGGATTTGTAAAGATTTAACCAAACGTAGCCTCCGAGGAAATCCGCATTGCGAAAATTTCACATCCAATTAAACTTAGGAGCGCTAAAGCCGGTAAATAGTGACAATTTTCCCAAAACGCGTACTCAAGTGAAATAAATTATATCAAATGTAATAAGCACTTCCAGTGAAATTCGCCCACCTAATACCCATAAGCGTGGAAAAGAACCAACCGACACTCAATCAACAAAATATGACATTAACTTTATAGTAGTTAATTGCCGTTAAAAACGCGCGCGTTAAAAACAAGCGCGCTGAAATCGAGCATATATTTCAGGACGCAGACGTGGTCATAGGAACGGAAAGCTGGCTTACTGAGGATGTAAGCGACAGCGAAGTTTTTCCTCCAGGATATAAAATCTACAGATGCGATCGAAGCGATAGGACAGGTGGCGGAGTTTTTCTAGCAGTTAAATCACATTTACACAGCACCGCCCACGAAATAACAGACAGTGAAATAGAAAGCGTGTGGTGTACAATTAAACAACGAAACAAAAGGAGTATACATGTTTCCTCTTTTTATAGACCTCCAAACTCCAAAATTGATGTTATTTACAAATTAGAAAATCAAATATCCGCATTTACTGTGAGAGACAGTAAAAGTGTAATAATTATTGGGGGAGATTTTAATCTGCCATCTATAAATTGGGATTCTTACACTGTAAAACCGAATTCTAGGAATAGGGAAATCAGCGAGATATTACTCAACACACTTGCTAATCACTCACTTTCCCAAGTAGTTGACAAGCCTACGAGAGGAAATAAAATATTAGACCTTTTTGCAGTAACCATCCTAAGTTGATAAAACAACTCGATATTATTGACGGCATAAGTGATCACAGAGTAATTTTTGCAACCTTAAAAATTGAAGAAGAGTCAGCTGTAAAACCGAAACGCAATATTTATTTATTTGATAAATGCAACTTCACAAAATTTGGCGAGATGCTTAATGATTCGTACACGGACTTCGTAGCTAAAACAGAGTATAAAAGCACTGATGAATCATAGAAATATTTCTTAGAAATTCTACGACAGGGAATCAACGAATATATTCCGCAAAAATTGAAATGCGACAGTAAAGAACCTCGCTGGTATAACAACGATGTTAGGAGGGACCTTAAGAGACAGAGAAAACTGTACAACTTGGTCAAAAAGTCCACTACGGTAGGTGACAAATCGAAGGAACTTGAAGCAAAAGAAAGTTACGCTGCGCAACGCTCAAAAACAAAGAAATCAATGCGTACTGCATTGCGAAATTTCAAGAAAAAAGTACTTGGTGAATTACTCGAGAAAATCCGATATCTTTTTGGTCGTATGCGAGAGAGCTTCAGCGAAAATCTTCAACCGTAGATTCGTTATTTTATAAAGAAGCCAAAATTGTCACCGAAAATATTGACAAAGCTAACACGTTAAATTCCCACTTCGAAAGTGTATACACTACAGACGATACTGCATGTAATTTTGAATTTCATTCACTGAGGAACCGATGAAAGAAATCACTATTCAACGCGATGGGATTACTAAACAGCTACAGTCGATAAAAAATAGTAAATCTCCGGGTCCGGAGTGTCCTCAAGGAGTTAGCGCCACAGATCGCACCGTTCTTAGACATAATATTCAAGAAGTCATTGTCTGAAGGAAAGATACCATTAGACTGGAAAATTGCAAACGTTACACCGATATCCAAAAAGGGAAACATACACGACCCAGGGAACTATCGACCAATTTCATTAACGTCGATTATAGGCAAGATACTCGAACATATCGTCGTTAGCAATATCATGACGTTCCTGGACAGTCGTAACGTCCTCCATGGCTCTCAGCACGGCTTCCGGAAAGGTAGATCATGTGAAACACAACTCGCGCTCTTTCTTCATGACGTTCTCAAATCTGGTGAATCGAAAAGACAAGTTGACGCATTATTTCTAGATTTTAAGAAAGCTTTCGACACGGTACCTCATAACAAACTTTTATACAAATTACAGTCATGCGGCCTAAACGAAACAGTAGTAAACTGGATACGCGACTTTCTGAGTGATCGTAAGCAAAAAGTAGTTCTTGACGGAATTACCTCTGATGTAGTTAAAGTGACATCAGGTGTCCATCAAGGAAGCGTGATCGGCCCCCTTTTGTTCATTATATACATAAATTATCTATGCTCTCGAATTAGCAGTAAAATACGTTTATTTGCCGACGAAGCTGTCATCTATCGTGAAATTAGTGATCACTCTGACTTTGAAACTCTATCATCTTATTTAAACAACGTTCATGTGTGGAGCCAAGAGTGGGGACTCGAACTTAATCCAAGCAAATGCATGGCGGTACATTTCTTGCGGAGGTCGTCCAACTATTCCCATGTATATGCTGTGGATGGTGTTAACATAAAGGCGACAGATGAAGTGAAGTATCTAGGAGTTACGATAACTTCGGACCTATCGTGGGGAACACATATAAGAAATATTTGTGGCAGAGCTCTGAAGAAGCTAGGATTCGTCAAGCGTATTGTGGGAAGATTTTCGGATGAAAAAGTAAAAGAGAGGTGCTATTTCGCACTCGTCCGGCCACACCTTGAATATGCAGCGAGCATATGGGATCCGGTGCAGAAAGACTTAGTCCGCGAACTTAATAAAATACAAAGGAAAGCTGCGCGATTCGTAAAAAACTGCTACGGGCGTACATACAGCGTTACACAGATGTTAAACGAATTAGGCTGGGAGCCGCTAGAGACTCGGAGCTTGCGCGCTAGGCTTAGATTGCTTGAACAATTGAGAATAGATATCTTTCAGAGCGACACGGAGAACATCATATTAGAACCCCACTATATTTCCAGGTCCGACAGAAACGATAAATTAAGAGAGATATTTTGCCGAACGGATAGGTATGGGAATTTGTTTTTCCCCCGAACAATAAGGGACTATAATAAATGCTAGGCGTAATTTCATTAGAGCGTTTCCTTTTTATATGTAAACGGCTGGTGTTCTAACACCCCCCTCCACACGCCTATTGAGGCGACTTGCGGGGTAGTATGTAGATGTAGATGAAATAGTGGAATGAAGTTGTAACTGGGGCAGAATTTTAGTGGAACGAGGTGCTCTACTCAAGATATTAAACGTCTTGTATCAGCAACATTCAAGAATTTAATGATGGAGGATATGGTATGTCTCAGGTCCCGATTTAGGATGCAAACAAAACGTTAGATTGGAAGGTTTAATAAAGGGTTTGATTTGGGTTGTTGGTGGAACTGGAACCATTGCTAACGTTGAGAGGGTGGGTATAGACTGAAGTCATATGAGGAGTGGGTCTGGAGAAGGATAGATAAATTAAGAAAGAAAGAAAAGAGAAACTTGGCTAGGCATTGAAGTTAAGTAACAGAGTGAAGGAAATTTAGGGTACCACATCATGTCAGATAGTAGGTAAGTAGAGGAAATGAGATCCTGAAAGGCTCTTCTAAAGGGAAAGGCTTTGTAAGTTGGGAGAGGGAGGAAAAGGATAGGCAAGTGAAATGAAAGGTGGTATGCTGAACTAAATTGAAACACTTTAAGGAAGGAAATATTTCAAGGAGGGAGGATGGAGTATAGTAACTGACCACCAAACTATAGATGGCTGTTAAGCTTTTTGTAGTAATGGTTAAATGTTATGGTACGGCAAATATGAGAATTAAAGCGAGGGTCTTGTGGAATAAATGGACGTTTATGACAATTCAATCCTAAAATTGTATTTGGCCATAACTCCACCAATGTTTAAAATAGACATTAATTTTTAAACTACAACAAGATTGTATATGCCATGCTATCGAATTATGGTTAGCCTTTTGAATGTATATTGATCAGTTAATATTTTATTGTCACTCACTGTTCGATACCAAAAAGTTTTCCAAAAGGTTGTCCAATTCATGCCTCAAAACCCTGAATATAGTGACCCACTGTGCATACTTCAGCGGTAGAATGTTGTGGAAGCCAGGATTTTGAAGGGTCTTTTCAATGTCCTGGGATAAGTTGATGCCGCCCCTTCCCAAAGCGCACGATTTCACAAGCCTAGCGACTTGGCGTAAGGGGAGTTCTACCCTCAACTAACCGACCAAACAAAAGGGCCAATGCCCATGTGGAAAGATTGCACTAACTGATTAAAATAATTTGCAAATCAATTCATTCCTGACTAAGACAACCACATGCCCTGGCGGATAGAGCTAGATGAACAACAAAAAACTCCAGTAGGAGGATACTTCAATCGGTGGTAAAAACGACCGACCAGAAGTGTTGAATATTCATTCTTTTCTAAGAAGTACTTCTCCACGAATTGAAAAGGGCATGAAACGTTTCACCGTATTATTGTATCACTATCCGAAAAGTAGGGTATTCAAATGCATGCTTGAGACTAATGACTGCAGCAAAACAAGATGGTTCCCATAAGCATTGAAATTGTAGAACACTGTTTCCAAAATGGCTAAATACCATTCCACCTCAACTCTTAGTGCGAATAAGAAGTTGGTCGTAGGAGGGAGGCAAGTCATGCCGAAGTATACAGGGCGAGAGGTACGCAATGCACATTAAGACGACGGTACGAAGACGTGAATCCACAGTAAGCGGGCACTAACAACTGTACCATTCTTCGCAGTACGAAAAAAATTAGCAGACGGACATTTTCAAATGACTGTAAACGGAAGGTGTTTAATAGAAAAATACACGCGCAATGAATTCAGTCGGCAATGTTATTCTCAGCACCTCAAATAAGTTGTTTTTTTCTCAGAAGTTCTGCGCAGGAGAATTCTATCCGTGGATCCTGAATTTTTTTCATTTGTGTTAATTTGGAGGTCCAAACCAAAAGAGTTGAATGATGAGAAAGGGACGGCGACGGTCGAGAGTGATTAATTTTTTTATTTAAGAGTCAAAAGAGAACTTTACAAAGAAGTGAAAGAGACGGAAAAATTCCTTCCACATTACAAATTCCACCCATTACGTGATTACATCCACACAACAAAGCCTCATTCTGTCACCCACTTCTTTTCAAAAGCTTTAACCTCATGATCCACCCATTAATTATATCCTGAGAGCATGCTAGGGTGTCTAAGAGAAAGAGATTTTACGATTAGATTACATCGGTATAGAAACAAAATTATTCTACCAACTTCACAGGTTGGTATCATAGTCACCCACAAACACTACGGTCAATAGTATTTCGTTAAGTGGAGTGATTTTTGATTAACATCAAGAAATGAAATAATAATGGTAGGTATTATCTAACAATAGAAGTCGTTTAAATTAATCTGACGACTTTATTATTATGTAGTAGAATGAAAGTATTCTGGGCGAAAAAACAGCGAGCGATAAGTTGGAGACAGTATCACCAGTCACCACTGTGCGCGGATGCTTTCAAGCTAGTTTACTTTTATCAAAATTTAAAGGCCTAAACCACCTGATTCTAGTCCTAAGTTTTGTTCCATGTGAACCATGATATCATGCGGCTCTAAATTATTAAGGAGCTGAAAAACTTTAAACTATCAGAAATGGAGTCGACGTATCACAGAAGGTAAACTAAGGTGATTAAATCATCTCATCCAGCCATTTAACTCAATTAGAACAACGCATAAAATAAACAAAGCCACAAATATTTAAATGAGAGAATTCATATATTTTATTCGCAGGACAACAAATTAAAATTAAAAATATTTTCAGATAATTTTATCTCTTCCTAGCTTACGTAGATTACGCGTTACCTAATATAGTTTCCCTTCGTGCAGCTAACGCATTCATTCGAACTGTCGTGAATTAGCCGAAACCGTTATTGCAACAACGATTTCTGTTTGGCTTCAATGTATTTGAAGACCGATGACATGATTAACTCTTTCTAGATTTAAATTCAATTTAATCAGGATACAAACACAATCTCAAATTCGAGTTCGAATTTTCAATGAAATTATAACTCGCAAATCGGACAGACCGTAAAAATTGCAGGGAAAGCGGGCAGAAATAGCACTCTTTGCACAAAAACAAATACATTTGCACCATGAGAATATAAAGTCACCTACATAATGGTAAAAACCATCCTCCCAATGTAAACAAGCATGCACGCGTGAGCTTATTTTCAATACACGGATGACACAAATTTCTCAATTCCAATACACTCTGGGAGATGAAGTGCAGCAAATGCTTCGATTACTCCTTATGCTCGACGATTTTCAAACGCCAAACATAACGAAAGGGCTAAATGAAACCACATTCATCGCCAAATATATTTTCTTAGTAAAAATGGAATAAATATTATTAATCAATTTAAAAACTTCCTATTGCAATACTTGTAAATTTAAACAGCAATCTTAATGATTTAATATCATACCAGAAGCAATAAAACATACACCTATGATTTACTTCAGGAGTAACCCGACCGATGGAAGCCAACAGAAAATTACAATTAATGCAATAAGGGAATAGGACATCACATTATTCGAGAATACTGATCTTACTCAATCAAAGTAGTTTGAATAAAGAACATATACATGAATTCAATTACGAATTTTGCAGTTATTTTGACAGAGAAACAAAAAGCAGAATTTTACAAATCCATCAAGGACTTACACTACGGACATTATTCGAGTATAGGACAATGTATTTTAACATAATATCCTCTTTAAAGTTTGAAATTGCATCATAATAGTGAGTTAAAAGAGTTGATTATCCTGTCGGCCGCCGGGACAGCCATCAATCATCAATTTTCATGACGTTGTATTCACTTAATAAATAAGAAGGCATCTTAAATTAACAGAACGAACTATATCAAAGTGGAAGAACTTAAGATGCTCGTAATTATTGGAGTAGGATAATTTTAGCGCCGACTAATGCAGCTTTAAAAAATCGAAGGAAATCTAATACAATATCTCGAACCACTTCAGTCAATTCCAAGCGATGAATTCCAGGATTTCGTGACACACATCAGCGTGGATGACACCCAAAAAAAATGTCATAACCGAACGGAAGTCGAGGGGCGATACTTTGTGCGAGGGCGGATGGTATCTTGAGTGAATAACTTACGACTTTTGAGGTTAGTTTGAAGCGAGAATTGTGAGGCAGAGGAGGCGGAGAGGAGAATTGTGAGGCAGAGGAGGCGGAGAGGCGTGAAAGGGAAGGCAAGTCCTCTGAAAAGCCACCGAACGACTCGAGAAGGGAGCAGCAGAGGGGGTAGGAATCAAATGCGAAGAGGGGCAGACAGAGACGCCAGGGCCCCCCCTCATCCACATGGCTCCGGGGAGCCAGAATGCACCAACGAGCTCGGTGCAAGCGGAGGAGACAAGATAAGGGTCTATAGAGAGCGGAGGCACACGGGGCGGAGTGGAGAGAGTTGGGGAGAAGGCGATGGGAGGGAGGTGAGAATGAAAAGAGGAGATGGAGGAAGGAGGTTGGAACGTTGACGAGAGGTGGGGAAGCGGGAGAAGTGCGAAGACCCAAAGGGGAGAAGAATGGACAGGATGGCCCGACAACACACTAACCGCGGACAATGCACGAAACAGTGGTGGCTGCCGGGTAGGCGCGGGGGCGGAGGATTTCTTAAGCGCAGAGAACAAGGGGTCCGGTGTCGCATGAAGGGGGGGAGGGGACGAGAGGTGGGAGCGGAGACGGGAGAAATTTGCATGGAGCGAGAAAATGCAGAGCTGAAGGTAAGGAAGTAGCCCTGGGTGACGTATGGGGGAGCCTAAAGAAATCGTAAGTACCACGACTTGAGAGTGAGAGAGGAGTTTAAACCCTCGGGCGAGTAGTTTTCATGCAGGAAGGCAGGATGTGAACTCTTGGTTGGTGTTGAGACAGATAAGGGTAGAAAGATGAGACTCATACGCCCGGAACTCCTTTCTTTCGTTTTTAACTGGGGCAATACAGTGCGAATGCGAGCGGATTTTTAAATACAGGCCTAGCTCAGTAATTTAAAAGGAAGGCGACAATTTCGATCGAGGGTGAACGTTCATTCCGAATAAACCTTAACCCTTAGAGCAATAATGTAGAACGCCTGCAAACGGGCAAACTTGCAAAGATCCTCTCAAGTGTACAACATCAACACCTCTTATCGCAGACATAATTTGAAACGTATTATTGAAAGATTAAAAAAATTGCGTCATTATCATCAAAAAAGAAAATGGAATTCCTCGCCATAGAGCCGAAGGAAAGGCTATTTCCGCTTTGAAATGACAAGAGATAACATCTACGAAGGTGCAGTACCATTCGTTTAGTGGTCCTTGGTTTGTGAGGTCACGCTGGGTTATCGACAAGAAAAAAAATCATTCTACTGTACACACAGTGTTTATTCAGACATTTTGCGATAATATCGAGTCATGTTCGTGAATGGGCACAACTGAATCACCACATGCTCCAAAAACATCAAGCATTCTCTAGCCACGCAAAGAGTGAGTACATAAATATTTCATTGGCCATTAGGCAGAGGTCGATCCAGGGGAGGACGATGATCCCCCACTTTCCCCAGTGACACTTTTGGGACGAGCAAATAGTCACGGCGAGCAGGTCATCATGCAACTAACCGACCAATTGGTATGACCATCAGTTGAATAAATGAAAACCTCGTTCACAAAATCATAGGGTCAATCTTGGTTATTCCCAATCAACGTAGATAAATTGTCCCAAATCGCCACATACCTCCTGGAAATTTTCTAGATCCATGATTTTCATAGGGATATAATTGGCATCAATTACTCAGGAGATTGAAGATTACCTTTGAGGTGAGACTTTCCAATGAAAGTTTCCATTCTGATGCCACAGACGATATTAATGCCTATGGTTCAAAGTTCCTCATTTTATAACTACACTAAGAAAATTATTTTAATTTGGAGCAAATAAGAAACTTTTAGTTAATTGAAATTATTTGTAAAACCGGAAAAAAATAAGCACCAATGGAAATACACGTATACGATTACATGCAAAACCTTAACATGCTAAAGAATGAACATTTTTCCGTCAATCTGAAGAAAAAAATAACGGGTGAATGGCGATTTAGCAACAATAACAAGATTTGGAAATCGTCATATTCTGCCTCAAGTTACATGACTCTTATGGTAACACCTAAACCTTAAGTATTTCCTTTCACGAAATGTTCCCCGACAAGGCTATATCAAAAAACTTCACGCAATCATCAAATTATAAAATATATTTTTTCTTAGACCCTTATCGATCACGCAAGACGGATGCTTAAGATTGAAAAGCGATGAACAGACTTAGATACTTCCGTTCCATAGCCGCCATTTCCAAACAAGTTTGGCAACACGGAAAAAAATATGAGCTATCAAAACAAACAGGTGCAATACTGCCGTAAGTTTATATATCACGTTTCATGTGTTGAGGATGCATGTTGCTTTGTTTGTCATCGACAAATAAAGATTACATTGTTTCTGTGTACAGAGTTATCAAGGTTATCTCTATGTACCTATAGATACGATGTTTGCGTCTGTCTTTAATACAGTTTTATTCTGATCGTGAAGAAAGTTTGCACATTAACAGTTCAAAACAAGAAGGAAGCTGATATTTACATTTAATTTTAAAAAACTACCCTCACCTCCCTTTTCCACCCCCTAAAGCAAATTTTGAACGTGTAGCATGGCGATTTTTCACGAATATCTCGAAAACGGTGAGGAAACCGACAAAAGTGGAGGGCGATGTTCTGAATTCCCATGAAATATCCAACAAAATACTTTCTGACCCGTTCCCATAGCGCAATTAGGCTCCGAATAATTTAATGTCAAAGTTGAAAATCCATTCAGACTCACCGAGACTGGCTTTTAGACCCTTTCTGCGCAAGAACGGCTTCTTTCATCCGTTGCCTAGGTTGCCCATTGGAAGAGTTCACACTATCGACTAATTTAACACCCTGACGGGCAAGAACAGATAGAGCAACAACTATGTATATTACAAAAATAATATAAAGTTTAATGAAATGAACCCGTGCAAAGCCGGGTAATACGTCTAGTTCACAGCCGTTTATTATAATATGAGTTTAAGTACATTTGAAAACGTGACTTTATTGACATTATTTTATTGTTAATTAAATATGATTTAATATTATTGTTATTCCGAGAAAAATTTCGAAGTTCCTCAGATAACTGGCGTCAATAGAAAGTTCATCTCGATTCCACGATTAGTTCATTTGAAGAAAAATGTTATTCGATATAGGCACGTTGAAAGGAGAAATACGATTTTATTATTATCAACATTTCCAGACGTACTCCAGCCGACTTTGTCAAAGGAAAATAGTAAGCACTTCGAAACGAAGTTTCCACGTGAAAACAAAACGCAAAACTTCTACAGTCAAGACGATCAAATTTCCTACTAGTAAGTACATACATGCATCCAGAGAAATGTCGTCGAGCCGGAACGACAGTAGACTTGGATCTTACATTCATTAGAGTAATCTACCGACAATGACGATGCTAATTATGTACCTGATGGCCATAGAGGTTTTTCTCACCTGACTGTAAGAGAATACGATTTTTTCTTTCGTCCTCACGATAGCCAAAGCAAGTGGGACGCCCCACAATGAGATACGAGACGGAGTGTAGGTACCAATCAAAATGATATTAGTTGGGACCAAAAAGGTTACCGCTGCACCTGGCGTATAACCTATAGAGCGCTAAATGATCTATCTTACACTATCAACTTGAAATGATTCACGTTCACATCGAAATCGATACACGCTAATCCTTGGATCGACGAGCCGCATCGCTTCTTAGCGCAACGAAGAAGTCGAGGGTGGGGAATAGCAAGAAGTACGATGACTGATGGCAAACCAAAAAAAACAACTGCAGAGCATCCGCATTAATATTACATGTACTTGGACACCAGTTCGCATCCTGTAAACGCGGAGTCATATTATTCGCTTCCCGTAGCCCAAATGACTGATGAGATCATTTAACTCGTAAACCATTTGAAACACACACTAAATTAAAATATACTTTGCAGGAGTGAACCGACTTGAGGGATTTCAAGGGTTGAAGAATATTGACAATACCCGCCATGAGTAAGAGGTCAAAATTCCCGGAAAAGCGTAGGGCGAGAAGAAGAAAATGCATACGTCTATCGATCGACTCATTGCCCTCAAAATTCAGCGATTGAAACGCCAAAGAGAGCCAGAACCTGGCAACAGGCTAAGAGGTCTGGAAACACGCTGAACAAATTCCGTTGTCTCAGGCGTAACTTTATGGAATTTGCTTAGCATATTGAATGAAAAGCCGTAACTTTGTGATTCCACATTTATTTATTGTAAACGACCCGGGTTTCGACGTAGCACGTCATCATCATCAGGTCAGATGATGACGTGCTACGTCGAAACCCGGGTCGTTTACAATAAATAAATGTGGAATCACTAAGTTACGGCTTTTCATTCAATACGCTGAACAAATGCCTGCGCGACTTGAGAGCGTTCTCAAGCAAGGAGCACCCTGCTACGCTGAAGTGATCCATCAACATGCCACTTATGAAAATGCAAATAGTTTTGTTTTGAACTATCGTTTTGAACTAGCTATAACTTACCAATTTAATGCAAACCTCAGCATTACCAGAGTAGAAAGGCTTATACATAGTTAATAAATTAATACAATACTCTAAATTATTAAGCAAAGCTTAAGTAACAGACGCTGTGAAACTGCACTCAATAATAAGCACAATAATTACCACCTAAATTCTCATGAACGGACAAATTCATAGAAAAACGAAAGTATTAATCAACCAATAGATCCAGGAAAAACCTTACTTTACTTTGAAGTGAGCCAAAGAATGGGATAACGCTGAGGAGACCCTTTTCTCACCAACTACTAATAGAACGAGCAGCGACACTTCAAAAATGCACCAATCCGTAATGACGACATCTGCTTCAACGAAACATGAAAGCCTAATAGAAATCTGCTTTTGAATTTCAACTGTGGAGCATTGTACATCTAACCAGGTATAAGAGGTTAAAATAATGAATACACTTTGAATTTCCAAAAACGTATGTAAATACGAAGCGTTTTCATTATTTCAACATGTTAAAATTCCACCAAGTAGAGCTGGAAACCTTTGATTTTACACGTAGGTGTTTAAAGCTGAAGTTCAACTTTTTAATAACCACCCTGAGATTATACGCTCCGTCCGACACAAAAACTGTACCAGTGTTACGCTAATATTTATTAAGTACGTGCAAACGTTCAAAACATTGAATGAGAAATAATATTTGTGTGCGATAATATTTGTAGTGTCCATGGCTTTATATAGATTCAGGACAGAGAAGGTAGAAGCGATAAACTATAAAGAATAATTTGCCATTTTCCTCGAGTTAACTGATCAGTTCAAGAGATATCTTAATCATTTTTACTCTCTTTAGTACTTGAAATTACAATGCAGAGAAATATATCTTTATGTTTCGGCCCTTAGAAAAGACTCTCAATTGTTCCATCAGAGGAGAATGAGAAAGATAAAGGAGGAGGGAGAAGACAAGGAAGGACGAGGAAGGGGCAGAATAGGGGAGGAGAGCCGAGACAGCTTGGTAGAACGGGATGCGAGAAATCAATGCTAATGAATGAGGAAGAGAGGAGCGTGGGGAAACGGAAATTCAGGCATGGCAGCGATAAAAAGAGACGGCGAATGCGAAGGAAAAAGGAGGCTAGGGAGGATGACCGGAAGAGGAAAACGTGAGCCGAGGAAGACGACCAGGGAGATGCTGAGGGAGAGGATGGACATGGCAGCTAAGCTGAGTGATAGGTGGGTGACACTCCTTTTGGCGAGCGAGATAATATTGAAATTGGTTGTTCGACAAAAAGAAGGCGATTCTTTGAATAACCGTTGAAAATAATGACAAAACCATCAAATTATTTTCACCGCATTGAGCATAAGGAGCGCTTAAATGATCCTTTTAAAAGTTACATAAAATATTTCAACAAGAAGATTAAAAAAACAATTAAATTTAGGATAAAGAAGCTTCCGTGTTTCGCTACGTGTTGAGCATTACTCTGAACAGTTACGTTCAACATAAATTAAACATTTAGTTAATAAATTCTAGCGATAGGATTGAATACCTACTGTAGTTCATACCAAATACGACTAAATGGTTCAATAAAATGTCAAGAACATTGATCGAATAGAAACCAAAACATACAGTAGACATAATGAGGTGTTCCCACGTTTATTATCCCCACCCACAAAACAACAGTAAAAATGGCGAGTCAAAGTTTATTTCTCGTTAAATGGAGATCCCACGAAACTACCATAAACAGAAACTTGCACACAAACATAAACATGTCCGAGCCTCCACAACTCCTCAAGGTCACACCGCGGGGAGTGTCCCGTGACGGAGAGTATACCTTCAGTATGGTATTGAAAGCATCGATTGAAGAACAAGTTTCACTGAAGGTTAGATCATAGCGGAGACAAAGCTGACATGGAGGGTTCTTGGAAGTTACAGCATTGTAGGATAGTAGTGGACACGGAGAGAGACGGGTGATTGAAAAACTAGACGCGAAACATAAGGCAGGAGCGGCCACTGGATGAGAGGGACCACCAACCCGGAGTGTAAGGTGCGGGAGACGCGGGTGGGTGGGCTGACGGAGTGGGGGTGGGAGCGGCAGCGGGAGGCGAGCGGGAGCGGAGGCGCGGACGCAACTTCGCCACCGCCACTTCATCTACATCTACATACTACCCCGTAAGCCGCCTCAATAGGCGTGTGGCGGGGGTGTTAGGACACCAGCCGTTTACATATAAAAAGGAAACGCTCTAATGAAATTACGCCTAGCATTTATTAAAGTCCCTTATTGTTCGGGGGAAAACGAATTCCCATACCTATCCGTTCGGCAAAATATCTCTCTTAATTTATCGTTTCTGTCGGACCTGGAAATATAGTAGGGTTCTAATATGATGTTCTCCGTGTCGCTCTTAAAGATATCTATTCTTAATTGCTCAAGTAATCTAAGCCTAGCGCGCAGCCTCCGAGTCTCTAGCGGCTCCCAACCTAATTCGTTTAACATCTGTGTAACGCTGTCTGTACGCCCGTAGCAGTTTTTTACGAATCGCGCAGCTTTCCTTTGTATTTTATTAAGTTCCCGAATTAAGTCTTTCTGCATCGGATCCCATATGCTCGCTGCATTTTCAAGGTGTGGCCGTAAGAGTGCTGTGGAATTCGTGGGCGGTGGGGAAGCAGCTAGGCTACCCCGACAGAACCGGCGTCTGTATGGGACCCACCAAGTCACATCTGCACACGGCTCTTTGCATATCGGCAACAGCCACCGCATTAGCCTTTCGAGAGCCCAACGTTACCGGAAGGACGAGGGCACACGCATGGCGTAATATGTAAACCCATCCCTCGGACCCTTCCACTCTACTATATCTCCCTCTCCGGTAACCTGCTCGCCGACCGAAAGGAGAGAAAAAACAACCCACCACGAGGCACGAGGAGGCCATGCGACGAGGAGGCGTGGTCGCTTCAACACACACGGGTAACGTAGGCTGCGAAGGACCCAGCGGCATCAAAAACAAGGGCGGCGGCGGGGCAGCGTGCATTAAAACGACATCGCGCGGCCGAGTGAAGGAGACGGTCAATCATCCCCGAGTCTTTCGAGAAAACCGTCGCACAAGTGCTTGGGGGAGGGCACATAAAGGATGGGAGCGTGAGGCGCGCCAGGGACGAACTTAATGTTATACGAGAGCACATGCACGAACTCGGCTCGGAGGGGGCCGTGACCCACTGCGGCATATGAATTACCCTGACACCGGGAAAGGGGCGAAGACAATTGGGGGTGGCGGGAGAGGAGGAGCGTGACAAGATAAGGAAAAGTTCTCGGGACAAAGAAGAGCGGAGGAGGAGGCGTCGGCGGGGAGCAGCAGTTCGCCCCCCGGGGGCGGAGACGGGGGCTAGGGGGTCGGGGTCACGAGAGGGAAAGCGGCGGAGGAGGGTGCAGAAAGCTGGGCACGAAGAAAACAAAAGGAGGGGAGAGAAGGCGAGAAGAATCCGAAGGCGAGAAGAGGAGATAGCAAATAAGGACAGTGGGGGATGACGGGCAGGAGGGGAAAGGGGAGGTGGCTCAAAGGTGAGCTTTCCTACGCGATACTATCTTACTCCCGAAAACCTAGAGGGCGGAACGGTTGACGATGCTCTCCCGATGCCAACAAGGTGGGCGTCAAGCCTTCCTTTTGTTTCAATCATCTCAAAGCAGGTGACCAAGGTTCAAGCAGCCAATCGGAATGGGCAGAATATCTGCGAAAGAGAGTGCGTCCCCTTTGGTTGTATTTTTTCCCGTGGACAATTGAAAGCAGGAATACTACAAATTTGTGATAACGAGTTTCTCTGACCTTAGTAGGCTTCAAAGTATTCAATATTTTCCGGTAAATACTTCGGCGATTTTAAAATTCAGGGTAATCGGGATCGCAGTATTTGGCAGTCGCATATGACACTTGAACCAGAGAAGTGAAATTTCAATAGTTATAAACGAAACCGGCAGCATGTCACTCTTTCTGCTATCCAACATCCAATATCTCATTACTTCAATTCTACATTTTAACATTGCAAACTCGAGATTAAATTAAATCGTAAATGAAAGTAGAGTATATGAAGAATTGAAGAGCGATCTAATGGCGGGACATCCTTAGGAGGGAAAGCGAGACAATGTCTATGAAATTGGGATGCAGAATGGGGACTGTCCAAGAACCTACCAATCAGCTGGTAGAATAATTGAATGAATGATCGATGATAGACCGGTCAAGTATATAGAGGTACGTTAACATAGCAAAAAATCAAATTGAAAGATCAGAGGAAAGAAAGACTATGTGAAAGTTTAAAATAATTAAGATGGACCACGAGGAGAAAAATAGTTCCATGTCCTGTTTCAAGACATTTAGCTCATAAGCACTAAGGCGTCTTCCAGCCAAAGAAGCGTGCTTTGACAACACCAATGCAGGGAACATTAACGGATTTCTCTCTTTTTTTTAGTATCTTCAGTATCCATGACAATGTCACTACACGTATGTGAATCCTCCCAAGGATAGAAATTGAGCTCCACGCTTTCCTCAACACCATCAAATACGAGCTAAGGAAATGGCCATCAAGATTCGAAAGAAGAGAAAAGGAAGAGACGGAGAAAGGGAAGCGATGAGAGCGAAAGGCAGAGAGAGGCCCTCAAATCAATAACCCGGAATAAAAGGGCGTATCTCGGAATCGGGTAATCATCGGCCACCTCCTAATTGATCCATGCTCTATTGGAGTCACCTTAAGAAGACAAGCCCCGTTGTTGATCACCTTGAGGAACCTCAAGGTTGATCACCTTGAGGAACAGATATACTCATCCGACTTGAGCGCGCACGGATTGCAAGGATATGGAGTGAGGAACCCAACAAAGAGAACAACTTAAACGACTTTCACAAGCGAACAATTCGGATGCACAACAACCCATAAGCGATATGAGCTGGGAGTATTAAAAAATGGTGGCCTCTTCTTTTAGTTGAATTTACCAGCTTCATAATCAAACTCACAAAACGACGACCATCAAGTGAAAAGATTTTGGTATGTCATTCAAACACGAACACTATTAACACAAGGGTCAAACAGCCTTTCACAATGTTGGAAAGCGACTTGTGTACATGTGATAAAATAACTTCATTACACCAGGGTCATGTAAGATATTTTTTATGCTGCTTACAAGAATTCATGTAGAAGCCGCCTAGTATAAGAAGTGGCATAGAATTATCACTAAAGAAGAACTAAAATATAGTTCGGGTTACATTGCACCATTACTGATGTGAATTGCCTTCTAGCAAGTATGCCTCTTTCCCACGCACCATTACTGACAATAACAAAAACTGAGCGTAACACAAAGACAATCTGTTAACATGCAATACACCTTTGTTCTCAACTAGTAAAACGGACAATCCTTTTGGTGTCATTCCCGAATTTTACTTAACATTTTATCCAGCACGTTTTATACGTTTTTTAGATAACCGCACAGTCGTGTACACCATTTCGCGAAAAACGATTTAACAAACATTAAAATTATCTTGATGAGAGTTGTTATTAACCACGCTTTTATATTAATTATTTTATGGAGAATTGGTCATTAAAACAATCACTTTTATTCTCTCGTCAACGTTTCAAAACTTTGTTTCATCATCAGGGCTTCAGGTGTTTGAGGACCATATTTTTATATATTGATAATGTCAATATAGTTAACATAAAAACTGTCTGGATTGGTTATCGAAGTGTTCCACCTCAAGCCCTTAAGATGAAACAATAAAGTTTTGAAACGTTGGCGAGAGAAGAAAAGTGATTTTTTAATGACCAATTCTCCATAAAACAATATTAAAATTATCGGATAAGAAATTAACAAAAGGCTGTATTTGCTGCAAACAGAAATTTACAGAAATATATTCGTGTAGGTTTCAACAGCTTAATCATAATGACAAATGAGGTAAAAAACGGCCGCGGTGATCATTGTGAACTAAATGTCACGAGTGTGGGCAAAGCGGACAGATGGAAACAGTGCGTTTCGGGTTTAACTCTTTCAGCAACACAAATTAATCGTTTCAAAGATAAGTCTAATCGAATGAGTTTGATGCGGTCAGATAAACCAAAAATAGCAAGGTAAAATTTCTTATCTACAACCGTTTAGAAAAACGGGTTTCACACAGGAACACGCAAACGACGTCAAAGTTTATATTGGTAAATAGTTAGTCTGTTTCACCAAGGGGCCACCGAGGGTGAAAATGTTAAGAAGAAAAAAAAGATATATTACAATTAAGCTAATCTGGAGGCGCGGTTACGCATCTAGTTAGACGTAAAACGAGCTTCCCATTTCCCCTGGGGAAGGACTTCGATATGTAAAGAGAATGTGATGGACAGAGATCGGAGGATGCTTCACGATACGCATCAAAAAGACGGAGGAATAAAAATGAAAAGAGGAGGGAGTGGATGGACGGAGGAAGAACACGGCGCGGCGGGAAACAGAGAGGAGATGACGGGGCAGGGGCGGCGAAGATGGGAAGGGAGGAGATAGAAGGAAGTGGAGGAGACGAGGACACCGAGGGGGGTGGAGCCTAGCACCCACGTCGGTGAGCTGGCAGAGCGCCACGATATTTTTAAAGACAATGAGAGAGAGCGATAGGGGAAGAGATGTAGAGAGAGGGCTAACAGACTCTTCCCCCTAACCCCACATAACACTAACCCCACTAGGAAAAAAAATACCGGACTTGAGACAAAACGAAGGTAGAGAGACTAACGAAGTAGATTCCCTAAGTTTCGGGAGGAGGGGAGAACGAGGATAAAGAGCGCGGGGAACGAGCGCTAAGGGGGAAGAGTGAAAAAAGGCGAGGAAGGGTGTTCTATCGGGGGGCGGGCGAGTGGTCGGGGAAAAGGGGAGCAGCGAAAGACGGGAGGGGAGGAAAAATATGCCACTGTTTGTGTGTCCTGACTCCTGATACGTGTGGCTCGAGGAGACGATGTGAGGCATGAAGGGGGAAGGGCTAGGGAAAGGGAGCGCTGGTAAAGATGGGGAAGAAATCGGAAGGGTGAGAGAAGGAGGGACGAAGCCGCGCACATGACGTGAGGCAGAGAAGGACGAAAGACGGAGGAGAGGAGAAAGAGATGAGGAAAGAGATGAGGAAAGGGAGAAGGGACGGTTTAAGGGAGAAAGGGGTAAAGAGAGCGAGGCCGAACGAGACTCGACCCCACTCCTCGAGTATCCATTCAAATGGAAACTCGAAAAGGGTTTTTTGGCGGAGATTATTCGCTGACGACAGAGGGAAGAAAGGGTTGAGCCGGTAGCGGGGAGAAGGCGCGAGGAGGAGAACGGGGACGGATAGAAGGTTAAATGAAGGGAATACGGAATGAGGGGAATATGAAAGGGGGAATCGTGTGCATCGCCTCAGTACACGCGAGGGTGCTTGTCGGCGGGCCATCATCTTGCTCGTCGACCTCCTCGGTGCGATCCGAAGAAAGGGAGACACGTTGCCCGAATTCCGAAAGGGCGTCGAGGGACGCCGAGCGGGGAGGTGCGGAGAGGTGCTGAGGAGAGGGGGCGAGTGGTTTGAGGCGCATATGTGCTGCGGGGAGGCGGGCGAATGGAAAGGAGGCTGCGAGATGGATCTCTCACGTCGACCACGCTCCATGACGCACGGCGGAAAAAGCGAAGGAGAGAAAAAAAAGAGCGCACTTCCGCTGCCGTCACTAAACGGAATTTCACGAAATCACTGGCGTATCGGAGAGCGCCTGCCAAGGCACCGCCCTCACGATGGTTTAGCGAAGTTTAAAGGTACGACGTGTCAACATCGAGAGAGGAGTATCATTACGCAAATTACGCTTTCAAGGACCGAGCACCCATAATGATAGCGCCCGGTTCCTACTATTCCCCAAGCCCATGAAGGTAAAATACAACAAAAATCAGCAGATTTTTCGAAAAAACTTTAACATTTCTTTTTCTTTCGACAAAGACGAGCAAATCGTCACACATAACTACTTAACAACTTTACTACCTCCACATATTTTATTCTGAAACACTGAAAATAAGACCTTACGGTCAATAGCAGCTAATGTTTTTTTACATAAAAAGCGCACTTAATGATTGGAAACATATAATTAAGATGAGGCAACGCACGTTTTCGTATTTCGACAATGGAGGGAAGATGATTTTATAATGATAATACGAATAAAATGAAAGAAACGTTAATTTTTGGCATTGGAGGCATGCTTCAAAAGAGTATTAAGTGATTATGGCGCACTGCACTCGTCTGAAACCAAACAAGAGAGGAAGGAGGAAGAAGGGATGCCACAATTGGAAGCGGTCGCGAGCCGAGAAAACGCCATGCGAATATGTCAAGAGACAAAAACATACCCAACTCAAAAAACAATGCACGGCCACACTGTGAGGAAGCAGGGAAAGCAAAGAAATTAGTCGGACAGAGAGGTAACGAGTTTGTGCTGGCTCGTCGTGGCTTAAGAAATGCCAGTCAAAAAGAAATGAATGAAAAACTAAGATGAGCGAAGCGGCCAAAATGCGATGATTAAAAAAAGTGCTCTGGTCGAGGAGGTTTTAAAAAGGCCTGTTAACCAGACGAAGAGAAAGGAATGTGCGAATGAGTTGGTTTCTCGAGAGTTGTATGGCAGGGAGACGCTTTTGTGTCGAAGGTGAATAGAGAGGCAAAACACGAGCTGGGACAACCTTCAACTTACAGCGGAGCTGAGAAAAAACCTTAATATGATTCACGAATAGGAAGAGACGACAAAGTCTACCGGAGGGTAAGAAATTGAGCTCATTGCGTGCAATAGACTGCACAGGATTAAGGATCTACATCAAGAAGATACGACCATGGTGAACAACGACAAGCATAATGGATAAATTTGAGGGAGACAAAGCTAAATAACCACCGTAAACTAAAGACAATTCTCGTCGGTCCCGTTTTTATAAATGCTCTGAGAGCTAAAAGCTTACTAAGTATTCTGTTCTACTTCACGAGTAAATACCCAAGACAGAACCATATACTGAATGGGTTTGAGGTATTTTTATCACACGAGAAAGGAATTTGCAAGGTTCATTTCAGTCGTTCCCCTGACTTGGAAATGCATTTACAAAAATAAGAGAACCGCAGCGAAAAGAAAGGTGGCCAACAGATATGCTTGAAAAATGGTCACAACACACTGAGGAAGGCCTCTGAAGACGAATATACATTCTTTCAACCGAACTGCGGAGCACTGTGTGAGATTATCTTAAATCGGTTGACAAAGTAGCGCAATTACGGCTGCGTGAATGAATCTTTGGTCAATTCAGTCGCTCAGCTCATCACAAACGCACGAGAAAATACAATGCCCATTCTTACAATAAGCCTTACGCCCAACAAGCTACGCCACAGAAGCTGGCAAGAACGCTCTCACGCTTCTCAGGGATTGACGAAAAGGCATCCTTGGAAATGAATGGACGAGCTTCCAGGAATATTAAATCCAAAGAAATTATAAGGAGAGCGAGGAATGTTTTCATGACATTTGGAAATGAGAGCCAGGCTACTAAAGTCGCTCTCCATCCCAGATAGTTTTCATAAAATTACAAATCAAGTGAATACTTGACTAAAAAGTCAATATACATATTCTTAAATGAGCTGGATTCAAGGACTGTAAAACTGGAGAGAGAACAAAAATTAATGGAGAACCATTCGCAAGCACGGTCGGAAGAAATAATTCTTTGAAAAAAAAACAACGACAGATCAATAGTGTTTCAGGAATTATATAAGTTAAATAGGTACTCCAAAATTATCAAGGAAATAGAGACACCACCACCCCAAAGCATAAAAATGTGTAAATTGAAAAATACTCTCAAGAGAGTATGGACAGGTCTAATATCCAGAGATTGATTTCCTGAGTTCACTCAACCAATTATATATTCTACTTAATAGCCCGCCGCCGCAAGGGCGGATGGCAGGTGTTAAGACACCGACCATAGGGAAGGTGGAAGGAATTGGAAGACGAGAAGGAAGAAAGGGAAAAGAGTTTTGACGGATTAGTGCCGCTTTATTTTTGTCACCGTCGTTAGGTAATAATATTCTACCAACTTAATAATAGATTCCATGGACAATTTCCCCGACCTCGGGTAATTTTCTCTGAGGATTCTCTCATAAAACTAAAGATTACCCTATATTAATACCCTTTTTATTTCTTCGAGTTCTTTGCATCCTTTCATACGGTCCCAATACTCCTATCCTGGCTCAGGAAAAACCATTACTATTATTATAATCAGGGCACGATTATAACACAAAATTGTTCGGGGCGCTAAGTTGGCATTACCTCATACGCACGTGTTGAACATCACCAAGGATGAAAAAAGCAGAGCGGTGAAAATGCATCACGTGCCCAATCAGCAATCAATTTCGACAACCGCAAGCAATCTCACCTCGGGTGACTTCGATAACGAGGGTCAAAAATCGGCAATCAACCCGACAAAACGACACTATCGCTGGCAACCACAAAAAGGATCGGCCACCTACTTCGTCAGAACAACGACACCTATCCCTGACGGGCGTTCGCAGTCAGGTCATGAGGGGCGGTGAGCTTGACAAGACTGACGCTGAAATTAAAAAAAATAAATAAAAATAAAATCCACGCAGGCACACTTTCCCGGATTGCAATCAACACACTACGGCGGTGCATGCATAATCTGTCACGTGCCTGGGAAATACCTCGGGTGGTACCGCACGAAACGTAGTAGGCACACGAAAGGATAAGGAGACGTAAGTAGGGTGAGTGTGAGAGCTAAGGGGAAAGAGCGCCCCGAGGCGGGAGAGGCATAGAGGGGGGCGTGTACGGGAAGGCGAAGATCGTGGGAGATTAAAGAAGAGGAGGGTACAAGCGAGGGAGGCTGAGGAGGAGAGACGGTATTGAGATAAGGAGGGCGGAGGAGCGGGGAGGTTCGAGGTGAGGTGGCGAAGCGCGGCGGGGAGAGTAAGAAGAGTAATTGCCCGGGGGACTGCGCAGGTAGAGAGACTAGGTGAAGGAGAGAGGAACGACGGGGAGAGAGACATACATCATACGAGGTGGTGGTGCCCTTCCCGCCTAATAAACAAATAAAAAAGGAAAACACAACCCCCGCCACGGATGCTGCAACCTCTGGAAGCCTATGCCCAACGCCGCGCCCGCGCTGCCAACCTGGGATGCAAAGAAATAATGACGAGATGCGACACACATTCAACCCTCGTCTCCCTCCAACGCCACCAACTTGTCGATGCCTCGACTTGAGTCTCTCTCGCTCCTTACGACGCCCACGAATTGTGAGGAAAACCTCTTCCGCACGAGAGAAAGGCGAGGTGGAGAGTGATGGGAGAGGTCGGGAGGCGAGGCAGACAAGATGGAAACAATAACCGCTCCCAATGAACACAACAAAGTAACCTAAGGGCATAGCGTAAACTAACCTCAGAATGCAGAGTCCTCTAATCTCCAAACCAACCAAAGAGAATACTCTTTCTTTCCTTGAGATGACCAACAAGATTTGCTCTTTTGAAATTACCACTGTCGTAAATTAATCAAAATTTTCACGCAACGAATCTGTTTTCATTTCGGAAATTATCCATCCATTTCTTTGTGCGAAAGTGGTCGCTAGCGAAACAACTTGATGAGAAACTGGCGATTTAAAATATCTACCTATTTAAAATCTTTTAAAAACTTCTGATTACTACAGCTTTACACTTTCTTGTCGCTGGTAGCGCATGCGTACCATATGTACCCGCCAAGGTAACTTCTGATTGGTCACGCAACGCAATCACTCTTATTCGTGATTGGCAAACTTAACGACATTAGGATACGAACGACAGTCATCTTCGGCGTTCTTAAGGCGCTTTGTGAACGCTCTATATCGCGCCGGCGCGGCGTTCAACAGTCTAAATTTTCTGTCTTACGTTACATTCTCGTGCTTGATGTAAGCAAGCCTAAGGTCTAACGAAAGAAGACGAGGTGAGAGAAGGGTGGGAGTAATCGGCGGTTGCGTAGTCACTCAACTGAGAGCACGAAATATAAAGATATTGACGGGAGATCAGCGTGAATGAGAAGCAGTGCACCTTCTGCTCCATGCGTCCGCGTTGGGGATAATCGTGCGGGAAGATGACTCCGCTTTTGTTTTCCGACGTAAAGCTTCCCCCAGAGCTTGGATCTCGCCCCCTTCCAATTAGGAAAGGCTGGTACGGCAGAGAAACGGGGAGAAGGGGTTGGGTTGGGCTAATGAGCTGCCGGAAGGTGAGAAAGGTTGCGTCGCTGCGATAAGAGAGGACATCCTAGACTCGGATTGGAAGGGCACTGTGGACGCAAAGACTATAGGGAATGAGGCGCGGAATCAGAAAGCACTAGGAATTATTTGTTGCTGGCCGGCAATACCTTCACTGCAAAATTGGGTTCAGGAGCCTCGAGAAACTTGAGAACATCAACAGCTTTGATGACCAACGTAGACAATGGGGACATAGATGCCAACAATTACATATTGGATTCATAAAATAAAGAGGAAGTCACACCAATTCCATTATACTTGAAGGAAATCTACCAATTAAAAAGCAAAGGTTCTGGTTGGACAATAAAATTATACACTTATTAGATTTCCTGAATTCTTAGACACAATAACAGCACCATTTCCCCAGTACTATTTTCTTCCTCACCTCTTCATTCCCTGAAAACCTTACAAGATTCTAATTTTCTTCCTTCTCTTCACAATTTAACACGCATTCTCTCATTTCAGCTTTTAATATTTAGCTATCTCTCATCTCTAACTCAAAAATGCATGACGTCTTTTAGTTTGTCTTCCATTGCAATTCAACTCACTCACTCCCCCTTTATCCACACGCTCATCTCAAAAAGGTTTTCTACGCAATTCTTACAAATAAACTTCAATTTGGAGCCACACACACACTCTCCGGATCTAAGTTTGCCTTTTCACCAATTTCACAAGTGAACCAGGTGGTTCTTTGATTCTTGGAAACGATATTTCACAGTGAACCAGGTTCACTGTGAAATATCGTTTCCAAGCTATCAGGTATTTAACAGAAAAATTCTGCCAACACAAAGATATGTCACGGCAGCACATAAAAATTGTAACTAGCATAAATGAAAAATGGCCTGAAATAAGATAACACGATCACGCCGAGCATCATGTCATCAACCAACGCCTACGCAGATTTATAAATTAAAATAGGGTAAGATTTAATAAAAACAGAACATGCACAATATGAGCCCATTACACATGCGTCCTTCGTATAATAGGTAGCTCTCATGAGTGGAAACGGAACTAAACCCATCCTTGGATTACGGTACGAATTAAATCGAACACAGAGTGCAGCTGAAATAATTTAACAGGAAAAAACGTTTTTTTACGATAATATCGTTTTCTTAACGTTTTAAATTTTAAATTAATCATTATATTAATTATTATACTATATTTTATTACATTGTTATAAAATATGATGTATATATTGTATGTAACATTTGTAATATATATTATATTGTAATATTTAATGTATATATAACATATAAAATATATATTATTACATATTATTGCATTGCCATCCAGTTCTGAGCTATGTTTAAAGTTTCAAGTCTCTAGCTCATTGGGAAGTTGGTTTAAAATCGACTGTAAAATTGGTACCGAACAGACAGACAAGAACTCAACCTAATAAAAACGTTTTAAAAAGCAAACCGAACGAAATACACAAGATTTCTTCCCCAAACTTCTGCTGCAAGCGTTCAAACATTCGGCCATCAAAGACGCATCGAGGTCGGCCGTCGTGTTCGAAACAAAATAACCTCGCGACGACACCTTACACGCGCACGGCAGAGCATAAAATCTTTGACACAGACGCGCGTGGGACAGGCAGCGAGCGAGATGCGCGCGGAAGGAGATAAGGGAGAGCGGAGGTACAGACATGCACGCATACACCAAGGTCACCAACGCACCCGACGACACAACCAAAAAGGATACGAGAACAACGCCCCCTACCGAGAGGACTCACCTGCGAAATCTTGGGCCGCAAACGACTGCGCTCGCATCAACGGCATGAAAGCGATTGACACGTGGAGCGACGCATGAAAAAAAGAGAGGCCCCATCATAAATAGGGAGGATCCATTCCACGCCCTCCATACTCTAGGCCCACTCTTCCGTCAGCTGAGATGAAAGGACAGCGGGTTATAAGGAGAGAGAGTAATCCTATTAAACTGGAGGGGACGGGGTAATAATGTGGAGCGGGAGGAGAGTGGAGGGTAGGAACGGGATGGGTGGGGGAGGAAGAAGGAGATAATCCTTTGGTGGGCGGGCGGGTTTGGAGGACGAGCGAGCGGAGAAGCGAAAAGAAGGATTCGTCAAGGGGTGGGAGAGTCCCCCGCCGTAGGACTGACTGCCTCCCTAAGAGAGTGAATGAGGAATTGATTCGAAGCGCAGCTTCTGTCAAAGGGCAGGGGGAGAAGCGGGGGCGGGGGGAGCAAAAGTGGGAAGAAGGCGAGGATGGAAACGGAATGAAGACAGCACCGCTTCCAACGAGCTCGTAAAGCAGAATTTAGCGAAAGGAAGGACACACGGATCTCGCAAGAGCACCCGAATTACTCTTTCGTTCGAGTCCAATCACACTAAGGCAAACTCTCACGTGAAGGCAGTTTCCGAAATAAAAAAAAATTGTAATAGCAACGGACGCAGCTCAAGATGCCTCCATAACGTAAACGATAAAGCTAAGTGTTGCCTAAGAACATTCAACGAAAATGATACGAGTCACTGCGGCTAACATAATTGTTTCCACAGGTAGGGGGTCATTTTTGGGAAGAAGAATAAGTTTCATTCGTCAATAATTTGATAAGAATAAAACAAGAGCGCTGAGTTTCACAATTAGATATTTGCTTCATTGATATGATTATAATTCCGCCATGGGCGGAAACCCTAACAAGTCTGATCAAATAACTGATCAAATAAAATAAATTGATGCTAAGACAAAATTGATGGCTTCCGTCACGAATTAAGCTTCTTAACAGCTATACAACCAAAAATAATTTCTTGAGAGGTGCCTGGCTATATGGAGAGATATTTAATGAAGAAAGAATACGGTTACGTCAAGGTGAACCTTATTAGGTCCAGGAATTTCATCACATTCAGCGCGTTTCGAAGTAATGGCACATTCTCATATATCAACAATATACTAAGAAATAATACGCAATGAATAATAAAAAATTACCATTACTAATGACTAATAATAAAATAATCATCCGTCGTGATAATATAAAAAGACTTTTAAGATCATTCAAAGGAGTAATTTCAGGATATACAAACATGGAGTACCGTTGTAATTGTGGCTCATTACGTAATTATCAGTGTCGCACACTTCTCCTAGAATCATCTCATTCTTTCGAGTCAAATCCTTTAAAAAATGAACTTGCTTTTCTTTCAATGCTTAGCATGTTACTTGTATAGAATATTTGAATTTTCAAACGCTTTTATGAAAATGATGAAATATTTATTCGAACTTAAGGATTTAATTATGAAAGAGCAGGTTTAATTAGTCCCGTGCACCATTAAGGAATAATCCTTTTGATGACAAACGACAATAGTGAAGAATATAAATATGTACCAATACCGAGAACTGGAGCGAAGTCTATACATACGAAGCGAAGTATATGAAATGAATGCATAACACACATTCTGGTTTGCCAACCTGATGTCCACATCTCGAAGATCATAACGAGGAAACAAGCGTCGGACAAAAAAAACATATGTCACAGAATACGAACACCCTGTTCGTATTCACTTCAAAACATTGAGTTCATGACAGGAGAATTAGGGTGGATTCATCAGAATAACAGCCGTAAGTACTCTTACACATCAGTGAGAGGCGAAAACCCTTTACGGCTAACGAACCAAGGGACTAAAAACCCATCATCAATTTAAAAGTGAAGAGATGAAGTTCTCACGCCCTCGAAAGAGAAAAAATTAATAGGTATTACACTAACAGCTTCAGTGGTTAAAATCGTTTAAAATTTATGCCACGGGGAGTATCGCACGTCAACGCAAAATAAACCGGTTTTTAAACCCACGGGAGTGCACGTAGAATCATTAATAACCAATATTTGCAAAAAAAAAGAGGAACAAAGATCGCACATATCAGTTTTAGTTAGGTTTTATTAACCTTAGCTAGGACTAACGTGAGAATTCATGTTGAAAAGCCACCTACATGGATATGACTTTTTGCCGAAGCCCCTAAATGAACAAAAATATGTATACCTTCCATATAATAGCGGATAAATGTTACCTCAATAAAAAATTAATTGTTTAAATCTAAGAATGACGCGTAGAATACACTGCCATGGATGTGGTTTTATGAGTTGCTCTGGTTGAGATCACACACAGTATTAAGATCCAGAGGCAAACACTGCTATCGTTCCGTTAAGCGCTACTTTCATTTTATTAAAAAGCAGCCATAGCAAATGTCTATTAAATGATGAAGGAATCCCACCAAGTTGCTGCCGATACCATTATTTTTATCAATTGTCAAAAAAGTCCCCGATCTCTTTCGACAAAGTTTAAATTAAGGTAATCACGCTTAATATCGACACCTAGGGGCGTATCAAAAGCCCGTTGACACCCGCGTTGACGTCAGCGCAAAAACTAAAATGTCAGAAGCAATCAACGGATAGATGTAACAGAATCAAAAGGGGATGATAATACATTTCTTCCCAAGCCAACACACTTCGTCACAAGAGAGAAACAAGTGTGCACGGACCGCTCAAAGCTCGCACAGTGGAATGCATGCCGGGGGATCGTCACTCGCCCAAACATCCAAATCGCGGGATTGGACGCTGCCCCGATCCCGACGCCACGCGTGACTCGCCCTAGTACTACGGCAGGCGCCCTGCCACGAATCGCAAGGTTTGCAGGGGAAGGGTGGGGAGAGACAGTGGAGGCGGAAGAGAAAGAGCAAGGGATCGAAAACAGAGGAAGAACGAGGGATAGAGACGCAGTTCTCTCAAAAATAATGCCCGACTCACACAACCATCGTACGTATCGACGTGGCCAATCAACGTACATACATCCTTGCCAGTGAGGACAGCACGGTTCGGGCTTGGCTCGCGAGCCAGTGGGCCACGGGCCGAAATCTTTATGGGGCGAGGCGGTTCGATTCTTCGCATGACTCCCACCACAAAATAAATTGACCCCACCAAATATTTGGCCAAAAACGATACTTTCTGTGCCTTTAAACTCTTATCGCAGCTTCAGGGCATTGGGCAACTTCAGGAATTTTAGGAATTGCACACGTCTGCGTCTTTGTTATCTCAAAGTACCGAGGGAAAGATGCTGCAGAATCTCGAAGATCGAGGCAGGAGCGTTTTTAGACTACCAACTGAGAGGACGCTGATGAAACTGAAACGATACAGCCCGTAGACTGTAATAAATTCTCACGTAGAGGGTGTAAATCTAGTTTCCTCGAGTTTTCTTCTCTTATAAATAGAAATGAAATGCTTTGTTGCACTGAGTATAAATTTTAACACGGGCCTCTGGATAGCCGATCATGCATATTTCCACCAGTAGCGGTCCGGGACGCGCAGGAGTGGCGGGTCGGGCAGAAGAAGTCAGGTGCGTGCAACCCTCTAAATCACGCCCCTTATGAGTGACCATCGTAACTGAGTGCTGTCCTCTTCAGGAAACCAGAGAAAATCATGCAATTAATTTAACATTAAACTGTAATTCTCGCTCCCTTATGACATTGCGTAATTCTAGTGATGTAAGTATTTGAAACACGAGTATCGCCTACTCCAGTCAGCTTTTTCATCAAATCAACAGTAAACAAAGAACTACCAGTTATGATGGTACAGGCAGAAGTTAGGTGAACGAGGGGACAAAGAAGTCTCGATCCCGTCCGTCTCAATAAGGTAATTTCCTTACCTTATCTACGTACCAGCATTCACACCATAGCATTTCCCAAAAGCACAATTTCACTAACGATGGTCGGCACGTGGATAGTGACAACTGGCCATTACATCTACAACTACATCTACTATATACCCTGCAAGCCACCTCAAGGGTGTGTGGCAGGGGGTGAGTAGTCAACAACATGCATTACACTCTCAATCGTCTTAGGCTCAACTTTGCGGAAGTTCATTTTATAAATGAAAAGGAAAACTTTGTCTCATTCCACCAAATTATTTTCCGGTACTACTAGTTTCGACGCAGCGGCGTCATCTTCAGGTACCTGAGGATGACACCGCTGCGTAGAAACTAGTGATACGTAGAAACTAGTAGTACCGGAAAATAAATTGGTAGAATAAGACAAAGTTTTCCTTTTCATTTATGCATTACAATATACCCTAAAGTTAGTGTAACTACGACTAATGATGCATTAGCATAAATCGCTGATGTTTGTCTGGAGGCGAGGCCTCACAAGCATGCACTACACTATAGATATGCTACCAATGTTAGAGGGACCGTTAGTATTTATGTATTTTACAACTACATAAACGGACAGATATTCATGAGTTATGCTGAAAACATATGCACGGTTTTTGCAAAACAGACGATTTTTTGATCCATAAAACTGTGCTGCAACAGGGTGACTTACCGTAATATTTTTAATTAGACAACAAGACGATAGTCATTCGTGCGCCACAGGTTAAAGGTGCTCTGGGAAATCAAAAATGTGACACGGAGGCGGGGGTAAAGGGCGGTACCGAAATGGAGACGACAGGAATGGACGACCAAGAGGTCACAAAAGAGACCATCGCGCGTAAGCTACTCCCTTATTCTGTCCGACAACAAGCGAAGGAAGCAGGAGGACTCGGCGTGGGAGGCACGGCGTTGATTCAAAAGTCAGGGGGGGTCCGAGGTCTGTAGACGAACCGGGCTGATCCCTAGGGTCACCCTACCCCCCCCTCCATCACGGAAGGTCCCGTCCTTAGCCAGTGACTGACGGACGAAAACGGCGCAAACAAGGCGGGGACGCGGCTGGGAGAGGGACGTAGGGGAGGGACGCGGGGGTGAGCAAGAGAGAAGTGTAGTGTAAACATTTTATGGGGACATAACTACCGGATCCGATGACGATACGGGAAAGAACTCGGCTACTTTATTGAAGAGAGGAAGCGGACGTCAATGAAGTGACGATCGAAAGAGAAAGTCGGAAAGGGGAATTACTCGGACGGGCGGTCTTTCTCAGCAAAACGCAAGGAAACTTAAATTAGTTTGAGCGAAAATTCACTTCACCTAGAATTTGATGAATTTGGCCTCATTTTAAAGAAAAAAACTCATCTTGCCATTGATAACAAAATACTAACCCCTTGCCGAACTACTTTTCGAGCAATTTGCCTAAGAATGAAAGCGGTTTTACATGGGATATATTACGGCTGTGCGCTCCAGAGGGAAAAGATTGAAAAAATAGGAATTTTCAACACCTAGATTTCGTCAAACAACTAAAGGTTTGTGGTTTGTACGTATTTTCAACTTCATATTTATAAAAAAAATAATCTATTACTCACCGAAGTAATTTTTACAAAATCACAAAAAAATCCTGCTCTTTTGAAGGCTTTTTAGCCGTCATGCGGGAAAAAAGAGTCAAGTTAGAGACTTAAGTTGCTTTATTCATGTAACTACTGAGAATTTTTGTCATATATAACTAATTTTTTCGCTATTAATACTACAATATTTATTTCATACGTCTTACAGACGCTGAAATAAAAATATAATATTCGAATATGGTCTCCATTATGACTAGGGAACTATATCGCTCCAACTACCTTAACGATGAGAGCGACCAACAGCTTGAGACGTAACTGCCCAGGTTCCTTTAATCTCGATTTGTTAAAATATAAATCATAAGTGCACAAATGTGACGGTAGAAATATAAGTACAGGAGCAATACCTACTAGCACCTAAGAAACAAAATTCTTCGTCATTCACGTGTGACTTCGATAGAAAAAGAAAGATATTTGATAGGAAATTTCACTCAATTCATCCGCTATATTTTCTCCTTAACATTGGTATTTTGTGAGGCTTGAACCCCTTAATAATGCTCCGAGGGATAATAAGGTTTTTTTGAAAATCCTGCAGGGGGGATGAATACTTCCCACAAAAATTGAGATAGGTCCTCCGACAGATTATTTTTTAATCTGTAAAAGTGTGCTTCTTATATTTTTTAGCATAATAATATTTTTTGAAGAATGGCTTTAGCATAATATTTTTAGAAGATTCCTTTTTATGACCTTTTTTTATTTTGTATTTTTTTCTTCTTTCAGGAGATATATCTCCTGAACGAAGAAAAAAACGTACTATTATTTATGCAATTTTAAGACATGAATGGGTTAAAACGATTGTAAAAACACGAATGTGTTTGCGTGGTTTATTATTTGTGTGTGGTTACTGTGTGGTTTATTATTAATGGAAAAATCAAGAAATAACGGAGGGAGCACATATACGTAATTTTTACCCACCTACCACAATGAAAAACGACAAAGCGCATTCACTTCTTAAAGGTCTCATAAAAGAACACTGATCAAAATGATTTCAGCATCAACCTGGTTTAAGGCAATAGCTAAATCAAGGCAAAACTTATTCCATCCGCGGCTACAGAAGCGGCATTATATTTCCCGAATGCTTTACATCATAATGACACACTTTCAAAGTGTTGGCAGCCTCCGCCACGATTTCGGATCGTGAGTGAAACGGAGCAATTATCGGTTGGAAGGCATGCGCTGCGATCCCACCACCACACGCCCCGACTTTTCGCGATGACAGGATCCTCGCCGAACTCCGAGGGTATGAAGGGCCTTAGGAAATGCTACCCGTTCCATAAGAAGTGACACTTATTTTTAAAGCCCCCCCCCCATTCTAAAGCGAAGCACAGAAAAATAAGATGCATAAATAAAGAGGGTCTCGACACTTCATCCTCGCATCTCCGCTCATTTTCGAGAATTACTGCAACACGACTCGCAGTGATATAATGGACAGGTAGAGAGCTGCTTAAGTCTTCGAGACGGCTTTCCAAGAAGCGACCGGGATGAGGTAACGTGACCCGGATCACGAAGTTTCCCCCCCCCACCCCCTCTACTCCTACGGGAAGCGCACGACGAGAAACGCGGGGAGGATACAAGGGGGAAAGGGAAGAGAGAATTCATTTCTTTGATACAATTACTCCCGGTGGGAACTGCCATCCACTCTCCACCGCCAAATCCCTCCACTTTGAAGCCGAGATGATGGCAATCGAAAAGAATAGGGAGACGACGTTCGGTGTGTAGAGAAAAGAAGAAGGGTGGCGGCGGGAGGGGGAAAAAGTTTGCTTTTTAAAACCGAGGAGGACAAATTGAGGACGAAATCAATGGCGGAAGACTTTATTCGCGAGAAAAAAAGACGCAATTAAGCTAAAGAGACCGGAATTACTGGGTGGGCAGGTGGAACTTACACAAGGAAAAAATATACCTTTGCAACAAATGAGCCGGATAAGCTTGGGGGATTAAATAATTCCGACGACAAAAGGAGCGCAAAATTAGAACCGGAGCTGCAGCGAACGACGGAAGGGAGGAAGGGTGAGGCGGGGAGGAGACGGCGTGGGCGAACGAGGAATAAGGGAAGCAGGTACTTTATACGTCAATCCTTGTCATCTTTCAGAGGGATCCCCTCTTTGTAATTATTATAATTAAAAATTCGGTATATTTCGGTCTCGCGGAAGAAACGAAGATCTCCATCATGACGAAGGATGAAAGAGGTACTGAAACCGTTAAAATGGGACCGTTTACCGCAACAAACGTCCGGAAACGCAAGTTTTTGGGATTGGACAAAGGCGGAATTCACTCTACGTGCATAATCTGGTGCAGTCTATATTTAGATTAGCGCATCAATCAAAACTCCATGTAACTAAGGCTACATTTATATATTTCATCAATGGCAAAATAAAGAGAGCAACAGAATCAAAATGCCCACAAATGCCACGAAGAATTAACTCATATCACAATAACGAATTGCCTTGTTCTATCACACGAGTAAAAATGAAGAATAAAGTACTACACAAAAGTCCATTCATGCATCCATGTTCAAATGATGATATAATGATAAAAACAGAAAAAATGGCCTTGGAAGAGCGATCCATAGGATTCCTTTATTACTGGTCAAAAGGTAACTCATCGTAACTAGTAAAACACAGGATAACCTCCGCAAAGGAGGATAACCAACAAGAAATAACAAGCTGAAATGCGAAAATGGAAACACTGTTACCAAATGATTGGCAAGACAGACGATTCTCAAAATCTTTTGACGATTACTCACTCGAGCGAGTGACTGGGCGTCCGATCCCAAGGACGACGATAAGTGCGTCCAAAGAGTTCTTTTGACAAATAACAGGACATCGCTAACGGCAGCATTCAACTTTCAGCCAGGGGTTTCCGAAGACGCAATAATCCGGCGTTCGGCCATCCATGCTAAGCGACTTCCGTCACGGGCAAGGACGTCACCGAATGATTAATTGGCTGGCCATCCTCATCTTGATTACTCACGAGAAATCCACCTATGGTATTATTACGTGCGGAAAACATTATGGCCAACCTCGTGGTTGGGAACATGCACTTAAATGAAACAGAAGGGGAAACTTGATTGCCGACAAAAAATCAATGAAACTTACTACCATTCATTGTTGAATTTATAGCGCCAGCATTAACATGTAATAGCTTATTTATCAAATAACCATAAGCAATCTGGCAGATGACACCGTATGTATGTACCATACCCGTAACGAACAGTCCAAAATTACTAAAAACGTAAATTTGAAAAACAGCCTAAATATACCCCAAAGATGGAGTTTTGCATCAACATGACACTGATTAATTTATCGAAGTTTTTTTTAAGAAAGTAATTATTACTTCCATAGGATGTAAACATTCGACACTTTTACTTAAAAATGGATATGCAATGCAATAAAATCCGGAAGGACAGCTAATTTGTAAATATTAAAAACATGCTCATATATTGCGTCCTCGTATCATGTCAATTGGAATAATTTCATTTCATGGGGAGTAGCTCTAGAGACGAAGTGGTAAAACTTGGATCACAGAATGTGAACGCGCGTAACAGCACCACATTGGAAACAACTAACAATATACAATAACACTACAGGTTTAATATTAGTGGCTGAATTACCATGCAAGTATCGTAGAATAAACAGTAGAAAAACTAGCAAAGAACCATTCACTGTTTTATTGTCAGGCAGAATTAACTCCATGGTAAAACTGTGAAGCTCGCTGATATGCACCACATTGAGCTCAATCATTTTTATATTATTCAAAGCACTTCATAAAGTAGACGCACTATATTCAAATCCAATTGATAAGCATTGCACAACAGAATGGGTTCTTTTAGGCACTCATGAAACAACAATTTAGTAATAATGATAATGCACTTATTATTTTTAGAGGTCGGAAAGAGAGGCTATCACTAGCAATTCAGGACGAAATGGTATTAAAATGGATGAGTAGTTACCCTTAGTTTAATTAAAAAATGGGGCAAAATAATCTTTTGGTGCATTCAAGAAATATTTACACCTACTGATTTCCCTACACCCAGGGAAGCAAGTCCAAGTAGTCGGATTAATAAATGAATGTCATAATATCGAATCATGGAAGCACATAGAGATTGTTTATGCGCCGTCATCGAAGAAATCAAACATGTAACAGCGAACAGAGGTACGTCATCTAAGTCAACCCTAAAACGGGACGATGGATACACTTATAATCATCCTCAATTGCAATAAAAACAATTCTTTAACAAGAAGTTAGGTTTGATTGGCATGGGTGGCGTCTTCCAATAATTAAACCAAACATCGTATAATTTCCAAGCATCAGGATAGGATGAAAGGCAATTCCTTCCCTTGGGCCACCCGTGGTTTCCCAAGAAGATCTAGTTCACAGAGTAATCTTCACATTAATTTTTGTCCACTTGGGTATCCCACACAAATTTTCTGCACCTACGACTTAAGTAGGTACAGACAAAAATACCTGACCCGATGAAGACTGACTGCCCAGACCTGGATCGGATGCTAAAGAAACTTTGCAAGGAAAGCCAATCGTTCAACATTACCGTCTCGTGACACCACAAAATTGCATTCAGACTGAACTGTCATTAACCGCACATTAATGTCCCAATTAAGTGATGCAAAACCTCCGAGGGGGGCGGGGCACCACTCCTGGCCCCGCCCCTCCGCCAGGCCGCGACGCCCCCACCCATCACCGAGGCACGCGAATACATCTCTGCCCCTCGCCCCCTTCCGTATTCTTCATAACTCGGGACGCGTTTAGCCGGCCCGGCTGATCCCTCCCCCAAACCCGTTTCCCCGAAAAAGACACACGGCGGCTATTCCCTTCTTCCTGCCCCGCGATCCCCACCTTACGCAAGTTTTATTTCAGAACAACTTCCTCTCCTACTCCTCCCTCTTTTTTCTCACGCTCGCACACAAACAAACCCCCCCCCCCCCCCGCCGATCCACGCCCTCCCTTACCAACTCGCGCGCACGCGGGACGATCTTCCCTTTAGACGACGACGAAGGAGCGAGTATTTTCGAACGCAGACAGCGGGTCTGCCGCGGCTCTAAAACCACCTCCTTCGCACCCAAAAGAAGGAGGGGGGAGAAAAAATACATTCGCCGCCAAGGAGGTTGGAATATACTGGAAGGGGGTGCTAAACGTCCTGTGCATGGAGCGGAAGCGAGGCAGGAATAGGGGTGCTTGGGTAGGACAGGCCACACACCTACTTTGACCAAAACATTGACATTTGCCTAAGGATCAACGATAAATATTTAGTGAAACTTCTGAATAAAACTCGTAAACATACTGTCATACACTTTCTCTCGCAAATGTAAGACCTTTCCTCACTTTCATGGCAGCTTTCGCAAAATTATTACCCAGATATCTTTTTCGAGTCCAAAATAACTAGAAAGCCCCTTGATTACGTTGAACATTTTTCCGAGCTAAAAACAAAATTCAAGCTCCATAAGAGTAACCTTTTTGTTCCAGATTAACAATTATCCCGCATCTCCAATGACATTTAATACAGTAATAGCCAAAGTAAATCGAACGTTCACAGAAGTAGTCATGTAATTTAAATAAAATAATTACACACAAAGACACCTAAGTCAATCCGCTAATTCTGGCGAAATGCTGATTAATCCAAAGAGGACTACGTGTCCGTAAATAGTTCAACAGCAAGCAGCACGAAAATACAGAGACAAGGTAGCACGAGCCAGGTAATCAGTTGGCGCAGAAAGACTTAAGGTAGTTTGAGCGAGATAGTTCCCTAGTCATAATGGAGACCATATTCGAATTTTATACTTTGATTAAAGCGTCTGTAAGAAGTGTGAAGTAAATGTAGTAATATTAATGGCGAAAAAATAGAGCAATAAACTTCAAACATTTTCAGTAACTAAATAAATATATCTACATAAGTCTCTAACTTGACTCGTTATTTCCCGCCGTACGACTAAAAAGCCTTCAAAACAGCAGGCTATTTTGCGATTCAGTATAAATTACTGCGGTGAGTAATAGATTAATCTATATAAATTGTTGATAAAACATTCAAACTACACACCGATAGTTTTTTGACGAAATCTAGGTGTTAGAAGTTCCTAGTTTTTTCAATATTCTCCCTCTGGAGCGCACAACCGTAATCTACCCCATGTAAAACAGCATGTATTTTCAGGCAAATTGCTCGAACAGTAGTTCGGCAAGGGGTTAATACTTTGATATAATTGGAAATATTGGAGTTTTTTCTTTAAAATGAGGCCACATTCATCAAATTCTAGGTGAAGTGATTTATCGCTCACACTACCTCAATTCCAGTAATTGGGGATGGCGGAATTTTGACCACACTGAAAACTCGTCAACGGCGCCTCCTGTACATTCCAACCTCCTTGTTCGCCGCGACGAAAACTCGCCAAGCTAGTCGATTCATCCCAAACACCGGGATGGGACGTCGGGGAGGAGGGAAAAGAGTGTGACCCTCCACCCCACTACGCCCCCCCCCCCGCGAACGAGGGGGCAGGGAAATGAAGACCAGGGGGATGAAGGCCACGAGGCACCCTCCTCCCACTTGCCATTCCTTGCAAAAGGTTTTCTGGCGCTGCACGCAGCGAGCGACAAACCTGAGTGACGCTGCAATTACCCACCGCTCCCACCTCCTCCCGACCTCGCCAGAAAAAAAAGCCCCGTGAAGATTTGATCCACACGAGATGGAAAGCAGCAGGCAACCTTAACATTACCACGTATCAATCATGTCCCTGCTCGGAGTAAAATATATTTGTACTTCGTAGCATAAACTCATTTCAGAACGTTTTTCGGGATGGAAAATTTGGTTGCAGAGGCATAGAAGATTGGTAAATGAATACTATGTTGAATTACTTGACAAAGCAGCGGGCATCGTTACCATACATCTACATCTACGAAGTACCGTGCAAGCCACCACTAGGGTGTGTGGCACGGGATGATTTCACACCAGGCATGCAGCACTCGTCCCCGTACCAATCGGGACCTCGCACGTTCCCCCGGCCGCTAGGCGCAGATCAAAAAGCAGGAGAACAGAGCGCAGTCAAACTATAAACTGCTACGCAAATGAACATGCAAACATGCAGTACACGGCTAAAGAGACATCTAGTGGTCAATATTACTAATACTATTAATTTATAAATGCTACGAGGTACTACTTCATGCAGAGAACAAAATAATTCCGGACATTTCAAGCTGTATATATCCGTGTGTGGATCCGTGAAAATCATATACCCACTTGCAGACGTATTTTTCTATTTTGATTCGAAATCTTGATATGGTATACATATGCAGGCGAATAGCTTTTTCTTTATCGGCCCAGTAGAGTGAAAAAATAATACGATTGAAAGGAATCGTCTCATCACGAGAGCTGAGGGATAAGCCTGCAGGTAGATGGTACCATTAAATTACCTGACTCGATGCAAAAGGAGGAATAATGGAACAAAGGCCTAATATATTGACTATCAAAAGCTTTTGCCATTCAATCGAGTACACATTTGTTTCTGCTTACACCTATTGTTCTAACGTAATGGCCCAGTCAAGATGCAGAAAATGACTAAAAATGCTTAGGGCAACACAAAATCTCTCCTGCCAAAAACATACTGGTTTTCCATGGTTTAATTTCGAGCTATTAGCAACACATTCATTCCTAAGGCGCAATTCATACTTCATAAGGGTAAAGCCATTCTTCCGGAGATAAATACATAATCACACGACAGTGGATTACAATCCAAGGAGAGAGCGTTACTAGGGGGAAATGTGGGAAATAATTACGAAAAGAAAAATGGCGGACACCGACGCAAACTCGTCGTTTTCCAACGAAGAGATGTTCAGATTCTACCTAGACACTTGAGATAGGTCAGTATTATGCGAATACGATATCTGCGGGTAATAAACCATTATTATTATACGCACCATGGATATCAACGTCAGTGTCTTTTCCACTGAGGATTCTGTATGAGTGTAGTGCAAAACCAAATCTTCAACATTACTGTAGACAGCAATAAATAGTCATTTATTTAAAATCAGGAATGCCTTTCATCAATGGAACACGACAGCCTCCTCAAGTATTTCTGGTAACATAAAAAAATAGATGTTCCCGGCTTTTTCTTCCGGGCCAAAGTTATGGGCCAGATAGTGGCAATTTCGCCCGATATTTAATTTCTCCTGATAACGACGAAAAATGACGTATGAAAATTATTTTTCACAATTGATACTTCCCCCTGAAAGCTTATTCTCACTTCCGACACCTTATCATTTGTACCCCTATCGGAGACATGAGACCATCATCAGTAAGTATATTTCATCAGCAGAACTTCCGAAATACGTATCTCAACAGCACTCGAACTCCTTTCACTCCGTGGTTAGAACATTTTCCCCAACCAATGCACTTTCACTAGTCTATAAAAAAATAAGCTGAGGTAACGGAAGGCTGGCGACAACTTCAGTCAGCTCACGAGCAACAAAAAGCCACACGAAAGGAAATAACGAAAATGCTCCCTCCCTTCTCCATTTGCCACGTCGTATTTTTACATCGCCCAAATCATTAAGCATCAGATCAAACTTCAAAGCGATCTCCCTGACATCTTTTACCTATAATCTAATTTTCAGCCTCTCCACGTAACGATTAAATGTAACAATTAGCTATTTCGGATAGCGTCCTCTTCGAGCTTCCAAGAAACCCTAATAAGAGCGAATTAATGGGAGGGGGCATCAAAAATCGGAACCTAAGAAAAAAACAATACGTTACTCGAACCGAAGGAGAGCCTCCATCGCCTTCGAAAGCAATTTACTCTGCGCTGAAGAGCGAACACGACACCGGAAAGAGGAAACGAAAATAACCACCCTTGATGCGAGCAGGAGTCGGTGGGCAGCGGCAGGAATAAGGATAACCGTCGAAATTGTTAGCAGGGCGTTGATCTTTTCTTTTTACTAGTTCCGAAGCAAGTTTCAGTACACTTTAACTAACCACCTGGTACAGGGCCTTTTCTCCGGAGATGAAATCGACTGCAAATATTAAAAGAGGTAAAGATGAGATATATCATAGGAAAACAATAAGATAGCATCGACATGGGAGACAGAAAATTACAGAAGAAACGTTGAGCTGCTCGAAAATATTCTGATATTATTACAAAACTACGAGGGTAAAACTCATAAAATCTTCGCGTCAATGACGATATACGATAATCACGTCCAGTAGAAGAGCATTGAAATTGAAGACACAAATGACTCATTTTTAGAAGTTACTTACTACAAAAGATTAAGGGTGAGAAGAGGAAACTCGCAAATAGCAAGCGCGAGCTACGAACTTCGGCGGCTAATTAAACATCACCATCATATTTTCAACCTGTGGAACACTGAACCAGAGGTGACGCAGAAATATTACGAACCGGATTCAAGCTCCAACAATTGGAACTGAGAGATCAAAACTCAGCAGAAGAAACTGGTGAGTTTCCACTAATTATCTGAATCATTCACCTTCAGGAAGGTCGAGAGGGAAAACGGTTCACAAGGTCATCTCTCCACCACTGACCCGACACCCCTAACACCAACAGGGTGAGTTTCCAGCCCTCGCGCCCAACCCCTCCCCTGAAGCCAATGGGGGCGGGACGGGGAGGAGTGACGAAAGTAGGGAGAAAAGAATAACGATGGACGACGAGCCATGATAATAAGGTGAAAGTGGGCGGGAAAGGGATGAAAAAAGGCGTGGGGGGACTGGGGAGGGATTCTTGAGAGTTCATTTTTTTAAATATTTTCCACCCGAAAACAACTTCCTTATCCCCTTCCGATGAGAGGGTGGGATAGTGTGGGGGGATTGGTAGCGGAGAAGAGGGAGGGTTTAAGGGGTGGGATCGAAGAGAAGGATTGGAGAGGGTATAGGGTGAAGAAGCAGCTGGATGATTCTTGAGGATATATATATATATATATATATATATATATACAAAGGGAGGGAGAAGGGGGGGGGGAGGAGGTTGGATGGCGCGTGGGTCGGAAGGGGGAGGAGAAAGGCAAATGGGGGTGGGGGTGGCGGGAGGTGAGCGACGATAGGAAACATGGAGAAGTACGAGAGGGACGTGAGGGTGGAATTAGGAGGAAATGAATATTGGGAGGAAAAACTGAGGAACGGGAAAGAAATGATTTCAGGTAGGGGAGCAATTAGGGAAAGCATGAAGGTAGGGAGGTGACGTACGTCCAAGCGGACGTGGAGGGGGGATTAATGAAGAATGGAGAGCCGGGGGAAAAAACATACGGTGCTTGAAACACCTAAATGACCAGTGATATTCCTACCTTTCAACACTCACTGAAGAATAGCCAAATTGATACTCTGATACAATTTTTGTCAATGGGACATACCACGCGGGGATGTTTCAGAAAAAAATAACGCGATTATTTAACCAATTTTCGAGAGATCGAGGGATTCGAAATCGAGGGATCCGAGTTCGAATCCCGGTCAAGACGAATGATTTTTCCTCTGTGGAATATCGCACGCGATTATTTAAGATAAAAAACATGAAAGTATAACAAGCGTTGATATATCAATGGTGAAATACCTACACTAATTCTCAAGATGGAACGAGAACCGATACAGCGATTGATAAAAAAATAATACAGCAATGGAAAGCAACAAAACACAAAGATATATCACCGCAGACACCGAAGCTCAAACTGTGACGGATCAAAACACGAAGGAAAAGAACGAGGTGAGGAAGACGAGCTGTATCAGTTATCGATTGAAAGCGGAGCAATCAAGAGGGATTCACGAGAAAAAACGAAAAAAGAGCAAAATTATAAAAAAAAAGGAATCATGAGTTCATGACACAGAAAAGAGCACGGGGTGAAAACGGGAGAAGAAAGTAAAAGTAATGAAGAGGCACGAGAGGGAAGCGGCACACGAACCATTGAGTGCATGACGTCGAGGATCGAGGCTGGGGCATGGCGAGGAGCTAGTGTACGAGGGAGGCGAAGAGGAGGAAACTTAAGACTCGAAGGGCGAAAGGCGGGGGGGGGGGGTAAGGGTGGTGAGGGGGGGAGAGAGAGAGAAAACTGGAAGAGGATCTCCAGGTTATATCAAAGGTAGAGAGGAAAGAATTTCGAGGGAAGAAAAAATAAATTTTTTGCCGAAAGATGATGATGTCGAGAAAATGGAAGGAGTAGGAGTGGTGTAGAGAAGGGAAGAAATGAAGGAGAAGGGAAGAAATGAAGGAGAAGGGAAGATATGAAGGAGGGTCGATTTTCGAGGAAGAGAAGGAAGGGAAAGAGAGGAAGGTTTCCAGGCAGACACACACACCTTTTCTCAAATCCGAGGAGGGTCGAACGGTGAGGGTTGGGAAAGAGGTGGGCGCTCTCCACCCCCTCTCCCTCCCACCCTCCTCTGGCCCGCCTCACTACCCCCGCCGTCAAAATCGATAGGGAGGCCAAGGCAGGTGGGCGGTGTGACGCACGAAAGGTGTCCCCTACCTCCATCCCACCCCCTTTCCCTCTCGCAACAACCCACTCACACTCACCTCCGACCCCTCCTCAGGGCCCCCCCACCATGCCACACGACTTATCCCCATGCACAAAAAATAATGAGACAAATACACAATGACACACGTAGTGCATGCTCCCTCTATCTTGTTCACGGCCCGTCGACCACAATAACATTACATCAAACAAATCATCTCATATTGAGCATCCTGTCTCTTGGCTCTTAGAACACAGCAGAAGAAATCACTTAATATTCCACACGATATTTATTAGTTATCACCCGTTTTCTGACGTCCATACATCACGATCAAGGTTAAAAGAATACCCTGAATTATTGTAACCATGAGGGGTGATGGTTTGCTGAAGGCCGTGATAGAGGGAAGGATGTAGGGCAAGCGGGGAAGGGGAAGAAAGAGAATAGGTTTTATGGACGGGATGAAGAAAGGTAGTACTTACGCTGACATGATGAAAGAAATACTGGAGGTAGATAGGGTACAGCACGTGTAAGTCTGTTGGATTTTCTCCGACTTTCATCATAACCTACCTTTAACCGGTAGATTACTCAGATGTTGATGATCATCATCATTCAAGTATTCTACCGGCTGATTGGTAGGTTCTTGGACAGCCCCCATTCTGCATCCCAACCTGATAGACATTGTCTTGCTTTCCCTCCTAAGGATGGCCCGTTATTAGATCCCTCTTCAATTCTTCATATCTTCTACCTCCTCTTATTTCGTCCAGAATTCCTATCTTCTTAATTCCTCTTCCACGCTTCCCCAGTGTTCTCCCCTCTATCACTCTCTTCAACATGCCCTCTCCTCTCAAAACCTCCTCCATCCATCTCTTCTGCCTTCTCCGAACCTCTACCACAAACTTCCTCTCCTCTCCGACCATATCCAATACCTCCTCGTTCGTATTTCTCGCCATCCAGCTAACCATCTCCATCCTTCTCCAAACCCACATCTCAAACGCCTCAAGTCTACGCACATCCTCCCTTCGCAATGACCAAATTTCCGACCCATATAGCGCCACGCTCCATATTAAAGTTTTCACCAGCCTCTTCTTTACGTTTCTTCTCAGACCCCCTCTCATCAATTCCCTTCTCTTCGAAAATGCTTCTTTAGCTAGCGCCATTCTGCATCTGATGACCTTACCACTAAACCCATTCTCCTCCAAAATACTACCCAGATACGTAAACTGCTCGACCTGCTCTATCTTCTGCCCTCCTACCCTTATATTCAGCCCCGCCTTCTTACTTCTAGAAAATCTCATTACTTTCGTTTTATTGTGATTGATATTCATCCCATACTTTTCGCACTGCACCTCTAATGCATTCACCATTGACTGTAACCCCTTGGCAGACTGACTAAGCAATGCTTGATCATCTGAAAATCTCACTGATTTTATCAGCTCCCCTCCTACCTTTATTCCTACCTCCTCCTCCCCCCAAGCCTCCCTTACCATTTCTTCTGAATACACGTTAAAAAGCAACGGCGATAGTGGGCACCCATGCCGAACTCCCCGTCCTATCGTGGCCCATCCCGATTCTCCATTGGCTACCCTAACCTGCGCAGTTTGGTTCATATACAAATTCCGAATCAGACGCCTGTCCCTCCAATCGACCCCTTATTTCTTCAACACTCCCATTAATTTCGTCCATTCCACCAGGTCAAACGCATTCTCGAAATCTACGAAGCATGCAAAAACATCCTGCCCATACTCCAGGTTTCTTTCTACTAGTGTCCTCAACACCGCTAGAGCGTCTCGCGGTCCCGTTCCTCTCCTAAACTCGAACTGGTCGTCACCCCGGTATTCATTTGCCTTCTTCTCTAGCCTTCTGTTTATAATTCTCAGAACTACTTTGGCCGCGTGGGATATTAAGCTTATTGTCGTATAGTCTTCGCACGTTTTTGCATTACTTTTCTTTGGAACAGGAATTAGTACAGTCTTCGCCAAGTCTTCCGGCAACACTCCATCCTCATAAATCCAACGAATAAGCGCAAAAAGTTTTCCCCTTCCGTTCTTCCCCATGCTCTCTAAAAACTCTGCAGGTATGTCGTCTATTCCCACCGCCTTATTCCTTTTCATGTCTCGTAGAGCTCTTTCGATTTCGCTATCTAGGATACTTGGTCCGATGCCATCTCTGTCGATATCATCTTCCCTTTCTATATCTAATCTATTGGGCCTTAATTCTTTACCATACAGCTCTTCAACATACTCCTTACACCTCTCCTGAATCTCTTTCGGTTCTACGATCACCTTTCTCGTCTTGTCTGTTATCGTTGTAATTCCCCTTCCCTTATTACCACCCATCAGTTCCTTTAATTTCCTACATAATGCATCTGCACTTCCCTCTTTTTAGTATTTCTCCAACGAGTCGATCTGTTCTCTCCACCACGCCTCTCTTGCTTTCTTTGTTTCTCTTCTAAGCCTGTTATTTAATTCTCAGTATTTTCTCTTACCTAGCTCTGAGTTTACGCTCTTCCATTTCCTTCTCTCCTCCCTCTCCCTTATCATCTCCTTAGTTATCCACGGTTTTCTAATTTTAGTTGCACTGACTACGCCTACCTTTTTTTTTGCCGCTTCTACAATTCCATTTTTCAAACTTCCCCATTCATCTCCCACTGATCTAACTCCATGTTCCTCACCCATTATCTCATCCACCTTTTCTCGAAACTTCTTTTTCATTGCCCCAGTTAATGCCTCCGTATTCCACTTTCGTACATTCCTTCCCATTCTTATCTTTTTCAGTTTTACCCGACATTTCATGACTAACAAGTTGTGGTCTGTGTCTGCAACAGCTCCTGGATAAGTATGCGAGTTTTTAACACTATTCCTATTTGTGACTATCCATTATATAATATATCTGGAACCTATCTGTGTCTCCCGGCTTCTTCCAAGTGTACCTACTTCAAGGATGATGTCTGAACCATGTATTTGTAATTACTAGGTTATTTCTACGGCAAAACTCCACTGCTTTCTCGCCCCGGTCTTTTCTCCTTCCTAGCCCGTAATCGCCCACCTCCCGCACATCTCTGTCTTTCACCTCCTCCTCTATAAATTACTATATAGCCATCGCTCCCAGTAGTCCCCGTCACCCTTCCATCGTACTTCACCCAGACCCATGATGTCTACAGCCACCCTCTCCATTTGTTGCTTTATATTCTCTTGCTTCCCCGTCCTCAGCATAGTCCAAACGTTCCACGTGCCTACTCTGATAGTTTCGTTCCTCTTCTTTATCTTCTTTTCCTCTGCTGCTACTACGTCTGAGCAAGGATTTCGTGTGATGACGACCGCAGGGGTCTTGCTCCCACCGCTGCCGGGCAAGACTACCTGCCCTCTGGGCCGAGTCCCGTAGTTGCCAGGATTCATTATCATTTGAGAACTGTCCATAGTTTCAAGGTTTATGTTTTAATTGAGATAATATTCCGTGGCCTTACTCAATAGTGTTTTTTACGTGACACCATCACTTCTGAGTGTCCGCCCCACTGCGGTCAGACGCCTTTTGCAGCCGCCTCACTGAGGTACAGACGCTGCGCGGACTACCATTCGTCTGTCTCCTAACCTTCGACCAATCTGGCATGGGTGACCCTACCAGGAGCAATGCTCCCGCCAGTGCAGCTCTAGGGGTCATCGGAGTACGCAAGCCCTTCCACCACGACAAGGTTGTAGTCCAAGAGAATGGATGATGATGATAATGTAACGAAATCAACACCGGTTGGTATTTAAATATTTAGTGGAATATAATAGTTTTCGTCTAGGATACTGAAATTTTCACAAGTTACCTGGACTATCATCAGGGTGCATCACTTTTAGAACTAATACTGTAGCAGTTTTATGACGCTGTTTTTGGCCAAGGAGATAGTAAATGTAGTTCACCAAGTCTTGGGATGCTGAAGAGGGTAATAATAAACGTAGAAGATATAAAATAATAATAGGGAGTTAAGGCGACATGGTGGTAGAAGCTATGAACAGTTTTACGGAAATATCATGAATATGGTATCAAGTGACGGTAAAAATATTGAATAGATAAGCCGAACGGGAGAGGAATTACGGGCCGACTGTTCGAGCACGTACACATGTAGGTACATACCCCATCAGACATGCATACGTTGCGCTCATAACGAACTGAAAATATTAGTAATATAATAAGCATGTAATTTAGCAAGAGTCACATGTTAAAATCAACAGAAAGAAAGGGGATGAACTGGAAATTTTTTTCTGGGTTAAAAGAATTACACAGATGGGATTAATTACCCTCTTTACCTCACCTTGCACCAAACCACGCCCATATCTCCTTGCCCGCTAAACAGCCTGCACTGCCATTCTTTCCCTCTCTCTTCATACCCTTTCATCCTTTCCGCTGACAGCCCACCTCCCATCGTTTACCGTTACACTGTAAAGCAAGCGCTTTGACCTCACCCTTTGCAGCCTTCGGTGAAACACCTTGAGGTAATAACCATCCAAACTTTCTACCGAGGAAAGCGAATTTTCAAAGGAGTAAAATGGAGATTGGGCAAGTAGCCGAACAAATTAGAAATAGAAAAATAGGTTGGCTGTACTAATGAAATCAGTTGATGAAAAAATAAATTAGTTACCCTCTAACGTAAACATTTCACAATATTTTGGAGTTTTGACATGATTTTGTATTTTTAAAACAATGTAAATTTTCATACTTTCACTTTCGAACAAATGTTCACCCAAATGTTCACCAGACAAGAATTGACCGATCGCAAAGACCTTGAAGCGTGATGAGATTCCAAAACGGTAAGACCAGAGACTTCTCGTATGCTGCGTCATTCTCCCAAGCTAAGCCGACACTCTTGCCTTCCACCACAACTCTATCTCGATAGCGAACTTTCCATACACCCCCCTGACGGGGAGACGACTCTCTTTTGTGTTAAGTCACCCTCATGTGCGAGCGCACGGCTTTACACTTTTTCGGCTAAAATGATTCTGAAAAAAGCCTTCAGGCGGATACTTGCAGGATCCAACCCGTTGAAACTCTGGCTCGATGTCGTTATTAAAGTTTCACTTACAGTAAAGGAGAGGAAGCCTGAAAGCTGGTGCCTGAAAGATATGAAAGGGATGAAAACCAGGTAAAAGGCCGAGAGGGTTCTCGGATTAACACAGCAACACGGCGTAGCAGGATTGATCCAGGAGCTAAACATTTTCCTCTACTTTGACGAAGGATGCTTGTTTGATACAAAACACTTTCTGGCGCGCGTGAGGATACGGGGGACGTGGCATGAGGGACAGAGAACAATAAATATAACATGTTCGGTTAGGACTTTCAAACCACTAATTTCCAAGAGTCCCGCAAATTTCTTCCATGACACAGGGGGAAACCGTTGCCTTAGCGCAGAATACTACGCCAATAATGATTTACCAAGGTATGTACTTAAGCTAACGCATCCTGACGTTAATGATAACGTAGGGTCGACAGGTTAGTCAAGAACAACCTAGTCCCTACGTCCCTAGAACAACGTCCCCGTATGACTATAGGAAAAATAATGACAAAGGCCACGCATACACTATGCAACAAAAAGATTCACGAACATTGCTTATCGAAAAGTATTTCACCCCTACACAATTACTTCCAAGCACGTTCGTCAGTTTTGACACACAACACAGGACTTAAACGAACTAAGTTTCGGCATAGAAGTTTTAGGAAGATTTTAGAGTTATTTTAAGACTTTTTCAAACAGGAAACCCCGAAAGTAATAACAATTACAGCACATCATGTACCAAGGGAATAAGTTATAAGATTTTAAAAACATGACAAAATCTGACACATGCTTACCTTGAGCCGAAAAAAATTATATACACCCTCCTAATGTCAGCATTCCGGAATCTAGAATATAATAAAACAAAATATGGTAAATTACATGTTCTTATATATTGTAAGTCTTTATCATAAAATTACTTCATAAACAGAATGACTTATGGATACAAATAAATAACGGATACAGGTTTTTACAAACATAAGCTCCAGAAAGGACATTCCGCATAAAAAAAACATTGTTAAGCATTGGGACGATTTATCCCGAAGCAGCTTCCTGATATGAACGGGTCATTTCGTTGTCATTAAAAACTGAAGACGTCCATCGCGCTGGATTGCAAGAGCGCGAGCAATAGAACTATAAAAAACTGGCATGGAAGAACAGAGGAAAACCTTAAAAAGAGCCAATTGTACAAAACTATGTCAGAGTGAAAAAAGCCAAAAATAATTTTTGCATCACAGAACTATGAAACCTTTTCAAACAAATACTTGAGTAAGAATGGATGACATTCCTCCGCAGATGATATGATAATTTCTGGAAATCTCAATAGCAGTCCCTTACAGAAACGATCTCCTCATGAGGTCCTTGTCGCCATGGGGATAACCACTATGTGCTTTACATTAGTGCACAACATTAGTGCTTCGCATTATTCTATTCAGTGTCATTAACCACGTGTGGATTAATCTATAAGACGGAAATCAAGTTACTGAAACACAATTTACAACAACTTCTCCAGATCATTGCGTCACAATAATGCATTTTTGCATTATTGTGCATGACCGACGCTTTCTTTTTTATAATTTCGTAATCAGGCAAACCTATGTATGTACCACAGCAAAGGAACTGCATATATCACCGCAGCGGAAAAACTAATGTGACACCGAGTCTATCTCAATCTTCCAGGAGATAAAGCGACGCAGCAAACGCTCATATTAAATGACGCTGGTGGAGGACGGTCATGAAACGCAACTATTGCAGCGCTGCGCTCACGTGAAAGCGCGTATCTTAATATTTTCTCGTAACGCTACAAATAATTATTCGCACATCTCACTTCAACATGTCCCAACGCACCACACACTCTAGCACTAGAAAGTTGAGTGACTTTCTCCAGATTATTATCAGCTGGGTTGCTTATCCATCAGTCTTGGCATGCACCCGCATCCCATAGCGTACATCATGTGAAAAATTGTAAATCATCGTAACAAACTAAGTGACACAGAACTTGGCTCTGAAAGTCATTAATATTGCACGTTATATTAAAGTGGAAACTCACAGTGTACAAATGAAAACCCTAAACATTGGAGGTAGTCGTGTATGTGAAAAAGAAACAACACAACATATAATGCACACGGAATGTAGATGACTTTCTGCGATACGAAGCAAAAGAATTTGTGTAATGAATAACGAATAGAATCTACACCGCAATGAAAGAGAGGATAGATTATCACGATGGCAATCTACCGTTTAAATAGAAGGGCGTAAAATCCTCGAGATTTTTACAAGCGCAAGCCCCTATCCCCTTTCACTCTTTCTTTCATCTCAGCATACATCCTACCTCTCTTCATTCCGTCCATAAAGTCTAATCTCTCTCCTCCTTCCCTGCTAACCCAACATCCTCCCCTCTATCAAGGCGTTCAGCATCATTTTGGAGAGGGTGAGATGGGTGACGAGGAATATGAACGAGGAGGGGTTGGATATGCAGGGGCAGGAAGGGAAGTCGGTGGCGGAGATTCGAGAAGGCAGAAAAGGTGGTTGGATGACGTGTTGAGAGGCGAGAGCATGTTGAAGAGGGTGATAGATGGGAGAAGGCTGGACAAGCGTGGAAGAGAGAGGAAGAGGATAGGAATTTTTATGGTATCAAGAACTAAACACAACCCGGATGGCGAGCAAGTAAAATGAAAATACGTCCCAGAAACGAGGAAGTTACGGAAAGGACGGTTCAAAAACCGACCAATCAGCAGGTAGAATATCCATTGATGATAATAATATGCTGGAATACTTGGCAACATTCGATATTCCAATTTAATCGACATTGACGAAAAAGGTGATAGCGTAGGACCCCATTAATATAAAGAAATAAGACATGAAAATATTACAGACGAACACAAGGAAGGTCGATTCGGACGATATCACAATAATAGATAGCCGCAAAAGATAAATCCCAACAATCGATTAGGTGAGAATCGATTCGAGCCTTACTAATGCGTCGAAACTGAAATAAATCCTAAATGAACTCTCGAGCTAAGAAATGGGAGGATGGCGTACGCATCACTGCATTTTCTTTAACAGTAAAACAAACCAGATTCGAACAGAGATACGACAGGGTCACGTCGGTATTTACGGCTAAATTTATCCGGTGCACACCTAAATCGAACACAAAGACAATTGAGATCGTTTTTATAACCATGCTACGGGGAAACAAGCCCGTACAAAAACCTGTGATCGGAGAATCGCATCGGATTGACCATTTACAGTGCCAGTTACAAGACAAACCGAGAATTTGGCGGCAAAATAGAAGTGATAATTCCGGAGAGTATTCATGGGCAACGGAAGGTCAGAGTAAAGAGGTGGAGCGGGGGAGAATGATTTCAGCAGGAAAGTGAAGCGGCAAACCATCGGGATTTTACGGTGCAGCGGGTAATGGTAGCATAGGTCCCGTCACTCCCATTCGAAGGACGATGACAGAACATAATTGCGCAATTGAAAGATCCTATGAGTAAAGCCTTCTAACTGCAGTGTGAAAACCAAGAGAAAGCGAACAATCGGATGCATGGATGACTTCATTGAATGGGACGAGCTTTAGAGTCGAAGGTGAGGACAATAAAGAAGTTTAGCTAGTTTATAAAATAATTGAGTTTATCAGCTTTTCCGTAGTCAATACGAATATTTATATTCCGAAAATAATGCTTTCCATTAACAATACAGATGTCACCAAGGTAATACGTATAGATTTCATTTAGTGTTTACACATTTTAACATTAGGGATTAAATTAGAGATTTGATCAATCTATGGGGATGTACAGAGAGAGCTGATTCAGGAGAGTAAAGGAGATCAAACAAATCAGGGAAAGGAAATAAAATAAAAAATGTCGGCAGCAAGAGGTAGACGAGAGCCTAAGAGAAACAAATTTTAGGAGTAGATTAGAGGTGATGCGGCGAAAGTGGACACGCTGGGGTGGAAGGGGGAAGAGGGGAAGAGAGGGAGCTGGAGGAGACGACGATATACGGCCCGTCTCCATCCCCGAAGCGGGAAGTGGGCTCCGAGTCTGTTTATCGCGGCCGGCGACAATCGGGTTTAAAATAATAAACACGATGGAGCGCTCGTCAACGTCTCCCTCCCAGCCGACAAGAGCAAAAGACTTAAGTGATCGAAGAAGCAATGACTCCTCCTAGGAAAGAGAGGCGTGTGACTCTTCCCTATTCTTAGAATACACTCCACTAGGTGAGAACAGACGTCCACGACTTAAGTAATGTTCTTCCTCGTTGAGAAATAGAAGAACAGTGATAATTTCCTGGCATAAAAGACCGCAGAATGTCTGAGGGATCAATGTTGGGCATGGAACCATTACTCATTTTTAACCGATCTGCGTAACAACTTATTATAAATAACACTGCTCTCAAACAACCAAACATTCTCATTCATCGTTCTAATAAATGGGGTATATACATCAACAGAACGGCAGGAAATAATGCACTGATTTTCAAGCATTAAAGAAAACCTAGGACCATTAATTGAACCATTTTCTAAAACGCTTCATACGTCTTTATTGTCGAGTTAAAAATTCAAAGAAGGCAGGTAGTTAAAGAGCAACGATAGCACGGAATAAATATCTGGGAAGATATTACCACGCAGGCTGAATGCAATAAGCTTTAACAGCGAACCATTCCCTTGGATGCATAGCGAAAAGGATCAAAACCACTTCAGTTTTAAGGACTCTGAAATAGTCCTCGAAAACAAGTTCAGAACAATTGGTAATGGCTTTTAAGAGTCGAGGTTCTTATGAAGTCGAACGTATTGTTCTAAATCTTACTGATAATTTTAAAAACAAAAAAATTTTAAGGAAGGAATTTTAGAACAATTATAACGATGCAGTAATAGCATAAGTGACTACCGCGGTGACAACCAAGATTCAAAACGGATTCAGATCCCTCGGCCTACGAAACTCCATACACGGATAAATCAACGACATCCGTCTCGAGCATTTATCTCCTGCGGTTTCGCGGGAACAGCAGACGGAATCGCAGCTGATATGGAGAGGATGTATCGTGAAAAAAATCACCGTCCAGAGCAATAACTCAAGACAACCTCCTGCGTTTTGACAGGCAAGCTCGACGCTATGTGCTACAGTAACTAAAACATCGCGATTTAATACTCAGTATGTAGAGAACATCGTCCATTCCATAACGGAACTGTCATATTAGAGAATAATGCGGATGTTGAACATCAATAACGCTTCCTTAAATTATGGCCGGCCACCATTGATTAGCGAAGCGGTTGATACTGTGAAGAGAGGGGTTAGAAAGATTGGGGAGCTTATCCTTACAGAAGGGATTCATGTAACAATCTCAGCAACTCGAGATACCATTAATTATATTAAATATACTTCCAACTTATGTGCTAGAGGCTACGTATATAAAAAACCGGATGATATAAGAGCACGAAAAGCCAGAAAAGTACAAAAAACTAGGGTGGCATTTGATTAATTTCACGTATTAGCCCCAACAACATGAAACCTAATTAAACACCTCTGCGGATGGATGAATGAATGGCAATGAGTAACTGGGGGGTCTTGTTCTGACGCAGCAATAAAATTGCACAGGATCTTTGGCGAGAAAACAGACGAAAACGCTGATTTAACCATAGAGAGAAATGCAGAGAATTTAATAAGTATCTCTCCTCGCAGGAACCCAACAAACATGAGAGACTTATACAAGACATGCGACGTCGATGAGGGTCACAAATACTGCTCCGAGCGAGCGGGGAATTTCGGGGAGGTCGAGAATCGCAATGGGAAATGAGGAGAGATTGGGCGAGGAGATAGAATGGAAGGGTATGGAAGACATAGAAACAGGGGTGCGGAAAGGGGCAGCGGAAGCAGAGCATCCACCTCGAATCCAGCGGGAGGAGTAGGTCTACGAGGGGCACGGGGGGGGGGGGGCGAGATTGAGGGCCGAACGAAAGAAGAAGGCGGTGCTCGGAGGAGGAGGGTGGGGTCCGGCGCTGAAAGACGCTCAACGAGGAAGTCGCGGCGGCGGAAATGGCGAGTGTAAGGGTTTTCTCTCTCTCCCTCTCTTCCACTCCATCCTCGTGAGGCGGTTGACGATGCGGGGAACGGGAAGGAGGAGCTGTGGTGCCCGACATCGGGAGAATGAGAGAAAGAGGGAGAAAGAGGCGAGGGGAGGCGGAGGTCGCCTGAAGGGAAGAGGGAAGGAGAAAGATAAAAAGCTGCGGAAAAAAATTAAGTTCCTTGCGAAGAGGTGGTCGGGAGGAGGATGCGGACGGGCGGAAGGAAGCGAGTGCACGACGGGTGGGGGCATCGGACGACTGAGAGACACGTCATCCTCCGGGAGAAATTGAAGCAATCGCCGGCACTCGAAGCGACGCCAACACGGCTACTTGGGGGAATGGCGCGAATATGAGCCCCATGAAGTCCACCTTTCGAGATCCTCAAGTGGATTGTCCATTTCCTACTGGTGAGAAATATCAGCTACTAACAACAAAAATCATACTGGAATGATTGAGAATGCCGTTTAACAGCGGAACGGACTACCTTGTAATTAGCATAATAAGATTTGAGCCCATAAATTAATTGAGAAAAAAGGAAATTTGAAATAAACCACGTACAAACGAAACTGTTTCAGGTGTTACATGGAAGTTTTGGATATTCATGATGAAACGATAAAACTTGGTAAACTCCACGCTAATTTATTGAATTAGAACCGACCTTGGTTTCAGCAATTGAGTGAAACCTTGAAAATGGCTATCAGTTACTGAAACCTGGGTCGATTCTAATTCTATAAATTAGTATGGAGTTTACGAAGTTTTATCGTTTCATCATAAACCACGTAAACAAGATGCACGTTTTTCAATACAATAGATTTATGACGGACCGGAAATTGTTTAAGAGCTCATAAAAGCATTCAGGTAGAATAATGAAAGAAGGAAGAGAAAATATTTCATTGAAATAAAAAAATCTTTCCGTCGACAAGTCACCTCATTCCTCCCGATGAAAAGTGTCGAAACTTAACAAGGAGCAAAGTTATTCATTTATACCTAACAAGGAGCTATCTTAAAAATGGCTGAGATTTCCGTTTATAACCCGACCGGATAATTTTTGAAAGCAACAAGATTTGAATCAATATTTGACCGTAATGAAGGAAAGATTAAATGTACCACTAAAACTAAGAACAAAAGAGAGAGCCAATCGGTCATGATTCCGCACAAGCTTGAGGTTCAGGTTCATCGGTTGTGAGGCTCCGCACCTCGTACCACACAGATCACAATTGATTCTCTTGACACAGGAAGATAAACTTCTCAAATTCCTCCAAACAGGGGCACAGCACGGATACAAAAGATGGCTAAAAGCTAATTAAACTGATAAAAATGCGGCGGATTCCCGTGTATTATCGGGTACGGAGGCAATGACGATGAGGGTGTAAAATATGGAGGGAGATGAGAAGAGGGATTAAGAGAAAAGGCCAGGGTTGGAGGGAGGGTGTGAGGGCGGGAGGGAGGAGCGGGATGAATTCGTGCCGAGGGGGATGAGGACTGGAGTGGAAGGGGAGGGAAGGGAGATCAGGGCGAGGGATCAGGGAAGGGGTAGGTGGTGGAGGAGAATGAATATGACAGGAATGCCTTCTTCGCCCCCGGGGAGGAAGGTATGGCAATCTAGGCAAGGCGGAAAAGGAAGGAGCCAAAGGTTAGGCACGGCCTCCAAGTGGCGTTGCCTCCCATCTCTCCTGCTCCATCTCGCGGCAAGAGCGCAGAGTAACCTGGATGGCAATTGAAAAGGATGAGTGCTTCCCCGGGCCGAGAGTCGTGCGAGGGTGGCAGCAGGAAACCCGAAAAGGCTCGAGAGTCCTTTTCTGTCTCCGCCCGTCCATAGAATTCGATTTCATCATTCGGGAGGATAGTAAGGAACTTGGCAAATTAAGCTGATTTAGGAAAACACTGACAAGACGAGATGAATTCATCGTTTTCGAGATAAACCTTCATTTCCCCAGAGGAGAGACAACTTCGGCAAGCGGCTTCTAAAGGAACTCAGGGTTTAAAACTTTCTATTTCGATTGAATTTCATTAGGGGGGCGTATGATACTCAGTCAGAAGCACGTCGGTCAAGAGAAAATATCCGTAAAACGAAAAAATGGCGATTAAGATTTACTGATAGTGATATTAACGAAGTCATCGAGACAGAAACTTAATGGAAGAATATTAATGAAATGTCAAAGTATTCAGGGCGCGGAAAAATAGTCACATTATTGGTCATCGGTAAAATATGAGAATTTGAGTCATAATTGCACAAAAGCAGTATGCTAAATAAGTAGTAGGCGAAAATATGGCAAAATAGTAGCTAACATGTTATACACTAAAATTTATAATATTCGTCTTTTCCTTTACCCACACTGGCATACCCACCGTAACAAGAAATTATAGCAATATATGTTTTAACGAGTAAAAATAAAACGCATCATTAGTCTCTGAATTATGATTCATAAATGCATGAATGCAGATTTCAGTGGTCAATTATAATGCCAGTAATTAATAATTTGGGTTTCTGAGAAGGATGAAATACCATCAATAGTTCATGAAATTCTAAGACCTCTTTATTTAAATATAATTTACGTACTCTAGTAAATCATGAGGGACGGATGGATCAACTATGCATGGGAAATCCCGCAGGACATCAAAGAGGAATCTTTAAGACACATGAAATTACCATTAAAAGAAAACATTTCTACTGGTAAACCAGCTACTACAGTCTACTAGTACGGCACCGAAAATGGTGATAAAACAGGAGTTAATTAAAGGATATACCCTTTAACGAAATGAGCAGCCAGACCATAAGTCAACATTTTTCTCTAAAATGACAGAAAAAGTTTGTGATAGATAGGATTGGTCATTTGTCTGTTTTTAGAACTTGGAATTGGTACAAAAACCACTTTTGCATATCAGATATATTCAGATCAGAGAAAGTATATCTGATATATATATAATTATATATCAGATATACTCTCACATTCCAATTACCTATATGAGTTCGTGAAGATTTAAACTTTTAAATTTACCCTCAGGATTAGTAGCGGAAGCGACCGGAGACCGGCGAAATTCCCGTAAAAATCCGCCGCTAGTGTATAGTGGTTGTAACCTGACCTTGCGCTCATAACATGAGGTATTCTTGAAAATACCCGAGAGTAAGAGCTCTGCATAAAATCATGGTATGAAACAAAACCAACCTGCTCACTATCACGCATACTCCCTTGCTAGACTCCATGGTTTCATGAATGGCGTGGTTCAGGTTTGGTACTAGCTTCAAACAAGTACTTAAATCTTTCGACCAATTGCACTTTTAATCACGCTATGTGATCTCCAATTTTCAGCTTTAAGATAAGCCAAATCTCCGCGCACCTGAAATCTTGATGGAAGAGTGGATGCTTCGAGGAAAGATCAAATCATGCATGGCTACGTCCTGGGTACCAAACGCTAGCTAGTTTAAGGTACAATGAGCAGAATTATTTACCGTTTAAAATGGGCTAAATTCAAAAATTGTAACTAGTAAAAATACGGTCTGAGGTAAATGCTCAATGGCAAGTTTCGTTGCTACTTTCAAAGACGCATTTCATTTTCGTCACTTCTTTCGCTAGATGAGTCAGTTCCTCGTCCTGTGCGGACTTCTATGTCCCGGAATGTTCTGTAACCCAGAAATCTATACAACTATGGTTAATTTCGGAGAGACCATTGGCAACCGACCAACCTCCAGATAATCAGCCGGGTACTGTCTTTGAAGCTACAATTCCACCTTGAAGGCCTATGGTCTCTCAATACACTATGTTTCAAGCTCAAAAAGGAAAATCGCTGGAACAACAAGTATACTCAGAGGTCTGACGTATGTAGTCAATATAATCATGCTCCTAGGAATACCGCGTCATCTGAGCTACATGCTAAACAATACTGAGTTATAAAATGTTCATAGAGAATAACGAGCCCGAACTCCTTCGGACCAAACCATGCAAATAGTCGACAACCATTAAGTGATTCGGTATACCTATTCTAACAAACTTATTCGCGCAAGCCAACGGGATAAGAATCCCTGCGACGTCAAAGGTCTCGTGTTTCCATCCTCGCACACACGACCGGCGACAGGGAAATTAAATCAGCCTAAAAGGAATCTTTCTCATCCAGAACACAAAGAAGGGAAAAAACGCTTACGAGAAGAAAAGGCGAAGGAAGAGCAAAAAAAAAGAAGTCATGCCGACGAATTTCTCAGAAACCCAGCGATGACGTGAATGGGTGGATGATTCCAGTAGACTTCCATTATCAAAGCAAAAAATACAGCATCTGATGGAGATATAATGGTCCCCCGAAAGCAACGATGAGAGGGTCTAGGGAATAGTAAATAATGATATTCTCACTGAAATGAACAACAACCTACTTCCGCGAACGCTAAACCGTCAATAGAAAAATGTTCACCTCAGAAAGCTTAAATCAGTGCCAAATAAAAACGAACGCACAGCAGACATCTAATTTTATCTCATTAACGTCATTCCCCAACTAAACCTGGGAATGAGCGTAAAATTGTAGTGAATTCCAAATGAACCAAAAATATGGCAGCACGATCACTTGAGTGAACATAATCCATGGGTGTAGAAAATATTTATAGACTTCAAACATCAAAGAGCTGGTCTTAATCCCTAAGACAAATTTTGGACGACCCACGAAGAGCCGACAAAGCTACGCAGGGGAGGACGCCTCTGCAGCTTAACTGGTAAAAGCATTCGGTGCGATATCGAGGGATCCGGGTTCGAGTTCCAGTCAAGGCGAATTATTTTTCCTCTGTGGAATTTCGTTCTCTACGGTCGATTTGATCGGAGAGTGGAGAAAGGATAACGGAGCATCGTATTATTCACATACCATGGTAGGTAGGTCGATCCCTTCACTTCAAGTCCAGTGATACTCAGGACTTTAGAAATTCAGAAAAATCACGAAGCATCTCCCTGGGGTGTTATTTTGTAACCTCACTTAAGAGAGAATACGTCATAAAATGTGGAAAACTACGTCATTTTTCGTAGTTCAACTCAGCCACCCAGGCGGCGTGACCATCTTCGGCTCTCAAGTGGTGAACTGCCGGTCTATTTATTTGATTCATCCGCTTTTTCGGCCGTTTATCCGTTTCTTTCGACTCATGATCCGTTTCATTTGGCTCCGCCTGTCATTATTTCCATCTCACCTGTCGTTAGGAACGTGAAATGGAGCCACCATCGGACCTAGCCCGATCGTGAGCCGATCATTAAGAGAGCGAAACGGATCTCCCGCCTTCCCGCAAAGAGTCATTCAAAAAGGTGAATTACAAAATAACCCCCCTGGTGTGCCTCGAGCTGTAGTCCGCAACAGATGTTTCGCGGAACTGTTTCATTGTGAAACTGCCTCGGTTGGGAAACAGTTGCAGTGAAACTGTTGTGTTCTTTTAGTGGCACCACGAATTAGAACAGAGTGCCCAACGCTGCGTTAAGGTCGTTTCACAGGGCGATGGATACTCCGCCACTTAAATGTATATCAGATTGTACGAACGAGCCTGCATGCAATTAGAACAGAGGCTGTTTACAGTTCCATCATCAATGCAATCGCGCAATTGTCAAATCGCAAATCGTCGCCTTACGCGAAGCATTTTATCTCTCAATCACCGCACGAGTCTATCTAAACATTTATCGCCGAGTAAAACGGGCATTTTTATTTTTTACTTATTTCTACATTCCCGAAGACAGCACTGGCGGCCTTTAACATCGGGTGTTTTTACCAGTAACAACGGAAGAACACAAATACCCATGTCCGAGTGGTGAAAACCTACTCAGGCGGGACTCGAACCCGCGACTAGGGCTGGGCGGTACCAATATCAATATCCAATATCTTAAAATATTGAAAATGGACCAATATCAATAACCAGTATTGGACTATTGAATATTGGAAAATATTGGCATATTGGAAATACTATTGTATAATTGGAAATAATGAAAAATTGAAATTTTGGTGTTCTTATTGTAAAATATTGAACAGCAATGTTAACCGGCAAAATTATCTTGCTTACAATGGTTTGCAAATGCTGCCTGTGTTCACTATGTTACCTAATAGTCTGTTAATAAAACAAGTAAAACAATGTAAGCTTCTTTTCCCCAGTTATTGCTATGAATAAAGGCAAGAAAAGGAAGTGCTGCATTGAGAGCCACGCGCGCCGTCTGTTTTCAAAGATTAGGGCGCTCTCCGACCACCTTCCTCGCCAAATTCCAATATTCAATACTTGAATTTTTAACATTGGTAATCCTATATACAATATTACAATTGGAAATATTGGTTCTTCCAGCCACCAATATCCAATACAGGATATTGGTATTGGTCGTTCAAAAATTGTGATGTTGAAATCTCAATATCTTGATATTGGAAGCAATATATTGGAAAAACGCCCAGCCCTACCCGCGACCCTCGGTTTAGCAGGCGAGGACCCCGTCGCCACCATTGCACACGCTGAGGTTGCAAACGTGCAACACCCGGGCGAAAGAGAATGAAGGAAGCGAACAACGCTAGCAGCCCATGCCCACATATCCCACACCCCTTCCCGGCCCAAAAACCACGTGCCCTCCTGGTGTGTTGCGTGCATCGCCGCGCTGTGGACCAGAACACGTGCTGCAGCCGAGCCTCCCCCACTCAACCTCACCGCCACCCCCGCATCGTTCCAGCCCTCACCCTCCCCTCCTCCCCCCCCCCCCAACACAACGGAAACGCACTCCCCCTTCCCCAGGCGCACGAACGCACAATGACGGCGCTGCTGCTGCTGCTGCAAGTCGTGACAGTCGCTCCTGTTCCAAAGAGGCAGTCTTTCGTGGTGGGGGAGGTGGAGAGTGACATGGTCGGATGAAGAGCGTCTGGGGAAGTTAATTAGATGGGAATATGTACGTGGAGGGGAGGGGGAGGGATGCATGCCACTGATCGACACGTGCCATGACCCGATCGACTCGCCTACGAACAGAAATTTCACTTTTATTACGACCGAATCATTTGTATCTTCTAAAGAAGATTCTCAGCACGAGATTCCATCAGGACATAAAATAAGATACGATGAATAAACTTGACAGATTCACTTCGTAGAAGTTCATTATGTTGATACAATTACTCATGATTAATGAAAAAATACTTGGTACTTTTCTACACATTTTTGATTGTACGGCGCCAATTTCACCGATGGCCGATTTCACCGAAGGTACGGCGACGGTTTCACAGATTTATTTTCGCGTCATAATATAAAACATTTGTAGAAAAGTACTAAGTATTTTCATTAATCAAGAGCATACAAGATACGATGGGTGAATCCCTTGAAACCCCGTCGATAATGACGAAAAACCGCCCAGGAATGTGTATTTGCCCTCTCCAAAACAATTTTACTCTATTTAAAGCTCCACCAAAACACAACTACACAATAGATACAAATATAGATCTCTATCTATCGGGATGTTGAGAGCCCTACCTATACCTACCCATGACAATATCTAATGAAAACTTATGTCGTTCGTATCCGTTCAATAATTGACTACACACAAGGTATTAGGTCTGGACAAATGTACGCAGAAGCGTAACATTATCAAAAGAAACTAGAAAAACTCGTAACTAGAAAAAATAAATAAATACATAACCGGGTTACATCACACATCCGAATGATGTCAACAGTGTCAGGCGAGATATGGTGGAACTGCATTATCAACAATTAAAAATAATCGATATAGTACTGTCCACTTTATTTTAAATTGACAACACGTGTTTTGGCTTTTCCGGCTTTCGCGAAATTCAAGCCGCATAAATAATAACTTTTATAACGTGTTACTGAGACGGATAGCCTCATCTCGTCTCCTTTATTTGGTTATAGAAATCGTATAGTCATAAAAACCAATTTCCCAAGACACCAACTATGGGACTTATCGCACTTCATAGGAAAATGGGAACTATGAAACGATTCCATCATGATTCGAGTCTAACAACACCGCCCTTGAGTAATGACACATTATGCATTTCAAATTTAAGGGACCTGATGCATATACTTGAGATAATACGAATGTTGACTATACTGGAACGAGACTGAAATAATTAATACTAACAGCCCCTAAGGACTTCTACTACAGCATATTTACCCACAAAGCAATTTGCGTGCAGGGCGCCATACCCTGCACACTGAACAGTGAAAAACCCACCTACGCTACCCTAAATATGTTTGAAGCATGAAAAAGGTAAGGTTAAAAAAACAGGTAAATAGACAAGGCGGGAAGAATGGTTGCACACGGAAGTAAAAAACAAATACTTACACCGATACATAAAAAGGCACGCTTAAGGTATTGATAAATACGTCAAAAAATAGAAAAGGTTCATAAGAAGTAACTTGAAGCGTCACTCGGTGAAAATTCCTAAATTTGCTGATTAGCAAATATAAACTCTTAACTATTTCCACACTTATTTTATTTCCCGACTACGGTTTAAATGTTGTTGATGACACAACTGTTGAAACCTAGATCATAACATAAGAGTGAAAATAGTATAAGTTTAATAAAACTTTCAAATAATTAACAAATTGATTCGAATGCGCAATGCATAAATAACAAACACCGCACCGTTGAAACAATTTCACTGATTTAATTGCAGGACGAAAAATTCGTCTGTCACTGCAAGAATCCGAAAAATATCCACTTCATCAAGGTTTGACGCTTTTATTTAGCAGAATAAATGTAATATGGGACAAATTTAACATTTTCATTACGAAAATCGTAAGTTATAATAATAAACCGAATACCTACAAGATACGTTGGCAAATTCCAATTTGTGCATTTTTTTAACAATATAAAGAATTCCGTTATTTTCCACAGGGGATTTATCCAACAATATTGATGAGCTAAATATCGAAACACGTCATATAAATATTTTCTCTGTGAAACATTAATCATCTATGTTATTTTTTAATTACTAAAACACAAGAGAATGAAATCCATGAAACTTGGAAACTAAATGATGAATTGCCAAGAGCTATATCGCAACGCTTCACCGATAGAAATAAAAATACCTGTTTTAAATATAAACTATTAATAAAGTTGGAGACTCAAGATTCTTAGCAGACGACCTTTGTAATACATTTCTCATGCTATATTTCAATACATAAATCAAGGACGCTCCGATCACCTGGATATTTTTCTATCCGTCCCTCCGAGTAAGCACTCACTCCTTTGTGAAAACTATTCCTTCACGTCAGCTAACTTAAATTCCCACCTCCATCCATTCCAAAGTCTACCTAATACTTAATTCTGTTCGCTTTGAAGCTGAACTTCACTGATAGGAATAGCAACCACCGACTTTAATTACGCCTTTTCCAAGACTTTCTCTTCCGTTCATCTGATAGACCACATTCTACGGTGACAACAAGCAGATTCATTTTTTTGTCCGCCAATCGCAGTCCATTCTGAATCTCAAACCGCTATCATACTAATGCATCTTCACTTAATGCAGTACGCATAATGAACTTGAACAGGCTCAACCTAATTTAACTAAAATAAATTGAGGTTAAAATGCGAATTAATAATCAAGACGATAGCCAACAAAAATCTCAGAAAAAATTCAAACGTTCCATTTTTGGTTAACGCAAGGAATTTTATATAAAACATAATTCCGAAGAAGTTAAAACGTTCCACTTCTGGTTAACGCAAGGAATTTTATTTTCAATATACTTCTATCATTTGACACATGATTAACCGTAGCCACTCTCTTCGAGACAAATAATTCATGACGAACAGAAGTAATTTTTTGAGACTCAAAAGGCACCGAGACACCAGTTACGAGACACGATTTTTCGCTAAATAAATTTCCAAATGTGGTAAAAGTACGGTAAAAGAAGGCAAAGAATTAAAGTTGAGAAAAACTGGAAGAATTGATTAATTAGCGATTTTAGCAAATTCCAATTACTCACTTAAGTAAACTTAAGATGGTCAAAGGCTGAGTACAAGCATACTCCTGGTTAATAGTTCCTAAACGATCACACACATTAGATATCACCGGTTCACCAAAGTTAATAGCAGAATACGAACATTTTCAAATACTAAAAATTTGACGTAAGGGACTAAGGGGTCAAGAAGGTGCCCTGAAGAAGGGAAGGCAGCGAAAGAAACATTCGGGGAAAGTTGAGCCAACAAAGAAGAAAAAATCAATAAAGACAACCTTATCGCGACAAGAATTTCAAATCTCATATGTTACCAGCCAGGATTGCCGAAGCCCATCCCCTTTTACGTATCCCCAGAGTAAAAAGAAGGAAGACAAATGGGGCGGGGGATAATAAAGACGGCGGAAAAGAAGAGGCGAGAATGGGGGGAGGAGGAGGCGGAGGTAAGGTGGGGGGACGAAAGAGATTAAGCGCTGGTGAAGCGTGCTAGAGGCCAAGAGGGGTAAGGAGAAGGTAGGAAGGGGGGATGATATGGGGGGGTCTACGGAAGTGGGTGGGGGCGGGAAGGGTGGGGAGAGAGAAGATATGGGAAAGCGCCAAGTAAAGGCGAGAGAGACGACGAAGGGATGGGAAGTCGGACAAGGAAGACGAAAGGATCCAAGGGAGGCGGCGGAGAGGAAACAAAGACCAACAAAGGTTGCCGGGAGTTGTTCAGCGAGCGCACTTGCAAGGTAGTTGGAGCGAAAAATCACTTCGCCTAGAATTTGATAAAACTGGCCTCATTTTAAAGAAAAAACTCTCATCTTGCCATTGATATCAAAATACTTTGGCCTTTGGTATACTTTGCCAAACAACCCTTGCCGAACTACTTTTCGAGCAATTTGCCTGAAAATACAAGCTGTTTTACATGGGATAGTTTACGGCTGTGCGCTCCAGAGGAAGAATATTAAAAAAATTAGGAACTTCTAGCACCTAAGTTTCGTCAAAAAACTAACGATGTATGGTTTTCATGTTTTCGCAACTATTTATAAAAATAAATCTATTACCCACAGCAGTAATTTTTATAGAATCGCAAAAATAACCTGCTGTTTTGAAGGGTTTTCAGCCGCACGGCGTGAAAAAATGAGTCAAGTTAGAGACTTGCGTAGCTTTATTTATTTAATTATTGAGAATTTTGGACATATATAAGTATATCTTTGCCCCATTAATACTTCAATTATTTTCATACTTCTCGCAGACGCTGAAATAAATAAAATTTGAATACGGTCTCCATAATGACTAGGGAACTGTCTCGCTCCTCAAACCAACTTCACATCTCCACGCTCACGATCCACACAGGCACCAATGGGGAGAGAGGCAACAAGACAACTAACACACTGACGCCCATTATAAAACGTCTCAACGGAACCTGTTCAACGATGGGTTCTTCAATAAAAAAGGAGTAACTAGAAAGGCGATGAACACCGTTCACATCACAATTGTGACAGCCTCTGATATAATTCATAAGTATATACATTTTCCACTTTTGCGACGCAAATAGGGGTACAACTGGCCAATAAAACAAAATTATATTCCTCACAGCTAAGTCGATGTGAACGGAGCTTCACATAATGATTCAGGAAACTAAATTCAAGTGACTCCTGCGGTCCTAGATATCAGTGCGTGGAAGGCTGGAGGATAGGTACATCAAATTTCGAATTTAACTAATCAATGGTTTCGTTAATGAAGTAATGTTAAGTCACCTTAGTGAATTATTTAATAATGTGAAAAATATAGTAATTAAGGTTGACTGAACGGTTTATTGGCTGATTACAACCGTCATGACACTACTAGAGCAAATCACACATTTTCCCGAAAACTGGTAAGTCGGGAGAGATCCCGCGTTTAAATTTCAGCAATGACGAGGGACAACATTTCATCCAGCTCGAGGGCAAAATCGTTTCACTCTATGTATGACAATGTTCTGTGAATGCATTCAGACGAAGGGAGAGATTTTCGATTTTCGAACTTTTTGACTCGAAAAGAAGAGAGAAACAAAAAGTTTTTTTTCCAAATCTATCCTGAATAGAACGTTAACAGACAGAAAATCACTTCTCTGCTCTACAAGACTTACTGTTTTCCGTGTATACAAAATAAAACGAAAAATCGAAATAATTAGTGGAGTTAACTAAGTTATTTTAATTATTCCGTAATGGATAACTTCCACACAATCAACCCTACAGCCGTTTCCTTTGTAAAGCGAAAAAAATGAAGTATTGTTTTACTTAAATAATAAAGTCTCGGGGTCTTTCTTATGCCTCACCAGTCAGCTTCCTTCTTTATTCACTACCACTCATCTCTAGAAACAATTAACAACAGTTCCAAAAGTAATAAACAAAATAATGCAAAGAAATTTTAATGCCTTCCCGGCGAATGCTTAGCGAAATTCTTCTTAATTAATATAAAACAAAATAAACTAATTTAAATCATTAACCATAAAGCATACACATAATAGTATGTGGAACAGTAACGCTAATATACACCCAGCACTCAGGTTTTCATATTATTTTCGCCGAAAAAAGAACATACCCTATTATGTACAGGCCCTCAAAAGTAATAATCCAAATCCACAAAGACAAATGCGTACATCCAACGCTTCCGGCAAGTCAGAAAATACATATTTTTGCTGAGAACTCTTACATAAAATGACGCACGCACGTGCCAAATCCAAAAAACATCAAAATTAGCACCCTCTCCTAGGGTGTAAAGGACTACCCACTGACCAGTGGATCCAGGGGGGGGGGAAGGTGGTAATCGCCCCCACGAGACAAAAAAAATATGGTTCTTGCACATACAAAAACACATAGTATATCCATTGGGGGATATTCCAAACCCCTTTCCCCCCCCTCCCCCCCCCCCGATGTAACTAATAAATAGTAAGGTAAAAATTTATATCGACATAAATATTAAGTAAACGGAGGAATACGCATTGAGATGTTTACGCAGCTGCTATAGCTCGCTGATCGCAACAAGATACCCAAAGTTAATAGGCTATGATGGAAACTAACGAAACCCTAAAGCAGCTAAATCAATTAATGAGAAAAACTTTAGCTAACACTAGCATCTCGTTTTCAGAGATTCCCATTCCAGATATTACAGTAAATGTAAGACGTTTTGGGTTTAAGCATATTTTCACCATTTTACGGATAATGCAATCAACAATACGAATTGAGAGAAAGATGGGTTTTATTAAGAGAGAAGGCCTACTAACATGTTTCTTTAACACATTGATCGCAACACGAGTCCCTGAACCTATTGGTTATGATTCGAATTGAAACCCTCCTCCATATGAGAAACAAGATATGTCGGCCCCGGTGGAAACGGAGTCAATCCTCGCCGGCTAATCCAAGGGTCGCGGGTTCGAGTACCGCCTAGGAGGATTTTTCTGGGTGTCTGTTCAAGTTCATCCTTTGTTCAGACGCCCAATGCGAAAGACCAATTGTGCAGTTTTCGGGATTATAGAGAATTGTTTTACCACTCAGGAGATAGGTCCTTATGTTCGCTCGCTGTTGTTATTTATACGCCCGATGTTAAAGCCCGATTGTGCTGTTTCTGTGACTGTGGACATAAACATTTTCCGATTCGGCCAGCGGAGTCGCCTCACACCAGCACATCTCCAACCTATGCCGTGCGAGGACCCTCGCAAGGCGCCTGTACATAACACTGCGACCCTCTCCCCTTTTTCTTCATCCCCTTCCACCACGTTCAAAAACTCCTCCCTCTCCCACCCCCAACCCGTCACGCCAACCACCCCCCCCTCTACTTTTCCCCCAGCCTGTCCCCCTTTTTCTCTCCGACGGTGCGTGGACGACCGACCGACAAATAATAAAATAACCCATTCCCCAAGGGGTGGGCGCGACTGTGTGTTGGGGGATCGGGCACATCTCCAAGAGAGCAGGGAGGGTGGCAGAGGAAAGGAGTAGGGAGGGTAGGGGAGGTTAAGGGAGGAGGGTAGGGGAGGTATGGAAGTGGAATGGCGTAGGGCGAATGGGCGAAGGGGAGTAAGCGGAAGGGAGGTTTACGCCCTCGCCGTGTGAAAGATGGGAATTCGCCCCCTGATCGGTCGTGCTCTGCACCTGTGGCTTCTCTTGCCCCCTCCTCACCTCCCCGCCCCCTCCATCCCCATTTCACTCCTTTGCTCTCCAAATCCCTCGCACAGCCCACATCACAGCGACCGCCTTTACACGGGTACCCCCGATCCGCAGGAATCTTTCGCAGCGCTTGTTTCAATTGCCAGGCAGGCCCTTCTTAAGCTAGTTTGAGCGAAAAACCGTTTCAACTAGAATTTTTTAATTTGACCTCATTTTAGAGAAAAATATTTTTGGACGGAAGAAAAATATCTTTCCAATGACATCAAAATATTAACCCCTTAGATGGCAGAGAAGGATTTTCGGGCTGTCTTCCGCGTGCTTCCATTGTCGTTGACGACAGTTTCGATAGCATTGCAGCTATCTTCCTCAGGTCAGAAGTGAAGAAGTGTTGAAGGTGTGTCAGGTCAGAAGTGTTTAAGTGTCAGGCCAGAAGTGAAGAAGTGTTGTCATCACTTCTGACCTGAATAAGATATCTGCAATGCTATCGAAACTGTCGTCAACGACAATGGAAAGACGCGGAAGAGAACCCGAAAAGCCTTCACTGTCATCTGAACGACTCCTCGGAAGCCTACGAGTTCATATTAACCCTTTAATTTCAATAAATTTAACCAATGCACAGTGCAAACCATAAGGTATTTCGAGCAATATATCAATTCACCAAGAATTTTATGAATGTGACCTCATTTTAAAAACAGCACAATATTAACGCCTAGCCGTAACTACTATAACTACTTTTAGAGCAATTTGCCTGAAAATACAAGCTGTTTTTACATGGGATAGATTACGGCTGTGCACTCCTGAGGGAGAATATTTAAAAATTTAGGAATCTATCACACCCAGATTTCGTCAAAAAACTAACGGTTTGTAGTATGTATGTTTTCTCAACTATTAGAAAAAATTAATCTATTACTCACCGCAGTAATTTTTACAGAATCGTAAAAAAAACCTGCTATTTTGAAGGCTTTTTAGCAGTACGGCGTGAAAAAATGAGTCAAGTTCGAGACTTATGTAGATATATTTATTTAATTACTGAGAATTTTGGTCATGTATAACTATATTTCTGGGCCATTGATATTACAATATTTACTTCACACTTCTTAATGACGCTGAAACAAAAAAATAAAATTGGAACGCATTCTAATATGGTCTCCATCATGACTAGGGAAATATTTCGTTCCAACCACCTTAAGGTGGTTTGAGCGAGATAGTTCCCTAGTCATAATATAGACCATATTATAATTTTATTTTTTTACTTCAGCGTGTGTAAGAAGCGTGAAATAAATATTGTAATATAAATGGCGCAAATATATAATTATATATGATTAAAACTCTCAGTAATTAAATAAATAAAGCTGCTTAAGTCTCTAACTTGACTCATTTTTTCCCGCCGTACGGCTGAAAACCCTTCAAAACAGCAAGTTTTTTTGCGATTCTGTAAAAATTACTGTAGTGGGTAATAGATTATTTTTTATAAATAGTTGAGAAAACATGCAATCTACACACCGTTAGTTTTTTGACGAAATATAGGTGCTAGAAGTTCCTATTTTTTAAAAATATTCTCCCTCTGGAGCGCACAGCCATAATCTATCCCAAGTAAAACATCTTATATTTTTAGACAAATTGCTCGAATAGTAGTTCGGTAAGGGGTTGATATTTTGATATTATTGGAAAGATGAGAGTTTTTTCTTTAAAATGAGGCCACATTCATAAAATTCTAGGTGAAGTGATTTTTCGCTCAAACTACCTTAAAAGGGGAATTGATTTCGATAGTGTTAGGATGGCTTTGAATAGGTCTTCCGTTGCGATGATCAAAAACGACGGTGAGTGTGCGGCTCTCAGAGCCCGCATCGCTAAGTTGGAGAGAATCCTGCGGGAACTCCAGTCAAAGGTTGAAAGAGTGGTGCGCGTCCCTAAGGTGGATGGGAATTTGGGTAGCTCCTCGAAAGTTCGCCGTGCCCTACAGGCTGCACGGGTTCGCCCGATTGCAAACAGCGGCTGGACGATCAGGAGTTTGCCGGGAGGTCCATCTTCCGATGATGGGGCAGTGCCATTGCGTAAACCGGACGTTTGGAGGGTCGTATCTCGGCGGAGCGGTGGTAAGGTCACCCTGAAACGTGGATCGGGAGGTGCTGTTGCAAATCCCATTCCAGTTTCTAACAGATACCAGTTGCTGTCGGATGGAAACTCCGAGGTGTCTGAGGTGCCTACTGCCACCCCGAGACCGGCACCTAGGAAGAGCCGTCAGAGTGGGAAGGGAGGAATTTTAGTGATAGGAAGCAGCAACGTCCGCCGTGTTATGGTCCCTTTGCGGGAAAGGGCAGGCCATGAGGGTGTGAGTGATCGTGTAACGTCATGGTGCATTCCGAGTGGCGGTGTTCCGCAGGTGACGCAGGCGATTGGTGCGGCGGTTCGGGGCACGAAGTGCTCCAGATTGCAGGTTGTGGCCCATGTCGGTGCCAACGACGCCATGGACCGTGGATCCGAGGAGATCCTGCGTTCCTTCCGGGAATTGGACTCCGAGGTGAAGCGGGTAAGTGGTGACGTGGGGGTCGGCATGACGCTCGCAATTTGTAGTCTGGTCCCGAGGATCGATCGCGGACCCCTGGTTTGGAGCCGAGTGGAAGGCATAAACCAGAGGCTGCGTCGTTTCTGTACGGACATCGGAGCCTCCTTCGTTGACCTTCGGCCGGCAATCCGATCGTGTCGGAACCCTCTGAACAGGTCTGGTGTCCATTACACGGCCGAGGCAGCTAAGTGTGTAGCTGGTAGTATTTTAGAACACTGCAGGCCTTTTTTAGGGTAGAGAGTAGGGCAGAGAGTAGATCATGTAGTGGGTTATTAAGTAAAGGGGTCACCGTAAACATTGGTAGGAATGAGAGCTTTTTTCAAATTCATAATAGCTTAATATCCGAAAGAAATAGAAACCGTGGCTCAGGTACCTACATAAAAAACAAGTGCCATTAATGATATAAAATACTCGATAGACAGGACTTGTAAGTTGTATCCCAGGGATTCCATTTCCATTGTGGTTGTTAATTGCCGTAGTATAAAAAACAAAGTCGCTGATTTTCATCATCTCGTTGGGAGCACGGAAGCTGATGTAGTAATAGGAACAGAAAGTTGGCTATCGAATGAAATTGCGGATACGGAGATCTTCCCAAAATCTTATGTAATATACAGAGAAGACCGAACAGCGAGAACAGGAGGAGGAGTATTTATCGCAGTCAAAGATGATTTCGTAAGCAGAGCAGAAATATTTCCAGATAATGATTTAGAAAGTGTGTGGTGTTCCATTAAATGCTCAACAAAAAGAATTTTTATTTGCTCATATTATAGACCACCCGATGCAGACTTAAATTCAGTTCTAGAGTTGGAAAGACAGGTGAAACGTCTCACACGTCAAAATAACGAAAATAATATAATTATCGGTGGTGATTTCAACGTTCCCTCGATTGACTGGAAGACATATAGTTTCAAAAATGGGGGCAAAGAAAAAGAGTTGTGCGACACTCTACTCCACACATTCACTTCTAATTCCTTGCATCAATTATTCACAACACCGACCAGAGGAAACAACGTTCTAGATCTTTTGGCGACCAACATACCTGAAAGCGTCCTTAACGTAGTAACAGTGAACGGAATTAGCGATCACAGAGCAGTAAAAGCTAGATTCCTTATTAGTACTGAAAAAAAGGTACCCATAAAGAGGAGGGTATATTTATTTCACAAGGCGGATTTCGAAGGCTTAAAACAAGAACTATTGACCTCGTATAAAAAATTTAGTGATATTAGTGAAAACCGTTGTACTGACTATGCATGGAATACTTTTCGTAGCATCACACAACTAGCCATAGATAGCGCAATACCAAGTAAACTTAAAAAGATCAATACTGAACCTAGGTGGTATAATGCGGACGTCCGGAAATCTCTCAAGCGACAACGAATACGGCACGCAAAAATGAAGAACGCACGTCAGGATCTCCCCGAAGAGGAGTATAAGAAGTTATGCGAAAAATACAAGAAATCGAAAACAGCAGCTAAGGCGGCCTTTCAAAATGCATTAACGAAATTCAAAAATAAAATATTGGGCGAATATTTAGAGGACAACCCAAAGTCATTTTGGTCGTACGTGAGGGAGGTTCAAGGCTGCAAATCAACAGTAACGTCACTAAAGAACAATATAGGAGAAAGAGCAAACGACAAATTAGATAAAGCAAATATCCTCAACACCTTTTTTCAAAGCGTCTATACAAAATGCTCTCCAAACGACACCACTACAATGCCTAGGCTATATAACCACCCAATGCAGTCTATTAATATCACTAGTCGTGGAATAGAAAGTCATCTGAAATCCATTAATTCCAAGAAATCACCCGGTCCCGATCAAATTCCTCCCCGAGTTTATAAAGAATTAGCATCAGAAATAGCACCGTACCTTAAAATAATATTTGAAAAATCTCTAACACAACATCGTGTTCCTTACGATTGGAAAATCGCGAACGTTACACCAATATTTAAAAGTGGTGATAAGGAAGAGCCCAGTAACTATAGACCGATTTCCCTTACGTCTATATCGTGCAAGATATTGGAACATATAATCGTCAGTTCGATTATGGGGTACTTGGATAGTCAGAACTTGTTAACGCCAAATCAGCACGGATTCCGGAAAGGCAGGTCTTGCGAAACCCAGTTGGCCCTCTTCCTTCACGACATTCTTTCCTCGGGAGAAAAGCTTGTCCAAGTAGACGCAATATTTCTTGATTTTAAAAAAGCTTTCGATAAGGTCCCTCATTCAAAGTTGCTCGTTAAGTTGGAATCATACGGAATACACCACGACGTAATATGTTGGATAAAAGAGTTCTTAGCTGACCGCGAACAGAGAGTTGTTCTAGATGGCGTTAGCTCAGATGTAGTGAAAGTTACATCAGGTGTACCTCAGGGAAGTGTCATTGGTCCCTTATTGTTCCTTTTATACATTAATAACATCACTACCGTTGTTACTAGTAAAATTCGCCTCTTCGCAGATGACGCAGTGTTGTACAGGGATCTAGACAATGAATCCGACAAGATTGCGTTACAAAAAGACCTAGATGCTATAAATGAATGGTGCTTGGCAGTTAGAATTAAATTTTAAAAAGTGCGATGTTATGAAATTTTGGAAAAAGAATAACTCGGTTAACGATACGTACACAATTAATCAAACAGACTTATCAAATGTAGAGTCAGTTAAATACTTAGGCGTGACCCTTACTCAGGACCTGTCTTGGGGGAAACACGTTCGGGAAATCTGCGGACAGGCTAGTCGAAAATTGGGATTTATCAAAAGAATATTAGGAAAATGCGACGAGAAAGTTAAAGAGCGATGTTATTTTTCACTCGTGAGACCCCACTTGGAGTACGCCGCTAGCATATGGGACCCTTACGAAGTACGACTAATCTCTGAAATAGATAGAATACAACGGAGAGCAGCAAGATTCGTGAAAAGTTGTTACGATAAACTTAGCAGTGTTACCGAATTGTTGAAGGAATTAGGGTGGGAATCTTTAACTGATCGAAGGGAGAAATACAGGTTAAATCTTTTGCGCAAACTCGGATCAGACAGTTTTTTGCCGGACGTTCAACATATACTGCTAGAGCCAACGTACTATAGTAGAAGTGATCACAGGAATAAAATAAAGGAAATTGACTGCCGAACCGATAGATTCAAAATGTCATTTTTCCCACGCACAATAAGGGATCATAATAGTTGCGATAGATCAATCACATGAAACTCCCACCCTCAATAGGTAGAGTAGAATTTTCACTTGTGCTTATTAACACTACATCGTTACTAACTCTTCACACCGGTCGATTACTCCGGCATTATTTTATTTTGTTCTTTGCAAGAAGTAGCATCTCGTAGTATTCATAAATTAACAGTATCAGTAATATTAACCACTAGATGTGTCTATAGCATTTCTCTGCATGTTTGCATGTTCATTTACGTATCACTCTCCCAGATTCTGGTTTGACTGCGCACTGTTCTCCCGACAGCTTTTTGGCCTGCGCCTAGCGCCAGGGGGAGCGTGCGAGGTTCTGATTTGTTCTGGGACAAGTGCTGCATGCCTGGTGTGGAATCACCCCGTGCCACACACCCTAGTGGTGGCTTGCACGGTACATCGTAGATGTAGATGAAAAGGGGAGGGAACCCTACTGAACGATCCGACCAACGACCCTTGGTGGCCTCCCCAACTACGCGTCGTGACTAGACCTCGACAGGCCTTTAACTATTGCATATGATGTTCATCTGCATGCTACCGCGCGAGCCGCCCCAGATGCGCGTGGCAAAGGGGTATTAGAACACAAGCCATGGAATTGGAGGGGATAGGGAAAAGGAGGTGGTATAGGACAGAGGTGAATTCCATTTTAACGATGAGTCGCATGTTATTGCCACACTGCATTTGTTATAATAACTAATGGTGCGTGGAAAAAAAAGAATTTCTATCAGTTTCGTGGTTAATCTCTCTTATTTTGTCGTTTTTATCAGTTATAGAGATACAGCGCGGAGTCAAAATAATATTTCATTAATTTAATGTAATAATATCAAAATAACAGAATATAAATTTTGAAGTTAAAAATTCAGATGATGCGAGTTTCAGAATGATTCAAATAAAAAAATAGTAATGCTGAAACTCGCCTGATCTGAAATTTTTCAAGTTATACAAGCCTAGCGCTTAGCATCCGAGAGTCTTAACGGCTCCCAGCCTAGTCCTCCCATCACACTTTTTGTTCAATCACAGCAGTTTTTAACAAAGCCTGAGGTTTATACTGTATTTAATTCATGTATTATAATTACTTCGCGGCGGAAATCTTTCTGAGCAGGATCCCAAAGGCGTTTTCGAGATGTGGCCTCACTAGAGCAAAGTACCATATCTCTTTCGCCTTTTCATGGGAAAACCTTCCTCGTACTCACAAAATGCCTCCTAGTTTCTTCAATGCAGCGCCGAAAATGTTACATATTTCTTCTCCCCACGCTAGGTCTGTAGTCAAGGCGATTCCCAGGTAATCGACACGTTAATTTTTACTGAGTTTGAAATATTTTTCAGCGTTGCAAAGCATCGAAGGAAATTGATTATAGGATTTCGAAATCAAGGTAGATGAGCTCTACGGCCTCTATAGATTAAACAGATAAATTGAAATTATTTTCCCGTAAACTACCACAGGAGGGTATTCTGGTGGAGAGGCTGTGGTTGGTCCCTGTTGTGGAACCTCATTCCCGCAAACCAACACAGTAAGTATTTAATTTTTTTGACGAGTGGTGCATATATTTTACGGCCATTGGAGGATTTCGAAATGTTCGATAATAAATCAAAACAACTGACCATTACTTAATTCCAATTCCTGAAACTCTTCATAAGGGCCAGATTATACGATAAATGTGCCCGCAAGAGGAGACAAGTGAAATCTTGCGAGGACAATACACAGAAATACAACTGGGGCACAACATTGGGAAACGTGTTCGCGTATTCGCGGCGTGTTTGCACGATGTAATGTTGAAGGAACATTTGTTGTTACATACGATACTCGTACACCCGCACATGTATATGCATTACGCAAGCAAGTCTTTAGTGCGATTTTTATAGAATGGGTGCTTTTACTCGTCAATTTTATAAATTGGCCGTATTTCTGACGCGTCAAATTCCCCGATGCGATACCGCTCCATGGCGTCATCCGATATATCATTTTATTATGTGCATTATGCACAAAGTTTTAACGCAGAAACGATCAAATCTTTTTAAACCAAACTATAGTCACAAAACAACGTTGTTAGCCGAAAAAATTTATATCCTAAAAAGCGAAAAAATGAACTTCAGAGACAAATAGTTTTTCAAACTAATATGTGTTCCCTCTTATCGGAAATACCAAATATATATCAGCAATTACCTTTGTAGAAGTAAACGTTTTTGTTATTGGATTTGAGTCGTTTTTTTTTATTCTTGTCCAGTACGATTTTTGGACAATACGTAGAGCAATGAGCTAATTAATACACTGAAATGAGAGTTATGTAGACATCTGTAGTCACAGCGATGTTATTGGATCATGTGCCTAATAAGGCAAGCTAGGGATGGAAGGAGAAGAAAATAGACCTACACCTATGTCTGTCCGTTTTGTTTCCTATCCCTTTCTTTTGCCTTCTATTTGAAGAAAAAAATATATGTATTTATTTATTTACGCCTGTGGGTGGTTTTGTGAATGAATGGAAGAGTGAATTTCCATGCCAAACTAGAAGATTTTTCCGTTTCGATCCAATCAAAAGCAGGTGGTGAACAGCGATAAAAATGTTCCAACGACGTAACCTCACACACTATTTACGAAGAGATACTAAATCAAAAGTGAAATTATGACCGCTACAAATCAAACACCTTGAGCGAAAAATCTGGGCAGTAAGTATTCTGGATAACGACGCCGAGAATACACATACTTAATCAGTAATTGGGAGCAGTCGAGTTAAAGACGTGCTTCAACTGAAGACTGATGAGAAGCTCTTAATTTCGAAAAAGCTGCTAGATCTAGAAATATTAAAATCACAACAGCACAGATATTTTTCATCTTTCGGAATGCATGAATGTATTTATCCGAAAGAAGTTACTTGCTAACGGAATGTATGCAGTCAATACATCACCACCTGATTCTTTCAAATGACATGCGTGGGTATGAAATCACAATTCAAGAAAAATATAAGGCGATGTCTAACGAATTCAACTGGAAGTTCAAAATTATTATTTCAGCATAACACATGCTCTCCAAACATTTTTTAAAAAACTTTATGGATGACGCTTTGAAAGGCGAATGCAAGGCAGAGACATTCTACCCGAGTCGAAAGGCGTTATGACATCAAACATTGTCGTTTGGGGGAAGTTATCTTTCTAACCATAGTAAGCATTACCTAGTCTTAAATTATTAGATTCCCGGGGAACTGAATGGAAAACGTGCGAGACCCAATGTGTCTCTACAGCTTTACCAATGTTATATATGCATGGCACATTTATCACAAGAGGAAAAATGAAAACTGAAAGCATTATTCTGGGTTGATTAGTTATGCCAAGCCATCACAACGATTAATAAATGATTCCGCAACAAACAAATAACATTTCGAACAGAAAAAAATCACAAATTCCTGACATCTCCCTTGTAGATTCATCCAGTGCGTCATTCCTACAAGAAACGGTAACATTAAATCTATGATACAACTTTAAATGGCCTTACACTGTCGAATTTTTAAGTTAACAGCGGAGGATCGCTAAGTAGTAGGTGAAAGAAGCATTCTTCTTATAACTAATCCGTAGTTAGTTAAAGACAAACACTGACAAGAATCCTAAGAAGAATAATACTGGAAAACAAGGGGGAAATCTGGATCATCTAGATAATGCGACATGAAGCGTAGCGCTAAACCGGAAAATATGGGACCTAGAAAGTAAGCACAGAAAACCACTCAATCCCGTTAGATCCCAACACTACCCGTTATGCATTAAGACCGGAAAGTTTTCTAAATTTAGTTAACCCTTTAACATCGAACTTTCCAATTCCTCCACCATCAACGCAAAATAACTGTACGACTTTTATGCCAATATTCTAATTTGACATATTTTAGGAAAACAACGGAAAAGAAAGCGAGGATCAAAAACAACAAAGATAAATAAGAAAGATAACAATACGCCCAAGGCAAAATACGAAAATGTGAACTTCACAGTAACCGAGGACTGAAAGTAGAAAGAATACAACAATGAACCATGAAAGCAACTTCGAGAGTGAAGTTTTTACACTTATATATGACAAGAACAATGCAAAATACATTTGCCACATTATTTAAGCCTCGACTCTTACCAAATACTCAATATCTGTGAAGTTCAGAGACTTCCAAAATCAACGAAGGCAAATAAACTTCTCAGCAATTGCCAATGAAATTGAAAGTTGATCAAATTACCGGCTTTTTAGACGGTATCTTAGCAAAACACAACCATCTGGAAATATTGATCAGTTACATGAAAATGCGAACAAAAACGATTCAACGCAAAGAACGGAACCCTTAACGAAGTAACACCACTATCAAATAGCACCAGATAATATTCACATCTTCCACAATAACCGAAGCTCAAAAAAAGAAGAGCCCAACTTAGAACGAGAAAAGAACTCAGCGGCACGAAATGTTCAGTTACCCAGTTATGCACAAAATTAATTCAATCGCGTTTATAAAAGAACTCTCGCCAAGTTCCACAGCCGTGATAATAGCAGAGAAGCCCAGCAGAATGCGAGATCAGCACTTACAACGCAGGATAATCTGTCAAGCAGGACGCTAGTAAATATGAGAAAGTATACAAGATGGAATACTTTAAAGTGCAAATGATTTAAATTAAAACAGAACAAGTAAGTTAACATTGAATGAGCGATAAACAGTGACAAAAAGACCACGTAGTACGTTTCACCTGATTATTATTTCATAACGTAAACCAACATATTGAATACATTATCACACGGAATCACAAACGAAGGAACAAATTCCCGTGCGAATACGAACGTCACTACAAATACATGTCACCACCGGAAGAAGTCGGCAAAGCCACCGAGACATTACGCAGACAAAGGAACTTGTGCACTACCAAAATAGGCAGTTTTGTCCTCTAAGCCTCACCACAACTCAAATTCGAGTACGACGAGCACTATCTAGAGCAGAATGCTAAACAGAGGAATGAATGAAACGACAAATTTGGATAGGGATGCATATAACTTGGGAAATATTGGGAATGGCGTCTGAAAAGAGGAACGAGAACCACATTCTGATCACAAATATTTCCATCCAAAATGATATAGGCCGCAATAACTTACAACTACTGCCACGCACTCGCTTCCCGAAGCCCGCGGTATGGCGAAAAAAAAATGACGGGCGATAAGGTTCACTTTGCGAAGGCCGCAGAATGAGACAAATACGCACGGCCGACCTTGAAGACGAAAGATTGTTTGAGACGCCAGAGGAATCTGAATGGACAAAAAAACCCATTCCCCACTCTGAGCCCGCACGTATAACTGCCTCCGACTACTTTCCTTTCCAATCAACTCTTATCTAATCGGCAGAGGCCGATAGCGCGCGGAAGAGGCACGGAGAATGGTAGGGACCGCGCTGGATGGAGCCTACACGTACTCTGGAAGCACCACCTTCATCCAAACGAAGCGGCCGGAGAAGAGAAAGCTCGGAGCAACGACGCAAGTGCCTACGTAAACAGGAGAAACAATGTGGTTAGAACACACGCCGAGATCATACGCCTGCGGCAGTGGATCCTTTTTTCCTGCCCTCAGATCGCGTTCGGAATATTGTCTAGATAAGCAGGAAAAACGGAAAACCGGTACGAAAACCTGCCGACACCGTCATATTTCTGAGAAACGAGGGGAAATGCTCCCGAACCAACTTTTCCTCCTGGCGTGCAGAAAAAAGTTAATAATCCCTCTTTCTTTCCCGGGCGAAACGTTGGTAACAGCGAAAGCATGACTCTCGGCAGTTTCGCATCGTTTTAAATTAAATAATACAGAAGAAACAAGCAGCCTCTTTCGCATTGTAATCATTACAAAAGATCATTAATTTTTCGCAAGAAACTATGCGTTTGGATAGCTCTGTATTCCAATAACAGGTGTTACTGGGACTATCGGAGATTGCATTGATTCAAGGGTGTTGAACAAGAAGGTAGAATATAACTGTTTCAGGCTGGATATGGTGGAAGTTCTTGATATTCATTATGAAAGAAGGTAGAAGTTGAGTCTTTAATTGTATATTCTACTATTATGATTGTTTTTTCACATTCTTGGGGTTTCGTGCGAGGATACTTCTTGCAACCCTCTTAGATTTACGCGCTGATGTATGATAGCGCAATTCTAGGTAGAAATTACGCTTTAAAATTGAGCAAGACATCGGAAAACTTAGGCCATTCCCTAAGATGCTATTGAAATGCTGATTGCGTACGGAATTATCAAATGAAAAAATACGTATCTTATAGTATCTTATATAGTATACGTATCTTATACTCAAAGTCGGACAAGTTTGAGGGATTAGACATGGTACAAGAGCCCGACGCATTTCACACGGCCTTGAGCGAGGTCACTGACCCGTCAGTCATTTTGCGTCGAGAACTATGCAAGGATTCATATACACCTTTCTCCCTTCATCCTAACGTCACTAGCTTCACAAGCTAAGTGCTTAAGGTAGTTTGAGCGAGATAGTTCCCTAGTCATAATGGAGACCATATTCATATTTTATTTTTTATTTCAGCGTCTGTATGAAGTATGAAATAAACATTGTAGTATTAATGGCGCAAAATATACTTATATATGACCAAAATTCTCAATAATTAAATAAATAAAGCTACGCAAGTCTCTAACTTGACTCATTTTTTCACGCCGTACAGCTGAAAAACCTTCAAAACAACACGTTTTTTTGTTGCGATTCTGTAAAGATTACTGTAATAATAGATCATTTTTTATAAATAGTTGAGAAAACATTCCTCATTCCTCAGCGTCTGTAAGAAGTATGAAGTAAATATTCTAGTATAAGTGGCGCAAAAATATAGTTACATATGACCAAAATTCTCAGTAATTAAATAAATAAAGCTACATACCATTCAAAACAGCAGATATTTTCGCGATTCTGTGAAAATTACTTCGGTGATAGATTAATTTTATAAATAGCAGAGAAGCTACACACCGTTACTTTTTTGACGAAATCTAAGTGTTGTACATTCCTATTTTTTTTTCAATATTCCCCCTCTGGAGCGCACAGCTGTAGGTAATCTATCCCATGCAATACAGCTTATATTTTTGGAAAATTTGCACGAAAAGCAGTTCGGCAAGGGATAAGTATTTTGATTTAATTGGAAAGTTGAGAGTAATTTCTTTAAAATGAGGTCTCAAATCCATCAAATTCTAGGTGGAGTGATTATTCGCTCAAACTACCTTTTAAGAACACTGTTATGGCGACGCAATTCATTCTGCAGATCGGACACAACGCACTGTTTGAAAAATCTTAAACCATCTCAAATCGCACAAACTTTAATGCAATGTGGTGGAAAAGTGTTACAAAATATAACGCATGAGACTATAAATCAAGTTGTATGATTTCGAATGTTCTGGGTGCGAATCTCTCATGTTTTCCAACCAGTGAGGAACCTGCGGTAATCAACTAATTGCTACATGTAGCTTTTTGACAATATTCCAACCAGTATAAATAACACGTCTCGTATGTCTGCTTTTCCAGCGAAATTCTAACATGTTTATGTACGAATGTAAGTGCTGAATCCAAGGGCAACGGTAACTCCTAAAATATTCGCCGCATATGATATAGTGCATATTTTTTTGGTGAAAATTCACCCCCTGCCACAAACTCTGGTGGCTCGCAGGATACTTCGTAGATACAGACGCACGCACGGCCAAAATAAAAACCTTGGGAGCACAAGAGTCTCGTAAAGCTAGAGTGGGGATGAGCAGTGGCAGATGCACTTGAACGAAGCGAGCATGGCGGCAAAGTTTCTGCTAATACTTCCGGCGTAGCCTCGGAGGATTACGAAGAATTTTTCCATCACCGGTGACGTGGTTCTGAGTTCGGGTGGCCTCGCTTCACATTTCGACACTCCCTCTGCCATTCCCTTTCCCTCCTCCTAGTCCGTTGCCCAATCACATTCCGCGTAGTCTTTTCCTTATCTCGGCCCCTTAAATCCCCTCCGCCACCTTGTACCTCATCTTGACCGCTTGCCCGAGTGCAGGCAGGCAGGCTTTAGGAGGATGAATAGGGAAGGCGTCGCACCCCGTTCGGAAGGTTTTCACCGCCAGCCATCCAAGGTTACCTCCTCGGTTACAGAGGGTGGTAACCTCTTCCCGATTGTCATAACTCCTGCTACAGAATTAACAGTTTCAAGATATATCAATGAGCGTCAACGATCTGCTACCTAGCACTTACAGCACGCCGTGCATGTTCTCAGCATAACTCTTGAGTCTCTCTCCATTTGTGTAGTTACAAAATACAAATATAATAACGGTCCCTCTTCAATTGGGAGCACATCTGTAGTATAGTGCATGCTTGTGAGGCTGCTGGTGACTACTCACCTCCTGCCACACACCATTGAGGTGGCTTGCAGGGTATTTTGTAGATGTAGATAAAAAAGTCAGCGGATTACTCCGAATTAATTCGTATCACTCGCGCCAATACCACTCTTAAAATTAGCCTAACATATTGAAACAAGACGGGGTACACGATAGTAAACAGCCCAACAATCACAGCCGCATAAGACGTAATCACTTCAGAATAAGGCACTGGCATTTGAATGAGAAAGACTAGAACCTGCCGGCGCGTGATGTTCTAAGAGATCTCCACTACATAATTTCCCTAGGCTATGATAAGAGTGTATCACATGATATATTGGCCAAAACAAGACATTAATAACAACACTTTACTGGCAGTTATTAGACACTACATATAACGAATGGGTTTAAATATTACTCCCCAGGCACTATTCGAGGCCACAGGAGAAACAGGGTAAAACGCCCGTAAAACTAACTTCAAAATAACAATAACACATGCACAGATTGCAGTTTCCCATCCAGATAAAACAAAAATGGCTAGTGTCTGAACACCCCTAGCCACGCATATTCGAGGCTGCTCGTGGGGTACAACTTACACATAAATGTAAGCAATCAGCCATTTCTGAATGGGAAAATTACGCGATGTGACTCACAATCAGTTAGTATTCCCACCAGAAATAGAAAGGTCCTTGGTTCGAGTCCCATTTACACCAATCATTTGTTTTAAGAGCAATTATCCTCTGGAAATATTGACTACATTGTAAGCCAAAGGTGAAATTTGCTGATGCAACGTCAGAAATCGTATTGATGATTAATATCATCAAGACGATTGTGTGGATTTCAAACGCCGTCGAAATACGCAACCAGTTAGGTTTCTTCGTGAGGAGCGAAGAGATGAGGTTCGAAGCGTCCTGGCGGCTTGAGGTAATGCATATTTAGGCATTATAGCAAAACACCTACTCTAGTCTACTACTACTCTAATATATGCAAGTGGTCTGGTACCAAGAAATTTTACACTGGAGGTTGCCCAGGGCATCCTTAATACAATGCTTCTCAATTCACTCGTAAATATTATTCATGATACCTTCCTAAAGACGCGCTAAGGACATGAACCGCCAGGGGCCACGTAACACCGTTCGGCGGTCACTGACTGAAACGACTAACACTCGAGATTATGTGAGTCACTAAGGAGAGGTCAGCAAGTTCTTGACAAGCAATTCTTCCAGTGAACAGAGAAAGGGTGGATAAAAATGAAGCTACATTAGGCATTCTACGACGACAGCCGACAAAGGCATCAACAAGGTGACGACTCCTCTCACAGAACTGCACTTAATTGTGATTTCGTAATGTGGACACTCCTCATTTCATTTCCCTAGCCACACTGAATTTCATCAACTTCAAATAAGAAATTATAAGTGCGTCACTCATAGCATAATAGCTAACTCAGCGTCCTTCGTCGCAACAAAACGTGGAGTTCTTTCCAGTTTCAAAGCTGATCTTTGATGAACACGGAACTGATATTTCCATTGGATTTTAAGGGTCGACGAACTTAATCAGTATTGAAACCTCTTTCGGAAGTATGTACCCGATTAAAACGGGTATAATACATACTCTCAGTCAAACGGCCGGCATTGTAAATTAAATTTATCCAATGAGCGCACACGAGAGCATAGAAAAAATTTAGACACGAGCGATACGTTACTAATAATTCGCCTGGTTACTGAATTTATGGGCGCACAGATTATTCATTATTAATTGGGCCTGCACATTCTAATTAATTCACCTACGACGAATCCTTTCGCGCCACTCCACCGTCATACATGTGTTGATATATTTTCATATGCAACAGGCAACCTAGCCACAGACAAAATATGAAGTCTACTCCGCCTATCACTTCTGACCCTAAACCGAATTATTAGTGATCTAAGGGGTTTCACGAGGTCCGAGGTAGGTAGGATTTGATTAATGGGTGCGTCGACAACTGTGGTCATGTCACACCACGCACAATCCTGTATTAATCGTATTAGTTTTTACATAGTGTGCATTTTTAACCTATGTATTATATTATTATATCTAAAATGTTCTAAAGTTTATCTAAAAGGGTGGTTTGGCGTAAAAATTGTATTAACTTGTTTACATTCGCTGGGCTGTTACCAAGAACCTGCTGCATTGTACTAGGAATGCCTAGTTTTTCGCGTGCAACCCGATATTTAACACATTCCGTTAGAATGTGATGGACACTAAGAGGAGAGTCGCAGTCATCACACCTCGGTGGGATTTTCTCTTCAGTAAAGAGATATGAGTGCGTCAAGGCGCAGTGGCCTATCCTCAGGCGGGTGATGGCGACCTCTTCTTTCCGATTACTTCTGACAGAAGTGGCCCACGCTGATGTCGTAGGTTTGACAGCCCGGAGTTTATTATTTGATAGCTCTGTCCAGGTATTTTCCCATGTTTTTAGGGCTACATTTCGGAGTTTTACCTTGAGGTCTTCCACGGTTACCAAAGGAGTTGTGATATTTGCTTTCTTCAAAGCATCCTTAGCTGCTGAATCGGCCTTTTCATTTCCCATAATGCCAACGTGTCCAGGAACCCATATGAATGATATTCTTATTCCCTTGGTGTTAAGGGAGAAAAGGGCCGTTTGTATTTCCTGGGCAAGAGGATTGCTAGGGGAGAAACGAGAAATTGCATGGAGTGCGCAACAGGAGTCCGAGCATATCAGGAATGCACCCCGGCTGCATTTTATTTCGGTAACAGCCATCTTAATGGCATACAGTTCTGCTGTGAATACCGAACAGGACGGGTCCAGTTTGGCTCTAACGACTCCATGGTATGCAGAAACCACAGAGCACCCACAAGAATTCTCCGACTTTGATCCATCTGTGTAGACGGGGGTGAAGTCGCGGAACTTTTCTAGGACTTCCCGGAAAAGGCACTGGTACTCCAAAGATGTGGTGGAGGATTTGCGGCAGAGTAAAAGAGTGTTAATAAAATTTGGTCTTGGGATTGACCATGGCGGGAGTTTCAGGTACCCAGATGGGTACACGTCAGGAAGATTAAAACCTCTGTGGGTCATAAAATTATTAACACGTATGTTAAGTGGCATTGTAGCCCTTCTCCTTCGATTAAAAACGTCTAAAAATCGGTGGTTAGTGATCACCTTAAAACATGGGTGAGTCTTCATTGATAAAATCTTGGCAAAATAGTTGCACATCAAAATTTCACGGCGGGTCACCAAAGGCGGTTCGCCGGCGTCAGAGTAAAGGCTCGAAATCGGAGATGTTCTGAAAGCGCCAGTTGCCAGCCGTAGCCCAGAATTGTGTACCGAAGTAAGCGGTCTTAAATATGACTCCCGTCCTGACGCATAGATTATTGATCCGTAGTCGAGTCGACTACGGATTAATGACCGGTATAACATTAGCAACGAGGTGCGGTCTGCACCCCATGATGAATTGCTTAAAAACTTTAAAATATTAAAAATTTTAAAACACTTGTCCCTCAATAAATATACGTTTTCTCGCCAATTTAAGCGATGGTCTAGAGTCATCCCCAAGAATCGGATTGAGTCTACGTACGGAAGTATTCTTCCATTCAGATGCAGCGCGGGCGGTGCATGATATCCTCTCAGCCTATGAAAATGCACACATTTCGTTTTGTCGGCGGAAAATCTAAAGCCGTTTTCGTGGGACCATTTAGAGAGCTTGTTCACAGTGAGTTGAACTAATCTAGCTGAACTGTCTATTTTCGATGAACGGCAGAAAATTGCCAGGTCATCTACGAAAAGGCAGCCCATTACAGGGGATTTAATGCACTCCATTACGTTGTTGATGGCCACGGCGAACAGCGTCACGCTTAATACGGAGCCCTGTGGTACTCCGTTAGCCTGAGAGTGGGCACGAGATAGGAATTTACCTATTCTGACCTTAAAACTCCGACCGATCAAAAAGTTTCGGATGAAAATCGGTAGGTTTCCCCTGAGACCCCAATTATGCAACGTCATTAGGATTTTATGACGCCAGACTCTGTCATAAGCCTTTTCCATGTCAAAGAAAACGGCGATAACGTGTTGCCGTAGGAGAAAGGCTTCTTGTATGAAGTTTTCAGCTCGCACCAAATGGTCTAAGGTTGATCTGCCACGACGGAACCCACACTGCGCGTTTGAAAGTAAGTCTCGGGACTCAAGCCACCAAACAAGTCGGCGATTGACCATTCTTTCCATGAGTTTACAAACGCAACTGGTAAGAGAAATTGGTCGATAATTGTTGGGGTCACTCTTTTCCTTCCCTTGCTTGGGAATAGGTACAATCACGGATTCCCGCCATGATTGCGGGAAGGTACCCTCAGTCCAAACACGATTAAAGGCCTTGAGGACATCCACCAGTGCCAGTTCCGGAAGATTCCGGAAGAAGGCATTGAGGATGCCATCTGCTCCAGGGGAGCTGTCACGGGATTCAGCGATAGCGGAAGTAAGTTCCCATAACTGGAAAGGAGTATTGTACAGTTGCGTTCCGCCGCTCTCTTTAAAAGATAACTTCACTGTCTCAGTTCGCTGTTTAATATGAAGGAAACCTCGGTCATAGTTGTCATCACTGCATGTTTCTTCGAGTAAGCAGCCAAAAACCTCGCATATTTCGGGAAGCTTAGATATTATATTTCCGTCAACATTTAGGCTATATATTCCATGATCTTGACGGCTTCCAGAGATGCAGCGGACTTTACGCCATACCTGTGAAATAGGTGTTCTGTTATTTATGGTCGAGACGTACTCCATCCATGAGGTCTTCTTGGCGTTCTTAATCACCTGTCGTGCCTTGGCCCGTAAACGTCGAAAAGATACGAGATTCCTTTCCGTTGGGTATTTATTAAAAATCCGCAGGGCTTTCTTCCTTGCTTGAATGGCCTTGGCGCACTCAGCATTCCACCAAGGAACTGCTGGTCGAGGTTTGACTCCTTGGGAACGAGGGACGCTGCTTCCAGCAGCCTCGAGAATCCCTGTTGTCAACCGCTCTACGTTGCTAACACCATCGTTATGCTCGTCAAATTTAAAATTAAAACATTTTTTATAGTTTGACCAATCGGCCTTGCGGACAATCCAATTGCCTTGTCGAATAAAATCGGGGTTAAAAGCATTTTCTTTAGCGACAAAAAGAGGAAAATGGTCACTACCACACAGGTCATCGTGAACTGACAGTTTTAATTTGGTCATGAGACAAGCCATACACAAATCGATGGAGGAGCAGTCACCGTTATGGCAATTAAAGCGGGTTTTTTCCCCGTCGTTCAATAAGAATAGATTAAAATCATTTATAAAACTCGCTAAAATGCGACCCCTTCGGTTGCTCTGGGCCCGCGTACTTCCCCATAGAGGGTCATGGGCATTAAAATCACCCAGCAGAATGAAGGGTCTAGGCAACTGGTGTACAAGGGCTTCCAAGTTACGGCGGGTGACCGGTGCACCCTCCGGGAGATATACGTTACACAACGTAACCGCCTCGGGGGCGTGCACAATCACCGCCACCGCCTGGAATGGCGTGTTTAGCTGCACTCGGGAGGTGTAAAGGGCTTCCCGAGTAGCAACCGCCACTCCACCTTGGGCTCGTTGGCCAGAGATATCATCATGTCTAAAAACATTAAAACCTTTAAAATAACCCTTGTCAGTAGGTTTAAAATGAGTCTCCTGTAGACAAATGCATTTCGGGTTGAAATCCCGAATTAAAAGCATCAGTTCTTCACGATGTCGATAAAATCCGTTGCAATTCCATTGCAATAAAAAATTCATTCAAGATGAATTGAGGTTGAAAGCTAGGGGTAGGTGGTATAAACGACTGCGATTCACCGTTTGAATCTGTTTTTCTTTTTCCCCCTAAGTGCGAGGATTTCGGTATCTGACACACAGAAATCCTCTTCCATTGATTCCAGGGATGCTGTTTTTTTACGGCCACTTGGGCCGGGAGAGGGACTTTTTTCACGAACGATGTTCGAGCACCCTGAAAATGTTTTTTGCGGATTCTTCTTAGGAGAACCCGCGGTGTCAATTTTCGTTTTCACTGAGTCTTTGACCTTGTCTGGTTTGGTTGTTTCTTTTCCAGGTTCTTTTTTTTCCTCGTTAATTTCATTGCATGTCTGAGTCGAAACAGTACACTTCTTAACGGTGGCAATGGCTGCAAATGACCTTGAAAAGGTGGGTGCGATTAGCGTCTTATACTTTCTCCGAGCTTCTAAGTAAGGGATCTTTTCTACGGTTTTTATTTCCATTATTTTCTTTTCGTCCTTAAGTACTTGACAGTCTCGGGAATATACTGGGTGTGCTTCTTCGCAGTTGACACATTTGGGATCAGACCTACATTCCTCATCGTCATGCCTGTCCATTGCACAGCGCGGGCAGGTAGATTTGCCCTTACATCGAGCGGAGATGTGTCCAAATCGCTGGCAGGTAAAGCACCGCATGGGATTTGGGATGTATGGTCGAACTGGTACTAAGGTGTATCCCACATAGACCTTTTCGGGAAGCGTATCGCGATTAAACGTCAGGATAATGGATGTTGTATTCACTCGTTCTCCATTACGTTTAGTGGTGATACGGCGACAATCTATTACCCCCTGGGAGGCCATCTCTCTTTTTATTTCGTCCTCCTCGATGTAGAGTAGGTCATAGAAGCTGATTACACCTTTACTGCTGTTTAGAGATTGGTGGAGCTGTACTTCAATTTCTATTCCATTTAGTTTCTTCATTTCAAGGATTCTCTCACTTTGCTTATCATTCATTGTCTCAATTAGTAGGGTGCCGTCTCTTAATTTTTTTTGCCGATTTTAGGTCTCCTGGAATCGTACTTGACAACACTCGGCGTATGACAAAGGGAGACACTTTTTGCAGCGTCTCGTCTTCCTTTCGACATTTCATGACTAAATATCTTCTGCAGCTTTCACACGATACTCCCCCGCCCAAATCTGGACGGGATCTTTTGTTTGGTGGAAGGAATTTATCTGCCATACCAAAAAGAAATTCGTCCCCCGGGCTCCCCACCCACCACGGAGCCACACATTCGGGACGCCGCACCGCAAATCGGTGCGGTCGCCAGGGCTACCCGAGGGGATATAGCACCCTAGAGGTGGTTGCCTGTTTCGGGTTGGATCTTCGATGCACGAGCCCACCAAACCCGTACATCTCCGACCGCCCTACGCAGACCCCCACCTCCCTGGCACTCGCCACCGTTGAACTGAACGCCACGGAAGCCGATTGACCGGGAGTGGCTAGCTCCCGGCCGCCCGTTTACACAGAATCCGGGGCCAAAGAGGGGTATTGGCGCCAGGTCCATACCGGGCATCCGACACCCGGCTGGGAACCACGGACCTCACCCTCCAGGATCCCCTTCTCCTCCTTACGGGTCTCCGCACACGGCAAACATGCGGGTGGATCGCAGGCCAGGTGGTATGGCCGCACACAGACAGTTGACCCACAAGACTGTCCGGGCTCAACCCTTGCTGGCTCTGGGTTTGTTTTCGGGGTTTTCTCCCCGCCCTTTTAGTCGCCTCTTACGACAAGCAGGGATACTGCGGGAGTATTCTCAATCCCCCTACCCGCAGGGGGGACGAGGTCCGATTACTGCCCACGTAACAGGAAGCCGAAGAAATCCCATATACAGAATCTATATTAGTAACAACTTTCCCTCTTCGAACAGATAGAATGCCTACCAATTTAAGCGAACCCGACTGAATGCGATAACGCAGTGGTTGTCAACCTGTGGAGCACGTACCTAGAGCGGTAAGTGCCTTGCGGTTTAAGGATAGGTGTGTGATATAAACACATTTTTCTAATACAACTGAAGAATTTATGGAAATGGGCGATCACTTGGTACGTAAATCAAGATTTGGAATCGCAGCGATAAGAGGTAAGGGAAACATTTTACCACTCAAAATGTTACAAAACGTTGTGGCTACTAAAACAGGAGGTTGGAAGCAACCATGTGCCTAGTAAATGCCATCAAACGATTAGCATTGAGTCTTTATCAAAGCGTTTTCAGGTCGGAAAATTGTACATACTAAAATTATGCGGGCATTATAATCTATATACAAAGACAAAGAAATGCGGGTAAATACGATTATGCGGTTCCTTTCTGATTTCGACAAAAAAATCAGCAAAGAGAAATCTGGTTTTGACTGACCGTGATGTAACACCTGGCATACCTGGTCAAAATCTTAATAGCTGACTCAACTGATATGTCCATACACATGTATAATGCAGATTTGAATAAAACCTAAGCTAGCGATACTGTCCCTTCAAGTGTGTAAACCATATACTCGCAGAATGAGCAAAAGACATCAAGTGAACGCATTCGAGTGAACTCTTATGCTTCAAATAACAACCCAAATCTTAAAAAAAAACAATAACATGTGCACAGCAAACATAATAACAATTAATAACAGAGTCACGCAAGCAAATACATCAAATTCTGATGCGCTGGAAGAGGTTGTAATGTGAATACCGAAATTCGGTGATTGCAATATGTTCAATTATCGATGTAGCGAATCAAATATTTCAAGGGGCCATAATGGAACCACTTCACAATGGGCGGTAATTTTGGAATAATAATAATAATAGATACTTCAGATCCCGATAGGCATCGCAAAGTTCAGGCAACGTACGTTCACTTCAGTAAATGCTATCTGCTTCCCCTGTTAATTGAATTTCCAAATAATTACTAAATCAAACATTTTTCATAAAAACTTAATAAAGCAGTCGACATCAGTCAACGATTAGTAGTATCATAGAGTAAGTATATATAGAGAGGCAACGCAATGATAGAAACTGGATATCAATTTTTGAGAGCTTTTGGAAGAATTTCTCAGGTAGCATTACCCTCGAGGAGGAAGAATTAAGGCTTATAGAAGAGAATGCTTGGTGGCGCTGGTGGCACTCCGTGAGTTTGCATCAATACACAGATGTGCATTGACGATGCCTGGCTGTGTGCTTTATCACGAGTATCAACTGTTTTGTCGTTGCCATGATTCATCGGTAAACAGTTGACTCAGAGAGTAGTTTCTTTCAGCGTTTTATTTCTATGAGTGTGAATACGAATCGGAAGTGAAAGAACACAGAACTTGTGGCAACAGGTGGTTATAACAAAGGAATATCAAAAAGCGTGCAGAAATAGTAAGCAATGTCTCATTACTGATAATATCATGATTTTTCGGGGATATGAAAAAATGTTTACGTGCGGATGCTAATGTTATTTTTGAGCATGCCTCGTACAACAATGACAGACATTTTTCAAGCCGACGAACTTATTTACTAGCAGTTTGGCTTGAAATGCGTTTTTGGTGTTTACTGCTGCTGCTAAATAACGAATATTAAAAAATTAAATCTTTTACTGACATTCTGGTAGGAGCATTGGAACCGAGATGACTGGAAATATATGCTTTTATGGTAAATGTACGTCTACGCGTCGGAAATCCCCTGGGATTAGATTTTACCGGTTTCCTCCGGGAAATGACGACTTACGTTCAAGATGGGTACGGAATTGTGGAATTATTTCCAGTTGCGTGGAATCACGATCAAATATGATCTTCCTAAATCACCAAAAACATTGTCCTTGTGTTATAATATAATTACATAATAATTTCTATTGTTATAAGTGTTATTTTTTCACGCTTTAAAGCATTGATTATTTGTGTCCGTTTTGACGAAAGTTATGGGGTTAGTGATCGACAGCACGAGTAGACATAAAGCGTCATTCAAATACTTCTAAGTATACTATAATATTCTTTCTAAATTTTCTGTGGTATTAGGACCGTAAATTTCTCCTTGCAAGTCATATTAATACCAAACTTTTATTCGTCATAATTTCTATGAAACAACGTATCGCATGTTTGAATGAGTTAAGTAGTTTTTATTCCAATTTACTTTTCAAGGTTGACCATTTATTTAATACTGTCTTTTGCCCAGTTCCTTGTATAAATACTAACTCGGAATGGCAATATGTAGTCGTTACACAATTTTATTTGCAAATGAAGATTGTTCAATGTTTTCCTTTAAGATGGTATAATGCATCTGGATGCAGATGTAAAATCGTTGTTAAAGAAGTTCGAAATAAGTAGGTATTCAAAAATTCAAAAGATGTGCACATGAGTTCCTGAAATTAAAGTTTTAATTTGTACCATTTGTCTCTAGTAAATCATTAAGCAGGTTTACAAAAATATTTTCGAGAAATTGATTAACTACATCAAGACGATATTTACCGCTAGTCATTAGGCGTTAAAATGTAAGGAATGGGCAGAATAATTATTCACGTGGTAATGTATCGCGATGTAATGCATCAAGATTGTAAATAAAATAAATTCTTGACTTTAGGGAAGTAATATAATACTAAAAGGTAAATATTATTTGACTTTCATTTAAACTTTTGTCACGGAACATAGTGGAGCAATATAAATATGTATTAATTTAATATAATACACTTTATTGGATTTCTAAAAATCAATAGTATTTCTCGTTCATCTGTTTCCTTGTAATTTTTTAAAATATATGCTTATTTTGAATTCTTGTTTGAAAAATTCACGTACTACTCCTTGATTTGATTCCAACTACCTACATTGGCAGGTATTAAATATTCCAAAGTTCATATATTCGATGTATTAGCATTCCAATTGTGGTTGTTACTCTATTCCCTTAATCGGCCCCCAACAGCTGTTTTTTGGGTGGTTGGAAAATGATAAGTAAATATTGTCTTTTCCATAGAGAATATGTAAACTGATTTTAGTAGCTGTAAATTCGAGAGTTGAATACGGTAATTAAAAAAGTTTTAGGCGACTGTTTAATGGAAGACCAATTATATATGTGTAGATAATTCTGGGGACGCTAATAATGTCTGAGACTCTAAGCGCACTATCACCGTAAGTTTATTTGTAAAAAGCTTGTAACTTTTCTAACTACGGTGGCATTTTAAGTTGATGAAAGTAACCCAGCATAACATTACCAGACTTGCCTAAATTCAACTATTTAACTACTTCTTCAATAACTTTGAAGATTATCTAATCTTAAAAGGCGTTTTGAAAATATTTATTTTTTTTTAAACAGGGAACCCTGATTTATTTGACCTATTGGAAAAAGAACTCACTCTAAAATCAGTATGTGAACTGCATTTTACCAAATGTGACTTACTGCCGAGTGGACGCCTAAAGAAATATGCTGTTCCTCGACTGGCTACTCCGGATAAAACACCGTTAAAAGAAATCCCTACAGTTGCAGACGCTTTTGAATTGAAACTAAATCCCCGAATATCACCAACGCGATCACATGATGTTTTTTCCGGGGAAAATAGCAAAAGTATGGAGCGCCATGGACACCAACTCCAACTAGTCCAATTAATGTGGGTATGACTGAAATTTCATTTTTAACACCAATAAGATCTCCAACTGTCATAGAATCCCCTGGTCTTGAAAGAATTTGGGGATATGAGAGTACACCAACCATATCCGAACATAATATATTGAAAACAAGAAAGGAAGCCAGAAAAGATAGCTACATAGTTAGGAAACTTAAGATGAAAATTGAAAGACAAAAACTCCATGATGGGTCGTTGTCACCAAATACTTTTAAGTCAAAGGAGGCAATGCTACCAACTACACTACAATACCATCACAAGAAGAAGCAGATATGGAAAAAGGACGAGCAGGAATTCGCCTTTGCATTATATTTCAAATCACCAGCAGCATATCGCTTTCTTTTGGAAAAATTAGTCCTACCTGCGGTGCGGACGGTACGGAACTGGATTCATCGATCATCAAAGTGCTTAGCCAGTGTCGATGACCTATTTTTTAAACGTTTGCAAATTAAGATAAATACACTGCCAGATGATAGCCGAGACTATGTACTATTATTTGATGAAATGGCACTAATGTCAAACTTACAATACTCGCCATCTTTGGATTTGATAGAGGGCTTTGTAGATATGGGCCACCTTGGAAGAAAGAGGAAACTGGGAAAATACGCAGGAGTTTTCTTGGTGAGAGGCCTCTATTCCCAATGGAAGATACCTGCAGCATACTTCATCTCTGAACGTGGAATTAACAGCGGAGATCTCAAGAAGGTTCTCATTTTGATTTGGCAGCGCCTTTATTCCATAGGTTTAAGACCAAGAGCGTTCACCTGTGATCAAGCGAGCGTGAATAGGAAGACAATAGTGCCGACCTTGGTGTTTGTCAATTGAGAAGCCATTCTCACAGGCTGACGATGAATAGGTTTTTGTTTTGTATGATATCCCTCACCTAGTTAAATCTCTCAGAAACAATTTTGAGTAGTGATTTTATTCTGAATGATAAAGTACTTTCTTTCGAAAATATTCGTCAAGTGTACGAAAGAGATACCTCCAGCACAACCACCAGAGCCTTTTGTAAGGTAACCCAAGCACATATATGTCCAAATCCCTTCCAATAAATGTATGTTAAGCTGGCAACACAGGTTTTCAGTTACTCTACAGCAGCAGCCATAATTACCCGTCATTCCACTGGAGAACTACATTTATCTTCTGATCTTCCCACTGCATACTTTTTGGAAACCGTCAATAATTTATTCGATGCACTTAATAGTAAACGTTTATATTCAGCTAATGTAAACAAAAGTGGCCTCTCGATTAATAATACATGTATCTTAAAAATAATAAATGAAGGAATCAAAATATTTAAGACACTAAAAAAAGTGAATAACAGTCGCCCCCCTTGCTTTGACGGATTTGTCTTGACAATGTCATCAGTTCTTGGTTTACTTACTGATTAAGGGAATGAATAAATTTTAACAGGTCGATTAAATCAAGACCCACTGGAAAATTTCTTCTCTGTCATCCGACAGAGAGGCGGGTTTAACAGGAACCCAACAGTAAAACCTTTCCGGGCTAGCTACAGGCAAGTGACTTTGCAAAACTTATTAAACCCCAAACTGGAAGCTACTCCATAGATGAGGACTCTATGGCTCAGTTAGAAGGCGAAGATAAGGTGGGAGATGATGGTGGGGGCAAATTCTGCATTACGAATTTCAATTAATGCATAGAAGATGACTATTTAGGTTCATCATCTCAAGATGAAGTTTTTGGCCTCCCGGCAAAGGAGCCTGAGACAGTGAGTCTCCAGCAGTGTTCTGAAACATATTTTCTAGGATATTAAGTAAAGATGCTCTTGGAGAAATCCAGGTGTTTCAAATGCAGGGACATATTTGTTGGTAAGCGATCCTTAACTGATAAAACTCAATTACTTATTCTCAATAAAACATTTCCAAATTTAAGGGATGGTAATTCGGGATTACTCTATCCTTCAGAAGAATTTTACAAAATAGGAAAAAAGGCGTTCAGGGTGTTCGAAGAGTGTTTTGAGGAAAATATGCACAACAGAAATATCATCAGCATATTATGGAAAAATGCCCTACGCAAGTTACACAAGTATGATAAGTGCATTACAGAAGGAGCCTGCTTCAACCATTTGCAATTCTCGGTAAAGTTGTTATTTGTGTGCATGACAAAAAAGGCTTGTAAATGGATGGTTTCACAGATGATGGAATCAAAACAGAATAGTAAGCTAAGAATATTAGGACATCATTAGCTTCGTTAATGACATTCAATGTTTTTCCCTGGCACACGTATTTCAGACAAAAATGAATTTTTAATATATTTAAATTATTATTTATACGATGCCATATGTTTTATGAAATTAAATGAATAATTATCAAAGCCAATGTGTCTTTTAATCTTGGTGGCAAAATGTTACCCCATTTTGACGTAAAATATTTGTTTCTTGATGAATAATTAAGTTTGACAATAAAGTTATTCTATGGTTAGGTACGTTTTCGCGAGACGAAAAACTATGCACATATTGCGGCCCAATTTCATTGGAATAAAATGAACCATGATGGCAAATAGACGACAGCTTTTCCCTTGCAACACAAAAGTGTACGGTAGGATTATCATCCGACTCTTCGACATCCGTTTCGAATTAGTAAAATCGCAATATACGAGGTGTGATAAAAAAAATAACGGGGATTTTATAAATTTCGCGGGCTTCATAATTCCGATTTCCAATAATTCCGAGTTACTGCCACATGGTCATATGATCAATAAGGAATACTACCTGGAAGTAATGCGCCATTTGCGTGAAGCAATCCGACAAAAACGCCCAGAATTATGGCAAAACAACTCGTGGAAATTGCACCACGACGATAATAATGCTCCCACTCACACCTCGCTGCTTATTCGTGATTTTTTGGTTAAAAAAACAAAGCGTATTTTTTCTCAGCCACCATATTCGCCGGACATGACCCCCTGTGACTTTTTTCTATTCCCGAGGCTGAAGAGAACCATGAAAGGACGACGTTTTGCCACCGTTGATGAGATAAAAACAGAATCGCTGAAGGAGCTGAACTCTATACCGAAAAGTGAGTTCCAAAAGTGTTTCAAATATTGGAAAAACCGCTGGCACAAGTGTATTATATCTAAGGGGGATTACTTTGAAGGGAACAAAAGGATATTGATTAATAAATAAATAATCTTTAAGAAAAACAAAAATTCCCGTTATTTTTTATCACACCTCGTATAGGTAGTGTATTAATGCAAAATTTAGAAAAGAGAAGTCATAAAGAAATGACAGAAATATGACTACACCAGATTTTATAATTCATTTACGATTCAGTGAATAACTTACAATAAATATAATAAGATCATAACCCTGTAGCTTCTAAATATCGTCTGAATAATTTTTTTTCCGAGTTCAAATTAAAAACAATATTGATTTCATGTTTCCATTAGTCTCACCCTCACGATTATATCTGTTCCGAAATTAAAATTCAAATGTTTGCACAGACGGCTTGACCGTAGCCTTCGCTCGGAGGCTACACCTCGACGGTCTTGACATGCGTTGCTATGTGTCGATTAATAAACAAACTGATACCGACAGTATCATTAGAACGTTATTTCAATGAAGCGACATTGAATTAAGTGTCCGTGTGCCGAAGTTGAAGCCGAGCTCGATTGTTCCAGCTTATACTGCTACTTCGATACACCTCTTCCATCTATCGGCCAAAATATAATTTAAAATGTTATATCCGAATCTCCCTATCTCGTTGCCACTCTATATATACTTACTCTATGGTAGTATACTACTGTCCAACACGTTTAAAAAAATGCAATGCCGTCAATTAGCCATGAATAGTACTTCGAAATTTAGAAATTATTTCAAATGATAGCTCCTGGATTAGATCTTTGAAAAAAAAACTTATAGCACGACGTAACTAGCAGTACACGAGAACATAGGACAGTGAATAAAAAGTTGCAAATAAAATTTCGGGGAAATAAAAAATTAACCACGGTTGAAGTTACCGATAGCATCCATAACATTTTTATGGAAGTAAAATAAAAACAAACAAAAAATACTGCTCATCGAAAAATGACTAATCTCATATGCTTACGCTAAAAAACATAAGAGTATTAATTTCAACGACAAAATGTACACATCGCAAGAAAAAAAGGGAGAAAATTACTCCAATGGTATTCGATTACACAAAAACAATCTTTTAGTTTGGAGAAAATACTGTGAAAATAGTTATTTCAAAAAAGAGTGAATGATTTGAAGGGACACTGGGGTGAGATTGAATAATCATCTGAAATGGAGGCAAATCAGTTACATCAACGAAATTTAGAGGCGTGATAAAACACGAAATAATGCGTTCGACTGCTTAACACATTTAAAAAATAAAATTATGAAAAGCTGCCCATAATATTCAACATTTTGAAACACGATAGTTAAAGGACAATTAAAAAATATTTTAAATTAAACCTAGCAATTAATCATCAGATATATACTATGACTTGCTGCTCACGAACAAGGGAAGTTGATCACAATATTTCTATCGATTAACTTTTCAAGGAAGAATAAAACGAAAAGGCACGGTTAGGTGTGTCCCCCCCACCCCCCCGCCCTTCCCTCCCCCCCCCCCGGTCGTTCCTGTAGTCTTTGAAATAAAAAGAGTCGGAGGAAATTCCACAAAGCAGAAAAAATGGATAATATAGAGAGATTAAGAATAGCGATGTGTAGGAGGGATATCCAATACGCCTCCATCATTCCCATCATTACTTCGGGAGTTTCAAGAGAATCCTTATCTCTTCGACAAGCGTCATCTTAACTCTAATTATATAACCCCTACCAAGAAGGGTCATTTCATTACACAGTTTGAATAATAGGCCGTGGAGGGCTCAAAGTAAAAAATATATTAGGTTATTTTTGGGAGATAGGACTAATGACTACCAAAATTAGACGCAAGAAAATTACTCAAAACTGTGAAAACGCCGGGAAGATGCCTAACCTTGATACCTGCTATCAAACTGAAGAGCTAAATATACAGTCCCCTCACCCCGCGTACTGCAGGCCTACAGATAGTGATTCTTGATCCATTCCCTCGCAAACAAATGCCAATTAAAATGTCCGAATAGCAACATAAGTGATCCGCAATTAAATCAGCACATAAATTTACTTTCGAAAAAAAATGCATTTCATAATTTCTTAGATTTACAAGTGGTCACCAGGCCTTTACCAAAGATTTACCTTATAGTCATCTACATGCTATTTAAGCCACCATAGCTAATTCCTATTGGTATTATAATTTAGGGAAAAAACTTATTTTACCAACAAAAAGCTAATTTTTATGAGCCAACTTCTAATTTATATCTCTCTGAATGGAACTGAAATGTCGACGAATTGAGGAACGTTTCCTTCAGCAGCTTTTAAGAAGTGAAACCCCGCCACAGAAATGGCTGAATTTCGACAATATGATACATATATTCACACGAGGAATTTCATTCATGTTCGCAGCATTTTGATGTAATCACTAAACACGCCTCTATAATTACTACTCATACTAAGTGCTCCTACAACAATTACCCCATTCACCATCATTGGGTATGCTAGCAGGTGATCGGTAAAGCCCGTTTCACACGATACTTGATTCTGGCTAACAAGCAAGATAGCCTCGCTGGGTTACTTGATTTCGTAATTGAAGCGGTACTAGTTTGCTGCTAGCTCCCAGTAGGGACCTAGCATCCGTCGAACAATCACGTTAGCTTTTACAATCGCAGTGCGAGCTTCACTTTTTTTAATCAGCTCCTCACTTTATCCCGGGTGTTACGCACTCTTTGGCTGAGAAAATGTGCGATGAAAATGTCTCGACAATCCCTGCTACTATTGCAGCAGCCAAAAGTCGCCTTCTTTCGTGGTAATTGTCCATTTTCTTTTAACAGTTCGCAACAGTGGATGACAGTACCGCTTCATCGCAAGCACAATTTCAATGATCGTGTGAAACCTTCTATCACGGTTTCTATCATACTGGGTTCCGTCCTCAGTATCAAGTACCAGCTAGCATACTACTACTTTTTTGTTAGTAGGTCTTGTGCTGGATCAAGTATCTTGTGAAACAGGGTTAAGCTTTTGAACAGTAGGTACTTATTCTATCTTCCCTATTTCTGGGACATCTTTTCACTTTCCCTCCAAAAACTTGCTCGCCTTCAGGTCTCTCTAGTTCCTCATACCTTCTGCCTCTCCTCATGTTTTCTAAAATTCCTCTCCTCTTTCCTCCACCCCCGGGCTTCGTCAACGTCCCCCCCTTTATCACCCTCTTCAACGTTCCCTCACCTTTCAGCAAGTCCTATATCCATCTCTTTTGCCCCCTCCGAATCTCCACAATCAACTTCCTTTCCTCTCCCACCATATCCAACACTTCCTCGTTCGTATTCCTCGCTAGCCACTTCACTCTTCCATTTTTCTCCAAACCAATATCTCAAGTACCTCCAATCAAAGTAGGTACATCCTCTCGTCGCAATGGCTGTTTCCGACAGACACAGCCCCAAGATCCATGTAGACGAAGCAAAATCTAAGTCATAAAAACCGTATTTATCGTGAAGCAACAAAAAAATAAGCAATTAGTTCTGTGAAGGAGTACGTCTCACCATCCATTTCATTAGAGATACAAATGAATTTCCGTCAGACTCCAACGATTCGAATATGTTCAAACGAACAATTATGGAAACAACATTTAATCAGAATCTAAGTACGGCAATACAATGGGAACCTAATTCTCTGAAGGACGTAACCTAATCAGCGAGAGGAAATAAAAACTCAAGACGGGAAATTATGCGCTCAAGGTGATATTTGCATTACTGCATTCTCCCACGAGTGCATCATGCGGTAAACACACGGAGTGGCTGCGGACCCAAGGAAGAAAGCCGTGACCCCACGGGGGCCCGACTAATAACCCCGGTTCCCAAGCCTGATCAACGGCACCTTTACCGACTCGATGCCCCGAGGGAGAGAAGTGTGCCCACAAAATAAAAGGATCCGCAACAATCAAACTCATCAACGCCGGCAATGGCTCCCGCCCCTTGATCGGTGGGGGAGGGCTTCCGCCTTACGCCCCCGCCTTATGCTCCCCCTCGACCCGAGTCGGAGGCACGCTCCGCCGCCAAACGCTGCCCCTCCACTCGCTTGAGGGAAAGGGGACGGTGTGGAGCTGAGGAGGGGAAATTCTGGGGAAAGAAGGAGACTTCCGAGGAGGGATAGGATCGCTCAGGGAAGACGAGCAGAGGAGGAGACGCTCTTGCTCGCTAGGAGGTAACCTACCCGCTTCCTTCCCCCATCCAAGAGATAGGCGGTAGCTTGTTTCTTACGAGCCGCCACTCCGCCGCCTCCCAACTCTCCTTACACCCCACACAACTAGGGAGAGGCCCTTGTGTGGGGGGAGAGAGGCGTGATTGATGGCAGTCGCGTGTGCCTCAGCCAGTCCCCTCAGCCAGGCATCTCCTGCCCCGAAATCTTTCCCCCCACCTCTCCCCCTCAAACTTCCTCCTCTTCCCGCCCCATTAACTCTTCTCCCCACCATCCTCACGCACGCACACAAGCTCCTCTTTCCAACTCACTAAGCATCTTCGAAACACGCGCGGGCGCAAACAACTCCCAGAGACAGCCCCGCCGTGATAATCGCCTTCAGTCCGAATGCTTGCGCACGGTCGGTCGCTCGCCCACCTCCCCGCGCGTCACATCGACGGGGATGCGAGCGCAGAAGAAACGATGATTTCTCCGGCATTGCACACTTAAACAGCTTCCTACGTTGGCGAAGAATTCATACATACATCCCGTTTTCAGCCATATATAGGGGGATAAAACTAAGGAGCCCCCTATGTCGTTTTATAGGATTATAAGATTAACAAATAAAGTTGGAGCGAAGGCCTCCGCAGTGGCTTGAAGAACTGGATCCCATTTTTCAGGTTCAACAGCGTGCGACAGCGTTATGTTGACAAAAGGTCTTCAGGTCGAACTGGAGATGACTCCAGTTCGACCTGAAGACGCCTCCAGTAACTGAGGAGAAAACGTTTGTCAACATAACGCTGCCGCACGCAGTTTAACCTGAAAAATGGGATCCAGTTCATTAACAAATGAAGCTTACGGTTTTCCGACCAATCCTCAAGGTGAAGGCGGTACCGGAGGAAGGAACGCTGAAAGTGAAGTGGCTGGACTTCTCGGTTTCCTTCTAACAATAAGCTTCCTTTTGATAAAAAAGATGTGTAATACCTGACACGCCGTTCCATTCCGAAGAAGGTAAAGTCAAAGAGCTTACTAATTGGAGACCAAGGAAACTGGCTGATTTGATATTTTCTTTTCCATACTTCCTCATATGCCGGCCTCGGTAACGGCGGAGAAACGTCCTAGCCTGCAAACCCGAAGGTCGCGGGTTCGAGTCCCACCTGGGTGGGTTTCCTCCACTCAGGGAATGGAAGTTAATGTGCTGCGTATGAGTCAAATGTAAGAAAGGTCTGAAATCCTAATTTCGCTCGAAAATAAAATCGTCATTATTATTATTATTGCATTCGTCTTTCGCTTATGTTACACTCACGCATTGTCTCGACACGCTCTCATGTTCTTGAGACACCAATTATTCAAATTTCAACAGAAGACGCAAGTCATTTCAACAGAATAAATATATAGTAGACCGTTAAAAGTTGAATACCATGCCCTCGTATACCTACTATGTCACAGCATACATCTCAACATATCCCAGGCATGGCAGTCACTAAGATCACAAATCAAACAAATACTTTCATCTGAGCTTTCCTGAAAGCTCAGAAGAGATTCATCAAGGATTCAATTCACTATTAGTGCAACAGATATGCAACGGTTTCACAAGTGATGTACAGCAAAAACAGGAAAAGATATTTCACTGTGCGCCTATTTGAAGTAAAAGTTAAGCAACGAGATTAGAATTGATAGGCAGATAAAATTGGCAAAAGAGGTCTTAGACCATGCTAAATATTACAAATTCCATTTAAATTATTCGTACATGTGAACACTTGCATGATTTGCTTCGTTAAGCATGCTCTCGGAGTGGCATAGCATTAGGGCAGGCCACATAGATACTTTTTAAGCAACTACATCCCACATCGTAATCCTACCACTCAAACATTTCCCTCACTAGCCCTTATACTTAATACATTTCCCAAAGAAGATCAAACGTTTTCATTCCCAACTTCTTCAGTTTTCGAAATAGAGTTATCATGGCTAAGTCATCATTATTAAAAAACTAGTGGACTGCTTCTCCATCATAGTTCTCTAAATATTTTTGTGCGTAACCCAGGATTTAAATTTACAAATCAGGAGTATTCATGAAAAAGGTTCTAGGAAATTAATTTTAACTCCCACGCACTTGATGAAATCTAGAGATTCTTGATCTTTTGGGAAATATTTGAGTTTCGATCTCCCTTCAATGTTATCACAATATATAATCATCAAACTCGACCCCCACAGATATGACCGCTATCAAGATTAAGTTCAGGAGTACAAAGCAAAGATTACAACTCACTATATTCTCAAGGAAAATTACAAGTATTCTACACAACATGAGAAAGAAATCCACATTACGATTCCTAATCACATAAGGCGAACTAACATGAAATAACTGAGAGATCTTGGATTCATTACTTCAATTTATAGAAGACAAAACTTGGGAACACGAGTACGACACGACGTAATACGTTGACTCCCGACGCCCAGAGAAACTACGCGAGCTTGTGTTTTGTCACAGTTAATAATGTTCCGACAACTTCTCCGGGGTATGAAATGAAAACAATTCGTTCCAAGAATCAAGGACACGACAAAGCCAAAGTCTTATTGCTTTCCAAAATTATCCCAGCAACAACTAGATCCTCTTAAAAGTCACTCACGAAAAGTGATCACACACCAATTTTTCAGGAAAAAGCTAAATCTTCACCATGTAGCAGTAACGCAGCACCTCGCCTGAACATGAAGTGGCTCATGAAGCAGTTTTCTGCTGATAGTATTGTTGACAGACCATCACTTTCAACTTCCTGCATAGGTAAGCCTTGGTAGGTCAGCTTTGATTAAAAATAATGAAATCGTTATCCATCACAACCAAATCCCGGAAATTGGGAGCCACCATTTCTCAGCGAAGTGCTGGATACGGTGGGAGGACGAAAGGAGATTGGTGGCAGAGTTGCGGAGAAGGCAGCCTAAGCGGCAAGAGGACGTATAGAGAGGGGACAAAATACTGAAGGTGGTAATGGAGGGGAGAATGTTTGGTGTACGCGCAGGAAGAAGATTGAGAATTTAGAAGATTTTTAATTTTTCCAGTTACCTCAACACAACAGGTTATTGTCCTTGAGGTATACTAAATTCATGTAATTTACTATTTCCATTTATTGCATTAATGTCGTTATAGTGTATTTATTGTGTTAGTAAATTACTGAATAAATAAATCAAAAACATAAGGAAAGGACAAGAGGAGTCGGGAAGTATTTTGAGCCTAAGGCTTAAATGTCGGACTTATAGGCGTAGGTATGTACGTTTCAGCATGTCTCGAAGTTCATGTGAACAGCCCATAAAACCAATTAACCGGTAGAATAGCACACTGAGTCCTTATCGCAGGGACTAAATTTGACCTGCACAGTCCCTTTACTTAAAGTACAAAAATCGAGGAGCGCTCCTTGATCATACTTCAGAAACATTTATGTCATTCTCGGTGGCTTCCACACTCGAGAAGTTACGATGTGAATTAAGCGTACACTTCCCGGGGAAAATTAATAAGAGGAAAACTACAGTTGACTCTATGGTCGGATTATTTCGAAAACCATGACAGGCAGCTTTTACAAAATATTTACCAAGCAACTACAACTACGACAGAAAAAAATATTCGCACTCGATGGGAATATCCATTCCTACGTCTTTCCCTTTATTTGAGAATGATACAAGAGTTGCTGGAGAAGGTCAGCAGAGCAGTATCTGCTATAGATAACGTAGAGAGTAAATTTGTCCAGTCATTCATAAATGAAAGTATCTATCAATTTTCACGGAAAACTTAAACCTGAATTTTCCATTTCCAGTGCGAGAACAGTTGGACCGAATGAGCAGAGAGTAAAAAAGGAAATTTTTTTGTAAGAATTAATCTGCTGTAACTACGGCTACAAGCATACCAACGATCACTCAAAACGATGATTGTTGCAAAAAATATCAAAAGTCACTTACTTCGTTCGCCATTCAATTATGTGTGAATTACTCTAATTTTTTATATTTCTATGGATGACCTTCTATAAATAAAGTTTTAAAACAGATTAATAACTACTGATGTCTTTAAACATATCTCCGCGAAATGTGGATACGCATTGAAAGAGTTTAACCCTGAATTTGAGGATTAATTTACCATCAGAATATGGATTTTAAAAAATGACCTCAATGACATAATCAGCTCTAGAAAAGCTCAATACAGAAATTCAATCTCAAATGGATATCAATACAATACTGAAAAGCTTACCTTTTGATTAAGTCCGGCTGAAAAGGATGTTTTCTCTTCAAATTTACAAATCGATGATTTGACTCCCAGCCTCTGCACGTTTGAGATTTAGTGCATCGAGTCATTCGTCGTCTGGAATAGTCAATCATCGTCCATCTTGTCGTTCCTAAGTCTGGCATAAATACTGATTCAAATTCCTAACAAAACGAAAAAAAAATACCTTCCATGTTCAAGTCAGTAAATTATGTCCATTAGATGGTTCCAACTCAACTTGATTAACTAGGAAAGAGTAAAAAGAAAATTCTAACTAAAAAGATACTAGCAAACGGCATTCTTGTTCTATTTAAATACAAAATGTTCCTAAATACAGAAAATACATGCATGCATACTTTACAATCAAATAATACGAGTAACAAGTCGAAATTACATTAGCTACAGAGGAGAGACGTAAGGAACTGATGTCTGGTAATAGTTATTCAGATAAAAATACCAACATTTTCAGAAATTGATGATGTGCTTTAATAAAGCGTCTCTCGCACAGGATGGCTAATTAAAACGAAGATAAGAAAATCTCTGGACTAGATGTTGTCAGAGTAAAATCCTCGCCGGCTAATCCAGGAGTCGCGGGTTCTTGTCGCCTCTTGGTGGATTCTTCACCATCCACATCAAGTACGATCGTCATATGTCATTTAAAGATGTGGTCTAAAGTCGCTTGCTTCTAGCGTCACTTTATGGAAATCCTTTACCATTAAATCACATAAATATTATTGGATCCACATAAATTCAAAGAGTGTATCCAAATGAATTGAGCTGAACACATTGCTCAGTAAGATAATCAATTATTGATCCAAGAGCTGACGGGTGGATAACCACCAAATAGCTACACAAAAAGTGATACAATGACGTGTTCCAAATATTTCGAACCCATTGCGGCAGAGACAGAGAGAGAGGTGTAATTTAAAAAAGTTACAATACTTCTGTTAATGATAAAAAAAATTTCCTCTGAAAGAGTTCTAATGTGTGGAAACCTTTCGAAGTTCCCAAACGAAGAAATTTCAATAAACGTATGACTAGAACTATATTTCTTCCATTATAGAATCTCAAACTTTTCATTTTTTTTCCAGTGCGAGTTGAAGACACGACCTGCTACAGAAACGATGCATACCTAAAGTTACTGAACCTCACAGCAAGACATCCCAGGAGCTATTTTCTGATTTCACAATAGGAAATAATGTTCAGCAGCTGTCTAAAACAAAATAGAGTGTCATGAAATTTCACTGTTAGGTCAGTAGCTTAATTGAATACACGTATTAAGTTCTGAAACCTTTGAGAAAATAACAACATTGAAAACGACTCCTATCCTCTATCTAGCACCGCGGCAGAGAAAGGGTGAAGATGAGACTTGAGGACGAAGGAGATACAAAAGGTAAGAGGAGCCTTTTGATAGACCTCACGGCGGCCAAGGAATGAGCAAAGATTACCCCGTAAGGCGGAAGTTTGGTTGGGAACAGTCTGAAAACCTACCAAACAGCAGGTAGATTAAAAAGTGAGGATGATTTGTTCACAGCTTCTCTGCGGGAAATATCACTTCCTAGGTTGTACCCCAGTGATACGTAAAATTATGCCTTTTAATACGTTTCATATGCTTTTTATGCCTAATTATAACAAAATGGCCGACCGGGATAGCAGAAAAAGAGACGGACGAAGTGCCAGCCATCTTTCATTGAGATCTCATCGCCATCGCTTTTCAGCAATTTAGCGAGTCCCTTTCATTCTTCTCCACCATCTGACACCCTTCGTCTTTTGATTGTTTGCCACCATTGACCTCCTACTTGCGCTTCAATTTTGACTTCCATTATTCCCTAAAGACCTTTCTCCATCAAACTAAACCTCCTAGAGAAAATTTCAATCCACCTTTCCGCAAAGGAACGGAAAATGGTGAACTAAATGCAGACCATGCACACACACACAATCGTTTCATTTAAATAACCATATTTATTTAACGATATTTATTCGTTATTTTGTATGCACTCGTTCGCATATGCCAAAACATTCGTATTATCTCCAAAGCTGTTCCCATCGGTCCCCACCTTTTAACAATCGCGTTACGTTCTGTACGATTTCAATTTGCCTCAGTCAATCAATTCTTTTGCCCTCAAACATTTTCTGTAGTGAGGTTGTCAAATAAATTCCTGTCAATGTCCCTTTCTCATTTTCACAAAAATCACCCAATCATAATTCTTTTTTGGACCCGAGAAAACCCACGAAGATGAAGCACATTCTACACATGTTGTAAATAAAAATTTTACACTTCCAATATTTAACAGGGTGTCTAACGAAAATCTAGTACAAAGCTCAAGGATATTTCAACGTTTTCAAGGATAAAAAAGAACACTTTTCAAGGATATTTCAAAATAAATATGAGCAATATTCGAACACAAATTATAATTTCTATTAGTTATTAAATAAATGAGTGCTTTTTAAAACAATGAAAAATTATTTAAAATAGTTTTTACATTTGTATTAATTTATAAGGCTCTTTTTCAAGAATATCTGCTTCTTCCTTCGCAATTTCCAAAATTCTTCTTATTCGTAATTCTTCTATTTAATATAAAGTTTGTATTTTTAATTTTTTTTATTTTGATTGTTTCTGCAAATGCTCCTTTTTTATTTTTGGAAGCACTTATGAAAGATTTGATCATTTCTTTGCATATTTGAACATTACAAATTCCCCCTGCTGCATTTATAACATCATGAATACAGCGCTGAGCAATCAAGCTATCTTCTTGTAAATTTAAAACTAAAAATTGTTTATCAAACGAAAAACTTCTCTCAACTGCCGTATTGGCATGAAATAAAAATAGTAATCGACATGTTTTTAAAAGCATCTCATTCTTTTTCGTCTCAAAGCAAATGAATTAAAAATGCGTCAAGTCTGTCTTTTTTTATACCAAATTTTCTTAATTGTTTTCAATGAATCTGAAGACATAAAACAGTTATACATATTCTTTTTTAACACGATCAGCATCAGTTGCTTTCATATTATATTAATCAACCAAATAGCTGAGTGCAGCATCTACTCGTTGTTTTGCAATACTTTCTAATTCCATCACATACGGTGAAAAACAACTTGCACCACACAATAGTGAGGATGAAAGAGGAGACTTTAATTTCAGTTTTTGAAGTACATATATGTAAAATAAACTTTTGGCATTCAATATAAATTGCAATATCTCTAAAGCTTGAACACCTTTCAACTTATATGCAATCGCAGAAGCTCCAAATCCAATATCAACAGAGTCTACAGGACATAAAATTTCTTTATCTGTTAAATCAATATTTAAAATATCAGGTACGGATTTAACATTTGCCATTACTTCGACTAAATAATTCTATTCATCAAACTCTTAAATAAATTGAATAAGTCATTTCTCATAAAGGGTAGCATAGGGCGGTCTGTTTGATACCAACCCAAAAATGGCTCTTTGTCTACAATCACTGAAATAAAGCTTTAAAAAATATAAAATTAAGCTTTACTTTTAAAAATTTATCATTTACGAGTTTTTTCCGTAATTTTCTGACTTAATAAAATGGCGACTCATCTGATGGCTTAGTTCATATCTTCTGCCGATGCTTATATTATACTCTATGCTTATTGTGGTATATCTACTTGTTGTATAAATGATGTTCAATACCTAACGCTCCGCTATATGTTGGGAGTTACCCAGTAAACCTTACAGATGTTTGGTGGGGATTCACGGTTCGATCTCAGCGCCCGTCGACTTGACACGTACGTATGCTTATGGAGGTCTTATTGCAGACAAAAGGCCAGGTTCAACTGCAGGACCACTGTATGGATATACAATTACACGGGCGAAATATAGCCGCGCAGAGCCTATACCTAATCCGCAATAATGACCAATGTATAATAACATACATTGTAATACTCACTATACAGTATTTAGACACTCGTTTCGTGGGCTCGGTATTCATGCATGTGATTGGTACTGCGATCTAAAGTCTTAAGCAAATAAGTTTGAGATTTTCATATCATATAATTGTTTGTATAATTTTATGCCACTCTCTAGACTGTGTGACTATATATTTAACTCATGCATTTAAAATTGATTTTTCATATTTCGGTGATCGGAATATATAATTTCAAGGATGCTTAGAGATTTTCAAGGAAAATTCAGAAAAATGGCCTTTTTTCAAGGAGTTTAAGGATACAAAAAAAATCAAAGGCAATTCAAGGTTTTCAAGGACCGTTAGACACCCTGTTTAAAAACATAAGCTTTAAATATTAGAAGCGTAAAATTGTTATTTACAGTTTCTTTGGTATTGTATTTAAGGAGTACTGGTAAAAGTAACGGAAAACGGTGCTTATATTAAAAATGTAAGAGTAAGTAGTCGTTGAAGAGTGTATGATAAAACGAAGGACTGAAATCAATTGGCAAGGGAGAATTCCATCTTCTTTCATCCGGATAGGCTCACTAGTCCGCTGTCTCAACGTTTACTTGCATGTCTGAAGGCCCTGAACCTTCAACTCACTCCGAAGCTAAGTGCTTACGCCATCAACTAAGGAAGCAACGGAGATGGGCTACACTTAAGGTAGTTTTAGCGAGATATCACTACGTATAGAATTCAATGAATTTTGCATCACTAAAAAAATCTCATCTTCTTAATGCACCAAAATATCAGCCACTAAACACACAACTTTTCGATACATTTGCCAAAAAATAGAAGCAGTTTTCCATAAATATGGCAAGGCTTTGCGCTCCAGAGAGACCTTATTTTACAAATCAGGAGGTTCTGACGCACATATCGCGTCATTAGTAACGACGAGTAGTTCATTCGTTTTCTCAATTATTTAGAAAAGTTATTTATAACTCACCTCGTTACGTTTTATTAAAAATCAACAAAACAAATACGGATTGAAGAGCTTTTTCAGTGTACAGCGTGAAATAACGAAGTTAAAACTTCACATATGTGTATTTGGTTAATTAGTGACAAGTTCAGCCATACATAAAAACCAAATCTGAGCGTCATTAATATTTCTATATTTACTTCAATGTTACCTACAACGATTTATGCACATAAATAAAATAAGAATATGGTCTCTATATAAAAATCTCGCTTGAGCTACCTTAACCTACAACATTGCACGTCTTTCCCCAACCAGAAACCACCAGCTGTTTCCCCTTCAATCCCCGAAGTGGCGAGACATCCGACGACTTCTCCTTGGCCTATCCCCGCCTCCTCTCCCGATTCCACAATCCCATCTCCCAACCCACACTCAACCAACACAAACCAGAGGTCCTCCTCCGCTTCCCTCCCTCTTTCCCACATTCTTCCCTCATCTCCTTCATACCTTCACCAACCGAGAGAACCCGCTACTCCCGCTGGCCCAGGGCGACAGTACACCCCTCAACCTCCATACTCAACACCCACCCCCTCCTTACGAGCGCAGGCAGCTGCTCACCTCCATCAGCCACATCACATTGCCGAACTAACTGCCCCCAGCGCACTCTACCGCATCCCATAACCGGAACCACTCCGCATCGCTTCCACGCGGCCACATAGACCGCTGTCCGCATAACTAGCTCCTGACCGAGTCACGAAATATGAGCTAAGTCCACCTGTATTTCCCAATAAAGCCCGATTGCTCTATCACAGTGATTCCCAACCCCTTCACGTTTGCGGCACTCTACACACTGAGGTTACAATGTTGGGGCACCCTTCTTGGATTTTTTTTCTTTAAAAAATATTAATTACAGTGGAATATGCATCAGGAAAACTTTAACTTCACATTTAAATCAATACTTCCTCAATTTTATTTTTGTTATTTAAGTAAGGTAAAAGTAAAATCACCAACCATCATATGATATGGTATAGTATAGGTAGGTATATTATATAACTAGAGTCAGGTTGGAAGAAGTTCTTCGATCAATGTCACCATCTGTCGGGAGTGAGCATAATCAATTCACGCGTTGGTCATACTAAACATTTTTTGTTTTCGCACAATAATCTCGCGGCACCCCTAGCTGTATTCCTGGCACCCTATAGTGCCACGGCACACCGGTTGGGAACCACTGCTCTAGCATAACGCGAAGGGGGAAATAACCAAAATGATCACATACGTCAACAACTATCACAAAGGTAATTGAGCCTCAACAAAATAAAAACAGAGGTAGAATTAAGGGTGTTAAAGTACTCAATAAGAACAAGGGTATCCAAAATACGGCCCGCGGGCCACATCTGGCACGCAAAATGATTTTATCCGGCCCGCAGAAGAATTATGCGGAAATAGGCCGCATAATTTTGGCTTGGATGGTCGCTTCTTGTAAGCAATTAGCGTTTCAAATTTTAAATCTAAGTTCAATATGATTTTAAAAGAAAAAAACACAGTAACATCATTCATATCCATGGTTTTGTGATGAAAATGTGAGAATTTTCTGGTAGTGTTCGTCGTCATCAATATGCGATCATTTAAATTCACATGCTCTGTAATTAGTTAATACAATTTTCCTCGAGTTTCCTATTTTGTTTACAACGGCCTGCTGAAAAGTGTTCAAGTGGCCATTGTGGCCCTCGGTACGATACATTTGGAGACCCCTGAATTATAAGATTGTCAAACTTCATATGAAAATTTTAAATGTTAGTAAAGTTTATGATAAACTCTTTCAAATGAAGTTTATTTAAATTTTTAAAATGTAAATAACAAGATAATCGCCCTTACATTGAGATTCTTATTTGTATAGTGATCACCTCTCTGTTTCCACAAATGACATGACACGGCTGGCGAAGCCGAAAACCCGACCGAATTAACGAAGCTAAAACGTAGCGACAGGAAACTAAACGGTTTGGTGAACAACTCTAGCAGCTCTGTTAATCTGATAAGATATCCTACCTACTGTCGACAGGCAGGATGATAGAAAATATTGAAACAATTTGACACAAACTCTTAACGCGGAAAAAAACTTTCGATTACAAGTGACGTCACAAACTTGACGACAATTGGAGAAGCCGGCTTGTTTCTGTCGCCAGCATCCAATGGATCCAAATCACGAAATCCCTATTCCTACGTGCAGGATTCGGTATAGCGATACACTAGCCGATACCAACCAACACAGGATTTCGTCACCGGCAGCATCAAGCACCTGGGAGAAATCGACCGAGTTGAAAAGACGTTTCAATCAACGCGATACGTGACGATCGCTTTTTCATGCATGCATGAAAAAAACAAAAAAGCCCACGGAGAGCGGCAGCATCGCTGCAGTAGGTCGCTCATTTGATTTACGGCTTAGATGAAGAACACCCAGAGGCTTATGCAACTATATTCGGTCAAAGATCCGACTAAGACTTCCTCCGACACTCCACAATCATATATTGACCCGAATACAATCAGTGTGATACCAATTCAACGCGGAACACGAATCAATTACACTCGTCACCGACGGAATAAGTTTTTTTTTACTTATGTAATAAGTTTCCGAAACACCGACATAAAATGAATCCACAAAAAGGGAGGAATCAGGCGAGATGTTGTGGAATATGAACATAATAAGAACTAAGACGATGCAATTTTCCACAGTTAAAATTTTTAATCGACCCGGGTTTCGATGCACTGCATCATCATCAGGTGGTCCTGCATTATCATCATCTTATTAAAATGAATCCGTTTGAACTGCTAAGCAAACGTGATTACTGGCTCCAATAACAGCACCACTCATTACATATTAGCAACATAACTGAAACAACTGAATTACACAATAAAACGCAAATTCAAATAATAAATACGACATTAAAACCTGAGTATAAAACAACTCGGGTGCGGGAAAAATTAGTGAAGGATGAGAACCCTGGCATCTTTGACTATCATGAATAAAATAAAATCAGTTCATAGGATCCATCCAAAATAACCTTATGATCTAAGCAAAAATACTAGCATTAAGTTGACACCCACAAATTATCTCAAAAAGTAGCATCATCACAAGGAGCTGGATTCACCCTGTCAACCCCATGAAACCAGTTTTTTCCAATTTACAAGAATCAATGGGTGGGCTTGTCCAGTGGCTGCCTGTTTGATAACATCATAACAACAAAAGACTAAATGTCATGGTATGTAAAAGATGGCTCTAAAAAAAGAAAAACTACTTCGGGAAAATCACCAGCATGCTTCCCTTTAATATACGATTCTTCTGGCTAACAATGTAATGTCCACTTCAGAAGATGGCACATAAAATAGCAAATTTTCGGACTGCCAAATTATCACCTGAAATATAACACAAGTGACGGAGGGCATCAATACTCGTTTTCTGAAGACTAGCCACAAAGTTTACAAGTGCGTAAAACAGCAAGCAGACAAAATAATGCTATCAACACTGAAATATCAAATAACAAGGAAGTAGGCAGAGACGTCTTCACCATTGGCAAATAACCAAATAATAATGATTTCGTTTCGTCAAGCATTAAAGGGTATAATAGTGAATAACTTCAACTTCAGTGATTATTCTGGCAAAACATCAACACAATAAAATTATAAGTGATTCCCTCTCTGGCCAAAGACAAGTCACCAGACAAAATTCGCGTCAATCGCAAGGTCCCATCAGCTATGCACACGAACTAAGCTTTAGAAATTGCACATGTTTGAACTAGGTGCCCCTCAAAAGATAGAGCTGACAAATAAAAACAAATATTTTGTACATCCTCAAGTCGACAAATACGTGGTGTTTATGGTATAGGCCACCTAGAAAATTACGAAAACAGCTTTGTGAAGCATCGATAAAGCTCGCGACTCTCCAGGTACTTCATAAACATGTGGAAAATCTACATCAGGCAGGAAATTGTTCGAACCGGAGAGTAAAATGAGAACGGAACTCCACTCCTCACGTCATCTAAACAACCTAGATATTCACAGCAAAACACCAATGCCTAGGTTCCCAAAAAACTAAGTCCGTAACAGGTATTTTGCCAACTATAGGTGAAGGCGCGAGCTCAAGAAAATATGCGTAACACCACACCCTAATTTAAACCATCTGCTTCGATAAAAAACACCTCTACGAGTAGATATCATTTTGACGAAGCACGTGGAGTGATAAACCAAAATAAAGATGATTATTGGCCAGTGACCCAACGATTCAACAGAGATATTATTTCCGCGAACTATTTTTTGTAATATTTAAAACATGTCAATTCAGTTCTATAATAAGTAAACGTTATCATCATGAAAAGAGCATTATTTACCAGACGATTTGCTTCATCAAAAATCACGTCTTTATAATGTATCATGGGATTTTTTTCAACGTAATAAAACAAGGGATTAATCGCTTAAGAGTTTAATAATATACCATTTGCGAGCACAGCAATTATCATGGAAAGGGCTCATGCTAACAGGCTCCCGAGTATAGATAAAAACACAATGCAAAAATCGAAGAGGAAAAAAAGTCCCCGCGACAAATTCATTAAATTGATTGTGAAAAAAAACACTAACAATAGCTCAAACATTGTTACAACATATCTAGATTCTAATTTTTTGAAGGAAATATTTTAATTTCAGTTGTTTTGCGCATACTATAATGACAATGAATAAATATCGATATTGAAAAATAAATTTTATAAATATTTATAGTTAAGTGGCACGTAATGTTAATAAAATGCTACAAATTTGATGAATAAAAATTGAAAAACGTGAGCTCCATTTAGCAAGTCAAAACATATACGCTGACGTGTCCCTTTTCTCCAGACGTTACAGTCTCATTCAAGGTCTCATCAACCCTCTGAAAGACGATATTCGCGGACGTATTGTAGTCGGAAGAACACGCAGGGCCACATAATGTCACCCAATCGACTTCTCCGCCAATGGACGCAACACGCAGAGCTGTGAGAAAAAAAATAAAAAATCTGCACGAGGGAGGAAACACCACTCACCCTTATGCTCTGGACAGGGAGGCGGAGTCCCGCGGAAGCTCGGACCAGTCCCGCGAAACACCGAAACGCAGCGGAGGGTGGGATGAGGTCAGGGTGCCCGCTCAGAAATAGCACGAACAAAAACAGGGCACGAGCGCTCGTGGGGACGAGGGAGAGAGACCACGGGGTGGAAAGGGTGTTATCACACGATTTTTTCCCACGCGCTCAAGAAGAGGAGACTGGAACCGCATACACCACAGGCAACAAACTACACACTTTGGCAGCCCGCCCGACACTGGCGGGGTGTTGACAGGACGAGGCCTGAGGAAAGGGTGCGGCAAACCGTGGGGGCGGAGGGAGGAGGCGAGTGCGAGGGGAGAAGAAAGAGGTGAACGCATCGGGCAAGAGGATTGTGGGAAAAGTGGGGCGGGGAGGACTGACCGCATTGGCCGTTTCACGGTCGTCACCGCGCGAAACAATCCGGGGGAGAAAGGTCCTGCCCGGTGGACTACTGCTCGTCCCACCCTCCTGGGCGACGCCCACCCTCACCGAGGCGGGAAGACGCCGGCCCCTTGAAAGCCCCGGGAAGGAAGGTGGTGGTGACTCCAGGGAGAGAGCAGAGGTGGTTGACCCTCACCTGGCAGCCGCGGCTCACAGGTGATTTCCACGCCCCGGGCCCTGCACCGGCTCTTGTGCCGAGAGGGCTATTTTTGGAAACACCACCATGACACCTCCCACTCCGCACTGACCGATGCACGAGATCCACGGACGCCAGCACCGTTCCACCCCTCCCGAAGAGTCAACCCTTTCACAGGCGAACCAACTCCCGCATGGTGGTCAAGCGACGGCACTGGGTGGAGGCTCGTTTTCGGCCGGACAATCCCAAGGTGTGGCGGGGGAAAGGTTTGGCACGGACGAGGATAAAGGGCTGGCCTAATCGCCTTGATTGTTTCTCGCTCAAAGACTTCTTGCGAGGGAACCGGAGGGTCACTAACCCTCGTTATGCACAGGGAGCACCATGTCCCACAAAATCCTTTCTCCAACCGCTTGCCTCCGTAATCCGAGTCGTACAAAGGATGCGGGGAGTTGGGGTTCACAATCCTCATTACCGGGAAACGAAGGCCCCCACGGAATTTTCTGCGTGGAAGTGTGGCTCACGAACGAGCGCAGTTGAGCGAAAAAATCACTGAAGAGCAGAGAATTTCAATGAGGATACTGCGAAACACTCAACTATTACTTGCAGACAAGAGCAGACGCATTCAAGAGACAAGCAATCGCTGCTCCTTAACACTACAAGAGCCAGGCAATTGGGCAAATACAGCTCATCACAAGATTGCAAAACAATTTCGACGCAACAATCTCACCGGGAAGCGAAAAAGATGACAATTGGGGACACCATGAAATTTTTAACACCCTACGGTCCTAATTAGCTACTCGAAAAGGGTTAAGGATAGGATATAAAGTATAACATAACAATTAATTAAGCCCACCGAATATCGCGCTTAGTTAGAACTAAAATGGTAGTAAGTTGGACAGTGCGAGCAGTAGACCAGTTAGCGACGCGGGCATTTTTCCTAAGAGGCAATTATTTCTCTCCACGATTTGAAGACGCTCCTGGGTAAGTAAGCTCTAGCGCACTTTTTCAATCAAGCCCACAAGCAGGTAAACAACGCAAAAACTTCCCACTCGCATTTTTTTCACTTCGGACACCGGTGATGGATCATGATCCCCCAGGAATCCTGATCAGCCTGTTTCGAACTTTCATCATTTTTCTCAGATCGCTCATTTTTTCGACACTCAAATTCAAGATCCGCGACCTTCGGATTAAAAGTTTCAAGTTTGACTGACATCCGCTTGACTGAAGCGGTTGAATTAACCACTCTATCAGACTTTATATACGCACTTTCAATAAAAAAGAATGGCGAGAGTTGAATTAATGACACAATGTAGAAGGCAATGATAAAAGAAATAAATAATCTATTAACAGAGTTCTGGTGCAAAATTTTACTTTAATGACGACTATTCGATACATTCTTGGAACTAATGTTACCACATTGAAGGCAAAAAAATGTAAATTAAAGCATAAGCATTTCGTGGATAGCCTAATGATAAACGTTTTATGGTAAAATAGAACGTGAAAAGAGCTAGAGTTGGAGCATAGAGAGATTAATATACTGGGCTGGAGTATTGGGAAATAATTTATCCTTCACAGAGAGCTACGGATTGAACTATGGTGGAAAAATCAAAACCGAACGTTTCCAATAGATGATCTCACCGCGCAGCGAACACAAGAGAAGAATACGTAAACACACTACTGCACTTCATTAATAGTTACAGTAAAATATCTCGATACAGTTTTATGACTGAAGCATAATAATTAAATATCACTGACTCACGCGATACTCTTTTCCAATCTGGGTAAAAAAAACCATTCTATTTATTCACAAAAATAGGCATACGTAGTCTCCTCTCCCGTATGTTTTCAGTGTTTTTCCGCTAGTCTGTAAATGAAGTCTGTAAATGTAATTATAAATACACCAAGGAAGCATGCTTCACCACAACTTTATGATGGAACCTGGAATAACGATATTGAAGATAACAATTTGAAACTACTAACTTATAATTAAAACCTACACGTAAATCAATAGCATGCAACTCGACTCCACCAATAATACTTGGGTACGAAACAAGACTTAAAATACACCCCAATAGTTAGCATGCTTCAAGAAATAATGCTACATAAATAATACAAATGACTGTAAATGGATGCCGACAACAAAACCTTAGGCCACGTTTTTATGAGAATTTGCGAATAAATGTCACTCGGGATATAGCGCTAATCATGGATTGATATGTTCACAGAATCAAAACAAACTTTGTAAATTTTACAATGGATTGTATTCAATACGACCGGTTTCATCGCATAAGCGATGAAACCGGTCGTCCATTCCATGGAAATCAATCAAAATGCGTCCACTCCATGGAAATGTCGCTGAAGTCGGCTTCATGGCTGGAAAAGGTTTTCGTTAAAAATATGCTCGTCGACTAATCTGCATTTTATTATTTTTGACCTTAACTTCCTGTTCAGGAAGTTCAATTTTGTTTTTGTATTTGGCGCCCATCTATACCGACTCCACTGACTATCGAGTATACAAGTCGATTAGACTGTAAAGTCGACTTGGGTTCGTCAAGTGTTAAGCTACGTTTACACGTAGCAGTCGACTGCTATGACAGTCGACTGCTAAGCTCGACTCGCACGTGTGAACACGAACTGCGATGCGAGTAAGAGTCGATAGGGGAGTAGGTCAAACGAGATCGACCCTGAATTCGAGCTATCAGCGAAGTAGAATCTTTTCTATTTTGAACGCAGTCAAGCCATGTGTATCGCAACCATCGAAAGCAAAAACATGGCGGAGACCGGCAATTACAAAAAGCTCGTAAGGAAAAAAATGTCGGAGGGAGAAACATTTAAATTTATTGAGAGGTACAGACACCATGAATGCCTCTGGAATGTGAGGTCGGACTTGTACAAAAATATCAGTGCGAGGAACACAGCCATTTCAGATTTGGAAGTATTTTTTTCATAGACATTCCTTGGGCAAACTTATGTTGTCGTTCTCATTTCTCTGAGCTTCCAGTGTTTCCGAAAAAAGTTTTGTTTATGAAGTTCGCTAAATCTCGTTCTATACACGCAATTGTAAATTATCAACCTTAATATTTATTGGTAAACTTAAATAAACATTTCCCTAATTTCATATTATTATCGATCATGTATACTTGATTAAGGGTTCCACGTCCCAAATATTATTATATCCTCCCTTTGAAAAATGAAGGCGACATCTAATCATTAACGATAGGCGTAGTTAAATATATATGGGCACTTAAAAATGGTGAATGCTGACAGTCCTAATGGTGATCCCTCAACGCTTGTCATTTTGAAGGCATTGCTATTGACTTCATAAGTTGAAACCTTGGTTGACAAGCGAAATTAGAAATAATAATAATATGTAAAATAAAAATTAAGGCCTTCATAATGTCTTCGTAAGCCGATGCCTTGGGCAGGCAGTGAAACAACAAACAGTATTAGAGACGAGACAAAATGTCCTTCATTTCATATTATTAGCGATATACTTGAATAAGGGTACCTACCCATAATAAAATCTATCCTCTCTTTAACTACGCATGCAACGTCTACTCACTGTAAACCATATCGGTCGTATTTCAATATTTATTCTTTAATATTGTGTGTAGACGGTGAAATCCTGATCCCTCCACGCTTTCCCTGATTCAACTGTTTTCCCATGATTCTTACAGGAACTCTTAGGACACTTTTGTGTTGATGATAGTAGCGATATATCGTGATCGAGCGACTGTCATAGCAGTCGACTGCTACGTGTAAACCCAGCTTTACTCGGGCGCCAGTACTCCGACTACGTCAACTGGTGAAGGTCGATTCACCAGTTGACGTTCAGTTCTGCTCCCAAATTCTGGTTGTAATCTACCTCGGCATCAAGGAGAAAATATAAATCGACTTTAATTAATAACTTCAAGTTTTTATTCAAGATAATCTCCTACACTTCCGTTCTTATTAGCTTTGGTGCATCAGAGAAAGCTGTATTTAAACAATACAAATGAAAATGTAGAATTTAGTACACCTACGTATTGTCTCAATTGCGGTAGAACCTCCTAAATTCCTTACACTTTCGGCCGACCAACCTACGTGCTCTCATCCTCTTCCGCGCATACCAAGCGGTCACGCATTCCCTCAACAACATGCGCTAACCTCTGAATATGTCCACTTTTTTCTACCTTACCACAATCTCCACCACTAAACGCAATACATATCGGATAACCTTCCCCGAAAGGCGATAAACACGGGGCCCAAACTACAACGGCAAAACGAAACTGATGATCATGGGCACAATAGAAGCGTACGGTCGCCGAACCGCGCACTTTTGACGAGACAAGCTGTCATTCGCTGAATATGTAAATAAACGAGCTCAGGAAATGAATACATAAAATTTCCAAAAATAAGGAGAAAAATCGAGTGAGCAGCACGAAATGATGTGCAAGTATAAACTTAACAGCGGCACGCGTCTCTTCGTAAGTTCATTATGTAAGTACTCCTGGTTAATGAAAATACTTAGTACTTTTCTACAATTTTTTAAGCATAAAAAAAACTTTCAGTACCTGACGATGCCGTGAATCGGTGAAACGCGTCGTACAATAAAAAGATTTGTAGAAAAATACTAAGTATTTTCATTAACCATGAGTAGTGACGTGCAAGTAGTTTACTCAATGGAGATTCCGACGCTAATATATACACCGCGCACTTCCTTACTGCAATTCTTTTTTCAGACCACCCCTAGAAATTTCTCTGTGAAACGAATCACAAGTTTAATTTCAAACTCGTACAAAAAAAAACTCGAAAGTACATACACATCAGAAAACCAATCCCGCCCACTTATACGAATCGCAAAACAAAAGACTTATAATTTACTTGTTTGTTGGTCATCCAATGTAATAAGGCTCTGTGCCGTTTTTGGGACTTTTTCAAATAAATAAATAAAAATAAATATAAGAAATCGCAAAATCAATGCTATGAGGTTAAATCCTGCTAACAGCTAAAAGTTAACCCGTAGAAATACTTTGAATAGAATGAGAATATTACTCCATAATTGAAACGACACGAACTGTAGGCGCGAAGATATCCTCTTGCATTCATCCGAGTGTACACATATTCCTCGTCCATGGGGTGGTTGAAAATATAGTGAAGAAACACTGGTAAATATATAAATGGTTCCAAGTCATACCTAGATAAGGGTCTAACTCGGCTAAAGGAATTCAATAGTTAAGTTATAATCATGCAAAAATTGCTAACTATAACTGTGAAAATGGGATAGGAAGATTATCGACAGCTGGAAAAGGCCCACGGGTAGTTGAGCAATGAACGTTACGACGCTTTAGGTTGGCGAAGCAGAAAAGATAGTGAAGAGACAATGACACATGGGGAGTAACAATTATTAGGGTGTATGCCGCGAGTTGCTCGATGTCAGCCCGACATTTTCCCTTGATTATTTATTAATTTCCCTTGGTGTCCCTATATTATTTATTAATTTCCCTTGGTGTCCCTATATTATTTATTAATTTCCCTTGAAGAAGTGACCAGCAAGTCCCACGAAATGTCAAGCTGACACCGAACAACACGCGGCATACATCCGAATAGTTTTATTAACTCGTCATGAGCCGCGAAGGGAATTAATGAAGGAATACTTTTTGTATTTTCGGAATGAGACAGGCGATACCTTAAATATATAAAAATATCGAAAGCTACGATGTAGATTTGGAGAGCATGATTACTGTATGTAAACACGAGTCATCAATATAAAAACGGATATGGTTCAATGTGTTATAGTTTTACACTCCGTCACTGTTTTTCAAGGGCAAAATCAACTAAACATTTGTTAATATTGGAATTCGTTGTCTATACATCAAGCTTTCTAGAGAGAGCATTCCAAAATTATCGCAAAAATTTCCAAAATTTATATACCATATAGAGCTGATCCAATTTACAACATTTAGGCATAATTCATTCTAAATATCGCAATCACGTCGCACTACGATCAAGTACGTTAGATTGTACGGCAAATCGCCCACTTAAAAATTACTCAGCAAGAAACGCGGAGATTAAACCCAAGACTACGGGTTACTAAAAACTTCAGATGACAAAAGTTTTAGTTAGCACAGGATATTTTCTTATTACTGCACTACACCTGTACAGCATACAAAAGTAACAAAATAAGAGATATACAGAGTCAAGCAAGTAGGTTCTAGGATTTCGTTAGCCCACGAACAAATCAAGACTGCAACAGAAACACCGAGGTCCTAATCTACCGAAATAGATATCACTTTCCGTCCCTCCCCTCTCCCAATTCTATTTCCCGGTTCACTCTTTTTCATGGCACGTGCCCCAAGCCACGAGTCCTTGGTGTGGCTTGTCGGGCTTGCAGGGAAGTATGTAGATGTAGAACAAGGTGTATGTAAAAGGGGGAGGTGTCCTCAGCTGGTTGCTAAGCTCGAACGTGACGTGTCGTAAATTCCTTCTCATTGCGAAGGGCGGGCAGAAGTCGGAGGGATGGTTATTCTCATTTGCGAATGCTCTACCACGACACAACTTACCCTATCACATTCACAACGCATATCAGAATTGTATTATAATTGTAACAATTATATTACAATTCAAATTCAAAAGCCAAATCCTCATGATAGATAGCGCTCGACATCAGTTAGTTAAAATGAATACGATCTTTCGATTAAGAGCCAACCGCTTAGCGAGGAAATGTTTACAATTTGCTTATTTTATAATATTTATCCGTGAATAGAAATAGAAAGAGATAAGGAGGCCCATTAAATTGAAAAGTACAAGGGAGGTGTAGATCATGGAAGACTGTGGATTCGATGCACTCCCTATCTCTTTTCGTTTGAATTTTACAAATGAGCCTAACATCGCCCGAGGTTATTTTATCGCGTTTCCGTAAATGTATGAGCCTACTTCAAAAAAAAATATTTACAACTTTTCAAAACAATTCGAAATGAAGAAGTTTTTCATAATGTAAATATTTATTTATTGGACAAACATTGATACGAACAAAAAAACTACATCATACACCTCTCTTCATAGACCTTGGACGTAGGCTACAGTCGAAAAGTTCGACCAATGGCGGAGGCTGAACAAGGAATAACGCAGACCTAGTAAATCGCAACTTAAGGTTAAACTAATTTAAAAGGCTTCACCCAGAATACATCCCGAGTCTCCGGTAAGTATCCCCAAGATCATGATATTAAACTACCACGAACGATACACGTGTATGATTATCATATATATCGTATCAATACACTAGTTACTAATAAAAAATGTATTCCTCTCCAATAGGTTCACTCAGTAAATTGCATGCCATATTCACAATACCCGACAATTAGTGCCATTTTGATGAAGATGCCATCTCGAAGATGATACCAGGTGCCGAAATTATTGTCTCAGATTGAATTGAGTGCGAAATTTTCAGTGATTTTGTTAGAGATAAACATTCGCTGATTTCATAAGTCACGCCACCTACTCTTTCTCATACACTTTATTCGCGACATCTATCACGAACCGACCACCGACAGAGGTCGCGTTCGGCGGGACCTCCCTCTCTCACCCAACGCGATTAATTCACTGCGCTCCACTCCCCTCTTTTGTCTTTCGCCTCCTCACTCCGGGACAGCGATGGGAGGACAGGAGTCGTTCGCGAAGTGGAATTCGCCGCCGCCGGCTGGCTCGTATGGCATGACGAGCGAAAATGGGCCGCGGGAACGGTGGTTTCGAGCGCCCCCACCGCGCGTGAAATCGCATGAGAACAAACTCTCAAACTGCGATCACTCGTCGGCGAACGGCAAACGTGATGAGCGCCTGCAGGAGAGATTCGGATCACGATTCACGGCGCATCCGAAAACGTTTCACGGGAGGCAGTCATCAATGAAGGCGCGCCAAAGTTTCCTCCACCACTGGCGTGGATGTCGCCATACGCCGACATATGTGTACTCAACACGCATCACTAGCAATATTCTACTATCTACCGAAATCATAGATAAAACCAAAGTACATATGGAGGCATACGAAACGGCAGCAGAGAAGAAGCAATGTTTAATATTCTAACAAATGAATGGCACGTTACATGGAGTGCCTCCACATCAACTTCTCACTATAGGGATGCTTAAACGCCCCGACACATGGCTGTCAATTTTGTCGCCGAAGTATTTCTCTAGAGATCCTCATACTTTCTGTACCCCTTCTAGTCTTCTGTATCCCTTCTTCTTCTGTATATCTTCTTCTGTATATCTTCTATCCTCTGTATCCCTTCTCTTGGTCTTTTTCTTATTCCTCTTCCGCGCTTATCACTCCCCTATATCACCTTCTTCAACATATAATTGACGGAATCAGACTCCAATATTCATTTCAAAAAGAACAAAAAATGTTTGTACTTTTCTACAGCTTTTTGCTTTCCACAGCATTTTTATTATGTTTGCACGTAACTGAGGAAGATTTATTAGCACCGAAACGCGTAGTACGGGAAATAAAAAAGCTGTGGAAAAGTACAACAAATTTTTGTCCTTACCTTCTTCAACATTCCATTCCTTCTCTCCATGCACTTGTGTTGCCTTCTCCGCATCTCCGCCACCAATTTTCTTTCCTCCCCTACCATAAAAACACCACCTCGTTTGTCTTCCTAGTAACCCAGCTTACACCCTCCTCTTCCACAACCACATCTCCTCCAGTCTACGCTCATCTTCTTTCCGTAATGCCATGAACACGCAAGTAAACGAAATCATTTCTAAATTCCAAGTAAATAAAATTTTTCAAGACCAAATTCAAGCGACCATGGTGCTTACGGGCATTGATTTCCCTACAGATGCAATGGGCTATGGACGACGATAGGGTCAAAATGCGATACTTTAGAACGCAGAGTTCAGAAATTGGGAGTCCCGTCCTACCGAGTTCATTCCACTATCGACAGCAAAGGTACGTGATTCACGGTTAGACATGACGGTTATATATCGGGCCATCAAACTACCTCATTAATAAAAACTCGGGAATTATGTTATTATACGTTAACTCCCACATCAGCAATGTATTCAGTGACATTCTCTGGGTAAACAACCGAAATAGATCTTTGAATTACTCGTTCCGGAGAGAGGAGAAGCAAGGAGTTGATGAATAAACATGAACGCTGTTACGTGAACAATTTCCTAAATGAATAAATTAAAAAGGCAAGACTGAAGTACATTAACCAGCAAAAGATAAACAAGAGAAAATTAAGGACTGGATTCCGAAGTAAATAGGTTGAAACGGTACTGATAAACTCTATAAAGAGACACGGCATTATACGGCAAGGAATTGCAGACGGGAAAATAAATTTAAAAAATTATAAAAATAGAATAGTTCAGTTCAGTTATCAATTAAATCGTGAAAATACTGAGAAAATAACACAATTACTGCAAAGAGATGTATTTACCAATCAAGATAGATGCATAGCTACACTTCAAAAGGTTCGGTCACGACTGCCCCCAACTACCGTCATGTCTGAACTTCTGCATAGCGCTAAACCGTCGAGAAAGTTATAAATCCATTTATTATGACTAAAATTAATATGTTCTAGGGAAATTAAAATAGGTATTAGCTATTAAATGTCTAAGGAAATAAGTCGCCAACAGCTCTAATTAATCGAAACCTAATCACCACTATCATCAAACGCAAACAACATTAATGAACAATGTACGCAGTTTTGAATAATTTCCTCTTTTGCAAAACATCCCATAGGCTATAACTAATTACCAGCCCTAACACTGTAATTAATTAATGACCTGAAGCTCAACCGCTCGGTGAGGCCAGGCTCCTAATTTGCGTAAAATCAATGTCCCTCTTGTTTTACGTCGCATATTCATTCACAAGAACTACAAATACGGCAAGACTGCATAGTTCAATCATGCAATGGAATTTTCGGGAAATCTATCGCTTTATCTGAGATCTCAAGTTGCAGACCACGAAGCACCTAATGAGCATTTGACTTTACAAGCAATAAGAAAACATAAAGGTACGCACACACAACCTTAATGATTCATTTGAAGGCGCAAGGGCATCATAAAAACAAGTGAAGTGCATGAAAGGTGATTCGATTACCTATGCAAGGTAGGAGACTCAAAAGCGAATAAAATCGGTCCAAGTCCAAAAGCAAATAAAGCCAGTCTGTTTCGATCGTTTATCTTTCCCGTACAGCAATCACCATGGATAATGACTAAAAGAGAATGAATTGAGGTCCGGCAAGATACACGTATGCGAGGTCAGTTTACAGGATCGGGAGACACAATGAGATGCGTGATCCACATAGTGTCGGACAACGAATCCGTGACATCAGCTATGGAGAAGCGTTCGAAATATTTGCTGGGGCATCTGACTACATACGGAACAAATCTGCTTTTGTAATCGGGACGACGTGGCCAAAGGAAGTTGGTGACTGACTTAATGCATCCCAGTGAAGACATCATCCCACCATAAACTACCAGTAGAGAGAGTTCAAATGAAGTCTAAGGAGCGAGCTTACCATGACTGAGCCTGACGCGTAGCCTACTGCCATCTTCTTTTTAAAAAAAACCTGCAAGAAGAAAGAAAACAAGTGTTCACAATATTGAATAACGTGAATAATTTCTAACTACACGAAGACGATGTTGTACTGCATATTTGATAATTATTCTAGGCAGAAAAAATTGTGTTGATACATGTTTGAAAAATTGTAAACAAGCAAAACACATACATGATTTAAACTGAAATTAAAAGTAATGATAGAAAGCAACCGTAAACATTAAACTGGAGAAATAGGTCTAGGCACGGCAATAAAACAAAAGGTTGGAAAATAAATATAACTCTCCCTTTAGTTACTTTGTGGTACTCCATATTTTCACAACATTTATACGGAATTAACTTTTGCAAAGACCACACTTACCTAACACGACCCGGGTTTCAACTATTCATGGTCACCTGAGGATGAGGATAAGTCGTAGAAACCCGGGTCGTGTTAGGTAAGTGTGGTCTTTGCAAAAGTTAATTCCGATTAAATATTGTGTTTAGAAAATGTTCCAGTCACGAGAAAATAACTTCATAACTGTAACGTGAGTTCTCTTAATTCAAAGTATACCACTGAGGAGCAAACAGCGGACAGATCATTACATAACGATGCTTCTTGGATTTCATATTACAATACACAACCAATAACGTTACCGACCTCGGGTGGTTCCACCGTATAGTGACATGTCATTAAATTCGTATTCTAGGGACTTATAGAAAAACGTGTCCTCTATCTGATATAGACAGCAAAATGTTACCTTTCCAAGCTATTTTACTATAGCAAATTTAACTTGAAACTGCATATGGTGTTTTTTGATTCCTCTTCATGATCTCTTATTACTACGTAATTCTATTTTTTCTTTCAGGAGATATAGATTCATTAATTTTTAAATCAATTCATTTCTCTTTGCCCACGTTTCGCATTTTCGCATACACGCTTCTTCTTCTTCTTCGGGGCTACAATGAAAAATAATTGAGCGCATTGTATCTACATCAATTCTATTCAATGTCCTCCTAAAAGAAGAAAAACAAAATGAAAAAAAAACTCCCGGCAAACTTAATAAAAGTAAAATAGACGCATCTTACCACCTTATTTTTTTAGTTACTAGCTAATAACTGCGATAATGTAAGTCAAAATGCGGTAACTCTATAGAAATGGCGCTGCAGTTGGCTCCAATGGATATTTTAAAAATAGTCCGTTAAAAATACATTCGTGGAATAATCTGCAAATTTTGAACCTTAATTTTGGGTTTCAATAGCCAGTCATCAGCAAAAGCGGGATTTTTATAACCGTTTAAACAAAAAGTGGAAATTCAGTATTTGTTTTGATTACACAGTCGCGGTATAACCTTAATGACTATAAAAATTACATAGTAATTAGCCCAAAAATTTTTAACATGCTCACTTGAGGCAGATGAATAACTTTAACACACCCTTGCACTTTAAACATGACAAAGAAACACTGAGATTTTAACCTTCATGAAAACGTATCATGAAGGTTATCTCAAGAAAAAGTAACAAGATTTGAAAGCATCATATTCACTGACCTCCTCGATGTAACTCAATGAATTTAAAGAACTTCGTAAGATACATTCAAGCAATTTACGTAATTAATGAGAGGAATTAGCGTATTGGCCCGGATAGTTCGGGGGATAACGTGCGAATCCGATCGGCGCAGTTCCGAATAAGGCCTCGGGCCTGGTTATGGCACTGCTTTAGAGGCAATATATTGCGTTTATGGCGCGATGCATTCGTCGGAAAACTTAAAGAGGCCAAGAAGTAATGCTATTAGCACCATTTCATTTAACTGTACTTCTGGAAGACGCATGAAAGATAATCTCATGATCCTGAAAGCATTTGTTTGAATATCAGCCCGCCATTGAATTCTCATTTCAATTTTGTTACTTCAACACCACACCCTTACATTAACATGAATCTCAAAGTTATTTTCAGAAATACCAAATGATGGTGATTTAATGAAAATAAAGTTTATAAAGGACAGTAAGGGGACGAAACATTTCCTTGCATAACCAAAATAATCATGATACTTCAATATCAAGAAAGCAGCAAGCAGTTACGCATCAACGATATCAGTGCCTACATCGATTTACTCACTATAAGCTTGGAAACTTGGCATCTGACCCATGGTGACCCGACATCACAAATGATTGATGACAAACGAAGTCAACCGAAGTATAATCTTGTATGCATAATTCTAAAGATAATCAAGATAAAAGGTGGCAACCGGATTGGTCGAGCATATCCCCTGAATTAATCTATATTAAATCCACACTTGACGAATATATATATAAGATACTTTTTCACGGTACATAGATGCATCGTAATTTATAATCGTCATTAAGGCTTTCCATATTGTATTAATTATAAAAATAATATTTATGCTCCTGCAAAAGAATTCCACATCAATTGTGACTGGTTGAATATTTCACTCCTTAACAACTAGACTAAATATTATACTCCTAAACAGCTAGAATAAATTTTACTGCTGAAGTCAGAGCAATTAGGCGCTACAGAACTTTTCCATTCATACGCTTTCTTGGAAAAGAGCGCGACCAAATCTAAAAGGCACAGAACCATCTTTTCCTCACCTAGTATTGTTTAGAATGTGAAATAAGTGCTAAATCCTAAATTTGGTGAAAATCGAACAATAATTGGCCATTCGATAAAACTCGTCTGTTACCCATCGGCCTAGGTGGCAATTCGTCAAGCTTTACGCAGAATACTTAATACAAGGCATTCCGCTCAAAATACGCTTCACCTACGCCTATCATATTATTGACAGAATATACGTACATACGTGAGTTTTAACGAGTGTCTCAAGTTTCCTACGCTCAATATTAGGACAAGAGAACTAAAATAGTCATAACAATTTAAAAATGTAAAATTATGAAAGCACAAAATATTTCGTATAGTTGTCAGAAAAACTATGGTAGTAGTTCATGAAACATAAAAGAAGAAAAAAAAGAATGAGATGATAACGCATTATCAGCCTACGAGGAATCACAAGTTAGGCATTCTGCATTCCCACGATATGCGTGAATGAAGATATGGCTTTATACAGGCCACAAGGCATTACGGAAACCAAGAAGCGTAATCGTGTTCACTTCCTTTCCTCAACCCTCATATCCACCTTTGAGGAAACAGGGAAGTGTCATTTCCAAGGCACTTTCCACAGAATTGAAGATAACACAACTCAGTAGATGCATGCAGATGTAAACAAAAGAATTGATCGTGAATTTTCATTATTCACACTTCAGAAATGCCCAGTTTGACGAACGAGGAGGAACACACGGAGTAACTGACAAAAGTTAGTTCGGCGAGTCCGTCTATAGGACCTAAAAACAAAATAATACGGCTTGGTCACAAATCATGTACGTGAAATTGACGGTTTTTGCGCGAGCAGTAAACGCGACCTGAAAATTTCACTCTTGTTCCTATACGAGGAATGCTGTACCTTCACGCTGGTTAAATCTAATTTATCATGTAGACAACAAAAACGGAACGCATATCAACCTTTTCCAATAACCATTACGATGCCGATCTTACATTTGCTCAGAGTTGTATCGATATTTTTTCAAGGTAAAGAGGCTTTTATAGGTGATAAACCAAAGTTTTCATCACACGCGCCTGTCAAAGAACACAAAAGGATGGAAGGTTCAACTTCATTGCTACCAAGGAATTGAGAAATATCAGTGAATCAATAAATATTTGTTTACCGTTACTATAGACATGATACAGTTTAAGGGGATAGCTAAATTAAAGTTGGGACACGTATCAAAAAAAGGTTTTCAAACAACTTTGGGAGAAGTACGACACAGTTTCAGGCAATACTTTGTGGAAGTTAATCATACTGGGAGTAAAGGATTGAACACTGCAGCTTCCACTTAGATATTTATTTAACACGACCATGGTTTCGTAGCAGTGCTATATCATCAGGTGTCCTCATCATCGACCTGATGATGTAGCACAGCTACGAAACCATGGTCGTGTTAAATAAATATCTAAGTGGAAGCTGCAGTGTTCAATCCTTTACTCCCAGTTTGGGAGAAGTAGGAAAATTGGATTAATACCGAGTGTTTTCCAAACCACATTTGTAGTTTCCACCAGAACGATATGCTATGGGAATTAGGAAAAATCAATTTGAGGCCCCTAGCGTGACAAGGAAAGCCAAACAGACTAAATAGAAGAAACTCGAAGACAGCTCGAGGTGTATGAATGGGACACATACAAAATAAGTACAGCCGATAGTTATGGAGCGATAAATAGAATAGACAAAAAAGGATCACACACGAAAAATATATTGCACGAAATATAAAGGCCGAAAATTCGAATATATTTTTCGTGTGAGTGTTCCTTTTTTGTGTTCTATTTATCGTGCCATAACTATCGGTTGTACTTATATATTATATACTCAATCATTCGAAAACATGACGCTCAAAGGCGCGAATAAATTCATAAAATCATAGGAAATGGAAAGCCTGTATTCCTCTTTACCTTTCATCTTCCACTTCTGTTTGTCTCCTATATGGAGGGTGAAACAGTTCCCGCGCGCCATCTCTTGTACGCTTAAGTTGGGTATATGAATGGGGTTGGGTATGGGGTGTGACATAAAACCCCGTTGAATTCAGCAGTTAATTGAGTAATCTTGCTGGTGTAACTGGTAGCATACCTGGCCGGAAATCGGGAGATCCAGGTTCGGATCCCGGGTAAGGTGAAAATTTTTGTCTGGATTCGACGCATTTTCATCTTTCCCACCAAGCCCTGTGTTCGTCCTTTTATGTGTTCCTATCCATTTCCATTTCCTATGATGATTCCTATGATAATGATTTCCTATGTATACATATTAGTAATATATATTAGTAATATATAAAGCTACAAAACTGACTCACTGACTGACTCATTGACTCACTCATTGATACGTATTCCTGGGTATTTCTAATCGAGCTAGAATATTGAAATTTTTAAGAGATGGGTGGAATTAGATGTCGAGTCAGGAAAAAATCGAAAATCCCAATATTTTTCATTGGTTTCGAGTCCAGATAGGATTTTGTTTTTTAACGGATTAAAATAGGAGCAAACGAATAAATTCCGTGTAGAGTAATTTTCTTTCGATCATTAAAATATGAAATAATTGAGATACAATTTTCATTTTTTTGACCAAAATGAGGCCAAAAGATCAAAGAATTTAATTCTTGCAACCGAGTTTTCTCTATCGATCGATAAATTGAAATATTTGAAGTTTAAACGAAAAATTCATGCAAATTTCGATCTTTTTTCATTTTCGTTGCTAGGCAATTTTAGCATTGTTCCCGAGGCTTGCAGTACCTTATACGCTGGCTATAGTCTGCATCATGTAAATTTAACCTTCTTGGTGCATATTTAAAATTTATTATTGAAATTTCGTAAAACAAATTAACCTCATCCAAAGCATTTATATCGAGAATGGACTTATTCATTCACGGTTAGGATCCTTAAGTTATACTTTTTGCTGATATTAATTTACAATCGTCTAACTACTAAAGATAATTACACTTTTCATTCTAAAGCATTATAATTCATTGTAAAATAGGGGACCCCTGGAGCCCGCGGGCCGTTTTGCTACCCACGAAATATTTTATGCGGCCCGAGAAAAAACATTTATTCGGCCCTCATAGCTTAGATCTGCTAATCATTTTAATTTAAAGACCAAGTCATTCAAGGTAAGAAGTTCTTGATCATTTTATTAACTTGGGTTTATCACGTAACCTTCAGAAGTATGATGAGGTTCACAAGCATGTTGCTCCGGCATTCCAGGTTTTACAGAGAAACATCATATCTAAAACTTGCTTGCAATTTTCAATTACAATGCCATTTTCATCTTAACGTGTCCACTCAATCAAGCCTAGGTTTCGCCAATTCTTTTAGATTGGCTATTAATCGATACTTTGAGAATTTTCGTGGACTTTGTAAGCATATTTATTACGCTCTTATGTTTTTTCAATGCATTATTATGTAAAAACAACCACGGGTTTGCTCAGAGTTCCGGACCATAATGGATTCAGTTTTTTTAATAGTAAAATTAAAATTTTCCATGTAAAACAAAGTTCTTTCTTGAGTTTGAACATGAAAAGCCCCTACAACATGAAACTTAGAGAACAATATGCCCAATTGACCAAGGTTTAAAATTCTGCCACCGATTTTAAGAAATTGGTTCATTGTTTCGCAATTTTAGTTTAACCGCTTTGCTATAATGAGCAGTAAGACCTTATTGCTTTCGTTTTAAATGATTTACAATGTACTATCATACGCTCTACGCCTTCCGCTTGCAAACTGCAAGCACCCATTTACTAGTATATAATAATTTGCTTCCTTCCTCATAATATATATATATATATATATATATATTTCGTTCACTCACACACCGCCTTTAGGCGAATAAATATATAATAATTTGAACAGAAGGTGAAAGAAAGAGATAGGAAACATATAATTAAAATTGGACGAAGACACTGGTGATGTGGAAGATGGTAAAGCCGAGAAATCAGAGGGTAAAAATGTGCCGTGGCCGGGACTCGAACCCGGAACCTGCCGATGTCGCGCCGAGTGCTCTACCAGTTGAGCTACCAGGACACTTAGATTTACCATGATTTCGGCTGGGGCTTATAGCAAAGAATACCCCTTCAAGCTTGAGCCCGTAGCCGTGGCCTCTGGATGGCACACAAGGGCAGCTATTCCATCACCAAGAGAGGAGAATTAGACATGGACACAAGAAGAAAGCAAAGATGAGTTCATTCACACAGATAGTCGGACAGAGATAGGAACATGAACTGAAGAGGAAAAGAGCCGGTTCGGCCATATATTTCGTTCACTCACTCACACACCGCCTTTAGGCGAATAAATATATAATAACTTGAACAGAAGGTGAAAGAAAGAGATAGGAAACATATAATTAAAATTGGACGAAGACACTGGTGATGTGGAAGATGGTAAAGCCGAGAAATCAGAGGGTAAAAATGTGCCGTGGCCGGGACTCGAACCCGGAACCTGCCGATGTCGCGCCGAGTGCTCTATATATATATGTATATATAATTATTATAGTTTGCTTTCTCCAAGAAAAAGGCCCATCAGAGGGTTTATCCACCGCCGAGATCTCCTTGCTCTTCTCTCCTTCCCCCGCACTCCGCACTTTTATATCCTCCCAAAAATTCACAACCTTAACCATCCTGGCCGACCTATTGTTTCTTCCTGCAATTCCCCAACCGAGAGAATATCGGCATTTGTCGATTTCCACCTCAAGCCACTGGTACACGGCTTACCGTCCTTTGTAAAAGATTCCTACCGTTTCTTAAAAATCCTTCATTCATCCTCCCTCCCTCCGGACACCCAAATCACTATGGCTTACGATATATGTCACCTCCCTCTATACTAGCATTCCTCATGCTGAAGGTCTGTCTTCACTCAGGTTTTTTCTCTCCAAACGTCTCAACCCGCATATCCCTAGCACTGATTTTATTGTAGAGCTCACGAATATCATCCTCACCCACAATTCTTTCTCTTTCAATAAAAAATTCTTTTTACAAACCAAAGGTTGTGCTATGCTAACCTCTACCTTGGCCATCTAGAACAATCTTTTTTGTCCAAATATCCATTAAAACCCCTTTTGCGGCTCCGCTACATAGATGACATTTTTCTCCTATGGTACTGATTCCCTAAATACGTTCATTTCCGCCCTCAATACCTCTGCCTCCGTCTTCTTTACCTCCACGATTTCCAACTCCCAAATAACCTTCTTGGATGTTAATGTTTCCTTATCAGGCTCAAAATTCCACACCTCAGTTCACATCAAACCTACCAATAAGCAGCATTACCTTCATTATAGCAGCTGCCACCCCTCACATACCAAACGCTCCCTCCCCTACTCCCTATCTATCCGTGGCCATCGTATTTGTAGCAACCCAGATTCCCTCGACAAATTCCTCACCAACCTTCATCACTCCCTTTTTAAGCGCGGTTACCCAGAATCCCTCCTTCATCAATAAATTAAAAAAACTAAGACAGGTCCGGTCCGGTGAATATCTCAATTTCTTTTTTCCCTGAGTTTTCCAGGCAAATGTTTTGCATTTTCCAGGGTCTTGCTGCACTTTACTTATAACATATTTTTAATGAATTTCTAAAAAAAATTGGCATAGTTTTGCCAACATGAAAAAACGAAAAATTTCGGTCCCTACTTTGAGTTAAAAACGTAAGAGTATACAAGGAATGTGGAGTATTACGGGTTTTATTTCAACCAACAAATAAACAAAAACGGTTAACTAACAACAAAATTCTGAGTCAGGTGAAATTTGAGCACAATAAAGTAGATTCAGACTAGTTTGATAAAGAACATGTAAATAAAAGAAACTGGTGTGACATTTTTCAATGAGTGCATTTCCGATTCAATTTCAGCAACAAATTTCTCGGATTTCAAGAAATTACGTTATTTTGGTTTGCAGCTCTTGAACCTTTTGCAGTATGTACCTCTTTCTTATTCTTTTTATCTCGAGGCCTTGGTACCTTTCCTCTCCTCCCAAAAGGTTTCGCTGTACTTTACATGAACATTTCGGAAACTGTGAATTAATTGCTTTGTAATAGGTACGGATCTAACGCCCAAAAGCATTCAATTATGTAAAACAAAATTGTATTTGTTGGACAATTCACGAATTTTAATTAGGTTGGATTGACCCTGTACAGTGGCCCTGTCGACTACGAACCCGAGGGCCGTGATTTCCATACGCAGTGACCGCAAAATGTATTTCCGCTCCTTCAAAAACTATTCTGCAAACATTAAAACGAGGAGGGTGGAGATTATTTGGAAAGGATTATCAATTACATATATAAAAATACCCAATTATCCATTTAGGTTGCCGGCCGAATGGTTTTCGTATAATGCGGGAAATGCCACTGCGCATGCTCAGACGTTTAGATTTCTCGTAAATTTGGCCACACCAAGAATTCCATTCGTACGGCTCTTCGAACAGAATCTTGATTTCCGCGTGAAATTCTGTTTCCGGTGACAGATTTCGGCATCAATTCTGATTCCATTCGTAGTGGCCATTTTACACGGGAATTATTCCGTGTGGAATTTGCCTTGTTTTGCAATCGGCCCCTTAGACTGCGCATAGGGAGAGTGGGGTGGGGTGACGAACTATAAAAGGAGTATTAAATGAACAGGGAGCGGAAGGCTACGCTGAGCCGAGTATAATGCAAGCAAAGGCGCAGGTTAAACCTCTCTCTCTGCCTTAATAGAAATCGGCTGCCTTGCATTTTCCAGGGTTTTTCGGAAAAATACAAAAATTCCCTGAGTTTTCCAGAACAAAATATTTCCCTGAGTTTTCCCGGTTTTCAAGGTTTTCCAGGTCGCCGGACACCTTGTAAGAAAAATTCCGGCTACACCAAACCTCCTCCCACCAAAGACTCCCACATCCTCTCCATTTGTACCACCTATTTCCCAGGTGTACAGTCCCTTAATTCCATCTTGAAATATCTCTATCCCATCCTTAAAAACCACAGCCAAAATTTTCTCTAAGCCCCCCTCAATCACCTATAGGTGACCGGCTAACTTGTCCGATAATTTCAAATCCACCAAGCCCCTCTCCAAAACCCCTGTTGCTTCCAAACCCACTCCCTCCCCCTGTAATCGTGCTAGATGCAAACTATGTCCTATCTTTACCACAGCCCCTCCTCACAACACCTCCATCCCCTCTCTCCCTCACCTCCTCCTCCCTCCTCTTGCATCACCAGCAATGTGGTCTACCACTTGCAATGTACACTCTGCCCAGCTTTTTATATTGGTAAATCCTCGACTCCCCTCAACATACGTATTAATAATCACCGTGCTAATTGTAAAAATTCTTCCCAATCTGCTTCTCTTCCCGTTGCGATACACGCCTCGCATCACAAAAAATCCTTCAACCACTGCAACAATGTTTCAATTCTTTTTCCCTCCCCCCAATTGCTCCCCCACTTGAACTGAAATCGGTGGAATTATCTTTTATTTGGTTGTATAAAGCTTTTCAAACTCAGGGCATCAATGTCTTCCACTAAACTCCCTTGCCCTCTTCCCCCTCCATTCCCTTTCCTGCCTGCCCCTCCCTTTATTCAGCTCTTTCTCCTCCAATCTCTTCCCCGCCTGCCCCTCCTCTCCTTACCCACATCTGCATCCAGTACTCTCTCCAGTTCGGAAGAAGACAGTAGAATGCTGTCGAAAGTTAAACCATTCGTGTGAGTTACTTTTTTTGATCCACTATGTTTTTTACTTGTCACGCCTGTGACTCCTTATTGGATATATATATATATAATATCTTCTGAGAAACCGCACTCGGCGAATAAAAACACAAATATAAATATACTTTTAAAACACAGGCACACGAAAATTAGAAGGACACTCACAGAATAATTTGCGGACGTTTCGACGGTCAAGCCGCCATCGTCAACGACAAGAGACTAACTAGTGGTCTGTTACCTCGGGTGGGGGGGGGGAAGCGGAACAGGAGAAGGGAAGGGGACTGGTGGGGAGCGGGAGCAAGGGGTTGCTATTGGTCAGTGGGCCAAGTTAAGCCCGGGCGATTCAAATGCTCTTAAGCACCAGATGAAAGCCATCTCGCGAGTCCTCAGTTCAATATTAGTTGCTGATTCGGGGAGGGCTTCTAATATAGAGAGAGAGAAACATTTATTGAAGGTCTTACGATGGGAAGCGGTATGTTTAGGAATGGGATCAATGAAGGGAGGACATGTGGTGGAGTGGCGGTGCCCATTCATTCGTATTGAAAGCGGGGTTGTACATTCGCCAACATAAAATGCCGGGCAGAAATTGCACGAGAGACGGTAAACGATATTTGTGGAAGTACAGTTGGCTGCTGAGGAAGATTTATTGGAAGAGGGCGTAGCAGAAGAGCGTAGGAGGGAGCAACATTTGCACCGAGGACGGTTGCAAGTTGTGGAGAGTGGTGGAGAGGGGGCGGTCGGTTGAAGGGAGGGTTTAGTAGATTTTAAGATATCTCGCAGGTTTGCGGGACGCTTAAAAAATACTGTGGGACATGAAGGTAATAGGAGGGCAGTGGAATTATTATTCTTTAAAATTGAAAAATTCTTTAAATTTTAAAGAATAATAATTCCACTGCCCTCCTATTACCTTCATGTCCCACAGTATTTTTTAAGCGTCCCGCAAACCTGCGAGATATCTTAAAATCTACTAAACCCTCCCTTCAACCGACCGCCCCCTCTCCACCACTCTCCACAACTTGCAACCGTCCTCGGTGCAAATGTTGCTCCCTCCTACGCTCTTCTGCTACGCCCTCTTCCAATAAATCTTCCTCAGCAGCCAACTGTACTTCCACAAATATCGTTTACCGTCTCTCGTGCAATTTCTGCCCGGCATTTTATGTTGGCGAATGTACAACCCCGCTTTCAATACGAATGAATGGGCACCGCCACTCCACCACATGTCCTCCCTTCATTGATCCCATTCCTAAACATACCGCTTCCCATCGTAAGACCTTCAATAAATGTTTCTCTCTCTCTATATTAGAAGCCCTCCCCGAATCAGCAACTAATATTGAACTGAGGACTCGCGAGATGGCTTTCATCTGGTGCTTAAGAGCATTTGAATCGCCCGGGCTTAACTTGGCCCACTGACCAATAGCAACCCCTTGCTCCCGCTCCCCACCAGTCCCCTTCCCATCTCCTGTTCCGCTTCCCCCCCCCCCCACCCGAGGTAACAGACCACTAGTTAGTCTCTTGTCGTTGACGATGGCGGCTTGACCGTCGAAACGTCCGCAAATTATTCTGTGAGTGTCCTTCTAATTTTCGTGTGCCTGTGTTTTAAAAGTATATTTATATTTGTGTTTATATATATATATATATATATATATATATATATATATATATATATATAATAAAAACACTTGACAGGGCGTGGGGAAAGAAAAGTAAAAAGAGAAGACTTACAGGGGCGTTTCGGGCATGTAGGCCCTTCTTCAGCTATAGAAAGAAGGGCCTAGATGCCCGAAACGTCTCTGTAAGTCTTCTCTCTTTTTACTTTTCTTTCCCCACCCCCTGTCAAGTGTTTTTTATTGTTGTGGCCTATTGGCGAAATTTTCGTTTTGTGTGTGTGTGTATATATATATATATATATATATATATATATATATATAGACTATGCCACAGGTGGGGCGGAATTAAATATAAACACATAAAAAAAGAACACTCACAATATTAGTTGATATTTCGGTTGCTAGAACCTTTCTCAAAGGAAGACGGATACAGAATGATGGGCAGGCAGGGAACAGAAGGTAGGGTGAGATGGGAGGAGAGAGGGGTAGGAAGGGAGAAGTATTTACATTATCGCGTGTGTGATTTTCCACGAACTCGTATATATATATATATATATATATATATATATATAACTTCCAGGAGAATCACTCGGGTGATAAATATACAGTATGCCAAGAGGGTGGCCGATAAAAAATATACACACGGAAAAAAGAACACTTACACATAAAAACTTCCGATATTTCGGTGAAGACTAGCTCCACCTTTCTCAAGGTTTAAAGTAGGAAATCACTTTTCCTACTTTAAACCTTGAGAAAGGTGGAGCTAGTCTTCACCGAAATATCGGAAGTTTTTATGTGTAAGTGTTCTTTTTTCCGTGTGTATATTTTTTATCGGCCACCCTCTTGGCATACTGTATATATATATATATATATATATATATATATATATATATATATATATATATATATATATATATATATATAGGCTTACTTAATATTGATATACATATATACCTTTGCAATTAAAAAAACGAACCCGAATCTCTCATTTAAGTTGAACAGGAGCATTGGAAATAAATACCTCTCACTGTTCGTCCAGATAAGACAAGGTAATAGAGCTAAAAAAAATGCGCAAATGGCCAAAAGATCGCCACGAAAGAAACTAAGCAAAAAAAAGACAGGCGCCCACACCCGACCGCCTACCATTGGACAAACGGACATGTTCTCCATCAGAGAGGAAGAAAGAAATTCGACGCGCGAACCCCGGGATTCTTACAAACACAAGAAGAGGGAGAGGCGAACAGGAGGCGCCCACGTCAGGGAATCCTAGTCGCCCGCCATAACAACGGCCGGAAACACCCGGAGGAATCTGCGAAGGCTATGGCATGCCTCGAGGTGCTGAGAAGAAGCCAGTGGTGGGGGAGGATATATGGAGGAGGAAGAGGCAAGAAACCGGAAGGGGCGACGGATGGTTGAGGGACGGGGAGCGTGGTGGAGGAGAAGAGGTTTACGTAGACGCGGGCAGAGAGGGGGAGAAGCAATTGCGAGGTGATTAATCTGGGCAAACGTAATGCCGGCCCCATCTATCTGGAGCTATCGCGGCTGCATCGCCTCGGCGGGTTCTGCAACGGCGGAAGGCGGCGGGTTGAGAGCGGGTGGATCGCGATATTCAAATATGGGTTGACTCTTTCGCCTCCTCCCTCCACAACCCACCTCCACAACCCACCTCCTCCACCCATCTTAAGTCACCCCCGCCCTCTTTTCATCGACCACCCTCCCAACCCCCTGTTGTTCCTCCTCGGGCCTCGCTCTTTCTACCGTCGGGCGGGGGGGGAGAGACGGGAAGGAGGCGGTTTTACTCCCCTCCCCCCTTCAATCGCTCGCGTGCCTACTCCTCATCTCCTTGCACGCACGGCCCTCCACAGCCGAGAGGGGCGGCCGGGGGGGAGCCTCGCCGTTGGGGCCAGATTGCATCTCGGGACGATATCACGGCACCCCCCCCCCATGCCCCCCACGACCGCGACTTCTTTCTGCCGCGCACAACACCGGCAGCCGCAACGCCCAGCCGTCCCTCCCGTCTCAAACGCCTTCGGGAGAGACCGGCCACACCACCGCCGCTGCAGCGAACTGAAATCGCCTGGTAGTCCTCGCCGGCCTATCACTACACCACGGCCTTCCCGCTCAACGACATCCCTCACCTCACCTCCGGTCAATGCGAGTCTCAAAGCCTCACCAGTTTCATCCTCCGATACCTGCGTTTCTGCAGAGTGTCGCCTCGCCTTGAGATTGAACCCTATGCTCTGGTTCAATCTAAATTAAACTACGGATTAGTTCACTGGGGGGAGGGGGGCTCATCAAAATATACTTAAACAAATTACAGTAAAGCGAAATAAGAATATTTAGAATCATTGCAGGTAAATCTCAATGCTGTCACTCGTTCCCCTTACTTGCTTCATTAAAATGTTTACCGTTAAGACATTTTTATATTTTTAAACGTCCTTCGGTTTTTAATTTGAGGAAATAAACCTTTGCGAAGAACGCTTCATAATCTACGAAATGAATTCAATTTCTCCTCTAATTAAACCAAATTAAACTCTCTTTAAAAGAAGTTTTTGTATGTGGGACCTTAAGTTTATAATTTGATACCAGTGAATATAAAGGTTAATATTAAAACTAAATTCCTTCAAATGGCTACTTACTCAGCCCAATGTAGATTATTTATTTAATATTATTGTGAGAAGGTCTTGTACTTATTATATTCATTCTATTTGGCTCATCGCAAATTTGTATTGTACTAATTATTTGTTTCTTATAATTTATAAATGACGAGTTTCTATTGTTCTTTAAGGATAAAAGCAGTTATGCATTACTGTGAAGGTAGTCTCAGCTCAGTTATTCTTAAAGGCAATTAAAGTTTCAAAAATTTTATGAAATAATTGTTTCTTGGTGGATGTTGTTTTAAGTGTAAAAAAAAACATTATATAATACATCAATCCTTGTAAACGGGGAAAATCCTTGATATTGTGCTACCTCTAGGAAAAATCCATGAATTTATCCTTGATTTCCCGTATTTTCTAATGACAAGGAACTATTTCGGTGTAATTCCGTAACAGAACGAACTTATCTCCGTGACAACATTTGAGGTGATCATAGATTCTCTTCAAACAATCAAAACGTCACCCTTATCATTATTTGATCGAGAGTGCTAAAAACTTATTAGTATCTTATTTCGCGCTGATAATATTTTCCTAAAGCCTGTATTAGAGTACATCAGCGGCTGGTTGAATGAAATTTCTTCTCAAAAACATTCCCTACAAAGGTAACCCTAAATGCCAATACCACATGCACAACTACGAAGACGAGGGTATTATGAAAACTAAGCTTCTTTACTGGAGGTAAAGATTTGAATAGAAATAATTTTCTCTAGACATAAATATATCAGCCCCGGTGCCGACGGGGTATCATCCTCGCCTGTCAATCCGAGAGTCGCGGGTTCGAGTCCCGCCTGGGTGGATTTTTCTTCACCCAGGACATTGGTGTTTGTGTTCGGTAATTGTCAATGTTATATCACCCGATGTAAGAGGCCATTACGAGCTGTTTTCGGGGCAGTTTAAACAAACAAATAAATATCACCACACCATAATACGTTTTACGGTGTATTTAAATTATTCACTTCCATTGAATAAGATCATCATTACCCAAGTGTTCCAGGAAGGCAGTTAAATGAAAAAAATATTATCTATCACGTAAGTCTTGCAATGCAAAACAATCTCCTCGAAAAACGCTATTTTATTTCTGGGACGGCTAGAATACTGGGAGTTCAAAATAGAAATCCAGTAGCCACCCAGTAGTATCAGCACTTTAACCGTCATAGGCTGGTAGGTTATCTACCGAGGTCAGTTGGGCATCTGAAGAATACGTGGGTAGGTTGGTAGGGAAAGGATTCTATGGGTATTGGAGCAAGGGCGCTGAGAAACCCGTCTGCATTAGCCATTTAAAAGGGCAATTGGAGACTTGCAGTTAAACGTCCGACGGACGCAATTCTTCACTTGGGGGGCTCTCCACTTATTGTTAGCATTAAATAAGGACCGGAATTCCATTGAAAAATCTCCGTCACAACCATCACTCAAACCACAGCCGTCCGAATGAAAATCCAATACTCTAGCCACCACAATAATCCGATCCTCTTTTCCGGTTATTGTCAGCAGTCATCCAGCCAAAGGTTGGTTGTCTACGGATATAAACTTCATTCTCATCACAGCAAACCGTTATATTCGAAAATAATTCCACATTTTAACTTCCCTTTAGAGTTGCTTCATGCATCCCACCGTCGGTCTTTCACCGTAATTTTCTTCCGTCATTTTTCTCTCCACTTAATTTCTCAGAAGGAACTTTCAAGATGTCTCAGGGTATGTCCAACATGTTTGTCTCCTCTACCATAAAGAGTTTTCATAAAACGCCGTTTTTCCCACCGACGTGGAAACATTTTTTACGGCTGGTCTTCATAAAATTTGTAAATATTCGTTTGAGTTGAAGAAATGCGTAAGCTGAGCTCACTTTTTTGACGGTGGTTTAAATTCAAATTGCCTTTCAAAAATGTACATTGTATCATAACAGAATCCATGCATATTTGTTATTTTATTTTGTAAAGTTTATATGTCCGATTATACCAACACCTAATAAGGATTAAGATTGTCCTTCCACAAGACGAGATTTGTGGCGTACCAAATTTCTTTGATTTTTATCACTGCCTTAATTTTTTAATATCATTAATTAAATAATCCAAATATCAGGATTAATTATCGCTGAGTTAGAGATATTATTAAAAGTATCAAACTGTTATTACAGCATACACATTAATGGCTTCACCTAACGAGATATATCATGATTAATGATCACACTATAGTTTAAATAAGAGAATAGATGGAACTATACCGCACGGTAGCACAGGGGAATTATTAAACCATAAAATAGCGCAATCGGCCATATTGCATGGATCATAGGTTTATGCAAGCCTATAACACGACACCACTTCTCTTCCCGCACTACTATACTTGCTTTCGATCACCTTCATCTCGTCTCACTAAGCCCACCCCTTCCTTTGAACGCGCACATAATAGCCCAGACGGGTAACATCTTGCCCAGACGGGTAATTTAGCCATAACACCGAACTCTTGTGACACGCGGGAAATTTTGATACCACGATGCATCTACCGACTAATTCCTGGAATTTCCCTGGGTTTTGAGGAATGAAGTGGAATTTTTTTTATATTTGCAACATTCAAATTTTGTCGCCAAATATTTCTCAAGGAAGTAAATATAGGCCGCAGCTATCAGGACTGACGATATGTGTTATGTTGCCTATCTAAGACAGGCACGTGTAACAATTTACAAAATTGGACGTTATTCTGCAGAGTGAAAATGGTAACACTTCTCCAGTCGACTGGACAAAACTTCATTGACACGAGTTTTGGGAAATGAAACCATCACCAGGGGCAAATATTCACTGTGCTTGAAGACGGATTTACAATCCGTAAAGCGCATCGTAAATGAGTGTTATTAATATTGAGTGGATAAGTCCTATTTTATTAACACAACAGAATAGTCCACTTCTACTACGTGATGCCTGAGACAGTGAACAAATATACAAATTCATCCTTTTACCTACAATACACAACCATGAACAAGATTTTCATTAAAGGCAGCTCGAAACGACAGTCGGCGTAGGATAAACCGTACAGTTATTGGCCACATGGTACTTCGAAGAGCATAGTAAGAGTAAAGTTGGAAAAAATTACAATAATGATAGCAAAATTTACAATAGTGAAGTTATTGTAAATTTTTCCCAACTGTACTCTTACTACGCTCTTCAAAATACCAAATGGCCAATAACTGCACGGTTTACCCAACAGATTTTCCTCAAAAAGAACGAATTTTCCAGAATAACCGAAAAATGTACTGGATTTTCCAGGAGGAAACTTCCCCACTTTTCAAGGGAAGCAGACGCCTTGCATGCAGACTGTACCAGTCCTGGAGAGACGCGGTAACTTCATCATATACAGAAGCGAAAAGCCCATTTGGACCTTCATCATCTTCTGCAGTAATCAAAGAGAAGATTGGTTTGTTGCAGCTCTCCTCTCCACTCTCCCATCAGCTAACACCTCTCGTGTTCCGTCATAATTTCTAATTTTAACATCCGTGAGAATTTGATCCATGCATTCCATCCCTGGTGTTTCTTCCCATTCAATTCTCCTACCACTACTATCTTCACGATGTCTTAGAATGAATCCAACAAACTCGCCTCTTCCACATCGAAGAGCTATCCTCAAACTTGCTTGCGCTCCATGGAGCTTGTATTTTCGGCGGGAAAATCAAGACTAACCACCCGAACTGGAGCCCGAGACCACGTGGTCTTCAGCCAAACACTTTACGAAATCTCGTGAAATTTCCATCCACAGGGTGCGTGTAATAATAGGACGAATATGAAATGGCTCCAGGGGTGCAATCACGGTTATCCATAACGCGTGCACTCGTGTTGACGTTATTTTTCAATTGCGCTCAAGGTTGCGATAACGTGATTGTCATTCTTCACATTGTGCCAGGTGCTTTATATCACTAGCGTTATTGATGGAACGCGGGGTAGTGTCGATTTCAGGGGGACTGCATGGCGGATGGACCCAGGTAGTCTCCAGAACACCCTCATTAGGAAGGCCCTCGCTCGCTTTCGAGCTAATCCGGATCCTCTCTCGAGGTTGGGGACGCACGAGGGTCGGCCTTCCCGGCAGGTAGAAAGTGACCCCGTGCAGTACAATTATAAAGTTTATAAATTTTGCAATTTTGTAACTTTTTCGCATCGCCATCGAATCCCTTGTCTCAAAACGTTCACGAGCGTCTTTTGATTGACTCTCTAGGATGAAAATTAAGGATTTTAGTGTCAGCATAGAAAATGCGGCGTTGGGTTGGGTTGGGTTTGGTTGGGTTTGGTTGGGTTGGGTTTGGTTTGGTTGGGTTGCCAGGTGTCATAGGCGCATTTTCTATGCTGACACTAAAATCCTTAATTTTCATGAAAAACCTTCAAAACTACACGTTTTTTTTGTTGCGATTCTGTAAAGATTACTGTAATAATAGATCTTTTTTTTTTAAATAGTTGAGAAAACATACCAACTACGCGCCGTTAGTTTTTTGACAAAATCTAGGTGTAAGGTAAATTCCTAATATTTCCAATATTCTATCCCTCTAGAGCGCACAGCCGTATTCTATCCCACGTAAAACCGATTATGTTTTAGGTAAATTGATCGAAAAGTAGTTCGGCAAGGGGTTGACATTTTCTCTTTAAAATGAGGTCAAATTCATCAAATTCTAGGTGAAGTGATTTTTCGCTCAAACTACCTTAAGATCTGTGACAAACAGAAAAGATGTTGACGGGAAGGTCGCAAGAACGTAACCAAAAACGGGGACCGTAAGAATAAGCCATGACTGTGTAAAATAATCAGCATAGTGCAGAGGGAAGAATTGAGGTCTGCGGTCAGCCAAATGTCGGACAGATACACTGATTAGAGATTATGTCAGAGTTGGATTTGCAACAAGGAAATGATTTTTTCCCCGTGCGAACAGGTCACATTAGTCTCTGCTGGAGAGTCAATCTGCACTTTCTTTCGCCAGCTTACAACAATCCCGAGTCGCTATGCACGTATTACTGGAATGAAAAATTAATGCTACGCAGAACAGGCGCTGACAAAAGGGCAATAACGACGCTGACAGCGAAAAGCTTCACACATATACACGAACACAGCCCGTGTCAACGCTACGCAGTCCATATTGAAAACAGCGGATCAGAGCAACAGGCGAATGAAATAATATTAACATAACTTCAGTTTGGTTGATTATTTGGTGAGGCGACCGACAACTGAGGTCTATGGAGCCATTTAGATCGGGATGGGAGGAAAGACTAGACTAAGCCCGGCTTCGGTATTAACCTGCTCTTAAAAATAGGCTCCATGGGGTCGGTTTAACGTCCCATTCGACGGACGGAATACTAAGCCCCGAATAGGAGGGATCACTCAAAATTAAAAATCGAATTCGAACCGTTTGACGGAATAAAGTATGCATAAAACACACACCCGCCAAATTTTGGTGTTTTTGATCAATTTTTACGGGAGATATACAGCCTTAAAAGTCGCCGCGGAGTTGTTACCACGCCCACCCCGCGAAACGTATTTCTATTGGCTGGCTCCGACCGTGACGTGGGAAGTATATGAAGTCGCCCGGAGAGGCAGTGAAGGAACGGACTTCAGAAGGCTGCTCAACGTTGAGTCGTCTACTGAATCTTACATCTTTCATAGTTGAAAGCACAATGGCATTTTCATGTTAAAAAGCGTAAAAGTTACATTGAACAGTTACTTTATTACAACATAATTGCATAAACAAAGTCGCCGTGCTTCTCACCCATAGTTCATGTGTGGGCGAGAAACACGGCGACTTTGTTTATGCTATTATGTTATAATAAAAAATAGTGCAATGTAACATTTACTCTTTTTAACATGCAAGTGCCATTTTTCTTTAAATTATGAAAGATGTATGTAAGCTATACGAGGTATATGATGGTCTCAATTGACGGTAAAATATTTCTAGTGACGGAAGGAAAACAAGGACAATCTCTCACCTCGTATTTTGAAAGAACTTTAATTAGCGTATTTAGGTGTACAATAATGATCTCTGCATTTGTATTAATAATTGATATCGTGCTTAACAATTATGAAATGTCAACTGTTGGTACAATAAGAACTTAACAGACAAATTTCGCTCACAGAATTTCCAGGCAAGAAGGGGCACTGTCGAAGAATTTATGGTAATTTTCTACTTCTGTACTAGTTTTCTCGCAACATATGAGACTTGACTGTATATCTTTAAATAACAATTGTTTTTGTGAACAAATAAGATCTTCAGCAGGAATGTAGAGAATATTTTATAACAAAACATAACTAGCCATCGAAAAGCACGAAAGCCTGCTAAAGGCCATGTAAGGAATAGATCATATTTGTTCTCCCAATTTCGGGTAGTTGTTTGTAGCCTGTTCGTTACCGTCTTCGCCTGGTGATGCGGAGGTCGTCGTTTCGAATCTATACTACGGATATTTTTATTAGAAATTTTTTTTTAGTTCTTAATTAATTCTTTAACTCAAAATATAAAATATTTTCATAAGTATTGCCGGTGAGTCGAAACACAAAATATTTCGATCTCTAGTTGCGTACATTTTTTTGTCGGCAAACCATGTCACGGCGACTATAGGCGTATAATGATTCCAGATTCTTCGTTTTCCGTTTTATGCCTCTATACAACATACATGCCTTTTTATTTTTAACAGAAATTTATACTGAAATCGACCAAAGCCTTAAAAAATTATGCTATGAGTATGCTTGTAATTAGAATATGTAGATCCTTCAGTTCTTGCAGCTCGAAATTTAATGTTTTACATCTAGGGCTCCAATGCAATGGGGAAAATTCTAGTGCCTTTCGCTATGCCTTCCCATTATGTGGCAGAAGTTGGTACCTGAAACAAGTTCATGATCAATAAAACAAGCTGTTATCTCTACAATAGGATATTTCTCTGAGGAACCGCAAGAATCCAGGAACAAGGACTGTAATAGCTTCAGAGAGCTCCAAACGCGAAAAATTAAAAGGGAGATAACCAATGAAGATCTCCTACTTATCCTCCTTCAGTCATCAGATCCTCTAATATTCTCTTTACGAGAACTCCCGAAGAAAGCGAAAGATGCCATTCCCACAGATGTTCTTGCACTGCTACTTCCTCCCCTAATTGCACCTGTAATTGAATACATTTCAAGTGACGAGGAGCATCATGACTAAGTTACATATCAGTTTACATGGTATAATAATTTTAACTTTGTCCATAAATAGCGTGCGTGTAAAAAATCATATATGGTAAAAACATTCATTGTAAGCTGGTACAATTTTCCAGGACAACTGTATCAGTAAGACTCGTCGCCGCCTCGTAAACGGAGTGACAGATGAACAGACCGTTGCGCGCACTTCAAGATAAAAATGCTAATTGCTGTAAAAATGGCTCCTAGAAGCACCTCAAAGTTGTTTTCGCTCATAGAAGAAGCCTTTAACTAGCGATACCATGCCAGAACACCCGATATTAAACGATTTTTTCTACCACCTAACTGAAACGGGTAAGTTGAGTGGTGTTGCATCGTTTAAGAAATCGCTGTCACTAAATATACGACAAAGTAATTATTTAGTTATGAATTAATATTTTTAGGGTGCTAAATCGATAAATTATGCAACAATCGCAAGTAATAATTTCATGGCTAGTAGTAATCCGATTCACTATTCTGGCGTGAATGTACGATGCTATCGTGGTAACCTGGTCCCATCTAGCATCTGGCAGTATTAATTAGATTTGGGTCATCCGACAGTGAAAATTCGTGAAATAGGTATTGATTTACCTTCATTATAAGGACAAATATGATGACTTTACAGAGAATTGACAAAAAATCAGTTTTTGACCAGAACAACTGGGCTCTCAGATCACTGTGCAACTTCTTCTTCGTTCCGGGTTGTTAGGAACCAAAAAGAAATATTTCTCGGGTGTTTTCTGTGACATAGATATACCAGTCGGCACACAACAGTACACATAAGATTTTCTATCACTCATATTTAACACACACGGCCGCGCTAACCACTTTAGACTCTTATAACTGTTTGTGACCGACACCAGCAATGCATTCCATGGGGTAGTAGGAGCGATATCATATACTTTTCACGTCATCAACATGGCGTCGGCCGAGAAATACGTTTTCGGCGCGGATTTCAAATTGAAATTTCAAACGGCTCTAGGAGCGTAATTATTTGGTTTTCGAGGGTAAAACTCGGTAAGTGGCCTTTTTACGTCTCAAATATTATAACCCAAACATAATATTAAGTAGTGTGATCCCTCCTATTGCACTCCAAATAGACCACAAAACAGGGATCGCGATACAAATGAAAATTCTTCGCCAGAGCTAAACCTCGAACCCCGGACCATGGAATGAGAAGCTAGCACTCTGTCCACCACGCTAGCTGATCATACATCCTCACTCAAAATATCCTTTTAACCACGCAGAAGGGTAGGGATCCCACTATAGATTCACGAAAACCCACTTCCTAGGACCAAGCACAAAAAATGCCTAGGCAGTCAACTTTTCTGATACATTCACCTGTTTACCGGTGGCTTAAGTAGCTGAAATTTTAGTATTATTTTGGGTATAAGTCACATAATGGGGGCCCCACATAAAAAATATAGCTGGGAGAGCATTTAAAAGCCTCCAATACGTGATGAGGAACATAAAAAATGTCCGAAAGAGGTAAAAGAGCTGGCATATTTCACTACCGGTAGACCAATGCTTGAGTATGCCATGAATGTCTGGGATCCCCATGATAAGGGGAAGGCAAAGAGCTTGGATAAGGCCCAAAGGAAGGCAGCAGGGTACGTTTTGGGGAGACACAAAAATACAGATAGCGTTAGCAGCATGTTAGAGGAATTTGGGAAGTCCATTGTAAAATAGAAGGAAAGTAAATAGGCTGTTGAGAATGTTTAACTGCTATTCAAAACATCCAAGCCTGGTTGGAATTGGAGAAGAGGCTGGAACAGCCAAATTTTGTGGGAGAAAATTACCACCTGCTGAAACACAAATTAAGGAGGCAAAAATGCTGCCGAATACTCCTCCTTAAATTGTGGGGTCTCAGAATGGAATCAATTACCAAAAGAACTCACAAAACCATTACCATGGAATTTAAATATTTTTTGAAAAATGTTACACAAAAAACGATAGGAGTGTTTAATATTTTATGTAGGTAAATGTATTTTTTAAATTGTATTATTATTTCCACCTAAACTAATGTTATATTGCCACCAGACAATGTCTAATTGCAATATCAGTGTAATAAATAAATAAATAATTATTTTCTCCAATTTGCCTAATCGAGATTTCCAATATTTTGCTAAACTTTAAAGATATGAGTGAGGAAGGAAAATGGCATTACATTCGTAGCACATGCGAACCTCCTCAATGAACCAAATGAAGAAATAGAGATATAATAAAACCATTGCGGTTAGAATTCTAAATATTACAGGTGTAATTCTATGAATCTATTTCAGATTGATTACACTAGGTTTCCAACGCCATAATTAGTGGAGAGAAAAACTTTGAGGCCATAATTCTGCAGTAAATTGACATTACAGGTATGTATATTACAATATGTGCATGCATACAATTATATGCATCTCATTTACAAAACAATAACCTAGACAACATATATCGTTAAAGCAAAAGAAATCACTGAGAAACTGAAAATGCTCCAAAGCATTGATTGTAAAAAATTACCTTTTAAATAAAATGAAAGATAATGACCTTTCCCACAGTAATACCACAACTAAGAATCATGTAATTCGGGTGTGGTTTGGTGGAACCATTCCATAATGACAGAAACTACACTATTTCAGTTTTCAACAAATAAAGGACTTGTTACTGACTAGCTCCAATGCAATTACATCATATCTTCAAGACTTGAAAATGGTGTAGTTGAACATTGAAACTAGTTTATATTAAATATTTTATTAGTGGAAAACTGCAGGTGTTTAGCTTCTGTCATTAAGTTTCATGTCATCTAAAAAGAGTTGATAGTATGTATTGCATTTCAAGTGGATAACAGTTGAAATCAAGAGACAGCCGAATGCTTTATGACACACATCAGCAAGGTAGTTCCTTTAAATCATTAAAAATCCACACAAAAACAGCCATTAAGTTAGCATACTACCATTTCTAGGTACTGCAGGGAAGAAAAGTCATTAAAAACTACAGTGAATCCCAGATAAATTAAAAGGTGAAAAAGTGCCAAAGTATTTTACCATAAATGGTAGATTTGAGTTCATTTGACCCCATAGTATAAACATGCTACACAGCATTTTAAGAGTCAAACTTAGACCAAAGCCAATAATAAAACTTAAAAAAAAATATATATGCACCAGAAAGAGTTTATGTTTAGCCACAAAGGTTACTGGGGATCATGTAACTAGACATTAATTTTTTAATAATTAGACATAGATCATCCATAATTTTTTAAAAAATTCATTCAAGCTAAATATTAAAAATTAATGGTTCCGACTTAAGAACCAATATTTCTTCTTGTTTTCACTTTTTCATTCTATTTCACATGAACTATAAGTAACAATCGCTTGACAATGAACACATTATCTTCATAAGGAGTTTCCAAAGCAACTGTGGAAAATAAAGCTAATACAAAAGTATTTTCTTTTCTTTAGTGTCGTTTAAAAATAGATAATGCTTTCATGGATTTTATGCCCTAGCTATTATAAAACAAAATAAAAATACAAAATATGCAGATTGGTTGAGGAATATATATTTTAATAAACATAACCAGCCATATTAGGCAACTGCAACACCATTTCCATTGAATTAATGCATTCAGACTTCAATTATGGCAGAAATTTGCTAATATGTCAAGAAATCTGATAGTGGCCTGCTTTTTATTATCATTCCATTTTATGGGAAAATTCCTTTCATTTAAGTTTTTTTCCAAAAGTGACATTTATATTAGATAGAAAAAATGCAATCTACCCCATCCCATGTTTCATCCATTCAAAAATTTAACATCATGTAATTTCAGTTCACTTGGCAAAAAAATAGAGTGCAAAGGAAGGATTTTGTCATTCATATCAAATAGAAGACATATTTATACATTAAGGCCAGAGCATTAGTTAGATGACACATCAGTAAGTTTATGGTGGAACCAGCTTATTGAGAAAAAAGGTTTTATTATTCTGGCATATCATATCTATAGACAATAAAGTATTATCTTGGGTGTTCCACTAACCATGTTTCAGATGATCCATCCAGGTAACAAGTTTAATTATGATATTATCATGCCACATTTTTCAAATACATCTCAGTCTTCTAATGAGTTACAATGAGAGTACCATACCAAGGCCTCACATTCATTAATATTGTAATCTATCATGCAACAATTCAACCAACTACATATACAAAAAGCAAGTCATCACACCATGAATGAGAGATGGAAGAACAATAGAAGCTAAAATTAATAAAGGAGTTAGGCAAGGATGCAACCTCTCACCAGCAATGTTTATCATATACTTGGAGGAGGCAATAAGAGAAGCACAAGAAATGGGATTGAATGGGACTAAGGCTAAAGGAGAAGAAATAAACACCCTCTGCTTTGCAGATGACATCGCAGTCAGAGCAAGTGAATTCCTTCACCTACCTCAGAAGTACCACCACCAAGGACAGAAGAAGTACAATGGACATCGAGCATAGAATAGCCCAGGCTAAGAAAGCGCAAATGATGAAAAGGCAACTATTGTGTTCAAAGAAGATAGAACTACGAAAAATGAAACAGTATGTGAAAGAAATCAACGGGACCTTGGCACTCTATGGATGGGAAGCGTGGACCATTGGGAAAGCAGACCAGAAAAGATTAGAAGCATTCGAAACCTGGTGTTGGAGGAGGATGGTGAAGATGAAATGGATGGATAAAATAAGAAATTATGATGTTTACAGAATAGAAAAGGGCCATATGGAAAACTAAACAGAAAAGAAGAACCAGATGTATTGGGCACACCCTGAGACACAGTGAGTGTGTGAAGAATATAATTGAAGGAAAAATAGAGGGAAGAGTCCCGAGAGGAAGACTGAGAAATAAATGCACGGAAACCAAATAAAGAGGAAAGTACATAAGATCCACCAACAGGGAGTAAGAGAACTAGCAGTATGTAGGGAAGGATGGAGGGCTGCAGTCTTAGGAGTGAACAACCAATGGTGGTGAAACTCATTGTTATTTCCTTCCCTCCTTTCTAATTTCAAATTTCTCTCACTTTATTTCCCCTTACCTATATATACGTCAATTACAGCAACATCTTAAAAAAAGTCAATCGAGCAGTTCCTTCTTGGTCCCACTCTCTTAGTTACGAAGCCAACATGAGCCAAAATGAAGTGTAAACTTAATCAGAAATAATGCAGGTTTACCCAAAACACATGAGTATTCCAACTGTGATAATCAAGTAGGAGTAATCATGGAGGAGGCATGTCACCCCATCCAAGTCAGAAATTGCATTTGTCATTTACTAAAACCTTCAAGCCAATGTAGTGCACTGCACTACCCAAAACAATTTTACACTAAGGTGTTCACTTTGGACTCAAACAATAAAAAAAACATACCTTATTCTTAATTATTTCAAGGATATGAACATATGTTACCTGCAAAATATGTAACGCAGAGGAATATTCACTTAAATATAGCATTCGAAATATCCAGTCCACCTATCCTTTTTTAAAGCTTTTACTCAAGAGCCCCTACCCACAAATATAAATACCTACCATTTATAAGCACAAATTGTACAAAAAGGAACATCACCTTTAATGAAAAGCATTTCCCAGAAACAATATCAAAGAAGATTAATATAAAACATGAAAGCAGGAAAGAAGAAAACTACAGTTGAGGATTAATCCTAAGAGGCAATTGAAATTATATACAGAAATGATCTCCTAAGACAGCATGTGTCTCCAAATGTGTTTTGAAGTCTTGCTCTCAGTCAATGTGCATGTTCTTCAGTGCTACATAGCCAAAACAAATCCTCCACCTCTCCACCCTAAAGGTGGTTACCTAGATAACCAAGATGCTGGCTAAGAAGATCATTTACTTTTGCATTCAATCGACTAGAAGGATTTATCCTCCAAGATAGATTGGCAAAACAATTAAGCTCCCTATTGACTTATGGGAATAAAACTAAATGCACAGGAATAACTGCAGATCCTGTAACTTCATCAAAACAAAACAATAAAAAATCGTCCAATAGTTGAAATGAGTAGAAAATAAAAAAACTTACATGCAATGAGTTACCTACATTAAAATAGAGCACAAATGAATGGAACATACGAAGCTTGATAAAAAAATACATGGAATTTAATTTTGCAGGTTCTACTTAATCAATTGTCTCAATTTTTTGTTGTTGTGCTGAAACACTTGTCCTGGATGTATGTTGACATTGGTTGCCATATTGGTTGTTCACTTAATTGTTGGCAATTGAAGAGGTTGCACGTGCTTGGCGAATTTAAACTTAAAATGGAAAAATGGACCAAAGAATTTGCATTAAATTTTGCTATAAGGATGGAATAAAGAGCAGCACCACATTGGAAATGTTGCTTTAGGCTAATCGTCTATGCATAACACAAGAATGAAAAAGACCGAAAAAAGCTCATCAAGTTCGATCGAACGTGAAGGTTCTGCTCACTGATTTCCTCAATTTCAACGGCACACTGTACCATGAGTTCAAGCCATCAGGTTGTACGGTTAACAAAGAGTACTATCGAGAACTTCTACACCATTTGCGCAAGGCAATAAAAAAACACCTGTAATTGTGGTGAAATAACCCATGACATTTGCACCATGATAATGCACCTGCTCACACTACACTGCTTGTTTATGAATTTTTGGAGAAAAACAACACTGTTAAGATGCCACATCCCCATATTCACTGGCCGTGGACCCCAGCAACTTCTTCCTATTCCCAAAGGTAAAAAACCATGGAAAGGTGGTGTTTTACCAACATTGAGGAGATAATGACAGAATCGCCAAAGGAACTGAAGGCCAAACTGAATATTACGTTCCAGAAGTGCTTAGAAGATTGGAAAATAGTGCAGGCACAAATGTATATTATACCTGATGGGGACTACTTTGAATGGGCCAAAAAAATATTGATAAATAAATAAAGATTTTTCGAGAAACAATAAAATTCTGTGTATATTTTCATCAAATGCAGTTCAGTAAAGGTGCAATAGACATTTGCCTCACTACGCATATTTAAAAAAATAAGTTGAACTGTAAAATAACTTCATTAAGAACATAATCAGTAATTAGAAAGAAGCTCAGATGTAATGAATAAGTGTAAGACGTTTAAATCTCAATTAATAAGTGCATGATAATACTAAATAAAAAACACCTCTCTATTGCCATTAACAAATGCCCATCAATAATTTTTATCACATGGAGTAGCATCAATACAAATACGTAACTGGCTTTCTACAATTATACAAGCCTACAAAAATTATAATGGTCAATCACGTTTAATTAACTGCAGTGAACATCCCAATCGTCTTAGGTAAGACGTAGACCGCCTTCTAGGCAAAAATCTTCACTTGGTCAAATCCAAATTCTCCCAACTTTTCAATGCCTTAGATTACCAATGAGCTTTTAACAGATCATTCAAACTGAAATGTTCAACAAATTAATAGATCTTACTCTCCCAGAGAATTTTCCATCAATTTTCAGCATAATTAGAATTTTAAAAGTGAAGAGTTCTTATGGGTCTCCAGCCAGGTTGAAAATTCAACTACTAATGTTTCAAGAACTGGCTTATGGAATGTCAGGAATAAACAGTTTATGTAACATTTGATGGCAAGGTGGAAAAATACTGCATACTTAAGAGAATGAAATCAACTTAATTTAAATGAGGTATTACCATGGTGACTTCAGGTTTACAGAAATGGAGCTTTACAATGATGATAGGAATGATACATGTATGCTCATACTAAACTGTAAAGATTATATATATATATATATATTTATTTATTTAATCGATAGAAATTTTTTGCTCATAGCACCACACTGTCTGAGTGACAAAAAGTTCCGAAATGTCGTCATAAAACAGGGGGCCATACTCATCAGGTGTTTTTTTTCCCCCAACAATTCAAAAGATATAATACAAAATGATCAAAAAAAAACTCAAAGAGGCTTGAAACCCAAAGCAGAATAAAGTGACTGAAACAACCGGTGACAGAAATTACCTCCAGCCATTCTGACAAAAAAGTTAGTAGTTTTTCATAGACAAAACATAATTACATCTCAAGGTGTATTACTAACCTCGAGCGATAATTTCACGTCAGTGCTTCTCTACTCCCATGTCGTCAAACGAAACTTGATGTCTTCTTCAAATACGGCCTGAAAACAAGAATAAATCCTTCCACTTGAAAAAGCACTACTAATTGGCACATATTATACTTAAGTAAGTTAAGAAATAATATCATTGTTCAGCCAATGAAAATGTATTAAACACCCCGAGTTCACTACCACGACCACTTATTAACACAAATTCACTACGTTTAATTACTACAGTGTCTTTTAGCATCACTAAAAAGCAGAGAGCATGTCAATGGGTAGTGTCCTTGACTATGAAAACATACTCGGCATTCACGGGGATAACAGCTTTAGCAGAAGTTTACATCCCCTTACCGATAGAAATGAGATTAATAATGTTGTCAAAGGCGTTAATCGTGAACAACAGTTACAACTTAAATTTCCATCAGAAATAACAAACATGCCATTAATACGCACGAGACATTCTTCATTAAATATCTATATAATACATACTGAGCAATAAGAAAAAGAAATATTTTGTTCATAGAACACAAATCAACAAGATTTTTACCAAATCGCAAGCTGTCCTTGTCTAACACACGAAATTCAGCAATTACTACTTCAAGCCTAACTCGTTTAGATACGTTTAGAGGCCATGACATGAGATGGACCTAGCAGTCAGAAGCGGTCTGCAAAACATTCTCATGCCTGGCAAGCCAAAAATGATCAATTATAATCTAGGCCTATTTATTTCAGTGTAAGCATATGATAACATCTCATAATGGCATGTTTACCTGTTAGGTGTAAACACAAACAGAACTAAGCAACTCGACCACCGCACCGTAGTTTTACAAGTATACTTCCGATGACGTCATTCATCCTTGCGCGGTTAATAATTTACATCGATATTAGCAAATTACAATTAATCATTTTTTGACTGAATTAAAACAATCTACATCGAATTTAAAAATTTACTTTAGATGCTGCCTTTTTAACCATTATTTTTCCTCGTACGTGAGGTACGATGCAAAAAAAACTTAAATAAATTGCCTGCTTGCAAAGATGAATGCAGAGTTGCCAAACCTATTCCGGCGCAAAACAAAATTTCCTATTTGTCGCAATTAGGGTGATTAGGGTGCTTGCCCTTGAAATTCTGCGGAGTGAGAAATGCTCACTTACATTCCTGATATTTCGAGGTTTGCTCGTTTAATTACCTGCTGAGGTGTATGTATGGCTTTGATTTCATCAAATTTATAATCTAAAACTGCTCTTATTTGGGAAAATTTTACATAGTTATTTCCATATGTAATTTGGAAATTTTCAATTTGGCACGAAATTAATTTTTGTTGTTGTTTTGCGCAACTTACACAACTTTTGTTTAGAAATCAAGCATTTTTGCAAAATTGGTATATGATATCTTTAATTGCAATTGATAGTGATTTAGATGCAACGCAATGAGTACGATGAGTACAAAATAGTGAATGGAATGTCTTGTGGCACGAAGATGTGTCCTCTGTTCTTATAGGTAATACCAGTTATACCAACCGGACAATACCACTCATGACATACGTTAAATTTCTACAGTTGCCGATGATGTCATCATAATGACATCATTGCAATTGTCAACCTTCGCATCGCCGACGTCGCACACCCGTGACCTTGTGCGTAAATCACTGTTGCCAAGCTGTACAAGTTCTGAAGTTCATGTTAATATCATTAATATTTTTTAATCAGTGAATCTGATCAATTGTGATACATCGGTGTGACGGGTTTGCGAGCTTCATGAGATGTGATTAATTATTGTTACTTGGCTGGAAGAGGCAACGATAGCATAGGCGATTCCAATCACGTTCAAGTTGCTTGACATTTTCGTTCGTCATTAGTAGGTATGTTCCAGGAAAGCGATGAGTGATATACATACATATTATGATAGTATGAACCCGTCACTGGTTTGTTGCATGTGGCTACTCAGGCACTAAATTAGGATCAGTATTTTAGAATTTTCTTTTTTCTCTTTTTGTTACTGGATTACCATTTCTTTATTATATTCATTGATGTATCAGTTTCTGTATTTCTTCATTTACTCCCAGCCAACGGTCATGTGATGAAATAGAGTATATCCCTTTAAAGAGCTGTCAAATGACTCGTGTACTTGTGCGAGTGGATGTAGGAGCTAATGTTCCCTCTTATATTGCATATTGTAAACCTATCAACTTGCACCAATGTTTACACTCATGTCCATAAAATACCCTCTTTCCAATCTTGGCATTCGTTTAACCACGTGTTCACGCATCTGCCCGTTAAATTACATGCAATTGGCGAGTGCTAACGGTGCTGACAGTCCGTCACATCACAAGCTTCTCTTGGACGGGTACAGGTGGGAAATTTAGTGCTCAATCCTGAGCGCGCTAACATAAATGGACCCACTTAAATTGTGTTGTTTTGCCCGATCTGAGTTTGGGAATGTCTAATTGATGATAAGTAACTAATTCAGTTTAAATGGTAATAAGGTCGTGTAAAATTAGAATAAATTCCACTGACTGACGAGAAAGTATTAAGTTGATTTCATACCTCTTGTTGGATGATAAGGAGTGCATGGATATAGGAATTTGTATTTTTTTTATTTTTTTATTTATTTTGTTCACCATTGGCAAATACATGCATAGGCTACATCATAGACAATACATAGTGCATATGCACGAAAAGTAATTCCGAAGAAAAAATAAATAAACACATAATTATAACACAATATGAGTAACAGATTAGAACAGTCAGTGAATCCTCTAAATATTCAATTTCAATTTTTTCAATTACACACCGAATTGGCAATGTACATTGCATGGTTCCGTCAAGGGTCACATGAAAATATACAACAAGTCATAAAATAAAGTACAGTAAAATGGGTTTACATACATTCATTTAAATATTCACTAATATCATAATAGGCTTTACAGGAATAACTCCTATTCCAGCGAATGCGTCGAGGGTGTATGAATAAGTTTGAAACAAGTGTGGATGAATCAAGGTAATTGCAACAGCAACCGTCTAAAACAGTATGCTGTGGGGAGGAAAGATAAGCTGCAGACTTCTCAATCCTTTTTTCACCCAGTAACTGTATACTCATATATACTGGACTGGTTTTTGAGACCTTGAGCTGATAATGAGTACACCACATATGTACCTCCATCCACGGATGATGGTAGACTTATCTGTGGCTTGCCTAAGTGCTCCTCTCCCAACTCAAATTTTAACCAGTTGGGCAGTCACTAAACCTCCTATATTTACAAATAAAATTGGCATGGATGGCTTGGGTAGATGTCAGCCTAATAAGCTAACACCTGCCCAAGCCATTCATATATGCCAGCCGCAAAATAAAAACATTGAAAATAGCCCTCTTACACATACTCAAGCAATTTTTACTGTCTCCATAGCATATCAGATGCTGGCAGGTCCAGATCCACAAGCAGTCAGCTAGCTCAGATTCAGTTCTAACAGCACCTCTACATTGGACTATTAATAACCAGGATAGGAAAAAAGTCGAGCACTTTTCCTATAGGCCTTTCACATGATTGTCAGAAACAAAGATAATAAAGAAATATTCATAATGAATAAAAAACACTCTGTAATCTTCCATAGAGTTATTTCTTTGGCACTATCTTGTAAGATGGAAACAATTGAATGAGGATCGTTTGAGTAATGATATTAGTTATTTTCAAAGCATTTCAAGAATTCTATTAATAAATATTTAAAATTTGGTGGGAGATATTAAATATCTGATCTAAATTCATAGGCTTTCAATTGAATTCATCAAAAGTTATTTTTTCTTAATATCTCTCCAACTTTACATGTGGAAAATAATAAGCTTTCCTTCGAGGATCACTGCAGCAGGGGAGGTGCAGGTGGGTGGCCGACCCTTCCCCCACCCCCATAATTCCTGGTAAAAAGTAAAATGGTAATCTTAAGGTTTCCATACCCAGTGGCTTACGCAGGATTGACTTCTGGGGGGGTTTGACTTCTGTGGAGGGTTTTGACTTCTGGGAGGGTTTCATTAATATTTATGTGCATCATCATAAAATGATATTTTAATTATTATTCACTAAAACATTAATTAAATTTTCATTCTCTTTTCGTAAAGACAGTTCAACTATATTTTTCAGTCCAATAAGCAAAATTCTAAATGCGAGTTCAGGTCAACGAACGAAAACGAATTCAGGTAAACATGTACTTGGGGGGGTTTAAACTATAAACCCCCCCCTCCCCGTCCATTCCCCCAGATCCTTGTTAAGTAGCAATCCACTTCCCCCAACAACAGCAACCTTAGCCCACCCCTGCACTGAAGTATAGGTATCAGAGGTAGTGAACTTTCCACAGTTTGGTAACTTTAAATTGACGGTGTACACATTAGGATGACTTTTTTTAGGTGTTCCAAGCCCATTTCTAATTCCCATGTCCTTTCCAGGTCTGTAGCAACCCTGTTAACATGAGATTGGGTGGGGAAGTGGGGGGAGTCAGTGAAATCTTACAAGGACGGTAGGGGTCAAAATGCATCCAAAATCGTCTTGCAATGTAAAAATGTAATACTTGAATGGCCCCCACGGCAGCTTGCTCAAGGACTTCTGCACGCCTTTTTGTGGCTTTAACAACATTGCCATGAAGGAAAATTATTGAGATAATAAAAAAGTTTGCAAATTTTTGCTCAGCCATTATTGAATTTTTTATTAATGCTAATTTACACTAAAGGCAAATAACTACTTTTTGATGGTAATGGTCAGGCCCAGCTTAAGGCCTGGGTGACAAGGGTGACTGCCCTGGGTGCCGCAAAGGAAGGGGCGCCGTGATTGTGAAAAAATATTTTTTTACTACGTTCAACTGGTGAATAGGTTTGATAGGGGGGGGGGGGGGTTGCCAGAATACTCTCTCGCCCTTAAAATTTTGTCTTAAGCCGGGCCTGGTGATGGGTTAAGTACAGGCTGTTCGTTACCATGTATGCTCGAGACATTTTATAAGGTGACTTTTTCGGGGTCAATACATATACCTATCTGTGTGACCATATGAATCCCTATTTCTCATAAGCCATGTAGAATATTCGCCAAGAAAAGGCCATTGTGTAGTAAAAAAAAATTGCATAACCAACGCAACAAGAAGAACTTAAGCAATTTTTTTCACCTCGACTGATACTCAAGTCATGGATTTTAGTTGACGTTTTCGGCTAAAAAAAGACTTCGACTCATACTCGAAGGTAGGTATAGGGTAAATTATACACAATTATCGAACTTAAATTATATTAAGTATTACCTAGTTGAAAATGAAAAAAAATATAAATAAGACAGTTTAGGAAAATTGGTGCCAACTTTGTACGTAATCACATACAACTAACCATTCATTGAACAATTCATTAGCAAGGAGTCACTGTATATATGTCCAAAAATAAGCTTCCATTCCTGCAAAATATTGTACACATAGCGGGATTCACATGTATTTTTTATACACGTAGCGGGGTTGAGGCCAAGGACTATTAGGAGTTGGGTAAAGATTTGAAGTACACCGACCCCTTACAGAATGTTGGGAGGGGTTGGTGGAAAACTGGGAGAGGAAAGGAAGGAAACTAAAACGGGAGGAGGACAGTTGGAGTCGAAAGTCACCAAGATTTCTATTTCTTAAAGGGGGGTGCAAGGGAAGAGTGGTTAAAAGCCACAACCCAAACATATTCGACTTAAGGGCAAGGAAAGTAGGTCAAGATCTGCCAGAACAAAGGTTCAAAAAAAGGTGCATGAAGTGAGGAGCTGGAAAGAAAAAGACCCCTGTGGAAACCTTGGGTTGGTTTATGAATGGACAACGGATGGAGGTTTGTGAGGGGGGGGGCGGGTTGGAAGGGCGCCTAGCAGCTGAAAGTGGGGAGAAGGGGCGGAGAGGAGATAGGATGTGGGGGAGTAACAGTTACTCTAGCGAACATGGAAACAATGGAGAGGAATGCTAAATATATGGTCATTGCATGGACTAACAATTGGATTTTTAGCTAGCACACAAATTTCTAAATGTTCCAAAGCATTCATTTTTAGGGCTTTTGGCAACACATGTAAAAGTAAAGGCTTGAAAACATTGCTATGGTTACAATCTAATAGATGCTTGGCAAATAGGGAATGGCCAACTGCATTTATGAGGAAGCGTTCATGTTCAATTTAAGAGTTGAAGCTCCTCTTCCAGTTTGGCCAACATAACACAACATACATTCACCACCCTGTAAGTTGAACACTCCTGATTTCATATACCAGTCAACCTTATACTTCCCACTAGATAGCATTTTCCCCAAGGTAAGAGGGGAATTGAACGCTGCCCTCAAATTTTTTAGCAATAGGTATCCCAATTTATAGGCGAGATTGCCCACAAAGGGGAGTGGCCTCCATTTTTCCCCGGAAACACAAATAGAGTTGGAGGAAACTATCTCTTTATTGACCAGTGTTTTCTTATGTTTTGCCCTTACAATTTTGTCTACTAGTTGTATCGAGAAGCCATTAGTTATGGCAATGGAATACATCACTTGTAGCTATGTATTATAACTCTCCAGTCTCAGGGGAAGGTAGACAAGACAGCGTGCCATTGCATGGAATGTGGCATGTTTAAGGGAGAAATGATGGGAGGAGTCTTGAGGAAATGATGTGATCCGTGGTGGTAGGCTTTCAATAGATTGAAAATTGGTACCTCTATGCTGTAATAGAGATAGTAAGACTGAGGAAATTCAGACTGCCATATACGTCCTTTTCCATTGTGAATGACAAATTATTCTGCAGATTATTTAGATTTTTGAGGAACTGATTCAATTTCCATTCCTGTCCAGAGGCAGATTATGCCGTCCACATATTGATATCAAATAATAGACACATTGAAGGAGTTTGTCTAGCGACGTGAATAGTTTTTCATCTAAATTATTAAGAAATACTTCCGCCATGAGTGGTGAGAGTGGGAAACCTATTGCAAGATCCTCTTCTTGTTCATAGAAAATGCCGTTGAAATTAATGAAGTCATTTTGAGGATTTTTTATTTTTTTTTATGAGAACAATATCATCCCTGATACATATTTGCATTAGTTTTTGAGTTTTCTAACAGGTTTCCAATAAATCTTATGTTACTGAAGTAGGGACAGACAAATTTTTTAAGGTCAAAAGAAACTAATTTCACTTTCTTTGGAACCTCCATGTCTTTTAGGATATGTGCTAGCTTTAATGAGTTTGCAACATTGTATTTCCGTGTAATATTTGTTTAAGATTTAATAAGTTCATTTAAATTTGAAACCAAGCAATGGCGTGGCTATGGCATACATGACACTACAGGTCTAATGTAAACAGAGGGTTTGTGCAATTTAGGCAAGCCATAAAACCTGTGTGCTTCATTATCAGTGGCATATGGACGGGGTTTTAGGGTTTAAACCCCCAAAAAAACATGTTTACCTGCATTCGTTTTTGTTTGTTTACCTGAACTAGCGTTTAGAATTTTGCTTATTGGACTGAAAAATATAGTTGAATTGTCTTCACAAAAAAAGTGTGTTAATTAAATTATTGTTTTCGTGAATAATAATCTAAATATCAGTTTATGATGATGCACATAAATATTAATGAAACCCCCCCGGAAGTCAATCCTGAGTATGCCACTGTTCACAATGCAAATGTGTGTAAGTAATGTGATTTCATTTTCAAATAGAATTCATACATTGCCCAAAGACCCAACACAATTGTGTCAGAGTGCTGTGAAAAGGGCCGTCTATTACAGTTACATATTTTAGGTAAAAAGGAGCCTTTTATAAATGAACCTGTTAGCAATAAAGTGTGGAAAGGTACAGAGTTTTTTATTCGGAAATGGATATCTTTCACTTCCACAAAGTCAAGCCTGAAACAATAAAAAAAAAATATTGGTAGTTAAAAGAGCAAGGGTCTAGGCTATTTTTGAGCATGAAGTGAGAAAATGACTCCGTAATTCCATGGCTATCAGTGCAAAATGTCAAAGAAAAATGGGTTATAATGCAATAATATAACCTATATATCAGTAAATAGTCTATTTTGACAATTTATGAAAATATTTTAAGAATTTAATAATCTTTCTTCATAGTGATGTACTAACAGCCATATAGCAACTTCATAAGCCTGTATGCACCCTGCAGTACAAATTCGTCATAGATATTTTTCCACTCAAAAGACCAACTGAGGTACTCTTCAAAAAAATACGAAAAGCTTTGCTCATGTATTCACAATAATTTCAAGAATTTGCAATTTTTTTAGGATCTCTTAATTTTTCTCATTGACAATGCTATTACAGTGTGCTAAAGTTAAGTGTTAAAACGGTGAGGAAAAGTTGTTGTGCAACCCACAGTGCAAACGTGTCATGAATATTTTCCGGTGATTAGATATAAAAATATGTATGTACATTGAAATAAGACAACCAGCATTGTTTGATATTTGAAGCTCATTCAATTCATTCACTGAAAGTAACTCATTATATGAGTTGGTGACAATATTTTAAAACCATTAATTTAGAGTTTAAGGTCCACATAAGGCTCATTGCAAAATAAAAATACCTGACGGAATCTACCATAAAATGTAGCACCTTTGTTTTTTTTGCAATGCAGTTATAGAAGAGCAGGGTGCCCACAACTTTTTCTGAATCATTTCCCTGTATTTTCCCTAGCAGGTTTCTCCATAATATCCTAAGAAATGTGCTAACTATAGGGTTTCAATACGTCCCGAAAGTGCACCTAAATAAATTTGTGCAAATAGGAGCAGAGATCAACACACTTATGACCATAAGATCATAAGAATTAACAATAAAAAATGAGACTGTACAGGCAGAAAAAAAATAAACATGTCAATCGATCCTCTAACTTGAAAGATCAAACAAAACTAATTAAATAATCAGGAAGTTTCTGTAAAAATATTGCTGTCTTACATAAAATGACCAGAAATTAGTTTTCAGGTAACACCCGACAATTACACTAAAAGAAAAGATTTTAATTTCTTCATCTTCTTAATTTTTTTCTCTACTTCTTCCTGTTTTTCTTTCAGGGCTTGATTCTCTGCTTTTAACTTATCTAGCTCATTTTTCTTCCTTTTCTCTTCTTCTCTCTGTAATCTACTCTTCTTTGCCATTTCAGTTTCTCGCCTCTTCTGAAGCACATCTCTGTACTTGGCGCTTGCTCCACGCCCATATCTGATCAACTTCCGATCAACTTCCACTGACGCCTCGCCTCCCGCATGAAAAATCCCATCCCAAACTCTTCTCAGAGCAATGAGAGAGTTTTAATGTAGATTCTCAACTAAAATGTCTTTGTTCACAGAGAACCCACTCTCGACAAAGGCGTTCCCGTGCGAGAACAGCAGGATAATTTAAACAGCTGCCCAACAATCCTTTAAGTCCTCTCGTTTGTTAAGTTGGCTTGCATAGAATGAGTCCAGTCTATCTATATCCCTATTTAAGCCCGTGAGCTGTACTTTATCCACCTGGGATACAAACCTTTTGAACTGGATATCAGTGCAGTCTGCCTGCAGAGTGGTCATGTGGTTTGCAGACGAGAACCCTAAGACAATAATCCATGTCTTTTTTACACTACTCAGGTTTTTTAAGAATTTTGTTAGGATCTAGACATGAGGCTGCTTTGGTAAATTTGTACTTTATTGGGCTTCTCTCAACTATTTTCTTCTCAATGGAGACCAAACACTTCTTACATTCCAACCTAAATTTGTCCTCTTCGATGTCCTTCACTCTTGCATCACGGAGAGCAAGGGTTGCTCCCACACCAATATTGATCTGGGACAGTTTCAAACCATTCGCAACATCATCTACATTAATATTGATCAGCTTGTAGGCTTTCTTTGCTTTGTTTAGGACGTCTGACTTCACAAACCGCCCGTAGATCTCTCGGAGAAGATTCTCAATGTCACCATGAAGAAATGGGACGACTGGTTTCAGCATCTGATATGCTTTGAGAAATGCCTCAAAAGATGATGCTATTGTCGCAAAGAAATGAAGTTTTGCCAGCAGAAGAGGGTCAGCAAAGCACTCTTTCACCTTCCTAATCGACCATGTGTCAGGCAAATCCTTCATAGTGGGAAAGTAGGTCTTCAAATTCTTGAGTATTGTAATAACTCTTGCACACACGGGACCATTATCAAGCCATCGGCAATTGCAAAATTTGAGAGTAAATTCATCACTTTCAGTAAAACGTGTAAAGTCTGCACGGCGCGCGAGAGAACCCTTGAAGACATTATGGATTAACTTAAAAAATATTGCAAACTGCCAACCATACTTAACGAAACTGTACTGAAAGGCACCATGAATGACGTGAAGACCACAAGATCCCACAGGCTACCGTGGGAGCTTACTGGGGCTACAGAAGTAGCTTCGTGACATTTACAGAATACGGGTGGGAGCCTAATATGCTACCGGTAGTTTCTGCTAGCTCTTTCTCCGGTAGCTTCCATGATAGAGAATACAGATGGGAGCAGGTAGCTTATTGAAGCATCTTTTCACCGGAAAGCTCCGTAGCTTTGAGTTATAGAATAGGCCCCTTGGTCCGCCCCTTACCGAACTGCTAGGATGTTGCCTGCATGGTCGAGGGGTGTGTGAAGGGAGTGCTGGTGCTACATACACGCGTATGCCATGACCAAATAAAAAACTTATCTACCTAAACATACAGCATACATAATAAAACCTTAAGTTTTAAATGCTAAGAACGGCACAAAACTATCCCATCAAATAACGAAAACCATACCGGTACTGTTCATCATACTAAGAGTTTGGGTAGTAATACTGCATACCTGCTGTAGTGGTGTTCGGACGACGAAATTAGTCAAGTTGTCCTGACATTGACGACCCTGGATAGCATTGAGATGCCACTTCCCTGCAGCATGGCTTGTCACAGCCCGCTTGCCCATTGAACTCGGCGAAAAAGTTTTCTAACACACGATGCACTTAGCAGAGTTCACATCCTGTTCGTCTGCCCGCAACCAGCTTTGCCACTCAGGGTGAAGGATAACATCAAGCCATGCAGGGTTGAATTTGGAAGTCATTATTATTTTGAAAAGGTTTACTCCTACAGTACGATATTCCCTGTTGTGTTGTTGTCCGTCTCACAACACAAGCCTAGCCCAGCCAAGCAGACGCTAGCCGAGCGGAGAGGGTGAAGTGAGAGGAAAAGGAGGGGGCTACTTCGGCAGCCGAGCCGCTCCGATGCGAGCCCTTGCACGAGTGAGCGCACCAGCCGAACGGAGCAAGTGCATAGACCAAGGACGCACTGTGCTGCACAGTATATGGCGCTAACTAATTATTAATTCCCACATTTCGAGAAGGATTTCGAGATCCCAGACGTTTCCCTGTCTTTTCCCTGTTTTCGGGCACCCTGAAGAGGGTTCCATAGGAGAAAATTATCCAATGATGCTCATTCCAATAGAAAGGTATGGACCATCACATGCTTTATATGTAAAATATCTTTATTGATTCAAAATTACATTGCGTAGCAGTGCCATCAGTTAAAACAACATATTCAAGAAATATTGCCGCTGACAAAAAATTGCTAATAAAGACTGTCTTCAACATATGTGCTGATTATGGAATTTCTTCATGCAGGCACCACAAAATTCAAATCCAAAGTAAGGTCAATGTAGCAAAATCAATTAAACCATTAAGTTAATAGTTTGACTGAGTACTTGCTACTAAATGGCAATGTTAAATAAAGATTTTAAGTACTATGTTCTAAGAAACAGAACAGCAAACATCTGAAATCCCAGATTTTTAAGACTAAAATATTCACTCTCCCAAAAAAGGGGACATCACACATTTCATCAGACTAGGTACAGAAAGAAATGCATCTAATCAATCATCGTTAATATTTTTTTCAAAGAACAACAGTATTCATAATAAGGGGGCATTAGCAACACCAAAGGCTAATGAACCTTAACCTTGAATAACATGTTTTATAGGACAGAAATTTAATAATGTATTTGTACCTTGTGATTAGGAGGATAATAACAATTGGAAAACATGAATTGTTTCTCCTAAATTAATACAATGGAAACATATTTTGAACAAACAAGTACTGGTACTCACAAAATATGTAGTATAGATGCTTCAATTCTCTTAATAAAGCCCTCTCATCAATACTAGGGTTTAGATTATAATGAGGAAAACTACAAAACCATTTAACTTTCAGTCCTTACCCAATATACAATTAGGTATCACAATTATTCCATTCGAAACACATATCAATAGCTAAACAAACATAAATACCATTTTTGAATATATCTTGACAAAAATATTTCATTAATTAACATAATGATAGGTCAATACACAGCAATAGTAGCACCAAATAGAATGTAATAATGTGTAGGTGACTCAAATTTTACACTCTGAGAGCATGATAATGACACGGAGTTGAATTCTTTGAGATGTCACAACCTTTACGTGGAGAAAATTCTAAAAATTAAAGTTAGCTTGGATAAATACAATTACGAGTGCAATGGAGGATGGTCATGGCCTGCATCACCTGGCATCTCCCAATGTGGCAAGTGTCACTAGTCACCTTTAAAAAGTAAAGTTTAAGCTTGCAATAATTCGTGACATTTTAAGTTGATTACAACTTAAAATGTGAATTTGGCAAGGCAATTTTCTTCACCGAGAAGAGATTTTCATGGAATGCAAACAACTACCTAACTTATACACTCTTTTTTATTAAAACTGAATAATGATGCAGGCCACAGAAAACACCCCTCCATCAAAAATAACTACACAAGGCACAAATGCTGCAATGAAAATGTTGATATCAGAACAATTGTATTTATGAATTAATTGATCAACACTTAACAAAGAGCTCAAATCAATACAGATGAGTTCACGCTATAAGTTACCGTAGTTCACAATTTTTGACACAACCATAAAATGAGCTCCTGAAGATACACAGATCATCTTGGCTAAGTTATGATTTAAAATTCTACATTTTATGGGTAAAATTGACACAAATTAAAAAATAATTGGGATTAATAACAAAAAAAGAAAATCTATGACAGAAAATCAAATTAATTCAAAGTACTTTGTACTCTGTTCACAACAGGCAACCAGCCACATACAATTAAGGGTAAAAAATAATGAAATGTACTGATTTCTTAGGACTTAAGGGGACTCTGCTTCTGCAACTGATGACTGATACTTTTATAATTAAAAATTTTATTTACATAAAGAATATTGGCATTACACAACTTTAAACACATGCAGCTTCATAACCCATTGAAGGAGGATACACACCAATAGCCTGCAAACAAATGGATGCAGCGTGGGCTTTTGCTTGCTTTTTGTTAGGACTTGGAGCAGGTGGCAGGTACTCGACACCATTTACTATAGCCTGAAATTTAATTAACATACATGTAATAAGTCTTCAGATGAAATTGTATCATAAATCCATTGTCAATGTTAAATTTCACAAAACATTAACACTAGAAGTACCAAGGTCCACAACCCTCCTCCATGTAATGAGTTCTGTCAATTTATGGGAGGTAGTATTTCACATGAATGAAAAATAAAACTACTACCACTATACTAATAAAACTACTACAACTAATACCACTATGCCACATGTATAGTTGATTTTCAGCATAAAAGTCATATTCTCCACTATTCTTATCTATACATCTGCCATTAAAATAAAATATCTTTATCTCCCAAGACAAAACTCCAGCAGAATTGCCTGGCACAACTGAGGGATATGTAGGGACCCTGAAATTTCATGAATGGGTTTTTGCATGAATATTTTAAAGAGTAAAAAAGCAGTTATTTTTATATACATATGAAGTATTTATAAGTTATAATTTGCTATTATAATGTTCCTGAAATTCACAGAAATCTTCTGAACAAGAGTTATTTACTAAAATTTACGTATTTTGGTTATTGGCACCATTTTTTGCTGGAAATTTCATTTTTTTGTTCCCTTTCATGTGATATTTTGCGAAAAAATAAATATGTTAGGTTTTATTTTGACTTGCATAAACACAAATGGTAAAATTCGTCTTATCATTGACGATTTCCAGGGTTTTGAAATGCTTGAAGCCTCATAGGATGGAATAAATACAATTATTATTAACTACCTATGTGACTGGGTCGTGCACCCAAGAATCACTAATGCCGTCATGAGCTACTGATCTTGTGTGCACCATAATACCTACTACTATGTAGTAGGTATTATGTTACCTAGTAGGTATCTGCCGTTCTATGTATTACGATGTCCGTATCCATAGTTTTTAACTGATAATCAACAAAATCAAACGAGCAAATACCCTATTCTTTGCCTCTATCGAAATCGTCACCAACTGAACGAAAGTCAATTCTTGAATGAAGTGTAAGTGCCAGATGATGCTTGATCTGACAGGGAGACATCGCGTGAGTGATGTTAGGGACCCAAATGACGCAATTATTTTCTGAAACTAGAGAGAGAATCCGGGAAAAGTGTCACGGCTTTTTTCCATTTGAACCCGGGTTCGAAAGAAAAACGCAACTAAAGATCTTCCCTCCGTATAAATCCTTTTAAATTATGACTTTTGTGACTCAATTTTTCGTTCAATAGGGAACATGATACAAGTAGAAAAGAGATGGTAACTGTTTACGAGGTTATGTAAAAAATATTTGCTACGACCTTTTTATTTAAAAATATTTGCTATGACCAAAATAGCAGTTATTTGTTAAAAAAAAAAGAGAAATTACATCCCGGGAGGATGGTATTAAAATACATTCATTGCTGCACCATCAACTATCTTCGCCTGTATTCGGTGACATGATTAGATATGCGTGGTATGCATCAAAACTGGTTGAAGATAGGACAGTATTCAGCAATGTTCGAGAAATATGTTTCCCACATGATCTGCGTTCACGCAAATGTAACTGCTCAGGTGGGAGCTTTATAAAATGTGCTTGGTGTAGAATTATTCTTTGTTTTAAATGTTTTTATGATGCATGTCATCCAAAAGTATGTAATTCAACGACATAATTGATACGTTAAATTTCACCAATGAAATAAACATAATATAGAAAAAGAAATACTTTGTTAGCAAATATTTTTTACATAACCTCGAAAACAGTTACTATCTCTTTTCTACTTATATCATGTTCGCTATTGAATGAAAAATTGAGTCACAAAAGTCATAATTCGAACGCAGTTCCTGGGAAATTTGAAGTGCATGCATCGCTGTATATTAAAAAGTAATAATCCGTTCATTGTTTACCGCCTTGAGAAAGAGCCACGACCATTTGAAGCCCATCCTATTCACGGAAATATACTTGTATTTTCAAAAGCTACACATTTTAGGCCTCTCGGCATGTGACCTCTTTTCGGCCAAACAAGAATCCCGAAATTAGCTGCGAAAGTCTCCCAAAGGGGCTGATTGAAAATCCAGAAAATTAAAAAATATTGTCGTTACTGCCATAACTGTATGGGAATGGGTAATGTACAGAGACTCCGTAAAATATTCGAAAGAAAAAAAAGTTGAACGTACTGGGATTCAAACCTGCACCACAGTCCGAGGATTATTAGTCCAACGCCTCTAACCACTCAGCCACGGCTTCCGTTATCTAACACTCGCATTTAAAAGGATTTATACGGAGGGAAATTCTTTAGTTGCGTTTTTCTTTCGAACCCGGGTTCAAATGGAAAAAAGCCGTGACACTTTTCCCGCATTCTCTCTCTAGTTTCAGAAAATAATTGCGTTATTTGGGTCCCTAATATCACTCACGCAATGTCTCCTTGTGAGACCATCGATATTTGCATGCCTTTTGTCTTTCCAATATGCCAGGATTAGTGATTAGTGATATATCGCTAACTGTGATTGAATCACAGATACTGAATGGTAGCAGTCACAACCTGTGACTTAATATTCTAAATCACTGAGATTGTGATCACATTGTTACCAACCATGGCAAGGGCCTAGCCACGTTGAAACACCGATTCCCGTCAAATCACCAAAGTTAAGCAATTTTGGGCCCAGACAGGGGTTGAAGGGGTGGCCCTCCTCCATACCTCTACCGGGGTGGGTGGAGAGGTGACACTCCTCCAGACCTATACCTGGAGGCCGGAAGGAAATATACCCAGACTGGAAAGGTTGGAGGGAGGTGACCCTCTTCCTTATCTGTACCGGGAAGGTTGGGGGTGGCCCCTTCTCCATACCTCTACCGTGGTTCCCTCGTCCCCTGTCTGCAAGTGGCAGGCAGGTTAAAAGTGGGATGGCACAATGGACCAAGAGGTCTGAGTGCCAGGAGGGCTCCAGAAGGCCCTTGCCCACCCATACAACCTAATCTAATCTTGCTACCAACCAATACGCTACCACTGCTACTGCGAATTAACTGTGATAGAATGTGTTCAGCATAAGCCAGAGTAGCACTAGGAAAAACGTTCCGCTTTGGCAAGTTTTGCATCCAGTAAAAAATTGTTTCCTAAAAGTGGGCTAATCCTCGACGATCCTTGCACGTGCTTAGGTGACAATAGGCTAAACGAATTACTTTCTAAAATAAAATTTTATGCATTACAAAAAAGTAAAACATGAGAGAAAATATGAGCGCATTAAAGAGAGTATATTGTTGATTGCATAGTATACAAGGTGTGATCAAAAAAAGACCGGACTGATTTTATTCCGCGCAAACCGTTCAACGGATCAAAACGAGACAGTGCGCCATCTAGCTACACATCTGACGACTAAAACGAGAGGTGTTGCGTTTGTTTACGTCGAGTTGTTACGCAGCAGCAGCGGTACGTGTCTTAACCTGTTCGTCACCCCGTGCAACGGCAGCAATGAAGGAGCTACTGGAACAGCGTGTGTGCATGAAATTTTGTTTCAAACTTGGCAAAAGTGCTGCGGAGACATGATTCAACTAGCCGACACAGAGTCACTTAAAACCATCGTAACCGGTGACGAAACCTGAGTTTACGGTTATGATGTTGAGACAAAGGCCCAGTCTTCTCCGTGGAAGGGTCATCATTCTCTGCGACCAAAGAAAGCTCGCATGTCCCAGTCCAATGTGAAGGTCATGCTTGTGTTTTTCTTCGATTGGCAAGGGCTGATTCATTACGAATACGTCCCTCAAGGTCAAACCGTCAACAAAGATTTCTATTTAGAGGTTATGAAGAGGTTGAGGGTCGCAGTGAGCCGAAAGAGGCCGGACATGTGGAGAAACAATGCATGGCGTTTCCACCACGATAACGCGCCGGCTCACACGGCACTGATCGTGACAGAGTTTTTTGCCAAAACCAGAACTTCCGTGATCCCGCAGCCATCCTACTCTCCAGACGTGGCTCCATCAGACTTTTTTTTGTTTCCAAAGTTAAAATCAACTTTGAAAGGGCGCCAATTCGACTCTATTGCGAACATAAAAACTAATTGTACGGCGGACCTGAAGAGGATCCCTAAGGCGGCTTACCAGGCAGGGTTCGAGAGCTGGATGAAATGTTGGCAAAGGTGTGTCGTCAGCCAAGGCATGTACTTTAAGGGTGACAAGTTCGATTAAGCTGTATCCGTCGAAATAAACAAGTTATAAAATCAGTCCGGTCTTTTTTTGATCACACCTTGTATAATATCTTCATTATTCATACAACTCAATGGCATATCTGTCCTAGCAGTACAAATTGATTTTGTCAAAGGGAAATGTAATTCTTATGATGAATAAAAGTAATTCCATTGAGTTATTTACTGAAAAAACAAAGAGTTTGAATAAATATAAAACAATATCCTTGGAATATAAATGATTTCAATTCCATTGCTATATCCCCCAAAGCAGAATGTGTTTTTTCTTTCTCCAACGGTTGACGCTATGACAAAAAACTTTCTGTGAGTGAGGGCGTTTCAGCAATATATCTTCCTTATCTTTCTGCAGCCCTCATTTCCGTTTTGCGACAATCTCACGCCGTCGCTTGATGTTCTGCTTTGGGGACTATATCTAAAATTAAACTTTTATTCTCAGAATTCACTGCGCATCAGACTTGCTCACTCCGAAAGAAAAGTTTTGCGCATTGCTTAAGAGAATAAATTGACACTGAATTGAAAATGTTAACAGTAAGTAAATTATGTATGCCCATGGCTCTTCGGTTAATTTTCCCGAGATTGATATCCAATGCCTATTTGTCGAAAATAGCAAGGTACAAAAGCATAATTACGTAGATTGACATTATCGGGATCAGCAGCGCCACTAATCACCAATGGCTGATTTTCATCCATGATTTTTGCCTGCAATCACAATCTCAGTTAAGAATCAGAGATACTGACGAGTAGCAGTCACAGGTAAGGAAGGGACTGGAATGTCACAGTTCCGCTAATCTGTAGTCGGCATACGTTTGGTGCCACTGGCGGCAGCAGTTGATCGCCAAGCGAAAAAATGGAATGAAAACAAGGAAGATATCCCTGATGAAACAGCTAAAAGTGGCTATTCACACATGCACAGTCCATCTCTTGCATAGCTAAGTTGTAGCAGATAGCTGGGAAGAAATGAGCATATCGTTCTTCATTTGTTCAGCTTGTCTCGAGGAGGACAGCTACCAAAGGCCGTATGATAGTCACCAATACTGCTAGTGAAAAGCACCACACTGTGGCCATCTTCGTCCATCACCGCTAATCAAAAGCACCACGAAGGTTATAAAATTGATATCAGAGAAATCGATTTATGTAGCATGAAGCTCCATCATCACGTTAAGTCCCCGCCATTATGCCCCATTCATGCAGTTAATGTACGTGATCATGAGTCTTGACCAGACCAGATAATGCAGCTCAAACACTCATCAGTGGTGTCCATGCCCCCAAAGTCCGACCTCATTTCTCCTAGCCACCTTTACAATGTTTTCTTACTCCTACAGCTCTCCCTTCTTCAGCTCTTGGCAGGTTCTTCTTCGTCTAAAATAAATCGGTATCTCTTCCTTTTCTTCTCATTTTTCATCCTCTGCCAGCGTTAAATACCACACCTCTTGGTTTCTTGATCATTTCTTAGTATTTAATTAACTTTCCATAATCAACTAATTGTAAATTTGATAGAATGCTTAGTAAGATCCTCCGTCACACTTTATTTTTACTTGAGTATGAGAGAGTACTGGGGAGAAGTGAATAATCAGCACTACAGCTTTAGACCGGATGCGGCGTGTGACAACATATCCAGGGAAGGCCCTTTTTGGCGCGAAAGCATCCTATTCTTTGACCAAGAATAAATGTTGCAATTAACTCTATAGTTAATTTTCAATTGCTTATATGGGGAACATGACATAAAATCGATGGTTTCATCGTAAAATATTATGGTTCTGGAACTTAGTAGACTTCCCCATTTTCACCAGCATCTGTGGAGAGTTTCATTTTCCAGCTCGTTGAAAACATTGAATTCTCACACAAGAACATTCCGATTCTCACTTCGCAATCTTTTAAAAATTTCAATTTTTTGTTTTAAATTTAAAACCACGTGTTACCACTTTTGTCCTTCTCGGTCATTATTAGCCGACAGCATCGTTTCGAAAGAGGAAGAAACTGACCAAAACAACTACCTGAACAAAAAAAACACTGTAATACGTTTACCGTGCACACAATATTAAATTATCTGCAGTTCACGAACAAGGCTACCAGCTATCAAGGTATCAAATGACTTAAAAATCGTCGCAAATGGAAAAAATTCTGCGAGATTTGAAGTGTTGTTCCAAGTTCAAATTGTCCAGCAAACTGTAATTTTCTTGCTGGTTGCATGAGAATTCCAGTTGCCAGAGTACCGGATAACTGAGAGTTTACTGTACATAGGAATAAGGACATACGAGCCACAACTACATCAACATCTGGCTTTACAGACCCTATAAACTGAAGTAGACAGATTGATAGACTGTGGGCCTTACATTCCAAATTAAGGCTTAATCAACATATTGTAACTTACGCACTTTTTAGATTGAAAAGGTGGCTCAAAAAGTCCCATTTCAGTGGTAGGGCAGCAGGGTGTTTTCTCACTTTCAAAACACCCTACAGAGTCAAAAATATATTCATTAAACAACAACTGGCTTAGGGTGCATACATCCAGCAGCCACAAAATGAACCCAGGCAAGGTACACCGGGATGTGTATTACATGGGATGCTTCCAATGAAGTCACTCATCTCCTACTCTTGAGTTCATTTTCTCTAGAAAACTCAATCTAAACAATTGACAGCTCATCATGATTCATAAATAATTACCTTAAATAAAAAGCTTTTCTTGTGATCTGGTCCACTTTCAAACACTAGCTGAAAATGCGGAACTTTCCACCTCCTTTTTGAGCAAATTTCAACAAGGACCGACACTGGATGCTTCCCTGTAAATTGAGAAAAAAAGGTATGTTCATATTATTCTCACTCTTGTATCAATACATCAACTCTTAAAAGCTATGTGTACCTGAGGCAAGTGGTTATTTGATTGAAAGTTTGACACAGAACCCTAGGCTATACCACATCAAAAAGTCATGAGACAACTTGTGTCTCAGGTTAAAACACTTCCAATACTTATACAAATTCACATTTCAATTCCACAGTTATACATTTCACCCAGAGCACCTCAGGTAAAAATTTCTCTTTTGCAACTGATTTTAAACTCATTTGTACAGATTATTACAGAGACTTAAGAAAAATAATTCAGTACAAAACTCGAATCCTCACAAGAAATAATGCCTTGAAGTTTTAAAAGTTAAGAATTCTTTTTAAAACACATGCTACACTTGAAATTATTAAAACAGCTCTTTAATCATAAGTAATTAAATAAAGAACAAAAAAACCTTTGTACATATTTAAACTGTAGGGGAAATACAATAAGGCAGCAGCCTCATTATTTATGTAGATCGAAAAATAACTGCACCAGGTTTGTACAAATAGCTTTTGTACGAAATAATAAAATTAAATTTCAGGCTAACTTCAAAATCTCAATATTTATTATACAGTCGCATATACATTTTAAAATATTGCACTATTCACTCTAACATATCCAAATTTGAACTCAATAAAACTTGTTATGTATTCATAAGAAATGAGGAATAATGCGAAAGGTACAATCACCACACTAGCAATTATGCTAGGCTAAATATTCCTCATGAAAGCCTTTAATGCATCAAATACAAACATTTTGGGTTATTTTAATTTTATTCTCACAGCTGCAAACAACAATTAACCTTTATCTTTTTTCAAGTATTATAACACCTACTTCACCTAAATTTTATATGACTGAAACCCACTCATGAGCTAAATTACTCCGACACCCTGCTCGCTCTCAAAAACAAAAATCAAGCGTGGTATCTCTACAAGACCGCTCCGAACGAACACACTCGGCGCGCCTTCACGGAGCTACGGAGAATACTCAAAGACTCTCATCCGTCGTGACCAGAAGGAGTATGCGCATGATGTGTGCTCATCAATTACCTCCACCCCGAAAAAATTCTGGACTTATGTGAATCGATGCCGCAATCACTCCTGAATTCCGGACACTGTTTGTTATGAAAACAATAATGCTGTGAGTTTCAATAGACCGACCTTATTTCTTAAATTCTTTTCGGATTGTTTAATGCCAGCACCCAATCTCCCTACTACCCCTGACCATTCCCTCACATCTAGCTGTGCACACTGTCTATCCCGCATAGAGACCGATCCGCAGGAGGTATTTCAGTATCTTTCCAAAATTCCTCTCCACCATTCCCCAGATCCTGATGGTCTCAGTCCTATCTTTGTCCGTAACTGCGCCTCCTCCATCGCGATTCCACTGAGTCTCCTGCTGAATCGCTGTTTCACACTTGGCGTCTTTCCGCTCCAATGGAAAATGGCAAACATTATTCCTATTCATAAAACTGGACCTAAATGTGAAGTTGCTAACTATCGCCCGATTTCATTGCTACTGTTCCTATCCTCTGTCTCCGAGAGGATTATCCTCAACAGATTATACTACTTTACATCTCCTCTCCTGTCGAATAATCAACACGGCTTCCTTCCAAGACGCTCATGTCTGACTAATCTAGCTGTCTTTCAGCACCACGCTGTCAACTCATTAGAAAAAAATACGCAACTTGATGCCATCCTTCTAAATTTCTCTAAAGCTTTTGATTCCCTTGACCATACCCTCCTCTTTCACAAGCTTAGTCAACGATTCAACGTGCACGGAAGTTTTCTTAATCTCATCAAATCCTTTCTTACCGATAGAACTCAGCGGGTTATACTTTCAGGCACCTCTTCTCAATGGTCCCCGGTAACATCTGGTGTTCCTCAGGGTAGTGTCTTGGGGTCATATCTATTTAACCTCTTCATTGACGACCTTTCCTCCCATGTTTCTCCCTCTCAAGCTAATATGTACTCTACTTTATGCTGATGACTGCAAAAATTTTAAGCAAATTCACGCTACCTCGGACTGCCAAGACCTTCAGAATGCCCTAGATTTGACTGCTAAATGGTGCAATGCCTGGAAGCTCAACTTTAATTCCAGGAAATGTAATTCTATTTCCATCTCTCTCAAAAAATCCCCCATCAAATTTGACTATCCCATTAATTCTGAGCCTCTTCGACATGTTTCGGCTGTGAAGGATTAAGGTATATTAACAGACAGTAAACTTAACTTCTCGGACCACATTAATTCAGTCAAAAGCAAAGCCATGTCTCTATTAGGCTTCCTCTACCGCTATACGGAAATAACTGATCCCCAAGCTCTGAAATCATACTTCACAGCATTTGTCCTTCCAATCACTGGATATTGCTCTCCTATATCCAAGCTATGTCGCAGCTCCAACTAATCTCGCCTGTCTTAACAGTATCACTAGCTTCTTCGCCAGAATTGTAAAACACAGGGTTGCAGACTGCCGCAACATGGCTACTCGTTCAATCCTATCTTCTCTCTCAATCCCTGATCTCTCCCATCAAAGAATTAAAACCTATTTAAAATTTATTTACAATATTCTAAACTCATTCATTGATTGTCCTGAATTGCTTTCCTCCATAAACTTCAGAGTCTCTTGTCGATCCAGGCGTACGCATTCCTTACTCCACATGCCTATCCCCAGACTATCCCTTGTCAAGCGCTCACTTCACTACCGCCTCTCCTCCCTACTGAATTGTTTGCCTAATTATATAGATCCATTTTTTCTCTTTTCGGACTCATTTATCAATCTCGCTATGTCCCATTTTCCCATGAATAAATAATACCTCTCCCATTTACCTCCCTTCCTACCTACGTTTTATTTGTATTTTTTATTATTTTCACCATATACCAATTGTTTTCATTGATTGTTATTGTTTTTATTTAAGGTCTGTTACTGTGTCACTTTAAATTGGCAGAAATGCTGTATATGAGCAATTAAATAAATAAATAAATAAAAATAAATAAATGCTCCATTACGTTTATTACAGGCATTCTTAAGCCTTGATAACAGTTTCCCAGGTCCTTAGAAATTGTCCTTATGTTGAAAGCTACAAATATACAAGTTCTGTTGAAAAAGTATCAGACCTTAGTCTGGAAACAAAAGGCTATACAGTAGAACCTTGTTATAAAGTATGTATAGGCAAGGGGGTATGAAATGTGCCTTTACACTATAACAAATTATGTTATAACAAGATTTCATCATAGTTTTTATTCAGTAAATTTTGAAGCCCTGGAAGTATTCTACTGGTTAAGAAAGGTTGGAATCGAATATCAGGAAACTATTTAAAAATGAATAGACTAAACTAAAGAACTTTTTGTCTTACTCTATGCATTCCTTTACTATAATTTCTTTCTTTACTATACTTTCACTTTCATGGGATCTATGTTACTCATCCATTTCTTACAACCTCCAAGCTTACCCAAGGTTTTCCCTTCATATCATGCATGGTCTTCAGTATCCATCTTTCATCCATCCATCCATTTTATCCATCTTCAGTTTCATTTCTCAACCCTGAATAATTTTTTTGGTTGTTCTTTTGTTAAAACTTTCCAGTCCTGAATGATTTTGAGTTTCATAACATATAACTTTCAAGAAGTCTAATTATTTATTTTATTTATTGCCTTTGTTTAGGGTGAAATTAGGGCTATGCAGCCCTCTCTTACATTTAACCCTAGACATTACATTACATTTACACCCATACCCTGAGTGGAAGAAAACCCACCCAGGCGTGACTCGAACCCACGACCTTCGGATTAGCAGGCAAGGACTCCACCCCACCACCTCCGTGGCCAGCTAATTAAATACTATCTACTCCATTTCCCAGCCATGAATGATTTTTTTATGTTGTACATTCTTGAAAATGTGCTGGACCTTAAAGACTTCAGGTTATCATGTGTTGAGCTTGCAAAAAAAGTATTTTTAACAATCATTTATTGAATTTGGCAGCCCAGAATGATAGTGGTCAGTCCAATTATTATTTTTTCCAGCCATGAATGATTTTTGCCGGCCCTAAATGATTTCTGAACAATTTTAACCGACCCTGAATGATTTTTGCCGGCTATAAATGATTGTGGCCGGCCATTAATAATTTTTTCCGGCCTGAATTATTTTTGCCGGCCATGAATGATTTTTGCTGGCCTTGAATGATTCTAATCGGCCCTGAATGGTTTTTGCCGGCCTTAGTTTCATTGTGTAGAACCTTTGAAACATGCATAAAGTACGATTGATTAAAGGAAAAGAATTCTATAGTCCGTATAAAAAATTGAAAAAATATGTGAAAAATTGACATTATTAGTTCGTAGTACTGCTTTTCTACAATTAGGGGGATGAAATGGTGTTTAGCAAGGAATATGTGCATTCCACAAGTTTTGTTGCGTAGCCGTGTAAAAATTTTGGTGATGGGGTTAATTAAAAAGTTGATGCACGTAAAACTTGGATCTGCTGAAAACGATGTGAAATTGTTCCAGATGGAGTGATGAGGCTCTCTCGATTTGCAGTGACCGCCAAGCCTATTGCCGGCGTATTGCTTTTTGTGAGCTATCCTCTCCGAGATGAAGAAATGAAGAAAAACATGCGCGTGTGTCCACAGCTATTTTGTACGGCTTATCTATACGTACGATGGGCTGTGCACGAGTGAATGGCCACTTTGAGCTCATTTCTTCGCGTTCTCCCACAATAGCTGCGAAACGTCCATGATGGCAATGATTGGCAGTCAGAGTATTTACCTATCTATTATTTATAGTGAGGTTTTCTTGAAGTATTAAGATTGTGCTGTGGCTGAAAAATTTGTTATGGCTTTAGAGTCGGAAATACTTAGTAAATAAAAGGTGTTATTATTTAAGAAGCTTCCATCATCCTGAAACATAAATCACTTCTCCTAGGGCATTGTTAATGCGTATCTGTACTGGCAATATGCCTTGTGCATGGTGTAATTTGAAAATCTGTCTAGCTTAACGGCTTCATGGGGGTCTATTCTCTAACTTGAAAATACGGAGCTTTCTGGCAAAAAGATGCTTCAATAAGCTAATTGCTCCCATTGGTATTATCTATCATGGCAACTACCGGAGAAAGAGCTAGCAGAAAGCAACAGGTAGCTTATTTGGCTCCTACCAGTATTCTGTAACTGTCACGAAGGTACTTCCATAGCCTCAATAAGCTACCACGGTAGCCTCACAAAGCACGGCCTCCGAATACCCTGCTTCAATATTGGATGTTTTTTAATGCTTATCTCTCTATAGCTATCCAACACACGGGTACGTTTCTTACATTTATAAAATGCACATTCCTTGCACTTTCACTGGGTTACATTGTCATTTTCACCACTTACAGGAGTTTTTCACAAAATATTAGCTGGATTGACGGAAAGCAAGATTTACCTTCTTTATCTTCGGTAGGTAGCATGATTCTAGCCCATAATGGGACACTTTGTGGGCCGTGGTTACGTAAGTATCACCTTAGGATTTCTTTTGAACCCGTCATCTTCATATATTATTTAAATGATTAGAAGCAACGGGTAATTGACGAGAGCAAATAGCACAAATCATGTCATTGACATGAATCCTAATTCCCGAATATAGTTTCGAACAATTGTATTTCAATGAACCAAAGCAGCCAAGATGGACATCGTGCGTTTGTATTTTGTGATTGTTCACGAGATTATGTGAGCAAAAATAGAACACGTTCTAATTTTGCTCACATGATTTTTAATGCATGGAATATTTCACTACACACGATGCACGAACATCTTCACTGTCTAAAACGGCCTTAAAACAGGTTTCACCAGTTTTATCCACGGAAAAAACATTGATACGAGCTATTCTATTGGTTCTAAGAATGACGTCACCAGAAATGGAGTTTCCGTGAATTTGCTTTAAAAATATTCTTGTACCCGCCTTTCACCAAAACCTCTCTCAACTTTCTGTTACGTTCTTGAGAAAATTCCTTCGAGCAAGAGAATATAGTTGGTAGGTAGACTGTAGCTTATTCGAAGCTACTGCACAGGTAGCTTCGAGATAGAGAATACACCCCATGGTATTTCACTCCACCAGTGTTTTGTTTGAAAAAGAGTCTTTCTTTACCATGCAAGTGTTCTTGTTTATGTGATGAATTGAGTTAACCTCTAAAATGTGTTCTACTTGTCACAGTTACTCCTGGTTATGTTATTTTTAAAACTTTTATCGCATTCAATGGGTTCAGTGTTCTCTTTTCAGGTGGTTTGAGCGAGATAGTTCCGTAGTCATAATGGAGACCATATCCAAAATTTATTTTTTGATATCAGTGTCTGTAAGAAGTATGAAATAAATATTGTAGTATTAATGGTGCAAAGATATAGTTATATATGACCAAAATACTCAGTAATTAAATAAATAAAGCTACATAACTTGACTCATTTTTTCCCGGCGTACGGCTGAAAACCCTTCAAAACAGCAGGTTATTTTTGCGATTCTGTAAAAATTACTGTGGCTAGTAATTATTTTTTATAAATAGTTGAGAAAACATGCAATCTACACACCGTTAGTTTTTTGATGAAATCTAGGATCTAGAAGTTCCAAATTTTTTAATTATTCTCCCTCTGGAGCGCATAGCAGTATTCTATCCCATGTAAAACAGCGTACCTTTTTTTTTTTTTGAGAAATTGCCTTTATTGCATTTTTAGCCAGGTCCTTCTAAGCCACATGGTCGATGTTCTGTTACATTGTGGTGAAACCCCCTCCATCTTTTCCTGTGTTAGGGATGGTAGCGATGAAAGTGGAAAGCAGCCAGTGTCGATTTTAAAGGGAGCCCGTTTTACGTCGTTTCCCAACGTTGCCCAAGTTGGACTGGTGGCGGCACCCGACGGCGTCGCGTTTTTTACTGAAGCTTGAAGAGGGGAAACCACTTCCCCTACTCTCCCTCTAGCGCGCTGAAGAAAATAACGTTGCGCTCGTGTTTCTGAGACGGTGGTAGATCACGTTATACCAGTTATTTGGTTAACTCTTTCGAATCTGTGTGACTCTGTTTTGAATTAACTTTTGACCTCTGCTCTACTTGGACTCCGATTTACCTGAATTAACCGTTTGACCTCTGCACCTCCCGGACAATCCTCACGGAACCTTTATTTACCTCACGCCTTCTTTGGACTTCACTCTCCTGTCAACGACCTTTTCGCACCGCTTGGACAACCGCATCAACTTACTTACTATTGAGGAATTGAGAAGGATATTGGAAGACTTTCTACTCTTCTTGCGTACGAAATTCCATAGAAATGGGGAAGAAGTGTTGGGTGAGAGGTTGCGGGGTAAAAGACGGAAAGTTATTCTATTTTCCAAGGACTGTGGAAAGGTTAGTGGCATTTTTAAACTCCTCACATAGTCCGTGAATTCATCAACCAACTAATTCAGTTGTAATGGGTGTATGTGATGGGATGTTATGAATGTGGCATGAATGTCTTTCTTTGTATTTCCGTCGTCACATTGCAACTCGCTCACGAGATTTTGATATTGCTTGTACACAGTTGTTCGCACACTTGTCGCTCTCCATTCTTCCACATAACGGGGAATATGTTCATCTAATTGCCTTGTGTGTTACTCGTATTTGGCTGCATTGTTTTTGGCTTGGGCGTGGTATGGCTTTATTTTTGTTTGTTTCGGATGAGTGAATTGGTAATGGTTTTCGTATTTGATACCATAAGTATAGATAGCATTTCAGTTGTAAAAGAATTTTATTGAGTTGTCACCATTATTGTTCTCGATTCATCAATTCTTCATGAATACTTCAGTATTAGTGTGGTAGTGTCCCCAACGAAGCAACTCAACGATGACCCATACCTATTTGAGTTCGCGTTATGTCTTGTTGTGATTTAGCATGTCATGTGATGATGTGGCATGTGTTAATCGGTGATGGTTTCCATAACTGACTCGAGCTAGGTACATTGCATTTGCTAATGGTCTTTTACAGATTTGTCATCACTTCCTCGTCTGGAATCATTAATTATTCAGGAGCGGTATCTGTGTAGTAGTGTACCAAATGAGCCAATCAAAGATAACCTACGTCTAATTGAGTTCAAGATTTGTGGTGATGTGATTTTGCATTTAATGTGATGATGTGGCATGTGTTAATCGGTGATGGTTTCCATTGTTGACTCCATTTTCAGCTACAGTACAGGCAGCTGGAAATGATCAATTAGGGATTTGTAATCATTTCCTTGCCTGGAATCATTAATACTTGAGGACTAGAAAAAATAAGGAATGGTTTGTATGTTGTTTCCCCAAAACAAAGCAACTCAATGATGACCCACATTGAATAGAGTTCATGTGAAACTATTTGCCATTACATTTGACAAATGTTACCTTTTCATTTTCATTTTACTATTTCCAACTACATCATTGAAAGATGTTTCAATGTGCAAAACTTACAGTTCCTAGTACAATGATTTCACTATTGCGTTAAATAGTATATTTTGAAACCATTTTCTGTGTGAAAAAATTCATACATGTTTTGAAAACATTGCAAAAATTGCTATTTATAACGTCACGACTATTTATTGTTGATTTTTTACTATTATATGTTATAATTCATTTCTGCAGCTAAAAATGGCTACAAGATTGGCTGCAACTGCTGCCTCAGAGAACAGTGAAGGCGGAATGAAGATTCCATGGAAAAGGTGATTGCGGTTATTCAGGAGGGGAAAATACCAATGCCCGTGGCAGCAGCTCAACTTCGAGTTCCAAGAAGAACTGTACACTGGTATTTCTTAGATGGGAAAACGTAGTAACTGAAAGCAGATGCTTAATATTAACATTAATGGTGGCAGTGGAAAGGAGGAAGTGGCTTCAAAAGTATCATAACTGACTATTTTTTTCAGTACTCTCCCTTGACACTATATTATAAGGCTCCCTTGTCATATGATTACTCAGGCTACAGAGAATCAACATATGTCTTGAAAGGCATTACATGAATTGAGCATGCATATCTTTGACCCGTTGGCGACAGTTACACTTAGATTCATTTAGCAGTAGAAAAGTCAGGAACAAAATAAGTTGTGTTCTTTCCAAGGGAAATGATTGAATTATCAAGCACCTTTCAGTGGAGTTGTGATGTGCTTTTATTATTTTATGAGCAATGATTGATGATCAGAAGCCTGGGGTTTTGACACCAGTCACAGGAAACTTGCCAGCATCTTGGCATGAAACATGACGGATATCAGGAGAAAGGCAACAATACCAACTTCCAGTAGGGACAACTTTGAAGAGGATTTCTCCATATCTCCTCATTATGTAAAAGCTTATGAAAAGTATTGAAACACATTATACTTCTTACCAAGATAAAGTGAAAAAGTTCTGAGAATTAGGTCTTTGTTTGTTTGATGTAGCTGCTTGTAAATGTATTCCGATTACAGTAAAACTTGTGCAAATGTGGAGCCAATGGTGGAATTCCTGGTCCTGAACTTGATTTTCATAGGGATAAAAGTCATGAAGGGCAAGTGATTATAGGCGGTTGAGATGTTAAAACTACTTTGCAATAGAAGAGAAGAATGGCCTAGGCAGAAGAAATAGAAGGAAATGTTTAGAAGATGCAAAACTTTGTCCATGCAACTCTGAAGAGATTTTATTTCTGTCAGAGTAATCCACCAGCTGATTGGTAGGGTTTTCGAAAGTCCTTATCCCACCTTTCAATTTCTAAAACATTTCTTGTTTACCCTCTTAAGTATGTACTGCCATTTAATCTCTCTTTTATTCCTCATATCTTCCACCTCTAATTACTTCTTCCAGATTTCTTACCCTCTTCCATGCTTCCCCAGTGCTTTCCCTTCTATCTTCAACATGCCCTCCCCTCTCCAACCATATCCAATACCTCCTCATTAGTCTTCCTTGCATCCCAGGGAGGTTATTTTGTAATCTCACCTTTTTAGTGACTCTTAGTGGAAAGGTGGGAGATCCGTTTCCCTCTCTTAATGATCACCTCACGAACGGTTTGTGAATTGTCGAAGCTTCAAGTACCTTATACATATCAAATAAAAGATGGTGAGACTAGCGAATACCCGGATTGCTCAACATCTTACCGAAGACATCTTACACTGTACATACCATGAAAATCTAAATACAGTCAAAACTACAAGCGACATGTAAGGGAACACAATTAGGTGCATCCTATTAGTGTGCGATTCACAAGCACGGGAAATATCTACCAAGAACGTAGATTTTATGGCAATATTTGTTAAAATTATGAAATTATGGTATAAATAACTGAATTCCATTCTCCATACCCTGGCGGATAGGCACACGAAAACAAAGGTATCAGCAACATTTTTTTGGGAAATATTGATGCATAATATATACACAGATAATTCAAGCTAATGACAACATAAGCATTTCAAACAAATCATACCTTCAAGTGTCCAATATATTACAGTTGAAAATGTTGAAGTTCTTCACATTTAGCAAATTACAACAATACCATTTGAAATCGTTTGTATCTTTCGCACCCTTGTTTATTTTCCAACTGAAGCTTCAAGTGGAAACGATGGTGGCTCCTATGTCATGTCCTTTGTGACAGGTGAGATGGAACTAATGGCAGGCGGAGATAATGAAACGGATCAAGAGTCGAAAGATACGGATCAGAGCGGATGAATCGTGTAAAAGACCAGCACATGATCGGCAGTTCACCATTTGAGTTTCGAAATGGTCACGCCGCCTGGGTGGCGGAGTTGAACTACAAAAAAGTGGTATTTTATGACGTATTCTCAATAAAGTGAGATTACAAAATAGAGCCCCTGGTAACCCCCTCCATCCTTCTCCAAACCCACATCTGAAACACCCCAAGTCTATGCACATTCTCCCTTCACAATGACCAAGTTTCCAACTCAAACAGTGACACGTTCCATATAAGAGCTATCAGCAGCCTTTTCTTTACGCCTACTGGTTTCCACCCAGGAGTACCTTGGCGTATGGAGGACAAGTTGCACAGGTTATCATTTGAATCATGTCTTCTGCAGTGCAGTGAACTTCCTTAAAACAGTCTTATTAAGAAGGAGGATCTTCTGGACACTATCCTTCTTCTGGGACATAGTTCATGCAGTGATCCGTGGCCTGCTTTATTTGGGGAAAAGGAATCGTGGGAAGTTGGTCCTTTCCATATAAGTGTCAAGGTTACTTTCATTAACAAGGTGTTCCTGTTGAACGTTGGAACTGAAAGTCCATCTTCACAGCTTCTGAAACTAACAACCTATGCATTCATTTTTTGTGTAGCAACATGGTTCTCCATGAAATGCAATGAGAATTGTGAAGATTGACCAAAGATTTAGCATTTCATCAGATCTAGGTGTCACTAACTGGAGGTTGTACAGGAAGTACTCCTTGGAAAACTTAATTTGCTCTTCCTGACAGCCTTTTAGTAGGGATGATCTGTGATGATAAGGATCAAGTGCATAAGTGTGTTGCATGAATTGCATTTAAATCCAGGGTAAATGAAAACAAATGAAATGAGAAAATGTTGAATTGGAAAAGTGCTATTTGTAAGAGATAAGACTGCCTAAATTTAATACACTGGGAGAGAAACACATTTCTCAAAGCCTCTGCTTACCTGATGCTGGACGAATAACTATTTAATAAGGATATTATTAGACCAGGTTCCTCCCACTTTCCTATTCAGAGAAGAACGTTGTGACTCACAACCAGTTAAGAGAATAGTGAAAGTTGTGTCAAGCATCCACATATTTTTGTGGGACTACAGTTCTGGAGGGAGTCATCTTACTGCAATTGACATCAAAAGAAAATGCTAAAGTTTGAAAAAAAGTTAGCTCCAGAGCATAAACATTTTTAAATTAAGATATGTGCCCAAATGGTTGGGTGGGCACGGGTGGTACTCGATACGCAGCCACCTCCTCGTGGTGGGTCCTGGGTAGTTCAATACTAGCTAAGAGCTGCGCAACAACTGGCACAATACTGGTAAATGTTTCTGCATCTCACGGCTTTCTGTGGATCAAATCTGATCATCCTTGATATCCCCAATGGGATTTAACCCCTCAACTGAGTATTTATTTTAGGTGGTATATACCCTGTTGGGGAGTTAATTTAGTTAGCGCAGACAAGGGACTAACCAATATATTGAAACTCAGTTTTCTGCGTAAGCATGAAATGAACATTGAATCCATTTAAAATGTACCTACCCATGACAATCATATGGCAATAAGTCACACTATTTTGAAGCCCCTGCCACCACCACTGTTAATGTTGATATTTCATATCCTATTGATTCTATGACCTTCAGCACCCATTGTGTATAATATGATTTCACTTGTATCCGCGATGAAGCTGATGTTTGTGTGCAGGGTGAAAAACACTTATCATGAAGATTGTTTGCAAAATAATGATAAGGGCTTCATTTTTGAGTCTCAAATGCTGTTCGACAACTTTTGCACATGATAATATATTTGAATTGCTAACATTACTGTCTCATAGCGAGCGAATGGTTTTTCTACATGTTTTTCTTAACAATGTTATGGTTCTTCTTACTCCAGTAGATTGCGATCATGATGTGGAAGAGAAATAAATTATGTATAAGTATGTTTGCTCATGTGTAAAAAAATAAGTTGCATTGGGAATTAAAATGTGATGATAATATGCCGTATGTGCTATGTCTTGAAGGAAATACTGTTACTGTGTCCCTTGATTATATGGTTCCATCAAGTTTATTTTTTTTAATGTTAAAATAATCAAACTAAGCATGCAGCAGTACATATTTGAAGTTTTCACTAACCCTGTGGGTAGAATAAAATCCTAAATGTTACGTAGGACATAGGTCAACTTACCTTGAATCACTATTAATTTTCAAATATGCCTACTTCTGCTGTTTCTGTCTTTGTGTGTTACTGAATTCCTAAAGCTGTATTAATACCACTTGTTGTTTGCGTATAAAGTATCATCATTTACAGAAAATTGTTGAAATCCATAATTCTTGTGATGTACCATTATCAATATATTTATTTTAGTATTAAAAGTTATGGTATATTTCGTTAGGTATGCCTTTCATTTCCTTTATGTATTCGAGTGTACCTTGGATCCATTACCTCACTTTTCTCGCTGCAGTTCTCTTTGAAAGTAATGCTTGTATTGAGTAATCAGTCACGGTAGTTAATTTAAAGGCAGTCCGGAGGAAAGTATTGAAGGAGCTTCACCAGCCTAGAAGAAACCTTTTCCCATCATTCGTACTCCGACAGGGATTGGCATGACAGGTATGTATGTATGTAAGTATAATTATTTTAAGAGTATCCGTGGAAGTAACTATTCTCTACGCTGAAATATATAATAAAGCACAAATCAAATTTGAACCAGGCAGGCCTGCGCGGTAGGTTGCGATGCCAGCGCCATCTAGCGAGGCGTAACGGTACTTTCAAGAACGCACAGCGCTCCATGTGGTGTCGATCGACGTTACGTGCTCAGTACCAATCCCTAACGCCTCCCTCGCAGAACGAAGTGAAGCGATTTAACGTGGAAGTCGAACTTTCCTGGTGGAAAGCGCAACTCTGTCGTAGTTAGATTGGCGCCCTAAAATAGATTTTTGACTCATGGAAATCTAGAGCCATGTTACTTGTCACTGCATGCTGCCCAGCGATGTATATTTCAATCTTTCATTCATGCATAGGAATGTAAATCGATCAAGACCTTGCCAGCTATTGCCATGTAGGAAAATCTCTTACAGTGATGACCAAGGTGGTAAAATAACCACCAACCTTAGGCTAGCGAGCGAGGGTTCAACACCACCCCCACCAAGGTCGAGGAAACAACGGTAAAAAATGTTGTAACAGCAGAATTACTCTACGGATAGCAGAAATCCTCTGCTTGGCGACCAATCATAGTGAATCTTCATTATCTCTTCTTGATGCTCTCCAAAATTCTGTACGATTCAAAGTTTTACACCATATCAGCAAAACTGTAACACACTCCTGCGCAGTCCCTTAAATGTGTGTTTAAATGAATGGCAAAATAAGGTGCTGATTACCCTCGAGGGCTATTTACTATGCGAGCACGATTAATAAAATGCGGATTCTAACAACAGCTCCTTTGAATCTCGTGGCATAGATTAAAAGCTCCTGTATTATTGACTCTGTCAAAAATAATATTCCACTCTGAATTGCAGCAACCAGTCCTCTCATCACTTCTCATTCAGCTCGAAGCAATGTATCCGATGCTTACGGCACGATCTGTGGCATGGGGCCTCAACATTCAGCAGAATGAGAGCGATCTGTCGGAGCGATTGAAAAACTCAAACCATTCCGTCAAATCGATGCGCCCAATCACACGGCAGCAGAGAGTTGTGATGTAGGTAAGGGGCGGAGTTTACTCGGTTGGAGGGGCGGTGTTTTCTTGGTCGGAGGGGCGGAGTTGTCTCATGTGGTTTGTGCAGCAGCATCATGTCCGCGAAACGTAAATCTTTGGACCTTAAAACCAAAATAAAAATTATAGACGAGTGCGAAAGTAACAGGTCTTCAAAGACTGCTATCGGGAGGCGGTTTGGTGTGTCGTCATCTACATTGTTCACAATATTAAAGAATAAAGATAAAATTCGTGGAGCAGTGACAGAACTAGGACAACCTAGCAGCCAAAAACATTTGTGGCATGGGGAACATCCTCAAATGGAATCTGCACTATTCAAGTGGTTTTGTCAGCAAAGGTCTGCAGGACTGCCCATAAACGGTCCGATGTTAAAGGCGAAAGCTGACTACATTGCCACTGAATTTGGAATCGAGAACTTCAAAAGCTCGGACGGATGGCTTGCTCGTTTCAAGCAAAGGAAGGGTATATCACTTCACAAAGTGTCGGGCGAGTCAACGAGTGTGAATCCGAAAGCTGTGGAGGACTGGGATCTAGTCCTTAAAAGTTTCCTGAGTAAATATGAGCCCTGCGCTATATCTATAATGCTGACGAGACTGGTCTATTCTACAACCTCTTGCCTAACTCAACTCTTGCAGTTCGAGGGAATCATTGCAAAGGGACCAAAAGAAGTAAGGTGAGATTGACAGTTATGCTTTGTGTGAATATGGATGGCTCAGATAAGGTGAAGCCGTACATTGTGGGGAAATACGCCCATCCCAGGTGTTTCAGGGGCGTAAAAACATTACCGTGCTCCTACAGTCACAATAAAAATGCTGGATGACTTCTGAGTTATTCACGCATTGGTTGCGAGCATTCGATGCAAGGATTGGGAGAAAAATCGTAAAGTAGTGCTATTTGTTGATAATTGTCCGGCCCATCCAAATATTGAACTTAGGCATGTGGAACTAGTATTTTTACCACCAAATTCTACATGCGTTTTGCAACCTTTAGATCAAGGTGTCATTTAACTCTTCAAGCACAATTTCAGGAGTTTATTAGTGAATTACATTGTGACTCGTCTTCCAAAGAACGACATACAGAGACTGAAGTGGAATGTGCTTGATGCAAGGCGGGCGGTTGCAATCAGCTGGGAAAAGATTTCTCCGGTGCACATATCGGCTTGCTTCAGGCATGCAAGATTCATTGTCGAGGGAAACACCCGGGATGACGAGAATTTAGATGAAGCCCTGAGTAACCCTGACCCTGAAGGTTGGCAGGACATTACCGTGCATTTTGGTCCCTGCGAGTTTCGCGACTATGCCACTGCCGATGACAGCTTGCCTGTGCGGGAGGAGTTGACGGAAGACGAATTGATTGACTCAGTCAGAAACAAAGTTGATGACGTAATTAGTTCCGATTCCGAAGAAGAAGAAACCTATGCCTATGCCCTCGAGAGCTGAAGCACAGCAGGCTATAAAAGTAATTAGCAACGTCTATAGGGCCAGTAATGCTTCCCTGGACGAACTAAAAACATTCAGTGAAGTAGAAGGATTTGTGCTTTCCGCAACTGCCACTAAATTGAAGCAGACAATGCTTGATACATTTTTCGCCACTGAGTAGGCATTGAAACTATTTTGAGATTTATATTATTGATGTGAAGTACGTGTGATGTGTTTGTGATAAAGAAGGTCCCCTATTTTTTTTGTTATGCTCGTACTTTCCCAATGAAGTCAACATGTTTTCGTTTGCAAAAGTATTACAGTAAAACCCCTAAATTACACTTTTCCAGGGACCCTAAAAAAAAGTGTAAATTGCAGGAAAGTGCAAATTGCAGGAAAAGTAGAATTTTCACTTATACATTCATGTTCTTTTACTGGAGTAAGGGTAAAAATAAGAAACACTGATATACTGAAAAAGAGCGGTGTCATAATTTATTCCTTGCACTAGAACTTCCCATTTATTTATATTTGATGTACTCTCGCGACGTACTTGCATGATTTACGAAGTTATAATTCATGAAAGTATATTTAAATATGTATCCATGCCCACAGGGTGCACTCATTGTCAGTTGAACACAGTGGCGGATACATGCGGGGGGCGCGCGCCCCCCCTTGCGGAGCCGCCCGCGTTGCCGCCCCCGCCAGTCAGCCCGCACGCTATTCGTTCGTTTCTTTCGTCACTCGACTCTGAGTCGAGTTATCGAGTAGTTGTACTTTCTTATGTAGCACGCGCGCGCGTCCGCGTCAACGTATTTTATACGTTTCTGTCTGGCACATAGATAGCTAACCTACGAGAAAAGTTGCGGCCATTCTAGTGATCTCGATACGTTATTCTGTCTGGCATTTGTTCGAGAAAAGTCGCGAATATTCTACTGTTTGTATCTGTTCACACTCCTTAAAAGTCTGGAAGCGAACATTCTGGCACCTAATGTTCTCGAAATAACTTAGCTACATATATAAGGGAAGCAGAGTCGCTGCCAGGCAGTCAGTTTGAAAGCTACAATCGTCGCGATAACTTGCGCCCCCCCCTTCAGTTTTTTCGGTATCCGCCACTGGTTGAACACAACTTATTAGTCGGAGTTTGATTCTTCCTATTTTCGGGATTTCCACCGCGTCGTTTCTAGTTTTTCGCGGCGGAAATCCCGAAAATCAGATGAATCAAACTCCTTCCAAGCCCAGCCGAAATTTACATCACGACAACTAACTTTTCGTTCTTTTTTCCGATGAATGATTAGGCAATGAAGCGTCTTTGCACAATTTTCGTACAGTTTGGACTAAGCCTATGAAGCTTCTTAGCGCATTTTTCTATATTGTTTCCTAACTGGAGAACTCGTAACTTAAGCGTTAGCGATGTATAATCATTAATAATATTGATTTATAAATACATTAAGGAAGTGAGCGACTTGCGCGATCATTTTCACCGGATATTGAAGACAGTGAAAATAAGATTCTCTCGCGGATCCTATGCGATGGACGCATGTTATGTATTTTGTACAAATACTGATATGCTCGTTAATCTCGCGAAATAACAATCGTTATTCTTCCTTGGATTCATCTTATTTGTGCGTGGTTATTTCCGATACGATGGAGCTTATAGAGAAGTCCAGCTAAATATGTACCTCCTTTCAAAAGTAGATTGTACATACAAGCCACGCACTTCAACGGTGAAGGCGATATAACTCCATTTGCACTTCATCGGCTACTAACGATGCCACCACTACAAATCAATAATTTTCGTTTTCCGCTATACTATGCGAAAGCTTCATTTGTGGCTCTATTCAGATTAGGTCGCCTGCTCTTCATTCATTTAATCTCAGGAACCATTTAAAGAATCAATATTGAACTAAAATTTGGGATATTTTTTGTTATTGTTTTTCCTCTGCTTTCAATCAAGCATGGAGATTTTCGTCCGAGCATTGCAGCTCCAGGTCAGGCCACGCACCAGGCCGGAATCAGCTGTCTCCCCCTCCTTTCCCCGTCATTGCTGGGGTTACTCACCCTCCACCATTTTCCCTCTCACAAAAACAGCTACGCGACCCCATGGTCTCGGAGTATCGTGCGTCACTTGAGACGTTGATGTACCTGACAGCCAAGGCCAAGGGATGCGCGCGAGGAATAAACATCGAATGTATCATCGGCTTTACGCCTAACTGTCACATCTTATCTTCCTCCTCCCTTGCCTCAACCAGCAGCGTCCGCGGAGAGGGAGGGCATGCCTTTGGAGAGTGGGGGGCTTTTACTTACAATTAGAGGGGCCATGGGGGGCTGGCAGAGGTAGCGTGGGACATCGAATCCTGACCTAATGTTGAGTTGAGTGGGACGGAGGGGGTACTAGAAGGGGCCTGATCTCCTGGAGGGCCGGAACGGGGGCTTCGGTGTGAAGGTGATGGCTCGTGCCAACCTTGAAGAGCGGGGAGGGGGGGAGAAGGGAAGCGTTTGATAGTTTCGCCAGAAGTGAGAAAGGTGATGGAGAAGAGTAAGCCGCCGTTTTAGAGCAACAGAGATGGAAAGCAGGGTGAATTTTCCTGGTGGGGATTGCCAGGTGGGGGGAAACGATATAGGAATGTGCTGGCATTTCTATTTCGCATTTCCTTAATTTCCGGTCCATTCGGGCAGTCTTATCAAAGGGAATCAGTGAATAAGTATTGAAGAAGAAATACGACAAACGAATGAATGTATATTATAAAAAAATACTTCAGCTCTTCTGTCGAGAGAATCACTCAATGAACAAAAAAAAAGTTATTTATTTTTGCGCTTAGCTTCGTTCCATCGTCGCTCCCACCATGGCCTCTCATTTGGATAAATGCAAACTGAACTGGGAGTTGATGTCATTAGCAATTTGGAATCGATGTAATGCATCCCGAGTTAGAAAAATTTCATTCTTATTAGGAGAAATCAGGACTTGGTCATTTTCGTTTCAAGCCTCAAGTTCGTTTCTTTGCAAGATCGTGATCTATCGATTTAAATTGTTGGGGGTTGCAGCCAATAAACTGCCAACTTGTGATAAGTAATGCCTCAACCCTAAGATCCTGGCCAATTCGGTGTCCTGCTTCCGCACTTGTAGGTAACTCCCATCCCCGATGTCCTCCCGAGGGGGGGACATCGGGGGTTTCAATCACTGTGTTGAAGCGAAAGGGGAGAAAGGTACCTACACCATTTTCCGATACAAATATGTATGGGTGCTTGAGCGTTTTTTCCCTTTGACTATGCATGCGACCAGCACTAGTCATACTTTAGAATTAATGCGCGTAAAAGTAATTGGTCGTACGAACCAAGCGAACTCGTTTTTCTCTTGTTTTCTTAGCTGTTGGCGACGAAAGAAAGGAAGGGCAATGCCTTGCTCGAAGTCTATATCAAAACGCTCAATTAGGGCGGGAAATTAAACCTGATTCTTTCGATGATAGCTATTGCCAGCCGGAATAATTATACCTTGGAGCAAGGTTGAGTGTAAAAAGTCTGAGTAAAGAGTCTGAAAAAGTGCGAAAAAAAGCTTCCTTGGGTTATATTCACGACTGAATCTACCGCTCGAACAATATAGCACCATCTCCGATACATGTCATAGTTTTTGAGCACACACGCGCAGCAAACGAATGCTGTACCAGGAATATTCATCATGGATTAATGCTTGCGAAAACCGGTAGCAAAAAATGCCAGGGATCATGAGAGGAAAATGCTGGTTGTAGCAATTAGTCTCTCGCGGGCGAGTGTATCCGTACACGACTAATTTACATTTTTTTACTCCTTTGCAACTCTGTGGACTCGTGGTAACAAAGCCGAACGCAGTTTTTGTCCGATTGGTTCCATATTTTATGTGCTACGATGCTTACGATTCAAAGTCGTCCTTAAGGTCTGGTTTCACTGGGGCGTCCAGCGGCCTCGTCCAGCCGCCGCGTCTGGACGTCGCGGCTGGACGACGCTGCCGGGTGGTTTCATTCAGGCAACTACATCCTGTTTCCGCGGCTGGGCGATTTGGGAGAACGTGGATTTAGTTTAATTACGAATTTGTTATTGCTTTGTGTTTCCTGAGAGTGAGTTGATTTTAAGCTGAAATGGATGGTGAAGATTTAGTTTTGTTGGAATACGAAGAAAAGGACGACCAATGTTGCAAGTAGTTTTGCAAAAAAGAGCTTGAAAGGACGAGTAATATAAAATGCGGAGAGAGGAGAGCAGAAAAATCACCGAAAATGGGGACTGTCCGACTAGGCGTCTCGACTGTTCTCGAAACAAGTCGAGACGCAGACGTCGGGCATCAGCCATCGAACTCGACGGCCGAGACGTATCAGTGAAACCGAACCCATTTGATATAGATTGGATGAGTACGGCAGTGACTTCCGGCTGCTGGACTCTGACGCCGCACGCGGCCGCGGGATGCCCCACTGAAACCACACCTTTACTATTGTAGCATTGAAAAATGAGATATCGTTCAGGTAATACATTCAGTGCATAATGTATTCGGCGACGATGATTAATTAGATGTTAATTAGATTAACTCTGACAAGGAGCGCCGGAAAACGTTACTGTGATCCATCACTATTCGTATAAACGAGTAACTTTTTCACGTCGGGACCAAGATCCGAGGTTCGTAATTTTAAAACTTCGTTATTTCGTAATATCGCGTACTGTTACATACACTAAGATACCCTTTTGGTCGGGACCGAAGATTTTGCTTCGTAAAATCAAAATTTCGTAATTTCGAAGTTCGTATTTTCGAGTTTCTACTGTATTCCGATAAATCAGAAAATCTTAACCATAAACCTTGTTTTAATAGATTTTGACTCTGCTCTTAATAAAAATATTTCCTTTAATTGCTGGAATATAATGTAACTTATAAGTATTTCACGGTAATTTCATTAAAAAATAATTGTACACTCAACCTAAACGAATTAAATTACGATTAAGTTACGCACATAGCAGTTTGAAATCCTCACTGTTGGCTGAGAAACCGCTATAATGGTTTAGTGACTTGGTGTGGCTACGCTACTTCATGGCGCGCACATTTAGCCATGCTTAAATATAATGCTTTATTGTTTATTCTCTGGCTGCAAGGTGCAATAAACTTCATTAAAATTCTTTGCTACGTATGGACATTTATTATGACCTTGTCCGATCTAAGTGGGCGAAGCGATGCCAGCGGCGTGAAGCGACGGCACAAAACTATCGGTTGCAGACAAAGTAAAAGGTTATTCTCACTAGCCTCCTGAAAGAGCAATGTGGATGAAGCAGACTAAACTGCTCCATTGAAATTAACCTTTATTTCTTAACTCCCGACACGACGATAGCATCAAAAACGACAAAACAACTGATCATCAATCGCATTAATCAATCAGCCGCGGCAAGGAGTCATGAAAATGTTACGTAGTTTTCATTTTTATTTCTGTATGCTCAAATTATCCTCATTATATTAACAAATATATTTTTTCTAAAAATGATTATTTGCAAATTAAAGCTTTTGGGATGTCCAAACTGGGATGGGATGTCCATGTTTCACTATATTTATTTTCTCGTATGTTCAAAAAGGAATTATATTTATTTATTTAAATTGCTCACATACAGCATTTCTGCCAATTTAAAGTGACACAGTAACAGACTTTAAATAAAAACAACAACAATCAATGAAAACAATTGGTATGCGGTGAAAATAATAAAAAATACAAATAAATCGTAGGTAGGATTTGCTAGCTGTGATAATTTTTGCATAGTTTTGTTTTTTTTTTCAAAATATAACCAAGCCTTATACTGCGCTAATAATTAAAATTTATCCCGTTCACCATATTTTTGTTTTCTTTTGTGATTCCTAATTTCACAGGTTATCATCATTATTCAAATCGCGTGGGTATTTTTCCAAGAAACACATACCTGCGTTCGTTCTATATCCTGGAGATGGCAGTACTTGCACGAAACATGATGTGCTAGCCAATCGACTGAGGTATTTTCTTTTCTAGTGTAAATAAATACTCGATGACACTAATTAGCGGTAGATAATTGAATTTGAATCATAGAAACTGCTAGGAATAGGTAACTATGCGAGAAATATCTTCGACCACCGGTACATGCCGTATTTCAGTGAACCTTCAGGCCAATTTTCCCAACTGATGGACGTACTGGTTAACATTCGAAAACTCGACAAAGTTGATATTATCGTCATGACATCTTCGCAAAATTATCCGAAAACTACAGATAATATTTTAATTCCAATTAGTTACGGTGTCTTTACAGCTTTCTTTAGCGATCAAAAAATAGAAGAACTGGAAGAAAAACACCGAAACTGGAGGAATTAATATTTTATGTAATAGAAAATGTCCTGTTTCTTTCTTAAAAATTAGTTGATATTCCACCAGATTGTGCCTGAAACGACTTTTTTTGCTGTTTACCTTCGTCAAATACCATGGAAACAAAAGAAAAACGGTAAATACGAACGACTATGAGAATTAGGTGGCTTTATTCAACCCTTTCGGATACAACGATCGCTCGATTTAGCGAGTGATTTCCGAGGGATTATGAGCACTCGTTAAACCGGGCTTACACTGTATCTACGTATGTAAATGATTAAAAGAGCTAATTTCCTTCAGAGTAACTTTCTAGTTTCTCCCAGAAGTTGGGCCCGTTGAGTGTGTGAGTGAGTGAGTTCTTGAGTGCTTGTGAGTGTGTTTGTGTTCATAACCCCGGCATCCTTAGCGGGGTCCCATTAGCCCAGCAAAGTATCCCTATTCGGGTTGATTGTTTGTCTGTGGTTGTCACTGGCGAGGAAGTAACATTCCCGTAAACCACCACAGGGGTTTTCTGGTCGAGAGTTTGTGGTTGGTCACTGGCGTGGATTTCCCCCCATTTTTTCCCGCAAACCAACACAGCAATTACGGCGTATTTTTGACGAGTGGTGCCAATTTATTACGGCCATTGGAGAATTTTATACCTTGTAACAAACAGAGAAAGTTTGAAAATTTCGGTCCAGTATATTGCCCTTAGTAATCAAAGTGAGCCAGACAGAATACTTACTACATATGCCAGTGGTTATTTAGTTTGACCAGAAATTTCATTTTCTTAAGAATCAGAAGGTATTCCACAATATGTGATTGATCTGGCTAACATATTTTTTTTAAACAATTTATACTCCAATGAAATTTCCTACAGCATTAAGTACAATATAAATGTACTTACCAAATGAATGTCGAGAATGTGAACGAGCAACATGCCCACGGCGATGTACATTAGTATGGCGATGCAATTCCTCTTGAGACACCAAACCTGCAAATAGAGATTATTTCACCTTCATTCAACAACAATGAATTCACAGTCTTTCATGAAACTACTAGTAAGAGGGTAACTTGATACATTTTGGTAGAGTTAAAGACAAATGAAAATACTGTTTATTTCTGATGGTCAAATTTTTCAATAAGCTCCACTTTAAATAAAGCTTTATATATTGTGACCAAAGAAGAAAATGTAGCGACATCTAATCACATGTCCCTACTATTCCTATTTTTGGACCACAATTACAACTTAAATAGTAATTGATATTGCATGAAGATATTTTTCTAGCTTTACATATAAACAGAAGACTTATACTTCTTTATGTTCACTGGATTTTATATGCCACTCAGGGTTGGACTGGCCATAAGGGCGTTTGGGCAAATGCCCGGTGGGTCGCGGCTCTTGAGACAAAAGCGAAAGGGGGGGGCAACACAAAACATATGTATGTGGTGGGCCGGGTTGACCCTTGAATGCCTAGGATGAAATTTCTTCCCAGTCCAACCCTGATACCACTCACAATGGAGATACACATTTCCATGCAACATTATAACTCCATCAAGATACACAAAACTTACAGTGGAGCTTGTCAAATCAGTTATCATTAATCGATATGATGAATCCTAGACAGCTGGCACCTAGCAAGATTTATCACGTTTCAACCTTCAGTGGAGAATGGTCAGGTATGCACAATCTTCCCCCAAATACCCCAAAATTTCAATCCCAAGATGGGATGGATAATGCAGATAATGACCACGGCTTGACTCAGCTGTGATAAGCAGCATATCGTTAGGTAGTCTATATTTTATCATCTAATGCAAAGTGCTTATATGTAGTTCAATTCTCAAATCGAGTCCAAAATGAAAAGTGCTAAGGAAGATCCTAGAAAGGAAAAGCGTTTCTCGAGCAGGACAAGCTGATTAAATTAACTTTGAGACAGACGTACAGCTGCATCATTGGCAAAGCAGCACAATGATGAATGGAAGAAAAGATTCACAAAGAAGATGAAAGAAAAAACTTGTCCTATGTCGATGGGTTTGTTACCAATAAAAATAAACACTTTCTCATTGACTAAGTATTTTTTCAGCACTAAGAAGATAATTTAAAGTTATCTCACACATTTGCAAGTATATATCACTTAGCGTGACAAAAAATGCATTTCCATTCACATTTCTGGGTATAGCAAGAGATCGATTAAAATTATGAGGGCCTAATGCAAAATTATGTGAACTCGTAAACTTTGCTATTTACATGATGGTTAAAATTTTTTTATAAATCAAAAGACAATGCTGCAATTGAGAAGCAATCTTTTCTCAATGAAATATGTACTGACTAGCACATCATCAAAAAACTACCCTGCATCTGTATTATTTCATCCATCTTGGAATGCATACCGTTTTTTTTCCACTGTACCAATGATCCACATGGATTCATGTGATGAAGTGTGCTATGAAGATTTACACAATGCAATTTGGAATGTAACACATCCAGCGAAGTTAAACTGTGCATAAGATTTAGTCTCAGTTAACCTAAAAAAGGAAGTCAGTAAAGTATTTTTAAAGAAAACATGATATATTGGAGCAAGATGGTCCCACCTAGGGATTGGAAATTTAAATCCAGAATCGATTTTCGATTAATCGACTTTCGATTTTGGTTTTAAAAATCGATTTTCTAAAAATTCGATTTTTTGCCCAAAATAATCAAAAAATCGAAATCGATATTTATCATAGTAAAGTAATTGTCTGCTGAAATATGGATGTGCTGTTGAACAAAATGAAAAATATGGGTTAATGGAAGCACTAGGGATAAGAACCGAATACAGTTAAATTTATTAATACAATATATTATTTTAAAGATATTAATAAGATATACAGGGAAGTAATAATCCATAACAGATACTTATAAACACATAGGTAATATAACAAGCAAATTACATATAGTTTAGTAGCAATAAGAATTGTATATTGAAAAGTGGGCATACCACAAAATGAAAAACATAATTTTATTTATTTCTTGTTTGCAAAGCCGTGGAACAAGTGTTCCTCAGGGATGGACCTTAAGAAAACTAACATATTTAAATGTTCTCCGAATAATCGATTTTGCACCTGAGTTGCAATTAACCCGGCGTGAGAAAATAGTCGCTCACACGGCACGGTAGAGGCAACTATATAGATAAAATCCTGCTGGCTGGTTTGTATAGATACGTGGGGGATATTCTCCCTCAATCTCCTTCCAAGCTTGTAGTGGATTATAGTTGGACTTGCGGTCGACTGGAGGGCGGTTTACGAACTGGCGCAGCTCGATTGGCAAAATTCAAACGCTATCTTGAGCTAGCAAGCTAAAAATCGAAAATCGATCGGCTAGAATCGATTTTGATCGGTTTTTCAAAACAAAAAGTCGACTTCGATTAAATCGAAAATCGGAGTGTGATAATCGATTTTCGATTAAAATCGAAATCGATTTTCCAATCCCTAGTCCCACCCATCAATATAGGCATTTACGTGTAAAAAATTTGATTTAGTACAAGCCCTTTTCTGTCCCAAACTTCAGAGTGTGTACAATGTGATAAAATATTCAAATTTCAAATTAAATTTTTCTTGTTTTTCCAAGATGGCATACTTCTCTAATAATTTGTTCAATGAATGGTTGGTAATATGTGATTACATACACCTATACTTTACACATATAACTGAATTATAATAATTTTTACATAATTTATTTGATAGCCTGTACTTTAACCGCATACCAAAGTAGTAATGTATTTTCTTTTAGCATAAATTAGCTTTAGCAAAACAAATTCAATTACGACTGAGCCAGCAGTAACCATGCTGAATATTTCTGGAAAAATATCGGTTGTCAAAAGTGCAATAGTTTAGGCTATTTATTAGGTAAAATCAACTAATGATGTGATAATATTACTCTTATCAGTTAATAGTGTTTCAGTTTTAACAATTATGTAAAGTTTTTATTATTTTATGAATATTTCTTCATGGTGATGTCATAACAGCAGTATAGCAACTGTGTCAAGACTTTATGCATCCCACAATAAATATGCATCGTAGATATTTTTCCACTCGAGAGAACATCTTGGGTACCCGTCCAAAAAAGACAAACAACTTTGAACAAGTATTCAACAATTTGTAAATTGATAGAACTAGATGAAAATAATTATAGGGATTTTGACACCACAAGGAATTCCATGTAATGAAAATATGTTAACACTTCAACAATTTTCAATGCTAACAAAAATGTATATAAAAAAACTAAATGAGCAGTGGGGTAAAGTTGAGCTTTCTGCATCTTGTAGCAGTTGTCAACAGCGAGAAAACACTGAGCGATTGAACCGAGCAATCCACCTTTCATTCTCACCCACACATAAAGCAAACGGAAGCCCAGACCCTACCCCTCCCCTCAGAAAAAAATACTTTTACAGGTCAAAATCTTCCTCCTGTGCATCTACCCCCTCACCAGCTGCAGGGAGGAAGGCCCTTGTTCCATTCCGAGCATTTATTGCTTTCCTGAGTTGGAGCGTGGTTCGGCCACATTGTCACATCGCCGTCAATTTAGGACTTAGTAGTTTTTCAGCTTCGATGTGGTAAGATTTTTTTAAACAAGACTGTCCATATTTATGGCAAAATGAATTTTCACACAAATTATCAACCCTTCTGTAGTAGTAAAACCACGTGGAGATGATAAAATTCCAAGACAAGGTTTTGAGTGATAAAGAGTTAACCACGATGTAGCACATATGTCACCCACACAACTGAGGTTTAACGCTTTTTTGAAAGGATTCAATTGAATCTCAAATCCATGGATTTGATAAGTTTCTATCAAACCCTGACCACACCACTGAATACTAAGGGGTAAGAGAGCCTGGGAACGACAAGTAAATTTCCTCGTACCATGTAATACATAGGTACCTCATGGAATGAGGGCATAATGTATCTTTCCATAAAAAATTTTATTCTTTTAAGTTTAATTATAAGAAAAACTTAGCAGGGGACTGTAGGACAAGGCGAGTGGACCGTTCAGTTTGCTGTCCAGAGAGAGGTAGAGAGAGCCAGAGTCGAGGGAGCGGTCGGGCAGAAATACATGAAAACAGATGCGCAGTTGCAAGTATCAGCCACCTAGTGGCAGTTAGTGACACTGATTACACCACAATGTTAAGAAAAGACTCTAATATATGGTACTACTCTCTCCATTGTTTTCAGGTTAGCTGCGTCAAGTTTTATTTAGATGACGTTTCGTGGCCTATGCTGGCCACGTCTTCATATCAGGTCTGAGTGCCGACAGATGGAAATGGCCCTCTATACATCATCCTCAGATTGGCCTACCAGTAGCGCGACCAATCAGCGTCGAGGACCCCGATTTTGGTGCGCTTTTGCGTATGAGTCTTTTCCAAGCGGTATTTAGTGCCTATGCCCATCATCTCTATTGAAATTGTCTGCTACTTTTTCAATTTCAATAGCCTCCCGGATGATGCGAGGGAAAAGGGATGCTTTTCTTTGGCAAGGACTTTTGCTTTATCAATCATAATCTGATGCCTGGGATTAGTGAACGCATGTTCTGCCACTGCTGATTGTTTGCAATGCTTATTTTTGAGAGCCCTGCGGTGTTCGTTCAGTCGGACGGAGATGGCTCTCTTAGTTTGCCTGACGTACATCTGGCCGCAGCTGCTGGGAATCTCGTACACTCCTTCATATTGCAAGTCAGGGATTCCGTCTTTGCAGTTAGGAAGACGGTGGCCAATCTTCTCCATAGCACTATATCTCAGTGTTATGCCGTGTCTAATTCTCCCGATCTTTTCTGTGGTGCCGGCGATCTGAATAAACGTCATCTGAATAAAACTTGACGCAGCTAACCCAAAAACAATGGAGAGAACTGCAATTCAGTGCTGCGAAATCCTCAAACAGAAATATGGTACAACTATTCAACAGCAAATTTCTGCATAATAACATCAATAAAACTAGTTGTATTATAAGAATAAAATTCTGTGGAAAGATAAAGAAAAGAAGATATCTCATTCCATGAGAATGTATTTCCCCCTAGTTGAGCCTGAAACCATCAAATTCAAATACATACCTCTTTTATCAGTCTTCACATCCAGTCTAAGAGGCTCCAAAACACCTTCCTTATTCTTTCCCAAGCCCTCACCAGGTCTCCATCCCATCTTTTGAAGCAATAGCATTCCCATTCCTCCAGTTAATGGAGTGGCACATTTCAACTGATCCTGTACCCAAAAATATTTATGCAATATTAAAAACCCAGAGCACAAAGTTAAAAAAAACAATATGATTAGCATAGCACTATGAGTATGATTTGACATGGAAAAAAATCCTACTTAATCTACAGGACGTTTAAAAAAACAAGTATGGTAACAGCTGAATTAAGAGTTTTATACATCTCTTTCAAAATAAAAATTCTGAAACTGAAAGTGCTTCCAAATAACGTAAGCAAGATTGGAATGCATGCGGCTTTTAGTTACATTCCGCTTAGTCGAAAAGAATCGCAAACATATTGTATGGGTGACCATGAAATGGAAAAATCAGGAAAGAAAGCTTTTCTCAGTCATTGTCAGCAAAAAATACATAATACACTTATATTCAAGAAGATTGACTTCATCTGTTCTCCCTACTGTTTGGAAAACTATCACTTAATAAAAACACAACATAATTCCTCAAGCAATAACAGTAATTTAACAACCCTCTCATTCTACACAACAGGATTTGTATTTTCTCATTTTTACTAGCACAACTAACACGAGGCAAGTTATTATAAACTAAGCATTACTTCTTTTCCCGTTTTCATTCCTAATAGTGTTTCATGACGGAGCAAAATTGCTAGAATATTCATCCATGAAGTGGCAACTTCAAAATCAAATAAATGTGTAGTACATTCTATTCTTTAATTCATGAAGTGTCAAAAGTTTTTTATTCCAATAATAGGGATGATATGAAGCCACAATCTCATAAAAGAGTGATATACCACCAAGGAGATACTTTTAGTAAGACAGCAAAAATATAACTTAACCTCCAATATTTTTGTAATGAAATTTGTGTACACACGATTACCATATATACTTGTGTATAGTTCGACTTTTATAGGTGGAAAATTGGGGGAGTCAGACTATTACTGAGATATAATTTTGAAGGTTCAAATCTTAGCACAAAAAAAAATTGTGGTAAATCTCTCTCAGGACCTGGAGTATACCCAATAATATGTCCCCAAATATTACCCCAAAAATTGACCTTACCACCCTCGGTTTTAAAATTTGTTTACAATATCATAGGCCTTTATGAGAAACATAGAAATATAAATTTTTATTCAGATATCAATAACGATTTTCGATATTTTGCGATTCACAGTACTCGCGACTTGTAAAACAATAGATCTTCACAAATGCGATGTCGCCAAACTAATAAACTCAAGAAATTCATCATACCTTTTTCTATAGTTTAACATAAATTCAGGTGTACTACCGCAACGGTAATCCTACAAAGTAAGATTTTTCGTCTGGCCATAATTTAATGAGTTGACAAAAATATGATCTCGAAAGTAACTTAAATCTTATGTAAGATTGTCTCGCACCCCCTCACCCCCCCCCCCCCTATGTAAGACACCGTAAGAGAAGCCCAACCCCCCTCCCTCCCTAAAACGTCTTATGTAATACTTGAAAACGAACTTTCACCACTATCCAATATCCCCATCTCGGAATCTGCCCAAGTCATATATGTGGGACAAAAGAAGAATGTGCATTTTGTTTAATGTAAAGTATGCCTCGTTTAGCGTAAGGAATGCATTCCTGGGGGTCTTTGTGATATTCAAATTTGCATAAAACAAGAAGACCATTTTAACATTGGGAAAAATAAATGGGATGGGTTTCCAGCAGCATAGAAATTGGGTAGCAAAGCTCTCAAAAAACCATATATATTTCAATTAAAAGCCTTGAAAGTACTTGTTATAATCATCTATAATAATCACCAATGTGTATATATATGTTTGTAACTTTTACACAAGAAATATCCGTGAAGCTGAATCTTCATTTGTTTGCAGACCTTTTTTTATGTGCAAAACTAAATTAGAAATATGTAGTGGTTTTGTGTCATTTGGGAAGGAGCCAATAGAAAGAAAATAAATTTAAGATTCTCATTCCTTCAAACGAATTTTGCATCCCGGTCCAAATTCCAAAATTTTTGCTGAAACGTAATGATTTTTCGCAATATTTTAGCGTTTTTGAGTCATCGTCACCATAACGACCATACTCATTGTTGGAGTCGAAATTCCGTCAACACATACCCATTAACTCACTGAATCTGTGTGCTATATAAGATATGAATGGTTTATTACAAGGTATTAGTGATGATTTTTTTCCTTCCCGTTGATATTCAACGGGCACCTTCTCTAGTCTTCTATAATTATAAATATCTTTAAATATATAACATGCTTGCTTAATATCATATTCTCTCACGTAAAACATTTCTTCACATGTAGTTTTAAATTTTCCTCATATGTCGTCAAATACAAAATGTTATTTTATTTAATCTCAAACTTGACTAATTGGGTGCAACGATTTTAACTTTTTTAAATTTAAGTTTCCGTATGCCTCAGGGTGGAGAAGTAGGTATTAATAAGCAAATATAACTCATATGAGTAAGTAAATTCAGGTGATAAATGCAAAAATGTAGGCACCAATGTACATCAATGTAATATTAATCAAATTAATCGATTGTGGCAATACTCGTTGGAAATTGAAGATAGAATTCATTATGACAAAAGCACGGTACAATTCCACTATCCACTACTACAAATTCCACTTCTAACCGGTCGACAGCATTAAAATAAATAGTGGAATTTGTACTGTGTTTGTCATAATGAAATCTGAGTACATACTAATATTACTCTAATTAGTAAGTAACGCCTCATTTTTAAGAATTTATGAAAATATTTTATTTAAGATTTCTTTCTTTACTGTAAATTTTCTTTCTTCTTGCAAATTTTGCTCATATACTCAACAATAGTTCCAAGAAATAGCTCACTAATTTTATTACCTCATCAAAATTACTCCATGATAAGGCTGTTACTGACCAAAATGGCACAGGAGAAGGCATTGTGCAACCAGCAAGACAATTACGTTGTGAATATTTTTCCACCCTTCAGATCTATAAATACATACACTGAAAACTGACAGCAATGTGATTTGATACTTAAAGCAGTGTATTAAGATGGAAATTTGTGATGTGATGGGAAATATGAATCTCTGATGACAGTTCATATCATTAATTTTAAGTCTATGGCTTCGTAACGGCATTATTACTGCATGTGCTTGTTAGGGATAAAAATGAAAAAATATGACATCCAGAGGAATGTGCTAAACAAATCAATCTTTTTCTTTTTAAAAAATTTGGACCAACAGCACTCATTAATTTACATTAATTAATGCCGTCTATGTAAGAACTTGATTAATTTTAAGGGTCAGGCTACAGGTTGTGTGAAAAAGGATACCAGGGTATAATATCCTTTGTAGTGAAATTCGACATAGTGAAGTAGAAAACTTTTGTATCCCATCAATTTCACCATAAAGAGATATACAGTAAAATTTGGTTATAACGCAGGTCTTGGGGGAGGGAGGTACACTTGTGTTATCGGCACCCCACAGTATTACAAGAAGGAAGGAGTTATCTCAACAAGTTACAATTTCTGGGCACAATATTGAAGCTCAAAGTAAAAACATAAGGCAATGTTCACATTATTTTCGCAGAGACGAAAAAATGTGTTCACCTATGGATATTTTGACATTTCGGCTTCTGAGTCTACATTACATTACATTAAGATTACATAATATTTTCATAGGGAGCATAATTGGTAGAGGGTGATCTAATTGTCTCAAATCTGTTTCGCTTTTTCATAAATATACTGCTCAGACTCTTCCCTTGGACTGCAACCTTGACGTGATAGAGGGGCTTGGGGATTTCAATGACCTCTGGAGCTGGACAGGTAGGAGCAATTGCTATTGCTCCTGGTAGGGCCACCCATGTCAGATAGGTCATAGGGTAGGAGCTAGACAAAATGTAGTCACGTGATGGTTTCATGTTAAAAACAACATCAGGAAACAAGGGTGGAGAAGCCCTCCCAACTATCAATTACCCTGAATATGAAAGTCAATCATAGAGAACATAATCTTGTCCACTAAGAGATGCCACCCACAAGGGCAGGTGTCATGCCTGGCAGCACGGGAGGCAAGGCCTCTGCGGTCATCATCACAAGAAACCTTTCACAGTTTTTATAATGAATGAAATGTAATATTTCAATCCATTTTTCATTCACAAGACTACATTAAATTTGTTTAGAAAAATATGAAAAAAACGCATGCCTTCACCATGCGAGTTTCTGATTGTAAGGACGGCCTTCACTGGGCTCAAACAGTGGACGTGGATAATCAAGGGAAACCCCCATGGTTGAAAAATCTAGTATACAAAACATAAACTGCAAATAATCAAGAGCCATGCTAGACAAAACTGCAGTTGTTAAGGGAAACTTGAAGGGACTAATTCATAAAATTTCTTCCGAACAACGATAGATATGGAGTGACTTGATCGTCGTAAAATGAAGCATGAAACTATGGGTAGGCTTGTGATAAGTTCAACACAAAGCCAGTAAAAGAGTAAAACAAACTAATGATTTTGAAGGACAAGCCCAGACCCACAGTTCATCCGAAACCACTGTATACTGTACCGCGTGTAATAACCGAATTTTACTGCATATGGTTATTTTTTATTTTGGTGAAACTTGGCATGATTAACTAACACTCCAAAAGACATTTCCACCTTCCACTATTCCACCCAAAGATGTTTGGAAATTAATAAAAAAAAGTGAAAATTGACCTACCCTATTGACCAACACAAGAAGTATGTATGTACTTCTATTACTTCCTATTCAAAACTGACATTACAAATTTTACATTGTATCTCCAAAATGATAGCAAATTTCAATGGTTTGAATAGAATGACAATAACAGATTCTACTCGAATGCTTGTTTTCAAATTGTAACTATGACAAATATTCAAAAAGTATTATTAAAAAATCATGCATTGCATAGGAGTTACCGACGTTATCGAACACAACAATGGAGTCCTCGAGAGTATTTGAATCATCATGGGTTCAAAGTTCCCCTCCTTTAACTGAGCCTTAGCTGATCTATTCAAACTTTTGACACACATGATCAATCTTTAAATTTGAAACCTCCTCATTTAACTTTCATCATCAAATAAATATACACTCTCATTTGGAACAATCTATCAACCTTCTTGATAACAAACACAGCTTACTAGATCTCACCATGAGCATCTCCTAATTAATAGTGATATTATATTACCATGACATGATGTGCCTTAAAATCAATTAAATATTTACATCATCCACTATATAGGGAATAAAATGGTCACCCCACATAATATGGAAGCACATCTCATTACCATGCATATTTTAGGTCATTTTAACAGAAAATTTCACATAGCAACAAAAATTAAATCTGAAATACTAACGAAGGAGCAAAAGAGAGAATTAAATAATAATAATAGGAGTCGAATGTATAAGGAAGAAAACTCTCTCTTCCTAGAGGCCAATGAGGAACAAATGAATTTTTACAGAACCATATGTGCCTCTCAAGATTATTTCTCACTTCATTAATTTTGTCTTAAATTTTAATGAACTATATTCTATTGAAAGAGATTGCAAATATGTAATCCAGTTATCACTAGAATCATTATAGTACCTTCATAGAAATGCAATGAGGATTATCAAATGGTTGATATATATTTAATCAACCATTCAACATCAGTACTGATAATTGTAGGAATTGTTTAACATCAAAAAGGGCATTTAAAAATTAAATAATTAGAGGTCAGTTTTTATGTCAATACATTCATTTGTTTACCACACCATATGGCCTATTTTAAACTTATAAAAAAAAACAGTATAGTATGCATTTCTATTTCCCCACACTTCAAAGACACTTGTGATTTGGTTATTTATATTTTGCACACATAATGAAAGAGTTTGGCAACTATCAGTTCTCAAATTGACAGAATAGCAAAAATTATCATAATGTTATGAAGGCTTTAAAATATTATCCAGCTTATTACGTTACATTATACTACCATTGGATAATAAAAAATATTAGAAAAAAACTTTTATTCAACTTAAATTTCCAGAACAGGACATTTATTACTCGTACTATGAAATCGGCAAATTAAGTACTCACCTATAAATTATCTAATAATTTCAGCATCCATGCTCAAATCTTTATCAACCATATATTACTCACAACACAAGGGTTTGATCCATCTGCTCCGAGTCCTCAAATCCACAGGTAATCCACCCTGGCCACCCACGTCCAATAGCACTCCATCGCTTGTGCTGAGTGATTCTGAAAGCCTGCAACAAATTCTCAGGTGCTCTCCTGATTTCACAGTCCCCCAGTTTGAGTACGTATCAATTTTTCATGCCTTTGGTTTTTGTTTAAATGATGTTAAGTTTGATAAGAATAGCTAAAGAAATCAACTCCCTATAATTTTGACGTATCCGAGTTAAAAATGCATACAAGGAGCTTCAAGATAACAGATTAGCTGCTTCATAATAAATTAAAAAGGCCAATCCTTCAAAATTAATTTATTTTTATTGAGGTAAAATTTGGTGACCTAACGATAAGTTGGGTCACTGGCACAATAGGTCTTTCCAAGATTTGTATGCAAATGATGGAATAAAGGAGGGAGAGGTAAATGTAAAGTAGCAGCTGTTTAACATGGCATGAACAAAAATGGTAATGAAGAAGTCATAATAAACTAAAAAGTAAACAAAATAGGTACATAAATTGAAGGAGCACATTATGAAGGTAAAGCTCACTTTATAAAATTTATTCTTTCAAAAGGAAAAGTACAGAGGGTTTGACTTCTTTACTACATATTTCAATCAAACACATTACTTATCTTGGAAAAATATGTACCGAGTTCAATATTAGCGATAAAAATTTGTTCATGTTTTCCAAAATAGTAAGAACAGAATAAATATAACAAACAAAGGCATTATAACGAGATTAAATGGCAACAATATGACTGGGGAACTACATGAAATTAAGAGACAGCTTGAAAAGGTCAACTTTCAGTGGCACTTTCATCCGGTTGTGTGTCAGAGATGACCTTTCCATCAACAGATATGGATTCCATCTCGCATACTCAATAAGTCTACAATTCATTGGACAAAAGAAAAATTTCTATTCATAATATCCACGTGAAAATTTGAACAATTTTTGTCCATGTCACCAAGAAAAACTATGCTGGTATGAGTAATGCTGAATGGTCCATACCTGCACGGGGATGAAACTTGGTTCAAAGAGAAACTTGATGCCAATTTGATAGAATGAAGAACAAATGGCTCTTAGCATCAAGTCATTCTTCATGAAATAGATTACACAATGGCAGTTCTCTTTGAGTCAAGCATTTCACCTGAAAATTTGTTATAGGCTGTAATTCATCTTTCCATTTCATAAGTATTACGTATTTTAATACAAAAATGTAAACTAATTCTAGTTTCAACAGTGTGTACTCTGTAGAAGAGCTCAATCTATGTCCATACATACAGATAAAAAAAATGGAAAGATAAGCTGTTAACCACCAGTGAACTAAAATCATTAATATACATAGTTTGAAAGGGTATGGACTAAAACTTTGGAAAATTTTGAAATAGAAAAGAATGGAAGTGAAATTCAAAATTAAGAATAGAAATGTGCAAACTAAGTTACTCAAATTCCTCACCTTTGAAACAAAAGCATTAGAAATTAAGTGCTTTCATAAACTTAATATGCTGTGAAGCATTAATAAGGAGAAAAAAGAGGGGTTTTCCATCAGTTTGATAGTCAATTTTGAATCTTGCATGAAGGGATTTTAAGTTTCCCAACTATCATCACGATTCAATAATAAGTTGGCAGAGTTATATAAATTCCTTGACGGCAAGCTTAAAGGTCTTTGAAACACGGAATATTTAAGAGGGGTTCATTAATTATCATAAAATGTGATCCAATTTGAAGGTGTGATTTGATTGAGTCATGTATTGTACTCAATACAGTTATCTGGATCAGAACAGGGCTGTGTGATAAAACATTGAGCATGCAAACAGACAATATGGAAGACAAACAGAGAAAGTTAGTACAGCAATACAATGGGCTTAATGACTAAGGAGGCACACAACAACAGGAGAAGGCATATTGATTTGCAAGCCTATACTCTTTAGATTATGATATGAGATATACAACAAAGAAAAAAATAAGTGTACACACGAGGTTTAGTTACTATACCAAATGGCATAAGTAGGAAAAAAATGCCTACCTTTCGTGCCCATGCCTGGCTACCAGAAGCAAGTTCGGCAGCAGATAAAACTTTTGCTCCTGTACTACCCGTAAAAAGTCCAGGCTGTGATTTGGACTCTGCCCACACTTGCATCTGCAATTCACATTGAGGATTAATAGTAAGGATAATAAGTTTAAAGTTGAATGATAGATAATAAATGTAAGGTATTATAAGTATTTCTAGGAATTCTAGGTTTCCAAGACAATTTATTTCAATTAGCTAATACGTACATCTTTTTGAGCTTGAGTCATTTCATTTAGGGCATCAGCATCCTCAGGATTTTCTTGAAGTTTTCTCAAAGCAGTTAACCTCTGGGACACTAATGATCCGATGTCCATATTCTGCTATATAAATGAAAATTTCTCATATACATTTGGTGTTGAAAATATATTCATGTGCTACTTCACACTTTGTTCAGTATTATATTTAGTTATATGTTTTAAATTAGACATATAAACAATTTTGTAAGCTCTGGAAACTGAGGGTCCAAGAGCAAAATAAGTTATTCTCTGAACTGACAGTGATGTAACACAGTATCAAACTACAGTAAAACCTCGTTAATTCAAGGGACCACAAAAATTGGACTTCGAATTATCCGGGTTCGAACTAAACGTACTTTCTGAAAATCAACTAAAAAGATCCCGTATTTTCCGAGATAATCACTGTACTGCTATATTTTTTTATACAATGGCAAAGAATATGCACAAAAATGAGGAGTTAATGGGCGAAATTCTTCACGTTTATCAGATTCAAGTTAATGTTGGAGAGGTATGCACTATCAGACCCGATCACGCGCAAAATAAAAACAAAATTAATGATTTCGAGCATGTGTCCGGTAATTTCACTTCAGGTGTATTTTCCACGTCACCAAAATTTTCGCCATAGACCTTTAACTTTACCGGCCTGCTCTCAGCCCATTTCCCCCAAGACTTTTCTAAGATGAAGAACTGATAATTCATCATCCTTGCCCGCCGGAAGTCCCTTATCAGATATAACCACGAACCAAAAGTATCACATTTCACTCATCGCTTCCCCTTGCCCTAACTTCTCAGATGGCTTCCATGAGGGGGGGGGGGGGGCTTGGGAGATGGGAGGAAAGGGTAGGGGTGGAGTATCATGTCAAGGTCAATGACGAACCCAGATTCCCTAGCCCTTCGAAAGAAGCTCGAGGGAACTCGAGAAAAAAATCACTGACGCAGTGTCAGACAGACACCACCAAGAAGTTGTCCCTATATAAATTTCATTGTTTCAGGCTTGACTTCGAGGAATCCATTTTGAATAAAAAGTGTGTTATTCAAAATGGATAGTCCCTATATCTTCAGCCTTCCATACCTCGTGATTCACATTCGAGTTTGGGGAGATGGGACAAGAGTAGATGGGAAAAGCGTAAACAAATCTGAGAACCATGACTCATCAGCGATTTGGGGCAAACAAAAGAATCTGGGGAAGCACGCGAAGTGAGATGGGAGGAGCGGCTACCAAACGATGAAAGTGCTCATGCAGGGAAAATGGTTAAAGGATATCGCACCATCCGAAAAATACTACTCCACCATGCCTGGCGATCCTACAGTCATCACTCGAGGAAGGGAGGCTCGGAAGGAAGAGAGGGGAAGGCATTAGTCACGGCGCGAAAGCCCCAAAAAAAAGCTACGGGAGGGAGCGGCCGAGATGTATACGTACTCGAGGGATATTTGATAGGGGTAAACAGCTGCTGGTGCGCGACGCACCATAAGCATAAGCAAATGCTCAAAATAGCTTGGCACTACTTAAAAGTAACTTATGCTCAAGAAAGCGATACCAAAATCACAATGACTTTGAAATAAGCACTACTATTGGCGCAAAAAAGGCAGAATGCTGAACTTTAAGCATTTGTATTAAATTCCGTCAGAGCTCCATAGAGTTGTGTAATATATCTTTTTACTCCTTGTTTATTTGACTACAAAATGTATTCCTTGAAAAGTGTTTGAATGTAAACGTTTTGCGGCTACGGTCGAAAGAGTGAAGAAAAACTAGGAGAACTACGAAATGGTCATCTTCTTCATCTCGTCACGGCCAAAATATTTGATTGGTGCACTTCATTATTATTTTTATGAACAGAACGACATCTTCGCATTACAAATATTATTTTGAAATTAAATTTTACCCATTCTTTGATTTTTAAAATGGCCAATAGCTAGATTTCAATTTCAGAGATGTAGAAAAGTATATTAATATCGAATTTTTGTATGCTTTTTGGAAAAAATAGTGCAAAACATTTCATGAAAGGAAATGCTGATATTCTTTCACTTACTTAAAAATTAAAGAATGGGTGATATTTAATTTTAAAATAATATTTATAATGTGAGATGTCATTCTCTTAATAAAAAAATAATGAAGTGTACCAATCAAATATTTTGGCCGTGGCGAGATGAAGCAGACGACCTTTTCCCTGTTCTCCTAGTTTTATCGCATGTTTTTCTTCAATCTTTCGACCGTAGAAGCTAAAAGTTTACATTTAATCACTTTTCAATGAATGCATTTTGTAGTCAAATAAACAAGTAGTAAAACCATATATTACATGACTCTATGGAGCTCCGTTGGAATTTCATACAAATGCTTAAAGCTCAGCGTTCTACCTATTTTGCGCCGAGAGTAACTAACCATCGACGTGCACTGCCCTGGTGAATCGTTTTGAAATAAACGATACGTTGGGGCGTCATGGGATGAAATTCGACTTCGAGTTACATATTAAGCGTATTTCGAATTATCCGTACCATAAAGTATGCAATTTCCTATTCCGTTTGCCGGGGACTGCTCACAACTTTGAATTAATCGATATTTCAAATTAAGAGGATTCGAACTAACGGGGGTTTACTGTATTTCAACAAAAAGATTATGCAACACACTTATAGTCCTTACAGTCTTAACTGAAATATCAAATTATTTCAACTCAACATGTATATTTACCTCACAATTTGAATAATCTGGGAAGACCTGATCCTTAGAATCAACAACTATTTTCTCCTTTTCCTCAAGAATATCTCCAGGAGGTAATTCAGGATCTTCCACAGTAGTAGGTTCTTCGTGATAGCATATGGCCAGGGGTGAATCACTTTCTGTTCAAATTAAACAAGAAATTTCCAATACACATGAGTCCACTTAGGTACCGTACAGACGCCTTTCTCAAAGTGTGGTAAAGGCCTACTGGTATGCTGGATTTGATAAAGGTGGGTTGCAACCAACCTTCTTGGAAGGGGGTTGTCAGATACTTAGTAATTATGCTTCAACCAATTTAGAGAACATTTAAGAAAATCAGAAACAACACAACTGCATATAAATTTGAAGTTTTTCAATATTCTACCCCAAAAATAAACTACCTGTAAATGTAGCCAAAAGCTATTCAGTCTTTCAAAACTATGTTTACCAATAGGAATATCAAACAAGATGGTCTTCAAATAATTAGCATAATAAGGTGAAAATTATACCTATGGTAACTGGTGAGATATTTCCACAGTACTCTCCCTATTTTCTTCCCTTAAAATTTACTCCCATGAAATATAAATCATCACATCACCAAAAACATGATTTAGTTGACATACAAGTCAACCTAGGAAATTAATAACATTTATTTGCCTAGTAGATTGAGATACAAAGTCTGCACACAATATAAGGCACGTCAGGAATTAATTAAAGTAGTAAACTATTCATAGATGGAAAACACTGCAAAAAAAAGTTACCATTGCACAGCACTATAAATATTAATTCATCATTGATCAATAAAAGATGGTTGACTTATAAGGGATCTGCCATAAACTCACTGACATCATAGCAGAGCTTTGCTCTTAGAAGAGCTTTCAATTGTCTTTTAAAAGCATCACCATTCATGGATTTTATGGGAATGGGCAGATGATTATATAATTGAAGTCCCATCCTCCGCAAACCGTGTAAACATTTTGTGGTCCTGGCATATGTTACATGTAAGTCATTAGGGCTTCTCGTGAAGTGATGGTGAATGTCTTGGCTTTTAGAAAAAGATGATAGGTTACTATGGGTGCACATGACAGCAGGTAGAATGTAGATGCAAGGAATGGGGAGAATATTTAGCTTCCTGAAAATAAGACTAACAAAAAATAATAGAAAATAATAAAAGAAAATAGTAAAATAGGAATATAATGCAGGGTAAATGAATGTGAAAATGGAAAAAAATGAAGTATTATTTACACTGTCACACTTAAAAGCTCCAACAAAAAACACTGTGAAAAGTACATAGGAGCAAACTTTTTACCAATGCAGAGTGAAAGCTGGTTCTCGTCATTCGTATCAGTACTATTTGTATCAGTATCTTATAGTAAGTAAATTTAGTACCTGTTTTGCGATGTTCTTGTCCGCTGGAAACTGGAAATTGCATTCTAAGCTTGGACTGGTCGGATGGTTTATCCATAATTGCATTGGCAGGAGGAAGGGAAGACTGAAAAATGAAGGCGCCAATGAACACAAATATCCCAAAAATTAGAGAGCAATGTCTTAAACTATGGGAGAAAGAACTAAGAACACAATAGTTTTCATTATGTATTTTGAAAATAACAAACAAATAATTATAGGAAATAACTAACAAAACTAATCATGTAAATTGACTTCAAGTCTTGCCTTGCTCAGAGCAAATTCTTTTGAAGTACATAATTGAGCCACAGTGCCAAATGAGCAGTTGGCTAAATCAGCCTGCACCTTATTACTCCCACTATACCTCTTTCCTCCACTCCAGCAATTGCAGTACATCAAATAGAGCAGTTGCTTAAGAGTTAACTGAAGGAAATTCATTGATTTAGGCAGGAATTAGTTCATTTTGCCTGCATTTCCCTTCTAAATACAAGCTACAATCACTCTTCATGGACCAATATTTGCTCTAGATTAACTATGGACCAGCAGCCAATACTGAATTAGAGAATACCAACTTTCTTGTTCTCAGGTCTTGAATACAATGAACACTTTAATTTTGCCCATCAATGCAAATGGAGTAATGTATGGAGTAGAATATAATGGAGTAAAGTGAACTTGGTGATGCGTTGCAATTCCTCTTTTTCTTTTCAAGTAGGCACACATATACAAAGCAGACACATTTACATGTTCAACATTACTGACAGAAAATGATATTTTGTGTAATAAAATAGAGTTGAAAATTTTATTTGAGTGCTTTCGGATATACAATATGTTTGGTCCTACCGCCCTCCGCAAAAACAAATTACTTTTTCGGCTCTCCCACTCATGAGCATGCAACATATAATTGACCGTGTGAAAAGCATGTGTTTTCCAGATTTAATCCACACATTTGAAGCGATTTACCTTGAGCATTGTTGATTGTCATTGAGAATGCAAGGCAAACAGGGAACTGTAGTCGTTTAAAATCAAATGGCATGTCGGTGGGAATGATGGGAATACGTGGAATAAGCTCATCTTCTCCTTTTGAATTGCAATTCAGAATTGTCGCTTCGATGACCTTTGGTATCAGTGGATTGAAAGTGGGCCTGGTTCCATTGCACATTCGTGGTGCATTAATGTTAAGCAAAAGAATTATTGGTACGCTGAGTTTGAGTGACAATTTGTGCGGTGGTACACCAGAAAGATCTAATGAATTTAAAAAATCAATTGGATAGTTAAAATCCTCGTCCGCATTCATGACGCTGTCAATCGATTTGTAGGCGACAGACTCACCCGAAATTCATTCTTGGATGGCGTAGTTGATTGCATTAACGTCGGTGTTTTTTGCTGCCAAAATAGTGCGTTCGCAAAGCCATGGATGATCTTTGTAATTGGTGACAACATGTGGAAAAACTTTCTGAAATGATTGTTCGTTCGATGGAACAATGATATAAAAGTTCAATGGAATTGAAATATTTTTTGTGTCATCAACTGGTACTTTCCCATTACTGATGTCCAACAGCTGTTTTGAAAATATGGTTAACACATTGCGCTGATTTACGCGCATATTGGTTGTTAATGTGGGTTTCTGTACATGTCTCCAAAGATGCGACGCTTTGAGGCAAGCGTTGTGTTCATCAGCTGGTGTTGAATTTGGCATTACTGATCTGTCCCACTCCTGAGCACGCAACATATAATTGACCACGTGAAAAGCATGGATTTTCCAGATTTAATCCACGCACTTGAAGCGATCGACCCTTGTTGATGTCATTGAGAAGGCAAGGTGAACGGGGAACTGTAGTCGTTTGACTAAAACTGTCAAATTAGTCACTGAACCTGGCCTTTAAAGGCTGCAGGAGTGAATATAGCCATTCATGAAATCGCTATTAAATGGGTATTCAAGCCCGGTTGCCAAGGAAATATCTATTGATGAAAAGGAAGAAAAAGTGATGAATTTCGAGATAAAAACGCAGTACCTGGACAAAAACGAAGCGTATAAGAAAATTGAATGAAAGAATTAAATACTACATTCTTTTATGCGTTCTGTGATGCAAATCTCCATCCAATATCTTGAGAGTGCAAGTAATTTAAGAGAGCAAATGAAGAAAAACATACACCGAATTCAATGCTTGTCTTATGAGTCATGTTAACAATATTGGGGTAAAAAAAACCCAAAATTTGCCACCTGCCAAGCCAAATTTACTATCAAATCATACAAACAGAGAATCCACATTTAATGCACCAAACCTCATTTCTAAATTGTGTGAAATTCACAGTGGAAAAATCATTCGCCTGTTCGCCAAGATTTTTTCACTGTGAATTTCACACAATTGTGTGTCCACTAGCGGGTGACTCCGTTAAAGTTACTGCCTGGCCAGTTCCGCAGTTCTTTGAACTCATTTCTCTAGCTCAAAACTTGAGAGAGATATAAACAAAATGAAGACAAAATGACTGACTGACACGCTACAAAATTAATATATATATATGTATATAATAATACACCAGTGTCACTAGCTGTGACGCACTAAATAAAATAAAACACTAAGAAAGAACACTCACACGAGAAAAGTTTTTTCCGGAGCTTTATCTCCTCGTTGAGAAAGAAGCCTTTGGCTTCGAAAGCTCCGGAAAAAACTTTTCTTGTGTGAGTGTTCTTTCTTAGTGTTTTATTTTATTTAGTGCGTCACAGCTAGTGACACTGACACTATATATACATACATACATGCATACATACATACTATATATATATATATATATATATATATATATATATACATGCATAACTTGGTATCTTTCTGTCTCTTAACTTGGTCATGGCAACTTCACCATTTCGTCTTTTCTATTTCCCTTACCTCCATTCCACCCCTCCTTTACTTTTCACCTTTCCCCTCCTCACTGCTCTCTTCCCCTCACCATCCCAAACATTTCCTCTTCATTCTTCCTATACCTTTCGCTGAAGAAGGTGGCGGCGATCCACCGAAAAATTTACAACCCGTGTGAGTGTCTTTTTTATGTGTTCTCATTTTAGTCACACTTGTGACAAAGTTTTTTTATATATTTGCATACATATACATATATATATATATATATATATATATATATATATATATATATATATATATATATATATATATATATGTATATGTATATATATATATATAATAAAAACACTTGACAGGGGGTGGGGAAAGAAAAGTAAAAAGAGAGAGAGGACTTACTGGACGTTTCGGGCATGTAGGCCCTTCTTCAGCTGTAGAAAATTGAGAAGTACCGCTCCAAGGTAGGGGAAGGGAAGCGGGGAAAGAAGGGAAGTGAGGGGAAGTTGTGGTATAGGGGAGGGGGGACGGGGATGGGCACTGGTGTCGCACCTATATGTCTAGGGGGGAGTGCAACAAAGTAGGGAGGGGTGTGGGTGAACTGGGATGAGTTGAGAATTGAACCTGGCTGTCTAAAAGACTGCAACAAAGTTGCTAAGTTGGGAGGGGGTGGGGGAGTGTAAGAGGGACGGGAAAGGTCTGAAATGAGAAAAACTGGTCTGGACGCACGGTCCTCAAACCTTGTCCACCTTCCTTTCCGATCTCAATTCCTCTTTTTCTGTCTCATTCATTCTTTTTACTTTTCTTTCCCCACCCCCTGTCAAGTGTTTTTATTATATTGTGGCCTATTGGCAAAATTTTCGTTACGTGTGTATATATATATATATATATATATATATATATATATATATATATATATATATATATATATATATATATATATATATAATCTTTGGAAGTTTTCGCCAATTGGCCACAAATATATAAATTCAAACTTACAGGAGGTAGGAGAAAGAGGAAAAGATAAAGAATTCGTTCTTACGGGAACGTTTCGAACCAGTTGGTCCTTCGTCAGCTCTAGAAGACTTCTAGAGCTGACGAAGGACCAACTGGTTCGAAACGTTCCCGTAAGAACGAATTCTTTATCTTTTCCTCTTTCTCCTACCTCCTGTAAGTTTGAATTTATATATATATATATATATATATATATATATATATATATAATGTCTTGGTAGAAAATCGCTCTCGGCGACGATGCACATGCATAAATAAAACAGTGATACACTAAACAAACACAGAAACACGCAAAAAGGACACTCACAAAATAAAACTTGTACGTTTCGGCGTCAGGACGCCATCGTCAGCGGTAGAGGAATGAGAGCGGACTCATCATTCCTCTACCGCTGACGATGGCGTCCTGACGCCGAAACGTACAAGTTTTATTTTGTGAGTGTCCTTTTTGCGTGTTTCTGTGTTTGTTTAGTGTATCACTGTTTTATTTATGCATATATATATATATATATAGATTGCTGGGCTTAATACCAAAAGTGGGGAAACCTATATATATTAAACTAAATAATATACTTTATGATAAGGTGCTGTAGCGTTTGAACTGTACCACAGTATTTGTTTTTAATTTGTTTACTTTGGAATAGTTTTTGTTTAAATGTTTTAATTTATTTTAGTTTACAAATGTTTAATTGTTAAAATGTTTGGTTGCGAAGGTTTTGTTTTGGGGGAGAGATGGGTTGTTAAGGGGGAGAGAGAGCAGGACTGACAGCTGCTCTGCACGTGTGAGAGGAATTAAAGAATGAAGAAAGCAGAAAATAGGTGTTACAGTAGAAACTCGAAAATACGAACTTCGAAATTACGAAATTTTGATTTTACGAAGCAAAATCTTCGGTCCCGACCAAAAGGGTATCTAAGTGTATGTAACAGTATGCGATATTACGAAATAACGAAGTTTTAAAATTACGAACCTCGGATCTTGGTCCCGACGTGAAAAAGTTACTCGTTTATACGAATAGTGATGGATCACAGTAACGTTTCGGCGCTCCTTTTCAGAGTTAAACATCTAATTAATGATTGTCGCCGAATACATTACGCACTGAATGTATTACCTGGACGATATCTCATTTTTCAATGCTTCAATAGTAAAGGTGTGGTTTCGCTGGGGCGTCTGGCGTCCGTCCAGCAGTCGGAAGTCACTGACGTACTCATCCAATGTACAGAAAGCCCTCAACTAACGAACGAGATGCGTTCCGAGAACTTGTTCATAAGTTGAAAAACGTTAGCCAGGCATCGAAAATTGTAGTTACTATATTTCCTGGCCCATAAGACGCACTTCGTTTGCTCCAAAATTTGCTCTTAAATTGTTCGTTCGTCCTCTAAGACACAAGCTGATTCGCCGGGAAAATACTATGTAGGGATGGTCAGATCGGATCTAAAGATCCGCGGGTATTACGTTTCTCCGGATACTGAAATCGGATCCTAATTCATTTAAAAAAATCGTATCTGGATAAGATAAAAAAATTCACACTGGGGAGTGGATACCATTAAAATCGCCCTAAATAACGGTCATCCTGTGTTGCGGCCGATGTAGGAACTAGTTGGAACCATGGAAGTTGGCTGCTGATGCTCTCGAAAGTATGTCTATAGGATGTCCTCGAAAGGATATCCCAACTGGAAACGCCCTAACTAACTAAGTTAGGGCGGGTATGCGATGAGTGAAATGTGATACGTTTGGTTCGCCGTCATAGCTGATAAGTGACTCCCAACGGGCAACACCCCTCCCCCCACCCAACTTTTGGAAGCCACCTGTGAAGTTAGGGCGTGGGAAAGCGATGAGTGAAATGTGATACTTATGATGAAATGTGATGCTGACTCGAGAAAAATTATCACTTTACTCCGTCCCCCTAACTATGAGCGCCGAGACGAGGGTGGGGGAGAGAGAGAGGTGGAGGGGGGAGCAAGAGGCAGGCCAAGGACGCGTAGCCATTCGCTGGACTGCAGGAAGCGCCAATGCTTGGCACGAATGTCTCTGGAAAAAAGTGCTGGACATCTTTTCTTTACACGACTACAGTAATTGTATTAAACTTGAGTACCAACTTGAGGAGTATCCGCATTGAAAGATGAACGATGCAGCTAGAATTTATATCAAAGCTCATTTTCGTATCACTTCTCATAGCCGAGTAGCATTTCCGCGAAATGATCGATTTTAGGCAAGTTAACTAATTTTTTCTCCGATGTGGTTGATATACAGTACGCACAAATATGTATCAAGCCCTGTGAAATAAGTTCTAGCAACATCCTTCCTGCGCAAAACGGTGAAAACAGAATTTCTTTATCTATTAGCATGGCGATGTAAAAGTCAACGGTCTAAAAATGGATTTCCTGGCGTGGTATCCACTTCCAAAAGTGAATTATGCTTCCTATAAAGGTAAGTAAAAACAGATTAGAGTTCCGATTCTCTCTTCGCATGCGCCGATGCACTACGTTATTTATCCCATTGATATGACAATGCGTTTCAAAGCTCTTTCGGGTGACACGCAACATAATTTCAGGTTGTGGAAAAATCATGAAGGAGTGCAAAGTCAACCTCATAGCTACCACCGGGGTAAGGTTACAATTTGAATCGACCGAAATAACGGCTCCCTCGTTCGATCATCGGCCGTATCAATCTAGTGTTGTCTGACGAGGCCGCTGAAAGGAGGCCCAACCCCTCCCCCACTAGTGAAAGCCACCTCGGTAAAAGCGAAACTGGGTGAGGGTAGATAATAACAGATAAGGTGAAGGAGTGATCCTCTCGGGTTACCCCCTTCTCCTTCTCGCTGAATGAGTCCCTCGCAGATGAATGTCGTCGCGCCTAGGAATAAGGAACGAAGAACTTTTTTCTTGAAGGGTCTTCTGGGAAAAACCGGTTTAGGCACGCCAATTGTTCAGATCAGACTGAGGTATCACCCTAAAATCTGACAGCTTTAATGTTTCCGGCTGAGTGATTGAGAGGGGTAGCTGGATGGAAGGACTGCTCGTCAGGCAATTTCCACATATCCTGTAAAGGATATTTTACCATTCATCACGATAACCTGATTCGAGCCTCGTATTGCCAGTAATAATCATTTGTCATCACAAAACGAATGAGTGAACGGAATAATGCATCGATTTGATGCGAAGGTAGCTTGACACACGGAAGTCGATTTCCATTGAAACGCGGCATTCGTCTTACTTCCGAACCATCCGTAAAAAATGATGACGCAAGTAAACAATAAACATTGCAAATTGATATATCCAGATAATATTGTTAAAATTCGTCATGGCAAAGAGGGGTAGCACCAATCCGTGAGTTGCTGCACGCGGCACCGCCAGCTGCAACGGCAAAATAACTTATCCGGTGGCGCCAAATTTGAAATTCCCGAAAATAGGAATAATAAAACTCCGACAAATAAGTTGTGTTCAACTGACAATGAGTGCACCCTGTGGGCATGAATACACATTTAAATATACTTTCATGAATTATAACTTCGTAAAACATGCAAGTACATCGCGAGAGTACATCTTAATCTAAGGAAACAAAAAAAGAGCTTCATCGCGATGTTTTTGAAAGATACTCGTTCATACGAAATTTGATATTACGAAGTGGCGATTTTTCCGGTCCCGTCAACTTCGTAATTTCGAGTTTCTACTGTAATAATTTATAAACATCTTCTGACGCTACAGACGTGGAGGCGAACCCAAGTTTTCTGGTGGCAGTGGTGGGATATTTGCTACGAGAACAGCCTGGGAATAGTGAGAAGACTAGCTAGTCAAGGATTGACCGTTCGTTGAACAGATTTGGAGATCAGCATCCTTTCGGGGATGGATCATTTGTGTCCACAGTTGCCGAGACGGAGAAGGAGTCACGAGGCTGCATGTGCTGGACGTGGTGCTGCAGGGAAGAGTGACATCGAGTGGAAGCCATAACCGAGGAACTCCGGGCAGTGACATATTGGATTCTTCTATCGGCAACTGGAGAAAAGGATTTGCGATGATGCTGTGCTGTTGAATAGGGGAGTAACGATTGCCAAATGGTTAGCACATTTTGGGAACTGCTCTTGACTTCCATGTGTATGATCGCAGTTTTTTGATTGATCGCAGGTTAATTTGTGGAAAAAAATCAAACTTTAAGATTTCATAATGGCGTACTTGGCTAGAGCCATTCAGGACATTTTGAGGAAGATCGCGTATGAAGTCGGCGCTGATGTGGGAGAGAATGCTAGAGTAGCGGAGTATAAGAAAGCAATATTAGATACATAGTGAAAATTATGATGAGAAATTTGTTAAAGAAATGTTGAAGCTTTTAACGGAGGAAAAAAGATTGGAACGAGAAGCGGAGGAGAAAAGATTGGAATGAGAAGGGGAAGAGAAAAGATTGGAACGAGAAGCAGGGGAGAAAAGATTGGCAGGCTAAAGAAGGTTTCAATTAGAAATTGAAAGGCTCAAGATTTCTCAGATCAATGTAAACTGCGAATGCCACGGATCAGAAGTGGAAACTACCCAAAGGGTAACGCCGAAGATAGATTTGATGAGTCATATCAATAAATTTGACCCTAAAAGTGAAAATATTAGTTTGTATCTCAAGTGGTTTGACAGACAGGCTGATAGGGCCGGTATTTCAGAACATCAACTGGTATTTCATGAATGGGTTACTACCAAATGACATTAACGATATAATTTCTAGGGAGCCCCGTGAAAGAGCTGATAGTTATGAAGTTGTCAAGGATTTACTACACAAGAAATATAAATTCAGCACATAAGTCTTCAGACAGTGGTTTTACAAATAGTCTAAATTAAGTGGCACGGCATTGGAGAAATGTGGTGCAGTCTGGAGCAGCAAAGAGAACTAAGGATAAATGTTTTTCCAGAGATCAGTGTGATCAGCTGATTAACTTTTCCACACTTAATGAAAGAATTACTGGGCTTCAACAAAGGCTGTCATTTATTGAAAGAAGCAGAGAGCAAGAGGTAAAAAGATTGCCTAAAATTTCAAGGAAAATGAAGAGCAGGATAATACAATCCAAGAACAAGAAGATAAGATAAAAGCACTGGAAGAAAGGTATCGACAGCTTCAAGCTGAGACTTCAGACAGGAAAACATCTGATATAGATGCTGGACCTAGAGACAGGGAAGACATGAGGCTTGATTAGAAGGTGATGGCAGTGAGCAAAGAAAGGAGTCGAAAGACAGAATGGATAGAGTACAAATAAAAAGGACATCAAAGGGATGATAAATTGGGGAAAGGAATAGAGAAAAGGGACATTCCTGAAGAAGTTAAGGAAGCAAATAAAGAAGAGCTTGAGAGACAAGAGGACCCCAGGAAAAAGACCAAGTTTTGCTGGATGGAAAAGTCACTTTGCAACTGAAAGAAGGTGGAATAGAGGAGGCAAAAAGCATGGAAGGAAGGTCAGGTAGGAGGCAAGAGAGAATTCGTTACACAAGAAGTGATAGAAAAGATGAGGAAAATTTAGGAAAGGTAAGAAAGAAAACGTTGACAAGGTTAGAAAGCAGGAACAAGACAGTGATGGGTGGGAAGTAGCAGATGAACTAAGGAAAGGAAAAATACTTGAGAGCAAGTCAAGAAAAAAAAAGTAGACTCGACCGCGACATGTAGTTTGGGGGTCAAGAGCGGTGTTCGGGGTGTAGCGCCATTCGGCAGGAGGTACTCCCAAAAGTTTGCAGCCATATTTTGTCCAGGGATGTAATTATTGTAACATCCCTGAACAAAATTCTTCAAAGGGTGGAGGAAGACTGTAGCATTTGAACCGTACTGCAGTATTTGTTTTTAATTTGTTTGATTTGGAATAGTTTTTGTTTAAATGTTTTAATTTATTTTAGTTTATAAATGTTTAATTGCTAAAATGTTTGGTTGCGAAGTTTTTGTTTTGGGGAGAGATGGGTCGTTAAGGGAGAGAGAGAGCAGGACTGGCAGCTGCTCTGCACGTGTGAGAGGAATTAAAGAATGAAGAAAGCAGAAAATAGGTGTTAATAATTTATAAACATCGTCTGGCGCTACAGTGCATTCAATGGAGAAACGACAGATTAAGTTGCCTTAAAGTTTTCAGTGAAATAAGCAAACAATAGGTCAAAAAATGAAATTATGGATAAAAAAGAGTTATAAAAAAATTAGTATGTAGGAGACTTCACAATTATGTGATCAAGACTGTGAAAACTATCAAAGAATTGACGATGAGGCAATTATCCACCACTTTCAATTTCTAGCATGGTCTTCCTCTCTATTCATGAAAAACAGAGATGCTCGACTGCACCAACATATTTTAACAACACCAAACTTTAGGGTAATTTTTTTAACACTAGTGTTAAATAAAATTATGAGACACTTTCTCATTGTCATATATGCCGAGTGTCTACTAACTATAAGAACTAAATCAAATAAATCAGTGGCTTTTCAGTTTTTGTAACCATATTTACTCAGCAAGGTCAGATAACTAATGGCATCAGGAGATACGATGATGTTTTCTACTTCCCCAATTTGATGATCCCCAAATTCCTTAAATATTTAGTGAGTGACTGCCACACTCTGGATCTATAATGTTATCACCATTGTGTTGCTTGAAATGCAGAAAATCAACTGCTTTCAAATAATTGGAGTTTAAATATCTTAAAGAATAAAAAAATTCTATCTGATAGTTCTATCACCTGCTCAGTTGCAGGACAATGCAGCATATAGTCTGACATGCTTGTGTATGTGTTGAGGTTAGCTGTCATATTCAATAGTTTTGCTCACAACTAGTAAAGATATTGAAAATACTACTGAAAAATTGTGAAAATTTGGCCTTAGGGACTATGGTATGCCTACGTAAAAACAAGAAACTACGTAAAATTGGGAAACTACATAAAATCAAGAGTTGGTCCATTTTTTCGGTGACAATCCAAAATTTCTTTCACTTAATAATGGAATACCACATAATGCCTAAAATCATTAAGTCCATATGAGTTAGTCATTTGAATATCCTATCCTTCCCGGCCAGACCTTTATGTTGCTACAACATGCTCAATGTCGTACATATGTAGTACAATCTGGGAAAACCAAGGTGATATTCCCACATAATGCTCAAGTAAAGGTAAGCTGCTGGATTTTACCATGAGGTAGCTATTTTAAGTATCAATCTGGTCTTCAAGGATATTAAGACCACCACCAGGAGTGGCCACCCAGTATATTGAGTTATAGCTATGAACGTACTCTTATTCCAATCCCTATCATTCCTGGTGTTGGACGCTCCTTGATTTGAAATGGGTGATGAATTACAGGAGCAGCATGTGAACCAGAGCCACTAGCGCCATCACAATCCGAATCCGATGATTCACCCATTGCCTCTTTCCTAGAAAGCTCTTTACAATACTCTGGAATGAGAATACAAAATATTATTCGTAATTAAGTGTACTTAATGTAAAGCAACTAAGAGGATTTTTCCACATTACATTTAAAATAAGCAAAAGTCTGAAATAAAATTCACCTAAAAAATAACAAACACTCTCAAGTCAAGGATTAAATTCTTGTCGCATGACACACCAAATTAATCTCATGCCTAATAGCTAGTAATACAGTACATCACAGGGTATCAGGGTGACTAAATTAATGGGAAAACTAAGATCAGTTATACTTCAGATACTCCTATGATACAATACATACAAAATAAATTGTAAATGTCCACTAAGTCAATTGATGTAAAAAGAAGGACTATTTAATGAACTGACATGAAATCAAAATTCAGCAGATTCCGTGGAATGATAATCTGGCCAATAATACAATTTGGAGGAATTGACCAAACATGCATACTATCCCTAGATAGTAAAGAGTGACTGCTAAAACTACTACACTCAGAAGTAGTTCAATCCTACAGTTCACTGCACATAACCTTAATGAAATAGGGATAAAAGCTCAGCAGTTATTCTGACCGCAGAGAACCAAAGAAAAACAATTGTAATAGCATAGCATTATTTTGCACATAAACCTACATTAACTACATAAATTCTTCATTCCATAGAAGCCACATTTTGGACTGATCCATTAAACAGGTATAAATCATGGGGCAACTTGATAATTTGAAATGTATTTAGGAATGTTAATTATGCATTTACTCAAACTTTATACATAATATTTCAGCGATTTATTTAACACCATTCCTCATAAAGAGCACAACACTGACTGCTACACAACAAAATGCACAACAGTTAAGAAAGATGTCATGAATTCTGAATACCATTATCAGGATCACCACTGGAATCATTTGAAAATGAAAACTTACTCATAATTAAATTACCAGCAGTAAGCCTTAATTTCAAATTTTCTACTTATTAAGTACCTGTTAGCTCTTCTACACTCTTTCCCCCAGCTTTCAGGCTGAGAAGCTTGCCCTTTTGATCTTTCCCCACCACACTCGGTGGAAGGCTGCCTTGCTGCAAGAGATTCACAGCATTCTTTCGAGCTATCTCAAGAAGTCGTGCCTTGTCTAGTTTCTCCTCCTCTCCCTCCCCACTCTTCCCAACATCACCAGAGGTAATGGAGGATGGTGCAGCACTTTCAGTTGCCCCGGCTGCTGCAAGCCTGTGTTTTGATCGAGATGGAATGAAGAGCTTTGTACTTTTCCTTTCAGGCTTGCCATTGCATGAATAACAAAGAAAAATAAAAAATAACTAATCAAATCCCTATGTATGATAGATCAAATTGATAAAATAAAAGGCTAATGAAAAAGAAGTTTCCCTTTTTGGAATTACATCATGACTTCCGAAAAAAAAGTTCACAAAATTCAAAATAAAGAAAAATTGCTCCTCCCAATTTCCAATTGTACCCCAGCTCCTAGCTTCTTAGCTGGTAAGGATAAGAAAAAAAATCCTTCAGGTTTTCAAACTTTAATGTAAATTTGGTAACATTTAACAAATTACTAAATTCTCCAAACTGTAGTTTCAAATTCCACACAACAAAAACATACAGAACACAATGACATTCTACAATTTCACATGGAAAGAAAATACATTTGCCATTTGTTCGATGATGACTATGGAAATGCTTACAGTATCACGGCAAATTAAACTTGACACTTGAACACATCTCAATGGATATTTAACAAAATTAAATAAATTCCATTAAACAACTACAACTAAGTGAGCACAGATGGGCACCAGCTTCAAAAACTTTAAGACACTTCCATCGGTTAAGTGAATATTAATTTAAGCATTATGAAAAATCTTGCATGCAATTTTTTCACATGGTAACATTTTTTTTAATGACACATCCACATTGAAATACATTAATGCCATTGAAATTCTCAGATAATATTTTCAGGAAAATGCCGCTCGTTAAGAGGATTTGTGCCTCACTTGGTCTTCTCCAATGTCTTGGAACGCCTGGATTCCTTTTCCTTTTCACCTTTGGACCTCTTCCCACTCCTGCTTCTGCTCCTCCTCTCAGCACTGTTGCTCCTCTTTTTGCTGCAACTCGGACTCCTTTTCTTGACGCTTTGGCTTCTGCTACGTTTGCGGCTCAAGCTCCTTTTCTTCCCATGACTCCCTCGTCCTTTACTCCTTTCCCTGCTCCTTCTGTCATGACTTGGGCTATGGCTTTTTCTCCAGCATTTTATCAAGCTCAGACTCCTCTTACGACTGCTACTCCTACTCTTCCTTCTACTCCTACTTCTGCTTTTCTTTCTGCTCCTACTTCTACTCTTTTTCCTGCTCCTACTTCTGCTTTTCTTCCTGCTCCTACTTCTGCTTTTCTTCCTGCTCCTACTTCTACTCTTCTTCCTGCTCCTGCTTCCGCTCTTCTTCCTGCTCCTGCTCCTCCTCCTGCTCCTACTCCTGCTTTTCTTCCTGCTCCTACTTCTGCTTTTCCTCCTACTCCTACTGCTACTCTTCCTCCTACTCATACTCCTGCTTTTCCTCCTGCTTCTACTTCTGCTCTTTCTTCTACTCCTACTCCTGCTTTTCCTCCTGCTTCTACTTCTGCTCTTTCTTCTACTCCTACTTCTACTCTTCCTCCTGCTCCTACTTCTGCTTTTCCTCCTGCTTCTACTCCTACTCTTCCTTCTACCTCTACTTGAGCTTCTCCTTCTGCTCCTACTTCTACTTTTCCGCCTACTCCTACTTCTGCTCTTTTTCCTACTCCTACTTCTACTCTTTCTGCTTCTACTTCTGCTCTTTCTCCTGCTTCTACTCCTGCTCTTTCTCCTACTCCTGCTCCTGCTTTTCCTTCGACTACTCAACTTTGCCAGCAGGGTCCTACTCTCACTCCTCCTCCTACTTTCTCTCCTGCTCCTACTCCCACTCTTCCTACGGCTCTCACTACTACTCCTCCTCCTACTTCGACTACGGCTCTGTTTTTCATTGGCTACGTGGCTGGTGCTCCTGCTTTTCTTGCGACTCATACTGCGACTCTCATGGTGACTTCTACTTCGGCTCTTCCTCTTGCCGTGACTCATGCTGCGTTTTGCACTCTTGCTCCTACTTCGACTTCCGTGTTTGTCCTTCACGTCACTCAAGATGGCCTTTTCACTATTGCAACTCTCCCCCTTGACCTTGCTTTCACTCCTGCTCTCACGACTCCTCTTCTCTTCACCACCAATATCCTTTTCAACATCAGCCCCTTGCTCTCCCTTACCCTCACTCCCACTCCTGCTTCGACTATTTTTTGCTGCATCACACACACTCCGACTTTTACTCCTGCTATCCCTTTCTTTACTTTCACTCCCACTCCTCAGACTGCTCTCCTTGGGGCTAGCACTCCTCCCACTCTCCTTTGGGCTAGCAGTCCTACTCTTTTTAGGGGTAACAATCCTGCTCTTTTCAGGGCTAACACTTTTGCTTTTCCTCGGGCTACCGCTCGCAACCCCCTTTGGACTCTCAGCCTCGCTCTTCTCAGGGCTGATGCTCGTGTCCTCCTTCCTACAAAAACTCTGATTTTCATCTCTCTCTTTACTTGCACTCAGACTCTTTCTCCTCCTCTTTTCTTTACTCCTACTTCGACTTTTTTTGCTCTTCCCCTTGCTCCTTCCCTTGCTCTTGCCATGGCTTTTCCTACTCTCCTCTCTGCCACCACTGCCGTTTTCATTTTTTCTCTCCCGGCTCTGACTCCTTTCCCCCTTCTCCTTGCTCTTGCCCTTCCTCTCCTCCAGAGCACGGCTTTTGTCCCCTTTCTCCTTGCTCCGGCTGCGGCTTTTGCCCCCCCCCTTCCTGCCCTCCCGGCTGCGACTCTCATGTCCCTTCTCCTTGCTCTTGCTGCGGCTCTTGCCCCCCTTCCTCCCCCCTTCCCTCCTCTGGCTCTCCCCGCTCACGCTCTCCTTCTTCCTCTCCTTGCTCCTACTCCTCCCCTTCTTCTTGCCACCCTGCTTGCTCCCTGTTCCGCCCCCCTTGCTGCCACTCCGGCTCCTCCTCCTCTTCCTCTTACTCACGCTCCGACTACTGCTTTCCACCTTGGTGGGGCTTTTGCTTCTCTTTTTACTTTTCTTAGACTTCTCCCGACTTTTGCTCCTACTTCTACCCCTCTTTTTTTTCTCTTTAACCCTAGTCTTACTGACAGATCTGCTTCGAGATCTGTAATGAAAAATGTATACACATAGATTCATGTACAAGCTATCAATCTAGTTCATTTCCACAATGACGATCTCATAAGAAAACTGAAAGGGAATGTATTAATTTTGTTGTTAACCAAAAACTATGTACTAATATCATGATTAGTAAGAAAAACTAATGCCTATTAGATTAAAAGATGATGTATGATTTTAGGCTTTCCCGACAAATGATGCTGATGAGTAGTTCTCGGGTTTCCCATCGGGTTAGGCTTTCCATGATTCCATCATGGAAAGCCTAACCCGGTGGGAAACCCAAGAACAACTCATCAGATTAAATAATATCTGTATTCCTCTGTACTGAATGTCAAAAGTAACGTAAATAAAACCACTAATCATATCCATGCATCTGCTACTGCTCAAATACCAATTGATATGATAGTAGAGTGGGTCTTCCATACTGAACACAATATCCAGTGGATGGCAGTTAAACTCAATCCTTCTCATGTTTCATCACTCCCTCTTCCAGGTTCTAACCATGTATGGGTAATGCATTACAGTCCAAGGACAAAAAGGAGTATTGTCTTCCTCCATTAACAATAGACGACCATAAGTTCTTAAAATACATGGAAGTCCTATGATAGTTACCTCAGGAGACAAGAAATTCTAATATCACTTATACATAAAGGAAAGACTGATAGTTGAAGGATTAAAAACCCTACAGCATGGATGAAGCAAAGCCCTGGATCAGCCATAAAATATTAAAAAGAGAAGATACAAAGGGTACATAGGTGATGTAGCCAATTTGGTGTAAAGGACACCGGACTGTGTCCAATAATAATATGTAAGGAACACAATATATTGTAGGATGAATAATACTATGCATGAATCAGCTCTTTATTAGACAACCAAGTAAATATTTGAATGGCCATTGAGAAACCTGTCCCCTTTAAGACCACCATCACTTGTTTTCTTGATCCCAATTACTAAAATATTCCCAAAACACTTGTCTTATACCTGGCTTCTACTAATACAATCAAATAGAATAGCAGCAACAATTTAAGAAAGAAAATTATTCCTTCCTTAAGGACTACATCCTTGATGTTGTGGAAGAGCTTGTGCTCTCTGATGGTCCCTTGAGGTAAAATGGCAGAAGCATGATAGATCTGATCAAAGCCTGAGATCAAAGAATAGGAGCCAGATAAAAGGTTGCTAATGCAATGTCTCTTCCTCTGTAAGACAGCTTCTAAGACCTCGAACCCCAGTGAGGTACCCATTGAGGTGCTGTGACAATTTAAATCAATTGAGGAAGGCAGCGGAAAACCACTCTGGTAAGTCAACCCATAAATTAACCATGTTTTATCCAATTAATACAAAGCTCATAACACGGTAAGAGAGAGATTCCATTGTTCTGTAAAACATCTACCGAAGACCTTTGGTTTTCTTAACAAGCATCAAGTGATGATTTGGAAATGTCAACCACGAAGGGTACTTTTTCAAACTAACAAGTATTCAATATGTAACTCTTTCAATGACAAGGTAAAATAAGTCATTTCACAGATATTCTCTTCAACAGTGAAAACATGAATCAGATAAGATATGAAATTTTATCACAGATAAAAGAAAAATTAATAAACACAGTAATTCAACTTGGTGATATAAGTATATATTATTCCAAAATAGCACCATCTTGCTTTCCCCTTCAAGTATAGGGGGTCATTAAGCCTGGACCCTGAGACAAACTGTATAGATATTAACACTTTGAATGTATACCATGTCTATAGACATGGTCTGCTACCCATGCTAGGGGTGAAGTACGTCAACAGATGTGCAATTTTCAAAATTTTTCCTCCATGAGGAAAAATGAAACCACACATTTAATTTCCACAGCCAAAGTGCTCACTATACATAAAAGACCACCATGCTAGATTAAATAAAAAATAAAAAAATAAAAAAAAAATAAAAAAAAATATATATATACAGGTGGTCCTCGACTTTCGTACACTTGACTTTCGTACAATTCGCACTTTCGTACGCTCCAAATTGGTACCTTTTACTTGACTTTCAGACACCAAATTCTAACTTTCGGACATTTGTCGAACAATATTTTTGAATTTCCCGCAATGGTGCATGGCGCATCCCGGCATTCAACTGTTTCACCTGGCATTCTCGCTCGCTAGTATACACGACTGTGGGCAGTGTTAACTTAGAGCAAGGTTTTCCTTGTTTATCTGAATTTAATTAATGTCGTACGATAAGAATGAGTGGAAAACGTAAATATAATGCGACTGAGACCAACAAAAATAATAGTAGGTCGCATAAACTCAATACTGTCGAGCAAAAGTTGGGAATTATTAGACGAGCTGAACTGGGAGGATCTTATGCTGCAATCAGACGATCAATGAACTTAAGCCGTTCAACTGTGTCTTCAATAGTAAAGGGGAAAGATAAAATTATAGACCATGTACAAAATGCTGGGAAGTGCAATGCGAAATTCACGAAGTTGTGTATGGCATGTACCTAGGAAACGCTCATTCTATTTTCGCTTGTCTTTTGTCCAGTTTAGGAATGCAAAATTTTGTCGCTTCTTTAATTGTAACAAATTAAATGACATCGAGTTTGAGGTTCCAAAAATTAAATGTCGTGATCCTTCTTGTTTTGTGTATTTATAGTGATAGTGGACGTTATCAGTGAAATGTTAATTTCTGCTTGGGAAAAATTAGAAATGCGTATGTATATACATATTGTGTCCAGGTGTTACTCAGTACACACCGGTATTCTTTTAAAACCGTTTATCAAGTCTATGTAGTTTTAAAAGTAATTACGTATTGTTTGAAATATAAATAATGTATTTTTAAACTTTAGTATTAAAAATAAAATTTCCTTACAATTTATACGAGGTTTTAGTATGTATATTTAACTCTCCAGGAACGTAACCCCTATTTAGTATGGGACTCTATTGTTCGACTTTCGTACATTCGACTTTCTTACACGTCTTCAGGAACGCATTGCATACGAAAGTCGAGGACTGCCTCTGTATATATATATATATACAATACATATACTATACATAATACATATAACTATAAAATTATAAATATAATTGACAATTATATGAGCTGCTTAGTGCAACAACAGCCTAGCACACTCACGGTTAGTTCTGAGATATTAAGGCTATTGTTGCTCTGAATATGATGAGATAATGATAAATGCAAAAAAGAAATATTCGTTATAACTTGGTTTGTTAAGGAATATGGGTTAGGTATTTGTTACACCATAAAATATAACGTTTGAAATGATCCACAATTAAAAAACTAGAAATTCTTGTAATTGTGGGTTAGGATTTTGTTGCACTACATATACAGCTCATATATTAATATCTATTAATTAATAATAAGTTGCATGGCTTAAGTAAAATAAATTAAATGAGATTATCATTGTGTCCAGATTTTTAGGGACACCCTACGCAACAATGTTGACCAGGAATGTTTTATTTATATGATGCTTAAGAGATGAGTATTATGCATTAGTTTTAATTATAAATAAATGATTCTGTATATTGACAGTAACATTGCTTGGATGTGATGCCTTCCCTTGAAGGAATGATGATGACTAATTAAGGATACATTTATTTCAGTGTTGCAGTTTGTAAAACAAATGGGAGAAGCATGAATACAATATGACAGATAAACTAAAAGAATCATCAACCGTAAGTCCACTTTTGGTAGTCCGGAAGTTCTAAAAGTCCTAAAGATGAAGGGAGAAACTTGAAGTAAAATGGCCCTATAAATAGGCCCAATGTAATACTTATTATTTTAAGAATATTTTATAAATTACTAAGAGTTATATTGAAAGAAATGTACATGTCTATTCTAAATTGGGTATATGCCCGTAATAAACAATTATTATTATTATTATTATTATAATACATAAGGTATAGAAAATAATGACTAAGAGGGTGGGCAAAATATTAAAATCACAGGAATTCACATAAAAAACTAATGATCTATTAGATGCCTTCCAGAAACTACGCCATAATCCTCCAGCAACAACTAATGTTATGTCTCAAATGGGTTTCAACGGAATATTCTGATAAGTAAACTAGGCAACCATGAAGGAGTATAATATAAAATTCACAAGAGAGACAAGCAATCAGTTTGACTACTAAAGAACATCACACAATTTTCTTCCACTAACTGTAATGAAATTCAAGAAAGATATCTTTAGATTTATCTTTTATGATATTTTAATGACTTTGATTATTCCCGAGTTTCAGAGAAGAACTTTAATGGTGCTTGTGCACAAACGGATCACTTTTGTGTAAACAATGCAGGACAAAATAAACTAATAAGAAGTTTTGTAAAATTTTCATTATTCATGACTTAAAATAAAATAAGCTCTTGCGTATCATGAAACCATTAAAGTAGCAACCAATTGGTATTGTTATTTCATTAAGTATTTGTATTCTAACATCTACTTTGGTGCAGATCTTTCTTCATCTTAATGCAAAACACACAATTATGGCATTCGTTGATTCACCAAAAAATCAATGAAGGTTCAATGCATGCAGGTATTACCAGACACTTGATAAATCCAATTCATCAAAGAAAACAGTTTCAAAATCTAGATGAAACCGCAAAAATATTACCAATATTTGAAATTTTTTTAATACTAACCTAATTAAGATGATATCACTTTTATTACAACTGGAGGCCATTCAACTTACCTTTTTTTGCCATTAGACGCAACAACATCTTTACTCTTCTCCTTTTTAACTTCTTTTGATATTTCTTCATGATCAGAATGGACATCTTTCCCATCCTTACATGCATAATCTTCAGCCTCTATATTTGTACTTTCAGAGGAACCCTCTTTTTTAATTAAAACTCCAGAGTTTTCAACATCCTCCTTCACATCTTTCAATTTCAAGTCCTCTTTTGAAACACTAAGTGTTTCTTCAGCATTTTTTCCATCTGATTCTCCACTATCTTTAACAGGATTATCAGGATCTAAGAAAAAATACACAATGAGGGAAATACTAATCCAATCAACAACACTCACAAAATACTTTCAAATCAGCACAGGGGTAGATGAAATCAAAATAATGACCTGTTGTACACCTATTTTGAGGAATGTTGCCAGTACTTCTCCCCACACTTAAGTTTTCCAAAGAATTTTCTGCTACCTCAGACACAGGACTTGTCTTCACTTGCTCTTCCTGTTTCTCTTCTTCTTTCTTCCTTGCCTGTTCTTCAGCTTCTTTCAGAGTCTGCTGAAAAACTGTGCTGAATTTCAAGTTTTTTATCTTGATTTTTGATTTACCTTTACTATCTGTGAATGGAAAATGAAATACACAATACCGTTAATATTAAAACAAAAATGTATTTTATCCATTCATGAAAAGCAAAATGCCTCAATGGAGGAGATGGGGAAAAAATTCAACATTCATGCAAGAAAGTAAATTACCACATTATCAAGGTTGATATTTTATCTCAAACTCTTATACGCATGTAATAGACCTGTTTACCCTACTGAAATTAAAACGCATTACTGCACCATTAAATACAAACAAAAATAATCCTAAAAGATCATAGCTACACCAGGCATCCCATAGGCTCAGGGCAAAAAATATAGACTTTATAGACCCGAATCTGTGAAAATATAGAGCAAAACAAACTCATAATACGCATGAAAATCAAGGAAAATCGGACCAAATCTGCATTATTACGCAAAATTATCCATTTTATTCTTAAAAGCTTTGTGTGGTAGAGGTTACAGTACCGGCAAAAATTGAGAGAACCGAGGTAGTTGCAAATATGCACAATTTTATTCATAAAGCATACATGAAATTGAATAAAATAGAAGATGAGAAATCTCTAAATCATCAGTCCGGCTTTTTTTGGCTGCAGATTCCAGCTGGTGGATGACTTGGGTTTTTTTTTGTCAGCTGACTTCCATAAAGCTTTGGCTTCTTTGTTTTTCGCTTCTTTCAACAGTTTATTGGAGGACTCCAGAATGGCTTGCAATGCCGCAATTTCAGTTAAATTTTGGGCCTTTAATGCTATTGACAACCATTTATTGGTGTAACTGTGAAGAGTAGCAGCAGAGGCTTTCTTGCTCTTGACGACATACACTTACTCTTCCTCCTCAACGATCTTCTTTTTGCTCCGTCTAACTTCCGGCGTGCATCTTCTCTAGCTTCCTCTTCTGCCTGACCCTGTTCTTGCATCCTCTTTTCTTCTTCATTCTTCTTACTTTCTCCCTTGAGATAGTCAGAATAACTAAGATTGGCATTTTGGCGTAATCTCAGAAGCTTCTTGTCAATTGGGAGGGCCTCTGGATCACCATACACCTTAGAGGCAGGCGAGCCGACGTGTGGAAGGGTGAGGTGGCAAGGGAGGGGGGAAAACAACCAGGCAGAGATGAGTGCCGAGCATGACAGCCACACCACCAGAGCGCAGAGCCAGACAAAGCTGATGACCAAAGCTGCAGCGCCTGGCTGGGGCGTGCATATTCAAACTTTGAAGTGCTGTGCTGGCTGCTTCAGTGTAAATTGTACCTTATCTTTGGCCAAAATATAGACCCTGCCCCAAAATATAGACCGATTTTGACCAAAATTCCGAATTTCGATCAATATAGACCATAAGCAAAAATATTGACATTCTATATTCTCTATATACCATATGGGATGCCTGTAGCTACACAATGTATAAAAAAACAGTTATAGGTTTACAGGACACTTAATAGGAGAACAGGGAGTAACTAGACAACTGGATTTCCATCCAAAAGTCCACTTCTAATTCCCTGCAGTAAGGCCCGAGTTTTTCAACTGAGTACCCAAACTCAAACTTGGGTGCTTTGTGGAGGGCACTAAAACTACATTACTCCATCCATTGGTGGGACATTAAGTTGTGGGCTGCAGGGCTCTTTATGCTAAAAGAAGGATAAAGCCTATGCTGGCTCTCCCTCCACTCTTACTTTCTTATAATAATTCATCTCTTCCCAACCTTCCATTACAATCATCTTAAAAATATACTTTCACTTGATGCAACACCATTTTATGGCATTTGTTCCAGTTTCACCCTCTTATTAAACTGTAATGGTCATTAAAACAAATGAAGAATCAAAAGCATAATGGAAGTTTGAAAAGTGAGAGGGAAATGAAAGATAGATAAATCATATGGCAGAACGTAATCACATACGTAATTCAAATTTCTTGTCCCTGAGAATTGAAGAGGAGTATCTCCTCATTTATTCCACGCCATAAGAAGCAGCCACTAGCACTGACTATCTTGAGAGACAAATATATCTCCATGACATCATGAAAGACCTACAAACGTCACTGAGTCAGCCAGTAACAAAAGAATTCCTTGTTAAGTCAAGCAACCAACTGAGTCGTGGAAAACCCAAGATTAAAAAAAATACCCTCTTTTTTAGCATATATACATATTTTTAAATGCAGTTTCAAGTTAACTAGTTCTAGTTTTACTTTTTTATTGGCTATTCATGGATGCAATAAAATTTTTTTCTTATTTCAAATTTCCTAAAATCTCTTTTCTCGTAGATTTTCGCAGTTCATTTTAATTTTGGCAAGTTTCTTCTAACAACCTAAACAGAGAAGATGGCTACTAACTTCCTTATATGTGGAAAAGACTTTTGAAAAACTGAAGTATTAATTAATCATGCTGTACATAATAACCGCTTATGTTTGTTTATTTATTTTTCATTGTTGATTTAGAATGCCTGACGAAGCTGGCAGAATAGCACAGCAAAACTGTTGCTAAAAAGTTTAGTTTAATCGCAGAAAACAAAAAGAAACTTACCAAAATTCCTAAAATCTCATTTACTCATGCATATATATCCACACATACAGCTTCTTGGGTTTTAATATGGCTGATGAATTTTACTATGCCTGAAGGATTTTAGATGCATGCGATAACAGGCTCAAAGAGTACAGTGCTCCTCGCACCTCTCCCCCTTCATCTTCTTTGGTATTGCGACCATCACACTCTTCTCGAAGTCCTCCAGGAGTTTCCCACTGTCCCAAAACGAGATATGCTTGGCCTAGCCTTCAAGGCTCTTGATGATTCCTCCATTCATTTTGTCCATCCAGGCACCTTGTTATTCTTCAAGTTTCTTCCTAGTCTATGAAATTTGCTTCTCGATATGCATGGGCCACATTCATCTTCTTTAACCTAATCCTCCTTTTCAATTGAGCTATCTTCCAGAGGTTTTGGCTCTTTCCATAGCTTTTGAGTGCATTCCTTCCGTTTCCTGTCTTTATCTTCTGTCATAACTTTTTCATTCATGTCTCTAATGTTGCTGCATTTTGTATCCCTCTCTCTGTAGACCTTGTTCACTAACTCATAGGCTGTTTCTGCAATTACTTTCTTCACGTTTTTGTTGATTTATTCATGGCAGCTTCCAATCCATTCTCCCTTTGCCTTCCTTGATTCTTAGTTGACTTGATTTCATAGATTCTTATACTAAGCTTCCTTGTCTTTATTTCTTGGATTCTTGTATTTTCATATTTCTTCTACAAGGTCTATCATACTAATATATAAAAATTGAATGGTGTCTGTCTGTCTGTTGCTCAATCACGCAAAAACTACTTAACATATTGAGCTGAAATTTTGCATGTAGAGAGAAAATGCATTTGGATGTAACAAAGGCTATATTAAAAATCTCTCAGGGCCCCAAAATGCCCCCCTGGTGGTACATGCTAAGCATTGGGTTCGGAGCAGCGGTTTCATTTTTTGCTTTTTAAAATTACTTTCAATGAAGATAGAGGGCTGGAATTTTTTTAATGGATGGCTGAATAAATAGTTTATAATTCTTTCAATTGATTTTCTTTTATGCTTCATAATTGTCTGAATATCATGTTTTTTGCTGAAAATCAAACATTTTTATCTGAAATCAACAACAGCATATTTCCTTGACAACCAAAGATTTGATTTTCAAAGGATATTCACTCCTCTAGCAATTAAGTTTTCCTGCAGGCCCATAATAGCACGTAGAAAGAAAATCTGTATGAGAAGGGCCAAGAGTCCCAAGAGCCCCATGATAGATTGTGTTGTGAGCGGGATTATTTTGACTACTTGTTGTTGGGATTTTTCTATTGTAAGATTTCCATTTGTCTGTTTTTCACTGAACAAGTGAACATAGTTTCACTTTCGACCTTCCACACCTGGCCCTCAGCCTTTTCCCGCGGGAGAATAGTTGTTTGCATCTCCCGGATTTTCCCTCCTTGTTTTCAAGTTATGGAAACTTACCGCTTCCTCCCCTCTTTCGCCTCCTGCGCGGAATATCCGCGGAGGACCCTATATATTAGCTAGCACCGCTAGTATTTGGGTCAGTCAGTCAGTTGGTTGTTAGTTGGTTAGTTGGAGCTGGTCACATTGTGTTTGTGACAACTGTGTTACATTGTCTGGTAAGACCCTTTGCCCTGTACTCTATATTTTCCTTCACCATGTATTTTGTACTTCTTTTGGCTCCCGCCACGAACGATCTCCCCTAATATTGTAATTCCTGAAGTGAATAAATGTTCTTGTATAAACTCGAAGTAGTGTGTCTATTACTCTCACCATTCCGACGCCAAGGGCAAGAATCCTAAATCATATTTAATTCTTAGCGGCACTCGCCGCGCACAAGAATTGCTTCTGGGGGTAATCGATAAATTCAATGCATACTTACAACAATTACACTCTTCAATGTCTATTCTCAAAGTAGCTCTCATAGGGGCACTGCATGAATATGAGAGAACACTTATGTAGTAAACGATACACATAAAGGAATTAAATGCACAAGAATATTTACGTGCAGTGAATAGTCATGGTAATAATGCCTCTGTTGCTACAACAAATACACCGCTGTTTATTATCGCGTAATACTCAGATGTATTACACGTAGTGGAACCATCTACCTCTCATTACGATTGCAAACTGGTTTTTAGACTCGACATCGACATCACCATACGAACATCAACGAACAAACCATACAAGATAGGTTACAAACTCCTCAAATGACTACACTGACAGCATTCTTCCAAATTCCCTTAAATTCCCAAGTCATTAAATACTGGATCGAGGGATTAATTATGTAAAGAAGCTTCCCATTGAATATTCAGCAAAAAAAGGCATGGTTGACTTAAAATATTTTTCAACAATGTGTAAGTCATTGGAACAAGGAGTTATGGAGGAAAAACAAACACTTTACTCCTTGTCGATAACTGCCCTGCCAACTCACCTAGGCAGGATTTATCTAATTGGTGGTAAAATTGGTATTTTCTCCTCCTAATGTGACTTCTATTTCACAGCCAATGGACTTGGGAATAATTAAAAGTTAATCAAGTTAATTCAAGTGATTTTTGGTTCTACAGTTGATTTAAAAAAGGGAAAGAGATTTAGATTACAAAACCTCTTCATTGGAGGCAATTCATTTGATGACAGATTCATGAACTATGTTTCACTCGTAAAGATCAGTAACTTTTCGAAAGTTTTGCTTATTGATGGGAGAATTTGCGATTGATTAACATAACATTAATAATGATGATAGACCTCCATCAGAATGTTTGAAAGAAAATGGAATTGTGAATTTTGATCAATCAACATCAGATAATTTTTTTGATGCTGATGACAATTTAATTGCAAGTGGGAATCCTTATAAGAGTGAAATAATAGAAACTGTGCAAAACTCAACAGACAGTGACGAAGGCAATGTTGAATGTGTCACAGAGACAATCCTGACGAAAGCTGCACCAACTTACTCTCCAACTAAAAATGTGGTGGAAGCTTTAAATGATTAATTGAATGCAATGATATTTCCAATTATGTGTGCAGTTCAATAAGTGAATTAGAGTGAATTTAAGATACTTCAAAGTGAAAAATATAAACAGGCAGTACCTGAGTTACGTAATAGATTCATTCAGACACTCGTTGCGTATCTAACAAGGAGACATCGCGTGAGTGATGTTAGGGACGCAAATGACGCAATTATTTTCTGAAACTAGAGAGAGAATGCAGGAAAAGTGTCACGGCTTTTTTCCATTTGAAGCCGGGTTCGAATGAAAAACGCAAATAAAGAATTTCCCTCCGTATAAATCCTTTTAAATGCGAGTGTAAGATAACAGAAGCCGTAGCCGAGTGGTTAGAGGCGTTGGACTAACAATCCTAGGACTATGGTGCGGGTTCGAATCCCAGTACTGTCAACTTTTTTTTCTTTCGAATATTTTACGGAGTCTCTGTACATTACCCATTCCCATACAGTTATGGCAGTAACGACAATGTTTTTTAATTTTCTACCAATTTTCTGGATTTTCAATCAGCCCCTTTGGGAGACTTTTGGAGCTAATTTCGGGATTCTTGTTTGGCCGAAAAGAGGTCACATGCCGAGATGCCTAAAATGTGTAGATTTTGAAAATACAAGGACATTTCCGTGAATAGGATGGGCTTCGAATTGTCGTGGCTCTTTCTCAAGGCAGTAAATAATGAACGGATTATTATTTTTTAATGTACAGCAATGCATGCACTTCAGATTTCCCAGGAACTGCGTTCGAATTATGACTTTTGTGACTCAATTTTTCGTTCAATAGGGAACATGATATAAGTAGAAAAGAGATGGTAACTGTTTACGAGGTTATGTAAAAAATATTTGCTATGACCTTTTTGCGGAGCAACATATTATATTGACGGGAAGCCTGTATCGTGGGGGAGAGGATGATATAAGATTCCAGCTCAAAAAATATCACGCAATGATAACACTATTTCTCTTCCCACCTCCTGTTTATTTCAATTGAAGGAATTCAACTTTTTATTCATGGCGTGGAATTGCTTACTTTTCTCTTTTCTACTTATATCATGTTCCCTATTGAACGAAAAATTGAGTCACAAAAGTCATAATTTAAAAGGATTTATATGGAGGGAAATTCTTTATTTGCATTTTTCATTCGAACCCGGCTTCAAATGGAAAAAAGCCGTGACACTTTTCCCGCATTCTCTCTCTAGTTTCAGAAAATAATTGCGTCATTTGCGTCCCTAACATCACTCACGCGATGTCTCCTTGTAAGTGAAATTTTCATACATTAAAATTTACTTGAGTTGAAAATTACGTAAGTCTGAACTCACTCCAGAGCTCTCGAATTACGGTCGATGCGGAGAAATAGGGAGAATAATTTTCGGCCAAATTTCACTCAGTTCACTGCAAATTTCAAGAACTCTTTATTGTTGGTTACCTATATTGCAAAATCCTTAGGTTGGTATTAAACTTTTGCTTGTTAATGAAGTTCCCTGCATGTATCTATTTGGTATCTATGTATTTATACTAAGCTTTTGTTGTGTGTAATTGCCATGGTCCATTTTCAGACTGATTTTGTTTCTCATTAATCATACTAATATATAAAAATTGAATGGTGTCTGTCTGTCTGTCTGTCTGTTGCTCAATCACGCAAACACTACATAACCGATTGGGCTGAAATTTTGTATGTAGTTAGAAAATGTACCGGGATGAAACATAGGCTATATTAAAAATCTGTCAGTGCCCCCAAAGGCCCCCCCTGGGGGTCCCCTGTGGTCCATGCTAAGCATTGGGTTTGGTGCAGTGGTTTTATTTTTTGCTTTTAAAAATTACTTTCACTCAAGATAGAGGGCTGAAGTTTTTTTTATCGGATGGATGAATAAATGAAGTTTTTAATTCTTTCAATCGATTTTCTTTTACGCTTTGTAATTGTCTGAATATCATATTTTTTGCTGAAAAATCTGACATTTTTCTCTTTATACAACAATAGCATATTTCCTTGACAACCAGATATTTGAATTTCAAAGGATATTCACGCATCTGGCATTTAAGTTTCCTGACGGCCCATGATAGCACGTAAAAAGAAAATTTGTATAAGAAGGGCCCAGAGTCCCAAGGGCCCCATGATAAATTGCTTCGGGGGGTAATCGATAAGTTCAATGCATATTTACAGGTATACTCTTGAATGTCTATTCTCAAAGTAGCTCTCATAAGGGAACTGCATACGAGAGAACACTTATGTATAAAACGATACACATAAAGGAATTAAACGTGGAAGAATATTTACGTGCAGCGAATAATAATGTTAATAATGCCTCCGTTGCTACAACAAATACGGAGTCGTTTATTATAGTTTAATACTCAGATGAATTACACGTAGTGGAACCGTCTGCCTCTCATTACGATTGCGAACTGTTTTTAGACCAATTCCCACATAAACTTTACGAGTTATTTATATATACATAAACGGGTTAAAATGCAGTTTACTTACATTGACTCAATCATCGAGTTGCCTATTTGAGTCTCTCACTTGCCTCTGTGTTTCCCCTCCATGGAATTAAAAATATATCCATAAACATGCCTTATAGAATAAAGGGCAACCTTTTGAAAAAATCTTCTAAAGCATGAGGAATGTCTTCTTTGCGATAAAATGAGTCCTTGCATGAAAAACGACAAAGGTTAGCCTTGGATGCTCAAAGACATGCCTACGATCAATCTCATGATAATCTCCCCGTAGTGTTTCTCGGATTACGCTAAGAACCGCAAAAATTTCATCCTAACCAAACCTACTGACGGGTAACCAGCTAAAAATCTGGTTCAAATATTGAGCCATTTGTTTCGAAACTTCAATCTGTTTTAATATGGCGGAAATTATAATTGCGTCACTATATGCTTCTTACCCATAAGAAGAACGGATATTCTGCGTAATGGACGTCATTGGTGCATGAAAATTGGCAAGTGCACTAAGACTGATCACCATAGATTTTTAATTTTGTAACCAATATTTATGATTTAGGAAAAAATGAATATAGTCACCCTTTATGCCAAAGGCATAGTCCGGGTATTGAAGGATTCATAAGACAAATAAACATCGCTGCTATTGAAAATGCTCCTTTTGACGTTGTCAACCGCTGGATTAGACTCTACTCTCCTATCCTGATTAAGATACTCAACGCACATATCAAAGGTGAATGGCGGAACTCAATAAAGTCATTGAATGCAAATATATTTATGTACACAAGGGAAGTGATCAAGCTGTTATTCACTCAGAAGACGGCTCAAGAGAACTTGAGGGACAAGGTCACCATCTATCAACCTAGGTGCTATTTATTAAGTAGTAATGTTTTCTTATAAAATAAGTTCAATATTTTTCACATCCGTTGAAGTTCAACGGGTACCTTTAGCTAGTATTTTTTATAAAATACTTTTTTCATTCATTCAAATTCATCACGAACTTCATTAAGTTATTTATCTTATAACAAATTTTAACAAAAAAAAATGTATGTGTTCCCTTAATTTATTATTAAACAAAATGTTTAAATGGCCTGAAATTTGAACCTTGTGAAAGCACACTACCTTATTGCTACATTACGACTGCTTACCTGGCCAATTTACCTTCCTTCCTTACCTTCTCAGATTGGCCAGCTTTTACTAACATTCCGACACATGCACCCCTTCAATGAAGGCAACCATTCTTATAATTCCGTAACTTTCGTAATTCTAGTTTTTGGGTAAGGTTCCCACTTATGTAATTATGGATTTACATAAGTCAAGGCTTATGTAACTTGGGGACTGCCTAAAATAGGAAGTGATCAGAAGTAATTGATTACAAATAATCTGATTACTGGTAATGATTAAATTCACCTCACTTTTACTTGCAATCATTACTTTTTTCCAAATTGTAATTTTACCTGTAATATACTTCAAAAGTAATCGTTACACTTCAGTAATCACTACTGTTGTGATAATTTTTAAACAGCATTGGTCAGTGATAATGTCCATTACTCCAGTTTTTTTATTGTTTTGAACTACATGAGCAGTTGTTCACAATCGTTAATTTCAACTATTTTCTTCGACCACTCCCCCTTCAGCATATTCTCAAGCCGTATCTCCACTAGAAACATTATCAGCGTAATACGTATTACAATTTTCAAGAGCTATATCGCAACCAAGCATCTAAATATTGGCTGTCGCGACTGATATACCGGCTAGTATATCTCTACCACTTGAGAACCGCAACTGACAACACACTGAGGATTAATTTATCACTTTGGAGCGTATCACCTGATAAATTTGTGGTCAGAGCAATATATCAGGCCGCACATATTGGTCGGATATGCCCCAGTTATTCTAGGTGGGGATTTTTTCTAAATTTCTCGATTATAATATTTATTTAATAAGTGAATGAGCCATAGTGAACAAAAGCAAAAAAGCCCTCAGACCGAAACCTGCCACCTCCAAACAATACCACCTCCTCTTCTTCACACCCATCATTGCCCGTGGGAATGTATCGCCCGATATCCAGTACCCAATATGCAGGAACCAAACTGTCACGATTCTAATATCTCTTATTTAGAACCTTGATCGCAACATTCTCATACTCGCAACAAAATGCATGAGATTCCGTACATCCATCTGGTTGGATATACAAGGCACATTTCCATGCAGCATCCTCACTTTGCATTGCAGTCAGTGAGTGGTCCAATTCCCGGTCAAGGATACTTCGTTTTTAGGACATTTTGAACTTAACACTCACTCCACATGCCTCTGCAGTGGGTCTAATGGGTAGTATGTAGATGTAAGCTGGCACTGCTACTGCTGCTGACTGATGGACCCACTTTGAGAAATCATATCTGGATATGACAGCTCACTGGGAAGATCCACGAGATTTATCCCGAAAGTCAGCAATACTTGGAATTCGTCAAATGATAAGACATCATTCTCACCAAGTTTTAGGTGCAGCTATACATGAGATGCACAAAGACCATTTAAAGATGTATATAAGCCAAATTCACAATAATTTTTGCGTGCTTTTTATTTGATGTGATGTTTCATGCTGTTGCCAATGGGTTGGGTGTAAATAAAATGCAAAGGAGAAAGAGGACCACGACTAACGCAGCGAGTTGGTATAATTAACCTGGATCCACCCAAAAACTTTTAAAAGATAAATTGTTCATACTTTCAGAATGTTCCTAGTATGTTTCTAGTGTGCCCTTGTATTAGTTTTATCTTAATACAATCTGTAGATCTCTAGATTTTTGGGTGTGACCTAAATATCACTTTGGGGGGATGTGCTGTCTTTTAGCAAGGATAGAGCTGCATTGGCTTTGATACACTTTTGAGGTAAACACAGACATTTATATCAATTTTTAACATGTTTTAGCATTATATGTTCATTTTGCATGGTCATTTTAAAATTTGCCAATCGCATACCATCTGCTACCTAAAAACTGCTAATAGATACAAAGTTTAGTTGTAAATATATTATCTGGGAAAATGTAAAACTTTCTAGTTTATTTAGTAAAAGGAATTCATTTATTTTCAAGTATTACATTTGATGATTTATGCCATTTTTGACCCCGCCCCCCTCCCCTATGTAAGAAAATGTATGATTTTCCCAACCCCCCCCCCCCTCCCTCTCAGACTTACGATAGATGTCAGATATTTGTATCTACTCTTCGTTAAATGTTCGCTTGCTGCAGTTTCATCTTTCCATAGAAGCAATCGTACAGCTTTGAGCACTGGATATCATATAATTAAGCAGTGTTGGAGTACCACATTCATTGAGCATGGAGGTAATGTAGCTATCTTGTCAGGCGACTGAATAGGAGCAATGGTGTAGCGGTGAGATTACGGAAAGTACACGATTAACGAGCGGATGCTCCATATTACTGCTAAATTTCATTCGAAAACGATACAACGTTTCAAGATGGACAAAAATCTTACGTAAATTGGTTCCAGACCCCTGCCCCCCCCCCTAAATAAAAGACAGTGTAAGATGATCCAAACCCCCACCCCCAAAAATGTCGTACGTAATACTTGAATGGCCCCTTAGCAGCAGAGATTTTTATTAACATTTGCAAATATGAAAGAGTGTCAATCTGAATATTGTATTTATTAGGGTTTTCAGTGTCAGAGGACCTAGTGAATAAATTCAAATAGTAAATATTCATAAAACTACTGTATTAATAGTCAGAACTCAGACAATTGTATCCTACATGAAGGTTTATCTTTTGAGACTATTTTGAAAGCATTCCACGCACTCGGCTACAGATAACCAAAACTTATATCAATGAATCCCCGAAATGCTAATTGAGATTACATAATACAGCATTAATGTGGGCAGAGCATATCTCACTACTTTAACATTTAAAGGCATGCAATACATAGCAGAATTTAAATTTGATAGACAAAAGGCTGACGAAAATTCATATTTACCAAAATTGTGGTATTGACTACAAATTCAAATGAAGTTGAAAAACTTTACAGGTGATACACAAGTTCACACTTATTTCACTGTATTGAGAATTTTCGATCGAAGGTTAATGTTATCATCTAACATAAGAAAAAGCTTATAATAACTTGAGGGAAAATTACAAAGGAACATGAAGCTGCCTCAGTGGTTCACGAAGCAAGAAAGAATGGATGAAAGACAGTTGCTTCAGAAGACAGTGCAAATTTCGCACAGCGTAACATTTTCAATTTAAATAGCTCTCATGTATAACCATTTACGAAGGTAATAAACATTCACTGAAAACAAAAAGTATGAAGAAAGAGATGAATGAATCAACCAATCAACGAAGACTTTGTTTACGTAGCTCTTACTGCACTAACGGATCACACGGAGTACGAACGCAATAAGGTAGGACCTAGCCGTTGAAGCTCTTCTCTTTGGGGCCATTCAAGTATTACGCAAGGTGATTTTGGCCACATTTTGAACCCGCACCTCCCCCATGTAAGACAACGTAAGATTTTATGAACCCTCCCCTTGCAATCTTACGTAAGTTGTCATAAATGTTTGGAAGCACTCACATATATAATAATACTTGGCCAATTCCATGTCCATTGGACATTGTCCAATTATGCAAAAATTCAACTCACCCCCTCTGGTTTTTAATTATTTTTTACAAAATCATAGACCCTTTTGATAAACGTAGAAATATGAATTTTTAGTCAGATATCGATAACAATTTCCGATATTTTGCGACTAGACCTTCACAAATGCGATGTCTCCAAACTAATGAACGCAAGGAATTGATCATACCTTTTTCTATAGTGAAGCATTACCTAATTCAGGCGTACTACCGCAGCGGTAATCTTAAAAAAAAGTAAGATTTTTCATCCGACGATAGTTTAATAAGTTGATAAAAATAAGATCTCGGAAGTAACTTAAATCTTATGTAAGATTGTCTCAGACCCTCTCACCCCCCTACGTAAGACAGTCTCAACCCCCCCCCCCCAAAACCTCTTACGTAATACATGAATGGCCCCATACTCAATTTTTCCATTTGCACTTTGTGTAAGAAGCATAGTGGTTATCATTTAGAAAAAAAAATATTTTCTTTGTTCATTCCTGATTTTTTACCTTTTTTATTTATTTTATTGAAGGTCAGAATTATCTTTCAAAACGTTCATTGAGTGGATGTAAAATGCACTTTTGAAGAGCACATTACATAAAATATAACACAGTATTTTTTTCAAAATTATGATCAGACAAATACATATCTGGGGAATACCAAATAATTCTTCTACAAAAGAAGTGGTAGTAAGTACATCACCACAACAAATGTTAGTAAATATTTGGATTTCAATCTGAACAAATTCAAGTAAGTTTGGGCAAGTGCACATCTGAATTCTAACTGAGACAAACTTAGATTGAATATACTACGTAATTATTTACCACAAACTATGGACAGCAGCAACCGCCAGCCACCTGAAAATACTACACCACCATTTTTCATGCATGGAAATTCTAAAGCCGCCAGAATTTTGGTCCATATGATAAGTGCCTCCCAAATTTTTATTAATCTTCCAAAACATTTTGTTCATTACATCACGATAGATAAAAATAGATAACGATTGTGGCACAATCTTCCTCTCTTTTTATCTATTATGAAATAACTGTCAATTCTCTTTATATTATATTTAATCACCAGACTATAGTAAAAAAAACAGATCAGTTACAACTTCTGCATAGCGAAGCATTTGCATACTGATCCACCCAATTTGACATTTATGTCACACTAACATGCAGTATGTTATTACTCAAAAGCATGAAAGAAATATCCAAGAAATTTACATCACATAAATTACCCTATTCATTTACTAGTACTAATAATAAAACATAAGAAGCAATTGATTGATTTCATTCAATACAAAAAGCTAAATTTCCAGAGCCCTCAGAAGAATATACATGATTTCTCACTGGGAATTAAGGAAACAACATAGAAGCAGTGGGCTTCCTTATCCGCACTAACACTACGAAGTAGAAATGCAGTGCCCCATTCTGAAGAAAGAGCAATTAGTTTGGAGGAATACATTGTGTGAAATTTATGTCACAGTGGTGGATCCAGATTAAGACTCCTAAAAATAGGCTATTTGCTTCAGGAGTGCACGCTTCATATAAGGTTGAATTACTAAGGATCATTTAAAGGATTTTATTAAGCTGTTATCACCATCAGTCAAGACCAAGTGGCTGGATTGTACTTGGCCAGTTACAACACAATATGGTTTTGTTTCAATACAGTTGTCTACATCGCAATAGTAAGTCATTACGATGTAGAAAACCATATTGAAAACAATAAGGTACATAGAAGTTAGTCTGGGATCAAATATGTAGTAAGTTTCGTAGTTACAAAATACATATATATTAATGGTCCCTCTCTATTGTGATAATATCTGTAGCGTAGTAGTGCATGCTTGTGAAGCTTCGCCTCGTGACAAGCATTAGCGATTTATGCTAATGCATAATTAGTCGTAGTTGCACTAACTTTAGGGTATAGTGTAATGCATGTTGGTGAATACTCACCCCCTGCCACACACCCATGAGGTGGCTTGCAGGGTATTTTGTAGATGTAGATTAGTTAATTTGGTGCTCTCTTAGGGATATGTACAAAAGAACTTGGCTCTGAGTTATGCTCAAATTCATCACAATAATTAATTATCTTTTATTGGAGGGCTGGAAAATTTACAATTATCAATTTTTTAAAACTGTAACGTTCTTACAATTTCATGCTATGGTAATCCAAGAGTTTGTGATTACATGTAAAGTAATTGTTATCTACTTGTAATGGTAATCGATTACTATTTTATCAAGTAATTAAATTTTATATAAAGTAATTTCTTATTATAAAGTAATTGATTAATTTTTTGTGGAAGCAATTGTAATCTGCCCCAATTGAATTTTCTGGGTAATTTACACAATACTGATAACTGGCTACAGTTCAAACTTGCTGCATTTTTCTTTCCAAGCCTAAACTGCCTTTTGCTGTTACCACCTTTTCCCTCTCTAACCACTGCATTCCAATCGCCTGTTATTGCCAAATTGTCTCTTGCTTTTAACAAGTTGAGAAATTCTTCCAGTTGTTCATACACATCTTCTATTCCATCATTCAAGTGGCTAAAGATTGGCATAAGTATCTATACACCTGCACAACTGTTATGTCTCCTGGCTCCCCCTCTAAGTTGATCAGCAATATTTCCTTGTTTCACTGTCAACAGGACTTAACTCTTCTTCTCTATCCTTTTTTCAGGATGATGCCAACTCCTGCTATTTTCCAATTGCCTCTTGAATAGATTACTTGGTATCTGTAGCTCCAGAAGTTGTCTGCCCCTGCCCACTTGATTTTGTTTACTCCTAGGATTTATTAAATCGAAATTAGAAGCTATGACGTGGTGGAAGGACTCCATAATTGCAACGAAGAAACTTAGTGACTTCCAATGGTTTCGGCTGTCAACCCATCTTCAGGGACATGCACCTGAAGATGGCTTGACAGCGAACACTGGTTGATCTTTTCCTAATAAACAGTGGAAGTCACAAGTTTCATCATTGCAATTACTCCTAGGATGCCCACCCCAAGCCTCGCCATCTACAACTTTGTATTTTCTAGTTTCCCACACACTCTGAGGGATCTCACGTTCATTGTCCTAATTCTACACTTATCCACTCTGACTGATGTTTCCCTCCCAGTAGTCCCCGTCCGGAGATCTAATCTGGGGACTATTTTACCTCTGGAATTTATTCCTTGGAAGAAATATATTGGCCAATGCATGGCTGCAACTTCTAAGAAGACTAATGTGGTGGTTTCCCATTGCCTTCCACACTGCAGTACTCTGGCCGATTCTGTGAACTTCAGTCTTGCCCGAAGCTGTAGCAGTTGTTACCAGACCGATCTTCATGATCTGCACCACCAATGCTTTCAGATGGGACTGCTGCCTCCTAAAAGTGGAGCCAGGTAGTTTTGGTGTAGCATGTGACAAAAATTATGACTCATTGTCTCGTTCCAGAAAAATCAGTAAATTATTTATTTCCATGAATACATTTTTCCAAAATCAGAAAAAATGTTTTTTGTCATTCGGTATCGAACCTGGAACCTCAGATTGAGAGTCAAACACGCTGACTATAAATATACACTTGTAAACGCAAACATTCCTGTAAATATACACTTGTACCACATTGTGACCTCAAGGTTTTGTGAGGTCATTTCAAATTCCTATATGGAGGAACAAAAGCATGCATGGAAAACAGGACTCTACGTTAATTTTGCATGCAGCAGAAGTACCTAGTTCTTACAATTAGAGCCTATAATAGTGGAGTAAAGAATAGGGCAAATCACTATGTAGGAGATGACCAATTTGAGTTTAGAAGAGGAACATGAGAAGAGTGATGTGGATGCTGATCGAAAGAAATTTCGAAAATGGCCATGATGTGTTGTGTTTTGCAGATTTCAAGCAGTTTGATTCAAGCAGTTTGAGGACTACACCGTTGCAATTACGGCCACACACAAAGTGTAGATTAAAGGGATAGATGGCTTAATAGAAATAGTTACATGAAATAGACATCATAGGAAATGATCGCAGATAGTAAACCAGGATGGACAGCAATAAGATTTGGACTTATGGTTTTCTACTATCACCCTTGTTCTTCAAAGGGTACTCAGATGAAACGGTTAGAGAAGCATGGGAGGAGTTATAGGAGGATATATAGATAGCAGGAGCCAAATCATCAAAATGGTAACTAGGAAATATTTTACTGATTTAAAAGTGGTAAATTGAAGTGGGTGTGTAAAGAAAGAGATGTGGATGCTCCTAGCACCAAGGCAACAGCAACAGCTGTTCAGCTGCAGGTGAGAATGTCAATATCTTCAATTTTGAAGATTATAGGTAGTCATAATTAGAAAAAAAAGGACTATAAGGTAATATGGAAGCAAGAATAGAAGATACTTCTATTGGTCAGTACGAAAAATTCCACAAGAAGCTCCCTGAATATTCTAGGACATTGGCTGATCTTAAGGAGCAAGTTCAGAAGTGAAATAATCTGAGGCACACAGCATATATCAGTATATAGAAGAATAGTGACCGAGGAACAAGATCAGCTCCATATTCCATGAACAGAGACATGCAAACATTTGATGAATGGATACCTAGGGAAGACCTTGATTGTGTTAAGGCCATTTTACATGAGTCACTTTATTAAAATGGACTTCATTTATGGACATCAGATATCAGGATGCACATTGAAAATTGTATCATGTAAAGCAGGGAATTGCTAGAATGCATGCACAAATGCATAAATGACAGATGGGAAAATAGCCCCTGCTCTAATTCTGAGACCACATTCTCCCAATTTCTGCACATCAAATTGTGCAATTAGGTGCCCCATGTGAAATGGCCTTTAAAGATTTGCCAGCTTTGGCCAATGGTAGGCAACGTAGGCAATCATCTAAGATGCATCAATGCTCAGTCTAGCGCTGAACAGGGATACCTCATAGGTGAAGACCATTTATTAGGCTTAACTTCAAGACTTACGGATAGTACCTACTGATCAAGCAGCTAGAGATGCAATTCAAGAAGAAAGATTAAGAAGCAAATTCATCCATTGCAGATGAGGAGCTCCAACCAAAATCCTATGGAGAAGCTACAAGAATTCAGAATAGAGAAAGACATTTCATGGTATACTAGGGATAGGCAAACTCAAGAGTCATCATTTTTTTCCACAAAATATCCTTATTGTTTAAGAGATTAGGCCATCCTAATAATTAAGTTAAAAATTATTTTTAAACTCCCTATCTGTGCTTGCAACGACAGAGTTATTTAACTTTTCAATTCTTAATACTTGCAGTGATAGTACTATGCAAAGGCCTTGTGAGCAAATATAAAAGGATGATTTCCACTAATTAGTTAATTCAAAAAGACAATTGAGTGAAAGAGTGCCAAACATTTAAACTAGGCTCAGGATGGTGACTACCATGATAAATTTGCAAAGGAGATAGGGATGCCTGCAAAGGACTGTATTAAGGGGGGTGCAGGAGGGCGGCCGCCCCCACTCCCACCTAATTCCTGGTCAAATAGGAAAAATGGTAATTGGGCCTTTTCATCTCAAATCAGGCAGATAGTGCAAAATCATGTCAGGTGACCATCACCGATTTCTCTAGAAGTTATATATGTGAAAGCAGTATCCTTATGATGAATTATGATCACTTTATCTCAGCTCAGAACCGAACCAATATAAAGATATGATCCTTTGAACATTGCTGAGTCAGGCCTCAAAGTAAAAAGTGAAAAATCACATAAATGCTAATAACTAAGGAACCATGGCCCATAAAGCAGTGGTTTTAGTTTCATTTTGAAGAAAATGCATTTATGCACAGTCTGAAATAACTTTCAAATAATTTGAAGTAATAATAAACAAATAGGACTTATTTAAACAATAAAAATTATTGATTATTTAACAATTTATTTCTCATAATAAAAATTAGTGATTATTTAACAATTTATTTCTCAAAAAGGCCACCTTTTATTTGCTTTAAATTTTCTCAGTGGCTAGTTTAAATGTCCTGCTATCAATAAAAAAAATAAAAAAGGTAGTATTTTTATATTTTTTGTTTTAAGGCATGTCAAAGTTAGGCATGTTTTCGACCCAATCTGTTTATGCACTCCTCTCGTACACCAAGATTGCATACCTATGAGGGGGAAAAATGAAGATTCATTCTACTTAGCATGCATAATGGATAAATAGTACATACCTGAATCATTGGTTACATCCACTGACTGAATGCAAGTTCAATCTTGTGTACTTCCATGGCGTCAAATGTGTGCAAACGCCCACTGCTACTAACTGGAAACAGTGGATGAGGCAATTTGTGCAGATCATTTTTCAATGGCACTTCACATGAGTCTTATAATTTGGGCCACCTGAAACCATTCGATGGACCATGTGGATGCATAAACGAGACACTAATGTCATTCTCTTCTAAAGACACTGCAGTGATTTTAGCAATCCACCAGGTTTTTTTGAAAACACACCCGATGAAGTCATTTATGGTGATATCTTGAATACTGTATGTCTTTATATCTAAATTTGTTAGTGTCACAGCGTGTATGCATGTGTGGTTCGCAGAGCGAGCAATAGTTGTCTCATGTCTGTTATGAACCCAGACATGACAGCTTTTGATGCCATGTACAGGTGCCACTTTTGCCCAAACATTATGCTTTTTTTGTCTAAATTGAGCTACTTCATCATGTGGCAAATGAAAAAGTTTGATATAAGGCAAGAATTTACTTACATGCTCCACAAAGGACACTGTTCTGAATGTACTCGCCAGAATTGAAATTTCTCAGGTTGTAGTTGTGGCATAATGCTTGACTAGTCCTCCAACTCCCGGCCCCGGTGGCGACGGGGTAAAGACCTCACCTGCTAAACTGGGGGTCGCGGGTTCGAGTCCCGCCTGAGTGGATTTTTCACCACTTAGAACATGGATGTATGTGTTCGTCAATTATTACATGTTTAAAACACCCGATGTAAAAGGCCGTTTGTGCTGTTTTCGGGGATGTGGAAATAAATAAATAAACTCCATCACAGGGCCCCTTTCCATGTTCAGTTGCACTGAACAACCTGAAATCTGTTTTTAAAATGAGCTGCTGCCCCATCTGAAATATGTTTTATCTCTCCATATAATATTCATTTCAGACAAGTGTTCTTCTATCTTATTTATCCCAAGCAAAGCATGTGCAGTATCATGTGATAAATCATCTGAAATAACTGCATGCCTTTGTCACTATATCCCACACAGGTAAATATTGATATCTGCACTTTTTGCCAATGATAGGTTTGTACTTCATCTGGAAGAATCACACTCCAATTCTCGGCAGAGTCGAAATGAAGCACCAATTTCACACCATTTAGTGCAACCAACTTCTCTTTATGAATAGCTTCCCTCTGTATTTTCCGAATATAGTGGTGATACACACCTTTCTTGTTGCAATCCTGAACTTTAGCAATGAATGCTTCCATTGAAACAATCTTTAACAAATCACCTTTTTCCCAAAAACCATAAGTCACTTCTTCATCTTCTTTGTCATCCAATCTTAAAGTGGTCATTGTTAGGCCCTCAATGCCTGGACACAGGCCACATTCTTGGAACCAGCACTCTTCTTTAGGGCTTTCACAAAGATACAACTTATATAAATAATCATTTTCAATGGCTGAGTTGGTCAAATTTCTTAAACTGCTACATATAAGTTTCAAATTGGAGCAATAAATACATCTGCAAACATCATGCACTGGTTGAATTTTGACCCATCTTGGCCTAACTGAGTAGAACTTGGTCAGTCCAATTTTTATTTCACAATGTTGTTCTTCACTTTAATATCATTCTCAACGACAGTCAACACATCTCGCTGATTAGGACTTTGACGAGAGCAATCTGGGTCATTCCTTGTCAGTTCATCCAGGCATGACACCCACCGACTCGGATTTTAATGAAACTTGGCAATTTTCATCCTTCCATGTAGGAATGAAACAGTGTAAAATATTTCTTGGCTATCTCTACTAGTTTTTTTTTCACGGCCATTTGAAGTTTGGGTGAAACTGCAGTTTTTCAATGAATGCGGTCTCAAGAGGCACTTGTACCTCCAGAGGGAAATAATTTGTCTCAGCCATACTTTTCATCCAATTCTTATGAAAATTTGCAGGTTTACTATAGAAGTCATAAGGATTCCAAATACTAATTGAAAAATATCCTAAGGGATATTGAAAATTCTCTAAACTCATATGTTTCATAAGATTTATGAAAATTTTGCGTCAAAAACATGGTTCTATAAAACATCAAATTTTGACCTGAGGCAATATGTGAATCCAGCTGAATTATTTTTTCTAATATTCCTTAAGGTATGACCCACCACCAGTAAAAATAAAATTCATGGCTTTTTGCTTGCTTTGTCGTTAAAAAAAATTTATGTACAAAAAAATGTCTTTTCACGACTCTGGTAGTCAGTGTTGGGTCTTCCTTCAAGTGTGATGAAATGCTTGTGTTAACTGTTTTCTATGTCTAAGCAAATGTTTATGACATGAATCTAGAACATAACAAGTGCAAAAATTAAAACATTTTTTATGTGCAGGTTGTTTCTCTCCCAATAAGAAAAATATATATATTTTTTAAATAGAATATTTTAAGGAATTCTTAGCACTTACCCATCATTGCTGGGGGTAACTTGATTGTTGCTTTACAGAAACCATCAAAATTCAGGATGCATGTCAATACAAGTTAACTTTCTCCATTTTGTATAGACAAAAACTTCACTAATGTGTTTTACTTGATTAATGTTGCACAACTTATAAATCAACAATCACAATATAGTCACTCTTGTCTGTGCATCAGTTAGTGGTTAAATAGCACAGTATCCAAGGTCTTCACTGAGGCCTATCTCTGAGAAAGCTAATATGTATTTCTGTTGACACTAGAGCTAAATTTCTTTCCCAGTAGAGGTAATTCCAAGTTTTCCTTTTAAATCCAACAGAGGTTGGTTCACACGTTCAATGTCTTTCTCTAAGAAGTAATACATTCGTCCTGAGTCTTTTGTGGTTGGAGTTTCCACATTACAAATGACATTATTTACAGGAACATGGCATATATCTTCTTTCTCTGTAGGCCAGTAAAATGATCTTGCAGGCCCATAAGGATGCAAGAATTTCACTTTTATATCACATTGATCAACATCCTTTGACACAACTAGCCCAAAAAACCAGTGATTGTCGTACAAGCAGGCCACAAAAGAATTAGTACAAATTTTTGTCATAATTAGTTCCCAAATTGGCTTTACCAAGAAATTGTGGACAGAACTGAAAGTGGTATCAAAGCTAATTTTTTTTGTCGAAATAATGTTTTTTGAAATTGGAATAAAAGAATAGTAGCTACGAGTACCTGGGATTGTTTTTGCATGGCACCAGCAAGTTTCTGATTGTTGCCGAATCATTGATAATTGTTCTTTTTTAAAAACGAAGAATGAAATTTTAACCACTTTGTACGTGCAGAACTCATACACATTTTCAATGGAAGTCATTGTGTTACCCTAATCCCGTTGAAGGCTTTCTCTAGTAAGAAATCGCTTAACTGTTCCGCCTATCACATCACATGCAGATTTCTCATGACTAGTTGCAAAAAATGACCAAGAAGCATGCAAGTCAAAGTCCAGGTGATGATGGCACAGGTTTATAAAGTTTTTACAGTTCTTATACTGGGCAGCACAACCATCACTGAAATATTGCACTTTTTTTACTTCAGGGAACTTATCCTTTAAAAACTGAGTGACTATTTTTTGCGTTTCGAATACGAAAGCTACATCATGTTCTAGATCGTCAGAAAAAACACACAAACTTGACACACATAGGTCTATCAGTGGCTGTCCACGAGTATAAATTACCACTGGATGTAGGGAACAAAAACATTTTTGTTCAAAGTAGAAGTTGCTACTTTCACTTTCCTTTTAGGATACATTGATTTGCTGTGGGATGCAACTGCATGGAGTTTTAAAGGAGACATGCCAATATCCTTGAATGATGAATTTATTTCCTCCAATGCTTTTTCTTTCAATGAATCTTCGTCCAAATCTACAATACTAACATCACTACCAGCAATTGGGATAAGCTCTTCAATGACACAGTTATCTTCGATATGGTGTGTGTATTTATCCACTTTTTCTCTACATATTTTTTGTCCCGGAATTGCTTTAACAATTTCTAGTATGCTATTTATCTTGAATGAAAATGCTGGTGTTACTGTTCGTAGTGATTTACTAATTTTTTTCCTATGACATCTAAATGGATCATAGCAAGTAATTTGATACGTTTCATATTTTTTTAAGAAGTAGGTTTTATGGTGCTCACAAATACTCGAAAGAAGTCCAGAATTTATGCCACTCCTGAGTTCAATCATTTGTCTTTCTGATGCACTTAATTCTTCAAATTTTAGGAGATTCACTAACTGAGTGTAGCTAGTTTTATGGCACTCTGTACCACTATGTTCTCCTTGACTACAGTTACCAAGCTCTTGATACTGGGCCATTATAAAGGCATCAGCCTAAATGATAAATCAAAATATGACAAATGATTGTTAACTGAGACAGATAGAACAAATTGTGTCAAAATATTTTCCTTAAGGTTTACATACCTGGTTTCTAGGGATGGACAAAAATATTAACCACAAAACTTATTGGAAAAAAACTTGATGTTCACACTGCCGAAGTTGGAGGGCAACTGGGGTAGAAAAAGGGCAAACAATACCTACCTCCTGAGAGAAAAACTTCTTTGTATAAATAGTTAAAGTGGCAGGGCTTATTCAGTTCATTTTCACTTTTTGTTCAATGAAACCCTTTCAGGTCTAAAAGATGTGGTTACAATAATTTCAATGTAATCTGATATTTTTCTCAGCTCCACTATAAAGTTAAAAAGTATCATTTCTTCAAAGAAAATACTGCTACAAGGTAATGTCTAGTCCTCATTAGAGTAAAGCCTGGTCAAGGATAAACAATGTATCTTCTCCACACATTATTATTATAAGTTGTGCAACATTAATCAAGTAAAACACATAAGTGAAGTTTTTGTCTATACAAAATGGAGAAAGTTAACTTGTATTGACATGCATCCTGAATTTTGATGGTTTCTGTAAAGCAACAATCAAGTTACCCCCAGCAATGATGGGTAAGTGCTAAGAATTCCTTAAAATATTCTATTTAAAAAATATATATATTTTTCTTATTGGGAGAGAAACAACCTGCACATAAAAAATGTTTTAATTTTTGCACTTGTTATGTTCTAGATTCATGTCATAAACATTTGCTTAGACATAGAAAACAGTTAACACAAGCATTTCATCACACTTGAAGGAAGACCCAACACTGACTACCAGAGTCGTGAAAAGACATTTTTTTGTACATAAATTTTTTTTAACGACAAAGCAAGCAAAAAGCCATGAATTTTATTTTTACTGGTGGTGGGTCATACCTTAAGGAATATTAGAAAAAATAATTCAGCTGGATTCACATATTGCCTCAGGTCAAAATTTGATGTTTTATAGAACCATGTTTTTGACGCAAAATTTTCATAAATCTTATGAAACATATGAGTTTAGAGAATTTTCAATATCCCTTAGGATATTTTTCAATTAGTATTTGGAATCCTTATGACTTCTATAGTAAACCTGCAAATTTTCATAAGAATTGGATGAAAAGTATGGCTGAGACAAATTATTTCCCTCTGGAGGTACAAGTGCCTCTTGAGACCGCATTCATTGAAAAACTGCAGTTTCACCCAAACTTCAAATGGCCGTGAAAAAAAAACTAGTAGAGATAGCCAAGAAATATTTTACACTGTTTCATTCCTACATGGAAGGATGAAAATTACCAAGTTTCATCAAAATCCGAGTCGGTGGGTGTCATGCCTGAATGAACTGACTAGGAATGACCCATCTTTGTCATCATCCAAGTAAAATGAGAGAGCAATCTTGATATGCTCAACAGGAAGAGGATGCCCACAGTATACATCAGCATTGGCCCATATTCCTTGCTGTTTTTTTTGCTCGTTTGTCAATCGTATGTTTGGTTGAACCTGGAACAGCAGCCATAATCTCTTGTGTTGGAATAACTTGTGGGAAAGAGTGTTAAAATTTTAACTTGGTCACTGATAGATTTTTCACTTTTCGCTTTATCAAAAGCTGCTGAGATATTATTTTCTCTAGAAGTACATGTTTCACATTTATCAATTTCAGTGGGAGCAGCTTCATCCTGAACATTTATTTATATATTTATTTTTTATTTATTTTATAACCACCGAAAACAGCACATATTGGCCTTTACATCGGGGTATTTTAACAATCAACAACGGACAAGCACAAACAACCATGTCCTGGGAAGTGAAAAATCCTCCCCAGGCGGGATTCGAACCTGCGACCTTTGGGTTAGCAGGCGAGGACGCTACCCCGCCGCCACCGAGGCCAACAAACATCATACAATAAACTAACCTTTTCCCTTAATGCCTTTGTGGAATCAGTAATTTGAGTCAGCTTCCTTTTACCATATGAAATCCTTCGATCTGGTCGGATTTTCGTAGGGATTCTCTGGGGGGAGACAACTTGTTCTGGTTCACTGCCTAAACTTGTCACTGTCTGATTCACTATATCCACACTGTCTTCTAATGGCAAATACTGATTGTCATAGGCATCACAGTTTGACTCAAGTTCAACTAAAAGGCCTTCATACTTCTTGTAGCAGTTCAAGCAGAGTTCATCACTAGCTTTGATGACCACATGTTGCAATATTTTTTGGAGTTTCTCAGACATCTCCCCCACTGGTTTAAATGTCTTCTCATTTTTCTATAGCACTTTTGTTTTATGTCTCTTCTCATAGTCTGCACAAAAAAATCCTCTTTGCACTATATGTCCCTGTATACATTTTGGAGAGAAATGGTATATGGTAATGTATAAAGAGAGGCAAGAGAGAGGCTAATATAGAACTGCTTGAGAGGTAGTCTTCTCAATGACTGCACATAACAGACTGACAATATGTATGGGACTTCTTGTACATAGTATCATTCTTAGTTGTTACTTAGTAACCTGATCTTATGCTAGGTTGAGAGGACAATGCTGAGGTGGGTTACAATGTAAAAGAAGTCCCATGCATATTGTCAGTCTGGCTGTGGCACTAACAAATTCAGGTATAAAGACATACAATATTCAAGATATCACCATAAATGACTTCATCGGGTGTGTTTTCAAAAAAACCTGGTGGATTGCTAAAATCACTGCAGTGTCTTTAGAAGAGAATGACATTAGTGTCTCGTTTATGCATCCACATGGTCCATCGAATGGTTTCAGGTGGCCCAAATTATAAGACTCATGTGAAGTGCCATTGAAAAATGATCTGCACAAATTGCCTCATCCACTGTTTCCAGTTAGTAGCAGTGGGCGTTTGCACACATTTGACGCCATGGAAGTACACAAGATTGAACTTGCATTCAGTCAGTGGATGTAACCAATGATTCAGGTATGTACTATTTATCCATTATGCATGCTAAGTAGAATGAATCTTCATTTTTCCCCCTCATAGGTATGCAATCTTGGTGTACGAGAGGAGTGCATAAACAGATTGGGTCGAAAACATGCCTAACTTTGACATGCCTTAAAACAAAAAATATAAAAATACTACCTTTTTTTATTTTTTTTATTGATAGCAGGACATTTAAACTAGCCACTGAGAAAATTTAAAGCAAATAAAAGGTGGCCTTTTTGAGAAATAAATTGTTAAATAATCACTAATTTTTATTATGAGAAATAAATTGTTAAATAATCACTAATTTTTATTATGAGAAATAAATTGTTAAATAATCACTAATTTTTATTGTTTAAATAAGTCCTATTTGTTTATTATTACTTCAAATTATTTGAAAGTTATTTCAGACTGTGCATAAATGCATTTTCTTCAAAATGAAACTAAAACCACTGCTTTATGGGCCATGGTTCCTTAGTTATTAGCATTTATGTGATTTTTCACTTTTTACTTTGAGGCCTGACTCAGCAATGTTCAAAGGATCATATCTTTATATTGGTTCGGTTCTGAGCTGAGATAAAGTGATCATAATTCATCATAAGGATACTGCTTTCACATATATAACTTCTAGAGAAATCGGTGATGGTCACCTGACACCCCTCTGCCTGATTTGAGATGAAATCCCCCAATTATAAGGTACTCCATTCCCTCCAGACCCACGGAAAGTAGCAATAGGCTACCCTTAAACAACTACCTTAATCCGCCCTTGTGTCTCCACCAAATTGCATTAAAAGGGTGCAAGGCCGATCCTTCCAACTCGTATCATAAAATGTCTAAAAGGGATCATTATCATTTTGTACTTGTGCTTCAGGGACGGAATTCTACATGAAATAAAGAATCGCGAAAAAGTTGAGTCGGTCATTTGATCACATTCTTTGAAAGTAAATTTTCTAGTATCCTTGAAACTCGTAGGACAAAATTGTAGTACTACGGTTGAGATAAATACCAAACCAATATTTCTACAGGAATGTGCTCATCAATGACATATCGTATCTTTTTCAGAAACGACAGTAGACAGTTTACCTGTTACCGCAGAGGATGGCTTCAAGTTCTTCCCTGAAGATTCGACTCGATCACTCCCAGTTGGTTCCACTTTATCACTGGAAGGTACCTCCAACACTTCACTAACAAGGCTGTCAGCGAGTTCTGATGTATCACTCCCACACTTTCCCGGCTTCTGAATACCTGAGCACTCGCATTTCACAATGCACGGTACACGCACCGCTTCTGTCCTCTCCACAGCATGCAATTCATTCCCTTTGCTCACTTCCAAATTTATATCGGTTTTTATGGTTCTATCGCCTTTAGAGATTAATTCTAACGATCGAGTTGATGTCTCACAATCACAGCTATTCACATTTTTAAGCGAGATCTTCGAAATATCACTTGACTTGAACAAGTCTGATGAAACATGTTCTTGACTAGCACAATCTTCAGGAAGGGGTATAATGTCTATCTCAAACGTACCGGGGAGATCTTCATTGTGTGAATCGATCACAACTTCGCCGGAAAACGTTCGGGTATTTCCATCTGCAGCACCATCACTCTTAGCGCTATCAATGTGGTGTAGTGGTTCCGGTAAAGAAACATTGGAAAGGTCAATGTATTCATTTTTACAGCTTTCTTCTTCCGAGATGTTGGAACTCACGTCAGGAAAGCTTTTATCTAAATTGGAAAAAGAATATTTAGGGTCTATCGGTTCCTCATTAATTCCTGAGACAGAAGTACTTTTATCATTGATTGGATCAGCTGTTGATTTTGCGCTTGAAGCACTGGCTTTTAAGATTTTTTCCTTTATTTTTGAATAAGTTGCAATATCATCTTTATCTTTCTCCCTACTTCGATGAAGCCTGTTTAATCCAGACGACTCGCTTTCCTTTTTTGAACTATGCCTATGTTTCGAGCTCTTACGTTTATGCTTCTTTTTCTTTTCCTTTTTCTTCTTTTCGCCTTTTTTCTCCTTAACTCTATCACAAGCCGAATCCTCCGCGCTTTCACTCGATCGGTGATTGATTGAATTTTTCTCACAGCTTTGAACAGGTTTTTCCCCATCTCCACTTCCTTCTTCAATGACGGGAGGCTCGGCATTGAAAGCACTGAACAATTCTGTCAAAATCTCTGTGGAGCTCTTATTTTCAATCTCTGAATGGAACGCTTTTAAAGTTGACGAATTTTTTAACTCCAGCTTACTCTCAAAAAGATTTTCGTTTTCTTTTTTCATACAAACATTTTCACTAACAGCTGTTTCTTTTTCATCTGTAGTCATTTTCGACACCACTCACTCCACTTCTAAGCAGGATGCTGCACTTTATGCATATACTCAAAACGGTCGTTTACATTGTGTACAACAACTGATCCAGAACCACATTCCGATAAAGAAACTAGCTTACAGACTTCAGTCAACAGTACAAAATTTAAAATAGTATCCTGATAATTGCACAATTCTTCTCAAACATTTGGTGACGAGAGAACGCATTTATTATTCAAAATTGTTGGAAAAATTACAAGCTATTTTCTCTGCAAAAACAACAGACCCAAAAGACAAATGCCTGTCGAAATATTTCGACCGACGCACCCCAACTGAAACTGCTGAAACGATATCTATCGCTAAATAACGCCTTTCTTTTAAATGTTTTATTATATCTTTTAAAAATACAATTTATGTAATTTTATGCGTTTAGTGCAAAATACAATTTTCTTTCTAAATCAGCAATGCGAAAATATATCTATATTCACTCGTAATTCATCTTGTCTTGCTCTAGTCAACGATTCGATCGACTTGGAATTAACAAGGTGCGACACATATGGAAAAATTTATCGATAGTGGGATAGTGGCAAAACTAAGGGGGTGGGGTTAAAACCGAAGGGACAAGGGACCGAGGGGGAGAAAAAACCGTGACCGGTAGAGGCGCTGTCCGGCTGTCCGACTAAAGCGCTGTATTACAGAGCTTTAGTCGTATTTTCTCGTTTTTCAAATAGGCTGTCAGATATGTTGCATTTAAGTGATTTAAGCTTGGATTTAAGTTTTCGAAGAACCACGGTGCCATGGGCAATTTGTTAACTACAGTAAAATACTGCTCTACGCGTGGATTTTCGTGATTCGTCGCAACTAATACGAGTGTTCGGAAGTATTTTGAATTCTGGTAGGTTAAGTTGCATCAACAAATAACTTTCAAAGTGTGTTCACCAAGTCATCACAAATTACATCCGTAGGTAAATGATCACTTCCAGCAAAAGATGCCGCCTATCTATATTTGCACTCACGGAATAGAAAACTTGTTAAAATCCTTAAGTCTAAATAAATCCCCAGCCGAAGGAATTCCTGCCCGCGTGTATAGAGAATTAGCTTGTGAAATAGCACCCTACTTGCAGAATATATTTAGTAAATCCATCAACGAACCCAAAGTATCCATGGACTGGAAAATTGCAAATGTCACTCCCATATTCAAAAGCTGTGATAAGGAACAGCCATCGAACTACAAACTGATATTAATCTCACATCTATCGCTTGGAAAGGATCCTAGAACATATAATTGTAAGTTCAGTTATGAGACACCTCGATATGCAGAACGTGTTAACAAAAACGCAACACGGATTCAGAAAGGGAAGATCTTGCAAAACTCAATTAGCACTTTTGCCCACGATATTTTAGTCTCGGGTGAACATAACGTTTCAGTTGATGCAATTTTTCTTGACTTTAAAAAGGCATTTAATAGGCTTAACTTCAAATGACCAATTTATTTCTTCATCAAAATTCAACTGCTTGTTCTTAACTAAGCAGGCAAAAATGGAGCAAGTCATTGAATGTGGCATTAGTCATAACTCAAAAAATGTTGGCTACAAAAATGGTCACATTAGCCATTAAAAGTCATATTAGTAATTAATTGCAAATTAACCAACCAACATTATGGCTTCATAAATATACAGCACGTTAATGGTTCATGTCTTTTAGGTTTCCATAAAGATAGCAAGTGCATAACGTAAGAGGAGGATTTACATGCTAACTGTTCCAACTTAGAAAAATGAATTCAACAACTTCTTCAAAATAAAATCCCCTACAACTCCTCTTAATTTTTCTGCAAAATTTCTTCACAACTTACCTAGAGGTAAGAGCTTTCAGTTTCTCGATTCCCTGGTAAACATTTAGCTGGAAATAGCTCACATTCTGCAGGATTTAGCAACAAATAGGGTTTATCAGGATCCTACAGGAGTTCTAGGCATATACAAATTCCTATCCAACCCCCTTCTAAGACCAGCGCTGCTTAACTTTGGTGATCTGATGGGAACCAGTGTTTCAATGTGGCTAGGCCTTTTGTCCAGTATTCATAATAATAACATTTATTAGCTTTTCTTAAGGAACACCTTGGGGGAGACATTTCTATGATGAAACAAAATTGAAAAACAAAATAATGTAATCCACAACATTCAAACATTTATTTTGCTTACAACTTTTATGAGCATATATCTTCGAACTGTGATAAAAATGTACATAGTATACTGCAATGAGCACACCAAGTGATTCATTTTAGTTAACAATAATCACATAAAATAATACCCAGACTTCTTTTTAGCCTGCTTAGCAGAATCAGTAGTAGTTTTCAATTATATAGTGTTTTAAAAATACAAACCAAGCTCATCCAACAAGAGGTAGTGAAAATATTAATAGTTAAATGCATGAGTTACCCTTACTCTGCAGCTTGAGAAGCAGCTGATCCTGAAACATCAGATTCAACGTCCTGTATGATGTTAATTCCTCTTTCAAGGATTGCACTCCTTTAAATTTTCAATCCCTCCTCCCAGGGGCGGCTCTAGACTAGCGGCTCTTGGGGTATGGAATACCCCCTAGGATAAGGGGCGTTCGTGGGTCTCGTCCTGGAAATTCGTAACACACTATGCAAAGTGGCACATTATAAGTGGTTTGGAAGCAAAAGTTTAAGAAGACCAAGTTTTTACTAAATGCAAACACATTTCCCTTTTAGATTAGGTACCACCAAGTTTTGACTAATTCTAAAATTATTTTGATTTACATTCACATTTAGCTTGTGGTTTTGAAAACCGTTTTAGATTATATAAAATGAAACTGGATTTTTAAGTAAAATAACCAAAAGTTCAGTAACAAAAAAGCAACAAAATGATATAGGGTTTAAGTTTAAGATCTATGATAAAGAAATACGCAGAATTTGGGGGGGGGGTGAGAATTGCCCCTATTGCTCCCCCCTTGGGGCCGCCAATGCCTACTCGAAGATGTGTATTGTCTCTTTTTAAAGTGTGTGTATCAGCATAACCAAGACATGCCTTATGTTTCATAGTATTTGAGTCATTCAATGTCTCCGTGAGAGATACACATCTTTTGTTTTATATTTCTCTGAAATTTCTATTTCTTGCTGTATGTCTGATCCTGCCATTCTTACGGATATCTTTTGACGTCATAGCTGAAAACTTCTTCAGTTATGTCATTTTTGATGATGCTTTAGAAGATGATTTTACTTTGCATACTTATCAAAGGCAGCTGACATGCCCTCTTTTTGCACTGCCGCTTCCCCTCATCCTCTGGGGAGAAAACACAGGGTGGGGCCTAGGGCCACATGGCGGGATGACAGGAGAATAATTCTCTCGAGTCCAATCCCAAGTAAATGACCAGTTAATTATGACCAGGGGAGAAACCCTGTAAAACAAGCAATTGCCACAATAGAAATAGAAAATTCACCAAAGTAATAAACGTAGCAGACAACCTAAGCATGGGATGGGATGATAGGGAGCCCATGTACTCACCATAATAATGGGTAACTCTCACCTTCTGGAGGAGTGGTGACCTCAGCTCTCATCTGCCGGATATCAAAAGAACGAAACCTGTCACTCGACACCCGAACTGTTCAAGGTGAAAGTGGGGGAATACTACGAGGGGAGGGGATGAGAAGAAAGAAGGGGAAATTGAGATGGCCTGTGGTAGGAACCCAAACTAAATCATACGCTTGCAATCAGCTGGGGGGTACTATAAACGGGGGAATAAAACACCTTTACAGTTTACTTTTTGTATTGGCGTGAATTGAACTTTTTGCTTTTTATTGACAGCTACACAAAATGGCTGGAAATTTCTTAAATAGCCAGCACCACTGCAGAAATGGTTATTATCAATTTGCGTAGATTGTTTGGTACATTTGGCATACCTAGAGAAATTATGTCAGACAATGGACCCCTGTATGACTCAATTGAGTATTCCATGTTTCGTACCAATAACAAAATTAGTTGCAATCACAGCCCTCCATATCATCCTCAAGGCAATGGTGAGGCTGAGCAGTGGGTCCAAACTGCCAAAAGATCACTTACCAAATGCTTTGAAAGTTCAAGCTCCATAACTATGGAAGAACGAGTTCGCAATTTTTTGTTTCAAAATAGAACTACCCCTTGCACTGTTACCCATGTTTCACCTCGCAGTTAATGGTAGGCAGAGAATGTCACACATTGATAACCTGTTTAAAGACCCTGCTGACTCCCGGTATCAGCCCACGAGCTTAAAATTCTCTGTGGGAGAAAAAGTGTGGATGAAACAGAAGAAAAGGGATAAACCTGTAGAAGGCACTACTGGCTACACTGGGACAAAAAGAGAAGTATCAGGCGTGATATGGTGGAATTTCAGCATAATGAAGCACAGAAATAGCAATTTTCCACTAGATAGCATTTATTTTGACCATGGTTTCGATGAACGGCATTATCATCAGGTATATACAATAAAACAGTTCGGGTATGCATATATACAAAAGTTTGCAGAGGAGGAGGTGGGGTAGGGAGGAGAGTGGGAGGGGGGATGGCTGTGGGGTTGGTTGGGGAGGAGAGGAAGGATCACCAAAGTGAAGCAAGGGAGGGGAAGGCTAGCAAAGGAAGGTTGCGTTTGTAAGGATAAGCACCAACAAAGCGAGTCACAATTAAGATTACAGGAGAGACCAAGACAATAAGCAAAGGTTAGGCATTGTCAGGTATCATTATGGAATTGAGGCATTATCATAGGTATCATTAAGGAAGGGTTTGTTGGGAACAAAGGGGGTGGGTTTGGGAGGGGGTTCCACTCTTCATCAACCACAGAGGAAACTGGACGGAGCACCCAAATAGCACACACCAGGGGGGGAGGGTAAGAGGATTGCAAGGGAAACATTTTTAGTGGAGCACTGGTCACTGGGAAATACGCACTACGGGAAAATGATGGACAGAAGGGTGGAGGAGAGATACTGCACATCGTTGAGGAGGCCCGTCTTCTTTTTTGACCGTTGGATGATTTCCAGCTGCTCCAAAGCATCTTACTTCCTGCCCTTACTAACAGAGTGTAGCACTTAATATTAAAAATCGGAGGTGTGATTCATCTCAATGAGATGTTCCACAAAAGGGAAGTGGTGTTCCCTTTCCAAGTTACTTTATGCGCGTTGAAAAACTGCGATCAGTCTGGCCAATATAACTGGCTTTGCACTGGCACTTTAATTTGTATACACCACACTGTTCATGTTTTTCACGTCATTTTGGTGCTTATTCTTACAACCTTTTGGTGTGTTTTCCCTATTAGCCCTTCCCTCCCCCCAAGCAACCTTCCTTTGCTAATAAAAAAAGGACATGTCCTTATTTTTTTTAGCTAGATATCCTCATTTTCATGGATAGAGAGTTGGCAGCTCGAAATGTACAGGCTCAGTAACCATGCCCCTTTCTGATCAACTAACACCTGTTTGTATTTTCCAGACCATGAAAGCCTGGAGTGGCCATGGCTATTAATTATTTGAGTAGCAATTTTTGGCAAAGTAATAAATTATTATTCATGGCCACCAGGATGGTAAGGTGATCAGTGGAGTGTATACCCTGCCTGTCTTAAGCGATATTGAAGAAATTGGGATACTCGTGCATTACTTTACAGTACCGTTTTGATGGAAAAGGACATCAAAAATGCAAGTGGCTTCATTTTGGGATCAAATGTATTTGTAGCAATAGTTAAACATAAAAGCATAATCATCAGCTATTTTGTTAAAATATCATCATGAATTTCATTAATTTATTTAGATAGAAATGCAAATTATCCACTGCAGCTGGTAACTTTGCATTAAATATTCATTCCTTATCATACTTAATGGAGAAAATTACACAGTGGAAGATGTGAAGAAGACAGTGAAAGCTCCATATACGAGGGCAAGGTGAAAAGTTCTCCGCCTTACACAGAGATGGTGTTAGTACCAATGAAATTTTGATTTTGTTATTTTCGTACACATTTCCCAACAATGTACATAATTTAAGTTTCAACTTGAGCTGCCACATGGTATTGTTGACACGGCTTTTTGAAGTAGACGTGTTGTGTGTGTTTCATTCAAATGGATAAACTGGAGTATCTTGCTGTCATAAAACTATTCTTTTTGGATGGTTTATTGCCAATGGAAATTCATAAAAAGTTGGTGAAGGTTTATAAGGAGTCTGCTCCTTCATTTTCGACAGTTGATATGAATGACAGAAATGGGTGGCAGAATTTAAACATGGCAAAACTTCTCTTGAAGATGAACCATGTGAAGGACGTCCCAAAATTGTGCCCACAAATGAAAAGTGCACAATATGGTATTGGAAGATCGGCGATTAAAGGTGTATGAAATAGCTGATGCCATAGGCATATCAGAAGAAAGAGTATGGTACATTTTTCATGAAGAATTAAATATGAAAAACCTTTGTGCATGTCGAGTGCCGCATTTGTTAAATGCTGACCGAAAGCAAGTGCATAAATAAATTTCTCAGCAATGTTTGGACCGTTTTCAAAAGAATCGAAATGATTTTCTGCGCTGATTTGTTACTGTCAATGAGACATAGGTCCACCACTACACGCCAGAAACTAAATAGCCAGCAAAGCAGTGGGTGGAAGTCGGCCGACCTGCCCCAAAAAAGGCGAAGTCTATTTTATCTCCCGGAAAGGTGATGGCCAGTGTTTTCTGGGATGCAAAAGGGATTTTTCTTATTGATTACCTTGCAAATGGTAAAACAATAAATGGGGAATACTACACAAGTCTTCTGGACCAACTGGATGAGAAAATACGTGAAAAGAGGCCTGGGTTGCAAAAGAAGAAAATCAACTTTCACCAGGACAATGCACCTGCCCACAAGGTTGCTTTGGCAATGGGAAAACTGAGGGATTTGAAGTACAAATTATTGGAAAATTCATCCTATTCACCAGGTTTGGCACCCTCTGACTTCCAACTATGTATTCCCAAATGAAAAAAAATTGTGATTAGAAAACATTTTGAGTCCAATGAAGATGTCATGGCAGCTGCAGATGGTTATTTTGCAGACCTACCAGAATCGTACTTCTGTCACGGAATTTACTCTGTTGAAAAACGTTGAACAAAGTGAATTGACATGAAGGGTGACTACTAGGGCCAATCATGGATCAACTTTTTTCGAAATTCTAAGTTCGACATATGGCAAAATGTAGCCCGCAGTACCCAAGGAACAGAGAAAAATTTTTGTTTCAGTAGGTTGACATCCTGCGGTGCCGCTGAGGTCATTTATGTTGAGGGTAGACAACCCATAATCCACACCCACTTTTTACGCTATTTTTGCTGTAAATGTCACGATTCAAACATTTTTTTCAGTCGATGCTGTACCAGTCATGTCAGGAATTGTTGAGGTAAGCCACAGAGATCGGATGGCCACGTGTTTATACAATAATTAGTCTTAAAATGCAAATAAACCTGAAAAACTGAAAATTGCTTAATTGATGATTTATATTGTAATTTGCCGCATTCGTATGGGCATGATAGCACTCATATGACGTTACCCCTTCTCTAGAACAACACCCTTTCTCAAGCAACCATCTCTCCTTCTCACTATGGCCCGCCTATCAACGCACTGCGATGGCTACATCGTATACGAAAATGGTTCTGTGTTCCAAAATTTTGCAGCTCTTGGATTGCAGCAGCAGCTTGGATTTTCTGACAGATGTTTCCATCCCTTTTCTCCGCTGTGCTCTTGCTCCCCGATTCCTCTGTCACCATTTTCACATGTATTTCGGCAGCTTGAGTGTGGCAGTGTAAGTCAGGGATTTTGATCTGGGGTGAACTTCCCTCCGTCTGGTCGGCCAGCATAGATTCGAGCTCCTCTGTCGAGATGTGATCTAGGAGAGGTGGTGCGGTGACTGTAGTGTACTCCCAACCGATGATATTGGTGTAGTCAGATGCATTAAAGTTTATTAGAGGGCTGTGAAAAGCCTTAATGTCTTCTTCTGGCTATCCTCCGGAAATCGACTCTTCGCTCTTCGGCCCTTTCATCACTCACCATTGCAATGAGGATGTTCTCTGGATTAGAACCTGTTGCTCTGGACAAATTTCTCAAGAACCTCTCTGTATTTTTTAGGGAATTGTCTTGATCTCTGAAGCATTTCCCTCACATAATTTGCTCATTCGGTAATCTTCCAATTTTTCTTTATTTTGAACCACATTGATACATAGAGCTTTATGATAATCTGGATTATTGTCTTCAAAGCCACTGTAGGTCGTCTTGTTCTTATGTAAACGCGCATCACTCTGTTGGCCATCGTTCCGCACCTGCTGTTATCAATTTCACCAGGATTGCGACCAGCCAGCTCTTGTGGGATACATCCACTAGCATTACCACGAGCCATGTCCATCGGGTATTTTTGGTGTGTGCTGATGAGTGATGAATCTAGTTCAGGGTCAGGCAGATCAAGATCAACTGTCTGACATTTCACCACAGGCAGCTGCACACAGGTCTTCAGTTGGCAGCCTATTGGCCCACTGTAGCTACTTGGTCCGGTCCTCGGCACATCAAAATTCTCCATTAGATGTCGAAGGGGGAATTCGTTTGCGTGCAGCTGGCACACGGAAATCTGTAAGGCACGCCCCAGACGCACTTCGATAAAACGTATAGCACTTCCCAGCCGGCGTTCGTCAGACAACCGATGCACCGTATGGGAGACGCGTCACTTTCAGCGGCTTCGAAAAAGTCGAGGATAGTGTTTTCAAGGCTCTCAGCATTTCCTGTTTAAGGTGATGCATCTCCCAAATAAACCCCGCCAGGTTCTGCAAGAAAAACTACCTGCTCTTCGGTGGCAGTCGTGATGCGCACTTAATTGTTGCTGCACAATTCCCTGACTTTCGTATTGTCTTTTCTCCCATCAAAGTACAAGGCTATCCACATTTGATCTATCAGCTTTTGCAGATCCTCTGCAGTCGTCAGCTCTCTGTATTTCTTCCTTTGGTGCGCAATTTTCATCCAGTCAACAACCTCTGATTTATCTTCAGGTGTGACTTGGCCGACATCCTCAAATGCTGCAGTCACTAGGGCTGCTGCAATACCACTGGCTACGTTGTATCTCTCTGCCAATTTGCAGGTCACGGGCAGCTCCAGGGTGTTGCGCAACGAGCGACTTGAGGACGGGTGGGAGGGTGGCTGCCATTCATCTTCGAACACAGACGGAGTATCATCTGGAACTTTGGCACTCAAAGACTTCAGTTTAGATCCAATTTCCTGGGCAAAGGATTTTGACGCTCTCTTTTTTAATGTTTCCTTCATTGTTGTCACTTTTCTTTCTTCTTTAACACATTAATTATTTTCTGTTTTTTTCTGTCGTTTTCCAATCAACGGTCCCAATCACAAGCTCCCTGGCTGATCTTTGGTCCAAAAGGAATGGTTAATTATTCTTTCTTAGATACTATCTTTGGCTTACAGATGCACTTGGCCAGTTTTGGAATATACTTGCATTGAGAAACATCAAACAGACTTTTAGCATCTTTTTTAAACTGTTTCAAGTCTTTTTGGGCAACAGGTGACTTTTCCTTCTTTGCTCTCTTCAAAATGTTTCTACATTTCTTATGATATCTCAAAACTGAAGTGAGGATGCCACGGTTTAAGATGGCAGGTACAATACGCATCGTCCCACACTTGCTACACACTGTCGGCGACAACCTGTGTAATCTCCTGGGCCGATGGATCAAATCCTCTCTCTTGCCGCTTTTTCACCTCCACCCACTTCTAGTATTTCATAACATCTTCAAATATGGGCAGATTTATTCCAGACAACTTTTGAGGAGTGCCAAAAAGAATTGTTGCATTCCAAAGACGAACGTGTTGCCACTTTCATCGCCCTTTTTAATTGCTACTCCACAAAAAAATAATATAATTCACTCCTACACGCGATTCTAGCCTCGCCAGACCATGCGCTAAGCAAAAGAGATTCTTGGGCAGTCAAGGCGCATAAATTATTCTGCTAGATGGCTCCAAATTGTGCTGTTGTCATGAGTAACATTTTAATTCTTTATGTAAGGTGCAGCCTGAGACTTCATTGTTGACATTTACGGTGGGCAAAGAGCTACATCATTTTGAACACAAAACCCTTTGTCGTAGACATTGTAGCCAGTACAGTGTCGTTGATATGAGTTTGTGAGCGGGCTTTTTGAGACCAGAGGAGAGGGTAAGGGGCCACATACGTACTGTCATACCCATAAGAGTGCGGTAAAGTACGAAATAAGTCATTAATTAAGCAATTTTCACAGTTTTTCATGTTTATTTGCATTTTAAGACCAGTTATCATATAAACACGTAATCATCCAATCTCTGTGGCTTATCTCGACATTTCCTCACATAACTGGTACAGCAACGACTAAAAAAATGCTTGAATCGCGACATTTACAGCCAAAATAGTGTAAAAAGTGGGAGTGCGTTGTGGGTTGCATACCCGCAACATAAATTACCTCGGTGGCACCGTAGGATGTCAACCTACCGAAACAAAATGTTTTCTCTGTTCCTTGGGTACTACGGGCAACATTTTGCCGTATGTCGAACTTAGAATTTCGAAAAAAGTTGTTCCATGATCGGCCCTAGTGACTACGTAGAAAAATAAATGCATTTTTGACATAAACATTACAGTCTTTCATTGCCAGGCCAAGAACTTTTCACCTCACCCATGTATTTCAGCATGTATTTCATTCTGCATGTATTTCATTCTGCCGGACTCGTGATGTAATTAAGTAAAAAGTCAGTCAGGTGGTGGAGCTATTCTCACAGCATACAGTATTCTTCTTTATCTACTGAAGCGTAATAACAGATTATTATAAACAAGAAATTCCTTAGTTGACCCTTACAGGGCAATGAAATGTTTTTTTTTTGTTTATGAAAAGGTTCAAAGTAACCCATCTTATGGCAGCTCTTCCCAACAAATCTCAAATTACCAGGTTTAAACGGGTACTATCATGATCGAGTGCTAGTAAAAAGAATTCTTGAATAATGTCCATTATTTCAACCATAATTTGGCAAATAATACATAAATATGGCACTGAAAATTTTCTGAACTGAAAGAATGCAAACACTGCACTCTTTTCAGTTCAGGAAAAATAAGTGGGTATATCTACATGATGATTTCACAGAACTCTTTCAGTACTTAAAATACAAAAATACATGTGGTGAACATCAATATGCATGCATTTTTTTATCTGAATGTTTTATTTTTTATTCCAAAAGCAGCAATATGATATTAAGGATTATGAATAAACAAAGGGAATGTCATTTTTTCCTGTTTTTAATGAGAAACTTAAGTGACATGATTTCAATGATACAGCAAATAAATAGTAAGCCTGTTAAAAATTTAACAAATGGACAAACCCTATCTAAGACACGTATAAAAGTATTTATTTTTATTTTTTTACGAAAAATGTCATAAATATTTCCCCACTTCATCGATTCAACAAAATACACAGTTCCACAAATCCACTTCAGGATTCCTTACAGTCAGATATTCTCCGTATCATGCTCACCAAACAGTAAAATTGTTCAAATTGATAATGCCAGATTCATTTCATTTACATGAACTCCTCGCAGATCTGACATCCGATGGTTGACCAGGACTAGGAGGAATCATTATCACCACTGTAGAACCTCCAATCTTAATATGAGGTTTGTTCCCATTGAAATTGTCCTCAATTACATTTAACACTATCACATGGCTTCCAGCTGAAATAAATGCAAAATTGTTACTTTATTTCTAAATTCATTGGAATAATTCATAGATTTACACAAGAAACTGTCAAATTTATTTATATTATTTAATAATATTAATGGTTGAAGGCGTAACTTTGTGGAAAATGGTCACCGACATGATGAAAAGATATAACTTAGTACACATATTCCGCTCAAAAATTGGTTTATTATACCGACCCAGGGTTTGACTGCACAGCAATCATTGCTTGATAATGGAAACCTGGGTCGGCAATAAACCAATTTTTTAGTGGAATATACTAAGTTATATCTTTTCATCATGTATATTATTTAAACTGACATTATGTATGCCTACTTAAGATTCCTATATTAAGGATGCCCATGAAAGAAATACATGAGTAAAAAATCACACTGAAAATCTAGCAGTGCCCAGACAGCACAGGGGATATCCCTTACATATATGGAAGGGCAAATATATCACTAAGGAATCTTAAGGAAATTGCAGGGAAAAAACTTCCCCTAATTTTCACTGCCAATTGACACTAGAAGCAATTGAATCATTAATGATCCATCGCATTTGCTGCTAAAATGAGAAAATAGCATTATAAGCTGTTCGAAAAGTAACTGAGTATTATAGCACTGAATCCGCTTTATAGAAAGGATTTCTGTCCAATGCCCGAAACTCATCCATATTATTTCTCTCACTTTTCCCTACTTTTTCCGTCCATTCTGCATCACATTCGAAGAGGTGTGACTCCACAGCAACTAAAAATCGGACACAAATTGAAATGAATTTTTTAAACTCAAAATTGACCCTGCTGTCCAATTCTGCAATAAAAAATAGGGGTTTCCTTTTAAAAAAATCAACTTGACATTGAAATTACCTCGAAGGGCAGTATCAAGGTCAAAGTCCAGGTCATTTTTTTATGTCCCCCTTAAAACCGTATGACTTTTGCATCTAACATTTTTCTCCATCTCACATATCTGATGATGACGCAGTGCATCGAAACCCAGGTCGAATAAAAATTTTTATCTGTGGAAAATTGCACCTTCTAAGCTCTTATTTTGTTCATATTCCACAACATCTCGCCTGATACCTCCCTTTTTGTATATCACATACTTTAAGAAATATTTAGTTGCGTCGTTTAAAATGGCCCACCCTGTATTCCTCATCGGTGTTTGCCAGATTTTACCATAAAAAAGAGGAAATCAATCTATGTACGCATAGACATTGTATTAAATTGACAAGTCGACGATATCGAGCAAAACATTTGTTTCGTTAGATGACTTTTTTATGATTTGGTAGCAATACCATCTCATGAACCTTTAATAAGCCATCTGCACGACACAAAGGAAACCTGTCTGCAATAAGTAGGGGTCTGGATAATCCGGATCCAGATTAGTGAGGATCAAATGTAATTCCAAAACCATTGGGAAAATCCTTTTTATATCCTTGGAAAGTTTTGTAAAAATCCTAAATAGGACTTTTCAATTGTTTTTTAGCAAGACTAATGCCTTCTACCAAGTCTCATGAAATGCAAATTTTTGCCTTGGAAATAATATAGGTATCAAGTATAACTATCATCATTAGGTACTAGTAAACAATATGAGGAAATTTTCACTGACCTTTGTGAAGTGGTAAACATGAGCAGGTTCTTTTAATAGTAAATGTTACTTGTTTATTTAGCTTTCTAGCTCGTCTTCTTGGTGTTAGAGTCATAAGAACTTTGGCATTGAGAAACTTCCGCACAGCAATCTTATATGCATTTCTGGATTCACAGTACATTTTTGAAAAATTATCAGGCATTGAATCCATGCAGTGAGGACAATCATCTGTAAAATTTTAAAAAATTAGCATTTTAACATTTGCCACTCTGCGGATTTTATATCCCAAGTAGCAATATCTTATGAAAAAATCATTTTAAAAACAATTTAAAATTAATTTAAAATCATTTTAAAATTATTTTGAAAACATATTAACTCTCTCTTTTTAGGCTTTTAAAATTTTTTTTTCATAATTTTAAAATGATTTTAACATAATTTTAAAATGATTTTAACATAAGTTTTAAATATGTTTAACTCTTTAAGAAGCTACCCAGTAAACACAAAATGCTGCAGATGCGCATCTGATGCGCTGAGCAGTAGCGCTGCAGCTATTGCGAGGGTGCTGCTGCAGCTCATCTAGCACTCTTAAACTTCCCTTTTTTGAATGTCGGATGCGCGGCAAACGGGTGTCAGGAGCACTGCACAAGCATGTTCACGACCGCTTCAAACTGCAAAAAAATGGTGTATACCCATAGACAACATTATATAACCTATCTCCGAACCCTATATACTCAACTATAATCTCAAATCTACCTATGGTATACCTATCTCGCATCTACCTACATCATATCCTACTCGCAACCTAGAGATGCGCTCCGAAAAAGTTGTATATATACGGCCATTCCCGTGCGTAAATGTGTTTGCGAGAACTAACTTTTAAATGTCAATTCCGTGATAGTTTGAGGAAACGTATCATTCAATCACGATAATAGTTTTCAGGTATTAATTAATTGAAACCTATGTTGCCACATAACATGCATATAAAGACAATATTAATGAGAATAAACAATATTTTTTTCCAATTTCCACACGTTTTTTACATTTCAATGAAGGCGTAACTTACTTGCAGAAATGTTACGAACGTGAATATGCATGTAGAATCAATGTTACGAATGTGGATATGAGAAAACTGATGAATGTACCAATGAAAGCATAACAATAATTTAGTGTACAGCGGAAATTAATTACAAAAATCTATCAATTTTAAAATTATTTCAAAATAATTTTTAATTTGTTTAAAATAATTTCAAAATCATTTTAAGAACATTTTAAAATCATTTTAAAAATATTTTAAAATCATTTTAAAAATATTTTAAAATAATTTTAAAACAATTTTGAAATAATTTTGAAATGATTTTGAAATAATATTCTCATATTATTTTAACATGAAATATTAAAAAAAGACTTTTCATGCAAATAAATGTCTCAGTACTTCCTATATATGCATTTATATGTCATCAACAAATTGTGATGACAGGATACAGAACTTTAATATCATACATTATTTTAAAATCTTGAAAAACTCATGATTTTAGACATCTTATGATATTTTGATTTTAAAATCATTTTAAAATAATTTTTCAACATTCTTTTGCTACTTGGGATGCTCCTTAATCTAGTCTACTGGGATTTTTTTTAGCAAAATTAAAACGTGGCGACAACTCTGTGGTAACAAGAGAAAAACTCACTAGTAAGTAAATGATATATGAATGGTGCTACCCCTGATTTGGGATCTATTGAACAAAATGCTAATGTATAGTGCAGTGGAAATGAGTGTACTTGTACTGAAAAAATTGTCGCAAAATAGATAACACTAACAAAACAATGAGCGTATGTAAGAATGAGCGGCGCTCGGACTTTGTGCGCTCGGGAATATATGCCTTCCCGAGCACTGCTCAGATATAGAGTGGAAAGTGCTATTGTCCTAAAATAATATTGACAGTGAGTTCCAATTGATGTATTAATACTTGTACAAATTATGAATATGTAAGTGTTAATTGAGTGGTTGGCTCACCTGTGGCAACCAAGTCAGTGTCAAAAGAGATGTGACATCTAAATTTCCTCATTTCAAGACACCCCCTTCTGAGTCTAGTTTGTCCCTCATCATAGGTTTTTTCACTCAACAGCCACAATCAGAGATTAGAGTTGGCCTGATCAGCTTCCTCCCGATTTGGCAGAGGTACCGACATGGCAGCGGCTATCAGGGGCGCAACAACCCCCCGAATTGTGGGGTGGTCAAACTCCTTGAAAAATCTGTATAAAGCTAGCTAAGTGAAGAGGGGAGGGGGGAAAGAGATTTTGCAAATCGGGCAGTGTCCATTAAAAAGTGAGTCACAACCTCAGTTTTCTGGGGGGTCTACCCCCCCTCCCCCCCACAATCGTGCTTGGGGGAGTAATGCTCCCCCCGTTGTTGTGCCCCTGGCAGCTATAAAGTCAACCGATGGAGGTTCTGCTTGGGAGGGTGGTCTGGCCAATGGCGTATTCCTCTGATCTTGCGGATGGTGGAGAGTTTCTGTTTATCGCAGGTGGTTGCCATAATCATGCAGATTCTGCTGCAATAGGTAGTCATGTTCTGGATGCATTTCACACCACAAAGAGTGCATCCTTGCCTTATACCCACTGGGATCAGGCTTGCTGGTGGCATAGCATCCCAGGAGGTCGCTCCTTAGGGCTTCCATCTACTGCATATGAGCTCCCATCTTAGGTGGTGAATTATGGTCCACACCCAACCCTACTGGGGCCCCCATCCAAGAGGGACCAGTTGTGGGTGGCTTTCCTGGTTATTCTACTTGGAACCAGTACCCCAGGTAAAAATATTTGGTCTGTAACTCCACTACGACTGGTCTGTTACTGGTGTGGATCTAGGTCTGAAACTGGTCTGTAACTAGGAAGAAATTAAAACGTTCCAGATCAGTCTGGTCAATCAAGAAGAACTTTGGATCAGCACACGGATTTCCTTGAATTTCCCCCCTTTGGCCAGTTGCAAAGTGCCTTTTGATTTAATCATCACCCAGGATCTTTCTTAGCAAAAGCTTCACTAAAAAAGTTAAAATCAGAATCCAGGCCAGTTACAGACCATCGAGTATAACAGTGTAGTTCCAGACCAGTTCCTTTCACTTCTTTAAATTCCAGTCCAGTCTGGTTACAGACTAGAAAATGCCCTTTCAGAGCAGTTGCAGACCAGTTCCCGATAGGTTACAGACCAAATATTTTTACCTGGGGGTCGATTGTGTAACATTGGTGATTCAGTTCGGAATGGAATCGGGATTCCAAAGATGTTACAAATGGAATCAGCAGCAATTCTGATTTGCGATTGTATAACTCATTCCGATTCCATTCGTATACTTGGTTTACATTCGTATGAAATTCCAAGTGGAATTTTATGTGTTGCCAAATCTATGCCCAATATAAAATTCTGCACATGCGCTAATGAGTTTGCCCCCCCCTCTCCGCTCCACCCCTTCCCCCACCTATACAACCCCCATCCCTCCCCCCCCCCCAAGTTCAAAAACATTTGAAAGTGTCGAGGTGATAAATATGCCATTTTATCACCTTTACCGGGAAAAATGTATTTTCACTAGTATTAGATGCAAAATCGAAATCTGAGTTGAAAGAGCAATGTGATTGGTACGAAATGGACTCGGAGCTTAATGATAATGATTAAATATCAAATAATGAGGGTGGAATCGCCTCTGAATGAAAGACATAAATAAAATAATGGACAATGTCTTTAAGGTACTTAATTGAGGAGACATTTATGGACCAAACATTGGACCAATGGATTATAAAGTACATTTTGTTCTTAATTTGCTGCCATTTCATCGGTGTGGATATATTTCTCCTGTATTCTTAGAGTATTGTGGAATTAAAAAGAATTTTGATATCATCATGAATAAACTCTGTCACAAAGTGTTTTAAGCTTTCATAAAGTTAGGTTTTAAGTTTCATAAGCTTTCTGATAGTTTCGTTCCTCTTCTTTATCTTCTTTTCCTCTGCTGCTGCTACGTCTGAGCAAGGATTTTGTGTGATGACGACCGCAGGGGCCTTGCTCCCACCGCTGCCGGGCACGACACCCGGCCCTCTTGGCTGAGTCCCGTAGTTGCCAGGATTCATTATCATTTGAGAACTGTCCATAATTTCAAGGTTTTTGTTTTAATTGAGATAGTATTCCGTGGCCTATTCCAATAGTGTTTTTTACGTGACACCATCACTTCAGAGGCCTCTCCACTGGAGTCAGACGCCTTTTGCAGCCGCCTCACTGAGGAACAGACACTGCGCGGACTACCATTCGTCTGTCTCCTAACCTTCGACCAATCTGGCATGGGTGACCCTACCAAGAGCGATGCTCCCGCCAGTGCAGCTCTAGGGGCCATCGGAGCATGCAATCCCTTCAACCACGACAAGGTTGTAGTCCAAGAGAAGGGGAATCCAAATCAGCCGTGAATTTTGCAAGCAATGCTGTCTAGTGGTCATAATAATAATATTTTATTACCCGTTGGAAAACATATTATTCCTTAACATATCCACCAAATTTCCACGTGTGTTCCACGTTGATCCCATGACCAAAATCACGTGGTATCTGCGTCTTATTTCCACCTACTCTCCACTGGAATTTCCACGTCGGTCCCACGTTGATTCCACCACCTATTTCTAACTGGGCTAGAGCTGGACTGGTAGGAGCTAGTACATTGCTCCTGGTAGGGCCACCCATGCCAGATATGTCGAAGGGTAGGAGCCAGACGAAAGGTAGTTCCGTGATGGTGTCATGTTAAAAATACCGTTGAGTGGCTCGGGAATACCTCTCAACTATCACTTCCTTGAATATGAAAGTCATTCACAGAGAATTGATTCCTGGAAACTACGGGACGCTGCCCACTAGGGCGGGTGTTGTGCCCGGCAGCGGGGGAGGCAAGGCTGCTGCGGTCGTCATCACACAAAATCCTTGCACAGCATCATTATCGGTGGATACAAGGGATAGGAGGGAGAAGAAGAAGAAAAAGAGGAAGAGGATGAAAACAGTGGTAAAAATAGGAACTTGGAACGTAAGGACCATGATGAGGGCCGGGAAGCTTGAAAATATTAAGCAAGAAATGGAAAAAGGAAAAATAGATGCTTTGGGATTATGCTAGGTGAGATGGAAGGATAGCAGGGGCTATTGGAGTGATAGCTACAGGGTAATCTATAGTGGGGGAGATGAGAGTCAACGTGGGGTAGGCATGGTACTGAACACAAAATTGGGACTGAGGGTTGTAAAAATTGAACAGGTGAGCGACAGGATACTAGTGGTAGAAATAAAAGCACGCCCGACGAATTTTGTACTGGTCCAGGTATACATGCCTATGAGCCATAGGGAGGAAGAGGTGGAAGCCATGCCTACCATAGGGAGGAAGAGGTGTACGAGCAAGTAGAAGAAATAATTAGAGAAGTGCCAGGAAAGAAAAACCTGATAGTGATGGGTGACTGGAATGCAGTGGTGGGGGAAGGGAGGGACGGATTAGAAATGGGAGGGTTTGGGCTAGGAAGAAGAAATGATTGCGGTGAAAAGGCAGTTGAATTTTGTAGAAGAAATAAATTAGTAGTGACAAACACTTGGTTTAAACATCACCCCAGGCATATGTACACATGGAAAATGCCAGGTGATACTGGGAGATACCAGAATTGATTATACATATAATGGTAAGGCAGAGATTTAGGAACAGTGTAAAAAACTCACGTAGCTATCCAGGGGTGGATGCAGACTCAGATCATAACTTGGTGATGATGAAGTGTGAAGTTAGATTCAAAAGGCCTTGTAAAGGTAGGAAGATAGAGAGGTGGAACCTTGAAGCATTGAAAGTGTTGAAAAGGAGGGAATACCAAGAGCTGGTAGAAAAGAACATAGGTGAAGCAAAGTGGATGGGAACAATAGAGAGAAGATGGGAGGTTATAAAAACAGGCATTGCAGGAGTGGCAGAGAAAACAATAGGAACGGTGGAAAAGAAGAGGGTTAAGAAGCAGTTGATTACGGAAGAAATGATAAAGAAAATGGAGGAGAGAAGGATACGGAAAAACGTCAACACCGACATAGGCAAGAGGAAGTACAAGGAATTGAATAATAAACTCAGGCGAGTGACCAATCGGGCAAAAGAAAACTGGTGGAAGGGACAATGCGAGGAGTTGGAAAAGATGCAGGAGGAGGGGGAAGTGGGCACTTTGTACGCAAAGGTGAATATGTTATCGGGTGGTAAGAGAGGGCAAACGATACCAAAGGTGAAGGACAAAACAGGGAAGATATTAATCAAACAGGGAGATATCCAGGAAAGATGGAGAGAATACGTAGAGACATATGACAGTGAGAATGGACCCTTGAGCATAGATCTAGAGGATGAAGAATCAATAAATAAGGAATACCTCGGACCAGAGTTATTTGGCAGCGAAATAGAGAGGGCATTAAGAGAGATGAAGGGTAGAAAAGCCGTGGGAACCAATAACCTACCTTCGGAGCTACTGAATAATGTAGGTAGTAAGGGGAGAAAATCGTTTTTTGAAATTATTCGCCAGATCTACGAGGAAGGAGTATGGCCAGAGGATTTTGTGAAAACAGTATTAATACCTATCCCAAAGAAGGAGAAAGCATCAGAATGCGAGGAGTATAGAACAATCAGTTTAATTTCACACGCGACAAAAGTGTTGCTTAGAATACTAAATGGACGGTTGGAGAGCAGAGCAAACTGCTATTTAGGTGATGACCAATTTGGGTTCAGGAAGGTGAGGGCAACCAGCGACGCGATTGTGGTAATGAGGACACTTATAGACAGAAACATAGAGCACAATCAGGATGTTTTTGCTTGCTTTGTAGATTTCGAAAAGGCATTTGACAGAGTAAACTGGGAGAAACTAATGCAGATATGTACTGGGGAAAATAGGAAAAGATTGGCGTGATAGGAGACTCATCCGAAACTTATATATGGGGCAGAGGGCTCAGGTAAGGGTAGCTGACAGTGAATCAGGGTGGGCAGTTATAGGTCGCAGGGTGCGGCAAGGGTGCCTGTTGTCGACTTTAATTTTTTACATCTATGCTGAGGAAATAGTAAGAGAGGCATGGGATGAGCTAGATGTGGGAATAAAAGTAGGAGGCCAGTGGATAAAGTTGGTTAGATTCGCAGACGACCAGGCGTTGGTCAGTCGGTCATCGAAAGGATTGCAAACTTTAGTAGATGCACTGGAAATGCAGTGCGAGAATTACGGGATGAAGATTAATAATAAGAAAACAAAAGTAATGAGATTCTCTAGGAAAAAGAAAGCGAGGCTGGTAATAAGAGTAGGAAGTCACAAACTGGAGCAAGTAGAACAATTTAATTACTTGGGTAGTACGCTAGAAGAAACAGGATGTAGTAGCAAAGACATTAGGAGGAGAATAGCACTAGCGAAGGAAGCGTTCAGTAATAGAAGGGAGCTGATGACAGGGACCTTAAGTAAGGATGTAAAAAAGAGGCTGGTGAAGAGCTTGATATGGAGTGTGGCGTTGTATGGAGCAGAAATGTGGAATTTGAGAAAGGAAGATGAAAATAGGCTGATGGCTTTCGAGATGTGGGTGTGGAGGAGGATGGAGAAGGTCGTTGGATGGAAAGGAAGACAAATGAGGAAGTGCTTGACATGGTGGTCGAGGAGAGGAAACTTATAGATGAGATTAGGGGAAGACAGGGTAGGTGGCTGGAAGGGGTAATGAGGGACGATAGTTTGCTGAAGGCCATGATAGAGGGTAGGATGTTGGGTAAGCGGGGAAGGGGAAGGAAGAGAATCGGAATTATGGACGGGATGAAGAAAGGTAGGACTTATGCTGAGATGAAGAAAGAAATACTAGAGGTAGAAAGGGCACGGCACGTGTAAGAGTTCGTTGGATATTCTCTGACTTTCATCACAACCTACCTCTAACCAGTAGATTACTGTAATGAATGAATTACATGTAAGTCCCCAACCTCAGTGTAAAAGTGATCTTTCTCATACCCCGCCCCAAAGTGAAATTGAAATTGATTTTCAAAGCATAAATGTCATTGAACAGACAAACTCTGATAATTTAACAGATAAAAAATCCGCAAAAGTGAGCCCCTCAAACATTGTCCCCCTCACAAACAGTTCTACTGCGACAGTTAGAGTAACCCGCCCAACTACAGGAAACCTTAAGCCTACAAAAAAAGGGGACATCTCTTGACTAAGTCCTCAAGTTGTGGACAAGGCACCAAAACCTGGTGTATTCAGAATCTTCTTTGCAAACATCCAATTGCTCAGAAATAAGGGTTGTGTTCTTGAGGTTTTACTGCAGTCTCTAAACTTAGATATTGTGCTATCGTGTGAACACTGGCTTACCACTAACGAAATCTCTCTACACAGCATAATGGGCTACAGTTTGATATCAAGTTTCTGCCGGACAAAATTTAAAGGTGGTGGTGTGGCTATCTACGCTAAAACCGATCTTAACATTTCATGTTTGGATCGTATTGTTAGCCATGAGAAAGATTTTGAATGTTGTGTTTCTATTTTAAAAATTAATATCATCACCTTGGGTGTATGCTGTTTATATTGTGCTCCTAACGGTGATTTCAACTTATTCCTGTCTGTGGTAAACGATATTGTCTCACTCTTATCTTCTAAAAACATAGATAGTATCATTATGTGTGGCGATCTTAATGTAGATCTCTTGAAAGAATCTAATAGTAAATTTGAATTATGCAATATGTTAAAATGTCACGGCCTCCAAATCCTTAATAATAAGTGTCATGTCGGATATGAAAATCTGGAACCGAGGTGTGCCACAGGGTTCCTTGCTGGGACCCATTCTGTTCCTTGTCGCAATCAATGATCTACCTTGTCACTTGAAAGAGGGTTTTGTCACTCTGTTGGCAGATGACACAAGTCACACACTTTCAAACAAAAACCTAGAAGGGCTAATTGACCTGAGTCGTGAAGCCGTTCAATCTATGGCTGAATGGACCTACAGTAATGGTTTCCTAATCAATGAGAGCAAATCAAATTTTCTACTATTTCATTCAGCTTTTACTAAACGCGACCAGTTTCCTCTCCTCTATATTAATAACTCCACTATCAGACATCCTGACTACATCTCTTTCTTAGGCTTAAAATTAAATGAAACTCTTGATTGGAGGGATCATATTAACTTTATCTCACATAAATTGTCTTGTGGTATATACATTCTCAGATCCTTGAGAAACACTGTTTCATTTAATGCATTAAAAATGGTGTATTTTAGTTATATATATACTCATTTGTGCAACAATGTTATCTTCTGGGGTCATTCCACCCTCTCTAAACGGATTTTTGCCTTACAAAAAAGTGCCCTGAGAGTTATTTTCAATTTAAAACCTAGAGTTAGTTGCAAGCCTGTCTTTGCTGAAAATGGCTTTCTGACTCTTCCATGTATTTATGTATTGTATTGTGCCTTATTTGTAAAAACACACTCTGAATGTTTTGTAAAGAACGATAATGTGCATTCCTATGGAACAAGAAGAAATTGTGATATGCATATATTTCCCAATAATAGTGCTCAGCATAAGAAAAGTCCCACATACAGGCTCTCAACAGTCTACAATAATCTTCCTATCAAAATAAAGAAAATTGATAATGTTATAAAATTTAAGAAAGAATTATGTACATTTCTGGTAAAGAAGAGGTATTATTCCTTGACTGAGTTTGAAGCACATGTAAAATATGTTTAAAATACATGTATTTATGACGTGTTCTATGATTTGTAGAAATCCCACAGAACAAATAAAAATTATTATTATTATTATAAGCCTACTAGGATTACCCCTACTTCTTCAACAATCATCAATCTGGCAATATCAGATATCAACCCTACTAACTTGCTCTGTGACACAATAGCTTCTGGTTTTCTGATCATTTAGCACTATGTCTTTCTTTGAAGGTTCAAAATATGGTCTTGGAGAATACTACTCGACATACTGTAAGGAGAAATTTCAATAGTGAATCTATTCTTTCTTTAATTCATTCACTTACCCAGGAAACCTGGTACAATGTGCATACAGCTAATGGCATAGATGGAAAATTTAATACTTTCAGCAACGCTTTCTTGATGCACTTCAATGCCTCTTTTCCTAAAAAACAAGTTAGCCTGTGAGCAGGAAAAGAAAATTCTATTCAGATGATCTACTGATCGCTAGCCTATACCTACGTGAACTTCACTCTTTATGTAAATTTGAAAACCCAAGTCTTCTCAACTACTACAAATTGTGTCTCAAGGATTTAAAAAAACGTGTTCATAGATACCGTAAATGCTCAAATGAGGCTAACATTTGTTTTTCCTCAAACATATCTAAAGCTGTATGGAAAATAATTAAGAATAACACAAATGCAGGAAAAATACCTAAGCAAAAAAAAATTATTTTTAATAATACTACCTCTGCAAACCCCGTAGAAATAGCCAATAACTTCAACCTACAATTTTGACAAATTCAATCCGATGTTCTCCCATCGACAAACCACTTCTCTAACTCCTCCTTTCTTCCATCATTTAGATCCTTTTTTCTGTTCCCCACTAATCCTCTGGAAGTCCAACAGGTTATCTCTACACTCAAAACAAATGGACAGCTGGCTTAGATGAAATCCCCATTCCCATTATTAAGGCTGTAAAGGCTGTCATATTAAGGCTGTCATATTATACTAAGCTTGATAAGCAAAATTCTACCAGCGAACTATTTTCTCTCTTTTGTATTCTTGCGCCATGCCTCTATGCGAGTGTATGTTGTTTTAACCCTCCTGTACTGTGCTGCCCTCTTCTGTCGCCTGTAAAAAAAAGGGAGGAAATAAACGAACGTTTTTTCGTTCTGTCGGAAAACCTGAATGGAGTGTTTGCTTCTCTCGCCGTTCCACTAAAATAACTAAAGTGATTTTGTTTGGAGACTCCTTTTAGGAATATAAATTACATCAGGTTATGGGCCCAGCTGGCTCGGCGTGAATAGCGAAGTAAAACTAGTGCGGACGTTCAACAAGTTTCGTTTTGGGAGAAGATTCTGTGTTGTGGCGTGGCGTCCGGCAGTTCGACGGATCTTTTGTCTAGAGGTGAAGCAGCATCATGGCGGAGGTTTCATCAGTAAGCTCGATCCCGAAATTAACGAGGAGTAATTTTTCGGCATGGAGAGCTTGTGTTAAGCCGGAGCTGCTGAAATTGGAGTGCTGGGAGGCCATCGTTGGGTATGATGACGACGATGATTTTCAGCCATCTGCAACTGAGGCCAAGAAGCGTAGGAAGAGCAACTATACCGCGCTTGCCCTCATCATGCGAACGACAGGTGAGGACCTAATAAATGACATTCTTGACTGTGAAGCAGCTTCAGAGGCATGGAGGATCCTTGAAGAGCTCTGCACAAACAACACAAGTTATGGAGCCATGATGAGACTGAGGGAGCTTGCCTCACATACAAAAGGAAATCAATCTATTTCTGAGTATTTGAATAGCATGCAAGAGATGATTAGGACATTGAAGTCAAATAAACTTGAAATAAGTGACAGTCAACTCGCCTACTTATGCTTGTCAGGACTGCCCCCTGAATACGAAATTTCTGTTAAGACCCTTTGTGCCCAACCAGACAAAATAAAGATGTCATCTGTGAAGCAAATTCTCCTGGAATGTGAAAGGGAAATGCAAGGTAGAAGTGACGACCAACACACAGCCCTGAGAATGGGGAAGGTACAAAGTAAGTCAAAGCAAAAGAATGAGGGAGAGAAATTTTCAAACAAGGGGAAGGGTAAGTCTAAAGTGTATAGAAATTTCTGTTATGCCTGTGGAGATGAAGACCATATAGCCAGAAATTGCCCTAAGGTGAAACAAGTGAAAGAGGCAGAAGAGAAGAAGAAAGAGAAGGACTCTGAGCATTCTATTAAGGCTTCAATCGCCACAAGGGAACATATAGCCTTGTATGCAAAGAAGTACACCCCTGGGGAGAATGGAGTGTGGATCCTCGATGGGGGCGCATCGGACCACATGACCAGTAAGAAAAATTTGTTTACCACTTTGGAAGAGTACTCTGGAGAGGTAGAAGTAGGAGACGGCAGACCCCTGAAAATAATGGGTAAGGGGACCGTGACTCTACGCCTGTCAGAGGAATGTGGAGGCAGAGATATTAGCTTTTCTGATGTTTTGTATGTCCCTGAGCTGCAAGATAATTTGATATCTCAGGGACAGCTTGAGGAAAAAGGGCTGGAATTTATATCAAAACAAGGGAAAACTCAAGTTCTTAGAGAAGGGAAACCAGTTTTCTTGGCCCATCGTATAGGGAGATTATACTTTATTTCAACCATGGAGGGAGTTTCAATTATGACTCTACGTGAAGAGTACAACCAGAATGAGAAGAAAGCATCCCGAGTCTCACAACAAGTGTGGCATCGCAGGCTGGGCCACCCATGTAGTGAAATCATGGGCAGGATGAAGGTGCTTTCCAGCCTGATGTCAAAGGGAGAAAATGGAAATGAAATTGATGGAAATTTTTGTGACCCTTGTGTGCAAGGAAAGATGAAGAGATCTAAATTCCCCAAGAAGGACCATCATGAGGAGCTGGGCATTCTCGACCGAGTACATTCGGACATCATGGGACCAATTCGGCCAGAATCTCTAGGGAGGAGGAGGTTCATCATAACTTTTGTCGATGAGGGATCGAAGTATGTGTCTGCATCGCCGATGGCACGGAAAAGCGAAGCACTTGACAACTTCAAGAAGTACAAGGAGAGGTGTGAAGTTCTGCACAGCAGGAGGGTGAGGGAACTCCAAACGGACCGGGGGACTGAGTACCTGGCCGGGGATTTCCAATCATTCCTCGAGAAGAGTGGGATCGTGCACCGAACATCTGTAGAATTCACTCCCCAACAAAATGGTATTGCAGAGAGAATGAACTTAACTTTGGCTGATATTGTAAGGTGTCTCTTGTTTCAAGCCAGCATGCCACTGTACTTCTGGGCGGAGGCACTGCAGACGGCGGTCTATCTTCGAAATCTACGCCCATCGAAGTCGCTCAACTATGACTCTCCCATGGAAAGGTGGACCGGAAGGAAGTTAACGAAGCAAGACGTGGAACATCTCCGGGTCTTCGGCTGTCTCGCTTGGGCTTGGACGCCCGAACCGAGGAGGGATGGCAAGTTCTCTCCCAGGGCGCAGGAGTGCGTTTTCTTAGGATACGGGGAAGGAATGAAGGGATACCGTCTCTGGAGCATCCAGGAGAGGCGGGTGTTCCACAGCCGGGACGTGGTGTTCAGGGAGGGCCGATTCCCTTTCAAGCACAAGGAAAGCCTGAGGTGGGAGCAGCCTGCCCCCAGGGAGGTGTTTTGCCCAATTGCTGATGCCCTGGGTGAGGAGGACGATGGCGGCGAGATCCCTGTTGTGGATGAAGCTGCACTGCTGCCAAACGGCCGTGATGGCTATGGAGGGGGCCATCCTCCAGGAGTGGGGGTACGACGCTCGGAGCGCCAGAGGAGGCCCTTGCAACCATGCAAGCTGCCCTGCTGCCTGTCGCACGTCAGGGTGGACGACACCGTGGGCGGAGATGTCTGGCACCCTGCCGGGCCTCCGAAGACCGTGGAGGAGGCCATGAGACGACCTGACCGTAAGCAGTGGATGGAAGCAATTCAGAGGGAGATGGCAAACCATCAACGGAATGGTACTTGGACTATGGTGGAAAGGCCAAAGGGAGTCAATGTGGTAGGCTGCAAATGGGTTTTTCCCCCACCGAAAGTGAGTTCCTCTGGTGATCTTGTGTACAAAGCTAGATTGGTGGCACAGGGTTTTAGCCAAAGGTACGGTTTTGATTATTGGGAAACGTACAGCCCCGTGCTATCTAAGGGTAGTCTTAGAGTTTTGTTGGCCTTAGCTATTAGCAAGGGATGGGAAATTGAGCACGTTGACTGTGTTGCAGCTTACTTGAATGGAGCTCTGGATGAGACTATTTACATGGAGCAGCCCAAACTCTGGTACGAGGGAGATGAGGGAATGGTTTGTCTCCTTCAAAAGAGCCTGTATGGTCTAAAGCAGTCAGGCATGGTTTGGAATGACATGTTAATTAAAATCTTGTGTAAAATGTGTTTCAAGCAATGTATTTCAGATCCATGTGTTTTTGTACACCAGGAGGGTTACGTGGGAACGTATGTGGATGATATCATTGCTTGTGGTACGAAATCATTTCTATCTATCTTAAAACAGGGCCTAAGTGAGATTGTGGAGATCAGGGACCTGGGACCAATAACAAACTTTGTAGGACTCAATTTTTCTCGACCCACTGAAAATATCCTTGAAATGGACCAACAAAACTATATTAAGGAAGTACTGGAAATGTTTAATATGGCTAATTGTATTAGTGTACTTACTCCAGGTGTTTTAGGTGCCAAGATGGATGAAAAAGGGAAACCTTTTAACCAGGAGAGGTATCGGTCTGCAATCGGGTGTTTGTTGTATTTATCAACTTGCTCGAGACCTGATATTTCCTTCATAGTTGGGTATTTGAGTAAATATTGCCAGGAGCCTACTGATGTGCAGTGGGAAGGGGTAAAGCGTGTGCTGAGGTACCTAAAGGGGACTGCAAGCTACAAAATGGTATTCCAGAGTGACCCCTCTTTTGCATTTAAAGTGTACAGTGATGCCGACTGGGCAAATGATAAATCAGACTCATTGTCTGTAGGTGGTCATGTAGTTCTAATGGCTGGTGTTGCAGTAGTTTGGCGGAGTAAAAAGCAATCTACCACTGCAAGCAGTACTATGTTGGCTGAGTATTACTCAATGTTTGAAGCGTGTAAGGACATAGTGTGGCTAAGAGACTTAATGAGCGAGCTAGGTCATCCTGTAAAAGGAGCTGTGCAGCTGTATGCTGATAACCAGGGGGCCAACGGTTTGGCTGAATCAATAAGATTAACAGACAAAAATAAGCACTGTAGGCTGAGGTATCATTTTGTAAGAGAGTGTATTCAAAATGGTGAAATTAGAGTTAACCATGTCCCGTCATCTGACAATGTAGCTGACATCTTAACAAAAATATTGCCTCAACCTAAAACAAAATTGTTTGTCCAAGCTATGGGGCTAGTAGAGTAGAAGTCTTGTTTTTTTTGCTTGTTAATGTCAAGCCTGTGAGTAATTTGAAGACTAAGTTTTTTTGTCTCTGTTTATCAATTATCAAAGTGTGGTAGCCTTAAAGTATGTTGTTTTTTTGTTTAGGGCATCGACATAACTATTTTTATGCCTGAAATTGCACCAAAATATTTTGCCAAGTATACTTTGTTGTTACTTTGTGCTGATAGTTTTGAGCTATGTCTATGCTCTCACTTCTTATTTGTATCGAGTTTTTTTTGTTTATTTGTTCTTGCTGTTCGAATTTTGAGGAGAGGTGTCATATTATACTAAGCTTGATAAGCAAAATTCTACCAGCGAACTATTTTCTCTCTTTTGTATTCTTGCGCCATGCCTCTATGCGAGTGTATGTTGTTTTAACCCTCCTGTACTGTGCTGCCCTCTTCTGTCGCCTGTAAAAAAAAGGGAGGAAATAAACGAACGTTTTTTCGTTCTGTCGGAAAACCTGAATGGAGTGTTTGCTTCTCTCGCCGTTCCACTAAAATAACTAAAGTGATTTTGTTTGGAGACTCCTTTTAGGAATATAAATTACATCAAGGGGCTTATCTCCTCTCCATTAGCAGAGATCATAAATACATCCTTTGCTGAAGGTAAGTTCCCTGAATATCATAAAACAGCTTGTGTGCATCCCATTCATATAAAAGGCCCATTATCTAACTCGAGCAACTATCTTCCAATCTCTATCCTCCCGAGTTTTTCAAAGGTCTTCGAAAAGTTGTTTTACAACCGCCTTACTTATTTTGTAGAGTCACACTGTCTTATCCATGAATCTCAGCTTGGGTTTTGCAATAATAGGTCCACAAAATCTGCTTCTTTCCAACTACTGAACAATATCTATGATGCCCTACATTCCAAAAAACAAACCCTGGGTATATTTTATGACTTCAGTAAAGCCTTCGACACCATTAATCACGATCTGCTCTTTAATAAGCTACAAACACTTGGGATAGTTGGCAATCCCCTTCGGTGGATCAGATCTTTCTGTATAAATCAACAAGTGGTCAAATACACTGACCATACCCCTAATGGCCCTATTCCTGTCTTTTCTAAATCCCAGAAAGTTCTTCCGGGTGTACCCCAAGGATCCATATTAGGACCTTTGTTATTTATTATTTTTATAAATGATCTCACAGACTCCATTTCTTGCAGCCAACCTATATTATACGCCAACGACTCAACCTGTTTAATCGCATAAAATGACACATCCTTATTGAGTACTGCAGCTAAAACATCTATTAACCCTTTCAACGCTGAGCCTTATTTGTTAAGTCTTACCCCTGGCTGAATGCATTTTTTTGGTGTTTTTACTGATTCGTTACTTAAGAAACATATATCCTTCATTAATTTAAAAAAATCTTTAAAAAAAATTAATTTAAAGAAAGTTTTAAAAATGACGTGAATTCACGTCATCAGCCGTTCGTTAGAGCCTAGTGAGTGTTATGCACGGTAGTATCCCTTCCCCTGAAATTATTTTTTTGCTTCCAAAATGTTTATTTTTTTCTCTTCACTTTAAGTACGGGAAAATACCTCAAAAATATTCATAATTGCCATACAGAACGAATTCATTATTTCATACCCATACCGGTTAGTTATGTATCAATCTAAATTTTTTACTGTACTACTTTTCGTTGCAATTTTCTGAGCAAACTTTTCTGCCGGCCAGATGGACGTTATGCCGATGTGCTTAATCTACGTATTGTACGCTTTCAAGGAGATAGTTATAGTAATAGAATATATTTATGAAAAACCCTTATAACACAACCTTTCACTACATTTTTCAATGTTTATGGGAAGTTCACGATGCCAATCATGAAATTTTATTGAACAAAATTTCATTTACTAATTTTAATTTCGAGTATTTATTAAAAATTACATAAAATATAAATAATACTTTACAAATAAACATAATATTTGCAGCCACTACATACGTAAACTAAAGATACAAAATTATTATAAAAAATTACCAATTTTTTATAACAATTTATGTATTTGACAAGTAACGTACAATAACTTAACTACCTTCTCTCTCTATCTTTGCATTTTATTTGCATATTCATATTTTTATACCTTTATATTTTCATGAAATTTAACGTCGCACGGATACATTTGGAGGGGACGGTGTCCCACGCAAACAGGGCAAAAGAAATTGTCTTTACGTATCCCCATCTTCTGGCATTCTCGGAACCATTTTTGCACTGTTCGCTTCCTCTTTGCTTGGTCATCTGTTGGGAGGGATTGAAGGAAATCCCTTTGCCTCTGGAAGGGACTGAAGGGTAAGGGCGAATAATTAAGAATTAAAAGAAGAGATTTAATAACCGAAAGCCGAAAGTCGTATAGAGGATCTTGGGTGGGATTTCTTGTAAAGGTAGTAGCTGTTCAGAAGAAGAAGGTGGAAGATGTGGATGCCCAACTTTATATACTATTTGAGCGTTTTTCACTCCATCGGATAGTATGACATCATCAGATCAGTGTGATCGATGCCACCCATTGCCTCATTGTATCTGACAATTACCTCAAGTTTCGGTGGAGGTTTCACTCCCCTTCGGTTGGGGACATCAACCATTTCACCACCATACTGCGAACTGATCATCAGTACCTCCCTCCTGTCTTTCGCTTCCATGACGCAGACACCATCTTCAATGCAGGCATTCACAACTTCCCCCTTCTTTAATTTTTTTGAAACAATGTGGCGAGGATTACCCTTCCGGTTAGTTCTCAGAGTCGCGGTACAATTGGTATTCCACTCTAGTAGTTGGTGGGCCAAATTTACGCTATTGTATTACCTAATTTTCCATAAACAATGAATGCCTGACATCAAGCTGACCCTCCATTATTTTACCTACAACAGAGTCAAGGTGGCCTCGCCCTCCTACATCAGCGTCACTAAACCCAGTGTACATTATAAATCTGAGAACTAAACCAGAGGGTTCTGTATGTGTGTATATTTTTATACCGTATTTATGTTTTTCCCCTTCAAAAACATTCGAAAAAATATTGGTTCCCTCCAGAGAAGCATGGACATATCAAAGCAGAGTTTCTGCATTGGGGTCACAGCATTGGTCATTGAGTCATGGAAGAGGTCAATTATATCGGGGCTTATTTTATGGAGTCGATTAGTTGGCTGAGGCTGACCGGGTGCCAGGTTTTTTGCAAAGTGTAAACATTCCCTAATACAAATGAAAATGCAAAATACCCTAGAACCTGTCACGGCTCATGCAGTTCCACTAGTAGGGAAAGTTAAATAGAAGGTCCGGGCTCCAAAAATCAGCTATCCTGCTCAAAGAAATGGTTCCCGTATGAAACAGGATACCAAGGCAATCAGTCAGTAAAAGGCCGAAAAAGTGTTGGGGTTCGTCTCCTTGGGGTGGGGCAGTCATGCCAAGGGTCTTTGTGAATGGGATTGGGTCTTTTGTCGGTCTGTCGGAAGTCCAAGAGTACGTGGTCTCTCTCAGTCTGGAAGTGGTGGTATGCAAAGAAAGGCCGGGGAGGCCAGACTCAGGGAATAAAGGTAAATTACCCTGCGAGGGATCCCCTTCCTCTTCTAACTCATCCTCGACGCTCTCTCCCCACTCCGTCTCCCCGAGAAATGACTCCCTTCTTCGTCATAACTCCCGCTGCCGTCGTCTTCCTCCTCAAGAAGCTTCTACAGTTCCACTACATGAGTTATGACTTAGGAACCCTCAAGCCTCGGAGACCTTTGAGGTGTGTTCATCGGAACTCCTAGAGGCTCTAAAAGAAACAACGGCTGGGATCTACCTAATGATGTTGAGGGTTGAGGGCTCTAAAAGAATGTGAAATACCTATCACCCTAAGTAATCGTTTCAGGCTTAACTTTGTGGAAGTTGGTAACATCCATGATTAAAACCAAGTTGTTCTATCATGGACCTATCACCCTGCTGGTTACCATTCTCCAACCTCCATAACAACCCTCCCTCAACGGCTGCATGTATGACAGGTACTTCAACACGTAGATCGACAGTTATTTATCTCACATTTCCCAACCATGCAAGTCGCGGAAACCAAATGTATAATTCGTTGGAGAAATTTTTATATGGCCACAAAGTAAGCGAATTACATTTTTTGAGAGGTTAGAACAAAAATATTAAAACGTTCGTTGAGATAGTGCGGCAGTTTTTTAAAAATGCCTTCACATGCCCTGAAACATTTCATTGGAAGCCCTTTATTACAAACAACGGCATACCTTAACAAGTCAGCAACAATCACTAATATTAGTAATACTGACGAATTTACTAAGTATACTGAACTATGTTATATGCATTTTTTATGTTCACTGACCGAAGGATTAGCTGCACAAAAATTCAAGAGAGGAAAACTAGACGTAAAAAAAATACCAATGTGATTACTCACCAAAACAGGAAAGTAACTTGACTTGGAAAAGATTGACAATGCTGCAATTATTGACAGACTGGAAAAATTATAAAGTGTTATGTTTTTCATAAACACATCTTAGAAACAAATACAAAAACAAAAATCACTTTATAATCCACTGGTTCATTTACCAAAACTGACGAGAGAAGAAGGAATCTGATAAAGTTGAAAATATCAGGGGTCAGGTTGCATACCAATACAGGATTTTCGGCTGTTATATTTTCACATGTATGAAGTAATGATTGGAATAAAAAAAACGTGTACGATTTTAACGGCTCATAAGATTCGCATTTAAAGAAAGACAAATGAAACCTAATTCCATAACTCATATCCACAGTGATCACAAAAATAACTGAAATATTACGAAAAAATTATAAAAAAACTTACGTTTATCTCGATTAAATAATAAAAATGTCTTCATATAAGTCTGAATACTACGGATTTTCAGTGACTTACCTAGACAAAAAAGATATTAACACATTTTATGCTATAAATAAAAGTGAAATGGCGTTTAATTACAAAATTCAACGAAATACCATGCGAGAAAGTGGCATTTACGCATCTCCAATAGGAAACAACGACACTCGCAAGAAACACTGGAGTAAGAAAAACTGACCTTCCCCAAGTGATGGGTGGACTCTCGCTGATGACTGAGAGCCCGCTCAAGCTCTTAGGAACGACTGAGAAGCAGTGGTACCGCTATATAAGGAGCTGAGCGCTGGGCGTGAATTCACGTCATGGCGCCAGCGGCTAGGGTAGTCGGGACGTGAATTCACGTCATGCCGCACGGAAAGGGTTAATAGTATTTCCCAGTGGTGCCTCACAAATAAGCTACGCCTAAACATTCAGAAAACAGTATATCTGCAATTTCACTTAAAAAGGGCTCCTCCAAGCACGAGCCTTCTACTAAAGATTAATGATAGCCATATTGTGAGGTAATCAAATATGTACTAGATTTCTAGGTCTTTCCGTTAGTGAAGACCTGAGCTGGCACACTCATATAAAGAGAATCGCAAGTAACCTAGCAATAGGGATCTTCATGATTAGAAGACTGGCTCCCATTATTTCTCTTAATATCTTGATGTTGCTATTCCATGCAAAAATTCAATCCTTCCTGACTTACGGAATAATATTCTGGGGTCATGATAGCTTTAGTAAAACTGTCTTCTCCCTTCAAAAGCAAGCTTTGAAGGCAATGCTACAGCTACCATTTCGCACCCCCGGTCGCCCCCTTTTTCAGAAGCACAACATCTTAACCCTACCTTCACTATATATCCTACATTGTGCTATTTTTGTCAAACAAAATCCACATCTCTTTCCTGATAATCGTAGTTTCCACTCATACCATACTCACAGTACACATGATATCCATTTTTATAGCCATCATCTCTCACTGTCCCTAAAAGGACCTCACCATGCAGCATCTATAATTTTTAATAATTTACCTTTAAACATAAAGGCAATATGCTCTATGCCTAAGTTTGAATTAGAACTTAAAAAGTATGTACCTACCTCTTAAGCAGAGCATTTTGCAGTGTCTGTGATTTCTTTAACAATCAATGCACCTGCTGTGTGGAGGCCTAGGTGATTAAATTTCCTTCTCACCTCAGTTTATTTATATTGTGTTTCTTTGTTTTTTAATTATATTTGTACTTGATTGTTGTCTGCATATTCAAATTGACGATTACTATGTTACTGAATGTAACCAGCAGTAATAAAAATATTATCTTTTCTATCTATCTGTTATCATATCTACATTTATGACTAATCCTTTTTGTGAAAAGAATATTATCACGGTTATTTCACTCTTGAATAATGCGAAATTTGCAAAGAATATCGTCACAGCGTAGCAGTATGCCATTTTGTTGCTCTTTAGAAGATAATTCCGATTCCATTCTTAAATTCTGGCACCTCATTGTTGAGTGGAATTATTCCGATCTGAACAGAATTGAAAAGTCCGTGTGGATCGGAATTGAGGCTTTCACAATCGCATTTCGTAATTCCGCACAGAATCAATCCAAAATGGCAGAAATTCCACTATGGAATATGCGAATGGAAAGTTACACAATCTGCCCCCTGGGGTTTTACTGCATTTGGGGTGGTTGGCCGAACATCCAGACGTTTACCATTAGCCAGCAAAAGCTGCTACCTGGTATGCCACGGGGAGGCTGGTGGTCTGGCTTTCGTACCCTAGCTATTATTATTATTCGGTGGTCTACCAGTTAAGGTAGGTTTAAATGGAAGTAAGTAAAAATCCTCTGGATTTTTACATTTGTCTACCAATATTTCTTTTTTCATCCCAGCATACTTCCTACCCTTCTTTATATCATCCATAAAACCTATTCTCTTTATTCCTCTTACCTGTTTACCCCAAATCCTTCCCTCAATTACATTCTTAAGTAACCCTGCACTCCTCATTAACCCCTCCAACAACCTACCTTGCCTCTTCCTAATCTCAACCAGAATTTTACTCTCTCCACCCACAACACCAAGCACTTCCTCATTTGTCTTCCTTTCTGCACCTTCTCCATCCTCCTCCACACCCACATCTCGAACGCCTTCAGCCTATTCTCGTCCTCCTTTCTTAGAGTCCACGTTTTTGTCCCATACTACACGACACTCCATTTCAAGCTCTTCATCATCCTCTTCTTCATATCCTTACCCAAGGTCCTTGTCATCAGCTCCCTTCTATTACTGAAAGCTTCCTTTGATTGTAATATTCTCCTTCTAATTTCTTTGCTAATACACCCATTTCCTTCTAACGTACTACCCAAGTAATTAAATTTATCTACGTGCTCCAGTCTGTGTCCCCCTACTCTTATAATCAGTCTCGCTTTCTTTGTCCTAGAGAATCTAATTACCCTATTTATTGGTGTATAACACGCACTTCTTTTCCGAAAATTTAGGCCTGAAATTTATCCTTCGTGTTGTATGTGTATATTACATTTTTCTTGCTCTCTCGGACGATTCTGGTATGCCCCTACGATACCGATAAGGCATTTGCCTGTGTTCAGGTTTCTCAGGGTCCATACCACCAGAATTTGACCGAAATATTCATGCCCTGGGCATGCGAAAAACTGACCCAGGCAGGACTCGAACCCGCGACCCTCGGATTAGCAGGTGAGTACTTTACTCCACCGGAACCTGGCAAAAATTCATATTTTTCATTTGAACTTATTTAAGTAAAAAGGGTCGTAGGGTAACCTCTCCGGTAATGGAAACACAGCCAGTAATCGACACAGGTGGACAAAAATGCTCACAAAATAAAATTTTCCTCTGCTTTTGGTTTGAATTTTGTGCCAAAACATGCTACAGTTCATGCTGTGGGTAAAATGGTAGAATCTGATTAAGTTGAGTGGCCACACATGTGACACAAAATATTAAACATGGCCAGTACCGCATAAAGGGCATGCTTGCTGTCTTGGGTGTTTAGATAAGTAGTTATTTTAATCTTATCTCATCCATTCAATTTTTTGTTTATTTTCATTTAAAAAATAGCCTCCACATAAAATATGATTTCAATTTCCATATTTTTGTTTCATCTTTCCAAAACAATGAATTTTAAGCACTTTATGGGGGGTGTCCACTATTGGCATCTTAGTTTAACCTGAATTCCAGAGATGGACACTGGCGTGTCCATCTCTGGAAGACCAATTACACCATAGTAGTGGACACCCTTGGAAAACTTTTTCATTTGGTAAATACCGTTTTTAATTTAGTTTGAATTCAGAACGAAAATGAACAAACATCATTCTAAAAGGGTTTTCTTCCGCTACACGGAGCATAACATGAACAGAGCTATAGAAGCAGTGAGAAGATGTCAAATCAAGATGTCATGTCAAAGAAAGAGGCTAGCAACAAATTTGAAATTCCCAGGTAGGTATTTTTTTGAAAATAAGCATACAAATATTGATTCCTTACATTTCAAGTAATATGTTAGGACTGCATACTAAATGAGGTGATTTTTTCTCTGGTCCACTTTAATAAGAAAAATATCTGGAAAAAGCCAAAAGAAGAGAAAAATGGGACCAGAGCCTGTTCTGGGTACAGAGATATAGATACGGATAAAACAATGGATCATGGATCTAGCCAAACAAGGGTTTCCTTAAACAAGACATTGTGTTCTTAACTGTGAAAAAGTTTCTGGACGACAAGGAGAAAGAACTTCCTCAACCTTCTCCTAAACAATTGTTCAAGGACAACATTCCTGGTGATAAGTGGTGGAAGTTGTTCATGTCTCGGCACAATGAAATAAAAGAAAAACTGCTGAAGCCCTAACACACTCATGAGTTGAGGTCACAGAGGCAGGAATAAGAAGTTGGTTCAAAGACCTTGAATCTTACTTAAAAGAAGAAGGCCAACTTCATGAATTAGAGGACCCCAGTCGTGTTTTTAAAGCGGATGAGTCGGGGTCCAAAGAATGGGAAAGTTATTGGGCCTAAAGGAAAAGGTGATTTCTACAGTGTGGTGCAAAACATCAGCAAGGAACAGTTAATACTAATTGCTGCTTTTTCAGCTGCTGGATGGATTGTACCACCAATTGCGCGTTACACCTAGAGAGATGGGAATTAAGTTACTGTAATTTTCATACGAGGTAAATTACCACCACGTGGTAAACTAACGGTAATTTTCAAAACTTACCGTAATTTTCCAATATTTTTTAGTTTTAAGCATTTAACAGCAAATGTATGGTTAAACAGGAAAGCCAATTGCAATAGGAAGAAGGGAATAGCGATGTTTAAACCATACCTAATACAACATTAATCTATTAGAAATTTTTAAAATTGTAAAAAGATCTAGGGCAGCAACACGCAATCTGGCTTTCTTTTGTCAAAGTATGAGAAATTTTCAAGAGGAATATTTTAATGCATTACTCTATGATGTTATAATTTAAGTAAAATATTCCAAAAATGAGTTTTACATGCCTCAATTTATTATTAAACACGTAGACAATGTGAACTTGGCTTAAAAGAACATGTTGGGAATTTATCTGTATGAAAAATTATCTCAAACATAAGTGAATTATCTAAAAAATTATGGTAATTTTCAAGGGTCACGGTAAATTACAAAAAATACCACGCTAATTTACGCAAATTACCGAGGTAATTTTCAAAGTGGCCCATCTCTAGTTGTACCCATATGTGCGGATCCCCAGTGCCATTGCTCAAAATCATCCTCCAGCTTGGAGAATTGGTGATGATTAAAGAGAGTGATGAAGATGAAACTTCATCAGTACATGATGAATCTGATACTTCTAAGTTTTGGATTGGTGAGGAAGAAGGTGAAGTGGCATCTTCCAACCCAATCAATGGAGTGGTTGAAAAAGGCAATTTCATTGTTGCCAAATTTGTGTACAATGAAAAAACAAAAAGAGAGACCAATAAAGTCTTCATTGGAGAGATGATGGATGTAAAAGCAGGTCTAGTGACAGCAAAATGTTTGAGAAAGTCCACCAAGGTTGACATTGATTATATTTTTCCAAAAGTTGAAGATGTTCAATGCATAAACATTGGTCAAATTTTACAAATTGTACCACGGTATCAGATCGTTAGAGGGTGACACTATTTCCGATGAATTCAGTGTCAATAAAATGTAACTTTTAAGTAACCTTTTTGTGTTTAAAATCAGAGGAATTAAGTGTTAATGATGTTTCTTTTTTCTTCTGTTTAATACAAGTGGAATTATGTATTAATACAGCCACTTTTTCTTTTGCTAATCTGTGAATAACTTTCCAAAAACAAGAGTTCCGTAGACCGTACATCTCATGAAATAACACGGTGAAAATTTCTAAGTACTGATTCTTTGATTTACGCTCTGATGATGCCAATATCCTGAATAAGACACTTTCAAACAAAACACTTTCAAACAAAACCCTAGAAGGGCTAATTGACCTGAGTCGTGAAGCCGTTCAATCTATGGCTGAATGGACCTACAGTAATGGATTCCTAATCAATGAGACCAAATCAAATTTTCTACTATTTCATTCAGCATATACTAAACACGACCAGTTACCTCTCCTCTATATTAACAACTCCACTATCAGACATCCTGACTACATCTCTTTCTTAGGCTTAAAATTAAATGAAACTCTTGATTGGAGGGATTATATTAACTTTATCTCGCACAAATTGTCTCGTGGTATATACATTCTCAGATCCTTGAGAAACACCGTCTCATTTAATACATTAAAAATGGTGTATTTTAGTTATATATATACTCATTTGTGCAACAATGTTATCTTCTGGGGTCATTCCACCCTCTCTAAACGGATTTTTGCCTTACAAAAAAGTGCCCTGAGAGTTATTTTCAATTTAAAACCTAGAGTTAGTTGCAAGCCTGTCTTTGCTGAAAATGGCTTTCTGACTCTTCCATGTATTTATGTATTGTATTGTGCCTTATTTGTAAAAACACACTCTGAATGTTTTGTAAAGAACGATAATGTGCATTCCTATGGAACAAGAAGAAATTGTGATATGCATATATTTCCCAATAATAGTGCTCAGCATAAGAAAAGTCCCACATACAGGCTCTCAACAGTCTACAATAATCTTCCTATCAAAATAAAGAAAATTGATAATGTTATAAAATTTAAGAAAGAATTATGTACATTTCTGGTAAAGAAGAGATATTATTCCTTGACTGAGTTTGAAGCACATGTAAAATATGTTTAAATTACATGTATTTATGACGTGTTCTATGATTTGTAGAAATCCCACAGAACAAATAAAAATTATTATTATTATTATTATTATAAGGACATTTTAAATTTATATTAATTTTTATCTTTGAATACTCATCAAAACCATTTCAGAGTGCGAAATACAATGACGAAATTATATAAATATATATTTATTTTACCATTGATACGATTTTTGTTGCTAGAGAGCTTAATATTAACGATAGAATTTCGTTTAAAAGCTGTAAAGTCATAGTAAAAAAAGAATAATTCATTTCCGATTAAATAAATATCGAGGCTGTAGCAACAATGTTTTAGCAAAACCATCGCATAAAAAATAGTTGACCGCGAACGCATGCCGTAATGGGCACCCCAAGTGGAAAAGGGCGGAGATTATCTCAGCTTGGCGGCTGAGAAAAAGGTTCAACACCCCTCTGGCCCCCGACCCAAGTTAGGGAAATAGGTACCTGTGAAGATCCTAGCGTAGTGAAAGCTCCGTACTGGCAAAGCAAAGAAATTTTCCCCGTCCCCGTCACGAGGTGCCCATTACTGGGTGAGTGACCCGATTCATTTTTAATTCAGTTTAAAATGTCTTTTTTTAAGGTATTTTATTTAGAAAATCCCTGGTCTACTGAAAATAACTTTTTATGATAATTTTCAAAATCAACACTCAAATGTGTGCTAATCTTCACATGTGAAACATCGCCTTTTTTCCTGATTATGTACATTAGATAATTTTAACGATTTAATACCTAATAATTACTGCCAATTGCGGAAAAAACAGGTGTAGAGAAGCTAATATTTGACTAACTACCAATTACGTATTAACACCAGACCAGATGAGTGGCACAAATATGCTACCATTTGAAATCAATCTTTGTCATAAAAAAGAACTTGAAAAAATTTTTCCCTTTATTAATGACCTTTTGCTTACCAAATCGTAATAATAGACAAGCTTTTGTAGCTGTTGACTACTGCTCTGCAGAGTGCGTTGCATCCTGATGTTGCAAAAGTTAACAGTTGTGTAATCAGATGGTTGCCTATCTACAGTAAACCCCCATTAGTTCGAACCCCCTTATTTCGAAATATTGATTAATTCTAAGTTGTGAACAGTCCCCCGCAAACAGAATAGGAAATTGCATACTTCTGGTATGGATAATTCTAAATACGCTTAATATGTAACTCAAATTCAAATTTTGTCCCGTGACGCCCCAACGTATCGTTTATTTTGAAACGATTCACCAGGGCAGCGCACTTTGATGGTTAGTTAATGCTTATTTCAAAGTCATTGTGATTTTGGTATCGCTTACTTAAGCATAAGTTAATTTTAAGAGTTGCCAAGCTATTTTGAACATTTGCTTATGGTGCGCCGCTCGCCAGCAGCTGTTTATCCCCAATCAAATATCCCTCAAGTACATATATACACATACGGCCGCTCCGTCCTTAGTTTTTTTTGGGGCTTTAGTGCCATGACTAATGCCTTCCCTTCTCTTCCTTCCGAGTCTCCCCTCCTCGAGTGATGACTGTAGGATCGCCAGGCATGGTGGAGTAAAACTTTCTGGCTGGTATGATATCCTTTACCCATTTTTCCTGCGGGAGCACTTTCATCGTTTGGTAGCCGCTCCTCCCATCTTGCTTTGCGTGCTTCCCCAGATTCTTTTGTTGGCCCCGAATCACTGACGAGTCATGGTTCTCAGCTTTGTTTCCCATCTACTCTTGCCCCATCTCCCCAAACTTGAATGTCAATCACAAAGTAAGGAAGGCAGAAGATATAGGGACTACTTCTGGGTGGTGTCGATTTTTTTCTTGGGTTTCCTCGAGCTTCTTTCAGAGCACTAAGGGATTATGGGTTCATCGCCGACCTTGACATGATACTCCATCCCTACCCTTCTCTCCCCTCTCCCAGGCCCCTCCCCTATTGGAAGCCACCTGAGAAGGGCATGGGGAAGTGATGAGTGAAATTTGATACTTTTGGTTTGCGGTCATAACAGATAAGGGACTTCCGGTGGGCTAGGATGATGATGCAGCAGTTTTTCATCATAGAAAAGTCTTTGAGGAAATGGGCTGAAAGCAGGCCAGTAAATTTAAAGGTCAACGGCAAAAATTTTGGTGACCTGGATAATACACCTGGCGTCACTTGACATGCCCGAAATAATTTGTTTTGCCATTATTTTCCGTGTGATCGCGTCTGATAGCATACTTCTCCAACTTTAACTTGAATCTGATTAACGTGAAGAATTTATTCCACTAACTCATAACATTCATTTTCGTGCATATTCTTTGCCTTTTTATCAAAAAAAATATAGCAGTATGGTGATTATCTTGGAAAATACGGGATCTTTTACGTTAATTTTGGGAAAGTACGTTTTGTTTGAACCCGGATAATTCGCAGTCCAATTTTTTTGTCCCTTGAATTTTGAATTAACGAGGTTTTACTGTATACCTCTGGTTTCCATAATTGACAGCAGGAATTAGATATTTAATCACTAAATATATCAAAGGTACTTATCATGAAAAAATCTGTCACATTACTACCATATGCATGGAGTTACCTCAGTAAACTAGTGCTTGCACTTGCTATCTATTTTCAGTTTTTTTTATACTAACCCCAATGGAATCAAGACAAAAGCATTCAGCATATACTGTTGGTTTCAAGTTAAAGGTTGTAGAATATGCCAAGCAACATGGGAACAGGGTTGCTACAAGGCATTTCGAAGAATCACCAACAGAATGCACAATTCGAGAATGGCGAAGAAATTAAGAAAAAATGAAGACAATAAGAAATACAAAATGCAATTTTCATAGTGGTACAGTAGAAAATCGAAAATACGAAACTCGAAATTATGAAATTTTTATTTTACGAAGAAAAATCTTCGGTGCCGACCGATAGGGTATCTGAGTGTATGTAAAAGTACGCGATATTACGAAATAACGAAGTTTTAAAATTACGAACCTCGGATCTTGGTCCCGACGTGAAAAAGTTACTTGTTTACACAAATAGTGATGGATCACAATAACGTTTTTCGGCGCTCTTTTTCAGAGTTAAACATTTAATTAATGATCGTCGCCGAATGCACTGAATGTATTACCTGAACGATATCTCACTTTTCAATGCTACAATAGTAAAGGTGTGGTTTCGCTGGGGTGTCTGCGTCCAGCAATCGGAAGTCACTGCCGTACTCATCCAATGAATATAAAATGTGTTCGGTTTCACTGATTTGTCTCGGCCGTCGAATTCGATGGCTGATGCCTGACGTCTACATCTCGACTGCTTCGAGAACATTCGAGACGCGGACGCCTAGTCGAGCAGTCCCAATTTTCGGTGATTTTTCTGCTCTCCTCTCTCCGCATTTTATATTAAGTACGCGTCCTTTCCAGCTCTTTTTTTATAGCGACTTGAAACATTGGTTATCCTCTTCTTCGTCTTCCAACAAAACTAAATCGTCACCATACATTTCAGCTTAAAATCAACTCATTCTCAGGAAACACAAAGCGATAACAATTTCGTAATTAAACAAAATCCACATTCTCCCACATCGCCCAGCTGCGGAAACGGGAAGTAGTTGCCTGAATGAAACTACCCGGCCGCGTCGTCCAGCCGCGATGTCCAGACGCGGTGGCTGGACGTGGCCGCTTGGCGCCCCAGTGAAACCTGACCTTATTAGGACGACTTTGAATCATAAGCATCGTAGCACATAAAATATATATTTTATGTGCTACGATTATACGATTATATTTTATGTGCCATATGGAACCAATCGGACTAAAAATGCGTTCGGCTTTGTTACCATGAGTCAACAGAGTTGCCAACGAATAAAAAATTGTAAATTAGTCGTGTACGGATATACTCGCTTGCGAGAGACTAATTGCTACTACCAGCATTTTCCTCTCATGATCCCTCGCATTTTTTTCTTACCGGTTTTCCCTAGCATTAATCCATGATGAATATTCCTGATACAGCATTTGTTTGCTGCTCAAGTGTGCTAAAAAACTATGACATGTATCGGAGATAGTGCTATATTGTTCGAGCGGTAGATTCAGTCGTGAATATAACCCAAGGAAGCTTTTTTTCACACTATTTCAGACTGATTACACTCAACCTTTCTCCACGGCATAATTATTCCGGCTGGCAATAGCTATCATCGATAGAATCAGGTTTAATTTCCCGCCCTAATTGAGCGTTTTGATGTAGACTTCGAGCAATGTATTGCCCATCCCTTCTTCCGTCGCCAACAGCCAAGAAAACCAGAGAAAATACGAGTTCGCTTGGTACGTACGACCAATTACTTTTACGCAAATTAATTCAAAAATATGACTAGTGCTGGGCGCATGCATATTCAAAGGGAAAAAACGCTCAAGCTCCCATACATATTTGTATCGGAAAATGGTGAAGGTACCTTTCTCCCCTTTCGCTTCAACCCAGTATTCGAAAAAATAACCTAAACGAGAGCTCAGCTGCATTCCTGCAGATTGATTGAGAATTAAATAAGGGGTTTGTAGCTTAATCCTTATTAGAGATATAAACAAGAAGAGGATAGGTGGACCCATCCTATGAGATGCCGAAAGTCACGCTGTCGGAGAGGGAGCATAAAACCTCGTCAGCATCGTAGCCCAATTGGAAGCACTTGCATCTACCCCTCCCCCCCCCGGTAGGACATCGGGGGTGGGAGTTATCTACCAGTGCGGAAGCAGGACACCGGATTAGCCAGGATCTTAGGGTAGGGGCGTTGAGGCATTACTTATCACAAGTTGGCAGTTTATTGGCTGTAACCCCCAGAAATTTAAATCGATAGATCACGATCTTGTAAAGAAACGAACCTGAGGCTTGTAACGAAAATGACCAAGTCCTGTTTTCTCCTTAATAATAATGAAATTTTTCTAACTCGGGATACATTACATCAATTCCAAATTGCTAATGACGTCCACTCCCAGTTCAGTTTGCATTTATCCAAATGAGGGGCCATGGTGGGAGTGACGATGGAGCGAAGCAAAGCGCAAATATAAATAACTTTTTTTTTTAAATGAGTGATTCTCTCCACAGAAGAGCTGAAGTATTTTTTATAATATACATTAATTCGTTTGTCGTATTTCTTCTTCAATTCTTATTCACTGATTCCCTTTTATAAGACTACCCGAATGGACCGGAAATTAAGGAAATGCGAAATAGAAATGCCCGCACATTCCCATATTGTTTCCCCCCACCAGGAAAATTCACCCTGCTTTCCATCTCTTCTCTGTTGCTCCAAAACTGCGGCTTACTCTTCTCCGTCACCTTTCTCACTTCCGGCGAACCTATAAAATGCTTCCCTTCTCTCCCATACTGGTCATATTTCCCCTCAAGTCTCTGTGTCCTCCCCTCCCCGCTCTTCAAGGTTGGCACGAGCCAACACCTTCACACCGAAGCCCCCGTTCCGGCCCTTCAGATCAAGCCCCTTCTAGTACCCCCTCCGTCCCACGCAACTCAACACTAGGTCAGGATTCGATGTCCAACGCTGACTCTGCCGGTCCCCCATGGCCCCTCTAAGTAAAAGCCCACCACTCTCCAAAGGCATGTCCTCCCTCTCCGCGGACGCAGCCGGTTGAGGCAAGGGAGGAGGAAGATAAGAGGTGACTATTCGGCGTAAAGCCGATGATTCATTCGATGTGTATTCCTCGCGCACATCCCTTGGACTTGACTCCCAGGTAGATCAACGTCTCAAGTGATGCACGATACTCCAAGACCATGGGTCGTGTAGCTGTTTTTGTGAGAGGGTGAATGGTGGAGGGTGAGTAACCCCCGCAATGACGGGGAAAGGAGGAACAGACAGCTGATTCTGGCCTGGTGCGTGGCCTAACCTGGAGCTGCAATGCTCGGACGAAATCTCCTTGGTTGATCGAAAGCAGAGGGAAAACAATAAAAAAAAATATCCCAAATTTTATTTCAATATCGAATCTTGAAATGGATCCTGAGATTAAATGAATGAAGAGCAGACGACCTAATCTGAATAGAGCCACAAATGAAGCTTTCGCATAGTAGAGTAGATAGCGAAAATTATTGATTTGTAGTGATAGCATCGTTAGTACCCGATAAAGTGTAAAAGGAGTTATATCGCCTTCGCCATTGAAGTGCATGGCTTGTATGTATAATCTACTTTTGAAAGGAGGTACATATTTAGTTGGACTCCTCTATAAGCTCCATCGTATCGGAAATAACCACGCACAAATAAGATGAATCCAAAGGAGAATAACATTTGTTATTTCGCGAGATTAACGGGCATATCAGTATTTGTACAAAATACATAACATGCATCCATTGCATAGGATCCGCGAGAGAATCTTATTTTCACTGTCTTCAATATCCGGTGCAAATGATCGCACAAGTCGCACACTTTCTTAGTGTATGCATAAATCTATATTATTGATGATTATACATCGCTCACACTAAAGTTATGAGTTCTCCAGTTAGGAAATAATATAGAAAAACGCGCTTAGAAGCTTCATAGGCTTAGTCCACACTGCACGAAAATTGTGCAAAGACACTTCATTGCCTAATCATTCATTGGAAAAAAGAACGACAAGTTAGTTGTCGTGATGTAAATTTCGGCGGGGCTTGGAAGGAGGTTGATTATTCCGATTTTCGGGATTTCCGCTGCGAAAAGCTGGAACGACGCGGTGGAAATCCCAAAAGTAGGAAGAATCAAACTCCGACAAATAAGTTGTGTTCAACTGACAATGAGTGCACCCTGTGGGCATGAATACACATTTAAATATACTTTCATGAATTATAACTTCGTAAATCATGCAAGTAAGTCGCGAGAGTACATCTTAATTTAAGGAAACAAAAAAAGAGCTTCAGCGTGATGTTTTTAAAGGTACTCGTTCATACGAAATTTGATATTACGAAGTGCTGATTTTTCCGGTCCTGTCGACTTCGTAATTTCGAGTTTCTACTGTATTGCTAAATGGCCAAAATTGGAAGAAAAGCTAAAGGAATTTGTACTTGATCATAGAAAATCGGGCATTGCTGTATCAACAAAAATTATAATTTTTCAAACAGTGAAAATCAGCAAAGAGTTATGACTACAGGTTTTCAAGGGTACAACATCATGGTGGCAAAGATTTACGAAGAGGAATGAGTTATAAATGTGAGAAAGAACCTGTATTGCCCAGTGTATACCAGATGATTATGAATTATAGATAATAAATTTTCATAGATTTATTATTAAAGAAAGGAAAAGCAAGAATTTTGAGATGGGTTAAATCGGCAACATGGATGAAGTACTCCTCACTTTCGATGTTCCTTCAAATAAAACTGTGGAATCGAATGCCTCATCTACACTACAAGTGCACTTAATTTGAGTGTAATTAAGTGCAGCATTTAAATGCAGGGAAGCGCCTACACACAGATACTATATCTACCACAGTGCTACCTAGTGATGATGAAAAGAAATTTGCATCGTTCCAAAATTACGTGCCTGAGAAGTAACATATAAGATATTTTCTAGACTCTTGGAACCCTATAATCTTTGAAGATGCGCTGAGAAGCGAGGATTCAGTCGAGTGGAAGAAAGCCATGGATCGTGAAATTGCTTCATTGAAAGAGAATCAAACCTGGATTTTGACAGAGCTTCCACCAGGTGCAAAGGCAATTCCATGTAAATGGGTCTTTCGACTCAAGAAAAATCCAGACGGCAGCATTGCCAAGTACAAGGGGAGATTGGTTGTTAAGGGGTTCAGTCAGCGTCACGACATTGATTACAGCGAGACCTTCAGTCCGGTGGCTAAGATGGGAATGATACGCTCAATACTCAGTATTGCAGCAAGTAAGAAGATGCACCTGGCACAATTCGACGTGTCAACAGCATTCCTTTACGGAGAACTTGAAGAAACAATTTTCATGAAGCAGCCTCAAGGATATGAAGACGGAACCAGCAAGGTTTGTCAGCTGAAGAGAAGTCTTTATAGACTTAAGCAAGCACCTAGATGCTGGAATAAACGACTTGGAGAATTCCTGAAACAACATGGGTTCAAGGCCAGTGATGCTGATCCATGTTTATACATTCGAGAGAGGAATGGTAGGAAGCTCATACTTGTGATATATGTAGATGATGGCAGCAACCGATCTACAAGAGATGGAAGATTTCATTGAAGAGTTGAAGACCGAGTTCAAAATCGTTGGAAAGCGAGCAAGCTATTTTCTGGGCCTTGAAATTCAGCAAGAGGAGAGGTTCATTAAGATAAGTCAGAGAGCATATGCAAAGAAAATTTTAGAACGCTTCAATTTTTCAGAATGTAGACCAGTTTCAACCCCAATGCTTAAAAGTGCAGAAATTTCCACACCAGGGAAAGATGACGAGGCACCAAGGTTTCCCTACAGACAGGTTGGAGCTCTGATGTATTTGATGCTTGGCACAAGACCAGACCTGGCTTACAGTGTCGGATTCCTTTCGAGGACACTTGAAAATCCAACTCAAGAAGATGTGGTACGAGTCAAGAGAGTTTTCAGATACATAGCAGGGACATTGGATCTGGGGATAGTCTATCGAAGCAATGTGGATGAGGGTTTTCTGGACGTCTACAGCGATGCAGAATTTGGAGGATGCACGTCGACGAGTCGTTCAACCTCTGGAGTTATCGTTAGGTATGCAGGAGGGGCAATTTCATGGATGAGCCAACGACAAGCTGTCGTAGCAACTTCGACAACTGAAGCAGAGATCATCGCAGCAAATGAAGGGGCCAAAGAGGCAATTTGGCTTAGCAGACTGTTCAGAGGAATTATACAGCTGAAAAATGTTCCAGTCATTCAAGTTGACAACTCAGCAGCGGTGAGACTGGCTAAGAACCCAGAGTTTCATCGCAGGACAAAACACATTTCCATTAAGCACTTTTTCATCAGAGAGAAAGTGACAGAAGGCAAGCTTGAAGTTCAACAGATCTCCACAGAACATCAAGTGGCTGATATCATGACGAAGCCGTTGCCAAAGAAACGTCTGAAGATCTTGTCTGTGAAAACAGGACTAATGTAGGATAGAAAGAACTATGCTGTTGAATTCAACTTTTAACTAACAAGGGAAAGTATTGAAGTTGTAATGTTGAAGTTAAGTTGAATGCCTAGTTCATGATTGAACCAGAGATGGCGCTGCGACGCCGGTTTTTTTATAAGATCGTTTTTTGTAGTTATGTATGTAACTAAGGGTTAACAAAGACAACTAAAAACAGCAACAGCAGCTAAAAAAGACTTATGGAAGTGATATTAAATAAATTAAAGACAAAGAAGAATATTTACTTCATTAAGCAGCAGTGGAGAACCTTCACTCAAAGCCCTTTTCTCGGAACATCTGACCAGACTCTTCGGGGTGGGAGAGTTAAAGGGGGTTGGTCGTTTACTTAGGGACTTGCAAACTTCTGAGAGATATCCACACATCGAGTACGAGAGCATGAAACATTGAAAAATAACACTGAGGACATTAAGTGATAATTCAAGCACCATCATCGTGTTTCTTCACTATCTCCTGGTTGTTTTATTTTTTATTTTCTGCATGAGTTGCACTTTAGGGGGCATAGTCATTACAGAAACTTCTCACAATAGACCACCTACTTTTGGTAAGTTTTGTTTTCAAATGGTTAATGCGATTGAAAAAGAGATGGTTCACAGTGCAAACTACGCCCTTTGTTGGCAACACCACTTCACACAGAAGACGCTCGGAGACTGATTCATATTCACACAATGGTAGAGCACGTCAGCGATCTAGATGGCAGTGCAATGCAGATTCTCTTGGTATCTTGGCATGGAGTCATAAGGTATGTCATTAAATATGTAAATTTAAATGCTAATTTAGATAAGGCATTACAGTTCATCCCTATCATTCACCGAGAAATGTAACCATATAATTCAGTTCGTTTCAAATTACTCTTCAGCAGAAGTTCTCATGTTTTTACAGCTTGGTAAACAAAATGATGTCTCTATAATGGTTAATGTAAGCCTTAATCTGAATTATCATAGATGCGATCCTGACTACATCAGGAATGTTGCGTTATTTTGTTGGTGCTGATTAGTGGCAGCACTAATCACTGCACCATTTGCTCGATTTGCTCTAATCCCGTGAACAGCCCATAATTAATTACACATATGGTTAAATATGTAAATGCTGCTATGATAAAAAATGCAGTCCATTACCTAACAAATAAGGCTTAGAGTGCTGAATGAATAACAAAATATGGGTGCAAAAGATCATCAAAATGGAAAATTTTAAAGGGCATGCCCTAATTCAGCACCTTTTAAAATTCCTACTAGGATTTTTGACTACGGGGGATGCTTGGGCCACTGCAGGCATATTTTTTGATTTAAGCAAAGCTTTTGATCTCATTGATCACAAAATATTAAAATATAAACTCCATAATCTAGGAATCTCGGGCATATAGCACTAGAATGGATTACCTACATCTTATCTAAGTGACAGAAAGCAAATTGTGAGCTATTCTTTCAGGGACACCTATACGACACAAACTGCCAAATCGTATCCCCTTAGCAAAAACTCTGGTGTTCCCCTAGGATCCATATTAGGACCTCTATTGTTTCTCGTCTTTATAAATGATCTCCCAAATCACCTATCACACTGCAAAACCACCCTTTATGCAGATGATACATCTGCCATTGTTACAGCTGATTCACTAAACAATTTAATTGAATACACTGACACCACCATACATGAAATGCATCAATAGTGCATAAGTAACAATCTAGTTGGTAATTAACAAAGAAAAAACACAGGTCATTAAATTTACTAGTAGTAAAAACTACAAAGAAGTAACCTTTTAACAGATAACAATGTCACTTGTTTAAACAAGACAACTGCTATTAAGTTCTTGGGGCTCCAGATAACAGAAAACGTAGACTGGTCTCCCCATGTTCTTGAAATTGTGAAAAAAGTGTTTGTTGTTATCTTCATGATTAGAAAGCTAGCTCCTGTTGTATCCATTGATATTCTAAAAATGATATATGATGCCAAAGTGCATTCATATATCTCATATGAAATTATGTCGGGAAATTCAAGCGTAGCTAGTAAAGCCTTCTCTGCCCAGAAACAAGTGGTTAAAGCCATGTTCCAAGTCCCTATACATACTCCTGAAAAACCACTTTTCACTGAAGCAAATATACTAACATTGCCCTCTATTTTCATCTAGTCATGTGTTTGCTTTGTTCAAAAAAATCCAAATGAATTCCCAATAAACTCTGTATATCATGACTACTCTACCCGTTCTAACAATAGCATACATGCCGCTCAGTTTTATACCCCCCTTTTGCAAAAGGCACCTACCACTCAGCCTCAATACTGTACAATAAATTGCCAAACGACTTTAAAACCATTACCTCTCCAGTGATTTTCAAAAGGAGAGTCAAAGAATTCCTAATGAAGAAATGCTATATGTAAGAGAATTTCAAAGCGATCGTATTTGAACAACTTTGTATTTATATGTTCATTTTAATATTGTAATTCTGTGTGTTTATGTCCTGTCCTAATTTCTTGACGAAACCATGCATATAATTGCCAACGGTGTAATAAAAAATATTATTATTTATTATTATAAACCTTTATATAGGTATCCATTTATAGATATATGTATTGCCTATTTTTTACAGTCCATCAGTGAAAATAACTTAAGAGTTAAATTGCTTTACATATTCTGAATAAAAGGCGATTATGAATGCACTTCATTATGAAATGCAAGAAAAACATTCCAACTTCTTGTTAATAAATATTGAATTGCCTGGCTTCTACGCTTTCCAATACACTAAACCCCATATAGCCAACTAAGTCAGTTGAGACTCAACTAGCTTCAAGAATCCCAGTTTTTCTTTCTGCGACCAGCATATTAGAAAACATCCTTCTCTTCCGACAAAATCTAAATTTCCTTAACCATCTGCTCCAGCAGTACTTTACCGATGGTGGATCTTCATAGATATCAAACACAGGTAACTTATCAGCTGCTGCAAAAAAATTTCAAAGAGTCGCTAATATTTTCTCATTCTCATCCAACTCTGCATTCTTAATTCTCTTCGCCAGATGTCTAAGGATATTCAAAAACACACTCCGGTGCTAATACTTCAGTTTATGGCAACATCTTGCATTGCAAGCGTACATCATGAGATCACTTGTCATTGGCCTATCCTTTTTCCTCCAGTGCTAGGTACCAACTGTCATGCTTGAAACACCACGGGATCCAATACCCAAATCTACGGATGGTGAGGAAGATGACAACACCCTCAGTCGAAATGATGATGTTTCAACCGATACCCTGGAACCTTTAAAGGTTTGCTTTTTTTATGTAAAACTCTAGGATTAAGGACTATTTTCATTTTGATTTCTTGAGTGATGGATTTTAGTCCATATTTATGGCTGAAAAGAAGATTTGAACTTAATATATAAGATAGACTGTAGCCATTTTTTGACCTAGACCTATCAAGAAACTGATTTTAAAGACTAAATGATGAAGATAGGACTTCTAGAGGTTAAGATGTAAAAAAGTGCACGTAATCAATCAACGGGACTCATTGCAAATATTGTATGATCACTATGTATATTAGGGAGCATGCTGTCAATAAATAATTAAACCTTGTACCTCTGTCTTCATGGTGCCGACTACTGTCAGCTTGAGGAGAGGTGTAGATAGGGGAAGGTCCTTCTATTCCATCAGGGAATTCCAAATCATGATCAACATTAACAAATGATGGATTCAGACCCTCTGGTATATCACTGCTCTTAACCTTTAACACCCCTTCGCTTCCTAAGAAATGGAATTGGGATAATTTATGGTGAACAGTAAATGTTTCCCAAAACTAGGGAGCTCGTGCTTCAAGAATATCTTCTATGGCATGCCCTTGCACATTCCTTATTTGATTTGGACTTGAAATACTACAGTGATGTACAATGCCAGTTTTTCAAGTAACGGTGGTAAATTAATTCATTCTATACATCTCATTTTTTTTTGAGCTTGAGCAATTACATTTCAAGCCAACTCTTTCTCTATGCTTTCAAAGTAAACTTCTTATCATTAACCATCAGCACAATATTGAAGGTTGTTCGGGCTTCCCACTGAGTTAAATTCTTCATCTCTGCCAACGTTTCGATGTACATGTCATCCATCGTCATCAGGGCATGTTGTGCAATGCAGCTGGTAGGGAATAAATTCGCTTGGCTCCAGGTCAGGTGCCGTGTGATTGGTCCGCAGTGTCCTGCCTTTTATCTCTGGCCTCTCGGATGCTTCTCAGCACTGGCTTCCAGGAATTGCTGAGAGAGTATCCAGCATCACAATTCATTGTCTTGCTTGCCATTCTGATTTCGATCGCTTCTTTGGTTAGTCTTTCCCAGAACCTGTCCACGCGGCAGAGAACCTTAGTCTTTTCCCACCAAATGGCATAGACCCAGGAAATACTGTACTCGGCCATGGTGGACTTTCCAGGCTGGCCGAGCCTTAAATGCCGCTGGTGTTCCTTGACCCTTGTGGGGATCGTCCTGCCCATCTCTGATGTGAGGCCACAGGGGTTCTTCGCCGCCACAAGCCGGTTTCTCAGTTTAGACAGTGGGAGGAAGCAGTTCTCAATGGCATATCTTTTCAGGATTCTTGCGAATTTGCCAGAGACCGTAGAAACGAAGGGTAGGCCAGCCCTGGAAATCAGTTTTGGACATTCTTCCTCGGTAGTGGTGTCCCGGATGGTAAAGGCCCTTTTAAGGGCCACAGAGATGTCCTTGTCACTATAGCTGTTAAGTCTTCTTGAGATCTAGTAACTCATTGGGAAGACTCTCGGAATCTGATATTGTTTTGGCCTGATGAATCAGGGTAGAGAGGACCGCCGCTCTTTGGGAATGATGATGGTGACTCCGTCCGTTGAGGTAGAGTTCGGTATGAGTCGGCTTCCAGTAGACACTGTGTCCCAGTCTTCCATCTCCCTTTCGATAGATGAGGATGTCGAGGAAGCGATTGAAAACTAAATGGCAAACAAACCATGAATCGTGATGCTGGATATACTCTCTCAGGAATTCCTGGAAGACAGTGCTGAGAAGCATCCGAGAGGCCAGAGAAAAAAGGCGGGACACAGCGGACCAATCATATGACACCTGACCTGGAGAGACTTTATTCCAGACCAGCTGCATTGCACAACATGCCCTGATGATGATGGACGACACGTACATTGAAACGTCGGCAAAGATGGAGAATTTAACCCGGTGGGAAGCCTGAACAACCTACAACATCACCATTTGCTGGGAAAGCCTTAAATCTTTCCTAATCATCAGCATGTTTACCTCAAAATGCCTTTTATTTCATTTTACAATAATGAATTTATCATGCCAACCATGCAATTCATAAATTATCAATTTCTGCAATTCCTATGCATCTTCATCATGCAGAGTTAACTGATGAAAGAAATATTTCAATCAATGTGACAGATAAAGCGACTATTACTTGGATGCAGAAGTTAAGAGATTGTTTTGCATTTGTAAACATTAAATTAACTTTTTTAAGGTTTTTGCAGCAATAAGATATACTACTCTCAATCATTTTCGGGTTAACTGCTGCGTGGAGACATTTGGCGTGGAGACATTCCTCATGCTGGGAACATCATCAGGAGACTGAAGAAGTTAGATCTGTTTGTGGCTCCATTTGGGCCGTTGGATGACTGACCATTATTGTCCCAATTTAAAAAAATAAATAAAAACCAAATATTTAAAAACAAAAATTAAAATATGAAAAATCATTAACGGTTGGTTATCACTCCCATCTTTTTTTGGAAAGATATCTTTTCCACACCAGGGTGTCCAGCGATCTGGAAAACCTTGAAAACCTGGAAAACTCAGGGAAATATTTTATCCTGGAAAACTCAGGGAATTTTGTATTTTTCTGAAAAACCCTGGAAAATGCACGGCAGCTGATTTCCATAAAGGCAGAGAGAGAGAGAGAGATTTAACTTGTGCCTTTGATTGCATTATGCTCAGCTCACAATCAGCGTAGCCTTGTGCTCCCTGTTCATTTCGTACTCTTTTTGTAGCTGTGCGCCCGCTTGTGCTTCGTCACCCCTCCCTTCGCACGGTCCAGGATGCCGATTCCATAACAAGGCAAATAGCACACGGAATAATTACCATGTAAAATGGCCGCTATGAATGGAATCAGAATTGATGCCGAAATGCAATTGCATATCTCCGTCACCGGAAACAATTCTGCACAAAAATCTTGATTCCGTTCGAAGAGCCTTACGAATGGAATTCTTGGTGTGCCAAATTTACGAGAAATCTAAACATCTGCACATGAGCGGAGGCATTTCCCGAAATTATACGAAAAACATTCAGCCGGCAATCTAAATGGATAATTGGTTATTGTTATATAATTGATAATCGTCTCCCAATAATCTCACCCCTCCTCGTTTTAATGATTGCAGAAATGTTTTTTAAGGAGGGGAAATACATTTTGCGATCACTGCGTGTTAAAATCACGGCCCTTGGGTTCTAAGTCGACAGGGTCACTGTACAGGGGTAACCCAAGCTAATTATAATTCGTGTATTGTCCAATATATACAATTTTGTTCTAATTGAATTCTTTCGGGTGTTATATCCGTACCTATCACAAAGCAATTAATTCACAGTTTCTGAAATGCTCATGTTAAGTACAGTCAAGCCTTAGTGGAGAAGAGTTCAAAAGGTTCAAGAGCTGCTAACCAAAAAAACATAATTTCTTGAAAAGCCGAGAAACTTGTTGCTGAAGTTGAATCGGAAATGCACTCATTGAAAAAAATCACACCAGTTTCTTTTAATTGCAATTTCTTTATCCAACTAGTCTGAATCTAGTTTATATTGTGTTAAAATTGCTTCTGATTTAAATATTACTGTCAGTTAACAGTTGTTGTTTATTTGTTGGTTGAAATATTACCCATATTACTCCACATTCTTTGTATACTCTGTTATTTAACTCAAAGTACCGAATTTCTCATATTTTTCATTTGGCAAAATATGCCGATTCTATGATAAATTAATTAAAAATATGTTAGAAATGAAGTGCAACAACACCCTGGAAAATGCAAAAATTTGCCTGGAAAACTCAGAGAAAAAAGAAATTGAGATTCAGCGGACACCCTGCACACACTGCTTAAGTGATAACCATCGTCCCTATTAAAATTTTAAGGACATTTAGCTATTTCAACTGCCCCTCGAATCATTCATGGATAATAAGAAGCTGTTTTAGCTATTACGGCCTTCAAATTTTAATAGGGACGATGGTTATCACTTAAGTAGTGTGTGGAAAAGATATCTTTCCAAAAAAAGATGGGTGTGATAACCAACCGTTAAAGATATTTCGTATTTTAATTTTTTGTTTTTAACTATTTGGTTTTTATTTATTTTTAAATCGGGACAACAATGGTCAGTCATCCAACGGCCTAAATGGAGCCACAAACAGATCTAACTTCTTCAGTCTCCTGACGAGGTTCCCATCATGAGGAATGAAAGGTTGAACCAAAAATTTCTCCACGAAGTAGTTAACCCGAAAATGATTAAGAGTAGTATTAAGTGAACTTTAACTTGAATAATAACTCTTTTTGGATGAAGTTCCTTCTTAGAGCAGAAATAATGTTTTACATCCATTAGTTTGCATATAATATGCTGACGTGAAACATATCCTCAGTGAATTCACCCTAAGGCAAATCAGGAAGATCAAGGAGACAAGCTTCATACATCATTTTTCTCAATAATCAAATGTATGGAACAATCATCAGAATTTTAAAATTATTTTTGAGATGCGTGTTTTATTTGAAGCAACTCTTCAATCACAGCAAATTATTACAGGAATGTTTCTGACAGATAGTGATCACAAGACAATTGGAAATTTTCTATTCACTAAAGGTATCAAATGCAATAAGCGGTAATAACATGCTTTCAAGGCAAAATATCTCCATCAGCTACAGTTGCATTCAATTGTTTTTCGTCATCAGTTATACCTTCCCTGCTGGTGGTTGTGCCTCCATCTTCAATGGCAAAAAGTGGAGCTGGAACTGCATCTACCACCACTTCTTCTAACTCACTCTTTGTGTCATCAATTAATACAGGTAGGGGAACAGGTAGTTTCTCTAAATCACATTCAGTTGGGAAAACATAATCCTGAAAAAAAATGTTTTGAATAGAATATAAATATTCAAGACTTAGATAAATGCAGGGACAGAAAAATGTTTATGCAATCACTACTTACAGTAGAAATGGATAATTCTTGCTGGTAATAGTCATATACTTTGACAGTAGCTGGTTTGGGGTTTTCTACTTTTGCCTCTTGCTGAACCATAAAGCGCACACAAAGTCTAGTAGATGATAACTGATCAAAGTATAAATTTATCTGGTTGTTGTTTTCTTCCCAACGTTTCAAATCTGAAAAAAATAATTTAGTGAGAGAAAAAAAATAAAGAAATAATAAAAAGTCTTGATTTTTTCAATTTTTTAAAAATTTCAATTCTTCAGATGGATATACAGCAAGTTAAAGATTGTGATTATGACGATTATTGATCATTTTGACCAATTGATTGCTTCAATTCATTATCAATGGACTATTACTTTTATAATCAATTCAGGTTAATCATCCTGACACTTATAATCAACTGATAATCTTTTCCGCACAACCATAATTATTGTGAGCAAGAGATTGTACAGGCAGTTGAAAAACTTCAAATTGTGGTTATATTGTAGATTCTAAAGTGCTTTTAGGGCAGAGATCGTAGGCAAAATGTAAAAGTCTGCACTATGGCTGCCATTAGGGTTTAATACCCCATCCCTTCTCCATATAGTGACTACTTCTTCCGGCACTTAGGGATGAATCATGGACATTTTATTCATTATTACCTCTAAGGATAGAATCCCTGGAAGCACAGCAGATATCCCTTACAGATATGGAAGGACAAAAGTGGGGAACTAAGGAATCTTAAGGAAATTTCCCCTACTTTTCCGTTTTAGGAAAAAAAACTTCCCCTACTTATCCATTTCAGAGGGCTCTAGATTCAATTGCTTCTAGTGCCAATGATCCATTGTATTTGATGGTAAAATGAGACTGTGGCATTATACTATAATGAGTGAGGGGCCTTAAATGAGGGAACTTCTCCAGAAGTTACAATAATTTATTACAGCGAGAAAACTTTTACAAACCACATAACAATAAACTCAACCACGACCCGGGTTTCAACGGCTAAGCGTCATCATCAGGGGTGATGACCCCTGATGATGACGCTTACCCCTGATGATGACCCCTGACCCCTGATGATGACCCCTGAGGATGATGATGACCCCTGATGATGACGCTTAGCCGTTGAAACCCGGGTCGTGGTTGAGTTTATTGTTATGTGGTTTGTAAAAGTTTCCTCGCTGTAATAAATTGTTGTGATGGAATACCACAAAGTTTCTGAAGACTACGTTTTATTCTCCAGAAGTTACAACTTATGCGTAGCTATTTAAATGCAAGGGTGTGCCACTAAGCCATTTTTTCACATTTCCATGGGAAAAACTGCATATTAAAGATGAGCTATATTATTCCATTACGTAGAGATGTTACTTTAAGATGCATCTACTGCAAAGAACTTTGTCTATTCTGTACCTACTCCTGATCATCGTGAAACCCTTATTTAGTGTACTGTGGATAAATATATATTTTTTACCTAAAACGATGACCTTTCCATGCCATCGACACTTCATTATTTCGATTATATGTTGCATTTTGGTACAATTGTAAGTTCATCAGTTCCTTGTACGTAACGTCGCCCTTTTCTTTCATCCATTCAATTTTTACTTCAACACTAATTATCATTCATTCATTCATTTGAATCATGTATGTGATTTATGTTTTGATTCACGATAACAGCAGTGGGAGGTCATTCGCAACTGCACGCAACTGTTTGCAACCACTTGGGAAGGGGAAACGAGTTCTTTCCATTACTTGCCTTCATTCAAGTGACACCGTGGCCGAGTAGGTTAAGGCGCTAGTAGGAAAGTGCGAGTCAGGTTTCAGGGTTCGCAGCTCTCCTGCGGCATATTTCTTTTCGGTCGAATATGACTGGAAACCAGCCGGGGATTTTGAATACACTTGTTTTATCCGGTTTGGGGAGGATAAATAAGAGAATTTATTCCATTTTCTCATGTGTACAAATGGTTTTGAAGCATTGAATCTGCTGTAAGGAAACCATTTCTGTCCAATACTGGAAACTTATCCATATTATTTCTCTCTCTTTTCCTTACTTTCGCCCAATTGTATCCAGATATTTTTTTCCTTAAGGGAAAGAATTTCTCTTCGATATCTGTGTATTACCAGGATAATTATATGCTATTTGTAACATTGTGCTGCCTGGGAACGTCCATTATTTTGCATGATTTATCCTTGAAAACCAGAAGTTAAAGTTCTCTTGGACGGAGCTTTATTACATGTAAAGTGGTATGAATATATTTAACAACGACAAATAATTCAATAAATTTTTGCAATGTTGTCTGGGCAGCAGCATAATTATTTGTGCTCGCCAGTAGCGTAAACAGGGGAAGTAAATTAATAAATTGTGGGAGTAACAAAGCTAGTTTCACTACCATCAATTAAAACTAGCGATTTAAAGCACCTGACAAAATTTGATGAACGAGGATCATGTTTTCGCTCTCATCAGGGCAAGTTAAAAATAGCAATAATGTGAGCACAGGAATTATGCAAATCCCTAATCATGCCCCAGATTTATATGACTGATCTATGATGAACTATTGGCAAATTGATTAACATGAGGGAAATAAAAGGAAAAACAATACTTTTCAGTATAAACATTAGGTAGGTATGTGAATTTATGATGTACTTTTATTTAAATTTTCTCTTTTCACTGTGGCCAAAAATCAATATCAATCAGACAATACTTATACACTCATACTTACTAAGTGAGGGGTCATCCTTAAGTTTGTCCAATGTTTCCTTCATAGGAACATAACCAGAAACCATATCCATTTCTATTACCGCCATGTTAGAATTTTGGTCCATCAATTTGTAGCGAGTGCATACTTCCATCTTCTGGATAGTGCAATCCTCAGATAATGAGGACGTTTTCACTTCTAAGTCAAAGGCATCACTGCCTGTGGCTGTTTTAACATTGTATTTTAGTGTTACCTAAAAATAATCGAGTATTTTCATATTATTAAACTGAGAAAAAATGCCTACACAGCAGTCTTTTTTAGTGCCATTTACAGAAAATGAACTTGCAAAATTCATACACAATGATTCATAATTTTAATAAAATCTTACTACATTTTAATTTTACTAAGACCTTACTAGATGCAACTTTATAAGAAATTTGTCCCAATTAAAATATGAATTATGTATTTTGCATTCCAATTTTAAATTTATCACAATTAAATCCAAGGTCATACATCTGGCCAAATAAATATAATTTACTCCAAGAACATCCATCAAGAAACTTCACTATGGTGTCATTGCATACCGAGTAGTTTGCACACGCACTTAATGGAATTGCAAGCAGACACCTCTCCTTTAACAGCAATACAAAACATCAGTAGAAATTAAGGATGGGTCGATTCCGATTCCCGATTCCACCGATTCTTAGCGGAATTGAAGAATCAAAGCCTTCAAAGTCGATTCTGAAGAAATAAAAACCAACCAAAACAGTACGTGATTTCAAATTTCCCGGGTGAGCATGAGCACGCCCTCATGCTCTCTAGTGGATTGTCCAGCAAACTTCAACAGAAGTCGTTTTTCCCGTGTTTCTTTTCTTTTGTCTTTTATTGTCTTGTTCCTTTTCCACAGTGCGCGAGGGCATGGTGAAATACATACTCACCAAATTTTGTGGAGATATTCAGTGAATTTATTTATACTGGTAGCAATTAACCTGTTAATTTTATTGTTTTGTCTTCCCAAGTATGGAAATGCTTCGCGTAATTTTAATTACCAACGTCAATAGAAAAGTATTTCCATATTTGCAGCAAACTTATTTCACATGGAGGAAAGAGTAAATCAATGACCAACCTCAACAAACACATTTCTGTGCAACACAATATCAAGTTCAATTTAAACAGTGCCATCCTCCAACAAAGTTCTCAACCTCCGACGTCACCCTTGAGTGTCACCGTTGATCCACCCGTGAGCCCTAAGACTAGCGATTCTTTTTCATCATCCATTTAGTTTCAGTGTCGTGAATCTTCCAATTTTCCATTTTCTTGGGAAAGCCCATCCCCCAAAGCATATCCAAAATGTATACAGTTGGGTGATAAGCTGCATCAACTGACACTGGGTGAATTTTGTGATAGAACAAGGAAATTCAAGTCAAATGATCCACGATCAGTGAAGATCAATAGATTGATCGTAAAGATGATCTGCTTAGACCTTCAACCATTTAGTATTGTTGAAAATGTGGGCTTTCACAACCTTATACACCACATCGAACCACAATACGTGATGCCCTCCAGAAAAATCCTTGGTAACAAGTATCTAACGGCAATGTACAGTGCTGTCCCGACAATGGTAAGGGAAGACCTGGCCGAAGTCCAATACGTCGCAGTGACTACAGATATGTGGACTTCAATCAGTACGAATGACTACATGACTCTGACTTGTCACTTCTTTAAAGAATCTGGGAATTCTCTGAAATTATATCACAGATGTTTAGAAGTTACTCCATTCCCAGAAGTTAGTCATACTGCACAGAACATTTTAAATTTCATTAGAGAGACATTATGTGGTTGGGGACTCACAGAAAAAATCGTTGCAAATTTACAAATGAACAAAGTTTGCAGAATGTCAAAGAGCTCATATTGTCAGTAATCACTGAAGAAGATTCAAAAGTAGAACTGGATTCTGTGGCCCAAACATCCACTGTGTCCACTAGGTTAGGGATTTGGTCACAATATAAGAATCTTGTTACCTCTGCAGAGAATACTCCCCAGGAAACATCAGGTGAGGAAGAACTAAATAAGTACATTAGTGAGAATACATTGTATTGGAGTTACATTGTATTAACAGCCAATGTCTTGACTGACGTAGTCGTTGCGCAGTAGTGTTCTACGCAGGCGTGGTCGCGTCGCCTTGTTGGTTGTTGGCAGGCTATCGGCGCACAGTCAGTCAAGTCCAGTGTTGTGTAAAGACGTGTACAGACGAGTGTAAGAAATAAAGCAAAGTAATTATCCACAGGCGCGAGTTTCTGGATTCATTATTTAAAACGATTACTAAAGCTTACGGGCCCAGTAAATGCGATCCAGATGCGTAAGTGAAAAGTAAAGTTTCGGCAACGAGAATAGAAAGCCAAGATGGCGGAAGGAAGAGAGTTCGTTAGCGGGATGGAGCGTTTGGCTGGACACAATTATTATGCGTGGTCGAGAGTGGCTAAGGCTGAACTGATAGAAAGGAATTGCTGGAACGCGATTGACCCCGGGTTTGATGCTGAGAAACAGGGCGAATTGAACGTCGACCAGGCCCGACTCAACAGAAAGGCACTCGGGTTCCAGCTCTAACACGTCGCAAGGGAGTACGTTGAAGACATCGGAGATTGCGATTTCGCCAAGGACGCATGGGAAATCTTGCAAGGTATACACACGATGTACACACTCACCAAGCCCCTGAAAGTGAAGAAGAGTATGATGAACCTGACAAAAACCCCCGATAAGACAATGCATCAGTATATGGCAGAGATTCAGAGTTTAAATAGAGTAATTAAGAGTGCCGGGTACGGTCTGGAGCTAAGTGATAGCCAGCTGGCCGGACAGTTTCTAGCGGGGCTTCCTGAAGAAAAGTACAAAGTGACGATAGCCATTCTTGGTGGCGATAAAACCCTCACATCACAGAAAGTGAAAGCAGCCCTATTGCAGGAAGACGTACCGTTTGGGCAAGACAGTGACGAGCGAGTGCAAGGGGCCCTAGCGTCTAACTGGAATCGAAGTAACGGGGGCAGAGGTGGCAATCAGTATATGTCGACAGGACAGACCTTCCAGAGAGGTAACACCGCTTTCGGAGGCGGGGGCATTGAAGGACGAAAATGTTACAGGTGTAACCAGTTGGGACATTTGGCAAATGTGTGTCCGAATAAGTCAGAAGTGAAATGCTTTAATTGTGACGGTAAGGGACATATGGCCCGCGAGTGCAGTAGCCCCGTAGCGAAAAGAGTAAACGATGTTGAGGTGAGAGATAACAATCAGGATAAAAGGGGTGGCGATAGCAGATCTAGGGTAATTTCGTGCATCAGTGCGGTGAATCTCGCTGCATTTCGAATTAACGACAATCAGTGGCTGTTGGGCAGTGCTTCCACCGACTACATCTGCAAAAGTGATGCTATGTTTTCTTCTCTTAGCCCCGCGAGTGGATTCATAAACATGGGCAAGGGGAAGGTCCCAGTGAAGGGCATAGGGGTGGTCCCTGTCGAACTTACAAACGAGTGTGGCGGATGCACCTTAGAACTCAGGGAAGTGTTATTCGTACCTGAATTCGGTTATAACTTGATTTCTTGCGCTAAGCTAGCTAGGAAAGGGATTTCCTGTAAGTTCATGGAGAATCTCCGTGTGGGAAGGCTGAACGGTGAAGAAGATTTTCAAGGGCCACCAAAGGGAGGGGCTGTACTTTTTGGAAGCAGTGACTAGCGCAGTGATGTCAAGTGTAACTACACAGCTTGACGGCGAAGGCGGACCAGAGCACAATGCAGTTGCCTTGATGAGCGCGGTGAATTGGCACGACCGACTCGGGCATTGGCATGAGGAAGGCATCAGAAAAATCCCAGTGATAAAAGTAAATGTGAAATCAGGTGAGAGATGTGATGTGTGCACCAAAGGTAAGGCGGTTAAGAAGGGATTTCCAGAGAAAAGTTCGAGAAGGTCAACCCAGCCATTGGAGCTAATACATAGTGACGTCATGGGTAAATGTGTAAAATCCTTGGGTGGGTCACAATATATTGTAACCTTTGTTGATGATTTTTCTAGACATTTAACTGTGTACATTCTCAAACAAAAGTGTGATGTGTTTGCTCGTTTCAAAGAATACAAAGCAGAAGTGGAAAATAATAAGGGAAACAGAAAGATTTTGGCTTTGCAAACCGACGGGGGTGGTGAATACATAAGCAAAGAGTTCAGCGTTTTTCTAAGAGAGAATGGAATAACGCACAGAAAGACAGTGAGGGAGTCACCTCAACAAAACGGCAATGCCAAAAGAGTTAATAGAACCCTAGCAAATGGTGTCAGATGTATGTTGTTGCAATCCGGACTGCCTTTATTTTTTTGGGCTGAGGCCCTTAATTATATGTGTGTTGTCAAAAATGTATGTCCCTCTAGATCCATTGACTTCCAGATACCCTTAGCTTTGTGGGAGGGAAGAGAAATCACAGCCCGTGATTATGAAAGACTCCGAGTGTTTGGATGTAAAGGGGCCATGTATGAAGGTAAAGTAAGTAAGTTTGAAGCTAGAGCTATTGATTGTATCTTTGTTGGATTTGAGAAAGGTGTGAAGGGTTATAAAGTATGGGTGCCGTCAAAGAAAAGATTCATAACGGTACATAATGTAGAATTCAATGAAAGCAGTTTCCCATATGCCGAAAGGTTGAATGGTATTCAGGAGAGCATTCCTAACATTTCAGTGAACCATAATCAATTTGATAATGTTGAAACAAGTGTGAACGATGGGGAGAGTGTACAAACGTTTACGCCTGATGTGACTTCTCATAAAGATGTTGAGACGTACAAAGCAGATGAGTATTCCGACAGTGATGATGTTGCATTTTTGGGGTGGGATGAAGAAGAATTGATTGATTACTATGTTCCTGTGAATATTGATTGTATTGAAACGAACTTAGACTCAGATTCAAATGTGAATAACTTTGTGCCAAGGAGATCCCAACGAACAACTAAACCTAAAAATTGTAGCTGTTGTCAATCAGCAATGTTCATAAGTGAATGTGATTGTCTCGAATTGTTAGAACCTAAGACTGTCAATGAAGCTTTAATGAGTGGTAAAAATTCAACCAATTGGTTGAATGCAATGGAAGTAGAAATGGAACAGCTCATGACAAAGAATGTGTTCGAGTTAGTGGATAGACCTAAGGATAGTACGGTACTGAGTACCAAATGGGCATTTAAACTGATACTTAACCAAGATGGCACTATTAACCGGTTCAAAGCCAGGCTAGTCGCTAGAGAGTTTGCCCAAATTAAGGGAGTGAATTTTGACAAAACATTCGCACCTGTCATCAAGAAGAAAACTGTAAGACTGCTGTGGGCGATTGCTGTCCTTAAAGACTGGGTAGTACACCACATCGATGTCTTGACTGCCTATTTGAACAGTACCCTTGATGAAATCGTATATGTCAAGCAGCCCGAATGTTTCATTGAAGGCAATAGGGACAAAGTGTGGAGGCTAAATAAGAGTCTGTATGGACTAAAAAAAAGTGCAAGAGAATGGCATAAAATGATAGATGAGATATTAAGAGATCTGGAATTAACTAAACTCAATAAAGATAGATGTGCCTATGTTGACAAAAGTGGCGAATTAGGTGTAACACTATACGTGGATGACATAGGTATATGGGGCAATGAGAGGAAGGTAGAGGCATTCAAGTCAAAGTTGGGCAATAAATTGGAGATCAGAGATCTAGGAAGAATGTCAAATTTCCTGGGAATGAACGTGACTCAGGGAAACGGGATGATATGTATTGATCAAACGAAATACGCTCAAGAAATAATTTCTCAGTTCAACTTCGACAAAGCGAACTCAAGGTCAGCCCCTTCGCCTTTAGACAGTAACGATCAGACTGAAGCAGGCGATGCTAGATATGATCAAGAGAGATATTTAAATGCTGTGGGTAAATTAATATATTTATCCATTTGTACCCGACCAGACATTAGTTATGCTTTAAGTGTAGTGAGCCAGCAAAACAAGGACCCAAAGATGAGAGATTGGAATAATGTCACCCACATAGTAAGATACATTAAGGGGAGTAAAGATTTAAAAATTTGCTATCAAAAATGTGAACAACCTATCGAAGTATATTGCGATGCAGATTATGGTGGTACAAAAGGGGAAAGACTATCTAGGTCAGGCTATGTGATCAAAGTAGCAAATTGTCCCTGGTATCATGGTATACCAAGAAACAGTCGATTTCAGCCATGTCAACAGCAGAGGCTGAATACTATTCAATGTGTGAGGCAGTGAAGGAAGTTTTGTGGCTGAGGATGACGTTTAGAGAGCTAGGATTATCAGAACTTATCAAAGGCCCTACTGAAATTAAGTGTGACAATCAAAGTGCCATAACTATGTGTGAAACAGGCCTGGATTCCGAGAATTCCAAGCATATTGACATAAGGTATTGTTTTGTTCATGAATGTATTCAAAGAGGAGATGTGGTTTTTAAGTATGTAAAATCCTCAGAAAATTCAGCTGACCTGTTCACCAAGAGGCTGCCAGGTATTAAAACTGGTAATTTTGTTAATCAACTAGGCCTCAAGGTATGACTAAGCTCAATAGAGATTGCATTCACAGTTTGATCATATTTCTAATGTTTATTAAAGTTCATTTATTGTTTGGTAATTGATACTATGTTTGTTGACCAGTTGGGTATTTAAGTTTGCCTCAAAAAGGGTATTGTATTTTGAACATAAGCATAATTCCTGTATGATGATTTTTTTTTGTTTGTTAAGTTCAGACGATTAAGAAATTGGCTGTTATGGGGGAGTATTGGAGTTACATTGTATTAACAGCCAATGTCTTGACTGACGTAGTCGTTGTGCAGTAGTGTTCTACGCAGGCGTGGTCGCGTCGGCTTGTTGGTTGTTGGTGGGCTATCGGCGCACAGTCAGTCAAGTTCAGTGTTGTGTAAAGACGTGTACAGACGAGTGTAAGAAATAAAGCAAAGTAATTATCCACAGGCGTGAGTTTCTGGATTCATTATTTAAAACGATTACTAAACATTGCACCCAGAAGCAAGCATGGAAGATATTGGGAGATACTGGCACAACAGCAATTTTCTCAGACTGAAAAAACTTGCTCTTAAGTATCTTTGCATACCCCCAGCTACAGTCTTCAGTGAAAGGCTTTTCAGCACTGCAGGAAATATTGTAGATGCCAAAAGAAATAGGTTGGATCTAGAGAGGGTCAAAATGATTTTGTTTTTTAATAAAAACTTAAACAATTGACTGCATGATCTGTGAATGTGGAAAAATGTTTTTAGAAGAAAAAAAATATTGTTTTAAGATTTATGTTAGTTTTATTTAAGTTTTATTTGTATTAAGATTTTAAAAAATATCCAAAACTTATAGCTCATTATATTTTATAGCTTGGCTATATATAATTTGTTGCTTATTGAAAGATTTAAATATTCCAACTTTGCAATAGAGTACCATTTCAGAATCGAGAATTGAAAACACCGGGATCGGGTTTTGGAATCGAAATCGACCCATCCTTAGTAGAAATTGATATCTTCTTTTTGGTGACTTCTTAAAGTTTCTATCTCCCAGTTTTGCTGTGAGAAAGGAGAAACACAAAGCGCTTGGAGAGTACGTGTTGCCCGACCCAAGTCTGTAACCAGGCAAAGGGGCCTATTACGAACGGCTCACCGCATGCGGGGAGACTCCGCCGGCGGTGTCACACCGCTCGGAAGCGCGTTCACCGCCCCAAGCGATTACGAGTGGCTGCCGGTCGGAGTCATACGACGGCTAGGGGGTCGGTGTGATACCGCGGCCGGATACCCTGCCTTTGTGACTCCGACCCCTTAATGGCGGACGTTTGTTTACCTTTTTCGGGTCGAGCTGGCGTTTTTAAAGCAAAATATCCGACGATAGAGACTGGAAAGCCCTCATATTTTGTATTATTTATAATATTAATATCTGAGTAAGTTCATTAAATATAAAACTGGAGCAATTGGAAACAAAAACTTTTATAGTAAACATCGTTGTAGCAGTCTGAATCACGGCCGTTGGAGGTGGATACATATTGATTGTAAGTTGGTTTTATCGACGATACCTAATTCGTTTTTGTAATTAGAACAATTGTGATGTTTTATAATGTTCGCTATGCTTTTATATACAATAACTTCATCCATTTATTCATAGGTACCGGAAAATTCGTCGTTTATGACTGCCTGTGCTTGTATTGTAAGGTGAATACAACTTTTGCTCGCTGCTTGGAGATTTCTACGAACATCTTTTGTGCCAAAATAGTGTTATTTTCAACATGACTACTCCCGTTAATCTACTGCTGATAATCACAGTGCCAGTGGTGTTGTAATGCTCAAAGTTTTACTAGGTTGAAAAATATCGGCCAAGAGTTGTAATTATCAGTCTTCCATCGTGATTGGTATGTGAATAGTGCTATTATTCTATATCTATACTCCCGTTAATCTACTGCTGATAATCACAGTGCCAGTGGTGTTGTAATGCTCAAAGTTTTACTAGGTTGAAAAATATCGGCCAAGAGTTGTAATTATCAGTGTTCCATCTTGATTGGTATGTGAATAGTGCTATTATTCTATATCTATACTCCCGTTAATCTAATGCTGATAATCACAGTGCCAGTGGTGTTGTAATGCTCAAAGTTTTACTAGGTTGAAAAATATCGGCCACGAGTTGTAATTATCAGTGTTCCATCTTGATTGGTATGTGAATAGTGCTATTATTCTATATCTATACTCCTGTTAATCTAATGCTGATAATCACAGTGCCAGTGGTGTTGTAATGCTCAAAGTTTTACTAGGTTGAAAAATATCGGCCAAGAGTTGTAATTATCAGTGTTCCATCTTGATTGGTATGTGAATAGTGCTATTATTCTATCGAGAAATATCTGACGGTAATTTAAAAATTGCCACTGGCGTGTTCACCTCCGTTATTCACCGTAGAGATGATATTTCACGATCAAGCTATCAAGAGTGAAGTTTGTTTATTCGAGTATATGAATCGTATCAACGAATAGTAGTGAGAAAAGGCACCTGTGCCACTTGCGTGGGTTAATGTAAGGCTTAAAATCAGTGAATAAATAATAGTTTTCATCATAACGAGCCCTGTGATTGTAATGTTTTACGTGATGAAAATAAGAATGGCAGTGACTTCCAGTTTGGATGATTCTATTAGCCTATTTCCCTCTATATTTTTATGGTGTGTGCTACTATATCGTTTGTGGATTTATCTATATTATTGAAATACGTTGTCGCTTGTGTGTGCGTGTTGACACAGAACCGATTCGCGATCTCACATATGTATTGTGGGCAGACTGTTTTTCTGTGATTGTGTATTCGTGCAACCAAAGTAAATGGTGAAACTCTGTCACATTATCATGAAATAAAAGTGTATTTTAATAATAAGTGCACTTCTTGTGTTTCTTTAACTGTTTATTGGTTTTCACAGATAACTGCTTAAAAGTTATTTTTCATTATTTAAAAAAGTGCCTTTCTTGTGCTCTCTGAATAGCTTTCCAATCCCCATCACTTAAACGAAAGGTATGCAGAGCAACAGATTTTTTGTTATTTCACAGGAATTAAGTGTTTTTGCCTGTGATTAAGGCTCTCCAGCTAAGTATTCGTTGTGGATTTTCGTACATTTCTTTACGTATGCGCATTGCGGTCGCAGCTTTAATGCGCTCAACTCAGATGTCTGCTGGAGAGAGTTCCCGCGGAATTAAAACACTACAAACGCTTGCCATTGGCTGCAGCTGTTTCCGTGTTGAAGGAGCGCAGAATTTTTCATATAAACGTCACTTCTGCCGCATCGCTCCTCTCCGACCCCTAGTGAAGTCCTCTCCGCCCGGCGGTGTGACTCCGTACGTCCCATTCGTAATCACAGGGGTCGGAGTGACACCGCAGGTGGAACGGAAACTCCGCCTGGCGGAGTCTCAACGCCCTCTCGTTCGTAATAGCCCCCAAAGTGCCTTCCGGGACCCCAGATGGGAGAATCAAATTCCACCCCTTTGTTAGGCTGAAGTAAGTTTTCTCCCTTTGAGAAAAGTACGCATTATGAAGGTGATTTTACATTTTGACCAACAGCATAAGAGTATTAATGATGATTATTCTGGGAGACTCTTATGCTATTGGTCGAAACGTAAAATCACCTTCGTAACATGTACTTTTCTCCAAGGGAGAAAACTTACGTCAGCCTAGCAAAGGGGTGGACTTAGATTCTCCAGACCCAATTTCTTTTATATTTATATAAATTTAATTATGTGCATTCCACCATATTGTATACTATGTGGTGGGGATTCACAATCACATGGACAGCACATGAATTCTAACAATAGGTAGAAGCTTCCGCTAGTGTAATATTCATGTATCACTGTTTCAACAAATGCAATTCCAATGAAGTTTGCCCAGCCAGTGTCATACTGTCTTTCGCCCGCGATGATTCAATAATATGCACTTTCGGTGTGATATAAACTAGGATGAAGGGTAACGGAAACTTGAGAGTAAAATGGTATTTATTTGACTAGTACATAGGTACTTTGCAATAGCAGAAATGAAGCCATATCACAAATATTCGTCTTTAGAAAGTTCGTTAACAAAGCATAACAATCCAAAAGCCCAGCATGGGTGAAAAGGTAGTTGATTTCATTGGTTCTCAAAAGTAGGTGACTGAAATACGTCCAATAGTCAGCTTTGCCTTCAGAATTTTTCACAACCTCATTTTTTTCCTTCCGGTTCAGGCAACTGAGTGTTCTCCACTCAGTTACAGACTTGGGACGGGAGAAAATTTCGGGAAAGAACTCTTTCTCCCATCTGAGGCGCCTTACAGACTTGGGCCCCTGGATATACACTGACGTATGTACAATTAGCACACAACTTACTACCCATACAGCACGGGGAGAAATATACTCGTGTACTCTCGGTTGATATAAGGGGTAAGGGATAATTCCAAAATTAGCCCTTTTTTAACCGTGTTCTATCAGTGTAAATTTTGGTCCAAATTATCTGAGTGGACTTCTGTATTTTATAGAATTTAATTAATGTACAACATGCCACTTTGCCTTTTTTCACATTTCCATGGGAATAACTGCATATTAAAGATGAGCTATATGCTATTATTCCGTTACGAAGAGATATCTCTGTTATAACATATATAATATAGGTATGTATGTAACATATGTTAATTCAATATGCATCTACCAAAGAACTTAGTCTATTCGGTAATCCTGATAATCGTGAAAACATTATTTGTACACAATGGGTGGATATGGGAATCCTATATCATTGTAATTTATTTGTACACATGATCTTTGGATAATAAAGGTATTATTATTATTATTATATATTTTTTTAGAAAAAACGATGATTTTTCCATGCGATAAATACTTCCTTTTTTGATCATACATTGCATTTTGGTACAATTGTAACCAACCAGAAATAAAATCATGTTCCACGATAATATTATCTGATTTCGTATGATTCTGACAGCCATTTTCAAGCACACGTGAATAACTGCATTAATTTCTTGGTACCTAATATTTGTAAATATGTAGTTCTCTCCAGGCCAAGCACAAATACGGAATAATTTATATTGGTCTGGCCATGAATGCGGAGGAAATAACTTCTTTGCATTACCAACTTCAGTCAAGTACCTTAGTGGCCGAGTGGGTTAAGGCGTAAGTGAGATCGTAAGGGTCAGGTTCTAGGGTTCGCGGCTCTCCGGCGGCAATTTTTTTTTCTCGGTCAAATATGAATCTAAATCAGCCATGAATTTTGCTGGCAATGCTGTCTAGCGGTCATAATACTAATAAAAGTTTATTTTCCATTGGTAAACATACATTTGCATATTAGGCACTAGGTTGTGGTTGATACACGTGTTTACACCAGAAATAGCGGACAGTAAACCGAATATTGACCATTTTTCAACCATTCTTAGTCGTTGAAAAGTGGTTTTTCGACCAGATAAATCACGTGTTCTACTCATGATTTCAACTAAATATCCGTGTGTGCTGTATGGGTATGCCACAAAGAATTCTTTGTGATGGGACATGATGTGGAAGTGATTCCTTACCTGTACTACAGCACAGCCTTCTCCAGCAGCCGTAACATCAACTCCAGTAGGTAGAACGGGTATTTCACTATGGTGTAACAGTAGCCGGTTAACATCATCAATGGCAAATGCATGAGTAAAATCAGCTGCTTTAACGGACACATTCAGACTGGTGTTTTTACCATTTCCATTATTCATGAATATTGTAGCATATTTTGAAAGGGCTTCCAGAGCTACAACAGTGTCCTACATGATGCAAAGATGGGAAATTAAAATGAATTATTACATCACTAATGTGGACAACTTAAAATTATGACCACAGAATTTATTCTATTAGTCAATTAATTAAATGAATATTCAATTTCAATTTATTGGTTGAGATATCTTACAATAAAATGTAGGAAAAATCATATAAATTCATAAAAAATACAAGAAGAGAATAGTTTGAATATTAAAGTTCAAAAGACTCTTCAAAACAGTCCTGTATATTATAATAGCTAGTGATGTGGTCAGGATTCGATCGAATCTTATCGAATCCATGGATTCGAGATTCGATCAAATCCTTCCAAAAATATTCGAACCCTGGTTGTGCAGGTGGCGTATGTGCCACGTCGCGGTAAACTGTAAATTGCAGTAAAATCTTGCCTTGGAAATTTAGCATCTCAACGTCGTTTTACTATATAAGTGTTTACAGTATGCTTGAAAATTCAATGAAGCCATAAATATGTACACAAGCAGAGATTTTATCGCTATTAATCATGGAAGAGTTTTGAGCTGAAGAAAAATATACAACTAACCTAGAAAGCCTTGTCAACCATCGCTTTGTTCATGCAGCACACGTTGCGTAATTTTCACCTAATCATTTTTGTTGCACCGTCGCGACGGCGTCATGCCGTGCTTTCGCACCACAATTATAGCGCCATGCATTTTAAGCCGGGTCCCACATCCTGACTGAATAGTAAAATTAAGTCTGGTCATTTTTAAGTATTCATAAAGGAATTGTTGGGTTCTGAACTTTGATTAAATTGAAAAAAATCGACAAAATTAAAATATGCTATAAGACTGGAATGGATGCTTATGTGACCAAAAGTTAAAATAAAAGTGAGATTTTCATTTTTTTATCACGTCGTTGCCTTCTAAATCCGACCCTTAGCTCAAATTGGAGTCACAGTTTTAAACTGTATTGAGCCATTTTTTGCCAAATTTTGTAAATATTGTTGATAAAAAAAGAAATCGATTAGATCCCGACAGAGTGAAAATGCTGCATTTTCTAAACAAAAACTTGTTGCCTGTTTTCATTGAATTTTCAATTTAAGAAAAATTTAACTGTGATTTACTTTTGAAATGACCCATTCTTTATATTTGTTCTCGAGCATGTCCTTAATTTCATTGAGTGGGGACTATATGACCATTATTAATTTATTATTTACTTGAAGAAATAAGATTCAGCTTCAATTGGATTTAATTAGAGAATTCACTAGAAAGGAAGCATTATTTTAAAATTTACTGATAAAAGGAAGAAAAATGAAAATGAGGAGGATTAGGATTTGGGATTAGGACTCTAGATTCGGATTCAATAAAAAAACAGGATTCCATCAAATTTTGGATTCGCCCCATCACACAGTGGGCGGAATGCCCAATCTAGGCGGAAAAAAATATTATTTTCTAAATTTGTGCGCAATATACACAATTTAATCATTCATGTCAAATTATAAGTAAAATGCATTAACTAACACTAAAATGTGAAGTATAAAGTCGCTAAAAACTCAATTTTAGCTAATTATTCATATTTTACGGTGGTAACGGACAAGGCCAAAACTCACGGTTTGGCGATAGCAACGTTCTCTACTGGAAAACGGAACTTCCTTTTGCTTACCCTGGCATTGTACATATCTCCAAAAATATGTCTTCCAAAATCCGAAAAGTGAAGGGTCTTTTGTTTGCGGGAGGGAGGCGTTTTATGGCGGTACGTGGGACCGCGTGCGTGCGACTAACAAAGGAATTCACCGCACTTACCGCTAACACCAGCCTCCATGAATTCTAGCCACTCAAAGTTAGTTAATTGATTTTGACTGAGGTGGAGAAGAAATAACAGAATTCAGATTTGAAAATATTTTAATTTATGCCAGCAGGTCTTGAAATCATCTGCCAGAGAAAAAACCAAAAAGGTAAAAAAAATAGAGGTTACAGCATAATATTAAAAAAATTCAAATAAAATAAGATGGGTATAAAAATATACTATCAATTCGTCCAAGCACTAAAAAATAGCAAAATACCCATTTGAAATACATTTAAAAGATTGCAAAAAGTTCAATTAAAATTAAATCATGAATGAAAATTTTGTCATGCTCTCAGTTTTCTCTGCAGCAGAATGATAACCATAACAACTTTATGACCAAGTTATGCCTATTCATAGTCAGACATTTCGCTTTCACTGCTATCATCTTCCTCACTTTCTCCAAAGCTAAGCACAGCTGGTTCTTTCAACAGTTGCAAAACTTCCGCAGGTATTCCGTTTTTCTTCCTTTTCGTTTTTTGACGTATGGATGAAATCACAGGATCCGAAGATAATTGAAAACATCCTCAATATTTGCGGAGCGAGAAATCTTCCTAGCATGCCTGCTCCTGAATCTTTTAAAATCCTTGTTTCTTGCCTCCTGTGCCTCTTCTGACAATTGTCCAATGGGAAGAATGGCTGATTCTATTATGGAAGCGCCATGAATGAGTACTTTGTGGACACTTGCAGGCATGAAGTACCAGGGGTACAAACTTACGTAAAGTTTTGCAGTATCAAAAGCATACATATTGAATCTATCCGAATCAATAGCAAATCCAGTAGATATGGCTTTTAAAATTACTCCAAACCGTTGCACTAAATTTAGATGAATACCAGTTATTTCAGACGAAATTTGAGGATTTTGGAAGAAACGTCTCGCCGTATTCCCGTCATTTGTCGTTCCACTGCCTCCAGGATTTGGGTTATCCACAAGGAGACCCATTTATAGGCGAAAATGTTCTTTTAAATTCGATTTTTATTCCTTTCGAAAGAGGCCTTCTCCTCTGCCGTCCTCACTTGCCACTTCTTTACTTCAAGTCTATATGAAATATGTAAAAAGCACTCAAAAAATCGAATCCATGCGTGAAGTATCGAAAGTCCGAAGCGATAGGTGGCTGGGTCCCATTTTTTGGTTCTAAAAGACTCAATTTGGTTCATTTGGGAGGGCTTCGCCCCACACACATATCACGTTAGGGACGAACTTCCAGTCACAGCACTGCATACTTTTCCATCCACCATCGTCATCACTAGATGTGATATCACTGAATGTTCTGCTCCATTGATGGTAATAATCGTTGGCCTAAGCAATTCTATTTCACTTTCCACGCGGTCAATTTCATTATTTATCTTTGTTTTGGTTTCTTTTTGGAAGATGATTTTAATTCACCGGCAGAATTTTGTGGACAACGGTTGTGGATTTTGCCATAGTACCGGTTTTTTTTTTTTTTCCCCGCCCCTCCTCGCTGCGTTTGGTATAGTTGTAGGGGCACAAGGGAGATGACAAACACGGATGAATCACTATGAGCACTCCCAGAAGTTTCATAACGCTCTTTGTATTCACTCTGACCACTGCTACCATCACACCCCCATTCAAATATCATATGCAGTTTTTCTCTCTCAATAGTGCATTGCAAGAGAACATCCTTCTGAACTAGCGCAATACGTTTGATTGTGTGGTCCAGAAGAGCTTGTAATTTCAATTCAGCATACCTTTCCGTCACTTTTATGTCTTCTTTAGGGGGATAGCATTCCAATTTCAACACTTTTAGCACATCATAAGGTGGATAAATGTTGCTTAATCTGTCCTTAGCTCCTATCCTGATCCTCATGTACTGCGACTTTGTCAACCCGATCTCGATAAGAGGCGCTAACGCTTCCTCCCCAGTGTATTCTATTGGAGGTAATGGGGGTGATTTGTAGGCTCTTTTTACTTTGGTGGCTCGACGGGGAGTAGTTTGAGTAACTTCTTTTACCACAGCTGCAGCGTCCCGTTTCCCAGAAGAATGAAGGGTATGCTAGGCCGCGAACACGATTTCTTCTTCTGTATGCGATTTTATCAAAGGCTGCACTTTGGCCCGTTTAGATCTATCAGTACATTGCTCGAACACTTTTTTGGGTCTTCCCTTTGAAGTTGATGGCTCTGAATCTACGCTAAAGCTAATGTTAGAACATTTTTCTGTCACTTTTGTAGGCAGGAGCAATGGGTTTTGAAGCCACGTACCGTATTTAGGCAGAAAATAATCATATCTTCTTCCACTTTTTTTCAAACGTCTGGAATAATTGTGAACAAAATTCCTAATAGCTACACTAATACACTTCTTAGCATCGTTTTCAGTCTCATTTAACTCGATTTTCTTGATCAAGTAACCCGTCAATGAATCTTTCGTCTCGCTGTTGTTGTGAAGAAGGCTACATAGCTCTCCGTGCGCCACGACAGCCCTCTGCAGGACGCCTGAAAAAGCCCGATAACTTTAGTTCCGCACGTTTCCGCACCAAATCCATTAAAAGCCTTATTCTACAATACATTCTGAAGACACTCTCACTTAAATGAGCTAGACACCGCTAGAACATTTTTTTAAAAGTCAAACCAAACATGAGATATCTAAAAAAAATCATGTGTTTTTGCAATGGTTATTTCAAAAAGCTATAAAAAATTGAAAATGGGCACAATAATAATATTTATCATGATAAATGGTAGAACATACCTTGAAAATTATAATTCAAGTCCCTGAAATATGCCTTGTGCACTAGTCGCCTAACTGCATGCTCTTCACTTCACTGCCAAAATGCAACTGAGCCCGGTCTGAAATTCGTCTCCGCAGAAAGGGTGTCTTTGAATGGGCCTAACGGTGCTATTATGCCGAGGGTAGTGACCTCAAGGGCGAAAAAGGGTGCTCCCACTATCCAAGGATAAGACCGACGCCAAAAATTGTCCCAACTGTAAAGTCGGTTTTTCGACTTTTTTCCGCCTAGATCCTGGATTCCGCCCACTGTGCATCACTAATAATAACCCTTCTCAAACAAGAAATATTTCATTTTTTTAAATAATTCCCTGGAGGGGGAATTTTTTATGCCAGATAGAAAATGGTTGTAGACTCTTACGTGGCTACGTGGAAGGGACCTTTATTAAATAATGCTGTTGAGTGACAATAGAAGTGCATGTCCCTTCTTTGCCGAGTATTGTGCTCATGTATTTGAAAATTAGTAGTGAGTTTACCACAGTTATCCTTAATACATAGACAAAGGTAGCAAATGAACAAACATGGCAGGGTTAGAATTTTCAACTCTCTTAAATAAGGTTTACAAGATTGCCGAGCTGGTATTTTTGCAACATACCTAATACCTCTCTTTTGCATGGCAAATACTTTGTGAAATTCAGGAGATAAGTAATCCCCAGAAAATAATACCATATAGTGGAAGATACCAAAATATGCCATTTTCCTCACTTTTATATTTTTTTATTAGTTTTATATTTCATTAATTGGTTATTTTCTTTCTCTGCTCCGACTTGCTACTAATTTCCCAATGATGACACGACTTCATGATAAAACTATAAAAATCTTCTCTCTCTATCTCAATGTGGTCTTTTTAATTGTCAACACAGTGAAGTATAGTAGTAAGTAGCAGTAGTTAGTAACACAAAAATAAAATAAGGTTAACTTTTTGATGCGTAACTTAGTGGAATTTACTCAAGTTGACCCAACACTTCACTTGAAGATGTCGCGAAGCGACAAAACGTGAGTCGTAGCAAATAAAATCAATATGGATAACCAACTCGGTGAGTTCAGGCATGACTCTGTGGAAATTAATTATGAAGCAAAGACAACGCTTGGTACCAAGCTTTTAGGGACGCGACTATTTTTTGGGACAGTGGCTACAATCCCTGTCGTATTTCCCATTATTTTATCATATCATTTTTCCGTCCGTCCCTGAGCAGTATAAGATTTTGAACTGCCGCCAATCCGAGCGCACAGGAACCACAAGGTCCGTAAAGGACCATGGTCCGTAACCATGTCATCAATCACCATTGTATTGTTTATGTATGCCTAAAATTTCATATCTCTACATCGCTAAATAAGAAAGTAAATAGTGGTTCTTTGTGTCTATGCACGCGATGCGCTCAAGTGCGAAGTTTTGAGCCTAAGCTGGATTGACAATTTTTCAGGAGTCGAACCGAGGATCGTAGACTTAAAGTAAAACCATTTTATCAATCATTATTGTATTGTCTATGAATGCCTAAACTTTGATAGCTCTTCATTGTTAAATAAGAAAGTAAATCATGGTTCTTTGTGTCTATGCACGAGATACGCTCAAATACGTTGTTTTGAGCCATAGCTGTGTTGAAAATTTTTCCAGATTCAAACCGTGGACTGTAGACTTACAGTACAACCATGTTATCAATTACCATTGTATTGCCTATGAATGCATAAAATTTCATATCCCTACATCGCTAAATAAGAAAGTTTATCGTGGTTCTTTGTACCTACGCTCTCCGTTTATTTGCACGCAAAATTTGAATTCCCGCTGCGACGGAGACTCAAGATTCCAGATTACATTAGACAAGTATGTGTCATGACCTATTCTTTATGCACTTTGGGTGGCAAGTATAACATGTGGCTCCGCCCATGAGTTTTAACCAAAGGGAATTGTTTACATTATGGAAATGCTTCAAACAATTAGAAGAGTGCCGGAGAGGAGAATGCACTATCATTCACGCATTTCACACGTTTGATGTAGTTCATTTTATTTATGACAAATATCTCAATTGTGAATTTTAAAAAGAGTTCTACACTATTCTAGCCAACATTTGCGATAAATGATAGACGGAGAGCAACTAAGGCAACCATGTTTGCATCGAAAGTGTATTATATTAATCGTATTCAAAGATAAATGTGAATTACATTCAGGAAGATAATTTATTGAATACATATTTTCAAGCACCCAGACTCACGACATCCATGGCAAAGGTCCTTCCACCTGATTACTAGAATGTAAACATTCTTGTTACACAGCTCGTCATTGGCTGTCTGAATTTTTATTACTGTACTGGAAGGTTTTCATACAGGAAGGGGCGGGATTTGAAATAGCATCTCGAAACCGATGCCTCTGATATCATATCCAGATTCAGAATCGTAGAGTATGCTATTGTGAAACGAGGAATAGCATCTTCCACAAACAGCGCCCTCAGATTCAGAATAGTAGCCTATGACTACCCATTTGGTTTAAAGTACATCAATTTCCATGCATTATCTTGGTTAAAATATCTCGGGTACTTTTTAAGGAATATAGTTTCAAATTTCCATTTTGATTCAAATAGCCATTTTGATTCCAAAGAGTCAGTAATTTATCAGTTCAGTAGCTGTATCAATGTAGACCCAGCTGCCAAAGGCTGGAGGCGGACTCTGCCCCACAATCATAAGTTCAAGTTCATTTTTGGAAATGCAGGAGGAAACATAAGTTCTCTCAGAATTCAGTCTGAAAGCCTTTTAGAGTATCATGAATGAATAACTTGATGTAAGTCAGAATATAAATAAACTATTTTGCTACTTAACAAGAATGACTGAAAATAGTATCCACCATTTTTATACAGCAAACATAAATATTTCTTGAAACTGAATTAAGTGACAAATTTACAGACAATTACCTGTTTCATAAATTATAATATATTTTTTTCTATTAAGTTTACTGCAACAGCATGAATGTGGAGGGTTTAAGAGAAAATTGAAGGTGGAAATGTTTTGCGTAATTTGTTCAACTTTGAGCTGCTGCTAATTGTTTATGAGAATAAACTATGAAAAACAACATCCATCACAACACATTGCAACTGATTCAGAGGGAACATGAAAAGTTTCAACATAAGTCCTGAAAAAAAGCACTTTTTTTATTTTGCCCAGCTTTTTTTTTCAGTTCACTGTGTGCCAGGTCACATTCCTTACCTGTGTTGACACGAATCCTCCTCGAGCATTTCTTTGCTGTGAAATCCATCTAACAGCTTTGAAAGCACTTATAAGGTTATCTGTACCACCAAGTTTCACCAAAGACAGAACAGCATACGCAGTTATCTCAATATCCATTCCCTTAGACTTGGCTCCTGTAAAAATAGTGTCGTAAATAAGGTTAAAAACCAATTGGGAGCCCACATAATTACAGCAGAACCCCACTTTATGAAATTCATTTCTTCTGAAAAATTGTTGGCATACTGAATTTCATTGTTAAGTGGACCAGTCCATTTCTGGATGTCACTAAGGGTTTCCCATGGGTAAATATCCACAATTAGTGGATCCACAAATAGTGGCGATTTCGGCATCCACTTAAATTTTAGTGGATCCACTAAATTTAAGTGGATTCACAATTGGTGGATCCACATATAGTGGCGATTTCGGCATCCACTTATTTTTTAGTGGATCCACTAAAATATAAGTGGATGCAATTTAACTTTAGTGGATCCACTTAGTTTAGTGGATCCACTTTCATTTTAGTGGATTCGCATGTTTAAATGAATGTATATGACAACATACACGGGCTATTTATGGCTAACACCACAAACAATGAACGATTTAAATATGCGAGTAAAGGGAAAACTGTAATGGCAGTATGAATACAGTGCTTTCCTGCATGCAGCAATATTTCGGCATTATTATTATTTTGAAAAGCGTTCGATATTTCGTAGGATTAACTATTTTAATTGACGTACAAACGTTGTTTTTACATTTCTCGTAGAGCCGTTAGTACAGTGCCCTGTGGCCATATGATATGGTTGCATCGCGCAGGAGAAGTTCGGTCAGCCCGAAAAGGCGCTGCCAACTGGAGAATTTTGACCCGGAGACCGATTAAATGATTCTGCGGGGCTGCGGGGTGATGTCAACTGTAAAACAACTGTCAATATTTCAGTTACGCGGATATTCTATCATTTATACCCGAAAAAGGCTGCTTTTTCAAATTATCCGGGTCACAGACAAAAAATTTAAAGTCGAGAATATATACCGATTGGTAACATTAGCCCAGAGCTCTACAGCGGGAATGTGACAACAGGAGTCGAAAAACATGTGTTCATATAAGAAACGTAAATAAAAAATGTGTTGTTGTGAAGTTGGATGTATTATGGTCGTCATATGATGGTCGTAAGAGCAACAAACCTGCGGAGAGATGTAGCAGGGAAGCTAGGGTGCAAATAGTGAGTAATGAGGAGGAAGGATTGCGGGTTACTCCGTGGTTGAAGTAAATTCATATCATCACCGTTTTTTAAAAGGTCTTGAACGAATTAGGTGATGATTACTTCGGAAATGATAGCGAAAAATGACGAAATTACATTGAAGTACTCTTATGTACTAGACGTCTTACGTGTTCTCAGCGGAAATAACTGCTCGGATTTCTATCAAAGAAGTTTCTTCGCCATCGTTGCTGATGTTCTTCTAATGAGCGATGGCATGAAGTTATGGGCATGTCGCTTCTGGTAAAATTGAAAACCGGAGCCGACGTTCAACTAAAGGTTATAAACAGTGGTTCAGGTTCGTTTTCCTCTATGCCTTAGAAGTAATTATCTTTGCCTATCTGTTATTCCGGCAGTATGCAATGTAGGCAATTGTGCATTAGGACACATCGGCTACATACTTGCCTCGTATTACTAAGTACATATTTGTGATTATCATCTAATATTTACCTTACATTTGGAGATAGTAGTCCGTCAGTGTTCGTTCAGGATGATTGGTTAATTTAAGGCGTTTTACCATATTCCACTAAATGTATCCTTTGCAACAACAGACACTTAGGTAGACTCTCTAAAAGGATATTGTTAAATAAAAGATTTCAAAATAACTGTTTCTGAAATTTATTTTTGGTTATATTTTTCATTTAATCTCAAAGTTTTGATTTTTTCACCAATATATCTGTTAATCTTTGAATTTTTAGCTCTTTCATCTTTGTCAGGTGATTGTACTCCCTCTTTATCCAGTCTTTCAATGAAAAGTTCTAAAAGAAAAAAAAAATGTAAGAATTCTGTCTACAATACTCATCATAGGCATTTTTGGGCAAATGTGATGAATGTTAAAGGGGAAAGAGATACTCACTTCTAACCGCCTCAAGCCTTGGCTTGTCTAGGCCAGGCCTGCTTTCTGTCACCTCCTTATTTCCTCTTTTTGGGTCTGCTCTGCCACTAATTGAGTGGTTAATTAGGTGCACAGACCCCCAAGCTAAAACAGCTACTTTCTTTACGAAAGTGGAGTCTCCTTGTGGGCCCTTCCGTATTTCCCACAAATCTTTCATGATTGATTTAGATAGGTTTCGGCCTTCATAAAAACAGTAACCCTAGATCAATGGAAAAGAATGAGTTTTTAAAAAATAGTTAAAAAAAAAAACTTTTTGCTCTTATTTTCTGTATAGAAAAGACAATATCTCATGATGATTATTAATATAAAAGGAAAACTCTATGAGAATAATTTCGTTGAATTCTCTTATCATTTTCCATTTTATATCTTCTTTCAGAATTTTTACTAAATGTGGAAAGCCATATTTCATAACTTGGAAAATGTTTCTTACATCTTCACTCTCATCTGGGCAGTGTGGTGCTAGATTTTCTTGTGCATTTCCTTGTTCGATGTTTGTTGAACTATTACTTGAAATCCCCTCCTTCAAGAAAATGATTTGGTGCAAACAACATTATGATGCTATATTTTAAATACCAAAATATTATGAAAGAACTTTAAAGATGTGTTACCTCAACTTCCCTTACATTTAGAATCTCACGGCTAGTGCTCGCAATGGGGTGTGACTTAATTTCATTATTTGCTATTGAGGTTTCTGAAATTGAAAGAAAAGGACTACTAATCGATGTGATAAAATGTTCTTGAAGCTGTTACACAATAATTACTAATCATCTCTGTTGTTATTAGGTATATTTCCACCCCCATGCTCTGGAGAATTTGATCGTGACATTTTAAGGTGAAGTTATTCAATCATAGAGAAATATTATGGTCATTTCTTGTTTCCAAAGTGAAATACAACCACAGAAATAGTTATTGAAATTGATGAAATAATTTTCAATCAGGATTGAGAAAAATGCTTCCAATTAGTTGGAAATCACTCACTGCATGTTGTTGGTGTGTTTTGTGTTGTTGCAAGAGAAGCTGGTGGCATAGGCATCTTGCTGCGCTGCTGATTCTCAGCTTCTATTAACTTCTCCTGAAGATGAAAATTTAGCCTTCGGCACTGATTTAATTCTTGTATAGTATCGTTAAGTTTCTTTTTTAACAGCTTATATTTCAGGATAGGGACATAAATATCATCTTTGACACTTGATGCATCACTCTCATCGCTGGATTGTCGGGCTCTTTTGGTTGTTCTTTTGTTAAAGATGTTCTTCTCCAGGTTGTATATGGTCTCATCTATTAATTTGTTTTTGGATCCATGTTTTTGGGTGCCTGAAACTCCACTTGATGTCGGCCGGCTTTCCAGCTGCATATTAAGTAATAATGATGAAGAAGTGATGAAACTGTTATTCATATTGGTTTTGGTACCACATATATAAGTAATTGATAGAAAATGGTGATTAATCGTACTGGGAAAAGTAAAAAATTTTAATAATCAGTAGGGGTAGTAAGAGGTCAAATAAATAATTTCAAACTTTGAGCTTATAGAAAAAGATATCCATCATACCTTAGATTTTTTCTTGTCATGGGCTTCCTCAATCACCTTCGGTGTGGGCATTTTGACTCTTTTCTCCTCCAGGCTCTTCTTTACGGCAGAATAAGAGTCTGTTTCATGAAATAATCATATCATTTAGGAAATGTTTTCTTTGAAGTAATCAAAATTCATATTTTAAATATCATCATCTATGAATTTTTTGAATATTCGGAAGATGTGCGATATTATAAGGAGCCATCATTTGTACATTAACAATCAAATGTTAATCAACTTAAGTAATAAGTGTTATAGAAAGAGAAATAAATACCTTTCACTACTGCAACAGTCGCCAAGAAATACCCCGGTGCGTTTGCACTGGGCAAGGTGCAAACATTATCGTACTCCGGGATCTTCGACTCACGTTCAAGCATTTTCTCCGGGGAATCATCCTCCACGCTACTTTTAAAAACTCGATAAAGTGCTTTTGGATTCCAAAGTTCGTAATTAAAATCTTTTATGTGAGATGTTGGAACTATAGTCTTTTTACCATCTCTTCGATACGTTACGTATGCGAAACACGCCATGGCTTTACGTTATGTTCTTATGTTCCAACGAATGAATGCCATAAACAAATAGCCGTTATCTAACGCAGGCTAAACGGTTTATTTGTCCCGCCACTGTTCTTCGCTATTGGTCTCCTTATTGGTTACTAGGTTACGAATTTGCGTCACGTGATCGCCATATTTTAGCGCGTCAACTCGAATTTGGTTAGCAACGGCCACAAACAGCAGAACGGAATAGGAAAACGATTTTATGTGGAAAAAGTGTATCTAACCCCAAGGTTTTGCGGCGGAAATATTATAGTATAATATTTTATCGAAGTTTATTTTTGACGCACAATATCGTCACCGATTTTTGTCAAAATAACGATGGAAGAAAACCATCAATTGCTCCAGAAGAAAGGGAAAAAACGGGGTCGATACGGGGCTTATTTGGAGCCGAGTCAACCGTACAACATTCCCCGGCAGACGAAGCAGTCACAAATGGATAAAATTCATAGTTCTACTAGCAGAAAAAGTTAGTGTACATACAATAATAAAAATTTTAATATTTTAGTCTATTTGTCTACTCAATCACTCTACACATTGTAATTTTATGGGTGGTACTCTCTCTTCTGAGCTTCTATCAGATGCATTTATCACTGCTATTTACCTCCAGGTCTATGTCAAAATGAGAAAGTAGTTGAAAACGTGAATACTTCAGAAGAAACTCCAAATATTGCACTTTCAATGATTGATGACCAGGTTGCTACATTGAATGATGCTGATGATGGGTCACCATGCCTTGGAGTTTGTATCTGCGGAAAATGTACCATAGCAGCTGATGTACTACCAGTTGCAAAAGACAGTGTTCCGCAATCTCATTCTGTGCAAGATGATGGGATTTCTCATAATATAAAGGAAGAAGGACATATTATCTGGGATGAACCTTTAACACTATCTATAAAAACAACAAAGTTTGAGGCTTTCCTGATGGTATTACACATCGTTATGCGTCATGGTATGACAGGCCCTTTAGTTGAGGACTTATTGAAGTTTATAAATGCTCTGCTTGGGGAGAATGTCATTCCTACTTCAAAATATTACTTCAACAAGCTGTTTTCACCTCGTGGCCATTTGGTTTTTCATTTTTATTGCCCCTTATGTTATGAGTACTTGGGTGAAAGAAGTTCCTTTGAAGGTGGACTGGTCAAGTGTGATGATTGTGACAAAGAGTTTGATACTAATTTAGAATTAGGGAATTTTTTCATAACCATACCCGTTAGGCAGCAAATTGAGGAACTTTTTAGGGGTGAAGTTAATTTAATGCCCAGAAAGAATAGAGTTTTTGATAATTTTAATGATATTACAGGTGGTAAGCTATATCAGTGGCTTTGTCAATCAGGAAACCCATTAGAAAATGAGGACAGTTTATCTATCACATTTAATGTTGATGGTGCTCCAGTGTGGAATTGTGGTCGAGGTGCCATATGGCCCCTTCAGTTTTATTTAAATGAAATTGTTCCAGAGGAGAGGTTTCTTATTAAAAATATTTTATTGGGTGGTCTCTGGTTCGGTAAATCAGCTCCGCCAATGTCACTATTTTTAACTCCTTTTATCAAAGAGTTACAAGATTTGGCCGTGAATGGTATTGTGAGAATGAAGCAAGATGGGAGCATTGTTAAATGTCCAGTCTTTGCTTTAACTTGCTCGGTTGACTCTGTGGCAAAACCTAAGCTACAGACCATTAAGCAGTTCAACGGCCGTTTTGGTTGTGGATACTGTCTACATCCTAATACACCAACAAAAAATTCTGCAGGAAAAGGGAGGTACTCAGCATTCACAACTTATCCTTCCCGAACTCATAACGGTATGATGAAAGATATGTTAAAAGCTCATGAAATTCAGCAGAAAACAACTAACAAGAATAAAAACCATTCATACGATTTAACTCATGGTTTGAAAGGAATTAGTCCCCTACTTAGTGTTCCAGCATTTCATATTGTAGATGGGTTTGTAATTGATTATATGCATGCTATATTAGCTGGAGTTGCATCCAAGATAACTAACTTGATCTTTGATTCTAATTCTCATGGTAAAGACTATTATATAAAAGATAGCTCTATTATTGATATGCGCCTCATGGCAATCACTCCACCCCAAACTTTTTCAAGACGCCCTCAGTCAGTAGCGCAGCGGGCACACTGGAAATGCAAAGAGTGGAGGAGTTTCCTTCTTTACTACTGCTTGCCCTGTTTAGAAGGTTTTCTGCCTCATAAATATTTTAATAATTTAAAGTTGCTGGTGAATGGAATTTTCACTCTTCTAAGGGATTCAATTTCACACGATGAGCTTTTGAATGCTGAATTTTTACTTAGTCGCTTTGTTTTGGGATATAATAAACTGTATGGGGATGAAAATATGACATATAACATACACTTGTGCACACATCTCACTCATATGGTGTCCCAGTGGGGACCACTTTGGGTGTACTCAACATTTCCATTTGAGTCTTCCAATGGCCATCTTTTAAAACTAGTAAAGGGAACCAGGGGTGTAACAACACAGATTTGTCAAAAATATGCTACTGTTAAATTTGCATCTCATTTAATTAGTCAGCACTTAGTCAGTGAGAGAGTCCTAAATTATTGCAGCGAGACTATTACATTTGCTCAACTAAGAACGAGCAAGCAATTCAATGATACTACCGCTCTTGGCATTGAAGTTATCGAAAAATCGACTGTTGAGGAAGAAGAGGCTTTCTTGAATGCCACGATACCTTTAAATGATGGCAAGATATGTTATTATAATCGAGTTGTAAGAAAAAATGTAGTGTATTATAGCAAGGCATATAAAAAACCTAAGAGATTCAACGATACATGTGTCTCTTTGACCAGTAATGGTTATGGTATCATTGAGAAGTTAGTTATTCATGGACCAGATACCCTTTGGGCTCTTTTGCGACCCATGAGAATTTCACAAAGTGGACATTTAGCTCCTCACATTAAAACTTGTGCTAAAAAAAGGAATGATTCATTGATTGTATTACCATTTAATTCAATAGATAAAAAATGTGTACTTGTTAATTTGGAAACAACTACTTATGTATGTGATATGCCTAATATATATGAGAGAGATTAGTTATTAACATTATACTTGTATTGTGCACCACTCATATAAAATGGCACATCCAATTTTAACTATTTACTCAATAATTGTACATATACATTCTACTTCTGATATTTTCCCCTGATTTTTAGCGCTGTCTTGTTTTAAATCCATAATTGTATTGTCATTATAATCATTAAAAGTGGATGCAATATGTATGTCTCAGCAGAATTGCCTGAATGACGGTCATTAATCAGTAATTAAATGACTTCTACTGCTTATCTACTGTCTCATTTCTTTCCAATTTCTCATATTGAATTGCAAATTGTTGCTTGATCAAATTCTTTCTTAGTCTAGTTTTGGCAATGCCATTCAAACTCAAATATATTTATCAGTATTGGGTGAAGGAAAAGGTAATTTATCTCAGCAGCTATGGGAGACTAGTGTCAATGTATTACTATACAATTAGGTCCTTTCTCTAGATTGTTCATTAGGGGCTTTTAATCCTCTTCGTGCAATTGAGTAGGTCTGATAAAATTTTCCCTTTCATCTAAAAATTTAGGCTACAGTTATGGCATGGTTGTCAGTAAATGGAGACAGCTATTTATGTAGTTAGATAGTTATAAAATCCCTTAAATATGGGCATCCATTACCGTTACAGTTGGTAGGTGTCAATGGATCCACTAAATATGTGGATATCCACATTATGTGTAAGTGGATCCATCAATACCTTTTGAAGATCCACTAGGTATATGTTTTGTGGATAACCACTAAAATGAGAGCATCCACAACTTTTGCTTGTGGATAGGCCTAAGCATCCACTAAAAATGTGGATATTAGTTACTTAGGTTAGTGGATATTTCCAAGGATCCACATAAAAAGTGGACATCCACATTCTGTGGAAGGGAATCCACTAATATATGGTGGACATCCACTACATGTTTGGTGGATGTCCACAAATCTTGATGGAGATCCACTATATGTTAAGTGGATGTCCACAAATCTTGGTATACATCCACTATATTATATGTGGATATCCACAAAGTTTTGTGGATATCCACAATATTTAGTGGATATCCACTAACATTTTTAGTGGACTTTTACCCATGGGTTTCCAGACACAGTAAAACTTCACCACACGTGGGGGTCACTGTGTGCTAACCTGTGTTCGAGGAAGCATTAGTCTTATGGAAATAAGGGAGTTAGGTTCCAAGGTGGAAACAAATACTCTTTCAGGACCTTTTTTTTATTAATATGATGCATTTCCTTCTATTTCTCAAAGAAACGAAAATGAAAGTCGCTTTAACAATTAAAATAGCATCTCCTCTTGTACAAAAAGCATTAGGTGTAAAATAGAATCAAAGGTTTAAAGGTTTCGAGAGTATGTGATTTTACGTCAACTCAATTTAATGCATGCGAATAATACATTTTTTGCCACTCATAAATACTAATGAACATAGCTGTAATAAATTGAATTCTCTTCATTGAACTGAAAAAAATAATCATACATTAGATAAAATAAGAATTCCATGAAAAAAATGTTCACTGAGCCTCAACCTACTATCCACTTCTGATCTGGCTATTTCAACTAGTTCGTATCTTGACTGGGGAAGCAAGTTGGTGGAAAGAATTTCGTGATTGGGTGCTGCTTCTACTTTTTCCAATGTCTGCTGGAGTGCACGGCTAAATTAACAACTGACTTGCCTAACAATGCACTTTCAATACATAATCCTCAACTTCTCAGAAATATCTAGCGTGATGCTATTCCTCTTTCGTAAAGGATAGACATTGTTTGTATGAGTGCTCTTGCCCCAATTTGCAAGTGGCAGACAGAATGTGTAAAATCATCTTAGCCTTCGAAGCATGTTAAACTGAATAACTACTACTAATAAGAGGGTGAAGTGGAAAATTTCCTTATTAAAGCTGCCTGCATTCTTTTTCACCACATTCCAATGATTGTATCATATGAATAAATGGTTTTCTGAAATATAAGTACTAATGGCAATGCAAAAAAGGATATTACATCAAAATTTTTTGTTCTGGTTAAAAACCTAAGCTCCTTATGGTTAACCAGCACACCTCAGACACAAAAAATTGGGAACTAAAGGCATTAAGAGCACATGCTCTAGGTCAAAATTGCTGAAAATATTCCAAATAAACACTAATATCTGAGCAAGTCATGCCTCATTCAACACAAAGCAGCCTATGCACGCACCAAATCTGCATAAAATGATGGTGGCTTAAAATTAACACTCCTAATAAATTCAACAGATTCAGGCGAGATATCGTGGAAGTTCTTCATAATGTAAGAGAAACAATTGCACTTTTCCACAAAATGCCATTTTGTGGAAAAGTGCAATTGTTTCTCTTACATTATTAAAATTAACACTTTTGACCCGATGCCCGTGGGTAACTTTGCACCGACATTATAGCAGTTTTCCATAGATTTCTCTGGCTTCGGTAGCTACTATGGCTTGGAGCTTGGCTTTAGGCCTTGTAGTTCACGAGAAAAATCAAGGACTAGCACAATGTATGTTCCCGAGAATGGCATTCTGTTCTATGACTGTGTGCTCGATTTTTGCAGCCCCTTTTTTCGTCATGTCTCACTAACCAATGCTTTTCATGCTCGATTTGCCACTGTGCCTTTCCGTGTGGATCATATGGATTGCTGCTTTAGATTACATTCTTGTCTCTACATTCAGAATATAAATAGTTTTTTCTGAGAGTTTTATATTCTACGGTGGCTTCAGCAAAACCACTGAATGAATCTGATATTCAGGAAGTACTGGCTGATTCCGAGTCGGAAAATGACTATTCTGGTGATGATCCAGACTTCAATCCTGCGGAAGAAGGTTAGTTTTGTTTAATTTCACCAATTTTCAGTGCCGGATTTTGCTGTTTTCCAACATATTTTCTTATTTTACCTCGATTGTGGCAAAATAATAGGTTGTTTCATATGTTTGCCATTCAGCTGATTGTGTTCCTGATACATATATAGATGGCTTGTTGAGTATTGTAGCATTCCTATGTCTCTTATTTTAGATGAAAATGATTCAGAGCTTGAAGAATTGACTGATGATGCAAGTACAACTTCAGAGGATGATGAATAATCAGGTATATATTGAAAATAAATTTTTCATTCATTGAACTATATTGTTCTTGGCATATATTAAATACTCCTTTTACTTTTATCAGTGCCTATTTTCCTTGTGCAAAGCTTGATGAGATTTAATTTCTTTGAGACCAGGTGATATCACAATGGAAACTACTTCTACAGAAGTCCAACAAAATATGATCAGACCATGGCAGAGGGATAGACGCAGGCCGGCTAAAGATTCAAATGAATGGACTGAGGATGACCGGCAACCTCAACTTCCAGTTTTCGAAGAGGTCTGTAGGGTGCTTGCTGCTTTGACTCCAGATAGTGATGAGTTTGACTGCTTTTCTATTTTTATGACTGAAGACATTACCAAACATATAAAGACAGAAACTAATCGGTATGCAAGGTAGGAAATTTCTAAGTTGACAAGGAAGGGGGAACTAAAAAAGCCCTCCATGTGGAATTGTTGGAAAACTGTCAACCTTTCAGATATGTATTCATTTTTTGCAATTATTTTGCATATGTGTGTGGTAAGCTTTCCCAAAATACGAGACTACTGGCGTACAAGCTTCTTCTATCATATGGGTTTTGCTTCATCTATCGGCATGTCACCAGACAGATTTTCCTCAATTTTTTCTATGCTGCATCTAAATGACAACAGCCTGTATATCCCAAGAAATGAACCAGGTTATGACCCAATTTTCAAGTTGAGACCTTTCTATGACCATATTCTTAGAACCAGCCAGAACTCTTACTATCCTGGGGGAAACCTAACAGTTGATGAGGGTATGTGCCCTTTCCGTGGACGGGTCCAATTTAGAATCTATATAAAGAACAAACCAAACAGATATGGTCTTAAATTTTATGCTTTATGTGATGCTGCTACAGGGTACACACTGAATATTCAACTTTACACAGGATCTGCGACCAACGCTGACAATATCATCCGAGGTATCATTGACAGGCTTTGTTTGTCTAATTTCAATAAAGGACATGTGATGTATATGTATAGATACTACACCAGCCCATCTACCAGATCATCTTTGGGAAAACAATACTCTGGCTGTAGGCACAGTCATGAGTAACAGGAAAGGTCTTCCCAATGACCTAAAACATAAAAAATTGAAAAAAGGAGAAATGCTTTTCCATCAGAAAAGCCATTTGCTAGCAGTAAAGTGGCATGACAAGCGAGATGTGTTTGCATTAATTACAAAACATAAAGCTTCATGCTCTTCTAGGGTCATTAGATGTAAGGAAGGAACTAAGGAGGTGATAAAATCTGATCTCGTATCAGATTATAATATCCACAAAACTGGAGTTGATCACAGTGATTATCTAATCAGCTACTATGCATTTGGTCATAAGACTCTTAAGTGGTGGAAAAAAACCTTTTTTCGCCTATTTATGCTGTGCGTTTAGCCTCATAATTTATAAAAATCTCAAGCCTAGCCAGAAAAATATTTCATTGGCTAATTTTATAGAGGGTGTTGCTGGTAAACTAGTAGAGAAAGCAGGACAAGAGAACCTCGCAAGACAGAAGCCTGAGGAACAAATGAATAGGCTAATTGGAAAGCACTTTTCTAAATCCATACCACCAACAGGTGAAAAAAAGTATCTGGGCATAGTGTGCAAAGTTTGCTCAGATAGGGGAAAGGCCGCCACTGGGAAAAGAATGAGGAGAGAAGCTAGAGATTATTGCAAAATCTGCGATGTCGGTTTTTGTTACCCTGATTGTTTCTTTCTTTACCATATGAAAGGAGATTATTGCAAATAGACCTAATTTGTTAATTATACAATTTAAAATATAACTGTAACTGAATGTACTATATTTTTTTAATATTATAAATATATAACATGTACTTGCATAAACATATTTTGTGTAAATTTTTTTTTCTTTCATAACATGAACAAACTCCTTCGGCTGTATATTTTACCCAATGATAATAAACGTAATGATTATGAATATAAATTTCTAAGCATCATAATTAAAATGTAATGTTAATGCTTGTGAACGAAAACTGTAATAATCTTAAAAAGTTAGACGAATTTAAATGAATATCTGCAAATAATATAACTTAAGGCTTCTAACTGTGAATGAATGAGTCCATGATCTATATGGATGCTTTGAATGTTGTAAGTTTGTGTTCGATATTTCTGTTTCAACCCAAGTGACGTTTAGCTATAGTTCTTACTCATATGCATAGAAAATCATAATAACTAATGAATAGTTTAATATTGAATGAATAATAGTCCGGCTAAATGACATGGATTTCACATTTCAGTTACGTTTTGAAAAAAGGGAGCCTTATATGTTATCACATATTTTATTCATTAGTTAAGAGACAATTTAAACTTGTATTAAAATTTGTTTGGACATTAATCCATTAAAAAGCTTAAAAATATCATAATATTTTCTACTAGCGAATAGTCTCCTTTCAATTTATTGAGGTGTTAATCAATTCATGGCCTCCAGCAAATACATTTTCTAAGCATCCTTGTAATGAGAGTGCATATAATTGTTTCTTTGATTTGAATATAATATATTAATGAAATGATTGTGATCTCTTTGACTGTGAAACATCTCCTGATGAAATGTGATAAGTATCTGGGGCCTGTTTCTCAAAGGTACAAGTCCACAAGTTACAAGTTGGAATCTTACATGTGTGACTTACAAGTGCTCCTCAAACGAGAACAGATGACTTGTAAATTCACACGTAAACAAAGATTTTACAAGGTAGTGAAAATAACAGATGTCATCCAGTCCATATTTAGCTATTATTTGAAGCTTTCAATATATTTCGAGAGTTTCGCCAGCCATCTTCTATAACCAAGAGTCAGTGCCACGTGTTGCTTGATGTCTATAAATGTGTGAATACTAGATGAATGGTATTTTTTACCTTAAAATATCCCAAGCGAGGACGAATCATCGGCAAAACTTGAACATCATAAGAAAAAGTCATTTTCCATCGCATGAAGTGAAACATGTACTCGAAATTAACATTATTTACAATTCTTCAAGACAACATGTTGAGCAGTGTTTATCATTCATAGACATGACAATAACGTTAAGCCGAGTTCACATGGATCCAAAATGGGAGCGGAATGCGGAAATGCGTCTAGCCAATCACACTCCACCTTTCCGAAACTTCCTTGCTTGAGATTGGCTAGATGCATTTCTGCATTCCGCATTCAGCACCCGTTCCAGATCCATGTGAACTCGGCTTTATATTGTCAGACAAACAGAGACTACGTATGTTGACCAGCCATTTTGAATGGTGAGTATTAATACACAAGGGAAGGGAAACACATAGCAAATTAGGTAAAGAGTTGGACTAGTGGGTAACATATGCTAAGTTTTGAAGCCAAAGGTGGCTAGATTGAGTCTCTCGGGCAATAGATTTTTCCTCTTTCATTTTGAGCCGTTCACGAAAAATTTTTCCACCGAATTATCCAACCTCACAATTGGTCTTTAGCACACTTTTTTTAAATTTCATTTGCCTCCTTGCCGTATTCCAGTTTGGAAAATTGGATAGCAGATTGCTTCACTTGAAAGGGATAGACCTCTTATTTCATAGTCTATCAATCCAGTTTAAGCTCTCCAATCTAACACAAACCAAAAAACCGCTGCTTCTTTTATCTACATTTTCATAATTCTGAAGAAATGAAAGCAGCGAACAATGACATTCGGAATTAGAATTGCCAAGGTACGAATAGGAAACTACCTTAAAAAATCTTGGAATAATAAAACTGCGAGAGAAACGAAGTTCAGGGTTAGTAAATACCAGACGGAACATGTGGGACTTAGTTTAATCCTTCCAAAAACCTAAGTACTAATATATTTACAAAATGATAAAACCATATTATTGACAAAAATCAACATTTACTCCTTTATTTCCTGCTATCGCAGGAAGCAGTATGCAGCCTTTGGGGTGATAATCTTAATAAAAATAGTAGAAACAGAGAAAAATGTTACACCAAGAACATTGGACAAAGCTAGGGTGTATTCAGGAAAAACCACAACCCGTTAGCGTAGCAATTGCATCTCCTGCATCACACAAAAATGACAGCTTTAAAAAAGGCTGATCAATGTACGTAGTCTCCCCTTGTGAGTACCTTCAAGGCTGAATATTTCAGAGCGGTTTGTCATTAAAGCAGGGAAACTTATGCTCTGCATTTTTACCTCTCAAATTATAAATGAATGGCTTGACATGACGTGAAAAGTATATTGCAAAATAGTAATAAATAATGCCCGTAAACTTGTGCAAAACATTCGCATATTCAACCTTCCTTCCTTCTCAACATGATTTATTCTTAATCAAATGAGACCGTTCATAAATGGCACGATTACAATCAACACACATCTCCTGTCGGCAATAAATCTTTCTTCTTTGTTGTTTATTCAAAAAGTCTCTGTGGGGATGTTCTTGCTTCGCTATGCTTTAGTCTAAAAGATTTTTCTTTTAATTTAAATTACAAACAAACAATGTGTTTTAACGTAAACTGAACATGTTATGTCAGAAGTCAGTGAAAAATCCTATCTACTTACACCTTATTAGTCGCTATAGCCATTGTATTGGTTGAGAAAAGGAGATCACAAGTCGCTTTCAATTTGTATTCCCAGTTATTCTTTCCAATTTACTCACCTCCAAGGACTAGTAGAAATATCCTTACAAGTACTTGCAATTTACAAGTCAGTTTGAGAAACAGAATGTGTCATAACCATGAAAACACTTGAAAAAAAAATTGTAACTTGTGAAATGGACTTGTAAGTTGTGGACTTGTAATTAGTAGAATTGTAGTTTCGAGAAACAAGCCCCGGGTTGGTCATGAGAGGTTGAATACCTTGGGTGACCTTGGGGAAGTACTAGGAGATACTTTAAGAGCCCAATGAAGTATACACATAAATATAGTTACCAGGCTTGCTCCACCACATCAGTTCCTTGTCATGATTAGCCATGTCCAACAAAAGTTTCAAAGAACTTTGAGCTGCATCAGTCTGATTTGGCCCCGCAAGTGAAAGTGCATATGTTGTCAGAGCTAAAGTGTATGCATCTGGAGAATGCCCAGATTCTTGCTCATCAGGTGCAAGACAAAACAGGGCATTTGCCAAAACGGAATCTGACATTTCAATGCCAGTTTCTAAAAGTGCTGTTATTATATAGGCAGTAAAAGCTGCAGATGTTGATTCCCCTGATAGGCCACCCTGGGGATAAACAAAAATAGTACATGTACCATGCAAGATGAGTACTAACACAGAACTCACAACAAAATAAAAAATATTAGCGGCAATAATAAATGATTTTTTACACTAGTATTTATGTAGTATTTATTATTTTGAATGAGTACCAATTGGAAGGCATGAAAAGTAACCTTGATTACACTCCCTTTCTTAAGCCTATACCACATGGAACATGATCTTCACATATTTGAGGTTACATGTAGTTAGAGCATAGGAGTAGGTATAGTGTGATAAGTACGTAACCAGCATGCTGACGATGTCACACAATCACAAATTTTGGATTCAGCATTCATCAATTTACATTAATAAATGCCCTCAATGTTAGAGCCAAATTCATTTAACACTTTCCACTCTGCGGGTCGCATATGCTCCTTAATCTAGTCTACTGGGCTTATTTTAGCAAAATTTAAATGTCTTGGCGGCAACTCTGTGGTAACAAGGGAAAAAAATCTCGAGGAAGAGGTATATGCAGGGCCGTTCTGTTCTTCGTCCGTTATTCTGTTTTGGTCAAACGAAAACAATAATCCCCATAATTATAAAATAGAAAAAACTTGTTCGGGAACAGTTTGAATAGAATGATGCAGTTGATCGACACCCCCTAGTTTTGTGCAGTTTTAAACTAGATCAGTACTGTTTAAAACATCGAAGAAAATACCGTAAGATTGCCAGAATTTTCCGTGCTGAAGCCTATCAAGAAATATACTAGATCAAAAAGCAACTCTGAGTCTGTAAAATTTGTGACCTTTTCCAAAATTCAGTATTTGGAAACTTCGCAAACTAAACGAAAGAGTGTACAAGCCGAAATGACGAATTTTTAAGTTGCAGGTAGGATTTCAAATATTTAAAACATTTTTAAAAGATTGGGCAGAACTTTGTCAGGTCAATAAAACATCTATTTATTCCTGTCAAATCAATGTTTTCATGTTATTTTTATTATCTTTCTTTCTTTAAATTATCTGATGAGTAAAATTTTAAATATTTCTTTCCTCATAATTCCCTGTACGATTACGTGCATTCTGTCTCCTAATGAAACTTTCAGAAAAAATGCAATTACGTTCCATCAAAGGTAGCTGAAGTTATTGCTTCTCATTAGTTGAAAAAGTACTATCTCATAAATGCACCTTGACTAAGCATTCGGAGAACTTGACTGAATCTTAAAAAGCGCCGATTCAAAAACTGCCGAGAAAGTTGTGTCATCTCTACTGAAACGAAATGATAACGATGAATGAAATTAAATGAAAAATAACAGCAATCTCCAACCATATCGTTATCTCAACCACACAGTAGACATTTGCAACGATCAATTAATTAAAGAGTTTATGAAACTCATGTTAAAAACAGTTGTTTTCTGCCGATGATTATTTTAAATACAGACCAATTTACATTCAAGTCAAAGTAAGACATCGAAAATGGCTGCTGCTATATGCGTAGCCACAAAAATGCTAAGGTTACTCAACCAAATTAAAAAAAATAAACGATCAGTTAAGAGTCACTTTGCCGATAAATATTTTAGCACAAAGACGTTTGATTTCACATAAGTGAAGGCTGACAAAGCTTCATCTGCACCTGAAACAGTCGCTTATGGCATAGATCTTGAGGGTTTAATACAGAACATTGAAGAAAAACATTCTTTGTCTAAGTAACATTTGAAGTTCGGAATTGATGACGGAGTCGGATTAAAAAAATATGCTTCTCAATTTAAAATACAGTAGAAAATGAAGGTTTGCGTAAATGCAAGCAGAACTCTGAAGATGGTATTTACGCAAAACGCTTTAAGGATTCAGGTGTTTATTAATTAATGTTAATTATTATATAAAATAATGATAATAAATGAGGGCCTGAGAGTCAAAGTAATACAAGTGACAAACATCGTACAGTGTCTCCTGTATCACTTTACTCCGGTAAGAAATGACAAAAACCAAAGTAGCTTTACTGTTTGGTGGCTAGTTCGCAGCACCATACGTTTGTACACTTGTAATTTGTTTCCTGTAGCTACCTGACGGTACCACCTAAGAACCAATGGACTCATATCGTTTTTCGTGTTGATGTCACTTGTATTACTTTGACTCCCTCAAATCTCGCACCTAATTCTCAGGAAAAATATGGTAATGTATCCCTCAGGTGTGTAACAAATATTAGCAACTTTGTGGGAATAATCGCAACCGATCTTAAATTGGCCTAAATTCTGGTTGGTAGAATGTTGCATATCAGTTACTACTCGTGCACCCAGTGTTCTATACCAAAGATAATTTAAATACTTGTGATATGTACAGAATAATAGCTAATACGTCAGTAAATTACATTCGATGGTCTTCAGCAGGAGCTAAGAAAACAGATTCAAAATTTTACAAAAACTGCGTCCACAATCCTCTTTTTTCTACTCCGCAAGATAAACAATTTCTTGAAATCGTTCCTCCGCCAGTATCGCATTTAATGATAGACGTCGTTCACACATTATGTAAACATTTATTGAATGAATTTTAGTAAGATGCTCTTCAGTGAGCAGAAACATGCAGTGCAACTCGTGATTTATGTCAAGGGAGTTCAAATTTCAACGGCAATTTGGGCAAAACATTGTGAGTAAAACTTGATTTACTGCGATCAAGAAGTCAAAATTTGGGATGCTTGAAGAACGTAACTGTATTTGAAAATTTTATAAATTTTGTTCATGCCTACTTTGGTAAAAACTTGGATCCTGACTTCAAAAATAAGATTGCCGCATTCAAAGAGAGCTATATTATGCTCAATATACCAGCAACACCTTAAGACCACGCAGTATGTTTTCACATACCCGATTTTTACCCGATGTGACAAAATGTAAGCCCGATTTTTACCCGACCCGATACCCGATGTGACAAAATGCAAGCAGGGCTTGGTTTCTACAGTGAATAGTCAATAGAATCTGTCCACGCTGATTTCAAACCTATAAGGGAAAAGCATATTAAGTATGACATCTCTCATCTACAATTCACAGAAAGACTACTTCGTGCTTTTTGTGAATATAATGGTTTGCACTAATTTCAATGGTTATTAGTATTATAGATGTTTGAATAAATGATAAGTTAATTATTACTGAAGTGGCTTTCTATTTTCTAAATTCATTATTTGAATATGATCTAAAACCCTCATTTATTATACAGTAAGCTGTGATATCTTGCAGAAGAATTATAGTATAGACAATGTAATAATATTATGCATGTCATAATACAGATTTTCATGCAGTAAGTGACTCAAAATCATTGCTCGCACTCTTGCGGTTCGAGAAAATAAAATCAAATTAATTTCTAATTTTTTACTTCCAGTTCAATTTAATATTATGCATATTAAATTACTCTAATTGAAAATATTTGAACATGTTCCAAACTGGAATTTTAAATACCGACAATTGCTAATTGAAAAATGCTATATAAACTACAAAAATATATTTTTCTCACGAATCCCTCAATCGATTATTTTCTTTCAGGTATTAAAATATTCGTGAGATATCGTAGAAATGAAATTCCAAAAGATTTCATCGGTGCAAGCACTTTTGATTTAAAGTGGATTGAAGCCCACCGTGGATGGTGTAGTACGTCATGTACCCTACAAACCAGAAAAGGATTAAATCTAGATTTTTTAAGGATTTGGAAATACATTGAATCTGTATTTCTAAATCCTTCTTTAATACATGGTAAATCTATATTTTTAAATATAGATTTCCAAATCCTTCTTTAATACATTGTAAATCTAGATTTCCAAATCCCAATGAAAATATTTTAAATCTAGTTTTTCTGATCCCCTCTTTCTTTATTTATCGCATATAAATATATGATGGTGGTATTCATTAAAAATCTCCATTGAAAATCCCAATACCTAGATACAACAACTCCATTAAAAATTCCTGTAGGGAATGTCAAGACTTAAAATTCCGTATAGGGACGTGAAATTCCCCATAGGAATTTTGTACCCAATGGGGGAACTACATATTTCTATGGGTCTTCAATGGAGACTCCTATAGAGAATGTGAACCTATTGAAATGTTCGTATGGGGATATGACTTCCCAGCCACTGCATGACGTCCAATGGACGTCCATTTTACTTCCAGAAATCTCTTATGGACATCCTTTGGATGTCTATTGGATGTCATTTTACTTCCAGAAATCTCTTATGGACATCCTTTGGATGTCTATTGGATGTCATTCAAATGACATACTATGAAGGTCCCTATAGGGACATCCATACAGAGGCCACAGCATGATATCCAATGGACATGATGTAAAATAAATCGTAAATAATATAAATTCCTATGAGAAATAAAAGAAACGACAGTTACTGGTTGATACCAAATAAATCGAGGTAATATTAGCTGTGGGTCTGCAACGTGCGTGTTTGAATCGCTCGTAATTATTCCGAGCACGTAACTATAAAGGAGTCACGTGGCACAATAACAAATGGTTCGACATTTCGGCGTGTTTAAACCACTCGGATGGATATCTTAAGTGAGTGATATGTTGTTTATCGTGTCTATAATCAGGTTATTATATTCCATCAACAGAATTTCGGTGAAAAAATACGATTGGGAAGACTGCATGAGATTTACGAAATACAAACCAGAAAAGGATTAAATCTAGATTTTTTTAAGGATTTGGAAATACATGGCCAGCCCCTAGCTACGGCGCTGAAGCTAACGTGCGGGAATTGGAAAATCTTGTTTATTCGCAGTAATATTGCATTTATATTCATACTATGTGGCAACATAGGATAACAGTTATCTGGCATTAATTAATGGCAAATAACTTGTATCAAGATTTTATGGCATTTCCTTCAAACTATCACGGAATTATCATTTAATGATTATAGTTCTCGAAGTCACATTTATCCACGTAAGTGACTACATATATACGCCTTTCTCTACGCTGAATTTTTAAGAATTGGTGCAAATAAAATAGGTGCGACGAGTTGTGGGTTAGGTATATATGCGATACATATTCCACATCGATCGGTAGCTATGAGTTACTACATATATCATATGTACTGCAACATGCCATGGCGCAATAGCACATTCAAATTGTTAAAATGAAAAAAATCTTTTTTTTTATTTTGAAAAGATTTCAAAATCTAGATTAAATCCGTGAACAATCCCAGATTAAATCTCGAAAAAATCTATATAAAATCTAGATTTAATACGTCATGTAGCGGACATAGCAACAAGTTCAATCTGGATTGAATCTAGATTTTTAACAGATACAATGAATGCAAAAATCCATATTTAATCTATATTAAATCTTTTTCTGGTTTGTAGGATACCTACTCACCTTTAGATCTTTATGAAACACTTTCCCAACAAATGGAAAGCAACCATTTTCCATTTGCCTCTTGGTGATCCATCTCATACTTATTTTCAAATCTTCTTTGTCTATGAAAACGAATTTTCTTGCTTGTGCAAATGATTTGACAACGAAAGCCGTCAGCCACATAGACCCTTCTGGATCAGACTTTCCAAATGCTGAATATGATCCATCTTCATGTCTATAGATGAGTTCTCTTTGGTATCCTTAATAACAGAGACAAGTTAAGAAAAGATCAGAATAACCCCATCAAGTTTCAAGATGATAAAAAGAAATATTTAAGAAGTACCTTTTTCCATATTGATCAATGCCTTTGCTTTCAGAGCTGGGTTAATTTGGTTTGTAGATTCAAGGTAATTTAAAACATGAATATTGGGAACAAATAAAATCATATTTTGCTCTCCACAACCCATAGGTAATTGTACAAGCCCATCAAGGTTCTGTAATGAAAAATATAAAATAAGCATCTCTGTACTAAAAATCACAGTGATGAATAAGATTTGTACTTCACTGCCATTATTTAAAGTACAAATAAAAAAATTCCTTTCCAGCCATGTTCGTGGAAAATGAGATCTCTTTTAAGATAGATACTTTTTGTGCCATAACTTTGGAATATATGCAAATATGTATTGGAATTAAAACGACTGTTATTATATTCATATATGTTCACTACCATGCTAGTCTGTACATTTCCGAGAAATATTCCCAATTTCGCCCCCTAATTGGGTTATTTTTCTTTAATTAAAACATTACTATTCATTGTATCCAGCCAATTCCTGTTCCACTTTTTTTAGTTTCGACAGTAAATTTTTTAACCCAGCACATTACACTCTGCGACATATAATCATTATTTTCCCTACTCATTTCTCTAAGAAAAAAAGCAGCTGAAAGACTAAAACTGATGCCTCAATGGCTTAGTCACTAACCAGTCTTACTCTAATACCTCCCATCAAAAGGCAAAACCTCCTATCTAGTAATTCCTTTGTGGATTACATATCAACGTCTTATATTTTTCGCTCACATTAGTGTGTAAATATTCATATTTATACCCCAAAGACGGTGAAATTTGCCATGAAAAAATCATTTGACTTCACCGGGATTCAAACCCGGATCTTCCAATTGCCGGTCAGTTGTGTTAGCCAGTTACACCACCATGCCATCTTAATTCAAGGTGAATTTCAGCAGGAGTTTTATACAAACAAGATGTTATCGTCCCTAGTCTACATTGTAGCACAGGAGACGTGGTCGTGCATGATATGCCACAGCCGCAGAGAATAAACCCAACATTGTCACATTTAGAACAACTAGCTGACAAATTTTCCAATCATTACGTTTGCACAAATGATGTGGTACGCAGTAACGTGCATGGGTCCGAAGTTATAGGTACTCTAAAAATGGTGAAGATTTTTTCATTGCAAATTTCACCGTCTTCCGTGTATAACTTCACACCCATGCGTATCACTCCGTACCACATCATTTGTGCAAACGCAATGATTGGAATATTCATAATTATATGTAAAACCCAATTTTTGTACCCTGAAAATGTTCAGAAGTTATGCTATCTTATATAGCCTCCAGTGAATAAAATAAGTATTATCAATGAATTTGGGAAAATACTTTAGACCCAATCCCAAAGACATTTATTCATGTTCACATTGTGACTGTGTCAAATTCTACACCTGAGCTAATGGTCAGGAATTTCTTCTCCAAGTAAAAGATCATTTTGCTAATTTATAACATTGAAGACAAGAAATTTAACAGAGCAAAAGCATGGCAGATCCTGAAGATGAACTTGAAAATTCTTAGAACCCTACTGATAAATTGGGTCACCAAATAGGAAGCTAAAATATGAAAATACAATGAGATAATAGACCCACTCCATTCTCTCCCCTCTTTTTACTTAATATCCCAACAGTCAAAATAGCTTTTTTTGTAGAGTTTTCACAGCTAATACTTGCTATTAGGCTTTAGGTTCTGCCAGTAATTTTTAATATTTTGCGCAACAGTTTCGCCATGCTATGCTGCCTGGCTTCATCGGGCTTTTCAGAACAACAATGGTCTATTTTTCAAAAAATAAATAAACAATCCCGGCAGTTGATGATTACACAAAGAAAGCAGTTACTTTCCACGGCTCATAAGGGAGGCGATTGAAATAGAAGAAAGACCAAACAATATAAATAGAGAGGAAAGTTATACACTCCCTTATACCTGGAAGAGACTACTTCGAAATTAATTTTTTATTTCTCAAAATCATCAACTGCCGGAATTGTTCATTTATTTTTTGAAAAAAAAAGACCATTGTTGTTCTTAAAAGCCCGACAAAGATGGCAGCATAGCACGGCAAAACTGTTGCGCAAAATATTTAATAATTACTCGCAGAACCAAAAGCCTAATAGCAAGTCATAATACCTGATGAGAAGTAATCGATATCGTACCCTCCACTTTATATTATATTTACTACACGTGCTTCGGCTTTTTTTATTAAGCGATCTTCAGGTACAATGTTTGAATTCCATTTTGAGGTGGTATTTAGACAGAATTTTCAACGGAAGGAGGGGATGAAGGGTAGGGGGGAGGTAGGTTGGAGGGATTAGGATTTTCCGGTATTGAGGCCGTATGGAGGGGGGGAGGGGAAATGGAAGTATTGCGGGTCAACATAATGTGAAGGGTGATTAGGTCATCCCAACACCGTTCGTCATATATGGTGGGGGAAGAAATTTATGGTGGTGGGAGTGAGGTGGGTGGGGGATGGCTAGGAGGGGGGGAGGTGGTGACACGTTTTGGGTTATCGTCAAAAGGTAAGAGGGGTTTAGGATGTGGGAGTGGTAGTCAAATTTAATGTAGTTTAACAAATTGATTTTCTTTTTCTTCCTCTTAATAATTTCCCACTGCTCCAAGGCAACCAGGCGACATCCTCTATTTTGCAAACTTAAAATGTTCACAAATACCATGTGGAAAATCCTAACCCCTCCAAACCCCACCTGAATATGGCTTAATAAAAAAGCCGAAACACATGAGTAAATTTAAAATAAAGTGGACATTATGATATCGATTACTTTTCATTATTGATAATCGCCAGACAATGTTGATTCCAGTAATATTAGCAAACTCATTCAACAAATAATGTCACGGGGATGGATATTATTTATTAGGACAGATCCCTCAACTCCAAAACTTGGGTACACACTTTATGACACACCTTCTATATATTTCTGGGTATGGGAGGAGTCAAGCTAAGCTTCCCTTAAAGAATTCAAAAAGATATGGTACTTTTTTCACAGATTTTTATTTCAAGTCAACCGGTTTCGTCGCATAGGCGACATCATCAGGTACATGAATATGGTAAGTGGCAGAATATATACAATTTTTAAGAGGGGGGGGGAAAGGAGGGAGAGTGGGGGAGGGGGGGAAGAGGCAGTGGTAAGGGGTGGAGGTTGGTGTGTGAGGGAACGTGGATGACTCGATGGGAGGGGGGAGGGGTGGTGGTGTTGGATGTAGACTAAGTGGATGCTTGGTCAGGAACGCTGTTCACAGCGGGGGTTGGGGCGTCAGGTATTTAGAGTCACGGAAATATCCAAGAGGGGGGAATGGCTCACAAAAATGTTTTCGTTAGCAATTTTTCCTGCCTTTAATTGCTTCCTAATCTCCAGCTCCTCCAAACAGTCCATTCTTCTTCCCTTTTTCTCTAGGTGAAGAATCTCACTTGAAATAAAAATCTGTGAAAAAAGTACCATATCTTTTTGAATTCTTTAGAATGGATTTTCACAAAGTTAAGCCTGAAACCATCGAGTTTATAAGCTTCCCTTATCCACCTCTATATGTATATGCCCTCCAGCACTCTGTTCAGTGGCACAGGCAAAAATTTGCAAGGGCAGGACTTAAGGGGGCATGTTTAGTGGGACATCTGGGGGGTTATTACGGAACTCTGGGCGTTAAATAAGAACTGCATTAAATACTGACTGCTCTGGCCTGAACATATCTACCCTAGTGATTACGGAACTCAAGGTAGAAGTGTTGAACAGGGTCGTTATCCCGATAAAGCCAGTGGTTTGGCAACTTCTTCGTTCAAGTCCGTGCAACTCTTTTGGAATATGTATCGACCAATGAAATGTTTAACGTTCATGTGTGGAACAGTGGACCAAATGCATGGGACGTCATATTTAACAAAAAGCAAACATGAAAAAAATGAGTATCGTTTAGAGACGGTCCTTGCCAGGAATATAAATAAACATTCTTGATTTTAATGATGCAGGTTGAGTATGTTTTTCAGTCATTATTTCCTGAAAGAAGTTTTGAATTATCTTTATTATTACGTAATTGCTACTTAAGTGAGTTACACTGATGGAAATAAAGAGTGAGAAAACCGTTCCGGGTGTATGCTTCGTGCAGTCGAAAAATAAAGAGAATTCTTTCGACTAATGTGCAGAAAAAATGAGTTTTCACAATGTGCAGACGGTTTGTTTTTAAAATGGTGCAAAGTTTGTATGAGACTGATAAATTAATGTGTATTTCTGTGATAATCGTGCGCGAAAACGATCAAAGAGTATCTAAAAGTTTATTGGACGTGCTTCCTGCTAAAGTCTTTTGATTATCACTGTACAGAAAATAGTGGAAAGAGCATATCAATGTTTAGAAAGTAAGCACCAACAGTTTTTATATTTCTGGAACGTGTAATTACTTCCCCAGAGAGTTTACATTTGAGGAATGTGGGTCTGAAAAAGTGACTGTGACGAGTATTTGAAATGAGAAACTATAAATGCACATCTTTCTGGGGTGACATGAGCGGCAGGGATAATTACACTATAGAATACGATGACATATCTGTATTTGCCTGTTAGTGTAAGTAGTATAAATCAAATCTACACTAACTATTATGCCAAAGCTCAGCCATATGCTGAACTGTCAGAAATGCTCCCGGTCTCAGCAATTCAATAGCTTTGAAACTCGGAAATATTTTTAAAACAGTTCACAACTCCCTTAATTGTAAACTAGTCCTTCTTGTCATATTATTCTTTGCATAGCTTTTGATTATTAATTTAATATACTTTGAGAGTCCTCGGAAGTGAACCGTCATCAGAAATACTCCCGAGTCTCGACAATGCAGTTGATTTGAAACTCGGAAATGTTTTAAAAACATTTCGCAACTTCCCTAAGTGTGAACGCTTATTACTTTTAATGTTGTTCCTCACATAGGCTTTGATAATTATTATATATCTCACGAGTTCGCAGAATTAACCCCTGTGCAAACACGCCATCTTGATCTTTATCTTCATAAGGACCCCTCTTGAGCTGGCTTTATTTTGGGTCGTTATGATAAAGACTTTTCACTCCATAAAGACGGCCTTATGAGTTCCGTAATCGCTCAAGTTGGTATGTTCACTGGGGGTCCTTATGATAAAGACTTTCACCCCATAACGCAGTCCTTATGAGTTCTGTAATAACCCCCCTGGTGGGATTGAAAGAGGTAGCTCATTTGGCTTTTTAAGGTTCTTACCTCTAATGCTGGACCTAACATATCCCCTATGGCAGATATTTCTGCTCGGGCTGATCCTTCAACCAAGTCTGTAGGTAGGTCAAGATTCCAGTATAAAATTGCATCTTCATTTTCTGCAAGTAATATCATTATGTAAGAAGGGCATTTTATCTTTGAAATGAGAGGCAAAAAGTGGTTCACAAGTGCTTACCAGATGGACATACGAATGAAGAGTGAGATTTTTCAACAGGAAAACCTTCTGGTTTCACAATTATTGGTTTAATTAATACATCCCTAAAAATTAAAAAGTAAAGTACAGATAAAAAGCTGATATTGTCATACATACTATTACACTATATGGATACACTAGAATATTTACTTTAACATAAATCCATGGTGGCATGAAATAGGTCATTCATTGTGTAACATCCAGTTATTTTCTAATATGATACCAGGGCAGTTCCATGCAAATTCAACCAATATCCTCATGATACGAATTTCATCAAATGTCACAATTCCTTTGAAAAAAGATGAGGAATTCCTCAAAAGAAGGGGATTTTAGTGACCTTAGTCACCAACTAGTATTAATCACCATTCACGAGAGACAGTGTTAACAGACAATCAGATTCCTTGCGAATTGCCTACTTTTGATTTACTGTCTGGTTAGAGTTCCTAAATGTGCGACAAAAATCTTATGAGGCTGAATATTAAAAATGGAATTTTACCATACATACTTGTGTATAATCTGACCCCTAATTTTTCTAAGAAAAAAATTGTATTTTTTCATATATCTTGAGCATAGTCCAAAACTAGGCTTTCCTAAAATTTGGAACACTGAATGCTCGCGAACCCTAAATATCTATCAGGATTGATATTTTCCATTTTTAAATCTCAAAGCTCAACGATAAACGTATACAGAATGATCTTAGTTTAAAACATTGTATACTACATACGTATTTTATAGCATAACAGTGTTAAGGATTTAGAATGGGCTAACGTTGAACTGAGGTGACACCAAAATTACAAATATAAAATACCAATAATACACAATCAAAATTAGGTGTTGGGCAATAAAAAATATTTTGTACAAATTTAATAAGCATGAACAAGTTTTGACTGCATTTACCTCATGTTCATTAATTTGTTTCTGTTGTGATTATTTTGTACTGAGTTATCTGCCAAAAGATCAATGGAATATGGCTCACAATAGGTTTTAACAACATACCTTCTACTCAGTAGAATCTCAGGCCCACATGGTTCTGGAAACAACTCATCAACTTGGGCGGACACAGTTATGTTAACTTCTCCTAATTCAGTCATTTTCACAGGAAACTCGGACACAAAATTATTTTTGCTTTCTACACAGTAGCCAGCAGAGTCATCACTTAATAGTTCCAAGCCAGAGGACTTTCCTAAACTAATTTTTATCTGAAAAAAAAAGCAGAATGGAAATTAATAAAACAAAACAAATTTTCAGAAGTAAAAAAAAACAATTTTTACAGAATGGTTGAAATAATAAATATTATCATATTTCTTCATTTGGAACAGTTTTTTCAAATAAACAACACTTGAATAACATTATTAAAATATTTTAGAACAGACTGATTTTTATAGATTATAAAAACTGTAAAATTTCAGACTTTCCAATGAGACAAACGGTTTCATCAAACAGTAGACAACATCAATTACTTAATAGAGATAAGTTCTCTCTCACGTGTAGATAGTCAACTTGAGAGGGGAATTTGGATTGTGGGTGGTGTGTAGGAGGATAGGGCGGCACAGGATGAGGCACGTGGCCACCAAGTCAAGAGGGGAAGCCTAAGAAGTAAGGAGAAAATAGGCAACAGTCGTAGAGAGGAGGAAGGATGGGTGGGGCCTAATGCTTCTTCACCCTGGCTCCATAAATGGTGTTTCATCTATTTTCAGCAGACCTCAATATCTTCTTATCCACCTTGGTGCACTTGATTAATTTTTTTAAGAAGCACTGGTCAGTATTATTGGTAAATATTGTCGGGTGTTGGCAAAGAATGTGATTCGATGAACCATAGTAAAAGCACTATGGAAATTTTTAATATCTCACCTGAGGATTTAAAGAACTTTTTTGTTTCCTCCATTGAGCATATCCCAAGTAGCATCGCGGCTCGGCCCAACGTCGTTTTGAGGTCGGCAAAGTCGGCCGACCTACGCGACATCGAACCGACATGGGGCCAACATTGGTTTCAGACATAAGCACATGAGATTAATTGATGCTAGCGCCACTTTTCGACCTCTCGGCTAAAATAAAAAACATGAGTGATGACAATCTGCCATATTGCCGTTCTTTCGCCCTGTGCCTAGACATGTATCGTAGCCTCGTGCTTTTTCACTGTGAATTGCCGATAGCTCAAAGAGGAACTCTCATTTTGCATATCATCCCTATCATATTAATTCATCTACCATCCAGTCATTCATTGTTCACCCATCCATTCATTCAGTATTCACTCATCCAATGTGGTCTTCCAGTTAAGCGGCCAAGTGTGCGGTGTTTCGCTGTCCATTCTTCCGTGGTAATTTCTGATCCAGTACTCCAGAGGTAAGTTATATCTATTGTAAGAGAGTTATAATCACTCAAGATACCATCAACTTACTGATTATTTGTTATATCCCTCTCGTCGTATGCGATCCTTATTGCCACTCGTCCATTGATTAAAAATAATGTTGTAAGCTCTGTTTATACGATGCATGTTCTCGCGAGAGTATTTGCCTGGGTGATTGCCTGAACAAATGTTCGGAATTGGAATAGGTAATTTTATGGACCTGTGCATTCATTCACACAAGTTTAGAAGTGAAGCAGTTTTGCACGTGACTGTCTCCACGCATCTATACTTTCGTAGCTCCGTGGGTCGTGTAAATTTATTCTAGCTCTTAAAAATTTTTAGTTAGTATTTGAGTTTGCAGTAATTTATATCTCTAGGATCCCGCCTTTATGGTGTTCTTATATTCTCAAAACGCGTCTTATATCAGTCAATCTCTTTGTGTAATATTCGTATCTTGAGACGTTTGTTTTTCCTTTTAGCAATGGTACTTTTATATATATATATATATATATATATATATATATATATATATATATATATATATATATATATATATATATATATATATATAAACGAGTTCGTGGAAAATCACACACGCGATAATATAAATAAACTATGCCACAGGTGGGGCGGAATGAAATATAAACACATAAAAAAGAACACTCACACTATAAGTTGATATTTCGGTTGCTCTAGAACCTTTCTCAAAGATAGACGGATTCTGTATCCGTCTATCTTTGAGAAAGGTTCTAGAGCAACCGAAATATCAACTTATAGTGTGAGTGTTCTTTTTTATGTGTTTATATTTCATTCCGCCCCACCTGTGGCATAGTTTATTTATATATATATATATATATATATATATATATATATATATATATATGCTCTCACTGTTACCCTGTACTCTCATAGTTTCTTTTTTCGAATTTCATTGTTTTTTACCTCCGGGAATGCGCCCTGTTCATATTGCTTTTCTCGTATTTCAGAAGCCCTTTAATCGCTATGTCGGCATACGAAAGGGTTGCAAAATGTCGTGCTGTGAAGAAAGCAATGCGAAAATATGTGGCTGATGACAAATCCTGCCCCATCCTCACTACAGAATGCAGTCCTGAGAATGATAGATCAGTTACTTCCGTAGTTTCCGATAGTTCAAGTTCTGCTGACAGTGACTGCAATTCTTCTGAATCTTATTCAGGAAGTATTACTTTTGTTGAATCTCAGGATGATCTTTCTCCCATTGAAAGCGATCATGAAGTACCACTTAGTGGAAAAAAGCAATTAATGGCTTGGGCTGTAAAGTACAAAATTAGTCATGTCGCCTTGAATGAATTGCTTTCGATGAACATTTTCAATATTTCTCTCCCCCGTGATGCTAGAACATTGCTTAATACTAATGCCTCTTGCCAACATGTGAACCGCAGCAAATTAGAAGACTGCAAGGGAGTAGGGGACTATTGCTATTACGGTGTAGAAAATGGGTTAAGGAATGCATTTCAAAGGAATGGCATAAAGTTCACGGAGAAGAAATTTTTGAAACTTTCTTTCAATGTTGATGGCTTGCCACTGTTCAAAAGTTCATCATGCCAGTTTTGGCCTATTTTGTGCAAACTTGTTGACTTTGAATTTGACCCTTTTGTTGTTTATCTTTATTAAGGGAGATCTAAACCCTCTAAAATTGCAAACTTCCTGGAATCTTTCATAGAGGAACTCAAATCTCTTCTGGACTCTGGGATACATATTGATGGTGTGGTGCATGATGTAATTCTCTATGCCATCATATGTGATGCTCCTGCTAGATCCTTCATGAAATGTATTAAAGGCCACACAGGTTATCATGGTTGTGAAAGATGCGTCGTGAAAGGAGAGGTTATAAATAATAGAATGGTGTTCCAGAAGGTTGATGCTGAATTGAGGACTGATGACTCGTTTAGAAGTTTTGCTGACAGAGGCCACCATACCGGAGAGACCCCTTTGGCAGAAATCCAGTGCTTGGGATTGGTGACCCAGTTTCCCTTGGATTATATGCATCTTGTATGCCTTGGTGTTACCAGGAGATTGTTGAACCTCTGGGCTAATGGTCCTAACAAAGTGCGACTGGGAAGGAACGACAAATCAGAAATATCTGAACGACTGTGTTTCTCCTCAAAGTTTACCCCTTCAAATTTCAATAGGTTACCAAGAGCGTTAGATACTCTAGAGCGGTGGAAAGCCACTGAATTTAGGACTTTTTTATTGTATACTGGGCCAGTTGCACTGAAAAATATTTTACCCCAGCATCTTTATGACCATTTCCTAATTTTGCATGTTGCTGTGAGGATTCTTTGTTCGAAGAAATTGGCTGTACCTTTATGTGATTATGCAAGTGGACTTATGAACTCATTTGTGGAAAATATGGATGACAAGTATGGCTCTGATTCCATTGTATATAATGTGCACAACCTCATTCATGTGGGTGATGATGTTAGGTACCTGCAGGCTTCTCTTGATCATTTTAGCAGTTTCCCTTTTGAGAACTTTTTGGGGAAAATTTAAAAAATGATCCGCAGCCCTAACAATCCTTTGGGACAAATATCTAGAAGGCTGGCTGAAATGACCTCTCTTCCTTGCTCTTCAGCAAAAGGAAGTGAGGTTAATGTAAGAGAGGAAAATCACCCTAGTGGGAAAAGAATTACTGAGGTAGTGGTGAAAGGGGTTAAGTTCTCTTGTGTGAATGAGAAGGACTCATTCATAATACTAGGTAACAAAAAAATCTTAAAGATTAAAAGTATCAATGTGAAATTGGGGAGGGATGGATCATTGAGAGCCTCTCAGGTAACATTCTCAGGATGCTACTTTCACAAATGTGATGACTATTTTAGTTACCCGTGTAAGTCATCATGCATGAATGTTTTTAAAGTGTGGGGTTTATCCAGTAGTTCAACTGAAATTCCATACTCTGATGAAGTAGGGAAATGCTTTGTTCTTCCTGAGAAAGAGTTTTATGTTGTTTTCCCTTTGCTTAATTGAGACTTGTCTGTTTGTATGTGCTTGTCATTGTCTTCCTCTAAATTATTCCATGTCTCCTGTAATTGTCTTAGTCTAAATTATTCAATGTTTAAAAGGCTCCAAATCTTCAGCAGTGCATTTTCCAGGTATATTTTGAACTGTTTCTTTGGTCTTTGAAATGAGAGAATGATGGGGTGGATAGTTATAATTTCATTATCACCAATTGTTCCAGGGAAATGGCTGGAAAGAAGTTTGTTGTTGGTGAATTTTCGGACAACACGGTGGAAGTGTTCCCACGGAGCTGGATTTCGCCGTGTGGACAGCTGGTTTTGTGGCCTTCTAATATGACCCTAAGAAAGGTAGAGAAGGCCATAATGTCTTGTGGTGCACCTGAAGGCCATTGGCAAAAATGCTCGATCACAAGAATTATTGCGCAATCAGGTAATGGATTAATTTTTTATCTCTGCATGATTTTAATTGGTTATGTTACATCTATTAGCTGGAAAACAAGTGGCAGTAACAATGATAGTGATTCAAAATTTTAAATGTTTACCTAAGGATTTTCTATTCCACCAAACTTTGAAGGAATAACTGCTATTTTGTGGTATAAATAATATGAATATTTTTCCTCCTTGTAGATTCATACAAGAGTGCTAAAAGTAAAGCAGCGATGGCTGAATTTACTTCTAGCATCTCAGACACTGAGCCAGATTGTGAGGGGAGACGTTCGGCGAAGCGGCCAGATAGATACATAAATTCAGGGAGTGAATCAGACTCGATGCCAACAAAGAGGAGGGCATCAAAAGGAATATCTAGGACCAGGAGTGGAGACACGTCACCAGCTAGGTCTGGTCAAAGGAAGTCAGAAGTTCCTGACTTTCCTGTCGAATTCCTGACTCATGTAGGCCAAGAAAAGCCAGTTGAGGCCCATGAAAAAGGACCAGACACAGAAACGAATAGTGTGTAACTTATAAGTATTTATGCTATGTGGCATGTTAGTTGTATGTGTTCATGGGGAATCATTAGGTATTATTTATTTTTTAAATATTTCCAGGATTGATAAGAAAGCTGTTAAAAGAAGTTCATTCCTTGAAGTATGAAGTAAGGGGATTGAAAGCTGCTGTAAACCAATGTTCTCAGTGCAAATGCAGCGGGGAGAAAGTGGCTGAGCCTCAGCAACTAAATATTTCATTACCTCTGGATTCTGAAATGTCTGTGAGGGCATTGTGCAACGATTTAAGGGAAGAATCTGCCCGAAATATGCTGGTAATGAGAAAGGATTATATTTTCCTCTAGTGCACTCTGGAATCATTTTTTTGGGTTTGTTGTTTACCTAATATATATTTCCACTTTCTAATTTTTCAGATTCAGGAGCTATCACTAGTTGGTGGTGCCTCAGAGGCACAAATGGCACGCAATATTTTAAGAAAGTTATTTACAAATGACCTGTGCAAACAATACAGTTGCTGTGGGAAGAAGGGGAAAAGGAATTTATCTTCTCTTCCTCTTTATAACGTCATTGAAAGTAAGTAGAACTTATCCACTAGGGAGATAAGGGAGTTTAGTTCATTTCATGCATGTGTATCTACTAATGCTAATGAAGAGTTCCCATGTCAATGTATTCATCTACACTACAGTCATTCTGTACTTCTTACATGACAGATATTATATTGATTTTATCTTTTAGGAGCACTGAGGAAGACGTTCCCACATGCCACAGATGCCAGTCTTCGGTATTGGAGTTACATTGTATTAACAGCCAATGTCTTGACTGACGTAGTCGTTGCGCAGTAGTGTTCTACACAGGCGTGGTCGCGTCGCCTTGTTGGTTGTTGGCGGGCTATCGGCGCACAGTCAGTCAAGTCCAGTGTTGTGTAAAGACGTGTACAGATGAGTGTAAGAAATAAAGCAAAGTAATTATCCACAGGCGCGAGTTTCTGGATTCATTATTTAAAACGATTACTAAAGGTTACGGGCCAAGTAAATGCGATCCAAATGCGTAAGTGAAAAGTAAAGTTTCGGCCACGAGAATAGAAAGCCAAGATGGCGGAAGGAAGAGAGTTCGTTAGCGGGATGGAGCGTTTGGCTGGACATAATTATTATGCGTGGTCGAGAGTGGCTAAGGCTGAACTGATAGAAAGGAATTGCTGGAACGCGATTGACCCCGGGTTTGATGCTGAGGAACAGGGCGAATTGAACGTCGACCAGGCGCGACTCAACAGAAAGGCACTCGGGTTCCTGCTCAAACACGTCGCAAGGGAGTACGTTGAAGACATCGGAGATTGCGATTTTGCCAAGGACGCATGGGAAATCTTGCAAGGTATACACACGACGTACACACTCACCAAGGCCCTGAAAGTGAAGAAGAGTATGATGAACCTGACCAAAACCCCCGATAAGACAATGCATCAGTATATGGCAGAGATTCAGAGTTTAAATAGAGTAATTAAGAGTGCCGGGTACGGTCTGGAGCTAAGTGATAGCCAGCTGGCCGGACAGTTTCTAGCGGGGCTTCCTGAAGAAAAGTACAAAGTGACGATAGCCATTCTTGGTGGCGATAAAACCCTCACATCACAGAAAGTGAAAGCAGCCCTATTGCAGGAAGACGAACCGTTTGGGCAAGACAGTGACGAGCGAGTGCAAGGGGCCCTAGCGTCTAACTGGAATCGAAGTAACGGGGGCAGGGGTGGCAATCAGTATCAGTCGACAGGACAGACCTTCCAGAGAGGTAACGCCACTTTCGGAGGCGGGGGCATTGAAGGACGAAAATGTTACAGGTGTAACCAGTTGGGACATTTGGCAAATGTGTGTCCGAATAAGTCAGAAGTGAAATGCTTTAATTGTGACGGTAAGGGACATATGGCCCGCGAGTGCAGTAGCCCCGTAGCGAAAAGAGTAAACGATGTTGAGGTGAGAGATAACAATCAGGATAAAAGGGGTGGCGATAGCAGATCTAGGGTAATTTCGTGCATCAGTGCGGTGAATCTCGCTGCATTTCGAATTAACGACAATCAGTGGCTGTTGGGCAGTGCTTCCACCGACTACATCTGCAAAAGTGATGCTATGTTTTCTTCTCTTAGCCCCGCGAGTGGATTCATAAACATGGGCAAGGGGAAGGTCCCAGTGAAGGGCATAGGGGTGGTCCCTGTCGAACTTACAAACGAGTGCGGCGGATGCACCTTAGAACTCAGGGAAGTGTTATTCGTACCTGAATTCGGTTATAACTTGATTTCTTGCGCTAAGCTAGCTAGGAAAGGGATTTCCTGTAAGTTCATGGAGAATCTCCGTGTGGGAAGGCTGAACGGTGAAGAAGATTTTCAAGGGCCACCAAAGGGAGGGGCTGTACTTTTTGGAAGCAGTGACTAGCGCAGTGATGTCAAGTGTAACTACACAGCTTGACGGCGAAGGCGGACCAGAGCACAATGCAGTTGCCTTGATGAGCGCGGTGAATTGGCACGACCGACTCGGGCATTGGCATGAGGAAGGCATCAGAAAAATCCCAGTGATAAAAGTAAATGTGAAATCAGGTGAGAGATGTGATGTGTGCACCAAAGGTAAGGCGGTTAAGAAGGGATTTCCAGAGAAAAGTTCGAGAAGGTCAACCCAGCCATTGGAGCTAATACATAGTGACGTCATGGGTAAATGTGTAAAATCCTTGGGTGGGTCACAATATATTGTAACCTTTGTTGATGATTTTTCTAGACATTTAACTGTGTACATTCTCAAACAAAAGTGTGATGTGTTTGCTCGTTTCAAAGAATACAAAGCAGAAGTGGAAAATAATAAGGGAAACAGAAAGATTTTGGCTTTGCAAACCGACGGGGGTGGTGAATACATAAGCAAAGAGTTCAGCGTTTTTCTAAGAGAGAATGGAATAACGCACAGAAAGACAGTGAGGGAGTCACCTCAACAAAACGGCAATGCCAAAAGAGTTAATAGAACCCTAGCAAATGGTGTCAGATGTATGTTGTTGCAATCCGGACTGCCTTTATTTTTTTGGGCTGAGGCCCTTAATTATATGTGTGTTGTCAAAAATGTATGTCCCTCTAGATCCATTGACTTCCAGATACCCTTAGCTTTGTGGGAGGGAAGAGAAATCACAGCCCGTGATTATGAAAGACTCCGAGTGTTTGGATGTAAAGGGGCCATGTATGAAGGTAAAGTAAGTAAGTTTGAAGCTAGAGCTATTGATTGTATCTTTGTTGGATTTGAGAAAGGTGTGAAGGGTTATAAAGTATGGGTGCCGTCAAAGAAAAGATTCATAACGGTACATAATGTAGAATTCAATGAAAGCAGTTTCCCATATGCCGAAAGGTTGAATGGTATTCAGGAGAGCATTCCTAACATTTCAGTGAACCATAATCAATTTGATAATGTTGAAACAAGTGTGAACGATGGGGAGAGTGTACAAACGTTTACGCCTGATGTGACTTCTCATAAAGATGTTGAGACGTACAAAGCAGATGAGTATTCCGACAGTGATGATGTTGCATTTTTGGGGTGGGATGAAGAAGAATTGATTGATTACTATGTTCCTGTGAATATTGATTGTATTGAAACGAACTTAGACTCAGATTCAAATGTGAATAACTTTGTGCCAAGGAGATCCCAACGAACAACTAAACCTAAAAATTGTAGCTGTTGTCAATCAGCAATGTTCATAAGTGAATGTGATTGTCTCGAATTGTTAGAACCTAAGACTGTCAATGAAGCTTTAATGAGTGGTAAAAATTCAACCAATTGGTTGAATGCAATGGAAGTAGAAATGGAACAGCTCATGACAAAGAATGTGTTCGAGTTAGTGGATAGACCTAAGGATAGTACGGTACTGAGTACCAAATGGGCATTTAAACTGATACTTAACCAAGATGGCACTATTAACCGGTTCAAAGCCAGGCTAGTCGCTAGAGAGTTTGCCCAAATTAAGGGAGTGAATTTTGACAAAACATTCGCACCTGTCATCAAGAAGAAAACTGTAAGACTGCTGTGGGCGATTGCTGTCCTTAAAGACTGGGTAGTACACCACATCGATGTCTTGACTGCCTATTTGAACAGTACCCTTGATGAAATCGTATATGTCAAGCAGCCCGAATGTTTCATTGAAGGCAATAGGGACAAAGTGTGGAGGCTAAATAAGAGTCTGTATGGACTAAAAAAAAGTGCAAGAGAATGGCATAAAATGATAGATGAGATATTAAGAGATCTGGGGCCTGTTTCTCAAAGCTACAAGTCCACAAATTACAAGTGTGATTTTACAAATGTTACTTTCGAGTAACATGTGAAATTCTGTTTTTCAAACATACAAGTCTACTAATTACAAGTAACGAGTCCATTTCACAAGTTACAGGTGTTTACTCACAAGTGTTTTCATTGTTACGACACATTCTGTTCCTCAAACAGACTTGTGAGTAACAAGTTCTTGTAACTTGTAAGGAAATTTCTACAAGTCCTTCGAGGTGAGTAAATCGCAGTCAATCGGAAAGAATAACTGGGAAAACAAATGAAAAGCGACTAGCGATCTCTTTTTCTCAACTGTTATGAAGGCGATAGTGACGAACAAGGTATCAGTAGATAGGATTTTTTACCGACTTTTGACATAACATGCTCAGTTTACGTTAAAAACACATCGTTTTTTATAATTTAAAGTTAAAAGAAAAGTGTTTTAGACTAATACGTAACGAGAAAAGAACACCCCCGCGGATACTTAGTGAATAAACAACGAAGAAGAAAGATTTATTTCCAACCGAGACAGGAATGTTGCTTTTAATCGTGCAATTTATAAATGATCTCATTTGATAAAGAATAAATTATTTTGGGGAGGTAGGAAAGGTTGAAAATGCGAAAGTTAAGCGCAAGTCTGCTAGTATTATTTATTACTAATTATCAATATAAAATACCTACTTTTCATGTCACGTCATTATGTTTATACATTGAGAGGTAAAAATGCAGAGCATAAGTTCCCGTACTTAAATGATAAATCGCTATGAAATATCAAGTCGCGAAAGTTCAATAGGAAACTCCACACGTAATTAAAGTCGACATTTTTATGTGACATCTCGCAAATGCTACGCTAATGTGCTGTGTTTTTTTTCCTAATACACCGTAGGCATGTGTCCGATACCTTTGGTGTAACTTGGGGATCAAGAACAAGTGAAATTAAAAATAAATTGTGCATCAGTTCTAGAACGAAGTGACATAAATTGGTGGTAAAATATCTCCTTAGCCCATCAAAATGATAGAGGAAAAAAAATTACCCCGGAGGGGATCGACCAACTGTCGTATGCTTCGTGAAACTCGCACGCTACCACTACACCAACTGGCTCCTTTAAATCTTCGAGATCCCTTTGGGTATTAATATTAAACATTCAAAATGGCTAAAATAGTCTTCGCTTGTCTGACGATAAAACGCTATTCCGCTATTTATTCGTACCATTCGTACCTATGAAAGATAAACACTGCACAAGATGATGTCTGATGATGTCTCGACATGCTAGAATTGTGCATAACCTTCATTTCAAGTTCGTCTTTCCTTTCCTGCGATGGGATAAACGACTTTTCCTCATTATGTTCAACTTTTGCAGACGATTCCTCCTCGCTTAAGATATTTTAAGGTAAACTGTGAACTAAAAATTCTGTTTATCTTGTGTTCACGCATTTATAGACACCGAGCAACATAGCACTGACTCTTGGTTAAAAAAGATTCAAGAAAATGTACGTCCCGTACGTATCCCATCCTTGCCGTAATATTGTTATTATGTCTTACGAAAGTGGTTTGAAAGATAAACACAGGACAACAATATATCTTGGCGTTCAAGAATTATAAATTACTTTCATTACAAGATAAAATAGCAATTCATACATTGGAATAAACGATTCCAATCGTACGTATCCCATACTTGCCGTACAATATTGTTATTATGTCGTACTTAGGAAAGTGGTTTGAAAGATAAACACAGCACAGCAATATATCTTGGCGTTCAAGAATTATAAATTACATTCATTACAAGATAACAATGCAAATCATACGTTGGAATAACCGATTTTTCCTTATTATGTTCAAGTATTGCCGATGATTCGTCCTCGCTTGGGATATTTTAAGGTGAATTGTACACCAAAAATACCATTTATCATGTATTCACGTATTTATATAAACCGAGCAACGTTGCAGTGACTCTAGGTATTAGTAGATTGCTGGAAATACTCAAAATATATTTAAAGGTTAAAAAAATAGCTAAATACGGACAGGATGACGACCGCCATTTTCACTTGTAAAACATTAGTTGGAGAAAGTCCTCCGTTTTCGTTTGAAACACTTGTTAGTCACGTAAGTAACACTTTTAAGTCACACTTGTGAGATTAGACTTGTAACTTGTGGACTTGTAGCTTTGAGAAACGGGCCCCTGGAATTAACTAAACTCAATAAAGATAGATGTGCCTATGTTGACAAAAGTGGCGAATTAGGTGTAACACTATACGTGGATGACATAGGTATATGGGGCAATGAGAGGAAGGTAGAGACATTCAAGTCAAAGTTGGGCAATAAATTGGAGATCAGAGATCTAGGAAGAATGTCAAATTTCCTAGGAATGAACGTGACTCAGGGAAACGGGATGATATGTATTGATCAAACGAAATACGCTCAAGAAATAATTTCTCAGTTCAACTTTGACAAAGCGAACTCAAGGTCAGCCCCTTTGCCTTTAGACAGTAACGATCAGACTGAAGCAGGCGATGCTAGATATGATCAAGAGAGATATTTAAATGCTGTGGGTAAATTAATGTATTTATCCATTTGTACCCGACCAGACATTAGTTATGCTTTAAGTGTAGTGAGCCAGCAAAACAAGGACCCAAAGATGAGAGATTGGAATAATGTCACCCACATAGTAAGATACATTAAGGGGAGTAAAGATTTAAAAATTTGCTATCAAAAATGTGAACAACCTATCGAAGTATATTGCGATGCAGATTATGGTGGTACAAAAGGGGAAAGACTATCTAGGTCAGGCTATGTGATCAAAGTAGCAAATTGTCCCTGGTATCATGGTATACCAAGAAACAGTCGATTTCAGCCATGTCAACAGCAGAGGCTGAATACTATTCAATGTGTGAGGCAGTGAAGGAAGTTTTGTGGCTGAGGATGACGTTTAGAGAGCTAGGATTATCAGAACTTATCAAAGGCCCTACTGAAATTAAGTGTGACAATCAAAGTGCCATAACTATGTGTGAAACAGGCCTGGATTCCGAGAATTCCAAGGATATTGACATAAGGTATTGTTTATTTCATGAATGTATTCAAAGAGGAGATGTGGTTTTTAAGTATGTAAAATCCTCAGAAAATTCAGCTGACCTGTTCACCAAGAGGCTGCCAGGTATTAAAACTGGTAATTTTGTTAATCAACTAGGCCTCAAGGTATGACTAAGCTCAATAGAGATTGCATTCACAGTTTGAGCATATTTCTAATGTTTATTAAAGTTCATTTATTGTTTGGTAATTGATACTATGTTTGTTGACCAGTTGGGTATTTAAGTTTGCCTCAAAAAGGGTATTGTATTTTGAACATAAGCATAATTCCTGTATGATGATTTTTTTTTGTTTGTTAAGTTCAGACGATTAAGAAATTGGCTGTTATGGGGGAGTATTGGAGTTACATTGTATTAACAGCCAATGTCTTGACTGACGTAGGTGTTGCGCAGTAGTGTTCTACGCAGGCGTGGTCACGTCGCCTTGTTGGTTGTTGGCGTGCTATCGGCGCACAGTCAGTCAAGTCCAGTGTTGTGTAAAGACGTGTACAGACGAGTGTAAGAAATAAAGCAAAGTAATTATCCACAGGCGTGAGTTTCTGGATTCATTATTTAAAACGATTACTAAATTCGGCATGTAATTGGCCGGTATTTAACTGGTGCCAGGCCAGGAAGGAGGCAGAAAAGCCCGAGCTGTGTAATAACAAAAAAAGAAATAAATGTTTTTTTCACCTAAATGATTTTCAGTTAATATATTGTGCTTCCTGAATTTACTCTCCTGTATACCGTTGGTCCAACACAGGGCCTACTAAGTCATTGTATGGTTGATGTCGTTCCAATGTCGGCCCAATGTCGGCAGGTAATGTCGGCTGTAGCACGGCAAATGTTATCATTCCGACGTCGGCCCAATGTCGGCAACCGATCTCGGGCCGATCTACAGCCGACAAATACCGACATTGGGCCAACGTAGGACCGACATCACAGTGCTACTTGGGATTCTATCAAATATTTTATCCCCTGCAGTTCATCCAGAGGATATTGTCCATTATTGCAAAATCCACAAGTGTTAATTCTATTGAAGTTAGAATAACCTTCACCATCATAGCGCCATCTAGTGCGTCTACATACAACTTCGTGGTGCTGCCACCTGTGTGTACTACCTCCATCCCTTGCCAGTTTTCCTTAGTTCAGTTTTTGGTTGCTTGTATTAGTTCTGTTCCATATTTAAGTGGTTCATCAATCTTTATTTTGGTCCAAGTCATTAAGTGAATAATTGTTACAACAAATTCAAATGGAAACCCCAGTGAAAACACTGTATACAATTTTTATACAGGATCTATACAGTGTATACATTTTGTATACATTGTATAGGGTGTATACAGTTGTATAGATTGTATACCCTGTATACAATGTGTACATTCTGTATAAAAATTGTACACAAAATGTACACATTGTATACAGTGTATACAAATTGTGTAAAATGTACACAGTGTATAGGATATGCATGCAATGTATACAATGTACTCAATGTGTACATTTTGTGTATAATTTTTATACAATAAGTACAAATGGTATTTTTTGTTCAAAATGCATAGTTTGTCGGAAGTGCACATATATTTTGCATGCAATTTTCAAATTTACCCAATTTACAAATTTAAGGTAGTGAGTTTTCCAGGCATAGAGGTGAGTAAAATAACAGCCATGACCGGTACTCAGAGGCTTTCCAATACTTCATGTCTTTTATGCTTTTTGGTAAGCGGAAAATTGTGTTAACACAATTTGCCGCTTACCAAGGGCTCTTAATTAGGAGGGCGAATAGACATAAGAACCCTAGTAAAAATTCCAGCTAGCATATTTAGCAGGATCCAGCTAGATCTAGCAAGATTTAGAAGGAACCTACTAGAATTCAGTAATATTCAACAGGAAACAGCATGTATAGTTGGAGTAAACGAGCAAAGATAAGACAAACATCAATGTATCTCCAAAAATGTCGTTTAAAACGCGATTCATGAACTGTGGAAGCGATTCAACTCTTGAATTTGAAACATTTTTAAAAATCATCTGGGTAAGGAACCCAAAAAAATGTTCCACAATCAAGACTTTAATCGCTTCCAAAGTTCATGAATCACGTTTTAAACAACATTTTTGGAGATGCATCGAAGTTCGTCATTCAATTCAACTTGTCATATTTTTAACGAAGGCGCCAAAAACTAAGTCCGAAAATCTTCTGGGTAAAGAACCCAAAAAAATATTCCACAATCAAGAGTTTAATCGCTTCCCAAGTTCATGAATCGCGTTTTAAACAACATTTTTGGAGATGCATCGAAGTTCGTCATTCAATTCAACTTGTAATATTTTTAACGAAGGCGCCAAAAACTAAGTCCGAAAATCATCTGGGTAAAGAACCCAAAAAAATATTCCACAATCAAGAGTTTAATCGCTTCCAAAGTTCATGAATCTCGTTTTAAACAACATTTTTGGTGATGATAAATTTTAATAATTATGGCCACTTGTCTTCCAGCCAAGGTTACAATATAGTATCCAGGCTACTTCTCCGCTGTGAGAAATGCGCATTTACCTTTAATAGAGTATAGTACGCGTATAATACCGTAAAATATTGCATTGTAATCATGTATGCATCGACCGATACTTTAAAGCACGTAATCCGGCAAAACCTCAATGATGAATCAAGAATTTTAAGGGATTCAAAACTATGCTGCAACCCTGGACAAGAACTTGGGGTTTTGAAAAATGCGGGTTTCAAGTAGCAATTGGCGCGTTGGCGCTGCGTTCGCTACGTCAAAAATATGAAGATCGATGTTTTGGTAGTGTGCTTCGACCATTATTGTTATTACATTAATGGTGGAAGGGAGTGTGTGTAAACACAACGCGTAAGGGGGAATTCAATATTCCCTAAGTATTTTGATTAGATATGCCCTGGTGCAACTGTTTTATAATATGCCGTTTTTGTGAGGTTGGACGTGCAACTCAAGTTTTATGGAAGACACCACATGTTTGGACACCCCCAATCTTTACTGAAGCAAGGTAAGTTTGTTGTTGTTCATTATTATCTACTCTCTTTATTTCATTAATATTGGTTTAAGAAACGGTACCCCTCTCTGAAAAAAGTTAACTTCTTATTTGCTATTAGCGTAGAATATTCTGTCTTATTATTTTAATTAAGTTTACCGGTGTATTTTCACGTTGCGTAGTGTTATGGGTTCCCTGTATGTAGTCCCTGGGTTATGGACAAGATAGGTTCCTGTAAATGTCTAGAAGTGAAATTTGTGCATAACTTGAATTATAATTAATTATACATGCATACTTGCTGCAACTACATCTGCGCTAGCTGCCTCATATTGCACTTAAATACATAGAAGCACTTTTTTGAAATTATGAAAACAATATTTATTTGCAATGAAGCCTCGTCACAACTACCTTTTCTTTCTATGCATGAATCTTTTTAATACTAGAATGCCTGAACCCACCTACCTACCTAGAGTAGCTAAGAGGCCATATTGACCGAAATTGATAATTCGTGAGAACAATGTTTTATATGAATACTGTTAAAAGACCATTACTGGACTTATATTTTAAGAAATACGTGATAGAGGTTAATACTGAATAAGAGCAAACTGTTTTGAATTTTGCCCAAATGGGGAGGGCTGGGGAGTTGCGTTTACTCAAAAAAATTATTATAATTTAACTACTTTTTTGAAGTAATGGGATGGCTATTGACTGTCAATATAACCGCACAGTTGTTCTAGGTGAAACTGATTTTTAAAAGTAACTAATTGACCTATCAAAAAAAGTTTTACGCCAAGTTTGTGGCTCACCTTAACTCATGCACTTATTATTATTATTTTTTCAGCATTTGCCCACCAGGTAAATGCGGAAAAGGGCGGAGGCCCTGTGAGGAATGCCGACCTGGTAGCTGCAATGAGTCGGCGTTTGAATGAGTTAAGGAGATTGTCAACTTCGGGAGAAAAAGAAATTCTGGAAGTGGATGGTGGGAGGGAGGTTGTATAATTGTGTGCATCCCTTTCCACCCAAGAATTTTTTTATGTGTAATATGAAAAATTGATATCAATGCTGTTTTGATAAATGTAAATGTTTTACTCAATGCTAATAAATGTATTGATTGTAATTTGCAGTTTGTCATAATTCCAGCACCCAAATATAATTATATAAACAATAATTCATATAGATGCAAATTGTTATTGTATACACTGTGTACAAATTGTATACACTGTGTACAAATTGTGTACACTGTGTACAAATTGTATACGCTGTGTACAAATTGTATACACTGTGTACAAATTGTATACACTGTGTACAAATTGTATACACTGTGTACAAATTGTATACATTGTGTACAAATGTGTACATTTTGTGTACATTGTATACAAATTGTGTACAATTTGTACACAACAAAATTTGTACACATTGTATACAAATTTTGTACAATTTGTATACAAGCTCGCCCTGTACATTGTATACAATTTCTATACAATTTTTTCACTGGGGTAGGTGCACTAGATGGCGCTATGATGATGAAGGTTATTCTAACTTCAATACTACCCCCTAAACTGTTGATTGATGTTTATCCCTATCATTTGACCTTTTCAATTTTCCAGTAATTTTAATGAGGACATTAGCAGTTATAAGTTAACATACAACTTCGTGGTGCTGCCACCTGTGTGTACTACCTCCATTCCTTGCCAGTTTTTCCTTAGTTCAGTTTTTGGTTGCTTGTATTCGTTCTGTTCCATATTTAAGTGGTTCATCAATCTTTATTTTGGTCCAAGTCATTAAGTGAATAATTGTTACAACAAATTCAAATGGAAACTTATAACTGCTAATGTCCTCATTAAAATTACTGGAAAATTGAAAAGGTCAAATGATAGGGATAAACATGTTTTTTCAAATAACCTCCCAAAGAAGTTGATAGTATTCATTGCCCAGCCTCTGGCCACATTATTAATGAGTGCCTGGTAGAGGGAGTTTTCCCTGACTCTTTAAAGTGCAGCAGGGTAATCCCATTGCATAAAATAGGAGATAGAGATAACCTAGCCAGTTATCGACCAACATCTCTTTCTACCAACTCTCTCATAACTATTTGAATCTATTATAAAAGAACAACTATATAGTCAGTCCCCAAGTGTTACGTAGTAGATGTGTTCTGACACTCGCTGCGTAGTTTGAAATCTAAGTAAGTTGGAGATTACTCTGCAGCTGACTGCGTGATCCGGAGATTTCGGTAGATGAGGAGAAATGTGGGGAATAATTCACGGCCATATTTCAATCAGTTGACTGCAAAATTAAAGAACTCATTTGAACATGGACTTGAAATGATTTTAAAAAAACTTGAAAAGGGAGTGACAGTGAAGTCGTTAATGACAATTACAGTGTTTGTGACCAAACAGTTCATAGTGTTGTGAAAAACAAAAATAAGTTTATTGAGTTCAGCGGAGTTTCTGATAGTGTACATGACATGCCTAGCCAGAAATTATGAAGACATCAACTATAGATGATATGGACAAACCATTGTTTTTATGGTTTAACCTAATTAGGGCTGAAGGAATCCCGGTTTTAGGAGCATTTCAAGAAGGATTCTCACCAGGACAAGTAAATATACAATGCTGATGAAACTGGTTTATACTTGAGGTATTTGCCGAGAGAAAAGTTAGCTTACAAACCAGAGTGGTTCAGGGTATAAACTAAAAAAAAAACAATTTTGTGTTGCAGTAACGCCTCAGGGTCTCAGTTTTTGAAAGTGTCTGTTATTGGAACTGCCAAAAAAAATCAAGCTTTCTCTAAAGTTAAAATATTATCCAATTTCCCCTTTGATTACTACAGCAATAAGTCAGCATGGATGGATAGGGAAATTTTGATGGACTGGTTTATAACAAAATTTGTCCCAGCAGTGTGTCTACATTTGGAATCACTTGATTTACCTCAAAATGCAATTCTCATCACAGATAATGCCCCTATTAAGGAGAACATTTCACTCACAGTACTCAGTCCTTCAGATGGGAAGATAAAATGTGGACCTATGGGAGCCTTCTGTTGAGTGTGGACAAATACTGACATCAAGTTTCTCTTGAGTGAGTGAGATTCACAAGACCCATCATTTCCACAAACCCGAATGAAGGAGAGTGGACAGCTTGTCATTCCATTTTGATTTTTCTTTCCATCTAATTATGTTTTACAGTAGAAACTCGAAATTACGAAGTCGACAGGACCGGAAAAATCAGCACTTCGTAATATCAAATTTCGTATGAACGAGTATCTTTCAAAAACATCACGATGAAGCTCTTTATTGTTTCCGTAAATTAAGATGTACTCTCGTGATGTACTTCCATGATTTACTAAGTTATAATTCATGAAAGTATATTTAAATGTGTATTCATGCCCACAGGGTACACACAGTAGAACACAACTAATTTTTCGGAGTTTGATTCTTCCGATTTTCGGGATTTCCACGGCATCGTTCCAGCTTTTCATGGCGGAAATCCCAAAAATCAGAAGAATCAACCTCCATCCAAGCCCCGTGGAAATTTACATCACAACAACTAACTTGTCGTTCTTTATTTCCAATGAATAATTAGGCAATGAAGCATCTTTGCACAATTTTCATGCAGTTTGGACTAAGCCTATGAAGCTTCTTAGCGGATTTAAAAAATGTTATTTCCTAACTGGAAAACTCATAACTTTAGCATGAGCGATGTATAATCATCAATAATATTGATTTATGCATACACTAAGGAAGTGTGCGACTTGTGCGATCATTTGCACCGGATATTGAAGACAGTGAAAATATGATTATCTCGCGGATGCTACGCGATGGATGCATGTTATGTATTTTGTACAAATACTGATATGCCCGTTAATCAAATAACAATCATTATTTGATTGATATTTGATAATCAAATAACATGCTATTCTCTCAATAACAATAAATCAAATAACAATCGTTATTCTCCCTTGGATTCATCTTATTTGCGTGTAGTTATCCACGTGTCAAGCGTGGGAGTCCAGCTAAATAGGTACCTCCTTTCAAAAGTAGATTGTTCATACAAGCCACGCACTCCAACGGTGAAGGCTATATAACTCCTTTTACACTTCATCAGCATCGACTCCTTCATCGGCTACTAACGATGCTATCAATGCAAATCAATAATTTTCTTTTTCCACTCTACTATGTGAAAGCTTCATTTGTGGCTCTATTCAGATTAGCTCGCCTGCTCTTCATTCATTTAATCTCATGATTCATTTAAAGATTCGATATTGAACTACAATGTGGGATATTTTAGGTTGTTGATTTTCCTCTGCTTTCGATCAAGCAAGGAGATTTTCGTCCGAGCATTGCATCTCTAGGTCAGGCCACGCACCAGGCCGGAATCCGCTGTCTGTTCCTCCTTTCCCAGCCATTGCGGGGTTACTCCATTCACCCTCTCACAAAAACAGCTATGCAACCCATGGTCTCGGAGTATCGTGCGTCACTTGTGACGTTGATCTACCCGGGAGTCAAGGCCAAGGGATGCCCGCGAGGAATAAACATCGAATGAATCATCGGTTTATGCCGAATAGTCAAATCTTATCTTCTTCCTCCCTTACCTCAACCGGAGGACAGCAGAGAGGGAGGACATGCCTTTAGAGAGTGGGGGGCTTTAACTTAAAGGGCCCAAGAATTGGCATGGGGAGCCTGCAGAGTCAGCGTGGGACATCGCATCCTGACCTTGAGTTGAGGGGGTGGGACGAAGGGGGCACTCGAAGAGGCCTGATTTCCTGGAGGGCCGGAACGGGGGCTTCGGTGTGAAGGTGATGGCTCGTGCCCACCCTTAGAGTGGAGAGGGGGGACACAAAAGGTCACTTAAGGAGGAAATATGACCAGTATGGGAGAGAAGGGAAGCGTTTGATAGGTTCGCCTGAAGTGAGAAAGAAGTTGATGGAGGAGGGTAAGCCGAGGTTTTTGGAACAACGGAGATGGAAAGCTGGGTGAATTTTCCTGGTGGGAATTGCCAGGTGGGGGAAAAAGAATATGGGAATGAGCAGGCATTTCCATTTCACATTTCCGATCCATTTGGGCAGTCTCAGGAAAGGGAATCTGTGAATAATAATTAAAGAAGAAATATGAAAATGTTTATTATAAAAAAATACTTCAGCTCTTCTGTCGAGAGAATCACTCATTTAACAAAAAAATCAGTTGTTTTTGCACTTTGCTTCGTTCCATCATCGGAGCAATCACCATGGCCTCTAATTTGGATTAATGAGAACTGAACGAATCGACATCATTAACAATTTGGAATCGATGTAATGTATCCAGAGTGAACAAAACTTCATTCTGATTTGGAGAAATTAGGACTTGATCATTTTCGTCACAAGCTTCGAGATCGTGATCTATTGATTTAAATTGCTGGGTGTTATAGCCAATGAACTGCCAACTTGTGACAAGCCATGCCTCAACCCTAAAAAATACCCTAAAGCCCATTTCACAAGATACTTGATCCTGCACAAGACCTAGTATGCTAGCTGGTACTTGATATAGAGGATGGAATACAGTTTGATAGAAACAGTGATAGAAGGTTACACACGATCATTGAACTTGTGCTTGCGATGCAGCGGTACTGTTGTCCACTGTTGCGAACTGTTAAAAGTAAATGGAAAATGTCCATGAAAAAAGGCAACTTTTGGCTGCTGCAATAATAGCAGGGATTTTCGAGACATTTTCAACACACATTTTCATCCCCAAAGAGTGCGTAACACCCGCGATTAAGTGTGGCACTGATTAAAAAAAGTGAAGACCGCACTGCGACTGTAAAAGCTAACGTAATTGGTCAACGGCTACTAGGTCCTACTGGGAGCTAGTAGCAAACTAGTACCGCATCAATTACAAAATCAAGTAGCTTGTTATGCTTGTTAGCCAGTATACTGGTTCTATGTCACACGGTCCTGGAAAGCTATCATACTAGCGAGTATCCTTGACCTTGTACTGGACCAAGTATCGTGTGAAACGGGCTTTAGATCCCGGCCAATCCGGTGTCCTGCTTCCACACTGGTAGGTAACAACTAACTCCCACCCCCAATGTCCCCTGGGGGGTATCGTCTGATAACCCAAGTAAGAGATGAAAGTGGTTCCAATAGGGCTATGATGCTGACGAGGTTTTCTCTTCCCTCTAAGACGGCGTGACTTCCTGTATCTCTTAGGATTGTTCCACTTATCCTCTTCTTGTTTACATCTCTATTAAGGGATAAGCTACAAAACCCTTATCTGATTCTTTATCAATCTTCAGGAATGCAGCTGAGCTCTCTTTTAGGATTTTTTTTCAATCACTGGATTAGAGCGAAAGGGGAAAAGGTACACCATTTCCCGATACAAATATATATGGGTGCTTGAGTGTTTTTTTCCCTTTGATTATGCATGTGCCCAGCACTAGTCATATTTAATAATTAATGTGCATCAAAGTAATTGGTCATATGAACCTAGCGAACTGGTATTTTCTCTGGATTTCTTGGCTGTTGGCGACAGAAGAAGGGAAGGGCAATACCTTGCTCGATGTCTACGTCAAATCACTCAATTAGGGCAGTAAATTAAACCTGATTCTTTCAATGATAGCTATTGCCCATGGAGCAAGGTTAAGTGTAATCAGTCTGAAATACTGAGAAATAAATCTTCTTTAGGTTATATTCACGACTGCATCTATCGCTCGAACAACCTAGCACCATCTCCGATACATGTCATAGTTAATGAGCACATGCACTCAGCAAACAATTTCTGTACCAGGAATCTGTACTCATCATGGATTTATGTTTGGGAAAACCAGTAGCAATAAATGCCAGGGATCATGAGAGGAAAATGCTGGTTGTAGCAATTAATCTCTCGTGGGAGAGTATATCCGTACTCAACTAATTTATGTTTTTTTACTCGTTGGTAACTCTGTGGACTCATGGTAACAAAGCCGAATGTATTTTTTGTCCGATTGGTTTCATATTTTATGTACTACAATGCCTATGATTCAAAGTCGTCCATGGTCTGATTTCACTGGGGCGTCCAGCAGCCACGTCCAACCGCTGCATCTGGACTTCGCACCTGGACGACGCGGCCGGGTGGTTTCATTGAGGAGTCTATGTCCCAACTCCGCGGCTGGGCAATGTGGGAGGTGTATTTAGTTTAATTACAAATTTATTATCGGTTTGTGTTTCCTGAGAGTGAGTTGATTTTGAGCTGAAATGGACGGTGACGATTAGGTTTTGTTGCTTTCGTTGGAAAACAAAGAAGAGGATGACCAAATGTTGCAAGTAGTTTTACAGAAAGAGCTGGAAACGACACTTTATATACAACGCAGAGAGAGGAGAGCAGAAAAATCACAGAAAATTGGGACTGCCTGACTAGGTGTCCACTCTACTGTTCTTGAAGCAGTCGAGACGCAGATGTTGGGCATCAGCAGTTGAACGCGATGGCCGAGACATCTCAGCGAAATCGAGCCCATTTAATATATATTGGATGAGTATGGCAGTGACTTCCGACTGCTGGACGCAGACGCCGGTCGTGGCCGCGGGATGCCCCAGCGAAACAACTCCTTTACTATTGTAGCATTGGAAAATGAGATATCGGTCAGGTAATTCACATTTAGTGCATAATGTGTTCGGCAACGATGATTAATTAGATGTTTAACTCTGACAAGGAGCACCTAAAAACATTGCTGTGATCCATCACTATTCGTATAAACGAGTAACTTTTTCACGTCGAGACCAAGACCAGAGGTTCATAATTTCAAAACTTCATTATTTCGTAATATTGCGTGCTGTTACATACACTTAGATACCCTTTTGGTTGGGACCGAAGATTTTGCTTCGTAAAATCAAAATTTCCTAATTTCGAGTTTCTACTGTATAAACCTTTTTAGTGTTTTCTGCTCTCCTTTGCCCTCTTAAGGTTAAAACCTTGGGGCTTTCAATTCTTCCATTACCGATACAGCGGTAGATGTGTTCCTCAGAAATGCAACGTTCAACGTTTCCGTTGCCTAACTATTTTCCTCTGCTAAATTCTTTTCAAACTCTGGGAAACTTCTGCCTCTTTTCATAGCACCCTAGACTCCATATCCGTCTCCTTTTGATTTCCCCTCTACTATCTTCCTTTCCTTACTTACAATGCTCATTAGTCCTCTATATCTTCCTCAATCTACCCATCCACCATTTTTTCCTTCCACAGTCACTAAGTATACCATACAATACGCTCTATCTTTAGGTTTTAACTTATTTTTTCTGAACACATTTACCCCTCATCAAGATTTAATTTGAAAGATTTAATTCCAAAAATAAAATACAAAGGAAAGGTTGTGTGCTTCGCTAAAACTGCTACGAGCGAACAAAGAGTGTTTCACAACTGTCAGAGGGATTAGGTTGGGAGCTGCTAGAAACTTGGGAGGCTACACGCGTGGGCTTGGATTGCTTGAGAAATTCAGAACAGGTGTGTTTCAGTGTGACACGGAGAATATCATTTTGATGCCGTACAACATCTCCAGGTCCAACAGGAAAGTTAAAATAAGAGAGATACATTGCCAAACACATAGGTATAAAAATTCATTCTTTCCACGAGCAATAAGTGACCATAATAAAATCTGAGATCCACTCCAAACACCCCGAAAATACACCTCACTTTTTCACCTCCCTATAACATTCACCTTTACACGGCTGATGTCCTAACACCCCCTCCCACACGCCCATGTGGTGGCTCACAGGGTAGTATGTAGATTTAGATGTAGCAATCCATTTGAAGACATTTAAAATTCCCAAAGATTGAATTATATTTTTCAAGTATTGACCTCTGAATGTGACAGCTTTTATGCAACCCCTGAGTCATTCACAATATGACTACTCTTTATTGACGAAATTCACTTCTTTAAGTCATAAAAGAAAAAGGCCATAATTTACTGTTGTTTTGGAAAAAACTAACTGTATTATATGCCATCCATGAAATCACAGCTGCCTGGAAGTCTCAAAAAAGTTCAGCCTTAAAAAAATCGAGGCGAAAACTTTTATCAAGAAACGATGAAGAATTTCTTGGTTTTGAGGACTGCTTGGATGAAATGTTGCCCGAGTTAGTGCATAATTTACAGAGTATAAGTTGATGTGCCGATGTAGATGAGGAAACTGCACATGAGTGGCTTAATTCTGAATAAAATATAGCATGTCATGAAGTGATGAAGATAATGTGCTACCGCCAAAAATGTGCCAACAGTGGCTGATGACTTGGACTGAGAGGACGACAACCTAATCTTAGAGCATAGGATCAGTCACAGCACAGCCATCCCTAAGACCAGTGCCGTCCCTAGGGTAGGTGCTGCTACACTGGACCCCGTGCTTATGGGGGCCCGGGCTTGCCTCTTCCTGACGGCACGGGGAAACCCACCTATTACACGAAATTACCTACTACGTACAAGGAGACATCACGTGACTTATGTTCGGGATCTAAACGAGGCAATTATTTTCTGAAACTATAGAGAGAATGTGGGAAAAGTGTCACAGCTTTCTTCCACATAGGCCCAGGTTCAAAAGAAAAACGCTATTAAAGAATCTTCCTCAGTATAAATCCATTAGAGTTCACACATCTCTCAACAGAGGCCCAGTGGGTTGAGGTGCTGAGCTGGTTATCCTCATGAGGTGGCTGGGGTTTGATCCCAGGTTGCGGTTTTTCTTTCTATCGAATATTTTACGGAATTACTGTAAATTGCCCACTCCCATACATTTACAGCAGTAGCAACAATTTTTTTTTAATTTTCAGCCTATTTGCTGGATTTTCAATCAATGCTCTTGGGAAACTTTCGAAGCTAATTTTGGGATTCTTGTTTGGCCAAAAAGAGGCTACACATGCTGATAGACCTAATATGTTTAGATTTTGAAAATACTAGGATACTTCCGTGAATAGAATGGGCTTCGATTGGTCGTGGGTCTTTCCCAAGGCTGTAAACAATGAACGGATTACTTTTTAATTAGCAATGATGTACTCACTTAAAATTTCCCAGGACCCATGCTCGAGTAATGACATTTGTCATCCAAAAGCATGTAATTCCACTTCATGAATGAAAAGTTAAATTCCTTCAATTGAAATAAACATGAGATGGGAAAAGAAATAGTGTTATCATTACGTGATATTTTTTTGTGCTGGAATATCTTCCTCTCCCCCACGATACAGGCTTCTCTTCAATATAATATGTTGCTCCGCAAAAAGGTCACAGCAAAATTTTTTTACATGACCTCAGAATCAGTTACCATCTCTTTTTTACCTATACATATCATGTTCACTATTAAACAAGAAATAGAGTTACAGAAGTCATTACTCGAACGCATCTCCTGGGAAATTTTGAGTGAGTACATCATTGCTAATTAAAAAGTAATAATCCGTTCATTGTTTATGGCCTTGAGAGAGACCCACGACCAATCAAAGCCCATCCTATTCACGGAAGTATCCTTGTGTTTTCAAAATCTAAAATTACTAGGTCTGTCAGCATGTGAAGCCTCTTTTTGTCCAAACAAGAATCCCAAAATTAGCTTCGAAAGTCTCCCAAGGAGGTTGATTGAAAATCCAGCAAATAGGCTGAAAATTTAAAAAAATTGTTGCTACTACTGTAAATGTATGGGAGAGGGCAATTTACAGTAATTCCGTAAAATATTCGAAAGAAAAAAAAATGCCACAAACCTGGGATTGAACCCCAGCCACCATATGAGGATAACCAGCTCAGCACCTCCAAATAGGAGGCACTAAATAAACTCACCACTGATTTCGAGAGAATTTCCTCCGACGATCTAAGAGCCGCACTGAAGAGAGTATGCATGAAGCAATGGCAAGGGTTGTGGAGTAACGTCGTCGGCAATAAACTCAGAGGCATAAAAGCGGAAACATCTGCATGGGCCACTTCAGTGAGGAACAGTCGTAGGGAAGAGGTCGCCCTCACTCGGCTTAGAATAGGCCATACCACTCTCACACACGCATATCTTTTCACTGAAGAAAAACAGGTCCCCCGCTGTGATAGCTGTGACTGCCATCTTACTGTGAGACACGTTCTGCTAGAATGTGTGAAATACTCATATCCACGTGGGAGACTAATTGAAAACAAGGAAATTCAAACCGTCCTTAGTAATAATATAGATGCCATCAATAAAGTTATCCTCTATATCATAAATACGGGCATAATCAAACTCTTGTAATGTCAAACGACTGGAGACCTTTCTACACTGAATACTTGTAACAGAAGAAAATAAGCTTCCTTTTACGTTAGGAACTATGAGCGTTGCAAATGACCCTGTAGTCGACACACCCCTAAAACTTATTTCTACTACTATAAGTCATGTGATGTCTCCTTGTTAGTATTTATACATGTAAATTTCTTGGAATCAAATGCTAGTTTGTCAGTAAATTTCCTTCTTTCATAAAATATGCTTAAAAAATGCTTCTATATCAATAAGGGAATACAAAGTTAAGGGGGCCCCCCACTTTCGTTTGCACAGGGCCCCTCAATCCCCAGGGATGGCCCTGAGTACAGCTCTAACTCCTGCTGAAACTCTTCTACCCTATTTGAAACAACAGCCTGAGAGCACCCTATCTGAGAAACTTACTGAAATAAAAGTAAGTTCATACCTTTCTTCTACAACATGTTTTTGATTAAGTTTTGGAATGTAGGTATTTGTGCATACCAAGCTTTCAGTGCTTATTACTCAAAATTATTCATTGGAAAAACTGGTTTGCGTAATGTAGCTGGTCGAGTTATGCATCAAAATCTGGTTTGTTAGATGTTAAATAAAAAGAGTATCTCAATCAAACTCAATGAATACATAGGAAAATTCACTTCCTGGAGTGTAGGCAACCCAAGGTACGACCTATTTGTAATTTATTTTTTCAAAAACACTCTTGTCTCTGAAAATTCCTCAGATAGGACGTTCACCCCCGGGCATCACTGTATTTTTCTATGCCAATGCTTGTTCTAGAATTAGAATGAAAAGATTACATTCAACAGGCCTTAAAACGAAAGAAAAAAATTGTCATAATGCATGAAATGCCTAATACATAATTTGAGTGTTAAATGAATTAACCAGGATTTCCCATTATCCAGGAAAATTATTCCTCACTCATCCCAGATAGTTGAGTCTACTGTAATTTGATTAACACGATTTTGCAACACCAAAACCAAAATCCACACCATGTAAAAACTGTGAAAATCGCATATTTGTTGTTTCGCAAATGCAACAAATGCAGGTTCTTAATCACCAGTGATGGGCTCCACCCAAGTTATAGAATACATACCCTTGTATTTTAATCACTTACGGGTAAACTGTGACTGAGGAAATTAAAGATGGAAACTTTCATCCTCAGTATTTCACCTCTCTTGACCGAGTATGGGAGAGTGACCTCCAGAAAAAAGGGTTGGAATGCATTCAGTTGAGAAGGCAAGGATGTTCCAAGGCCTGTGCTTGGTGATAAACAAGTGGCTTGACCAATCCAATCTGTGATGGTATGCGGTACTTTAGTTGCCACTTCTGCGGTCCCATCTTTTCTGAAATGATTAAAAATTCATTTTCATTAGGAGGCTTCACATGTATGATTCCACATGCATTTCCTCTTTTCTCCTTGAAAATATTAAAAACCTAAATCTAATAAATTATGAAGGGTCATTTTTAAGTTCTTATTCCAATAAATACACAACAGAGTTATGGATGATATAAAATGCCCAATATAATATAAGAGGCCCAAGTGTGTAACTTATTTTTCTCCTAAAAAAAGGAGAGAAGAGCTTCACGTGTCTCTTAAAGGAGCTGAATAGCCCAACCTACACCTGTAACTCATTTCTCCTCAGAAAGGAGATAGATGACTCTCCCTGAGAATCAGAAGCTTACAACAAAAGTCTGTAACTTGACAAAGCAAGCATGGGCACCTCAGACAGGAAAGAATTTTGCAAGACTGAGGTAAATTTTTCTCCTGAAGAGAATTCACATACTGTGGCATTGTTTTTGATAATTTGATACTTGACTGAGACCTACTGACAGTAATTTTTGGTTGAAATAGTATTTAGCATGGGAATGAAGACATTCATACAGTGAAATAATTTAAATATTGTAACAGACTGTGCCCGTTATCTCCCCTTTCCCCTACCCTCCCCTTAATACCCATCTCCGCTTGCGAGGGTTGGGGGTGTGAATGAATGGTGTGTGAGTGCGTCATCCACGGATGGTATCTATACGAATGAGGTGATGTACTGAAATCAAAGGTGTTGTGTTTCAGCATGGACGGGCTATGTCATCGGCTGCTGTAGGAAAAGCACAATTGACGTCAGAGCCTCTTTATGCAGTTTCCCCTATGCCCCAACCCCCTTTTTCTCCCCTTAAACCCCTTTCCCCGGCAAGTGATGGGAAAATATAAAAAGGTGGGAGAAGAGTGAAAAAGTGAAGTGAAGAGAGTGAATTGATTGCGGAAGTGAAGCAGAAGCGCTTTGGTGAAGCGAATTGGGAAATAAAGGACCAAGTTTGGGTGCTGGTTAGGTTGCTATCAACCAGTGAATTGTCCCGAGGGGGACCTACCCCCCTATGGATTCCAAGATAACCGTCAAGAGTCATCGCTGTGTGCATCGTCTGTGCCTGTTCCCAGATAGGTGGGAGAATTCCTGAGCCGGACACAAGAGCCCAGCCAACTCACAGAAGACTGACTGGACTCAACGGTCATGCAAGAGTGTCGCTGCAACCCCCCCTGGTTGTCAGTAATTGCTCCTCCCAAGTGTCCTCACAGACAATCCCAGGGCCCAAGTTGCGTGTGCAAATCTATATCTGATTCTGTTGCTTAACAAAATCGAAAAAGGAAGGACTCATAATTACCTCCCGAAGAATCATTAAGTGCGCAATCTCTTATAAATCTGGTGTCACCTAGTATATTTTTGTCATCAGTTTCACAATAATCATCAATTCTATTTGATCATTTCATTATTAAGGAAGTCCTCATACCTCATTAGTAAGGAAGGTATTTTTTTGTCTATTGCCTTGACGTTGCCATTTTCATTCTGTATGTTTCAAGCCAACAGTGAATATATGTTTCGTTGTGAATATCTGAATATCTTATAATTGAGAATTACCTCCAATATCTTGAGGGCCAAGAATGGGGAAAACCCTTTATTCCTTCCCTACCTGACTACCAAACGACGCCCAGCCCAGGCAGTAAAGCGGGATCGCGAGAGTAAACATGGTCAGGGACCTCCCCATTGATCTTACTTTTGTAAGCCTATTTGTTTAAATTATTAATCTTTTCCAGGACAGGTGAAGCTGGTAAGGTATGTACATCTCTTGCGGGAGGGGGCACATGTTTATTTGCACACATCCTCCCGGCTCTTGTATCTGGGTGGGACCATTACAATATATCCATAGATAATTCATATTATGTAGTTAATCACTGTATATCTTTGAGTATAAGTCAATTCAAGTATAAGTCGAAATCTTCTTTTAGGGCTGAAAATATGGACTAAAATTGGGGACTTGAGTTCAAGTTGAGGTGTAAAAAAATTGCTTAATCTCCTCATTTTGCGATTTTAAAAAAATGAACCATTAAAGTTGCAAGGATGAACATTGAAACAAAAGTGAATAACACTGAAAAAAGAAAGGCCAACTTACAATCAGTGGCGGATACATATGGGGGGCGCGGGGGGCGCGCGCCCCCCCCTTGCGGGGCCGCCCGTGCCGCCCCCGCCAGTCAGCCCGCACGCTAGTGATGAGCGTAACTGTGATATTTCAATCACTTCGTTACCAGTGACTGCTACTCATCAGTAACGGTGATTTTTACCTGTGATAGCGATCACCGGCGAGAATCGCTCACAAAAATCAGCCGTTATTTAACCCCTTCCCTGACAAGGACGAGTTAACTCGTCCTAACCAGGTGTGACAAATCGCATCAGGGACGAGTTAACTCGTCCAAGGCCGCTCTTTCGACTGCCTAGTTTCCGAAGACGAATAATCTCGTCCCCTTCGTAGAAATTCTATCTCTAGGCAGCAGATGGCGTTTGCGGACACACTGGTTCATTTTTAGCCAGTTTTTGAGATGTATTTCGTTGAATTAGCGTATGGAATTGCGTCATAATTTTCGTAATTTTTACCTCGGTATTTGGACAATTACACGTGAGATTTAGTGCATAATCTGCTCTTGTTTTAGATAAATTTATCTGGTATCGAATTCATACATTTAGACGTAATATCAATGCATGTATACCGCATTCAAATGTTATTAAATTTACAAGAATATTGCGTTTGTTTTTTATTTTTGGGTTCATAACGCTAAATATAATTGATTCCGACATTCATGGCCATCTCCATCTGACTGGCCGGATGCAAAAATAACAGTCGTGCGATATACACTCGTAACGGTGATACTATGTATTAGGAAAAATAAAAATAATCCCTTACCATCGCTTCTAAACAATACATTACGTACCTACATACCCGTAAACTGCAACACGGACGTGTGGCAGGGGGTGTTATGCAACCAGTCATATAAAAAGCGAATACAGGATAAAGGAATATTCGGATAAAGCTATGACTAGTGAAGCGTGTTTTCGCATGATTAGTCTAGATATGTTCATGCTCTAGTATTACATTGTGTGGGAGTAGAAAGAATTGTTGAACTTATGCATACCTATTACAGCAAATTTCTCAAATACTTAGCCTTCCTTTCCTGTCCTTCGAATGCGGTGTTGTAGTAAAATAAAATCTGCCGTGTTGACGTGAAACTCGTGATTTCTCAGACTCGTAAGTAACCTTTCAGTCTCTAGTGACTTCCACTTATGCAACAAACGGCTTTTAGAGGTTGAGATTTAGACGATGATAGTCATCTTATATCAAATGTCATTTTTCGGGAAAAATCGGAAGAAATCTCTCGATTACAGCATAACTGGTAGTTCAAAAAATGTTCAGGAAAGTGGCAGTGGCTTGCTTTCCCGTTCATTACATTACGTTCAGGTTTCCTCTCGCGCTCATGTATTACGCTGCAGCCCTCTTTCTTCCAAGGTCACCCGAGAAAAAAGGGGCAATAGATAAGGGGCGCCCCGCCAAGAGTGCATTGTCCGTCTGGGAAGCCCCAGGAAAATGGTTGGGTGTGCGGTCGCTTTCCGACCCTGCTTGATGCCTGTCATAATAGGGCCATAATTTCTTCACTCAAGTGGGACAGCGGACCCTTATGAATGGGAAAGATCTTCTGTGAAAAAAAATGCCTTCATCCTCATTGCTTTACGACCTCATGTGCTTGTTTTGCGGTAATCTTTGAAAGCGAAGAATACGCACATAAGGAGAAGGCATATTTTCCCTCAGACGTGCATTTAGCAAGACTTTGAGCAGGAAGACTCTGACTTTGTTATTATTTCCCCTGATTTCCATCTTTCTCGGTACCCCTCCCTTCTCTCTAAATCTCACCGATTTGTCTTATCCTCTTCGGAAAGGTACTGTATACAAGCTTATGTCAATATCTCCGTGGATATTCCTAGTGTACCCCTGAAATTCTTTTACCTTTATCAAAGGGTGTCGACATAAAATCATTTCAATTTATCCTAAATTTTCAACGGAGACGTAAGTTATTTCTTCACTCTCCTCCTGAGCATTCACGTCTAGTGTCCCTTCTCCATCAGCGTTTCACAGAAATACGTTTTTATGTGATTAGATGTCGATAGCAATTTTTGGTTACCTCAGTGTTTTTTTACTGTTTTGCTTTATTCATTCTGCAACAGAAAGTGAGAGTGAAAGGGTGTTGAGGTGGAAAAAGGAAATTTAGAAACTTCGGGATCTGAATCGAGCTTCTCCGAGAATATCATATTAGATGCCGAGTGCGAAGGTGAGCCTATTGAAGACGACCAATGGAGAGAAATGAAAAGTAGCGAATCTCCCCCTCCTTGCACCCGCAAGGTTCAATTTTGAAAGTGCTTCATCACTCAATTTTGAAGTTCAAGAAGATGGTGGTGTACTCCAGTTTTTTCAGCTGTTCTTTGGCAATGAATTCATGTAACTAATTACTGATGAGACAAATTGGTATGCTAATCAGTGTCTTCGTGAAAAACGCTCTGGTTCCAGAGAACAATGGCGTGAAGTGAGTGCTCCTGAAATACAAGTTTTCTTGGCGCTAATAATGCTGCAGAGCATTGTGAAAAAGCCTGACAAAGAGCATTTTTGGACCACACGGTGGATTCTGTGTACGTCATTTTTTTGGGAAACGATGTCATATTGCCTATTTGCAAAAAAATCTGGAAAAATTTACTCTTCACAAAAATGAGGAATATGTCGCAGAAATACGTACTAATCCAAAACTGAATAAAATTTGAAAAATCTACCAAATTTTGAACAGGTTATGGAAGGAAGTCATATTTGAATAATAGACTTGACCTCATCGAAAAAATTATTGAGGAGTACATCCCCAATTTTTGGCTCCTGACGTGGGTAGGCCACCCGCAACACCTCACCCTCTCCGCCCCTTAGAAATGAACTTTTCTGAGCTGATCCTAGCCACTGATAAGAAGGCAAGCCCAACACACAAGTGCTTGTTATGTACTAGAAATCGAGATGTGCACGGGAAAATTATTCGAAGGGAAAGCAGATATTTTTGCCCAGATTGCGATGTAACTCTGTGGTTGTAACGCTCTCTCTCACCATGTTTTAGGACTTACCACACAAAAAAATCTGAAAATAATTAAAATTTGTACTACTCGATTTGGATATATGTTAGGGTTGTAGAATTTTCAATAAAAATATAGATATTTTGTCTTAAATACTTGTTCTAGCTGAGGTAGAAGTGAATCTCTCTCACTTTAGACAATTTATAACAGTAAGGGTTTAAATTGAAATTATTAATAAATAAAACTCAATGCTCAAAATTAACTTTTTTTCCCAACATTATAACATATAAAAAATTAAAAAATGCAATAAAAAAATATGATCCTTTTTGGAACCATTTCCTCAAAAAAATGTGTCAGGGAAGGGGTTAATGTGTGATCGGTGATTCGAAGCTCGAAATGCCATTTTGCGTACTCCTTGCTTTAGAAGTCTGCTATTTTGTCTAATTCTGATGAATAGGATCTTCGCAAAAGAAACGAATAAACTTAATTGTTTATTGGAAGATTAGGTAAAACTTTTTTGAGAGAATAGTTCTGATTCGAAATATTATTACGATAATTAAGTCAATATTTGATATAGCAATGGAATTGAAGAGGCAATCATTAAAATCCCGTTGGTGTTTTTTTATAGATCTTATTTAAACTGTTAATGGCTGTAAATAACGTAGAGGATGTCTTATTCATCATAAATGATATTAATAAGGCAATTTTTTTCTTTAGACAAAATAATATGATTAGGACACACATGATCCAGTTATGTGAATATTTGGTGGAAGTATCAAGCAATAATTAAACACAAGAATCAAGTCTTATCCATCGTATATAAAATTTATATAACATAAATTTCCCTTTGGATAAAATAAATGAATATGACTAGAGCACATGAAATCCAGTTTTGTAAAAATATTAGGATAAAATAATATACCAAACAATAACTATAAAAAGTATCACTCTTATCTATCGTAAATAATATATGTAAAACAAAAATTTCTCTTTGGATAAAATAAATTAATAAGACTAGGACACATGCTCCTGTTCTGTGAACATATGATAAAAAACATTATACCAAGTAATAATTAAATACTGGCATACATGTGTACATGGTAGTTTCTTAAGCTTTACTTTTTGCCATATATTTGTAATTTGAATTTAAAAAAAGGATCGCATTCAGTTTATCGTCTCCTAAGCGCGTGCGACGATCGCCAAGGACCAGCCCGGCTTTTGAGAATAGTCTTTCGCATGTCACGGAACTGGCTATAGCGCTAAGTTTTTCTTGTGCTACCGCTGACAAATTTGGATAATTGAATGTATTATTTTTTCCACCAAGTTAGGGGATTTTCATTTCTTTGGAGAATGTCAGCGTCTTGGTATCTCTGTAGTTCTATTATTGCCCTTGATGTAGCGGTTCCTCTGGGTTGGACGCCAGCTATCTTTTTATCAAGAGCATGCCATACCTCTAGGTCATCCTCGTTAGAGGGTGCCGCAATTGAGGTATCCTCCGTCACAGCAGCTCCCGCTTCCATACTTGAGGATACTGAAGCCAATAAACGTAATACCAAAGCCTTCGCATTTTCAGCCACGCTTGTGCTCGTAAATGCGATGTGCTTGAAGCGTGGGTCCAGGAAAGTACACACAGCAAGCGTGTTGCTGCATTCCACATTTCCAAATCTTGAGCTAATCCCGCTCTTGAGGGTCGAAACGACGTTTATCACGGATCGCGGTAAATCTCGCTTCAAGAGGTTACCACAGACAGTTAGTAGGCCATTGACGATGGGAATTACCATAGACGCAGTGAGGTACCTCTCTCCACTGATCATCGTAGTTACATTCTCAAAAGGTTTCAGGATGCAACAAAGAGAACTGGCTACCTTCCACTCTTCCCCACTCAAAACGGGCAAATCTTTGTCTATCAGACCTAAAGTGCTTCTGATGGTAACTTCGAGGTCAGCAAATCTCTTTATCATTAAGAACGTAGAGTTCCACCGGGTTGCAACGTCTAGCAGTAACTTCAAAGGCTGTTTCCCCCAACTCTCTTGAGCACTCCGAAGCAAAGAATTTGATTTAATACAGCACCGAAAATGGCTCACAATTGTTTTAATTTTTTCAATTAAAGAGGTTATTTCCTTATCTCTGTCCCTCTTTCACCACAAAATTTAATGTGTGTGCAAAACAACCAAGATTTTTCCATCCTAATTCTTTTGTTATAGCAGATTTAATGTTAGCAGCATTATCAGAAACTGCAAGGACAAATTTGGAATTTACCTCCTCCCAATGAGAAGTAATTCTCAAAAGTTCCTGAGCCAGATTCTGGCTTGTGTGGTGATCACTCATTTCTGCACACTCCAGGAGCACAGAGATCACTTGAAAAGACTCGTCTAAGAAATGCACGGTCACAGCAATATAACCTTTTGCAATTGAGGATGACCAACAGTCTGAGGTTACGCACACACTTTTGGCTACCTTGAGCAATTGGCGTACGCAAAATTCGCATTCCTCATACATGGCAGGGATCATGGTGTTCAAAATGCAATGTCTACCAGGAAGTTCATAATTCGGCAACGCCACTTCCATTAATTCTTTAAAACCAACATCTTCTACAATGCTGAATGGCTGCAAATCAATTATGAATAATCTCAGTAGCTTCCGGTCTATGAACTGCTTTCTTTTGAGGGAGAGCGTTTTGGAACCAAAAGAAGGAATTGTCAATTTACGTTGGACTGAGGTCGAAGAAGACGTACTAGGGACGACGGCTGGCAATTGAAGGGAGCTATCATTACCATCATTACTTGGTGGAGTAGCTCTATCCATCGAAATTACACTATCTCCAACATCTTCTGTCGGTGGTCGGAGGATGTAACTGATGAAACATTCTGCAAAAAGCATGTTGAAGTTTATCAATATCTATGTTCTTCTTCACGGAGAATATTTATTTACAGTAGATGGTAAATAGAGGAGTAAATTTACTTTTCGTTTAAGAAAAATAAGTATCTTTCACAAAACGATCTACATCTATTTAATACAACAGTGTGCTACGCAAGGCATTCATTTGAACTAGATAATCTAGACCATATATCTAAAATTTACTCATAAAGTATGAAGAAAATAAACACCCCAACTATGTTACTGCGCCTTGAGGACGAAGGCAGGGCCACAGTAGGATGTTTGGAATTCATATGCTTCCTCAGGTTTGAGGTAGTCGTCTTATATGAAAGTTTATGTTTGCATATGTTGCAAGATGCTATTTCTCCATTAACCACGGTAAAAAAGTTCCATATCTCACTAATTTTTCTTCTTTTTTCCATCATGCACTTAAACATTAACTTTCAGATCGCAAGGATCACTCTCACTCAGACTAAAGCACGATGACGCAGCGATCACGTTCAATCACCGTTTATTTGCAGTAGTAGTGGTAGCGTGGTATTCGTTAGTAGCACTGCTGCAGTTGGTAGCAGCGGTAGCAGCCTGAGCTATCTTCACCGAATTCACAGTCGCGGTGATTTCGAGTACCTATTCAGTCACCGAAAGTGACTGCTACTTTTCAGTAACAGTTATTCAGTCACCGGTAGCGATATATCGCTCACCACTACCGCACGCTATTCGTTAGTGTCTTTCGTCAGTCGACTCTGAGTCGAGTTATCGAGTAGTTGTACTTTCTTATGTAGCACGCGCGCGCGTCCGCATCATCGTATTTTATACGTTTCTGTCTGGCACATAGATAGCTAACCTACGAGAAAAGTCGCGGCCATTCTAGTGATCTCGATACGTTATTCTGTCTGGCATTTGTTCGAGAAAAGTGGCGAATATTATACTGTTTGTATTTGTTCACAATCCTTAAAAGTCTGGAAGCGAACATTCTGGCACCGAATGTTCTCGAAACAACCGAGCTACATATATAACGGAAGCAGAGTCGCTGCCAGGCAGTCAGTTTGGAAGCTACAATCGTCGCGATAACTTGCACCCCCCCTTGAGTTTTTTCTGTATCCGCCACTGCTTACAATACATTTATCTTATGCACAGTACGTCATGGCTTTCATACCTGAAGTGTTGATAGAGTGACATTCGGTAGAGCTGGAGGAAAAAAATAGGTCGGTGACGAGAGATGTGATGTATGCTCGAGGGGTAAAATGTTGCTATGAAATTAAAGATTGACTCCAGTGTTTTGTATACAATCCAAGTGATTTTGTGTATGATCAGATATCCAAACATCTGCCAAAGAGGACAAAGAAAGAGAAGTCAGGCAAGAAGGAGAAGATATTAGTGATTCTTCAAGTTTTTTCGAAACACAGACTGCGATAAGCTGCCTGTGTTTCACTTCAACTACGATCCACTTCTGGCAAGGTACCCTTGGAGCAGATGGTTATAAAAATGTGAACATTTGCTGGAGGAGAAGGATATTGCTACGATTTTAATCTGCCGCCATAATATGTCTCCTTTTGAGTGTTTCGTTTTTAGTTGCTCTTTTGTTATTTAAAATTTTTTTTTACTTCTGGTCTTTCTTATGCCCCGTTCAGACTACTATCGTACCAACCATTGTCCTGATGATAGTAGCCGGAAATAGTCGTGTGAACGCAAGTCCAGACAGCGGTACACGTAGTTCCTAACACTGCCACTTTTACGGTGGTAAGCGCTGGTATCACGACCGGAAACCGGAAATGATGAATGAAGATAATCAAAAAAGTCAGTCAGTATATTGAATTAGATGGTGGTACTTTGATGAATAAACAAAAATATGTGTTATTTGCTTGTAAAACCATGTCGAAAGTCTTAAAAACGCCACTGGGACGCGGGAATCCCTATTTTGTTCACTTGCTCTTTACTTGTTCGTCGCGATTCCTGGTGAGGGCAGCACTGAGTTACGATAGTAGTGTGAATGCGTGCAGGGTTCTACGATGGTATGTACGGTAGTAGTCTAAACGGGGCATTATGTAGTGTGTGTGTGTCATGAATAAAACCATGTGAGCACAATGTGGTCCAGGTATCTCTTATTAGAAATAAAATCCGTGGTAATTAGTGAAATAATCACAACAGGTTATGGACCCAGGATGTTTTAATTGCCAACTGAACGCGAAGTGTTGATCAATTCGGGCACGTAACGTGATTTATCTTTTTTTTTTGTGTTTGAGATTAGGTTCATGAAAGGTGATGAAAGTTAATTAGTTCAGTAATGATGGCGAATAATGATTCTCGTTTTGCTACTTTGTAGGAGAAACTGAAGGATAAGGACGATTACATGAACTGGAAGTTCAGCATGCAGCTTATTTTGATTAGAGAGAAGCTGTGGACTTAAGCTACGACGGCGCTGAGTACGGATGCTGATGCCTCAACTAAGGAAAAGGACACGGATGCATGGCCTTTAATTTGCCTTCACGTCGACAAATCCCTTTACTCATATATGCTAAACACCATGACTGCAAATGAAGCTTGGTTGTCTAATCTATTTGAGGGGAAAACCAAGACTCGATGGATGAACTTATGGGACGCTGTTGGATGCCAGGTTATCAAAGCATAATGGAAATTTCCAGGAATATGTAACTTCCATCCTGGAGTTGACAAATAAGTTAGCAAGCAGAAGGGTAAACCTGCAGGTGATGATGGCTTGGTGCATCATGCTCAGAGGTTTGCCTAAGGTGTGCTTGCCTTATCGCATGGGAATAGAAGCGACCACTTCGGATAAGGACTTCACCACCTGCACAATCAAGGAGAAACTTCTCAACGGCAGCCTGATTGAATATCTGAAGCTGGAGAATACTGAGGAGGAGTCTTGTCTTATTCACCAGAAACCTGAAAGGTCCTCAGTCCTCCAGTAAGCTGGCGAAGGAGAAGGAACCAAGGTCCAAGCCATCGGGTGTTAAGGGGCATGACAAAAGGAAAGTGAAGTGTTTCAAGTGCAGGAAAATGGGTCATTACAAATCAGAATGTCCCATGAACGAGGAGAAAAAGGATTCATCTTTGCTATGTGCGCTGGGTGCATCTACGTTTACAACAGATGACTGGATCATAGATTCAGGGGCATCAGCTCACATGACACCCCACAAGGTCTGGGTTCGAGATCATAAGCAGGAGACCAAGGGGCACAGTGTTAGATGTGCTGATGGTTCTAATCTTGTGAGTGAAGGTAAAGGTAATGTGCTAGTGAAGTTTTCTGACAAAGTGATCACACCAATTAAAGATGTCACTTTAGTGCCAGGGTTAGCAACCAATTTAATCTCAGTGTCGCAATTGGTGAAAAAAGGGTTCACAGTAGTGTTTGATCAGATTGGCTGTCGAACATACGACCGAGGGAGTTGTAAAATTCAGGGAAAATCTGATTTTTCTGGTTCACTATCTGAAAGTGTATTTAAGTTAGATGTCAAAGAACCTGTATCAGTTGATACTGCATGTGCTGTTGGAAAACATAATAATTCTGATGTTTTGTGGCACCTCCTGTTCACCTCCTGTTGGCACATGTACTTTCTGATTCTGCTTTAAACTTAATTGTGAAAAACCATGGAGTTGAACTAGAATGTTGTGATTTAAAAATGGCCAACAATTGCATCCCATGTTTGCTTGGAAAGCACCACAGATCCCCTTTTCCAAGTGGTGGAACTACTCATGCTGACAAAATTTTGGGTCTTGTGCACATGGACCTCTGTGGTCCAATGAGTGATGTCTCAGTTGGTGGTGCTAAGTATATGTTTGTGCTTGTAGATGATTATTCTAGGAGAATATTTTGTTATTTTCTGAAGTCTAAAGGTGAAACTTTTGATATATTCTGTGAGTTTAAAGCTTGGGCAAAAAACAGAACTGATTCAAAGTTAAAGGTTGTAAGATTTGATAATGGGCTTGAATTTGTTAATCAAAAGTTTTTCTCCCGGTCCCAAAAATGTTTGCATCATTGTAATGTATTTTCATCCCGCTATTTACACTTTCAAAACCCGCCATTTACGACATTTGAAGGCAAGAAAGATGGCGGCTGGCGCACTTCAACTGGCGACCCTTCGAGCATGATCAATGTTAAATATGGATAAAATACATGCTTAAACATGATGAATGAATGCTGATATATTTGGTTTCCTTTAAAAACACAATTATTCGTTTTATGGTAGCACATTACATCGATAGCATTGCTGAAAAGTATATATGCCGGATATTGTAATGCTTGCGATCGGGATTCTTGAATTGGTACTAAGGATCAGCCATACCAGGGAATAGAATTCTCTTCCCTGGCCGCACTATCTGTTTAAACAGTACATTTAAATTGTAGCGGATGCCATAAATATATTTAATTAGATATTATTTGGCCAACTATTAAAGTTGCGAAAAGTTAAAACGTATGTTAACTCTTGTTCTCATACTCCGCAGCGATCTTTTCCTTATTTATCGTAACTCCCGCACTAATGCCATTCATCTTGTGTTTTTTAGGTTTTTAGTTACTTCACCTTTAGTTTTATTTAATGTGCAATTACTTACAGCAATCGAGAGGAAACGTATTTTAAAATGGCAAACAAGCGTGCGAGATAATCGTTATCATTGGAAGAAAAAATCAACATTTTGCAAAGAGAATTGACTCTAATACGGGCACTCGCATGTCCCTGACCGAAGAACTTGATATACCAGGTTCAACGTGGAACAAAACTGTAAAAACCTGTAAATGTATAGAGAAAAGTGCTAAGGACTGCGGCCCTATTGGTAAAAGGCGTAATTACATTAAATACTCCAAGTACGATGAACTTGAAGAAATATTGAAGACAAATCTTCCCCCGAAATAAGGCCGCATAACCGCTGCTAGAGGCGCTCGGCACACTGATGTCTTCAAAGAATCAAATAAATGTTTACACCGTTTCAAAAGTTGATATAAATATTGTCTATAAAATCATTTTTGGTGAATCTAAAAGTGTACACTACATTGATCCTGAAACAGTTTTTCACTGGAAGTGCACAACTTTGCATAATTATGTTGATGGCTATGCCTATGCGCTTAGAGAAATTTTTTATGTGGACGAGACGGGTCTTTTTTTAAATAATGCCACACAAGACCCTATAGACTTCAAAGGGGACCCTTGTCATGGGGCCAAGCTCGGCAAAGGTCGCCTTACTGTTTTATCAGGAGCTAATCCAGATGGCAGTGAGAGACTGAAGCCCTTTGTTTTTGAAAAGTCCAAAAATCCACGTTGCTTTAAAAATATTAAGAAAGACCTTGGCTACAACCTATGCAGCCAACACAAAGGCATGGATGACATAGACAATTGTTGAAGAAAAAATGTATGCCCTTGATGCAAAGATAAATATATGTAGGTAGACACCACCTCAAATCAAGTTAAGTTAAAATATGAGAATACGTTTATTTTTTGTTAATTCATTTATTTATGTCTATTTGGTGACCCATCAAATATTAAACATCACCTGTGAATTTAAATAAAATTATTTAACATTAGGCTATGATTTTGCTTCTATTTCCTACAAATTACGATTTCCCTCGATTTACATTTTCCCGCGATTTACACTTTTTTCCTTCATCCCCGTCAAAAGTGTAAAAGAGAGGTTTTACTGTATATGTGAAATGGCGAGATGCATGTTATTTGATTCAGGTTTATCGAAAAGCTATTGGGCAGAGGCCTGCAACACTGCAGTGTAGATTAAAAATCGTGTACCACACAGAGCTCTACAAGGTAAGACACCACAGGAGTTATGGGGAGGGAAAATATCATCCCTGAAACATTTAAGAATTTTTGGGTGTCCCACTTATGATCACATTCCTGATTAGAAAAGAACTAAGTGGGATGCTAAGGCAAGAAGGTTAATTTTTGTTGTTTACTGTGAGTCAACTAAAGGGTATAGGTTAATAGATCCAGGGAATCCCTCTAAAGTAATCAAGGCGAGGAATGTTGTTTTCTTAGAAAATTTTGAGAAACCAAGAAATGAAAGTGTACCTAATAAAGATGGAAATGATGGGGTATACCATTTTTTATCTTATTTTCAAGGAAATGGCACTATTGGATCTAATGATAATATGCAATCAATGGGAGGTCCACAGACTGTGGGTCAAGATTGTGGAATGGGTAGGAAATTTGACCCTGATCATGATGTCCCCAGTGTAGAGAATGACGGTGGATCAGTTGAAGTTATGGAACTGAATAGGGAAGAGGAGAGGAGATACTCTTTAAGAAATAGGACCCATAAACAGTATCCTGACTTCATCACCTTTCTTTAAGCTTTTGGTGGTTTGATAAGTACCAAGGATCCAATTACAATTAATGAGGCCTTAACTGGTCCGGAAGGGCCGCTATAGCTGAAAGCTATGAAAGATGAAATGCAGTCTTTCGAGGTGAACAAAGTGTGGGATTTGGTGACCTTGCCTGCTGGGGCTAAAGTAGTGGTCAACAAATGGGTTTTCAAAAGGAAACAGTCTTTAGATGGTTCTGCACAGTTACGTGCAAGATTAGTGGCTAAAGGGTATACACAGTCCTATGGGGTGGATTTCCAGGAAACTTTTGCACCTGTAATCCGTTGGTCAACTTTGAGGAATCTTATTGCCTTAGCTGTTAATTTGGAGTTAACAATTAGTCACTTTGACGTGAAGGCTGCATTCCTGTATGGTAAACTAGACGAGATTGTTTATATGTCTCAGCCAGAGGGTATTGAATCAGATGATCCTGAGAAAATTTGTAGATTAAATAAAGCCATTTATGGCTTGAAACAATCTGCTAGAAGTTGGAATGAAAGGGTTACTGGTGTACTGCTGAACCTGGGCTATAAACAAATTTAAGGTGAAAGTTATGTGTTTGTTCAATTTTCAAACAATTGTACAGTGATAATTGCTCTGTATGTAGATGACTTCTATGTGTTTCATTATAGTGATGTGTGCAAGAATGATCTGTTACATGAACTTCAGAAACAATTTCAGGTTAAAGATCTCGGCAAGGCAACTGAGTGCCTTGGAATGAGACTGACTAGGGATCTGGAGAAGGGAACCATTGTACTGGATCAAAGTGGTTATATTGAAAATATTTCAGACCATTTCAATATGACAAATTGCTTCTCTTCATTAACTCCAATGGAGAGTGATTTTAAAGTTTGCCAACTTCAAGGTAAACCAGTGGCAGTGCCTTGTCAGGAGTTGATTGGATCTCTCTTGTACCTAAGTTGTAACACAAGGCCTGATATTTCTTTTGCTGTAAGTGTTCTCAGCCAGTACAACACCATGTATCAAAATGTTCACTGGACTTCGGCAAAAAGGGTGCTAAAATACTTAAAAGGAACCATTAACCATGGGCTTTTGTTTAAAAAAATCTACAGATGTAAACATAAAGGGTTACGTAGATGCTGGATTTGTATTTGATGACACCGATGGGTTGTCTTATCATGGGCAGGCGTTCATGCTGGGCAAATGTTTAATTACTTGGGAGAGCAAAAAGTTAAAGAATGTTGCTTTAAGTTCAACTGAGGCTGAATATTTGTCATTGTCGGAGGCATGCACTGAGGCCTTGAGCCTGCGATGTTTATTAGCATCTTTTACATGTAGGAATAGTGAAATTGTGAATTGGTATAATGATAACCAGAGTGCCTTGAAGTTATGTAAAAATCCTGTTTTCCATGGTCGAACAAAGCATATATCAGCAAAAGGTCATTTTGTCTGGCAGTGTTGCAAAAGAGGTGAAATAGATGTTAATTACCTGGCAACCACAGAAATGCCAGCTGACATCTTGACAAAACCATTAGTTAGAGTCAAACATGTTAAGTGTATGCAAGGACTATGTATGGTGTCTCAGTTTATGGGGAGGTGTTATGATTTTAATCTGCCGCCATAATATGTCCCCTTTTGAGTGTTTTGTTTTTAGTTGCACTTTTGTTTCTTTAAATTTTTTTTTACTTTCGGTCTTTCTTAGGTAGCATGTGTGTCGTCAATAAAACCATGGGAGCACAAAGTGGTCCGTGTATCTCTTATTAGAAATAAAACCCGTGGTAATTAGTGAAACAATCACAACAGATATTTACAAATGTATGGGTGCCAGAAAAAAGATATAAAATGGGATTCATTAAGATAGTGGCGAGAAGTAACTGACTTATTTAGCTGTCTGAATGGGTAGTGTATTGGGAAGCATAGAAGCTGGATTATTGCCGATTTTGTGTCGGAATCAAATGGGTTGTTTCGAAATTGATCGAATTGATCAAAATTGATCGAATGAATGAATTTTTGTATTTTTCCTAGCTATATTATTGTATCCATAAATGTCATTTATCTCCTAAACTGATATTTTGTTTAATAAATAATTCCTACCATGCAATTGAGATGCCTATTGTGGCCACCACCAATGACATTATGCCTAGTCCTGCAGACTAACCCATAATATGCACATCAATTTAAAGATGTATAAAAATAAATTGGCCACAAAAATTGCACAATTCAGCCAAAATATAATATTAAATAGAGGGAAGTGATACTGTCACTTCGCTTGGTTCTCACAAGTTGTCCGCTGCTACACATGACTCGTATCGAGCTGTTCATTGGTCCAAAGCATTACTAGTGGACTGTTCTGAAAATTCTCATACACTGAGTTACTGCGTTGAGTCACTGGCTAGAAATGAGTGACCCCCCTGAGTATGAGAGAGTTCAAGGATATAAGTAGAGATGGGCAACTTTGAAAATTACCACGGTAATTTTCGTAAATTACCATGGTATTTTTCGTAATTTACCACGCCCCTTGAAAATTACCGTAATTTTCGGTAATTTTCTAGATAATTCACCCATGTTTGAGATAATTTTTCATACAGATAAATTCCCAAAATGTTCTTTTAAGCTAAGTCCACATTTCTGACGTGTTTAATTATAAATTTAGGAATGTTCAACTCATTTTTGGCATATTTTACTTAAATTATAACATTATTGAGTAATTATTAGTCGAATATTCTTCTTTAAAATTTTTCATACTTTGACAAAAGAAAGCCAGATTGCGTGTTGCTGCCGTATTTGAATCACTATGCTATATATATGAAAACAGGCTATTCATAGCCAGAAGAAACCAAATGGACGATTTTACAAATGACGTCACGCAACGCTTGCGTGCGAAAGAAGTTGGTACTATCGGGACAAACAAATCATATCCAACCATTGAAGTCTTGAGGGAATCAAGTTAAATAATAGTGAATTTCTCTTTTGATTAATTTTGGTTTCAGTTAAACCTGGAGCCTTTGAACTAATCTTTTAATCGTTCAAAACCAGTGAAGGTGGCTCAAAATTTAACTCCAAACATAAACTCCACTGCCTCCATATAGGGCTTATTCCTATATCTCGTGTCGCTTTTGCACAACCTATAAGCACACCTTTTCACCATTTTAACGCAACTAACAAATCAGCGAGATGACCTTTTCCAATGGTAAACATACAAAAACACGATTTGTTTGTCCCGATAGTTACAGCTACTCCCGACGGCGCTACTATCGACTTTCAAGTGTGAAATCGTCCATTGCTACGTCATTCACCTCTTCATTTCCTGTAATTGGTTCCATAGGTTTGATTTGGATACATTCACAGGCACTTCTTTAAGACTTGGATATGTTCACTTACTGTCAATCCTGAAGAGAGAGTATATCTTCTCTGGTATCGAGAATTTACCTGGGTGACATCTTGGCATGTAAGTAAATCAACTGAATTTATTAATTAAATTTTTACAATCTATAACTTTGCGTTGCGGATTCTCTGGAATATGAGCATTGAATAGGATATTTACTGTATTACTGAGTTACTGTTAGTTACTGAGATACTTAATATTCAATTATGCATATATTCTACAAAGTTAGTCATGAAGAATTTGTAATGAGAAATTGAAAATATAATTAATCAATTTGATCCTTTCATTTCTCTTGATTTAAAGGCGTAGTCGCTAAGTACAGCATGCTTCTTTCACTCATTCATGTCTTAGTCAGTCCAGACAGTACATCTTGATTATCATTATTTTTAGTTTTTCTGCCCCAAGTGATTTGTTAATTCCCTATTTCTTGTCCACCCTGGTATCTCTGACTCTTCCTCCTGATATAAAGAGCTTCCTCTAGGTTAAGTATCTTTAGCTCTATATATTTCACTGACTTTAATTGCATGTGACATTGCTGTTCTTTTTCTCCCCCTGCCATGCATACAATGAAATGAATGCTTAGAATGAAATGTATGAAGACCACTAGACATAAAAGAGATTCAGATTGTTACATTCATGAACAATTTTCAAGATGTGATGCTGCAAACACACAACTCCAAATGATATAGCAGTTAAGATATTTTGGTGTATATTGTTGCCTTCAATATTGTAAATTTTAAGACTGAGAATCTACTTAGTATAGCTATTGTCAAAATTTCCTTGCCTTCCAAGTTTCATGAAGTTTTGCATAAAGATTTCAAGCATTTATATTGGCTTTGATAATGCCAGATTTAATAAAGATTTATTATAACCTTTGAGCAAAGATTGCATTGTAAAGAACTATCAGGAAAGAGATGTTTGTGGGTTGTGTCTAGTAGTTTTCATAGCTTGTTACACTGAATTTCTGTCTGAATTTGTGAGTATAGATACAAACATTTTAATGATACATTTTAACTGCATATTATTTTATGGCCTTAAGTTCTTTAAATGCTTGGCTATTGTGAATACTGCTTTCTCTTACAATTAAACAGCCCTTATTCCACAGTCAATAACATGCTATTAATTTATTCTTCATCATTACAGGGGCAGTGAAGGAGACCATATCTGCCCCCGAAAAAGACATCGAGGCTGCCATAAGGAATTGGTTGAGACACTCAAAGGAGCGCCTATATGGGAAGAAAAAGGGCAGTAATTTGTGAAGGGGAGACTTTTGTAAAGTATATTTTGAATTATATTGTTTTGAAACAAATACTAGTGCCTTATTTTTTGCTTTCGCCTATTCCATCAGTGCCTAATAACAACTATAATGTTTTCCGGAATGTGTCCTATAACAGTCCCTACTGTGTCCACCGCGGACACTTTACGGACATCCGCTGGCAGTCGGTTTTAGTGACGTGCGGACATGCAGCGGATGTCCTGCGGACGTCCGCCAGACAAAATGCGGACAGTCTACGGACATCCGTCATGAACTTTGCGGACAGTCAGCGGACGTCCTGTGGACGTCCGTGTGCTGTGTGGGTAACCACAGTTTCATGAATAAGGAGCATATTCTCCACACTGATGCTATTACCTGTTACACTTACACCATACAGAATTATACCAAGGTATTTCTTCAGATGCAATGGCCTTTCAACTTCATTCATTCACAAGTAAAAATTTCAAAGCCAATTCAAAATTAAATAAACTTACCCAGTATGCACAAGGTCCCAAAGCCAGGTTTCTGGGAAAAATGATCTTACTTCCACAACTGGTGGGCGGATGTCTTCATGATATGCCACTTCACGATCAACACTTACAGCCATGGGCATTGCTTGAGAATAGTATACTCCCATTGGTGGACCACCTGTAATTAGGATGGTAAATATTTTTTTTAATTCATCAGATTAAGAGAATTCATATCAACATTTTAGTAATATGCCAAAAGACAATACTTCTTGTGTGACATGGTTTCAATCACATTGAGGGCTTTCTAATTTAGAACCTGTGCTGCTAATCAAGACATCTATTACTTTTCAAGAGTGTTGTAATATAATAACTATCACAAAAAATAATCAGACTCTGGTGTAAACATAAAATTAGTTCCCCTATATGTTTAAAATGTAATTAAAAATAAGTACAACTATTTCATCCATTGCGATAACGTCAGACTTGAGATTATCTAGCTAGAAACCTATGTTTCATATCTTATATTACACTTATATTTATTAATGGTTGCAAGATTATTGTTACGCCAAATGCAAGTATTCACAGTATAATCAACTGGGCAGCAAAAATGTGATTTTGCATACAGGAAACTTATTTGCTTCTCTTTAGCTGTAGGACCTTCCAGAGAGGTGCTGCTGTAGCCTTACACAAATTTTTAGATATACATTTATTAGATGAATTTATATTGTCTTAATATTTTATGATATCTTATTATCCCTCACTAACACTTTTCAATAAATATAAAAGCTTATGGCATTTGAGTTGTAGCCTCATAACCAGGTCCGCGCTTGCAAGGTGGCAGCCATATTGACTCCCGCCAAAATTTTGGGTACGTGAGTGTGGTGGGAGTAGATTTATCTGCTACACATGTTTTTTTTTGCTTCTAGTCCCTGCCAGCTCAAGGGATATGCTCTTCAGAAGAAAACAAGGATATACTGAGTTTAATCATTCTTATCTCGTTTCTATCCCCAAATTATCTCGTGCGGTGACATAAAATAACGTCTTTCAGATGGAAATATATTTCTGAAAAAAAAAAAAACATTAATTTTATATTTATAACATAAAAATGTCAACAACTTCCAGGCAATAACTATGATTGATGTGATTGGTGACACATATCTGTATCAATATAGTGCCTTCTTATTAGTTATGAAGATAATCTCCATTATTTTCCATGATTTATCCCCAATTGCCATGAGTTAAAATTCTCTCAGGTGGAATTGTGGTGTATCTGTGCATTTGTTAATACGACAGCGTATTGTTTGTATGTGGCTGGCAACATGGTGTGGTGAAATATAAAAAAGAGTTGAGGAAAGATGGCTGGATGAAGGTAGGTGCTTACATTCATGCTAAACTGATCCCTGATCATCCGCTGAAAAATGTAATGACATCAGGAGATTTAATTGCATATAAAGTGTTAATCAAAAATATATTTACCAATGAAAAATAATTCATTGAATTTTCGTAATACTATTTGATCAGTTACATAGTTATTTGCGCATGCCCAGGAGTGATCAACGTGACTTGTGTAATCCTCCTAGCCATGATGCACTGATTAAAGATGTAACGAACATGGATGGAGAGTGGAAGCACATTGCCTGATTGCCAATTGCTGACTGCTTTTCTGCAATTACCGAGGAACTTCGGAAAACTCTGCACCTTTTCCTGGCTTTGCCCGTGCAATTAACGGTAAGATAAAACTTAATTCTCATGAATAGCTTTAGAAATTCTTATTTTCTGCTATTTTAAACGAAGATACTTCATTCACCATGTGTCTCAGATGTGACAGGTTTAAGCATTCCCAAATTGATTTATGAATGGTTCCATTTTGTATTACGAGCTTGGAATTTTTATATTTCTATTTATTATTATATTATTTCATTAAAAATCCTGCCTGTGTTAACTACGTAAAAGTCTGTTAATTTAATAAGTAAAGCAATGTAAGCTTCTTTTCCCCAGTTATTGCTATGAATAATGGTGGAAAAGGAAGTGCTGCACTGAGTGCCATGCGTGCCATCTGTTTTCAAAGATTAGGGCTACGAACACCTTCCTTGCCGGGTTCCAATATTCAATGCTTGAATTTTTAACATTGGTAATCCAATATTCAATATTTCAATTGGAAATATTCGTTCTTCAGTATACAATATTCCAATTACAAATATTGTTTTTTCCGACTACCAATACCCAATAAAGGATATTGGTATTGGTCATTTAAAAATTGTGATTTTGGAATTCCAATATTTAAAAATATTGATATTGGAAAACCGACCAGCCCTACTCCAGTCCCTTCCCCTTACCACACACATCTGACACTACATTGGCGATGAGTCTGTTGGTTAATTTATCTTGTGCTCAATCAATCTGTGATGGATGTACATCTTTCAAAGAGCTAAACTCCCTAATCTGCCACTTATGGTGGGAAAGATTGTTGACGAGTTTTATGCCATTTGTGGAGTCCAGAGGCATTACAAATGCATCCAGAAAGAAGTGTACAGTGTGTCCTCGTTGAACGTTGTCCCGTTTAACGTTGTTTCGTGATAACGTTGTCCAACAATTAAAACCCTTAATCGTTGAATGTTGTCATGAGTGCTTCACGATAATGTTGTTCAAATTTTGTGAAACAAAAAAAAATGAATAACGAATAGGACTTTGGCGCATCTGATGCATAATTTCCATTTGGCGGAAAAGTTTAGCGTCAACTCCCCATAGGGTGTGTAAAAGGTTCACCTGAGCGAATAATTATTGCGTTATTTGTTTCAGAACTGTTATACAGTAAAACCTCCCTATAAACCTCATTTTAGGTATCTACCACATTTTAGGTATCTCTTTTGATTTCAAAAATGCTTTTAACAGTGTGGATCATGAAGTCCTCAAGACCAAACTTCAGTGCTTGGGAATCACCAATAACTCTTTAAATTGGATCTCATCATTCCTTAGTGACAGATCACAATTTGTCAGTTACACTCATCAATCATTTGCAGGAGTGGTGGAAATCAAATCCAGTCCCTTAAAAGTACTGGTTGTAGTACCTCAAGGTTCTATTCTTGGTCCTCTACTGTTTCTCCTATTCATCAATGATCTTCCTAAACAGTTCTCATATAGCTCCACCATCATGTACGCTGATGATACATCTAATCTCTTATCTGCTAGTACTTTACCACTCTTGGATCATTTGGCCTCTACTACAAAAGATGAGATGTTACTGTGGTGCCACCTTAACAGAGTTGTTTTGAATGAGGCTAAAACTACTTGTATTCTTTTTCATAACAAGTACTCTCATGAGATTCCTACTCTGCCTCCTCATTCTGATTTCTCCACCACCTCATCTGTGAAATTCTTAGGTCTACAGCTTGCTGACACTCTTGACTGATCAACTCATATTTTTGAAATGAATAAGAAACTCTCAGTTGGTATTTATATGATAAGGAAACTTTCTCCTCTTGTTTCTCTCAATGTTCTAAAAGCTGTGTACTTTGCTAAAGTCCACTCATTTGTGTCCTATGGTATTATGTTTTGGGGTAACTCCCCTACTGCAGCTAAGGCCTTCTCCCTACAGAAACAGGCCATTAAGGCCATCTGTAGAGTTCCAATCCGAACGAGTAGTAGGCCACTGTTTATCTCCCTCAGGATCCTCACACTTCCATGCATTTATATCCTCACATGTGCCATGTTTGCGAAGTGTTATCCCCATTACTTTCAGGTCAACTCTTGACTTTCACAGTCATGATACTCGATCTAAAAATAACATTCATAGTAATTTTTATTCATTCAGCCTATGCCAGAAAGGCCCCTATCACACTATAGCTGCAATTTTCAATAAGCTACCCTCTGATTTAAAATCCCTTACCTCACCAATGGTTTTTAAAAATAGTTTGAAAAACTTACTATATAGCAAATGTTATTATACTGTTAAGGACTTTTTTAATGATATTTTGTAATCTGTATTCTTACTGTACTTCTTTTATGTCTCTGTAACCAGCTGTTTAATTGACGAAGCCCATGGACAACTGTATCCCTACGGTGTTAATAAAATATTATTATTATTATGAACCTCCATATTTCAAAAAAACCCCTATTACGAAGTCATGTCCCGGGACGGTCCCGGTCCCGGGACATTCCCATACACAATGCATGCAAAAAAAACCTCCCGTAACGAACCTCTATAATTACGAAACCTCCGTAGAACGAAGTCCGCGCGTGGGACCAAACATGGAAGTTACCTCTTTTTAACAAATTTAGTTGCCAGAAATAATTTTTTCCTGCATCGATATTGGAATAATTTTTGGCGTTTCTTTACACAGTGACAATGTTCGGGTGATTGGTGCCAGTGGCCCAGTTGATAAGACATTCGACTATGATAGGGAAGGTCCTGAGTTTGATCCCCACTCTCGGAAACATTTTTTACTTCATTTTTCAAGGTTTTTACTGTTTAAATTTTCATATATTATTCTCTAATCATCGTTAATTCAATGAAAAATATTTTTAAGGCAATTGTTTTAAATATTAATGAGGGGACGAGGGGGTTCCGAGATAATGTTACCAAAGCTTTGTTTTTTGTGAGTTTCTACTTTTATAAGTTTTTGACTTACAAAGAGACATCGCGTGAGTGATGTTAGGGACCCAAATGACGCAATTATTTTCTGAAACTAGAGAGAGAATGCAGGAAAAGTGTGACAGCTTTTTTCCATTTCAACCCGAATTTGAGAGAGAAACGCAACTAAAGAATTTCCCTCCATATAAATCCATTTAAATGCGAGTGTTAGACAACAGAAGCCGTGGCCGAGCAGTTAGAGGCGTTGGATCAACAATCCTCGGACTGTGGCGCGTGTTCGAATCCCAATACGGTCAACTTTTTTTTCTTTAGAATATTTTACGGAATCACTGTACATTACCCATTCCCATACATTTATGGCGGTAACAACAATATTTTTTAATTTTCTACCATTTTCTGGATTTTCAATCAGCCCCCTTGGGAGACTTTCAGAGCTTATTTCGGGATTCTTGTTTGGCCGAAAAGGGGTTTCACATGCCGAGAGGCCTAAAATGTGTAGATTTTGAAAATACAAGTATATTTCAGTGAATAGGATGGGCTTTGAATGGTCGTGGCTCTTTCTCACGGCAGTAAACAATGAATGGATTATTACTTTTTAATATACAGCGATGCATGCACTTCAAATTTCCCAGGAACTGCGTTCGAATAATGACTTTTGTGACTCAATTTTTCGTTCAATAGCGAACATGATATAAGTAGAAAAGAGATGGTAACTGTTTACGAGGTTATGTAAAAAATGTTTTCTATGACCTTTTTTATAAAAATATTTGCTATGACAGATGGAATTGCCTGGTACTTCATCCAGCCAGTAACCTCTCACAACGGGTAAACTGTCATCAGTGCACTCAGGCGGCGATCTCTAAAACTTTGATTTAGCATTCGTATGGCAGCACCTCGTATGTTATGCTATTATTTAATAAAAATGTAATTGTTTACTGTCACAAATACACCTCTCAACATATTAGTACCATTTTGCTTTAAATTGAGAAATGCGTTCGTAGGCTGTACGAGGCATATTATTGTCGAAATTAACGATAAAATATTTCTAGTGACGAGAGGGAAACAAGGGAAATCCTTTACCTTGTATTTTCTAAACAATTTTCAAATGGGAATTTTAGCGTACATTGATGATTTAAGCATTCTAGGAAATCATTAATACCATGCTTTATCCAGGATGAGAAAACCACCTTTGTTATTTCCACAAAACTGATAAAATCCATAATTTCCACAAGGTCAGGCATGATATCATCAGTTTTATCCATGCTTTATATTTATCTTACATCATTTATTCTCATAGAAAGAACTTAATGTACAAAGTTCCCTCAAAAACTTCCCATATTCTCTATCCCCCTGAAAACTCTATTGTAGTGGAAAGACTCAAGGACATGTGAACTGATAAATACCATACAATGTGCTACCCCTCCCACTCCTCCTCACCCAAATTCCCCTGACCCGGGCCCAACTTCCCGTGGTGAAGGCAACAACGACTATGACTACCACCCCATCCCACCTCCACCCTAGCTTTCCCTCCCCACAGCCCCTCCATTTCCTCCCCAACCCTTGGCAAACTCTCACCCAATCTCAGACCAATTAACAAGTATGCTGCGTGATGCAACAGTTATATTCAGTGGTAGAGATGAACGATGCATGTAATCAAAGAGAGATAGGCAGCAATCAAGGAGGATCATGAACTTCATCACCGACATTGGTCAAATGAGATCTACCCACTAATTGTTCAGGGTGAATTGCACTTCGAAATGACATCCAAAAAATTGTAAGAGTGGTCTTTCCCTGCAAAGGAGTGGTGAACTATTTTGATGATTTAATGATTTGGGGAAAAATAAAAAAAGAGCCTGATAGGTGACTTTAAGGGCTGCTGAGAGTTTTGGAGAAGAATAGGCTGACCCTAAACTGGTGGAGTGGGCCATATCTAAACCTGAGGTTGAGTCCAGAGGATACTTGTTTTCAAAGAAAGGTGTTTAACCACTGAGGAGCCAGATGGGTACTAAAGTTGCAGTATTTTGAATTTTTATTGTTATTATTATTTAATTAACACACAAAAAGAGTGCAATTAGGCACTCCAGCTGGGCTATTCTGATTTTCGGGGCCATACGTATGGCCGGCCGTAAGTTTTGAATGTCCTTACATATCAATTGGTCCTTTGCCTTTATATTTATGCTTATACAAATCGTGAATTTTATAAAGTTTAAATGTAGTTATTTTTAGTTGCACGCAGAACAAGGTGGTTGCTGAATAAAAACTATTTTTAAAACTTTTGGTGCATTTTATTAAACAATAAAACCTTTTTCCTTAAAAAGTGTTTTTACTTTTTACAGTAGAGCCCTGCTAATTAGGACCCGGTAATTCGGGTTTCTGGATAAATCGGGGCAGGCCAAAAAAAAGTAAAATATTTTGAATAATGAAGTATAAATTTTCGACCGCTGTACCGTGCGTAATAAGCAGTAGAACGCCACAGGCTCACAGCTGACTTGAGAGGGCTCATTTCCTTGCTCGACCAAGGTATACCGGCCGGCTGGCTGCACCCTCCCTCCCTCATCCCTCCCCCTCCGCCCACTAAGCAAGCACCCAAGCGTCTTGAGACCCAGTGAAGCAAGCGTATCTAGGTCAGTCACCACTCATCTGTCGGCCGTACAGACTGCAGTCTACAGTACAGCGTGTTTCTTGACTTGGTAGTGTTACATATTGTTTAAAAAATGGATAAAGCAAAACAACGCACATGTAAATATAAAACTGTTTCTTTTGATGAAAAGTTAGCAGCGCTAAAAAGACTTGATAATGGTGAAACAATAAAGAAAGTAGCCCAGGATTTAGTTGCGGGAAGTCAGACTGTGGGTGACTGAAAAAACATGCTAAAATGGAGGAATATTGTAGCAAGGCAGCCTCATCTTCCGGGATAAGTGATCACAAGCGCATGCGAGATTGTGAAAATCCCAAACTTGATTCCAGCCTGCATCTGTGGTTCACTCAAGAATGAGAAGGGAGCTCCAATTAGTGGTCCGTTGTTACAAGAAAGGCGCTGAGCATGAACACTTTGTTAAAAGGTGACTAAGGTTTCACTGCTGGCTCAGGCAGGTTGCATAGGTTCAAGTCTCGCCACAAAATAAAGGCAATTTTGTATTGCAGGCAAAAAACTTTCAGCAGATTCGGAAGCTGTCATATAATAAAAGGACACATTCAAACAAATGATTGCTGATGAGGACTTAGGGCCGGATCAGATTTATAACTGTGATGAGACAAGGCTTTACTTCAAAATGTTACCTGGTAAAATCCTGGAATCAGGACTATAAACTGCCCCGCCAGGTTTGAAAAAAAAACAAAGAGCGTGTGACTGTACTAGCCTGCAACAACGCATCGGGAACGTACAAACTGCCCTTGATGATTGTCAGGAAATCAAAGAAGCTGCATACGTTTAGACACATGAACATGAGTGCATTACTTGTGCACTACCGTGCACAAAAAAGTGCTTGGATGGGTTTTGGAAAGGTTTTTGTTCCAAGAATAGTTTTTAGGACGAGTTTGTGCCGCGTGTCAAAAGATTTTTATGAAAAGAAAAACTTCCAAAAAAAGCTTTTCTTCAAGTGGACAACGCACCATCTCATCTGAATAACAATGAACTGTGTGTCGTCAACATCAAATACATATTCCTGCCGCCTAATGTTACGGCACTCATTCAACCCATGGATCAGGGCATACTAGAAAACCTGAAATGGCGCTACCATCATAAACTTTTAACATCATTGATAGAATACGAAGGCATAGATAAAGAAGATGAATCCTTGGCGAGTCGGCTCAAAGCCGTGTAGATGAAGACAGTTGTCAACTTTTCGTCGGAAGCTTGGGAAGAAATTGAAAAACATACGCTAGCGAAGTCGTGGCGCAAACTGTGGCTTGAAGTAGAACAAAAAGTGTTTGAAACCCGATACGACATTGTGGAAGAAAACTGGGCCAACGAGCCACACGATGATGCAATTAATCACACTGCAGTGTTTGCGTCTTAGTTCAAGCAACTTCCGGGTTGCGATGACGTCGATAACACAATGTCGCAAATTCTATCGGATGAGGAAATCGTGAACGCTCTCCTGATGAAACGATGGCACAACTTTTCCGCCGCTAAAAGGTTTCCCAAAAAAGGAAAATAATTTCTTTTTTCCTAAAAGAGTGATAAAAAGTAAAAACTGTAAATACACATTAGCCTATTCATATTTCTTTTTTAACTGCTTCCCTGACCTGGCGCTTTGGCGCCCGAGTATACTCGGGCACCGAAAACGCACAAATTCTGACGCGCCCGAGTATACTCGGGTAAGTCCAAAAATTTCGTCCCTTTCTTCTCATGCCCGAATATTCTCGCCAGCTGCCAGTAGTTCGTTTTTCTGACATCAGAGGAACAGATTAGGGCCCGTAGCTCACTCTAGCTGAGCGGCGCTCTCTTCAAATGTTGATTTCTGATGTTAAATCAATGGTCATTTTTTGTAATAATTCAAACAATTCAAGGGTCATAATTTTTTTTCTCACTGAAAAGTTATCCTCTTATGGAATTGCATTCACCTTTATTGTCATTGGTAACCATCCATTTATTAACTCCATGCATGGAGTTTCTTTTGCGATCTTTTTACAAAATTTACAACTTCAATTTTTGTCATTTATCGATAATTTTTGCAAATTTATGATGTAAAACTTCCATGTAATGCTCGAGTAATGATATCTGAAAGTATGCAGTTCCACGCCATGAATGAAAAGTTAAATTCCTTCACTTGGAATAAACATGAAGCGGGAAAAGAAATAGTGTCATCATTACGTGATACATATTTATTTGTGCTGGAATTTAATATCTTCCTTTCCTCCACGATACAGGCTTCACTTCAATATAATATGTTGCTCCGCAAAAAGGTCATAGCAAAAGTTTTTTACATAACCTCGGAATCTGTTACCATCTCTTTTTTACCTATATCATGTTCACTATTGAACAAGAAATAGAGTTACAGAAGTCATTACTCGAGCGCAGCTCCTGGGAAATTTTAGGTGAGTACATTGCTGCTAATTTAAAAGTAATAAGCTGCTCATTGTTTACGGCCTTGAGAAAGACCCTCGACCAATCAAATCCTATTCTATTCACGATAGTATCCTTGTATTTTCAAAATTTAAACATATTAGGTCCGTCAGAATGTGTAGCCTCTTTTTGGCTGAACAAGAATCTCGAAATTAGCTTTGAAAGTCTCCCAAGAGCATTGATTGAAAATCCAGCAAATAGGCTGAAGATTTAAAAAAAATTGTTGCTACTGCCGTAAATGTATGGGAGTGGGCAATTTACAGTAATTCCGTAAAATATTCGATAGAAAAAAAATTGCCGCAACCTGGGATCAAACCCCAGCCACCGTATAAGGGGATAACCGGCTCAGCGCCTCAACCCACTGGGCTACGAGGTCTGTTAGGAGAGGCGCGAACTTTAAAGTATTTATACGGAGGATGATTCTTTAAAAGCATTTTTCTCTCGAACCCAGGCCTATGTGGAAGAAAGCCGTGACACTTTTCCCACATTCTCTCTATAGTTTCTGAAAATAATTGCCACGTTTAGATCCCGAACATCACTTACGCGATGTCTCCTTGTCAGTATTTTTGCCATCAGGATCATCCCTACCCCAGTAAACAAAATTATTGCAAAGATGTTGCAAGATGTAGCAGAAGTTTTATCGTGGTTCAGATCACAGCATGTTTCAGGCAGCTTTGAAACATTAATGCTACGTTTACACTACATTGCGAGTGTCCCTGCAAGCTCAGGAAAATTTAAATCATAGCAGTTGAAGCAGACATATACCTTTGACAATCGAATTTTAATAATGGTTCTTTATCTTCTAAAGTAATTGAGAATTGCCAGCAAGATATATTTCTTTGAACCTAAGAGCAGTTTCAAGCTTAGAAAAAATTCCACCATGAATCTAGAAAACAGAAGGAGACAGAAGTACAGTGGAAGCCCGGTTTAACGAGTGCACATAATCCCTCGGAAATCACTCGCTAAATCGAGCGCTCGTTGTATCCGAAAATGTTGAATAAAGCCACCTAATTCTCATAGTCGTTTGCATTTACCGTTTTTCTTTTGTTTCCATGGTATTTGACAAAGCTAAACAGCAAAAAAGTCGTTTCAGGCACAATCTGGTGGAATATCAACTAATTTTAAGAAAGAAACAGGACATTTTCCATTACATAAAATATTAATTCCTCCAGTTTCGGTGTTTTTCTTCCAGTTCTTCTATCTTTCGATCGCCGAAGAAAGCTGTAAAGACACCGTAACTAATCGGAATTAAAATATTAGGTATACCGTAGTTTTTGGATAGTTTTGCGAATATGTCTTAACGATAATTCAACTTTGTCGAGTTTTCGAATGTTAACCAGTACGTCCATCAGTTGGGAAAATTGGCCTGAAGGTTCACTGAAATACGGCATGTACCGGTGATCGAAGATATTTCTCGCATAGTCACCTATTCCTAGCAGTTTCTATGATTCAAATTCAATTATCTACCGCAAATTAGTGTCATCGAGTACTTATTTACACTAGAAAAGAAAATACCTCAGTCGATTGGCTAGCACATCATGTTTCGTGCAAGTGTAGTCAGCTTTCGCCTTTAACATCGGACCGTTTATAGGCAGTCCTGCAGACCTATGCTGACAAAACCACTTGAATAGTGCAGATTCCATTTGAGGATGTTCCCCATGCCACAAATATTTTTGGCTGCTAGGTTGTCCTAGTTCGGTCACTGCTGCACGAAGTTTATCTTTGTTCTTTAATATTATGAACAACGTAGATGACGACACACCAAACCACCTCCCGATATCAGTCTTTGAAGACCTGTTACTTTCGCACTCGTCTATAATTTTAATTTTGGTTTTAAGGTCCGAAGATTTTAGTTTCGCAGACATGATGCTGCCGCACAAACCACATGAGACAACTCCGCCCCTCTGACCGAGAAAACTCCGCCCCTCTGACCGAGTAAACTCCGTCCCTCCGACCGAGTAAACTCCGTCCCTCCGACCGAGTAAACTCCGCCCCTCCGACCGAGTAAATTCCGCCCCTACGACCGAGTAAACTCCGCCCCTCCGACCAAGTCAACTCTGCCCCTCCGACCGAGTAAACTCCCGTCCCTCCGACCGAGTAAACTCCGCCCCTACGACCGAGTAAACTCCACCCCTCCGACCGAGTCAACTCCGCCCCTCCGACCGAGTAAACTCTGCCCCTTACCTACATCACAACTCTCTGCTGCCGTGTGATTGGGCGCATCGAGTTGACGGAATGGTTTGAGTTTTTCAATCGCTCCGACAGGTCGCTCTCATTCTGCTGAATGTTCCCTCTTCTACTCTCAACTTGCTTGTCGTCTGCCCACTCCCCTCTCACTGATGACTGGGCCTAACAAAAGAAGAACGTAAAATGGGAGGGCGCACAGCGTACTGAAGGCCGTAAATCACTAATGTTTGGACATAACTGGCTTTAGGTGTTGCAGATATGGCTCTTATCTCGAATATTTAGTTTAATTAACAGATAATACAAAACAAAATAGTTAATTTTTGCTAGGTGGTGCATCGCCCTCGAGAGATATCTGTCTTAATACCGAGCGTATACCGTGGAAGGAACTTTTTGGCCTCGCTATATCCACTTTATTTTACATGTAAAACATAGGCCTTTTGGCGGTACAAAGACAATCACTCGCTAAAACAGGATTCTCGCAATAAGCCGTACTCACTATTCCGGTCTTCCACTGTATATGGGACAAAAAATTGATGCTAGTTTTTATGGGACAAGTAATTAATATTTTTTTATTTGATACAAAATGGTTGAAAAGTAAGGTAGCACTTCATTAAAGTGCATACTTGGAGCATGTGAAGCCTGGACAATAACAGCTCCAGAGCAAAAGAGATTGAAAGCCATGGAAATGTGGCATTACTGAAGAATGGTGAAGATTAATGGATGGAAAGAATCACAAGCGATGAAGTCTTATGAAGAGTTAGAGAGAAAATAAGTGTAATGAAAACTCAGCGTAGGTGGAGAGACAAACTTTTTGGGCGCAGCTGGTGACAACAGCAATCTATTGAAGATGTTGGAATAGGGATGAATGGGAAGAATTACAGAGGAAGACCAAGAATGGAATACATCACGCAAACGATGAAGGATGTCAAAGTGAAGAATTATGTCGGAATGAAGCAATTGTTAATGTGGAGAGCTGCTGCATAACAATCTTCAGATTAATGACTACTGATAATGAACCACGAGGAGGTGTAAGGTAAAATAAATTTCTTCCTATTATCAGTCAGTGTCAAATTTTCATGCAGAAAAAATGATTATGAATATGTCATCAAAAATGGAATATCCTGTTTTCCCCTCTTGCTGCTAGTCCTTAATTGGGATTCGTGGGGCAGCATTTGCAAACAATTTCTACAAAAAAAAATGTAAAATAGAATTGGGTAGTAATGGCTGGCTAGTAGGGCTGCAAAGGGGTTGCAAATAAGTTGCACAACCAGTTGCGATAATGTTGCAAAGGTATTGTCAAGATGTTGTAGGGAGGACGTTTGGTAGCATATTGGTTGGTGCAATTATGCTGTTTGCCACATGGTGGTAGCTCCATGGTGGTAGAAGTGCAACATTGCTGCAACGTTTTGGTGACATACATGGTTTACAGGGACACGTTTGTTGAAAATATACTCCCATTAATACATTGTTCTAAATATCCCAATAACCAATGCTAGCCTTGCATAATTGCAAAATTCTAAACCAATTAGTACCATACATTACCAAACCTCATGAATGTTCCCCCAATTCCAGCAGGAACCGGTGGACCTGTCAGAATAAAATCAATTCACAGAGATAAAAAATGTAATTATTCAGAGTTAAAAGTTCATGTAGATATGCATAATTCAGCCAGAAAAAATAGAAAGAAACTTCATATGCATGCAAGAACCCATAGCAAAGAAAGCACATAGCAGGTGTATTAGAGGAAAGAAGTAAAAGGAAAAATAAAGTGAACTTCATATCAATTAAAATTATAAGACTGGATGGAATAATTCACTTTCTTTTCATGGTTTTCCTACCTCTCAACAGAGGTGCACGTGCTACAGGAGAGAAGACAAACCGGTGGTGAAAAGGTTCAACACAAGGACGTGTACGTAGTTTAGCATCAGAAATGACGAGTAGCCCAGCATCCTACACCAGAGAAAGAATCAAAGATAAAAAGAGATGAGATGTTACTTAAAACTTCTTTGTTAGTTTATAAAGATACAAGTAACTACTTCAAAAAAGCAAATTCATCGCCATATTCTAATCTAGGTATTAGGAGAGGGGTAAGAAATTTAAGGACAGAGGAACAGGCTAACAAGAAATTGACAATGTGACAACCATAATCATTAAGGTTCATCTTTTAATTTGGACCTCATATAAAGTGCTGAGTTCAGTGGAGTTTTCCCTCATGATAATTTGTAACTTTGCCAAATCCTACTCTCTGCTTTAGTCAAACAATGAAGTGAATCTTATTGGCTGGAGAATAAAGAACAATGCGATGTAAAACAGAAGCAAAAAATTAAGACTCATTCAATTACAAGTGATTTTTAACATACAAATATCACCATGAGCAGAAAGTTAGCAAAAGGCATTGGAAGGATGCACATTATCACTTTCAGTTTGTGAAGCTTATGTTATTTTTCATAGCTACAAGTTCAAATTCATGCCAGCCAGTCCTTTCCATGCCCCTTCTGAAACATTTGCATCACTCTCAGCTTAAATTTCCTGCACACTAATCATGCTTTCTTGGAAATACTTTTTTATCAAGGTTGCTTGATTCTCTTTTACTATGGTCACAATATATGCATCAAAGTTGGAGCTCATTCACTCACTCCATTATTTTCTTATTGATGTATGCAAAATAATTACCATTTCAAACCAAACTGAGCACCTTAAACCACCTTAAAGCATTGGTGTTGGGGCTTTAGAGACACTGAGAATATACCTAATGCAAAAAGGGACCATGGTGGAATTTCCAGCCATAAACGAAATGCATACAACAGTTATCTAAAAACATAAACCAGATTAGATTAGATAGGAAAGCCAAATTTCAAAGCACTTTTCAAAACAGCTGAAATGTCAACAATAGTTCTGGAGGCTACAGAAGGAGTGAAACAGAGAGAAGAGGAGGTTGTGGAGACCTGGAAGTAATACTGGCAGAACTTTTGGAGGGCTCTGTATGTGATAACGAGCAAAAACAGGAGGGAACTAGAATGTATAGAGCGATTATGAGTTACATGAGCTATATTTAAAGCACTGAAAATGCTGTGAAAAAGAGGGCTAAGTAAAAAAGAAGAATTAGAAGGGATTGGAGAGGGTTGATGAATTTAACTAGTACATGCCTGAAAAGGAAGGTCACAACTAGTGGCATGATAAAAAAAATAGGACAAAGGATGGGGAACAACTTTTCACTATTGTAAAGGACAACATGCAGAAATGAAACATTGTATGGGGAATGAAAGTAATGACTAATAAGGCATTATCTCTCAATATTAACACATTGCAGAGAGGGATGGATATGGCCAGGAGATATAAAGCAGTATACCAAGCAATAGAGATTTCTAAGAGAAATGTAATGTAATGAGATTGAAAAAAATGAGAAATGAAGACATCGCAGAGAAGAATTGGAGTGGAGCAGATTGAAAAAATATTGATGTAGAACTTTAACAATGGCTTGGGAGCATAATAAGAATGATTAGATGTAGAGAGCCTAAAACAGCACTAATGAAAGTAGAAAAAGATGAAAAGAATAAGAAAGGAGAAGCTGAAAAAGAATGCCAAAAATAATGTGGGAAAATCAAAAGCAAAATATTTAGAAGGATAGGGATGGCATAGGAGGATGCAGGCGGAGCTAAGCAGGCGAGATTGGCAGCAACTGAGGAAGGTGTGTCAAACAATTCACTGAGGTGGAATCATCAGATAAAGATGATAACATGGTATCTACTCTTCATTGCATCTCATGTGTAGATAATATACATAATTAACAAGTTCTTAAAAAATTATCAAATGCTATGATGGAAGAATAATAGGATTTGCTAAACAAAAAGTCAGAAACTATTAAAATGCCATACCATTAACTTGATGCATATATCATGGATGATCTCTTTTGTATGATTTCAAGATAAAAATTTAAACACATTTACCAGGTGGGTGCTTCACGAATCAAGCACAAGAAGTGTCCACCTTTTCACCAGGTAAACTTCTGTAAAACTGCGATGAAAAACAGAATGATAGAAAGCAAAAGAAAATTCCCAATAGGTGAGACATGCATTACAAGTTTTGTTTTGTCGAATACGCAAATCAAAATGATGGGAGTATTGAGTCATAGCTGTCACATGTTGTTTATTGAAATGGATTGTCATATTTCAGCCCAAGTATCAATGGGATGACGAAAAGTGAGACAGCATAAATTATATATGTACCATAAATACTCTAATGTAAGTCTTGATATTTATTCCATTGAAAACCTACCTTTGACGTAGTGTCACTAAACAAGGAAACTTTCATGGGGTCAATATTTTCATGTATCAGGCACAGAAAACCATATGTATGTATCTCTATTACTCCTAAGCTACAAAGAAAATTCACTGAGAAATGCGTCAGATTTATCTTCCAAGTTTCATATTAGGACCTACCACAGCCAAATGAACCCTTTCACTGCGACACGCTCGGTGGCAGGGTTGCTCCCCTGTACCGAATTACTACCAGGATTTTCCTACCTCCCATGCTGAATTCTTTCGTGGAGCACACTTTAGGTTTTTGCATCCTTCTCGCTATAATCACAAACGCCCTTTGGGAAAACAGAAGACTCTCGTCAATGCAAAGGTTTTTAAAAGGGGTAAAGGTATCTCTGAAGAGCTTTCAAAGAGTGTCGACTGTGATCCTAATTTTCTCCAAGTGATCATTTTCATTCATCATATTCATCATCATCGTCACATAAATACAACAAGCAGATTATGGTATTTATCCCATGGCATTTCACCAAAATTTGGTCTTTAAGGAGTGAGTCCTTCTGACCAATACTCATTGTAGGATAATTTCTTCATCCTTGGTATCAGTAATGTAACTACAATGAATAGTGAAGTAACAGTAAATTAACTGCGATAACTGCAAAATATTTCTTCATCGTCAGTATCTTTCCAACTTTTGATTGCTGAATGCTTACTCTCCGGAATGTTCTCGCTGGTACATTTGTAATAATTATTGGTTTTGTTCATGATAAACTTCATGATATCCACTGAAAAAAAAAAACAAATGGAAAAAATCTAGTATTGCAGAATCTTTGCCAGCACTCCCCTTTCATACAAAATCTAGGGGATTGAGTCCATAATTTTCCGGATTCAGATCCATAGAGTGCCATACGAATTCTGGGAATTTCTTATCCAAAGGTGGCGGTAAATCGTCTTCATCTGAGCTATCTTTAGATTCCAAAGGTGAACTCAGAAATCTTCGTAGAGGCATTCTACAGAGCTTACATAGCACGACATGCTTTTTTACGATTTTTAAATGCATTTTTCTCAAAATTTTACGGGAGTTGCATCGCCTTGCTTCGTCATATTGAATTAGTAATCATGAACTACCGAATCTGAGAATTTGAGCTCGATTGGCCACCCGGTGGTCGTGGACTCCCATTGTGAGAGCTACATTTTCGACGGAAAAAATCACCCGAACATTGTCACTGTGTAGAGAAACACCGAACATTATTCCAATATCGATGGTAATATTACCTATAAATGCGGGAAAAAATTATTTCTGTCAACAAAATTTGTTAAAAAGAGGTAACTTCCATGTTTGGTCCCACGCTGGGACTTCGTTCTACGGAGGTTTCGTAATTATAGAGGTTTGAGAATGTCCCGGGACCGGGGCCATGACTTCGTAATAAGGGGGTTTTCGAAATATGGAGGTTCGTAAGAGGGAGGTTTTACTGTATTTATAATACATCTCTTAAAATGGATGTCTTTCCTGGTTTATTCAAAACAAACTATGTAGTACCGGTGCATAAAGTTGGTGACAATTGTTAAATTAGAAATTATAGACCAGTTACTATTCAATCTGCACTTGCCAAAGTTCTAGAATACTGGTAGTTCAAAAAATTAGTCCATTAACTAGAGATGTGCGAGTAGTACGGTATAAATGCGTGTAAGAGGCGCACCCCTCTTTTTATGCATCGAAGTTGAAGAAAAGATTTTGGGGCTTTTTTCCCTCCTATTGCGAGGTTTTGCGGGCCTAACTTTGAACTTTCAGCCATTATCAAAGCCTCTTACGATATTCTCTTATAATTTACGCTGCATTTTTCATTGGCATATATGGACCTCGGAGGTAAGTATTCACTTGTAGTCTTAGCCCTACAATGCTTACATTGTTTATTGCCCATTGTAATGAGTGGAGTAATTGATATTAATTAAAACAAAACAAATCCGACCTCGCTACAATTCGTGTTTAGTTGGTAAGTGCGGACAGTTGGACCGAGCTCTGATTTTTAAATCCGAATTCCCCCACCGTTTTCCTAATGCACAAGTCGTAGTCGCTGTAAGTCGCCTTTTAAAATTTGGTTAGCTTTCACAAATTATATTTTGCTGTAAACGATGACGAGCGGGAATGCGAACACGTTAAATGGAAAATACCCTAGCGTCAGCCGCATAAAAAATGAACGATAAGGCATAGATACGACATCAAAACCTGAAAAAACTGTTTATGGAATTTAAAGCATTAATTTTTTCAATATGGTCCAAAAAATCTTCAATGAATGACAAAATAAAAAAAATTTCATGATTTACATAAAAACGGCTGACTTATTAGTGATTTGGGCATCGCAGTACGGCGGCATGCCCGTGCATGTCCTGTCATAGCTCGCAGATTTGCCCCGAAAAGACCTTCTGTCTCTATTAGTATGGAATAATGCAACCTTATCCTTCGTCCAACTTCTAATGCATGATTCCGGCACATCATGCTTTCGTCCGGCAGCGTGGTTTCCTACTTCCTCAGTGTCTTTGATGACTATTAAGTTTTTCAGCTGCTGTGAAAGACCGCAACTTTTTGCCCTTGTTCATTTGGAACAACACTGACCTAAGGTGGAATATGCACCAATGTTCATATTCACAGAATTCTCTCAGTTGTACTAAGGGCAGGTGCATACGGAGTCACTCCAAGTTGTCCGATGACAGAAAATGAGAAAGTTAGGGGGGTGGAAAATTCCGGTGCTTGCACTTGTCGCGCGGCCAATTGCTGTCCCCCAATTGCACCCCACACCCTCGCCTTGTCATACAACAAGTTTTTAATGTTTTTAGGCAACTGCGTCCCCTGTAAACAAGTGAGTGAACGATCCCCTCCCCCTTGATGACTCACGCTGAGCACCAAGGTCACTCAGCTCTCCAGGGACTTGAGAGTAAGGCCTCGGCCACGATACGAGCGGTGGTAGGCGAGCAACAGGGCGGCAACGCTGAGTTTCATGTTCCTAATGTCTGACATGGAAAACGCTCGATCCCAGCCATGATATCTACATCTACAAAATACCCTGCAAGCCACCTCAGGGGTGTGTGGCAGGGGGAAAACGTGACAGGGGGATAGACATGAGTGGCATAAGTACCGCTTGCTGCCAATCCCAGACATTAAATCTTTCTTGCGCCGCTCAGCCGTTCTACTCATTCTGTGGAAAAATGTAGGCCGAGAACATTTTGTCTAATGACAGTATGTACTGCCATTTCTGATTCTGAACTAATCTTAGGCCAAATCACCGCTTGTTTAGTGGCCACTACCGCCCTACCGCGATACTGCTCTGCCACCCGCTGCCCATATCGTGACCGAGGCTTAAGGCAGGCAGTTAAAAAATTTGTGTAAGAGGCTTACACTCATTTTCGACTGCAATTTCTGGGAAAAAAGAAGCGCCTCTTACATGAGTTTATACGGTACTTTTTGATCCCAAGTCGAGTATCAAGTTGAGTTGCATAGTTACTCGCAAGTGTCAAGTGGAGTTGTATGAATTATGGCAATTTCCCAAACAGGCAATATAATAATGCAAGCACCAACATATTCTCGTTTTCCCAATCCCCTAGTGCATTTTCTGTTCTTAACATATAGCCTGATTTAAAAGGGAAAAGGTGATAAGGAATGTTTATAGTAATCGTGACAGAATTAGGAGATGAATTAAAATTAATTTGTTCTTGAACAGTTTTCCAATAGGATAATTGAAATGAACCAACCTCTTGTAATTTGTCGACAGTTTTATTTAATGACTGCATTGGGTTGAAAAGTTGTGTATCCAAAATTCCTAGGAAGAGCCGAGAGTAGTCGTAGCAATTAAAGTTTGACAACAAGCAGACTCTCAATACCCAATACAGTAGAAGTCCATCATTACGAGTGTAGTATAGAGCAAGAATCTGGCTGTAGCAAGTGATTTTTACCAAGGGTTGGTCTCATGGTAATCACATACGAAGTTAGACGGTTGTAGCGAGTGATTATTTCTCTCGTATCGCCATAACGAGTATGATTTTTTGTTAATGTCATCAAGGTTGCATAATTTACAGGCACCTTCTGCTACAAGCGACAAAGTTACTCAAATAGAAATTACTTTGCGGCAATGTATCACCTTGAAAAGAAAATGCACCTAATTCGAGATCAGAGTTCTGATTCTCTCTTCGCATGCTCTGATGCTCTAGGTACGTTACTTATCCTATTGATGTGATGATGCGTTTCAAATCTCACTCAGGCACTACGGAACATAATTTCAGATTGTGGAAAAATCAAGAGGAAGTGCAAAATCTACCTCACCGCTGCCATCGGAGTAAGATTACAATTTGAATCGACTGAAATAACGGCTCCCCTCTATTCATTCGAGCAGTTTCAACGCAGTGTTGGCTTTCAGTGTACTTCTGAATCATCCGTAAAAATTATGACACAAGTAAACAATCAACATTACAAATTGATAATGGCAACATTCATTGTTTACATAATGCAAAGGAGCAATCTTCTCGCATGAATCCCAGATCGTTTTCGCAGAATGTGTCCTGCGCTCATAAATTTCTTCTTGTCCAAAAATTAGCGGTGATGTTTTCTCATCCTAAGCGAGAGGGTGGCCTAGGGAGGTGTGAAAGGGGCACGCAGGGAAATTAGCTGTCAATGCCTCTTGAGTCAGCGAGCCTCAGATCAGCATGATGCGGACCCCGGATGATCCCGGGTGGTGTCTAAGAATCACCCAAACCGAAATACAAGCCGAGTGGGGGAAGATACTGTCAGCCTGTGCTCATCACGGAATGATTTACCACCGTCCTCCTGAAGCGAACCTGAAAAAAGTATCTGGTATCGGAAGGGGTGGGGGGAGAGAGCAAAGACAAAGAAGTCGGCTGAATCGGAGGCCCACGTTGGCCTTGGCACTACCATCACGGCAAACCACCAATGTAGAAGTGAGACATGCTTCACGCCTTGAGGGGTATGGATACCATTCAAATCGTCCTAAATAATGGTCATCTTGTGTTGTGGCCAATGTTGGAACTAGTTGGAAACATGGAAGTTGGCTGCTGAGGCTCCCGAAAGGATGCCCCCCCCCCCCCCCCCAACTAGTGGCCCCGCCCTAACTTCTCAGGTGGCTTACCTGAGAAGTTATGGCGTGGGAAAGTGATGAGTGAAATGTGATACTTTTGATGAAATGTGATGCTGACTCGAGAAAAAATATCGCTTCACTCCGACCCTCCGATGAGTGCCAATGCAAGGGTCGGGGGAGAGAGACACATGGGGTGGTAGAGGGGAGAGCGAGAGACAGGCCAAGGACACGTAGTGGTTTGCTGGACTACTAGAAGCGCTGGACATCCTCTTTGCTCAACAGTACTTGTATTAAATTTATGGACTGGAGAAGTATCCGTATTGAAAGATAAATGATGCAGCTAAAACTTATATCAAGGCTCATTTTTGTATTACTTCTCATAGCCGAGGAACATTTCCACGAAATGATCGATTTTAGGCAAGTTTACTATGATAACGCTTCCTGTTGGCAGATTTATGAACCTATTAGCCTCAGTGGCTTCGTCAACTTGACTCAACTTTCGTAATAATGCTCGAAGTACTCAAGTCGAGTACCAACTACTCAACTCGACCTTTTGAGTACTCCCACATCCCTACCATTAACTGAAAATATCATTGCTAAACAGCAGCATGGTTGAAGGCCACGGCTATCCACTTTAACTAATCTTTTGACTTTCTAAAATTACATAACTTCGGCTCTTGAATATCACTAACAGGTTGACTCAATTCATCTAGATTTTTCAAAAGCATTTGATAAGGAAACCATTAAATTCTCATTGCAAAAATTGAAGGCATAGACGCTTTTGGTTAAATGCTACCCTTCAAAAAATTCTCGCAGTTTCTCACTAAATCTGACTAATTCTATTGAGAACTTTGGTGCTTATATAATTTGGAAGCTGAGAAATGACCAGACCATATCAGAATCGAAGAGACTTTTTTAGATTAAGAGAGAAATATTCAGATTGCCACAGAATCTTGTTTCAGAGTAAATGAGATGTGTGTAGAATCATTGAGAAATAAAGATTCGTCGAGAAATCGTGAGAATAATACAGCCCCGTATCCGTCGAGATTTCCTGAGATCGCCCGAGACCCGTCCAAAGTTCCTACACGGGGTACAGATTTTGTGAGAATCGTTGAGAAATAAAGATTCGTCGAGAAATCGTGAGAATAATACCATACTGATGATGCCACACCTATTGCCTCAGTGCCACACCTATTGCTGGTGGCTGGCTACGCCTATGCTCATAGGTTAGCTATCTATGTGCCAGACAGAAACGTATAAAATACGATGACTCGGACGTGCGCGCGTGCTACATAAGAAAGTACAACTACTCGATAACTCGACTCAGAGTCGACTGACGAAAGACACGAACGAATAGCGTGCGGGCTGACTGGCGGGGGCGGCAATGCGTGCGGCACCGCAAGGGGGGGCGTGCGCCCCCCATATGTATCCGCCACTGGCACGATGTACCCCGCGATATTACTCCACTTACTGCCTTCGTTCGCCTATATTATCATCGTATCTACGTCGAATCTACGTCGATTCAACGTCGATAGATCGATATCTGGTCGACGTCGATTTTATTTGTTCAATCGACGATTTTTCGACGTGTTATTCTGATGAAGAATTGCATTCAGTTTTCCTGGATCGTCGTATCTACGTCGAATCTACGTCGATTCGACGTTATGTGGTTGACGTCGATTTTATTTGTTCAATCGACGATTTTTCGACGTGTTATTCTGATGAAGAATTGCATTCAGTTTTCCAACATTATCTGTGTAGGCACTTGTCTGCTGTCAAATTTCCCAGCAGTTTTTGCTCTATCTTTCCCAGCAACATTGCTCTTATCTGTATATTAGCTATTATAAACTATCGTGAAAGAAGAAAAGGATGCTTCATAATCAACGTCGATCACAGCATAAAATAAAATAAAATTTTATTCGCAGTAATATTGCATTTATATTCATACTAGGTATGTGGCAACATAGGATAACAGTTATCTGGCATTAATTAATGGCAAATAACTTTTATCAAGATTTTATAGCATTTCCTTCAAACTATCACGGAATTATCATTTAATGATTATAGTTCTCAAAGTCACATTTATTCACGCAAGTGACTACATATATACGCCTTTCTCAACACTAAATGTTCAAGAACGGGTGCAAAAATAGGTGCGTCGAGTCTTAGGATAGGTATATATGCGATACATATTCCACATCGATCGGTAGCTATGAGTTAGTATATATCATACATACTGCAACATGCCATGGCGCAATAGCACATTCAAAGTGTTAAATGGTAAAAAAATCTTTTTTTTTTATTTTGAGCGAGCAGCGAAATCAGTGGAGAGGCAATATGATATTCCGACTCGTGAACGTTTTCGTCAGCTAGGTTTCCAGCTCTGGAACACTTCCATACGCTAGGCTTCGGAGACGGTTTGGTTACGGTTCGTTCATATTCCGATTCGCTTCGTGCACGCTTAAATCTCCGTGATATATCACGTCGAAATGACGTCGACATCGAAAAACACGTCGATTTTCGGACCATATAGGCATCGATCGATGTGTTACCATCGACGTTTTATCGAAGACTACTTCGACGTTGAATCGAAGACGCTTCGATAACTCATTTCTCACTGGGTTACGCCATAATACGAGTTGATTCTTGCACATTTGAAACGAGTTTATACAATGTGAAACGAGGTAGTGTGTTACTAGCTGAAACCATACAATACGAGATGAAACAACCTATTCCTCTCTAGGTAAGACAAGGAGATTCAAGAAGAATCAACCTGCTGAAACGAAACCGCCTGGCCAGCCCCTAGCTACGACGCTGAAGCTAACGTGCGGGAATTGGAAAAATCTTCTTTATTCGCAAAAATCTTGTTTATTCGCAGTAATATTGCATTTATATTCATACTATGTGGCAATATAGAATAACAGTTATCTGGCATTAATTAATGGCAAATAACTTTTATCAAGATTTTATGGTATTTCCTCAAACTATCACGGAATTATCATTTAATGATTTTTGTTCTCGAAGTCACATTTATCCACGGAAGTGACTAGATATATACGTCTTTCTCAGTGCCAGTACATCAGTAATGGGTGCAAGCATATGTGCGTAGAGTTGCAAAGTAGGTAGTCATGTAGGGAATGAAATGATAGGTAGATGTGAGATAGTATACTGTGACAAACTAAATCACGCCATTACGCAATAACATTAAATTGATTAGTGGCAAATTGTTTTTTTTTAGTAGTAAAAACAGTAGCAGTACAGTGGAGCTACTGTAAACAGTAGCAGTGCAGTAGACCTACTGTAAACAGTAGAAAACAGTAGGATTACTGAAAACCGTAGAGTGTTCCAAAAAGCCTATAGGCTACTGTAAACAGTAGGTGAAATTTCCAGCAGGGTAGCACGGAAGAAGACCCAAAAATCTGGGAATATCTCCAGAGGCAATCTGAGTACATCTGAACATATCTGAGAAGTAAACCTCCGTTGTAGGCTTGCCAATTCTGAGTACATCTGAACATTTCTGAGAAGTAAACCTCCGTTGTAGGCTTGCCAATTCTGAGTAAATCTGTATAATTCTCTTTCTCACTGTTTCTAGAAAAAGGTTTCAATTTCTCAATTTTTCTCAATATGAGAAAAACCACATTGAGAATTATTCAGAAACAGCGAGAATTTTTTGAAGGGTAATATGCCCTACAAACCAGAAAAAGATTTAATATAGATTAAATATGGATTTTTGCATCCATTGTATCTGTTAAAAATCTAGATTTAATCCAGATTGAACTTGTTGCTATGTCCGCTACATTACGTATTAAATCTAGATTTTATATAGATTTTTCCGAGATTTAATCTTGGATTGTTCACGGATTTAATCTAGATTTTGAAATCTTTTCAAAATAAAAAAAAAGATTTTTTTCATTTAAACAATTTGAATGTGCTATTGCGCCATGGCATGTTGCAGTACGTATGATATAAATAGTAACTCATAGCTACCGATCGATGCCGAATATGTAACGCATAGATACCTAACCTATAACACGTCGCACCTATTTTTGCACCAGTTCTTAAAAATTCAACGTAGAGAAAGGCGTATATATGTAGTCACTTACGTGGATAAATGTGACTTCGAGAACTATAATCATTAAACGATAATTCCGTGATAGTTTGAAGGAAATGCCATAAAATCTTGATACAAGTTATTTGCCATTAATTAATGCCAGATAACTGTTATCCTATGTTGCCACATAGTATGAATATAAATGCAATATTACTGCGAATAAACAAGATTTTCCAATTCCCGCACGTTAGCTTCAGCGCCGTAGCTAGGGGCCATGTATTTCCAATTCCTTAAAAAATCTAGATTTAATCCTTTTCTGGTTTGTATTTCGTAAATCTCATGCAGTCTTCCCAATCGTATTTTTTCACCGAAATTCTGTTGATGGAATATAATAACCTGATTATAGACACGATAAACAACATATCACTCGCTTAAGATATCCATCCGAGTGGTTTAAACACGCCAAAATGTCGAACCATTTGTTATTGTGCCACGTGACTCCTTAGTTACGTGCTCGGAATAATTACGAGCGATTCAAACACAACCCCCCAGGGGCGCAACCCTCAGGGGGCGCACGTTGCAGACCCACAGCTAATATTACCTCGATTTATTTGGTATCAACCAGTAACTGTCGTTTCTTTTATTTCTCATAGGAATTTATATTATTTACGATTTATTTTACATCATGTCCATTGGATATCATACTGTGGCCTCCGTGTGGATGTCCCTATAGGGACTTTCATAGTATGTCATTTGAATGACATCCAAAGGATGTCCATAAGAGATTTCTGGATGTAAAATGGACGTCCATTGGACGTCATGCAGTGGCTGGGAAGTCATATCCCCATACGAACATTTCAATAGGTTCACATTCTCTATTGGAGTCTCCATTGAAGACCCATAGAAATATGTAGTTCCCCCATTGGGTACAAAATTCCTATGCGGAATTTCACGTCCCTATACGGAATTTTAAGTCTTGACATTCCCTACAGGAATTTTTAATTGAGTTGTTGTCTCTAGGTATTGGGATTTTCAATGGAGATTTTTAATGAATACCACCATCATATATTTATATGCGATAAATAAAGAAAGAGGGGATCAGAAAAACTAGATTTAAAATATTTTCATTGGGATTTGGAAATCTAGATTTACAATGTATTAAAGAAGGATTTGGAAATCTATATTTAAAAATATAGATTTACCATGTATTAAAGAAGGATTTAGAAATACAGATTCAATGTATTTCCAAATCCTTAAAAAATCTAGATTTAATCCTTTTCTGGTTTGTAGGGTGACTAACCATTACTTGGGTATCAGAAAAATTATAGTTACGGTACAAAATGCTGAATTATCACATTTCATCACCACATAGGGGCCCCCTCAAGGATCGCACCTCAGCCCTTTGTATTTCCAATTATTATTTTTTAATGATATGCCAATCAATAAATCCAATGAACCACTATCTACATGGAGATAACCTCAAGGTCTTTTGTACAATTGAAACTCTTGATGATTGCCTCAGGGTGCAAAATAGTCTTGATAGAATAATTTAACGGTGTGAGATAAACCACGTGGATCTCATCATAAAAAAGTGCCTTACCATGAATTATTATCAAAAATTTAATCCCATTCAACAAGGATATTCATTAAGACAAAATAATTTAACTAGAGTTAATTTTGAACCTAGGCATTTACTCTGAATCTGATCTTAGCTTTAAGTGTCATGTACATCCTATTTCACACAAAGCTTATAAAATGTTGAGATTTTAATTAGATCGTACTTCTAATGCTAATTATTGTTTTTATTCAATTATAAAGTATGTACTATTTTTAATTCAAAGGTATTACTTTTACTGCCAAAACAAACTTGATACATTGTTTATCTAAATGAGTACTTTTTGTACGAATGCAATTTTAGAACAATTTACTTTATTTGTGTAAAAATATAGAAAAGAAATGTAAGAGGGATGACAAACTGTTAAATAAATAAATGTCATGGCAAACTTTAACGTCAGAAGCATACATCACATCTCTTATCACCGACCAATCATTATTCCTCCAGTGCTACCAGCTGTCGCACTGTAAACACTACTGTTGCCATAGCCATTGCAAATGGTCCAGAATGATGCCTTCAATCAAAATGGCGACGATGACGAAACTGATTCATCACAAATACTGACAACCATGTCGAGGGATGCCGTAACTGCCTACACGGCCGATTGTTTAGCAGTTAAAGATATAATTGATAAATTTATTGAAAGTTTTTCTTTTTCTTAATGTTTGTCACGCTTGGCTTCAATATTCATCTATGCACCATTAATTGCTCACTTTTAAGTCGCGAAACAAGGAGATCAAGCATTTTTTCACCTTGACTTATATGCATAGACGTGTGCAAGATTTTGTCATTGGGGTGCCAATGATAAAAAAGCCGCCTTTTGCCCTTGCCCATGACCATAATCAAGTCTTAAACCCAAGTGCTTGGAGGAAGGCCAGTTCCATAAAGCAACTCCCACAACAAAATTAGAAGGGCCCAATATTTGTGTAAAACAAATAATCTACATATTACATTTCTGTTTTCATTTTCAATACTAGGATAAGATTTTTCTTAAAATAAATCTGCCAAAAATACTGCAATAATATAAAGCCTTGATAATACTTGAATAAAATATCTTAACTAGCCAGCTATTTACTTTTTATCAAATAAAAGCAGAGTAACTATAGGGAAGAAAATTTGATTTAAAAAATACGAAAAACTTTTCGTAATCAGCTTTATCAGAACAATGTTTATAATAACTAATACAATAGTAATTCTCACTTTTTCGCACCAACAATTGGGCTCCGTGCCCTTTTTCAAAAAAGCACATGGAATGATAGTTTGAGCAGTCTTATTACAGATAAAAAACTAAAATCAGATCTTTGAAAACTTTAGATTCATTGGCTTTCCAGTTCTTTTCAGCAGGAGTGGCTTTCCCCCAAGTTTTCTGTTCCATCCAAAGTTTTGCGCCTCTCCAAAATGTTTTGGGGGTGCCGCGCGGCACCCATGGCACCCACATTGTACACGCCTCCCAGCTAGCACAAGGGAGACGGTCTCTTGGAGAAAGGTAAGAGATTCCGGGGTGATGGTCGATTTTCCTCATTTCATTCGATTTTGGAGAGTACACCCCTACCACTTCCGATTCCTTTCGAGGTCAACACTTAGCCTTTCCGAAATTAAATTATCTCCGAGATGCAGTATGCGGAGACTGAAGGATCACAGCAATCATTTTAATTATTACCAAATTTAATTGTTGCAATACGGTTAATATAACACGAATTTTATAATAATTAATATAGCGATTCCACTGACTGTGGCGATACTGCGATACCGGAAAGGAGCCCTCCATGCTACATCCGCTCCAACTCTTTCACTCTGTGCCAGTACTTGAAACTGTGAGGTCGTGACTCCTACTGAAGATAAAAACACCACTTATCCTCCTCGTGGTGCCTGCCCGTTCTTGTGATTGGCTGTAAAACTGCATCTATTCTCACCGGTTTAAGGTAAGTACTGATTTATAGTGTATCCCTACCAATTGTTGGGGCATTAATATCATCATTTTGGCTTCGCCTGTACGCTACACTCCACGTGTTCCGTAGGACTTAGATCTTAGCATTTATTCCGTAGTGAATTCGATTCGCGTATGATTGCCATTTACATGTATTTTCATTTGTAATTAATTTACCTCTTTAAAGATAATATTCGTTACCTAATGTTTCTAAGTATTTATCTCAAATAACTCTGCTCGTGCGGGTCGATTATGTAATTAATTTACCTCTTTAAAGATAATATTCGTTACCTAATGTTTCTAAGTATTTATCTCAAATAACTCTGCTCGTGCGGGTCGATTATGTCCACTAAGTATGGCAATTATCCTTTCGACGCAATAACCTACTCTCTGTGGACTATTAAGTAACGTTGCATTCCCGGCAATGAGTAAAATTAATGTGAGCAGCGGATTTATTGTGAGACGTTTAAAGCTTTCAATGTACATTTACTTAAGGTGGTTTGAGCGAGATAGTTCACTTGTCATAATGGAGACCATATTCAAATTTTGCTTTTTAAATTGTGTCTGTAAGAAGTACGAAATGAGTATTGTAATATTAATGGCGCAAAGATATAGTTATATATGACCACAATTCTCCGTAATTAATGAAATATAAGCTACAGAAGTCGCTAACTAGACTCATTTTTTCCCGCCGTACGGCTGAAAACCCTTGAAAACGGCAGGTTTATTAATTGCGATTCTATAAAAAATTACTGTGGTGAGTGAGTCATAGATTATTTTTATAAATAGTTGATAAAATTTTCAATGTGTAAACAGTTTTTTGGCAAAATCTAGGTGCTAGAAGTTCCGAATTTGTTTAATATTCTCCCTATGGAGCTCACAACCAGAATCTATCCCATGTAAAATTGCGATATTTTTAGAATAATTGTTAGAAAATTAGTTTGGCAAGGGGTTGATATTTTGATATCATTGGAAAGTCTGTCGTCAACAACTGTACGTAATATTTTATAATCAATTGCAACATACTATTCTTGGACTTCAAATGTAAATATTGGTCTAGAATGCTGTGCAAAGCTATATTGGAAGATAGTTTAGATCGCACGTCTTGTTAAGGATTTTAACTGTGACGATTTAAAGAAAATTATCCCAGTGAAGAATTTAATTTCAAGTTTTAAATGATGTAGGCATCGCTAAGTTAAATTGTGCACTTAACAACTGTGACGTTGTTGGTCTTAATATTTAAAGGAAGTTTTTCGTGTGTGTTGACTGAGAGTACATTGTGGCATGCCAGTGATTACAAGCGTTATTTATGTGCTGCGCTGGATTGTGTCTAGTGGTGATATTTTTACGTAAGTTATTCGGACTTAATCTGTTAAAATAATGTGTATTGACAGGAATGGTATTCAAGGTGTGAAAAATGCGTAGTAAGTGTTGAAGAAGACATAACAGTAATCAGTTCATTGTTTCTACTATTGACAAAATTAAAATTTGGAATCTATAAAAATTGAAGTGAAGTTGGCGACTAGTGAATTGCTCTTGTCTTGTGCGGTTGTTTACGTCCCAGTGAAGGGATAAACTGTGTAGTGTTTTATTAATCTTAATTCAATGAATTTTGTTAAAATGATCCGTTTGCGTGTAAGGCAGGTAATGACTAAATAGCAATAGGCAATTGGATTTGTCCTTGGCAGGGATTATTATGTTACTTCAACCTATAATTTACATTTAATTCATTTTTGCCATGATTCATGCTCATTGCATCCTTAATTCGTTTTTTAATGCTATACAGTATGTAGATTAGCATAAAACCTAGTTATCTTGAAATTGGTTGCTATTCTTATTGTTAGTGTTAATTAGATGGAAGTATATTTTAATGTTATTGTATCATGTGTTAAAAATCCTGTCTTATTTGATTGACCTCAACACTTTTCAGGCTAAACGCCATTAACATTGCCAAACATTGGTGTGCATCTCTTATTTTATCGGCAGTTTATATTTTTGCATTCAGTATGCCTAGAAGACTGTATCCCTTAGATTATTTATGTGCAAGACAGAGACGTAGGGTTGGAGCCTATGTCATTCAGGACAATGAAATAAATGTTAACCCAGGAGAAGTGAATATAGAGGCTGAAGGAGCCTTAGTTGATGACCAGGCAGTCAATGCTGAGGCCCAAGGAGAGCCAAATGTGCCCAATCTGGAGGCTGAAGGGCCATTTAATGACCAAGCAGTCGCTGATGAGGCCCATGACGAACCTCATGCTATGGAGGCTGATGACGATTTGGAGAGTGATGATGCCATCTTCTCCGATACCGATGAAGATTCCGATGGTGACATGGAGGAATTTCAAAGGACACTAGCAAACTGGGCTAGCTCTGGAGTTAATGCTACAAAGATAAATGAACTACTGCGGTTGCTGAGGAGACATCACTGTTTCCAGTATCTTCCAGCTGACAGCCGGACACTCTTAGGGACGCCAAGAAGGGTAGCCATAAGAGAGGTAGGGGGTGGGTCATACTGCCATATTGGTGTGAAGAAGAACCTTTGCCTTATCATCAAGGAGAATCCCTGTATCTTGGAGAAAGGGATACTTAGGCTGCAATGCAGCATTGATGGTCTTCCTTTGGCCAAAAGTTCTGGCAGCCAGGTTTGGCCCATTTTGATGTGCCTGGAGGATTTTCCTTCAATCCCTCCATTTGCTGTGGGGATTTTTCATGGAATGGAGAAACCCAAATCAGTTGAGGAGTATCTGCAGGAGTATGTCGCAGAGATGACTGAGCTGAAAGAAAATGGGTTGGAATGTAATGGGGCTACCTATGATGTAGCAGTAACATGCTATGTCTGTGATGCACCAGCACGGGCCTTCGCTGCTCAGATCAAGTCCCATACTGGATACTTCGGCTGTGGGAAGTGTTGCATTGAGGGGGAGTTCATTCAGAACCGGGTTGTTTTCGATGAATTCAATGCTCCATTGCGCACTGACGACAGCTTCTCCAGGAGAGCAGATGAGGACCATCACGTGGGTAATTCGCCACTGGAGAGGATACCAGGCACTAAAATGGTAACTCATTTCCCCTTTGAGTACATGCACTTGGTTTGCCTTGGCGTGATGAGAAAAATCCTCTTGGCTTGGTTGAAGGGGAACCATGTGGTGAGGTTACAGGCCCAAAAAGTTAACCTCTTGAACCAGAGAATCCAGGAAATTGCCATGAGAATCCCATGCGAGTTTGCCAGGAAACCTCGTGTGGTGAAAGATGTACTGCGCTGGAAAGCTACGGAATTCCGCACCTTCCTGGTCTATATTGGCCCTTTCCTTATGAGGAACATTTTATCTCCTTCTGCTTACAAGCATTTTGTTACTTTGCACTATGCCATCAGAGTCTTGCTCTCCCAACACAACCACCACCAGCTTGAGTATGCCAAGAGCTTATTAAACTACTTTGTAAGTAAATTCCAAAACTTGTATGGCCTGGAAAACCTGTCTTACAATGTGCATGGTCTTCTGCACCTGGTTGAGGATTGTCAAGTGCATGGACCTCTTGACAAATACAGCTCCTTCAAGTTTGAAAATTCATTATTTCAAATGAAAAGACTTGTGAGAAAACCGAATCTTCCACTTCCCCAAATAGTAAAGCGCCTGCACGAGAGGTCAACCTTAACATATCAGGTGAGAGTTCCACAAAGGACACGTGAATGTAGGAATATTCCTCTAGAGTTCCCGTTTGAACTGCATCCACCTACCTTTACACAGTACTTCCACAACTCCTTCACTATTTCAATAAGGGAACCCAATAACTGCATAATTTCCAAGTGTGGTAAGGTTATGGTTGTGAGCATGATTGCCACTAAAAATGATGAAGTTTTTGTTGTTGGACGATATTTTGAATGCCTCCAGCCATTTTTCGAAGTCCCAGCCTCTTCGCAAAATGTGGGAATACATTCCGCCTATAATTTGGGTGCTCATCAACTTTTGGCAATGAGAGATATCAGGACCAAGGCTTTAATGATAGCCAGCATTTGGGAGAACGACCATTTTTATGTGGTGGAACTTCTACATCACTGATGTGGTAACTATCTTGAAAACTTAGCCAGCATGCTTTATTCATTACTAACTCATGATAGCAATGATCGCATAATCCTTTATGTTGAATGCTGTTATTATGTTTAACAACCTTCTTTCATCAATGACTTGACCATTTGGAATAACTTTTCATTTCCCTTTCGTGTTGAGTTTCATAATTTCATAACAATTACTTTTCCAGTATTGGATGTATCAATGCAAAATAAACTTCCTTTTGGATATTTCTTGTTTTGCTTTAGTTAAAAAGAGTCAAGGTTTCGTCAAGGTCCCCCTTTTGCACTAACTGGAGTGTATTTCCCTTAATCAGTGTTGTACCCCCACTTTGTGATTATTGTAATTCAGTGGTTTCAACTGGTATTTTAACATCTGTTACATTTGGAATACTAATAAAAAATTCTTCTTTCTAGAATGCCCTGGGTTGTAGCAGAATTTCTTCCGCACAGGAGTTATGAACGGCGCACTGTGTGCACTATTCCCGCGGGATGGCTAAGAAAAGTTGGCCAAACATTGTTTTCCGTTTATCCTCCTGAGGGGACTCAGGAAACCGACATTCGGGATTCAAAATTGAAGGAGGTGGAAGCGGCAGATGGGTGGGATATGTTGCCACTTAAATATGTCTCCCAGCCCTATGGTATGGTGTTACCAATGTTACAACCCCTAAAATTACCCTTTTTCATGTATTAGAAGGAAGCATATACTTAAGCAGTTCTATTATTTTCAGCTGACTTCATTGCTGCCACGTCAGTGGAGATGGGTGCTGTCTCCATAGAAGACAGCGATTTGGAGAGCTATTTCCAGGCCCTCCAAAACAAGAAAAGGTACCGCAAAGTTCGGCATTTGTGCGAGCCTGGTGAGGTGTGTGAGCGCTGCGTCACCAGTGGTGTAGCTGAGGAGGTATCCATTGCTGATCCTCCAAAACTACCAGGTACAGAACTTTCAAGCAGAGTCATTGAGTGATTTATAAATTGGGAATAGCATGTCATTTTAAGAATTGTAATGGGGCCTACTTTTGCTTTCACATAACATATTTCAGCTTCAGTTTTGCCTGTCATTGCATCAATTCTATTTTTCCTTGCATTTGCAGTCGTAGCCTCAAGATTGCCGGTTAGTGTCCAATCGGCACATCCGAAGGGCAAGGCTGTCACCATGGCACTTACTAAGAGAGTCGGCTTGGTTGAAGCTCGTGGCACAGTTTCAATATTGAAGCCAACTCCAACGTTACAAGTAGCCAAAATGGCTCAAATTTCAATGTGTAGCCAGCCCACTAAAAGCCGCTTATCTACCACCGAGTGTAAGCGAGTGTTGGTGGCAACAGGGGCCAAGAAGGCACATGGCTCCTTACAACACACACTCAACTATGTTCGGAGGGGAGATCAACTCTCTTCTGCCACCGCAGTCACATCCCGGGTGGGTGGGGAGGCAATGGAACCACTTGAGGTGCATTCTCCAGGGTTCCTGTCTTCCTCTGGACCCTCATCCCCATTCACATCCCGGGTGGGTGGGGAGGCAGTGGCACCACGTGAGGTGCGTTCTCCAGGGTTCATGTCTCCCTCTGGACCCTCATCCCCATTTCCTGACAACGGGAGTGTCATTGAAGGTCCAGGACCAGTCCTGAAAACGCCTGATCCTCCATCTGTGGCAATAGTCGCTGGTTAGTTACTTTGTGATGATTGGCCTTGTAATTCAATGTTCTTTAAGGTTATATTTCTTGTGCTAAGAACCTTGCCACAATTATTTCAGAGCTAAAGACCTTCATGCAGGAGAAGGTTGACAGATTGGAGAGGGAGTTGAAGGACCAAAGAATGCAGATATCTCATCATCTGAGCGACAAAATGGATGCGCTCATGGACATGGTTAGGGGTCTGCAAGTAAATAGGCCTTCGGCTGTGGAATCAGATCCTGGGTTAGAGGCCTTACACTCCTTGCCCATGGAGCGATTCCATGACATGAATGAGTTTGAATTTAGTATTGCATCTCATCCAAACTATAAAGGATATATGGTGTGTATTCATTAGTTTCTCCATTTCAACTGAAGTGATATACTTCGGTTGAAATGGGGATGGTTAATGTTGGTTACCTCTTAATATTTATGTTGATAAAATCTTCCTTTTCAGATCAAGTACCTCCATGACCGGACCACCAACTTGTTATGCCGTGAATTGGCAGACAGGTTGTACACGACAGCTGTCAACAAGACAGTGTACGACATTTGTGCCATGCTCCTAACGAATGAGTTGGCCAGGGGCATGTGCATGAAGAAGAGAACTGCAGCCAAATGCTGCATGGAGGATAGCTACCCTCGATTTATTGAACTTGTCTTTGGTTAGTGATAAAATTAGTCCCTAATTTCTTAAACTTAATGCATTATAGGGCTGGTGTTAATCCCATGTATTAATTAACTTTTTGTATTTGGCTCAACAGATACTGTCCAAAGCAAGTCAGTAAGTGGTCGACCGGTCGACATGGTGACCGTGAAAAGAAGCATGGGTGAGTGGCTCCGACAGGCCCGGCTAAGAGGGGGAGGGAATATTCGTGCTCAGAGAGAAGAGGAAGGAGACGACGATTATTAGGGTTCATTGTTATCTTGTGTATTGTATATATTTCTGTATTGTATATATTTCCGATTTCATGGTCTGGTTTATTGTTTGTGCTAAGGGTAATTTTTATTTGTTATGTATATGGCGGGAGGCCCCTCCAATGGACACCACCTTTTCGCGGTGGAGGGATTGCGTGCACAAGTGAAAGTATGAATAGCAACATATACATGAGGTGCCAGACTGAGTGTGTCCAAATTACCAAGCCAGAAGTGAAGTGTTAGCTTAGAAATTAACTTGGTGAATAATTAAGTATCTTACCTCCTAGCCAAAGTTAACGGATAATACGATATTGATCGAGCACTACAGCATTATAAACTTATTCACCAGCCATGAGAGAATATTTACAACGTACTAAGAGGATGCATATATATATATACACAAATGTGAATGACATGAACTGAAAGATTTTGTATGGAATTCGAAGTTGTGCCGACATAAGATTAGAGGAAACCTATTTGGATTCTTTTGCTGAAAGGGGATATTCACTACCAAGATGATTCTCCTGAAGATGTTTTACCCGAGAGCAGTTGTGTGGAAGAATGGAGGTTGAAAGGAACCGGGATCGATGGATTACTTTGTGGATGTACCTGGTGCTCAATCAGTTTCTCTGTTGAATTTTGGGTGAAGAAATTTAACTCGGTAAGGTCTTCTCTGGAATGTAGTTGATTCTTTAATCTGAGGTTAATGAATGGGAAACTAACACAAATTTGTTTACATTTCTTCATTAATAGGTGCTGTGCATTCAGTCTTTGGTGATGGAGCCTTTTTGATTTCTTTTGCTGGTGAGGAATATTCAGTACGAGGACAGTGACATTGTACCTGACATGCAGTGGTGTGGAAGAATGGTGGCTGAAAGGAACCGGGATCGATGGATTACTTTGTGGATGTACCTGGTGCTCAATCAGTTTCTCTGTTGAATTTTGGGTGAAGACATTTAACTCGGTAAGGTCTTCTCTGGAATGTAGTTGATTCTTTAATCTGAGGTTAATGAATGGGAAACTAACACAAATTTGTTTACATTTCTTCATTAATAGGTGCTGTGCATTCAGTCTTTGGTGATGGAGCCTTTTTGATTTCTTTTGCTGGTGAGGAATATTCAGTACGAGGACAGTGACATTGTACCTGACATGCAGTGGTGTGGAAGAATGGAGGTTGAAAGGAACTGGGATCGATGGATTACTTTGTGGATATGCCTGTTGTTGATCTTCTTTGATAACGTTTAACTCTTTAATTACTCTTTTGCATTATTGTTCAATAGTTGACACGTTTTGATGTACGGAATGCTTATATAATTTTGTTTTTCAATTGATAGGTGCTCTGTATTTAGTGATGATGAATGGAGCCTATTTTGTCTTTTTCCGCTGGCTTGGAAAATAAACTACCAGAATAATTCTCCAGAAGACATTTGTACTAGTTATTCTAATGTGCAGGAGAATGCAACAATTGAAAGGAACTGTGTTTGAAGGGTTACCTTGGGATATTGAGTGTATATTATGTGTTTATATTCAGTGTTGGTGAATGGAATGGTTCATTATTTTTTGATGGGATACCCATTTGTATTTTCTTTCTTGTGAGGGTTTGTGCCACATTATTTATAGCAGCCAACATGTTTCCATTTAGAGTACAAGGTGAGTTTGGGATAGTGTATGTACTTGTTGAAGGTAGTTGCTGAATATGAGCAGTGGAGGTTGGTCATTAAATTTACTTTTAATATGTATATTAACTCCAAAACTCCCAAGCTGGTCATCTTCTATAACAATTTTTTGTTCAAAATGCATTAGCTACATTATATGAGCATTGCATAGTTTTCTTTTGCTGATGAGTGCATACATGTTATACTGTCTCGAACCAGTAACATTGTGTGCAGTCGTTTATGAGGTTTCATGCTCCAAGTATTACTCTTTTACTTTTCAGGCTTGGATGCAGTTCCTTGATGTTCAGTGTACTGGGGAGATGCAGCTGATACCCTAAAGGAGATATTTGAAGCTTCACTGACTTGATTATCTGATGTGTCTTGTTCTAATTTCTTGTTAAATAAACCAATGTTTGAAAATACCGAAATTTTTTTTCCGCATATCCCTCTGCTAGTTGCATTGTTTTAGTTAGTCCGATTGTCGACAATGTTTAGTTGTCCCGTGTTACCAAGTTCGTAAGTAATATGCTGAACTGTCATGTTAGGTGCTATCTAGTTCGCATTTGCCACGGTTTTATAAGTGGTCGGGTTGCGATTTATTTTAATGAACTAATTTAAGCGGTCGTCCGTAGCTTGCCGCTCCTAGTACGTTCAAAGGCCAGTAGATGGCGCTAACGTTCCCCAGTTCACGTAGTTCGCGGTGTTGCCGCGTAGTGGCGTGCCGTCTTATTTTTTCCACCGACCCTTCTCATTGGTTCCTGGCGAGCCTATGGGTTCCGTCTTTTCATAGTTAGAGACCGTCTCCTTGCTATAACGGACATTTCTTCAGCGAATATCTCCTGGGTCGTCGATGCGTCTCCCCGCTATCTTCTTTTCTTTGGGGAGACGCTGACCACTTCCCGGAGACGATGTCCTTCGTTTCTGCGGAGAGTGTCTGCTAATCCGGGGGAGGCGGTTCGCCCTGTGCTAGCTGGGCTATGCCTATATATGTACTACTGTCACGGATTTAAGTCATTATTTTCAATCCCAAAATAAGACTGACTTATACTCTAATATATATGATATGTTCCCCAGAAAATGTAACCAGTTTCAAGAATAACCTCAGTTTAATTTAATTTAAATATTAATGAGTGGAGACAAAGGGAGAAAATTATGTCAAAGCACCTAAAATGTATGAAAGGAATCAAGTAGCACTAGAAGTATTGTGTATGCATTGTAATCGGGTAGTCCAATAAATTTCCCTTTCTTAAACCCTTGAGGTGATGAAAAAAATGAAGCAATGGAGCCAGGCAATCAAAACAATGATTATTGTTTGAGAATAAAGTTTGCCCTCACATCCCGAAGCATATTTTAAAAAAGACAAGACCAACATGCACTAGTTATTCAACACCAGAAAATGGGAACATTTAGGTGAAATGAGGCTGTGGAATTAATATATGCAGGCAGTGGAAATGAATTTATTCTTACACACTGTTCATCATTAGTACCAAGTGGTGGCCAAGTTTATTGATTTAACTCATACTGAGTCACATTAATGCATGTGGGTTTCCATAGAGGAATAGATGATAATGCCTCAAACATTGGATAACAGCAGAAGATAAGTTTTCAATTTCCCAAATGTTCCACTAGTTCATGATTATTTTAGTCCATAATGCACCTTGCACCATCCATGACACTGCATCATCTAAGACAAATCAATAGCCTGTAGTTGTTAAGTTTGGAACTTAGCTCAAGAGGGTGATAAAGAACACAAGCAGCAACCTCACCCCTGTGACTTGAAGTATTATAATATGTATGCACTCACTATTTACCTTGTTAGTTGTACAAATGAAAGTTGTAAAAATTACAGCTTAAAATAATATTAGCATAATACCTGTTCGCAACTGATGAATTCAGTTATCCCCAACTGCTTTTGTAGTTATGTGGGAGCAATTTTTATAAGGATTTGAGAGGTATAAGCAGCAAGTTGGTACATTTCAACAACTTTCTTGGGACACTGAAAATACATAACTTACACTAAATTGTAAATTTTAAGTAAAATTTTACTGCATATTTATTATCTATATGCTGCTATTATCATTTTAAAAAGCACTACTACTACTTCATATATCCTGAATGGACAGCCTGAGTAGATAGCAAGTTAATTCAACGTGGTTTTACAAGCAAATAACACCTATCTTTGTTTATTCATCAAAGTACCACCATCTAATTCAATATAATGATTGACTTTTTTGATTATCGTCATTCATAATTTCCGGTTTCCGGTCGTGATACCAGCGCTTACCATCGTTGAGTGGCAACGTTAGGAACGACGTGTTACCACTGTCCGGACATGCATTCACACTATGATTTCTGCCTACAATCGTAAGGACGATCGTACCTACGATAGTAGTGCGAACGGGGCATTATTTACAGAAATTTACCGAATATTGGCTTGCGCATGCGCAGTGTAACTTTGAGAGTATTCATCAGTTATTCATGAATAAATTTATGAAAATATTTAACGTGGGAACTGGCTTAATATAGTAGATAGTATAACCTGCCTACCTTGATTACCCCTAATGCATGCCACTGGTTGGTAATAAATATTTGGTTTGAGCAGAATTTCCAAGACTACATAATTACTCAATGCTTAATTTGAAAATAATATTACTAAATAGAGACTGTGAATAGGCAATAAGATGTGACTAAGAGATTGAAGCTGAAGCCAGTAAATACAATTAATATTGTAAAAGTAGAAAATATGTGTAAGAAAACGAGGATGAAAGTTGTTAGATAAATGAATATGCCAAGTATAAATTTATAAGGGTAACCCTTCAATGTAGATTGTGGCAAGTGATAGGACTGAGTTGGTGGACAAATACTTATTAAAATCACCTCCCTAACGAATCTCCTTGAATATTGCAAGTTCTTCCTGAATCACCCCATATAAGTGATGAGGTGAACTTAAAGACAAAACCAATGAGTAACTGAATATGTATATTTTTCCGAGGGAGGTACCAAGTTTCAATTGGTTTGTTCTAATCTAAACATAATTTCATGATATATCTTGAAGGCTGATAATGCCTTATCCATGTTGTAAATTAGTTGAAGTAAGGTGTAAAAAAATGATTACCAAAAATTTAAAACAGTGTATCTATAAAAAAAAAGGAATTCTGAGATAATTTAACTGTGGCTGTTACAGTACAGATTAATTAACTGTTTTTTATGTAAACAATGTCACAAGAATTTCTAAAATTGAGTAATAAATATGTAATGCAATGAGATAAATATTAGCTCAAGAATGATCACTAAGGTTTTAAATTACACATGCCATAATTAAATTTGAACATCTTTTACAAACATACATGCATATAAAATTCAAAATACATGCACTAAGAAAATAGTTCTTTATTGATGACCCTTTTAGGTTTTCTTAGTAAAAAAATGCAATTACTTCAATGCAAAATTCAGCGAGGAGACTTTTTACAATCGATATTCAACCTAATGATTACTGGCAACAGTTATTACATTAAGAAAGGGTGAGCATTACCACAGTTCAGAGATTATGCATTCAATAGGGGTACCTCCATGATACATATATAGGTATATGCATATATGCATAACTTGTAGACTATTTTGTTATTTAGAAACTACTAAGCCAACTAGAGTTAGATTATCATTCCATTGGTGTAGCACTTCAATTCTGACTATATCAGAATCTTAATAAACTGTGAAGATTACCTTACATTTTTATGTTTTCCAGAATTCATTCTTCATTTCCAAGCCCATTCTCAGTTGGGGAGGGAGGGGGATGACAAGAAACTTTGCCTTCCTACTCTGACTGGTGAATTTCATGGCCAGGTGAGCTATATTTTACTGATAAAAACAAACTCTGGGATAAAAGCTGTTCTTTAGGCTGCCAACATTTCCGAGGTTAGTGAATGTAGACATTATTGGAGTTACATTGTATTAACAGCCAATGTCTTGACTGACGTAGTCGTTGCGCAGTAGTGTTCTACGCAGGCGTGGTCGCGTCGCCTTGTTGGTTGTTGGCGGGCTATCGGCGCACAGTCAGTCAAGTCCAGTGTTGTGTAAAGACGTGTACAGACGAGTGTAAGAAATAAAGCAAAGTAATTATCCACAGGCGCGAGTTTCTGGATTCATTATTTAAAACGATAACTAAAGCTTACGGGCCCAGTAAATGCGATCCAGATGCGTAAGTGAAAAGTAAAGTTTCGGCCACGAGAATAGAAAGCCAAGATGGCGGAAGGAAGAGAGTTCGTTAGCGGGATGGAGCGTTTGGCTGGACACAATTATTATGCGTGGTCGAGAGTGGCTAAGGCTGAACTGATAGAAAGGAATTGCTGGAACGCGATTGACCCCGGGTTTGATGCTGAGGAACAGGGCGAATTGAACGTCGACCAGGCCCGACTCAACAGAAAGGCACTCGGGTTCTTGCTCTAACACGTCGCAAGGGAGTACGTTGAAGACATCGGAGATTGCGATTTCGCCAAGGACGCATGGGAAATCTTGCAAGGTATACACACGACGTACACACTCACCAAGCCCCTGAAAGTGAAGAAGAGTATGATGAACCTGACAAAAACCCCCGATAAGACAATGCATCAGTATATGGCAGAGATTCAGAGTTTAAATAGAGTAATTAAGAGTGCCGGGTACGGTCTGGAGCTAAGTGATAGCCAGCTGGCCGGACAGTTTCTAGCGGGGCTTCCTGAAGAAAAGTACAAAGTGACGATAGCCATTCTTGGTGGCGATAAAACCCTCACATCACAGAAAGTGAAAGCAGCCCTATTGCAGGAAGACGTACCGTTTGGGCAAGACAGTGACGAGCGAGTGCAAGGGGCCCTAGCGTCTAACTGGAATCGAAGTAACGGGGGCAGAGGTGGCAATCAGTATCAGTCGACAGGACAGACCTTCCAGAGAGGTAACGCCACTTTCGGAGGCGGGGGCATTGAAGGACGAAAATGTTACAGGTGTAACCGGTTGGGACATTTGGCAAATGTGTGTCCGAATAAGTCAGAAGTGAAATGCTTTAATTGTGACGGTAAGGGACATATGGCCCGCGAGTGCAGTAGCCCCGTAGCGAAAAGAGTAAACGATGTTGAGGTGAGAGATAACAATCAGGATAAAAGGGGTGGCGATAGCAGATCTAGGGTAATTTCGTGCATCAGTGCGGTGAATCTCGCTGCATTTCGAATTAACGACAATCAGTGGCTGTTGGACAGTGCTTCCACCGACTACATCTGCAAAAGTGATGCTATGTTTTCTTCTCTTAGCCCCGCGAGTGGATTCATAAACATGGGCAAGGGGAAGGTCCCAGTGAAGGGCATAGGGGTGGTCCCTGTCGAACTTACAAACGAGTGCGGCGGATGCACCTTAGAACTCAGGGAAGTGTTATTCGTACCTGAATTCGGTTATAACTTGATTTCTTGCGCTAAGCTAGCTAGGAAAGGGATTTCCTGTAAGTTCATGGAGAATCTCCGTGTGGGAAGGCTGAACGGTGAAGAAGATTTTCAAGGGCCACCAAAGGGAGGGGCTGTACTTTTTGGAAGCAGTGACTAGCGCAGTGATGTCAAGTGTAACTACACAGCTTGACGGCGAAGGCGGACCAGAGCACAATGCAGTTGCCTTGATGAGCGCGGTGAATTGGCACGACCGACTCGGGCATTGGCATGAGGAAGGCATCAGAAAAATCCCAGTGATAAAAGTAAATGTGAAATCAGGTGAGAGATGTGATGTGTGCACCAAAGGTAAGGCGGTTAAGAAGGGATTTCCAGAGAAAAGTTCGAGAAGGTCAACCCAGCCATTGGAGCTAATACATAGTGACGTCATGGGTAAATGTGTAAAATCCTTGGGTGGGTCACAATATATTGTAACCTTTGTTGATGATTTTTCTAGACATTTAACTGTGTACATTCTCAAACAAAAGTGTGATGTGTTTGCTCGTTTCAAAGAATACAAAGCAGAAGTGGAAAATAATAAGGGAAACAGAAAGATTTTGGCTTTGCAAACCGACGGGGGTGGTGAATACATAAGCAAAGAGTTCAGCGTTTTTCTAAGAGAGAATGGAATAACGCACAGAAAGACAGTGAGGGAGTCACCTCAACAAAACGGCAATGCCAAAAGAGTTAATAGAACCCTAGCAAATGGTGTCAGATGTATGTTGTTGCAATCCGGACTGCCTTTATTTTTTTGGGCTGAGGCCCTTAATTATATGTGTGTTGTCAAAAATGTATGTCCCTCTAGATCCATTGACTTCCAGATACCCTTAGCTTTGTGGGAGGGAAGAGAAATCACAGCCCGTGATTATGAAAGACTCCGAGTGTTTGGATGTAAAGGGGCCATGTATGAAGGTAAAGTAAGTAAGTTTGAAGCTAGAGCTATTGATTGTATCTTTGTTGGATTTGAGAAAGGTGTGAAGGGTTATAAAGTATGGGTGCCGTCAAAGAAAAGATTCATAACGGTACATAATGTAGAATTCAATGAAAGCAGTTTCCCATACGCCGAAAGGTTGAATGGTATTCAGGAGAGCATTCCTAACATTTCAGTGAACCATAATCAATTTGATAATGTTGAAACAAGTGTGAACGATGGGGAGAGTGTACAAACGTTTACGCCTGATGTGACTTCTCATAAAGATGTTGAGACGTACAAAGCAGATGAGTATTCCGACAGTGATGATGTTGCATTTTTGGGGTGGGATGAAGAAGAATTGATTGATTACTATGTTCCTGTGAATATTGATTGTATTGAAACGAACTTAGACTCAGATTCAAATGTGAATAACTTTGTGCCAAGGAGATCCCAACGAACAACTAAACCTAAAAATTGTAGCTGTTGTCAATCAGCAATGTTCATAAGTGAATGTGATTGTCTCGAATTGTTAGAACCTAAGACTGTCAATGAAGCTTTAATGAGTGGTAAAAATTCAACCAATTGGTTGAATGCAATGGAAGTAGAAATGGAACAGCTCATGACAAAGAATGTGTTCGAGTTAGTGGATAGACCTAAGGATAGTACGGTACTGAGTACCAAATGGGCATTTAAACTGATACTTAACCAAGATGGCACTATTAACCGGTTCAAAGCCAGGCTAGTCGCTAGAGGGTTTGCCCAAATTAAGGGAGTGAATTTTGACAAAACATTCGCACCTGTCATCAAGAAGAAAACTGTAAGACTGCTGTGGGCGATTGCTGTCCTTAAAGACTGGGTAGTACACCACATCGATGTCTTGACTGCCTATTTGAACAGTACCCTTGATGAAATCGTATATGTCAAGCAGCCCGAATGTTTCATTGAAGGCAATAGGGACAAAGTGTGGAGGCTAAATAAGAGTCTGTATGGACTAAAAAAAAGTGCAAGAGAATGGCATAAAATGATAGATGAGATATTAAGAGATCTGGAATTAACTAAACTCAATAAAGATAGATGTGCCTATGTTGACAAAAGTGGCGAATTAGGTGTAACACTATACGTGGATGACATAGGTATATGGGGCAATGAGAGGAAGGTAGAGGCATTCAAGTCAAAGTTGGGCAATAAATTGGAGATCAGAGATCTAGGAAGAATGTCAAATTTCCTGGGAATGAACGTGACTCAGGGAAACGGGATGATATGTATTGATCAAACGAAATACGCTCAAGAAATAATTTCTCAGTTCAACTTTGACAAAGCGAACTCAAGGTCAGCCCCTTTGCCTTTAGACAGTAACGATCAGACTGAAGCAGGCGATGCTAGATATGATCAAGAGAGATATTTAAATGCTGTGGGTAAATTAATATATTTATCCATTTGTACCCGACCAGACATTAGTTATGCTTTAAGTGTAGTGAGCCAGCAAAACAAGGACCCAAAGATGAGAGATTGGAATAATGTCACCCACATAGTAAGATACATTAAGGGGAGTAAAGATTTAAAAATTTGCTATCAAAAATGTGAACAACCTATCGAAGTATATTGCGATGCAGATTATGGTGGTACAAAAGGGGAAAGACTATCTAGGTCAGGCTATGTGATCAAAGTAGCAAATTGTCCCGTATCATGGTATACCAAGAAACAGTCGATTTCAGCCATGTCAACAGCAGAGGCTGAATACTATTCAATGTGTGAGGCAGTGAAGGAAGTTTTGTGGCTGAGGATGACGTTTAGAGAGCTAGGATTATCAGAACTTATCAAAGGCCCTACTGAAATTAAGTGTGACAATCAAAGTGCCATAACTATGTGTGAAACAGGCCTGGATTCCGAGAATTCCAAGCATATTGACATAAGGTATTGTTTTGTTCATGAATGTATTCAAAGAGGAGATGTGGTTTTTAAGTATGTAAAATCCTCAGAAAATTCAGCTGACCTGTTCACCAAGAGGCTGCCAGGTATTAAAACTGGTAATTTTGTTAATCAACTAGGCCTCAAGGTATGACTAAGCTCAATAGAGATTGCATTCACAGTTTGATCATATTTCTAATGTTTATTAAAGTTCATTTATTGTTTGGTAATTGATACTATGTTTGTTGACCAGTTGGGTATTTAAGTTTGCCTCAAAAAGGGTATTGTATTTTGAACATAAGCATAATTCCTGTATGATGATTTTTTTTTGTTTGTTAAGTTCAGACGATTAAGAAATTGGCTGTTATGGGGGAGTATTGGAGTTACATTGTATTAACAGCCAATGTCTTGACTGACGTAGGTGTTGCGCAGTAGTGTTCTACGCAGGCGTGGTCACGTCGCCTTGTTGGTTGTTGGCGGGCTATCGGCGCACAGTCAGTCAAGTCCAGTGTTGTGTAAAGACGTGTACAGACGAGTGTAAGAAATAAAGCAAAGTAATTATCCACAGGCGCGAGTTTCTGGATTCATTATTTAAAACGATTACTAAAGACATAAGCATTCATGCACAAATCTTATGGTCAGTAACAGCTTGCCATTGCATAATTCAGTAGTTTGTATAACACATCACAGGAAAAACTCCTCAATTCTACTAATTAGGAATGAAGAATGTACAAAGAAAAAAATCATTGGAGTCATCACAGAGTCAGCTCTCATCATTTCATGCCCTATTTTTTTACCTTTTCATATTGCCTAAATAAATGCCAATGAATGGGCTTGACCTTGCTTTACCATGTACAACGAGCCATGCTAATATGGCATTACTGAGCTCTATGAAGCCATGCAAATCAATTATACATAACTTAGCCCTAGACACCTCCCTTACATGTAACATAGCATTATGTTTCTTTCATTCATGCTAATTCAATGTTAATTTAACTTCACACTTCATAATAGAAATTTCTGTCAGTAATTCAATATTGTCACAACCCTCTCATTTAAGCCATTAGATTTGTTTACATAATTGACCAAAAGAAGTATTGCCAAGTGACATAAACAGACATGTTATTTTCTTAACAGGGAAGAATTTATGAGTATCCAATAAATTTTACCTTCCCATGCACTACAAGGCCTTGTCTCCATTGTGAGATCAGTCATGACAATGACACCAAAGTCCTAGAACAGATAAAAATCAGCATATTGCATGCATTACAACCTGAATACTTTTCACAATACTTGATATCAAATTTTAAGGTGATAAAACATAATGATCTTATTTTCATGCATATAGTTTTTTCTATTTATCATTAGATCTCTGATTATTACTAATTCAATGTAGAAGATGGTGAGAAAGGGTTATTGGGATCACCATTAAGTATTTCCTACTTACATCAAAGGCTTTTAGTGCATCAGCATATTTGGAGAAAGATGGAGGCCTAAATAAAATTCTTCTTTTCCTTCGCCGTCTCAATTCCATTACATCTTCCAGCTTAGTATCTATTGCTTCTGGGGCTGTAATTTCAACCTTGGGCTGTGGTTCCAACAAAGGTAAAATTTCAGGTAAAACTGTAGGTAGAACTTCAGGTTTCTCAGGTTCTTCAGGTTTTTCTTCTTCTGCCTCTTAACATGTAGGGAAGATGAAATAAAAATTGCAGTTACACTGTAGTATGTGATACAGCTAATATAATAATAAAAGTTTTTTTTGTTTTGCTAGAAAAAAATTCTAACCACAAATACACATGATATTTTATCAAGTGATTGACTGTAGTAAGTCTATTAATTGTACTACTCCTCCAGAGGGCTTAATATGGAACTCTGGGTGTTAAATAATGACCACGTGAAATAACAACTGTCCAGGGTAGAAAATATCTACCTTAGTGATTACAGTACTCAGGTAGAAATATTGAACACAGTCATTGCCCAAATGAAGATGGTGTATGACAATTTCTTTGTTCAAGTCAGAGCAATTCTCCCTTGAAATTTGCATTGACCAATGAAATGCTCGATGTTCTTTTGTGGAACAGTAGGCCAATGGATGAAACACCATATTAACGAAAAACAAACAAGACTAAACAAATGAGTATCATTTAGTGACGTCATCACTAGGAACATAAACATCTCTTCTTGATTTTTATCCCATGATGGATGCTGAGTATGTGTCTCAATCATTATTTCTTGAATGAAGTACTGAATAGTTTTTATTTATTCGCCATTGCAACTTTTATGAGTTACACTACTGGAAATCAAGAGTGAGAAAACTGCTCTGGGTATATGCTCAATGCAGTCTAAAAACGAGAGAATTCTTTTGGCTAATGTGCAGAACACTCTGCATGCGAGGGTACGGGTACAAGCCATCAACAGTGACGGTGACCAGCGGGGTCCTCGCGTGGGATGAGAGACCAGCGGGGTGACACTGACCAGTGGTGAAACACTCCTCCCCCCTCCACCAGCGGGTATGATCCATCGACAACGACTGAGACCAGCGGGTACTTGCTACAACCAGCGACGAAGACCCATGATGCATATCCTCTTGGATTTTTTATTGTTTTTACCTGACTCACTTGCATTCTCTTTAGTAAAACTCAAGCCACACTTTCCCAACTCCTTATCCTACCAACAGCACTATTAGTCCACTGACGATCACCTTGACCCGCAACATCCCCTCTTCCCCCACCCTTCTCTTGCCACCTTACCCCTTCTCCCCCCTCCTCTTTTCCAGGAAAAATTCTATACATACATAAGTCTGCACTTGAGACCACTTTTTTTACCTGAAGATGATTTTCATAACATTGAAGCCTAGGTCATAATAAAGTTTTTTTTTTTACTTTTAACTGTGGAAAATTGCTTAAAACTCTCCAACGGTATAAAAAGCTTTCATACACAAAAATATTAAATTAGAGGTATCCCTCGCTTAACACGAATTAGTTCAAAGTTATCTTTTACAAGCAATTAAAACTAATTAGCCCTTAAAATTCCATCACTAGAAAAGGGATCGGCACAGTCATAGAAATGGAAGGCATAATTGCAAATCCTTGCAACAAAACTCGGTGGGATAATTATACCATTATTTAAAAACCAACTTTGTAACATTCCTTACCCTTTAATAATTTGCTGATCCAAGTTTCTAAAAGCATCACCATACAGTAAATATATATCCTTACTGGATGGCATCACTAAACAGAAGTATGTATTGGCAACTTGTATCAAATTAGTTTGATGAAGAAGTGAGTGGAATGCGAACTACAAAGTTTTACTTCAAAACGGAAGAAACACACTGCACTAATCCCTTGGCAGGCATCAATATGAAATTTTAGCAATGTTATGTCTTTGAAACATTGTGGTACAGATAAAGTGGCAAATATTACCTTAAAGTGTACTCTAAGCAAGATTAACCTTTGTAACTTCTGATATCCTGATAGGGTGATGGTATTTTCCAAATCCTCAGCATAAGTCGCTGACAGTGGTGATAAGGTGACAAAAAAAAATATTCACATCGCTGACTTCTGCCGACAGCAAAACATGTGCAATCTGCCAGATGTGACAGATCAAGAAAAATGCACACCTATAAAGCTAATTTGTTGGAGACGACAATAGTGAAAGTGATTGAAATCATTGAATGTGAATACAAATATTCCAGACAGAAAAATGATAATAGCTGCAGAGCGAGACAACTTTCTATGAATGCATTCTCTAAAAAACTGAATTTTCAGAGAGCAATGCCGAATTTAATATGCGTGAATAATCTTTCTTGTTGATAACCTACCTCAGTAAGCTCAGTGCCTCTGGCTTAAAAAATCAGGATATGTTTACCAATGAAATTCCACATCATTTTTAGTAATGAATGAAGTATGCACTTTTTGCACAGAATTTGCAAAAATTTCCCAGTTTTTCTTTTTGTTTATACCTGTTAGTTGCTGTCTAGTCCAATATTTCTCATACATATCCCTTATCAATTAGATGGTTTCAAATAGCTTTTTGTATTCGCTTAGCACACATTCCTTCAGCAAAATGACATTTTGGAATGCATCTCTACCGAGGGGGATATCTGTCCTAATATTTTTCTTATGAACTTTTGCATTCCTTGAATTATTTTTTGAATGTCCATCTGTATTACCTACCCTTCCACAAAATATAGAGGCTATGAGAAACTTTCTTGAACCAATGTCTTCAACCAATTTACCACACAGGCTAATGATTCAACCATAATAAATTTTAGCTGGCAGTGCAACTATGAACAAAGAAAAGCAAAATACACAGTAGCACTAATAATTACTTACTTTTCTTGCAATACTCCAAATCATCAGCTTGTCTTGGTGAGCTATTTGGATCAATTTCATACTGCTCAAGACGACTGAAGACATATTCTTTGTTAATGTTGTTTTGTTTACCCAAAAAGCTAACACTCTTGTCCACAGCAGTTATAGCACATAATGACTCAGGAGAAGCCATAATTTTAAATATTGTTTCTGATCCAGGGTAAAGACTAGAATCTGACCATTCTGCTTTTACCTGAAAATACCAAGTGTCATAAAAATGCAATTCACAACACATTCTACCTTGGAATTTAAATACAGAATAAGACTTAAGACACTTACCTCATTTGCAAAACATTTTTTTATTTTCAATGTGTGGCTAGTTGCCACAGTTTCACCATCATCCCTCACGTAGTACACTAATAAGTAACTTGTGGGAGACATTTTAGGTGATAAGAAAAGTTTCAGATTAAATTTATCCATGGATTTTAAATTATCAGACGAGTTATTACTGGAGCTATTACTAACACCCAATAAATTTGGAAATTCATCTAAATCTCGTTGATTCCTTTTGGTAAATTGATGAACTTTATGCCCATACTGAACAATATCTCCTCTGGACTTGACCTGCAACAAGAAAAAATAAGGAGATTCTTGAAGTGTAACTTTTCAAAGAGATAAATTCTTATAGAGGGAGGGCTTAAGGGACTCATTTTTTTCACGAGTAAGTGTAGAAGTTGCTGATGTGGTCAGGATTTGAGGATTTGATTGAATTAACAAATCCATCAATTCAAGATCCAATCAAATCCTTCCACGCAATCTTCAAAACCCAGTTGTGAGGGTGGCATATTCACTGTGGGCTTTCCATTTACATACAGTAAGAGCCAACTATTGAAGGCCGCAGTCTGTGATCAGTGGCTGCTGATTCACATTCGTTTGACTCCCCTCTGGAAGAATAGCCAGCAAAAGCCGGCTAGTGAATTAAAAGGAAAGCACCACTGTGTGGTAATCACAAAGCATTAACTATGATCTGGGGAACCCTGTCGTTCAATATCTTGCTATGGAATAATCATCTCTATCCTTGACATTGTTTTACTTAGAAAGTTTTTATAAATTGCACAAGGACTCATAACCACAAATGAATCATGAATTTCGAAAAGGGCTAATCTCGGACATTTTTTAAATTGGACTTTTCCCCTCATCTTTAATCTATACGTATAGACATATTTTATGAGCAAGAAGAGCTCAAATGTACTTTCCATTAAGCTTTCAGCAGGAGTTTCAGGAAAAAACATCACTCTTACTTAAAATGGTTTGACAGAAATTCAGTTTTTTTTGTCTCCCGAAAATTTTCAAAAAAATTCAAATTCATCATTCAAATATGTAAGTGGCAATTTAGGAATTACTCATGCATCATTCAATTTAGAAATTTGAATGCACAGACCACCCTCATATCCCAAAACTCAACATTTTCAAAGCCCACGAGAGTGCTGAAAACCATTGTGCTTGTCATATATCAAGCATGAAGTAACAAAATCCAAACTTTTTTTTTTTTTTTAAGTTTTGATCTGAGAAAAATATATTTATATCCTCAACCTAGACGGCCTCATCACACATTACTTTGTTTGCTCCATCATACAGAAAGTTTGTGCCAGAAATATAAGATCATGCATTCTTAAACATAGTTCTGCATCATGAATGTTCAGTAAAATTAAACCAAGACCTTTCTAAGGGATTAAAGAAGGAGTTCCAGGGTTACTATTATCCTTTTCAAATATCTTGGGGGCTGGGAGGTAGGACTAAAATTCGTAGGAGTGAGCAAAGATAAAGTTACTCATCTTGTAACTTTCTCAGAGCCAACTAGGATGTAGTAGGCGTGGCCTAGCCTCTCGGTAATTCAGTTGTTTTCAGACCTTCATTGTGTCCAATTCAAGAATCTGCTTGCTGTGTTGCCAAACCTTTTGTGTTTTTGGTCTGTGTCGATCGGTTTTTTTTGGTCGGAGGTGATCGGTGTTTGATTGATGTTGATCGGATAAGTCCTGTACTAGTTGTACTAGTAAGTAATATGTATTGGCTTATAATCACTGTTAAATAAAACAGGCCATTTATTTCGAAACTTTTGTGTTACGACTTTTTTTCATTAAAATTTTGAATAATATGTTGAGAATGATATTGACAGGGAATTATGTTCATAAACCCATTCCTGCTGCTGCCATTTTCGAGGAAAATAGCATATTATTTTTCATACTGTTATCGTTTTTGTTCTAAATAGTTTCACTTGTGAATCAACCAGTTGCTCTAAGCCCACTTCTCCAGCTGCCGTTTTAGAAGAAAATAGCGTTCTCTTTTGCACATTCAGGTATGTTTTTTGTTCTCAAAATATTTCTACTCTTTCCCTTAACCACTCATCTGGGTATTTAAATTCTCGGTTTCCTACCTGTGGTGGGTATTTAATTTAGAATCGAGGCGTATTTTTACCTTTTTTTAATGGGAAGTTTTAAGTGGTCAAAATAATTTCTAGTTCATAAAATTTAGCCAATTTTTTGACCGATTATTGAACAAAAGTGAAGTAATTTTATAATTAATATTAATGAATTACAAAAATTATTAAAAATATGTAAATATATATGTAAAATGATAGAATCTTCGACAATATGATATAAATCCATTGTATATTAACTTGTATAGTTCATATTTGATAAACTAATAACGATTAATATAGTTTGAAGGAGTAACATTTTAGTAATGCCATAAATTGTTGCTGGCTATTTTCAATTTTAACATATTCAACGATAATATGCAAGAATTTATAGTAATTTCAAAATGGAATGTATGGACTAGGTAAAGACATCAATGAAGATTTATTATGATTGAAGAGAGTATTTATTAATTTAAAAAATTAATAACAATTAAAAATTGTTTATCTAAAATTTATCACCAAGAGTTTTTACTCTATGCTATATTTTTGAAAATAGTGGTACAGTAGGTGTTGAAAAAATATTTTTAGGAAAAAAATCATGAAAAAATACTATTTGTTGTGAAATATTTGTTGAATTGTCGGGAAAACAATGGAACCTACACTTTCTCCTGCACGAACCCAGAGGAGGAACCCAACCTGCATATTCCCCTTCCCGGACGCCCGGCGGGCGGGAACAGCCTCGACTGCAGCTTGACGTCACCATTCACTCCCTACTAAACTTCCCTTCTCCTCTGCCCATCACACCCAGCGTGTCACAGTACACATTGTTAGAATGTACAAGGGTTACGGTAAATCATGCAATGAACACAATCACTAACCTCTATTCAAAGAAAATAATCACACTAAAAAAAATACATCTAAGGAAGGGTTATCCACGTAAAATTGAAGAAAAACATGTGCATTTCACTAAGTTTCCCAGGCAATTGAAATGCAAAAATATAAAATTGAAAACTATTGTATAAGTTTATTGCATGAATTATTATGGCTAAGGCCATCACTCCTGCCACCCCACCCATGTTTTTGTTATAGCCCTGCGCTAAAAACTGATTGTACCACTATTTTCCCTCTTTTCTCTACTTCACGCATATCAGCATCATGGAATGTACTTACCACTGTCACATCTCTTTTGTCCTTCCCATTTATGATCTTACCATGAAATGCCACCGATATTTCTCCTTTCTTCAGTTTTGCAAATTTCATGGATTGGCGAAACTTCTTTCTGCTGGAACCCATTGTTCCGACTACGTCAGTTTTACTTTCAACTAGTTTGTCCACCAATCTAGAGCTAGTGTACCAATTATCTAGGTACAAAGTATGTCCCTTTCCCAAAAGGGCATCTGCTAAGTCGAAAATGATACAGGCACTAATATTCTCCGCTTTATATCTCTCACTGTACATAGGGTCCTTCCCCGTGCAGATATGAAAATTCCATACATAGCCAGAATTACTTTCACATACAACAAAAACTTTTACTCCATATTTATTCTGCATTGAGAGTATATACTGTTTCCAGGAAATACGACCTTTCCACATAAGTAGTGGTTCATCTACAACCAATATCCTGGTCAGGAGAGTAAACGATTGCAAATTTATCTCTCAAAAATTGCAAAACTGGGTCTATTTTGAAAATTTTCCAATCGCTAACATTTGCATTGAACGTGCTGTTATCCGCAAAATGTAGAAACTTTAGCAAAAGGTGAAATCTCTTTTCAGTGAATACTTTTGAAAATAAATGAGTTGCTACGCTATCTCGTTTGCTGAAATAAATTCCATAATCTGGTATCACAAATAGTTCGTAACACTCTAGAATGCTCTCCCTATCCTCAATTTTTGAGTCCAATCTTACCTTCAAACCATCAAACTCGAACTTCTCTCTCACTTCTTCATTAGCACTCAAGACTTTGGGGTAACCAGATTGATTTGTAATCTATTCCTCTTCCAGGACATCTTCTCCCTCCTATTGTCTCGCTGCCACTGACATCAGTATTGTTGTATTCATCGTTGGAACCACTTTCTTCATCACTCTCTTCTAAAAAAAATAACTATTTATTCCTCTGTCGGTTAACTCAGTTTTCTTTTGCTTGTCGAAGCTATAATCAGAACCAAAACAAAATTATTTCAAATGAAATATTTTGTATAAAATTACCGGAAATAACAACAAAGCTGCAAAAATATTCCGCATGTTACTCGAGCAAAGGAAATCTCCAAAAACACCGACAACCGCTACTCCAACACTCAACGGATAACTGGGGACAACTCTACTGATTGATGATTTTCAAAGCAGCTAATTATACATCTCTTATGTGTGAAACCGAGGAGACCACCCTTTGCAAAGGATTAGCAGGGTGGTTTCTTTCGGGGAAAACCCGAGCGCGAGGGGTTTGCCGTCGGGAGTAATAACATGAACTATCCTCCCGTCTTGGTACCATAAAATGTTCCATGGCCAGGAAAAAGGCTGGCTTTGGGCGCAAGATATTATAAAATAGCACATACTTCACTGAAATGAATGTTTGGGAACGAGAAAGCAAATATGTTTTCGTGACGACCTGAGAATAAGAAAAGCGAACGAAGAATCGTAGGGGCAAGGCGAATGCTACCCGCAACACAATTACAACGTTTCAGTACGAGACGTAGAGCTTCACAGAATAGGACGGTAGAACCCATCTAACGATGGTAGATCAAACTAAAAGGATGCCTCTAAGGCATGCAGTAGCTCTGCAGTGGAATATCACGGCATTACCTTAGCAAATTAACCGAAAATCGTCATGACGTATATATACGGCATACCCAGTACCGGAGCAACCGTCCATGACGTATATATACGGCATACCCAGGTGAGTGGTTAATGACCACTGGGAAAGGCCGAGGTAAGAAGCCCCTAGAGCAGAAAGAATGCATTAGTCACCCTCCCTTAGGTTTCGCGACCTGGGTGTTGGGCCAGGTTACACCTGTCGTGCAGAGAGGCATGTTTCTCCATGGCCCATGTGGGTTTCCCCCTGAAGGAATTGAGGGATAACAAAAATGGCAGCATCGAGCTTGACCCACCCCTCTAGAAGGCACTTCCCCACCCCCCGGCAGCGGAGACATTCAAACTGTTCTGGGCTGATGCGAAAGGCACCCACCCCCACAAATTTTAGTCCTGCCTATCAGCCCCAAGATATTTGAAAAGGATAATATAGACCAGAAAGTATGAAATTCCTGTACTTAACCAGATTTTCCAGGCCAAAATTTTCATTTTTCCACATAAAAAAATCCATTTGATCTTAAGCAGGTAGTATAAAGAAAGTGCGAGAATAAGAGAAAAACACATTAACGCATGAACACCATATAGTGATAAAAATATGCATTGTAGAGAAATAAATGAGAAACAGGTTGGTTTTGAATCTTTAATTAAACATAAATCAAAATATAACCATTGGATTATGACCACAAGCGCTACACCTTAGCCCCCTGCATATATAGGTATACCTGCCAATAGCAGAAGTGGTGACAATTCAAGGAGAGCGTATTTCCACATGTTCTCTTTAGCATAGACCAAAACTTGTGAAGGCGAGATAAAAAAGATATCCTTCAATAAAAGCATCTCCTCTGTTTTTACGCCCATGATATAAAAATCATCACAGTTGTGATTTTCTACTGAATACATTAACTCACGAACAATGGTGTTTACATATAAATCATTAAATTTAATGTTTCTTAAGGGAATTTCATGTAATTTTTATGCACAAAAAGAACGGTCGATATGTGTAAATTATGTGGAAATGCTTTATTTATGATTCCCATCGACATTAAGTACTCGATTGTATTTCAAAGAATGCATGGCCGGGGGATGACTTCCAATCGTATCAGCCACTGTACCACTGGCGCATGCTTGGACTTAGGTGGTACAGGAGGATTTTTCTTTTCCAAATGTTGATGAACGTATTTTACTTCACATAACTCCCTTTTTGAGAACCATCAATTGCACTAATGTTTACTTCCACACAGCCCTTGAAATTTTCTTAAATTATAGAGGCCGAAAATTTAGTATCATAAAGAAAGAGTTTTCAGTTGCGTTCATATTTAAGGAATATCTACAAAATCTTTTTCTGCTAAGGTACAGAATAATAATCAAGTTTCTGAACCATAAGGTAGAAAGAAGGGATTATTTCATTAAGTCAGCAGTTTTTTTATAATCATATTTTCTACTTCAAGGATGGTAGCTTTTTTAGTAGGTAGTTTGTTGAGTAAAAATAATAACAACAATGTTCTTGGAATAATTTTAAAGAGCCACTAGGGTATTAAAAAAAATTCCTGTTAACATATGCACAAAAGCTTCGACATTCAGGAACAATGTATGTACAATGAAAAGATAAAATACTAGCAATTAAATCATGCTCGAGGGTTTAATTCATATCACTTCCGTTCCCATATAAAACCATTTCAATGTGACTATATAACACCAAATTCTATTTTGTACACAGCATTCTTATCAGGATGCAGGCATACTCGGGGCTATGTTTAAGGGTGTACACCAGGTGACGTATGGCAGGTCAGCCTCCAGGTGAGTTGCAAAATAATCATCTATACTCATCACACAATAAGGAGTCATGGAGAATAAGCAGAAAAAAAGGGTAGCAGCTCTTCCTTACATGAAAATGTGTACACCACAGTGGTCAGTAGAGCAACACTCACTTCACTACAGGTGTGGTAACATTAACCTTAACCCTTCAGTGCTGTCATGTGTACCCAGTATGCTCCATGTACTTCTGAATACAATAATTTTTCTTAGTCAGAAATTGCATATTTAACTCAATCAATTTACTGTATTTCATGAATAAATGCTTTTCCCCACAATATGATATCCATAGTACTTTTAAGCTTTTAGTTTTTTTTAATCTTGCAATTAAATTTACTTCCAAACCCGTGAGAAAATGAATTTGGTCTTAAAAATTCTCACTTTCATTCTTTCGTACCATTGATATCTTCCCCATTAGTTCTCTCCCTTCTCTCTCAGTCTGTTCCTTGTAAATAATCACCAAGAGCCCCAAAAATGTTTGCTTCGTCTGGTCAGTTCGAAGTGAAGGGACCATGTGCTTCACTCTTACATTTCTTCTCTCTGTCTTTCACGGACAGTAAACATTGAAGATAAGAGTCCCCCTTATCTTCAACAGTCAACAGTCAGATAAGAGTCCCTCTTATCTTTGACAGTCAACATAAACTGGGACCCCTCTAAATATTTGCTCTCAATGGAGTTTCCAAACCAAGTGTTTAGTCCACTGGAATCTTTCATGCTATGTGGTGTCCTTTCATTCAGCGTGGTGTCATTTTCTTCGTATGTACTTTTATCAACAAAGAGAGTGATATCGACTTCAGGTTTCGGGGATGTAATTTCAAGGGATCGATTTGAGATAATTTGTAAATTTCTTCAATTCCAGAACAATGAAGAAAAAGATCAACAGAGTCCTCCGAAGTTAAACAAATTTTTCCATTATTGAACATCTAAATGAAAAAATGCAGACATTTTTTACCAAATCGCGACATATCAATAGATGAGTCTTTGACATTGTGGAAGGGCAGGCTATCCTTTAAGCAATACATTCCTCTGAGAGCATCAAAGTTTGGAATCAAGACCTATGAACTTTGTGATGAAAATACCGGCTACCTATGGTCCTTTCTTGTGTACAGATAAAGACACTGTATTTCCCGCGAAAATCATACCAGATAACTCAAACAAGACAACAGAAATAGTTTTACACTTGGTAGAACCGCTGCTAAATCAAGGATGCAGTGTTTGGATGAACAATTTTTATAATTATCCTGCTCTTGCAACACTACTGAAAAGTAAATACAAGACTGATTGCGCAGGAACGTTGAGGTTGAACAGAAAGGATATCCCAAAATACGTGAAGGAGAAGAAGCTGCAAAAGTATGAAATATGTGGACAACATTCTGGGCCCGTTGCTGTTTTCAAATGGAGAGACAAAAAAACTGTCTCAATGATCTTTACATTCCACAGTGACGAAATGAGAACAGTATCCAAAGGTGAAAAAGAGACCCGGAAGCCTCTTTGTGTGTTAGACTACAACAAATTCATGGGTGGTATGGATCTCAACGACCAGTTATTGCATATGTACTTAATCAAAAGGAAACACCACAACAAGTGGAATATGAAGTTATTTAGGAGATTATTAAATAGAGCAATCCTAAATGCACATGTCGTTCACAGGGAAAATACAGATAAAAATTGGACCACCTTTCATTTTGTGAGCAGCTGGTTGAGGGAATATTTTTGAAATATGCAACTGCATATGGGAAATGTGTACCAGTCCGTCACTCCTATGACAATTTAGTACCACGACTCACTGAAAGACATTTTTTGAAGAGGATTCCTGCAATTGGGAAGAAAGCCAAGCCCCAAAAGAGGTATACAGTTCGTACCAAGCATGGGAGAAGAAGAGACAGCGTGTACTGGTGTGAACCATGTGCAGTGGATTTGTGCTTGGATTGCTTCGAACCTCATCACACGAAGGAAAATTACTAAGGTAAAGTCATTCAAATATTTTCATACTAATGTTTTAAACCACAAAATGTGTTACTCCATGAAATGATTAGATAATAATCTCTCACAGCCGAAGAAATAAATGTCATGAATTTTAATGTTAGCAAAACGAGTAATCATATTGAACATATCCGCACAATTACGAAATCTTTTAAAAAATTTTACGAAATTGTAACATGTAATCATTAACAAAATGCAGATTAAAGATTCGAAAAATTTGCTAGAAAAAAAATAATTATAAAATTTATTGAGATTCTAACGGTATCAGAATTATTAAGGTCGATGATTTGACAGAAGAAGAGATTTGACTGAATAACACTTTTTCATTTCCTAAATGTTTAAATTTAGGACGTGCTTTGTTAATATTATGTCCTGACAGGTATGAAAGGCAATGTTTGCATCTACGAATGTTCCAGTCACACTTAAGAACAGCTGAAACGATTATCTTGAAAATTTTGACCTATGAATACTATAACACAGGGGCAAGACCCTAGAAGGGCCATAAGGGACCCATAGTTGGCTCTTCGGGTGTCATAAAATCCTATTTTAGAATTTTACACACCATTCGAGATACAAGAGATGAACCTATGAAGTCATAAAAAGGCCCTAGCGCTCAGAAGTAAAGTTTGGGGCCTCGATAAGCCCTGGGGCCCCAATTTATTGCTTTCAAAGTTGATTCATAAATGATGAACCTTTTATCTTGCAATTTTACATGCTGCTACATACAGTGTTTCCTTGTTTAACGTTGTTAATTCATTACTGAAAAATTAGACATGAAGCGAAAAAACGTTAAATGATGAAGTATTTTCCATAAGAAACACTAAAAAATTTGAATCGGTTCCAAACTTAACAATTCTTCATTTCATAACAATAACGATTTCCGCACACGAAAACTAGAGGTGATAGGAACTTACTGTTTATATTTAAAAATACAGTGACCTGGTTGAAAGGCATTATCAATGGATTAATGCACAAAAATTGCCAATTTCCTTAAAAATTTGTTTTTATGGACTATATCGCGTCATCCTCCGCCGATTTACGGCGTATTTTAATTATGCGGGCAGTCGAACAGATGGCATCACTAGTCAGAGAGCTTCATATCTTAGATGAAACAAACTAAAAAGGCATTTTTATAACAATAAGCACCAGGTTTCTCTCTTATATTTCTGATATTTAGTGCTGCTAGCACCGGTTTCCCTCTGAGTGAATAGAAATTTTTGTCCTTCACTGCAGGAGCGTGCGCATGCGAATGCAGTGAAGGGCAAAAATTTCACTCGCTACGATCGCGAAGACGTAGGAAATCAATTAAAATAGTGAGTGAAGTAGGGAAGCTCAGTGCTGTGTACAAAATTTTTGTTATTTCGTTCCAATGTTTTAGGAACAGTATCACCCTCGATGATTTAATGCATCATGGAGGGTTTTGAAAACTTCATCTTACACACTAATTCAACACGAAAAACACGTTTTCGATTCACCTCAAACAGCAGTGAATCAACTTTTTCTACCACCAATTCTACCTTATGGCGGCATGGGATTTTCTGGTATTTTTTCCTGTAGATATCTGCCCATGGATCTACCATTCAGACATGGTATTATTAATACCATGCCATTCAAGATGGTACACTAACATTGGTTTGAGTTTTAAGTCACCCGATGCTATGTCCCCCAATGACAGCGTAGTAAATAATAAGCAAATATAACAGTTGTGAAACAAATAACGCAATAATTATTCACTCAGGTGAACCTTTTACACACGCTATGGGGAGTTAATGCCAAACTTTTCCGCCAAATGGAAATTACGCATCAGATGCGCCAAAGTCCTATTCCTTATTCATTTTTTTTGGTTGCACAAAATTTGAACAATGTTATCGTGAAGCACTGACGACGTTGAACGATTAAGGGTTTTAATTGTTGGACAACGTTATCGCAAAACAACGTTAAACAGGACAACGTTAAACGAGGACACTCTGTACATGATATCACAGGGGATGACAAAGAATATATTTTACCTAGAGATACGTGAAAATCGCATATGCGATAAATGCGATATTTCCACGATGCACGTGAATAAATGCGACATAGGCGCGATGACTGGACTTTGATATTTTTACATCAAATTTGCCTTTTCGATGGCTAAATTCGTAAATTTAGTGCCGAGCGCAGTTAAAATGCTCCGCTGACGCTCACCACTTATGCTTGCTTGTGAGCTTCTGGCCAGCTACTCGCTGGCTGGGATTCAAACTAGACGTGGGCGCCAGCAAGCTACACCACCACCACGGACCATTTTCGCACGCTGCCGCCGCCGAACTCATAAAAGGAGCGAAATTGGCGAGTTCACCAACCTAGGCGATAGCTGCCGGAAGGCAGAAATGTTTCCCTCTCTTTCCATTTCTTCCTGGGAATGGTGTTTTCTCAAACTATGAACTTGATTACGGTTATTACAACGCTACCAAAGATCGTTAGCAATCTATACCTAACGATAGTGACATTTTGTGTTTTGCGCTTCTGTCATTTGCATTTGACATTGAATTGGGTTCCTTCATGATGTCATCACGCCGAGATTGCATCGTCATGAAAAAATCCGCTCCTGGAAAGTATGTAGTTACATTTTATCAGATCCACGCTGCATGTGCCACCGCCACTGGGTCGGAAGAGGGTCAGCCGCCGCCACCGACAAAAATGTTGTCGGCAGCCACGTCTGACTCAAACTCGTCGATCGGAGTACGCACCACCATGTTCCCCCACCACCCGACCACCGGACTTGCGTTGTTAGCATTTACTCAAGACGGAGCTTACTAATGGTATAAGCCTATAATAAATGCTCCAAAAGCCGTAACGTGGTATCTGTATTACGATATTACGTGCTGTCTTACGATTTAAGAATAGCGTTGTGGTGGTGACGCGTTGACGGAGAGCGATATTAGGTGGGAGCGGCAACACGTTGGCGGAGCGTGGGAGTGGCCGAGTCTGATAGTGACGGGAAGGTGACAATGTAGATACGGCTCCGGTGGTTTGGAGCGGCAGCGCGCGGGAGGAGGCCAGTTGGCACAGCGTGAACCGGGACACGGAGTTCGTTCAGTGCTCGCCGCAAGTGTGGAAGACTCGCGGGAGACTTTTGCGGGAGACTTTTGCGTACAGAGTTTTATCTTGGTGTAATCTCCTACTTGTTTTGATTTCACTGGCGGTCATTTATACTCAGCTGATCGACACGTGTTACTGGAAAAATGCCACGAGTTAAAATAACTTAAGCAACGTGCTGAAGCTTACAAAAACGAAAAGTTTTATGTAAGTGAATCCAATATTCTCATGTGTGGGATATGTAAGCTCAGATTGGACTGGAATAAAAAAGATACCTTAGACAAGAATATTTTAACTAGTTCACATTTGGTTAAGAAAGTGTCAGTTGCTCAAGATCTGCAGGCAAGCAACAAGAGGCAAACCACTTTATTTGAGGCGAATGAAAATGCCAAGAAGACAAAAACAGAGAAACACGATTTCATACATGACACTCTGTCAATGTGCCTCAAGGCAAATATCCCGGTGCACAAATTAGACCATCCGGCAGTGAGGGACTACCTTTCAAAGTACGCTAGCCTTAAAAGCAAAGCTACCAGCCTTCCGAGACGTTGGGCCTGACTGCTTCATCGATGGTTACATGTATTTTCATCGGCAGCTGCTAGAGAGGTTGAGAGAGAACCATGGTAGTTTCTGCGATGTTAAACAAATATTTCTTGGCATCTGCCAAGAAAAAACTGAGTTTGGAAATGCTGCACTCCACACAAACTGGGCACCAGTTAGCAGCGTGGATGCAGAGAGGTTTTTCAGCCAGTACAATCTACTTGTGACTGACAGACACAACCGGCTGAAGGAAGAAAGTGCTGAAACTTGTTCTATGTTGATGTTCAACTACTTTAAATGATATTCAGGCTACTAATCTCACATTTAATTATTTACTATGTATGTATCTTATTCCTTACTTTATTATTGTTCCACCACGTAATTATTTCAATTATTCTGTATTTTGTCATATAACTGTGTTTCACCACATTTTGTCATCAACTAATGATACAGTATGAAAATAAAGAAAAAAATAGACGCTAAAAAATGCTATGAACTGAAATTGAAAGTGCTATTTACACGTATCTCTAATTATACTGTATTTTCTGGTAAATAACGCTCACCTACTAGATAACATGTAATCAAAATATTTCATTAATATGATAATTGCATAGACAATGCGCACCTTTTAGATAACTCACATTGAAAAATTGGGCTTCAATTCAAGAGACCAAAAAAGTTGGGCTTTAAATTATCCGGGTTCAAACTGAACGTGCTTTCTGAAAATTAACGAAAAAGATCCCGTATTTTCCGAGATAATCACAGTGCTGCTATATTTTTCGATAAAAATGCAAAGAATATGCACTAAAATCTGGAGTTAACTGACGAAATTCTTCACATTTCTCAGATTCAAGTTAAAGTTGGATTAGTATGCACTATCAGACGTGATCACGTGGAAAATAAAAACAAAATGAATGTTTTCGGGCATGTGTCCAGTAACATCACATAAGGTGAATTTGTTTTCACCGTGGTCCTCACCGTACCGCCGCAGATCTTTAAATTTACCGGCCTGCTGTCTGCCCATTTCCCCAAGACTTTTCTATGATGAAGAACTGCTGCATCATCATTCTCACCCATTGGAAGTCCCTTATCAGTTACGATAGCAAACCAAAAGTAACACATTTCACGCCCTAACTTCTCACGTGGCTTCCAATAGTGGAGAGGCTTGTGAGAGAGGATAGAAAAGTAGGGGTGGAGCATCACGTCATGGTCGATGACGAACCCAGAATCCCTTAGCTCTCTGAAAGAAGCTCGAGGGAACCCAAGAAAAATCGCTGGCAGTGTCGGACATACACCAACCAGAAGTAGTTCCTATTATTTCTGCCTTCCTTGCTTTGTGATTCACATTTGAGTTTGGGGAGATGGGACAAGAGTATATCGGAAAAGCGTAAACAAAGCTGAGAACTATAACTCGCCGGCGACTCAGGGCAAACTAAAGAATCCGGGGATGCACGCAAAGCAAGATGGGAGGAGGGGCTACCAAACGATGAAAGTGCTTACGCAGGGAAAATGGGTAATGGATAAAACACCATCTGGAAACTACTACTCCACCACACACCACTCTACAGCCGATGAAGGATGAAAAAATATCTGCTGATCATACCTAGCGAAGAGCACTGTTTCCATTTCCGCGATTGTCGACTTCCTGACTTGTGCGCGTTACCAAATTTATTTATTTGCACTCGGATCTAGTCCTTTTTCATAAAGATTGAATTTAATGTGCTAGCCGACAACCCGAGGCAATTTCCTATGTCCACATGTTTTCCCCTCCGGATTCTTTTCTACTTCTTCTACTATTCTGAGACGATTTCGCAAAGTTCTTACTTTCTTCTTTGGATAAGCCATGATCCGAAGAAAAATTAAATCAAACTTATTAACAAACAAAAACTCACAGCAATAAGTGAATGAAAACTACGGATGAATGCACACAGAACCACTTGCAATGAAATGAACTCAGGGAACAAAGCTATCACGGTCACGGAGTTGACTACAAAGTACACAACGTGATTGTGTCACTATATCTCCAACATTTTAGTCTTAAGAGATGGCAGTGCAAATAAAACAATGTAAATTCTTCGTTTCAATTTTTTTCAAACGCAGTATGTGGGAAATGTTGTGGTGGGACTGTGATATACAAACGATCATTGCTGGAAAACAATACTTTGGAGAACAATGTATGCAGGAACAAATAACGTTACCGATATGGAGCTTCATATGGGACTAAGAATGGCGAATGATAGTTGTGGGAAAATGATCCTTGCAGGAACGATAGATCGAGGTTCCACTGTACTTATTCCTTTTCAATTCTTTCTCCATTTGTATAATACAAATGGAGAAAGAATTAAAAAGGATAATAATAATGTTCATAATAATGTTGTGTCATTTGTTTCTAAGTTTTATTTTCAATTAAACAAGATTTCCATTGTATATCAGGCACTATCATTTCTGCCATTTTTCCATATTAATTGCACGATAGATAATGCACGCTTTATCTACCAGAAAATACGGTAAATTACAAATGCAAGGTTATGTTAATAACAGTAATTACAAAAAATTATAATGCCAGTTAATTACTAGTTTTTTTAGTTAAAATTTTTCAAAACTAAGTATGTCTCTACTGTACGTTACTATTTATATTCATAATATGTAAAATAGTGTATATCATACGTGGTTTATAGGGGTACTGGATCGACTCGGAGCAAAATTCAACTTACGCCATGCCTCACCAAACCAATTAACGATGTATACCAGTAAAGGCATTTAAAGAGACAGCTGGAGTTTGTGATAAGATGGCATTGCGTATTACCCGACCCAGGGTCACGAGTTTGGTCCCAATACAGGGAAATTTTATTTTCATCAGTATTATTTTACTTTTGTTATTATCTATTTTATTGTGAATGTTAAGTAATTTTCAATTTGTGACATCTACAAAAGCAAGCACCATTTCTTATAGACAAAGGATGAAAAAAATTTATATTAAAAATAAATAATTCACTTGCCAAGTAATGGAAGTCAATGTTGCTGATGTTGGCTTCAACAGTGAAATAAATATTCACTATATGGCGAGTATTGCACTCAAGTTTTTTAGCATTCCAGTCTGCAATTTCAATGAAGCTTCCAGAAGGTGAATACCATGGCTCAGCATCAAATGAATCTGTAGGCTGGTACATGATAGTACGCCACCTCTTATCAGGAGAATAATATGTAGTCTGATACGCTACAGCAGTAGCCTGTAAATGAAAAATTTACAATAAATACAAAAGTCATTAAAAATTTTTTTTTGTTAATGTATCCACAAGGGGCCAGGAATAATCCTCATGATTATTCCCTGCCTACTGTGTCTTTAACATATATAGCTATGAATTTCTTTTCAACAATGAACACACCCCATCCATACTCTATTGTAAGGTTCCTAATTTGTAAATCAATTACCATTCCTGCCATCTTGACAGAACCTAATTCCAGAATTTTACCCACCAAACACTTCTTCATCCTCAATTTTCAAATACACTTTCCCATGCGATTCCTGAAGTTCAATCTCTGAAGGAGCCACATTAGCTGGGTATGGGGCACTTTGACACAGCTACCTTAGCATGGCCCATCTCTCATTGACACAGGCTCATTTTGGCATGAGCCATTTAAGAGGCTCGTCGACTGGTAGTGTCATTCGAGTCAGTGCCTATCCAGTTGGTGCAAATGTCTTGAGTGTGCCCTCTATGCTGTTATTGCATTACATGGAGAGAAGGAGACAATGACTTCCCCCCAACAAGTAAATTTTCTTACCATGTGGTAGACGGCTAGACGTGCAGTTGTAATTTCAACGCTTACGATGGACTCTGGAAAATATCATGTGGCAACAGTGCACCGTCCTTGTTCTCAGGCCTTTTCGAACTTGCCACATGCATATTTCACTGCCATTCAAGTTATCTTGCTACTCCATTAGACCAAGAGGAATCTTTGTGGTTAACGGTCCAAAATAACTTAGAAAAATGGGTAGTAATACGCTCTTATAACTCATATCAGTAAAAAAAAACTAACTATATTTTTTTAACTGACAAAATTAAAAAAAAATAATCTTTCTTAATTTCAATGTTTTTATGGTGTTACAGCTGCAAGGCAACTGTGTAAAGACCTTATGCAACCCTCAATGCGTCAGTGTCATAAACATTTTTCTGCTTCAACTGACTAGGTACCCATCGAAAATAGACAAGACAAATTTGCTCATTTTTTCAATGATAATTCTTAGAATTGACGAACTATTGTTATTGTCTTATTTATTTTCCACCATGACAATGTTTCTATAGACCTACAATGCCCCAAACAAGTCCATAGTATGCAACCTGCGATACAATTGTGTCTTGAATATTTTTCTTTGCATTAGATCTGGCGATAGACTGAAAGAAAAGACCAACGTTTTTCATTATTTTTTATTTTAAGGGGGTGAATAAAAAGGAAATTCATGTTACAAGAATAAACATGGGTAGAAATTGGGTAGGTACCTATCCATTTCCAAAAAAAGAGATGAGAAGTAGGAAGGGGGTGGAGGCTTATATTCACTGGGGAGCTATATCTGGACAAATATGGTATATATTGACTCTAGTATTGTTGTAACAATAATAACGGCAATGAATAATAATAATTATGGAAGGGCTGGGTAGTACAGACCATCTGGGGTAAAATTTGCCCTCAGTAGAGAGCGTCGGGATGACTTTAGCCTGCATGTGGAGTTGCCTTCACATATGAGGCCCGGGGGTGATTTTAAACTGTGGATTGTTTTGGGGAAAAAGGTGCGTCTTGTATGTCATCAAATATGGTAATTCAAATCAAATTCACTCATAAAAACAAATGTACATGGCTCATGACTTGGTTTTAAATACAATGAAGAGACCTGAAAAATGTTATTATATCACGTATTTTTTTCAACCTTTGATTTTGCACACTTCGATTTTACATGCTTTCACTTTTTGTTCCCTCCAACTACATAAAATCGAGATTTTATTGTATTGTGGCCCACCAATTTAAACAAATCTTTTGCCATTGTTTAATGTTCAAACACGATCAATATGTTTATGTTGATCCTGACTGTAATTTTGGAGATCATCACTAATTATGAGAGTTACATAAATAATATTCTTAAGGGATATTTGCTGACTCTAATCCGAAGAAAATAGAAGAAACAAAAAAGATTAAGAAGACTTTGTTTCTATCTTTGCCTTTTTTGGAAGTCCTCTCAAGATTCCAGCTCACTATTGAATGTAAAGTGCTTAAAAACTTAACTTATAATGAGAAAATATCCTTGTAAATTCACTTGGTAAAAGAGGTTAGCACAAACTTTAGGGGACTATATGTGGCAAGCCACAAAAAACAGCATATGAATTTCAAGTTATACACCTAAAGGGCGTGCATAAAATTGCAATTTCAACCTTTTACAATAAAATCAAATTTCTTCATTATTATTACCTAAGTAGAATGATTTGCTTTCTCAGTATTTAATAACCGTGAGCCAGGTCTAGATGGTGGGTAGAAGGAGACAGGAGACAGTTGAGAATTTGGTTCCAATGTTTATTTAGGGCAGTGATTTTAAGTCATTGCCTGGGGTCATTAAAGGGAAGGTCTGGTAGTCTGGCCAGAGTGAAACGGGGTGCTTATTTTGTTTTGAGTTGGAGAAAGGATGTAAACACCCTTCTCATTAAACAACTGTAGTTTCCGACCTGAGTTTAAGAGTGACTCATCAGTTAGGTGAGCATTTCTACCCAGTGATTCTAATGAGAGGTCTTTTATTTTGCAAAATCAGTTAATATTTTGGCAAATTGACAGTGGGTTTCACACTGGCTGCGAGAGAGAAGCAAATCATAGAAGAACTTCTAGAAACTCCATTTGGTTTCCGAGAGTACAAGTTCAAAAGGGAAATACCTGATGAAATACTTTGAATTGATTGCCATTTTCAGAATTAGTTTTTCAGTTTCTCATTGGGATTACAGGTGTCCCTCCTCAAGGGCCACTGTTTTGTCACCCCTGGCCACTGAGTGTCCGTGGTTTGTGTTTTGAGTACAGGTACCCCTAGTCAACTGTGGGGATTAGTTTTCCGAAAGACCCCACACTTGGAAAAACAGCACTTGGCCAACTATTATGCACATGGGAAATCAGGGGTTAGTAAATAATACAAGTTCTTTTTTAACTTTGTGGTATTCCATATTAGATGATTTAATGGTAACTTTTACAAAAACCACAACGTAAAACACACACACACGACCCGGGTTTCAACGCTTTAGCGTCATCTTCAGGTGGCGATAGCGTCATCTTCACCTGAAGATGACGCTAAAGCGTTGAAACCCGGGTCGTGTGTGTGTTTTACGTTGTGGTTTTTGTAAAAGTTACCATTAAATCATCTAATCAGGGGTTAGGTTTTGTGAACCGCAATATAGCGTGTAAAATTTATCATAACTTTATTTTCATTATAATAATCTGCACATACAGTCACGTACACTTGTATCCTCCTACTTTTTGACGTATTCTCTTGTATGATATCCCATATATAATGTATCGCTTATATATACATATATCCAATATAGCATTGAGAACTGCTTAAAAAAATATGAGGAGAGCAGCAGCGTTCTCTGTATTGGAATTTTTTGCACTGAACAGAATCGCTCCATTGCAAAGTCCTGTAACAAATTTTACCAGCCAAACTAAGTGATATCCCAACTTAAAATATATCTACATCTTATATTACTATCTAATTATATTATTTAAATGGTGGATATTTGTCAATAAAGAATAAATGAGTTTAATATGGTAAATGGGCGCTTTGGTTCTGCCAGCTCAAACATTTCTGCACACCATCCACATTCTTACGTACTTTTTATTATGGCAGTCACGCCAATATTAAGGGTACAGTAACATGTCAAACTTGAAGTGCATTTTTTACTCACCACCAATGCTGTATCCACGCAAAAACAGGTGACACTGCAAGACCGTAGGGCTGGGTGATGAGCATGAAGATTGTTTTACCTACGCCACCCGTGAACATACCAATGAGGAAGAATAAAGTTACCATTGCTTGAGTCCTAGGAATAGCTATATTTAAGCAATGGTGGGTAAACGTTCGCAAAGCAGGATCCAAAGATAAACATTTTTTTCATGCACTAATAACAGCTATATTTCCATGAAATTTGGAACAAACAATCTGCTGATTTTGCAAAGGTTTTACATGAAATTAAATTTTCTTTCACCTCGAAGAGTGATACTAGGACATAAAATATTACGCTGGAGGCAACATTTTGAGACACAGTGATATAAAATCAGAGGTATTAGAGCTGAAAAAGACAGATGACACTAATGTGAGGTCATGATTTGACAGCAACAAAGAAATAAAATGCTTTTTTATTCAGTTTATCATGTCATGCAATAATTTTCCCATCAACACCATTGCTTAAATACAGTCATTCCTAAGGGCTCGAGCAAAGGTATCTTCAATCTTCTTCATTTCTGTTCTCGAGGGTACTTGCACAAAAAACGACCTTCGTGCACCCTTAATTCCCTCCAAGAGGGATAATTTCCCACTGGTTGAGAACCCCTGCATTAGATAAATACATTTAAACAAGAATAGAATTCACTCACCGACACTGTTACTCACCGAAATAGACAGTAGAGTTATATTGATGTCTTGTGGTGGCACAACAAATTCCACAAATCCAGCAGAATCTGAGGAGAAGTTCTTACATTCAACCAATGTCCTAGACCAATCAAAATTTTGTGTGACTCTAAGACAGAGTTGAATTTCTTCACCCTCAGCGGGAGTATCATCAGGCCTCATTACCCTCACCTAAAAATTTAAATATTTCACTTAGCAAACAATGTACATAATAACATAAATAAATATCTCCACGTACAAACATGAGCTTTTTCTCACTAAAGTTCATTAACATGAAGAACAATACACTTTAAAAAATTAAAAATACAAAATTGAAACAATAGAATTTTGCAAAAAGAAAAGTTTAAAAGAAAAAAATTTCATTCCACCCCAATTTTTTACAAAAAGAGTCGATCCATTGAAGAATTCTTAAGTGGGTAGTTCTTCCATGCAGCAACATGGATGACAACATTTTTTATTATAATTTTTTTATAGATTGATATTTGATTAATAAATATTTTAAGATGATTAACTATGCTGAGAAAGAGAAGAGTATGATGAAAAATATTGAATTAACGATGACAAAAATTTTAAGATTTACAATTCAATGGACTTTTCCAGCTCACATGGGGGAATGTGTGAAACACAGAGCAAAAATGGGTGATATAGGTTTGTATCTCAGTCCAGGGAAATGATTTTTGTCATTGTGAGTTTCACATATTTTCATGAAAAACAATGATTCAAGGGGCTTAGAGGAAGGAAATACTCAGCTGTGTTCAATTAAATTAGGGGTTCAGGCCTTTAAAGTAGTTTTGCTCACCCAGGGGGACCATCAGCATGCACACCCCACATTTCACAAGTGATTTAGTGAGGTCATATAGAGATTTTTTACTCTTTGCAAAGCAGAGGAAGGGAATGAGATACTAGGGCAGTCATGTAATGATATCTCAACCAAAAAAATAGGAACCAATCAGGTTGATGTGAGTTTGCTCAGTCTCTTAATACAAGAGCAGTAATGCATTCCTTCTGTGATCTATTATGAACTTTTGAATCATGCAATTGATGACAAAGCCTTCTAGAACAGAACAATATCTGGCAATGAGTCATGGGGGTATTGATCCTATGCAGAAATATTATCAGTCATTGCCGAGGGCCCGAGAATCTCCATTGCAACTACAGTAGAAACTTGATAATACAAAGTCAGCGGGACTGAAAAATCGGCACTTTGTATTATCGAGTTTTGAAACAACGAACCTTTTAAAGAAATCGTGAATAAATTGTTTTTTCCCCCCCTAACTTTTGTGGTCTTAGGCAACGTTTTAAAACCATATTTGGTCCTTTTTAGTCAAAGAATTTAAAAACAATGCCTTTATATAATAAACTTTAACCCATAAAAGGTCGTAAAATAACTATCACCTCATAGTTTCTCTATGTAAGTATTTTAAGTCAGTAAGTAAGAATTTAAATTCATGATCACAACGTGTTACACTCATTGTAAACAATCTGAGATCGGCCAATTCACGTATTTCTGAGACTCGTCAAGGTAGCTGACTCACACTTGAACAATGACAGCGCCTGGGAGTCCATAGAGACCTGCAGGCAGTTGGGAAATACGAACTACCCTCACCTGGCTGTGTGCGAGCGGTAGAGAGACACTTTCTTCCCTCTCCCCCTTCCAAGTGGTGGAATGGGGAAGGGGCACGCACCGCTCGAGCCGATCCTTAAGTGGGTGGACGAGCGACCGTCTTCCGAATCGCAGAAACCATTGTTTTCCTGAGGCCAACTATGCAGACCTTTTCCAGAAGGATACCCCTTCCCTTCTCTTGCAAGTTCAGCGTGCGAGGTGGGCGCCCGGCTGGAGGATGGGTGACTACGCAAACGGGCACACACAGGCATGGGCAATAAACACACTGGCTGGAGTCGCCTGGGTTTTCCGACCGCTTACATGTGTATAAGTCAGATTTCTCCACCCAAAGTGGTCAAAGATTTTGAAGTATAGTCCAATAACTTGGCTTGGTTTTTTATTAGATCGCGCACTGTGGAGATACCAACACCAGAGCCCACCACTATATTAGCCACTGGGTTTCCCTTGGATGCCCTTTCAATAATATTCAGCTTCTCAACCAGTTGTATAACTAAAGAATACTTGGCAAATATAACACGCCCACAAACCCAAGTTGCGCGAAGACATAGCAGTGATTCTGGGGGCTCAGGGTATTTGATTGACGACAAATGGGGTGTGATTCGACATATTTTCCATATCGCCATCAGTTCGTGATATTAAGCTTTCACTTCTAAAGAGCAAGATTTTTTTGTCAGGAGGAGTAATAATGTGGAGGTCGTGGAGAAAGATACCCAAGAAAATAGTACCGCTGTTAACGGTTATCTATACCAGTCCTTTAGTTTACGAGGACGACGATTTATCTCCCTCCCAGAAAATGCCTAAGCTTTCAATGACGGCAATTCGCCTATCCAGTTCTCAGCAATGATTCATCGCTCATTGAATTACTTGAATGAATCATTAAATCATTCCCAAGTCTCTTTTCACTTTGAAGATTTGTGCTTAAGAGTTCTGTTCAGCAAAAAATCATTCGAGTACAAAATAAAAATATAATTTTTTATCTTTCTATAAGTTATCTTTTCGCCGTTATTTCGCGTTGTTGGTGTTGGGAGATAAGTTGAACATCATTTCATTAAATGACATCCTTATTTACATACTTAGATAAGCTTAAACCATGGAGTCTATAAACTGACTATCAGAACATAGAATCTCATGTAATGACTTCGTAGTTGAAATGTGATTATTGAATCACTCTTATGATTTTAGGAACTTTATATCCACACGAAGAAGTGTGAAAAAGAAACCATCTCAAATGGACATCGCTGATATGTTCCAGACTTTATGTTTTACATTTCATTAATTAGTTATTTTCTTTCTCTGCTACGACTTGCTACTAACTTTCCGAATATGGCACGACTTCGAGGTAAAACTATGAAAATCTTCTCTCTCTATCTCAATGTGGTCTTGTATAATTGGTAAGACTGTGAAGTATGTAATACGAAAATAAAATAAGATTGACGTTTTGAGGCGTAACTTTGTGGAATTTACTCAAGTTGGCCCAACACTTAACCTGAAATTGTCGCAACGCTACAAAACGTGATTCGTAGTAAATAAAATCAATATGGATAACCAACTCGGTGAGCTCAGGTGTGACTCCGTGGAAATTAATCATGATGCAAAGAGAACACTTGGCACCAAGCTTTTAAGGATGCGACAATTTTTTTGGGACAGTGGCTACAAAAGGTATCCCGGTCCTATTTCCCATTATTTTATAGCATCATTTTTCCGTCCCTGAGCAGTATACGAACTTGAACTGCTGCCAATCCGAGCGTACGGCATCGACAAGGTCCGTAAAGGATCATGGTCCATAACCATGTCATCAATCACCATTGTATTGTTTATGTATGCCTAAAATTTACATCTACATCGCTAAATAAGAAATGAAAAAGTTTTTCTTTGTGTCTATGCATGATATACGATCCAGTACGAAGTTTTGAGCTGTAGATGGATTGACAATTTTTCCGAAGTCGAACTGAGGACCATAGACTTAAAGTCCAACCATGCTGTCAAACAACATTATATTTTTTAAGCTTGCCTAAACTTTCATAGCTCTACATCGCTAAATAAGAAAGTAAATTGTGGTTCTTTGCACCTACGCACGCGATACGCTCAAGTGCAAAGTTTTGAGCCATAGCTGGATTGAAAGTTTTTCCAGAGTCTAACCACAGACCGTAGATCATAGTCCAACCATGTTAGCTATTACCATTGTATTGTCTATGAATACCTAAACTTCATAGCTCTACATTGGTAGAAAAGATAGTAAAACTTGGTTCTTTGTACCTATGTTCTCTGTTTATTTACATGCAAAATTTGAATTCCTGCTGCGACAGAGACTCAAGATGGCAGATTACATTAGACAAGTGCATGTCATGACCTGTTCTTTATGGACCTTGGGCAGCGAGTATAACATGTGGAATCGCTCGTGAGTTTTAGCCAAAGGAAATTGTTTACATTATGGAAATTCTGCCAACAGAAGAGTCCAGAGAGAAGAATGTACTATCACTCACTCATTTCACACATTACATGCATCACATTCGTCAACACTGATTTGCTAGGTGTCTTAGTCTGCAAAAAGAGTTTTTCTGACACAGTTTTCGCCATGGTTCGTAAAAACGAATTCCATTTTTTCTGGGGGACTGGTGCCGAGGTTCGTGGCATCGTAAATTTCATATTTTCGAAACTTCGTATTATCGAATAGCACCATGTATTTAGCATAGGCTTTTGTTCGGGACCGACAGTTTTGCTTCGTTTAGCCGAAACTTCATATTATCAAGTTTTTACTGTATTTAACCACTTGGCTGGGGCTGATGAGATATCTCATCATGCAGAAATGGCTTTTAATTTGGGCATGACGAGATATCTTGTCATGCTCGAATTTGCATATTTTCATGTGGGGTTGACGAGATATCACGCTGGAAGTTTCTTACATATCTTCCTTCGCCCTTCAAGTATGCTCTTCGGCCAGCAGATGACACCTTCAGCGAATGTTCCGTGAGTAAGACGCATTTCCATCAGCGGCCGCACATGTATGCAGGGGTTGCATAACCTTAACCTTTTCCGAAATATGTATTTCGTAATTAGCATAAAATTATTTTTACCGTTTAAGGGTCACAGGCAATCATTGAAATCCCTTCCTCTGTTCAGAGAAGTAATCTTTTCCTCTCCTTCCCCCTCAAATTTTCGATAATGAAATGGCTTGCATAGATTTTTATTTTATGATGCGATGTCATTTCAAACCTTAAGTAAGAGGTTTGCTGTCATATTTCTAAAACCTGCGTTCGATGTCGTCTGATCTTGAAGTAGAGCTCATTGTATCACCTTTCCATACTTTTTTGAATTACTATTTTTACCTACTTCGGGAAAATTCGATTATGCAAGCAAGACTAGAGAACTGCAAGCTTTGTGCCATGTGCCTGGAGTCTAGCCTGAAACTGCCCTGATTCGTGCCATGTCATGTTCTCTTCTGATTTTTCTTCTTCTTGCCATCAGTCGCCGACTCACCCCAGAACAGAGACCCACCGGCAGCCAGCTATAGACTGCGATTCAGCTAAATCGAAAGCAACATGGCGTGGCGATCACCGTCTACTGCCAGCTATAGCCACAAATTGAAAGCACCCTTTATATCGTACACTTCGACCATAGTTTCACCACCACGATTGTGCATCAACGTGATTGAGTTGTGATCGCGGTATATAGATGGTGCTTTTGATTTGCGGCGAAAGACTGCAATCGCCAGACCGTGGTGCTTTCGATTTAGCTGAATCGCGATCTACCCCCAGCTGCCGGTGGCTCTCCGCTCTGGGGTGAGTCTGCAATCGACGGCACCTGCGTTAGATAATTGGCACATACGTTGAAGAAAGAATGTTCCGATGTAGAATTTCACCGGAAATATGTAAAATAAAAGTTCTTTTTTTAATATATGTTGTAGTGAATATCCACGCAGATTATCAGCACTTATGATGCCATTCATGAGATTATTATGTTGCAAGATCATTATCCTAAGGTATGCCACCTGCGAACAAGGATTCGAATTTATCGAATCTTTTTTGAAAGGATTCGATCGAATCTCGAATCCTGACCATATCACTAATAATTATTTCTACTTAGCACTTCTTATCAATGGCTTGATGAGTTCCGTATTCACTCCAGTATTTATGAGCACTTATAGTAGAAATAATTTCTACCCCTGGGTCATAATGCTGTCATTATAAGTTCCGGTACAATCCCCCAGTTTTTATTCTTGGATTTGCCATTAAGCTTTGGCCAAGAAAAGCTTCATAAATGGGGCATCACTTTTCCTTTGCTAGCACCTTAGAGCATAAGTTGATCACTGTCTGTAAAATGTTTGCCCATTAGCATACACCATGTAAGTCCATAATTAACGCAAGTTAAACTAACATAAGTTAGGAACTGTATGTACGTCAAAATTACAGGAAAATAACCCTACTAAAAACAGAATTCCTAAAATTGTCAAGTACTAATTTTTGGCTAGACATTGCCTCCTCACCCTCCTAAATAAATTTATCTCCATAAAAATGGAATATCATCACACGAGTGCGGGAGTGCAATGCATGTAGAATCTGCATGTAGCATCAAAGCATAGGCGTGCGCACAGTGGGTGCCATGGGTGCCGCGGCTCCCCCAAACAATTTTCGAGGGGCGCCAAAATTTGGATGGAACAGAAAACTTATGGGAAAGCGAGTCCTGCTGAAAAGAACTGGTAAACCAATCAATCTAAAAATTTTTAAAGGTCTGATTTTCTTTTCTTATCTGTAATAAGGCTACTCAAACTATCATTGCATTTGCTTCTTTGAAATAGGGTAAGCCTCATTGTGGGTGCGAAAAAACGAGAAGTAGTATAGTATAAGTATATTAAAAACATTATTCTGATAAAGCTGATTACAAAAAGTTTTTCTTATTTTTTAATCGAATTTTCTTCCCAATAGTTACTCTGCTTTTATTTCATAAAAATTAAATCACTGGCTAGTTAAGATATTTTATGCAAGTATTATCAAAGCTTTATTTAATTGCAGTTTAAAAAAGTATTTTAAAGACATATCTTATCCTAGCATCGAAAATTAAAGCAGAAATGTAATACCTACATAGATTTTTTGTTTTACACAAATATTAGAGCCTTCTAATTGTTGAAAGTGAGGTGAGCAACTTAACATACGCAAACATGATGCGCACTCGGAAATATCATCGCTCATTTGTTTTTGGCGCGATCTTTAAGTTGTTTCGTATCTAATTACATTAAGAAAGAGAAAAGGGTTAATTGTTGTTGCAAGAAGAAAGAAATAAAGAGTTGATATTTCTTTTAAATAACGAAGGAATTTAATACTAATTTTGTTGTGAGAGTTGCTTTATGGAACTGGCTTTCCTCCGAGTACTTGGGGTTAAGTCTTATGGTTACGGTCATGGTCAAGAGCAAAAGGCAGCATTTTTATCTTTGGCACCCCCAATACCAAAATCCTGCGTGCACCTATGCATCAAAGGTTAATAATATTTGGCAGGTACACAAAGTACTCAATTGTTAAGATGAATCAACAGTGAGAGGTGAATCAACAATGACCAAATACAGAAAATCAATTGAAATGTGAATTTGAAGATTAGAAGTATGTAAACAATAGACATTTACCCATGAAATACTTCTGTACATTTCTTTATGGCCTGCCTGAAAAGAATACATGCACAATATGCAAACTAGGGCCAACCATTAAATTTTAATGTGGCCCATGAAAGTAAACAATAAAAATATTGAAAGCAGAAAGTAATAAAGATTACCCACCTTTCCCTTGTATGGAAGTCCTGGTTTAAAATATTTGGAGCAATATGGAATAAACTTCATTTTGAGAGCTTTATTAGCCACTTCTACTTTATGATTAGAATACTGAATAACTTCAGTGCCATGCTCAGTCACAGATGCATTCACCAAAATGTGATCAGGAGAAATTTCCCAGGATCCTAATCCAATTTCTTTTCCAGCCATTGAAAAATTTGAGCATCCATCTTGTTCATTTAACTGCAATATAAATAGGTAATCAAGAATGATTTGATTATACTAAAAATAAATTTACTCAAAAAATTATCAAGTTTCATCAAAATTAAAAATTACACATCCAGTAAGTAAATGGCAAGATAGATCTATGAAATTACACAGATAAACAATTAGATACCTCCACAAATGGTATGGGTGAGATATCCTTATAGACATATACATTTTACACATGCTATTACAGGTTTAAGATGCACATGGATAAAAATCAGTGGCGAATATAGGTTAACTTTGGGGGGGGAGGGGGCCAAGACCGGCTAGCTAGCGGCAACCGGCTGTAGTTAAGGTATCTGTGCATGCGCCGAACGCCTCTTGACGTGGTCATGCGGCCTTAGTTAGGTGGGGGAGGGGGGGGGACAGGCCCTCCCAAATATTTTTCACTGATAAAAATACTTAATAAGATCAAATAATGCAAAAAACTTGCATTTTCCCACATGTTACTGATGACTTTGGCTGCTATTCTGAATGGAATTGTGACATTTACTACCTTGTTATTCATAAGAACATATAGAGCCTAGAGTTGACACTTTAAAGATCACTATGCCATAAATGCAATATGCTATTCTGAATGTCACATTAGAGACAAGAAGTTACTAATATGTCTGTTACCAAGTAATCATAAAAAGTTGGTCGCAAAATGAGATTCATAACAGCGGATATGACTTCTATGGATGCTATATTATAGCCTGTATTTGAGATTGAGCTGCTGTGGATAACGTGCCAACAACTCCCAATGCGTACAGTATGCTATTTGCCCTTAAGTCTGTCTTTGTGAATAGTACAGGCAGTCCCCGAGTTATGTAAGCCTCGACTTACGTAAATCCATACTTACGTAAGTGGCAACCTTACCCAAAAAAAGACTGGAATTACGAAACTTATGGAATTGTAAGGATGGTTGCCTACTTTCAAGGAGCACATGCGCAGTTATGTTAGTAAGAGCTGGACTCCTCCATATTTTTTCCGAATCGACCATAATCTTGAGAGCCTGAACTCAGTTGAGGAGTAATTTTCAACTTCCGTAAATTTCGACTTACGTAAATTTCGACTTACGCCGCTAGCGTCGGAACGCATCTATTACGTAACAAAGGGACTGCCTGTAATACAGTATTATTGATTGCAAGTGGAGTCATCTATTTTCCTAAAACAGCAGTCCACAGTGACATTGCTACATTTATTTGATTTGAGGAGAAAGCAATAGCTTTAAGTCAAAAATAACTCCTAAACTAAATAACTCCCTAACTAATAAATAATTTTTGGGGTGAAACTGAGGATATTTTTTGTGACAAAGGGGAGGCATTTGGTGGGAATAGGTTTTAGATTAGCGATTGTTTGTAGGGGAGGCCTTCGACAGGAGCCCAGGCACTTAGACCTTCTTGGTCCATTGTGCCAACCCCATGCCTGTCTGCCACATGCAGACAGGGGACAAGAGTGCCACGGTGAAGGTATGTATGGTCACCCATATCCAAACTCTGTCCGGGCCCAACATTGCTTAACTTCGGTGATCTTACAGGAACCGGTGTGTCAATGTGGCTGGGCCCTTGCCCTGGGAATAGGTTTACTAAAAATGGTAATCGATATATTGGCCAACTTTCTGGAATATGTTTAACCTCCATTTGGAATACTACATATGTATTTAGAAATCAATCAGAGTGGTCTATTGGGAAGAAGCATCAATGAGGATATTGATTAGTTGAAAAATTTTACAATCATCAGCAAATAAAAGAGTACCTCATAAGCTAACAGATATCACAATACTTTACATGTAGGATGAGTAATTTGGTATGCCAAATTAAAAAATTGGTTGGTTATGAAGGAGTTTGTGATTTACTGAGCTGAATGATTTTGAAGTCACAGTAAGTATTATGGACCAGGAAATACATAATATACATAATTTTTGTGTGTATTAACAGCAGTAAGTTTAGTAGTTGTAACAGGGCCGTAGCCAGGTCATGTCTTTAGGAGGGGCAATAATCAATTTCCTTGGAGGGTCTACCAATTTCCTAGGAGGGGTAAACATTTTATAGTTCTATAATAATAAATAAAAAGACACTTAAAGCTAGGGGGGGCAAGAGAAATTCCAGGAGGGGCAGCGCCCCTCCTGGCTACGGCCCTGAGTTGTAAGACAGCTTTGACTGACAGGAGGAGTCAAATGATTTGGTATTACTATGGGAATGAAATCGATACTTTCTTATGAGGCAACTGTTGATGCTTTAAGACTGTTCCATCGCATGATGTTCACTACATGAGAAGCAGTCTTCTATATTTCCTTAAGTAATTTTATTTGAATAAATACAGTAAAACCTCTTTGTATCGAAATGGAAGGGACCAACATTTGTGACATTTTGATAATTGGAGGTTCACTATAAAGAGGTTTTAGCGGGATGAACATAATTTCTTCCTGATGGCCCTTTTAATCAATGAAATTGCTGCTGTATTTTTAATCACTATATTTGTACATTTTTAAATATACATACTGCTGATAGTTTTATGAGTGTAGTAACAAAAAAGGAATAATACTTTAAGTAGTTTTTGCTGAAAAAATTAGTGATTTGTTTATTTCATTTTTTATCTTATTTTCATTGATTTTCATCTCATTTAATAAGACTGTCCCACTGTGTTCCACTGTGTTCTCACTGTTGCAGTCCTCCATATTTAAAAAAAATCTTTCCATGACATCCAAAGCTTCCTGAACCTCTTTTCTGGTTGGATCGGAAACTAATTCCTCATCATCATCTTCTTCTTCTTCCACATGATTGGTGACACCCCTCCACCTTCTGCCTCCACCTCTCCCACCGTCTCCCCCACATTTCGGGCACATGTAAGCAAAGCATCGTCAGCATTCACAAAGTCATTAAATGGCAATTGCACATTCATTATTTTATTTATTTCATGCCATTCTGCTGGCTCATCCTCAATGTCACTGTCTTCCTCACTACTGCCCCCCCATAAATCCTGCCTTGGTGAAACATTTCTCAATCACCTCAGACTGCAAACAATTCCATGAAAGACATAGCCTATGCATTGCTTGAAGTATATTCCACAAACACTTCTTTATGTAATTTTTATCATCGACTGTCCTCAACGTGTATGTCTCCAATTGCTGTCTGTAATTTCTTTTCACAAAGGAAATTATTCTTTGACCAGGGGTTGCCATCTGCTGGTGGTGTTTGGTGGAAAATACACAATTTTTACGTTTCGTAAGCCAATCCCCTCAGTTTTATGTGCCGCACACTGGTCAATGAGGAGTACTATTTTCCAGTTGCTCACCCCCATCTTCGAGTCTAACATGCTCAACCACTCACAGAATAGAGGTCATGTCATCCATGGGATTTTGGAGTTTCTGTATGAGCAAGGAAGTTTTTGAACATTTTTAAAGCATGTAGGCTTTCGATATTTGCCAATGATAAGTGGCTCTAATTTCTCAGAATTAGAATTAGCACAGAATAGCGCTGTGAATCTTTCATTGCTTTTTTCCTCCATGGCAAGGTTGTCCTCCTACTAAAACAGTTGTATCAGGAAGCATGTTATAAAAAACCTGCCTCATCAGCATTGAAAATGTCATTATTTATACCCCACTAAAATGGTCTGCAGAGTTTTTTTTCCAATCTTTTTACCACTGTTTCACTTACAGATGCTTCTTCCCCACACATTTTCAAAGTTTATAGATTCCACCGGACTTAAAATTTCTGCAACCATCCATTTGATGCCCGAAAATGTTGTATTCCACTTTTAAAGGCTATTTCCCTTCCCTTTATTTGTAGAATAGGTCCAGAAATAGGCATATGTCTCGTCCTAGCTTCCATCAGCCAGTTAAATACGTGTTTATCTAATAATCACTTTTCACTGCTCGAGATTTTTTATCTATGCAGCCTCTATGTGCAGCTTCTTCAGTTTCTTTACGTTTTTTTTAATGGATGTCAGGGTGGATGGTGGTATTCCAAAGGTTTCAGGGGCCCAAGTCTGTAACTTGGATTTCTCCCGAAAACGGGAGATAACAGATCCCCCGGGCGATAAAAAGAGCCTTTTCTCCCGTCGGTAGTCTGTAACGGGTTTCTCCGGGAGAAAGGAGGAACACGAAACGCCCGTAGACAACTTGTCGCCCGACCCAAGTCTGTAACTCAGCGAAGCGACTTCCGGCGGCCCCAGATGGGAGACAAGTTACGTCGGCCTTGCTAGACCGACGTAAGTTTTCTCCACAGGAGAAATGTGCGCATTACGACAGTGATTTTAAGTTTTGACCAATGGCATAAGACGGTTCACGATGATTTACTTCTGCTTGGAAAACAACAAATCCACCGTTCATAAGAATAAAGTCTGTACTATTCGCGTATTTACACGTACATGAGTATAGTATATACATTCTGTCAGTTTCCAATTGAAAAAGCAATGAGGACCGGAACATTAGCATAGACCTCATCCACATTAATTATTATAAACGAAGCGTTTCTCAATAACTGATCTGAAATCCCAATTTTAGACTACGTAAATATCGGCATGTAAACATAATGAGAAGCTGAGTCTTAAAATTTGATGTTTGAAGTTTAAACTTCCACCTTTAATAGTTCACAACAAATGAAAATCTGCTGCTCCGATTACATCAAAGAAGAGTTTGACAAGTAATAATGTGCACGAAGCACACGTTGAATTAAAGCTTAAGTTCCGTATTATTATCTAGGTTACTATAATGACTTATACAAATTTCACTCCATTATTTTTGTGAGCTTCATGCTGATCGACAGTTTTAAGGGCATTTGAGTTTTCAATTACCTTATACGTATCGTACTTAATCTCACTTGGGTACTAATTCAATGAAACATCATATTTTCGTTTACATTATGACGATTAATCGTATCATTTCCAATCGCCGTTCCAATCCACCGTAGTCGTACGGGTTGCACATATGATTTAATGTGGACGCATATCGGTTGTCAGTTGGATGTCATGCTGTGTACACGGAAGAACGGGCATTACAGCTGTGCATGAATATCAGCTGTAAACGCTAGCGAATATGCTCTGTCTTGTATTTGTTCGTACATTCTAATTCATCCATGTGTGTGACTATAGTCTTCTAGTATACTTCCCATGTATTATTTTACACCAGTGACACAAGGGTAAGAAGTCATCCGTTAACTTGCTCCACTGACAAAGGATTTCGGCATTTTTTTTTAGCTGTTCTCTCTACGCTTATATTCCGAGATTTATTTTGATTGAACTCAAATTCCAGATTGATCGCCGCTATAGAAAGGTTTGGGATGCTGATATAATCCTAAACTACACTCTATCGACTAGAACGACTTGAGCATATACCACGGCATATATCACTCGATTCATGGATTGTATGCTGATACGTTTCCCCACAATGAAGGAACTCTCCCTTGGTGTTTGATATTTTACATTTGGAGTATTGCTCTTGTGATACGTATGTTATCCTGAAAATATAAGTGAAAATCATCGGCAACTTCCTTAAAAAAATCGGTGTGTTTTATAATGTGTTACTGTGGCCAAGCATTGGATATATTTCATACAAGTTTTGTGGTATATTCGGCGTTTACTTGAACTTTGGATGCTACTTTTTAAATGCCTTGTAATAATGACGTGTGTTGTCGAGTGGTTTAGCTGATTAATGTCAGTATACTGACAGTACACGTGTTTAACGATTGTGCAACTGACGGCTGTTACTGTTTTCAATCTTGTCAATCGTCCATTGATCATGTAAGTAGCCCATTAAATAAATTTGTTCCTTAATAAAATTACATATTAGAAAATTATTCAGTTTAATATCCATGTATCACTTTCAACAAATGTTATTCCAATGAAGTTTGCCCAGCCGATGTGATATGTCAATACTATATACCTACACTTTAGGAGTGATTTAAACTAGGATAAAGTGTAAGGGATACTCGAAAGAACAATGGTATTAATTATCTGACTGGTACATACTTTGCAATAGCGTAAATTAATCAATATCGTGAATATTCGTCTTCAGAAATTTCAGTTAGTGAAACGTGGTGCAATTGTAACGTCAGTTAACAGACGGCTATTACTCTGTTTTCAATCTTGTCAATCATCTATTTATCATGTAAGTAGCCCATTCATTAAATGTGGTCATTTATCGAATCACATGTTAGATAATTATTCAGTTTAATATCCATATATCGCTGTTTGAACAAATTTAATTCCAATGAAGTTTGTTGATACGGAATGTCTTTCTGTCGGGAAGATTTAATAATATGCCCTTTCGGTGAGTTTTAAAATAGGATGAAGTGTAACGGAAACTGGAGAGTATAATGGTATTAATTATCTGACTGGTAAATACTCTGAAATCGCGGAAATTAAACAATATCGCAAATATTCGTCCTCAGAAATTTTGTAAACAAAGCAGACTAATCCTTCGCTCCTACAGCTGTGAAAAGGTACAGTGGATTTCATTGGCTCTCAAAAGTAGGTCACTGAAATATGTCCAATAGTCAGCTTTGGCTTCAGAAATTTTCGTACCCTCACTTTTCTCCTTCCAGTACAGCCGGCTGAAGTTTCACCACCCAGTTACAGACTACGGTCGGATGACATTTTCGGGAGGAATCTCGCTTCTCCTGTCTCCGGCGCCCCAAGTTACAGACTTGGGCCCCAGCTACGTCTATCTTCCGCTTCCCCTCATCAACGGCTTGGAATATTGCTAATTTACTCTCAGTCTTTAGCAGCCGCCTTTTCTGGGATTTGTTAAGTCCATTTTAGGCCTAAAATAACTGCTTACGCTGTTTTCTTTCTTATTATAACAATAACCAATGAGAAATGCCAATATTTACGCAAAGAAAAATATCAGGAATAGACAGTAGGTAAGCTCATTCGTAATAAGGTTATTGAACAATAAATCGCACTCACGTGATTGAAAGGCAATTAATCGTCGATTAGAAATATTTTGTAGATGGTTTAATCAAAATAAAACTAATCAAATTATAATTAACGTAGATTGAGCTCCGAACTGTAACACACGAACTTCGGTGAATCTGCAAAGGGATAAACCGGCGAGAGAGTTAGATTAGCAACGCGATAGGGATATTTCATCGTCCGACTTCATATCAACCACTAAATTGCGAATAATGCTGCGTGTGGATTGATAGTACAAATTGCTACAAAGTGGCCATCTTCATCGTGGATACTAGTCGTCTCAAACATGGGAGTTACAAATCGCGGCATGAATACTCAAAACAAACGAATGCCGTGTTGCGCACGTGAAAGGGCGCGAATGCGACCAAGTGGTAATCATTTTGAATACGGTAATCTTCGTAACTTAAACGAGATTTTAGGCTATTTATAATAAAGTGAAGTCATATCTGGTACAAAAAATCTCTTTAAATGATCAATTGAACGCTAAGCTATTTTAAGTATTCGGATGTAGTTACGTTCGCGGCTGATAATTACTCATGTACGTGGTTGTGAATGAATTCACTTGATTGACACTCGTCGGAAAGGTGTAAGAAGTTGTTATTACAATGCTCGTAAGTTGTAACCTTTCCAATGAATATGAGATAATAAGTGTGGGAGTAAGGTAAACAATCGCTGCTGCATATTTCGTTCCGTAGAGGTAGTAGCGCAGTAAGGGGAGTCTTGTCTCAATACGAACAGCGGAGGTTTTTCGAAATTAGAGAGGTACGATAGGAAGAGGTTTCCCAATATGGCTGCATACAAATTTGGCGGGACCTAGAAGATAATACGATAACCGGAGGTTTACGATAAGAAGAGGTTCACTAGGTAGAGGTTTTACTGTAATAATATTCATAATCTGGACAGAGCAGATTTATTCGTGCTCCAGCTAAATTATTAGTGAGCAAATATACAAATAAAAATAGGATACTTACTTCATATTTCTTGTGAACTTTTCTTAGATCATGTCCATTGTATCTCCATAACGGGACTATGGCATCAGCAGAAACTTCCACTCTCCCTTTGACTGGCTTGCCATAGCTATACCTACAAGCGACCAGGAATTTTAAGGAGGAATATTACATAGCACAAAACTTCAAATGGCATTGGTATTCCCACACAGGAGAAATATTTGTCATTACTCACTTAGCACATATTTGCCATGTGATGCTTTCAGAATTTGCTAATACATAGCTTGGAGGATTGATTAGGACTTCAAATTTTGGCAAGACATATTCTTTCACTTCAAAGACTTGTGATTGCAGAGGTTGGTTTTTACTTCGTTGAACTTTTATAACCCAATTTCCCTATGAGATCATGTAAAGAACAGGAAATATTATTATCCATAAAAATAATATTTATCTTACTAAACAATTTAAATAAAAAACTAAGTAAAATTAAAAACTATACAGAACCAAACCACTTTAAATGTATGAGAGGTATAACAATTTTTTTACATTGTAATTTAATTTTTTACTTTATTTTTTTACATGCAAGGGTAAAAACCCAATTAAATGATCAGACAACAACTAGGAATTACACACAGAAGTACATAAATATGGAAAAGTACTAAGCACATATAAAAAAGTACGTATGTGGCTCATGTTTACAAATGACAACCATAAAAAAGAATATATGAATACTACAGAGAACAAATATAAAAATGGATTCAATTAAGTAAAAGAGAGATTTAGTAGTTTAACCCTATTGACAACAAATAATCAGCGACCCAAAACAATCAGACGCACTTATTTTTTAGTAGGTAGTTTGTTGGATAAAACTAATAACAACAACCCAGGCAGCATCATCAATCGGCCCGATGTTGGTCCAATATCGGCTTTGCGTCGGCAAAGTCGGCCAACCATAGCTGATGTCGGCCCAATGTCGGCTTTGAGTCGGCTTAGGTTGGCCGACTTTGCCGACGCAAAGCCGATATTGGGCCAACACCAGCTTTAAGTTGTACTGCCGACACCACTTGCTGACGTCGGTACGATGCTGGCCCGATGTTTCATTTTGGAGTTCCATGAATTCTTGAAAATCATATCATGGCCATATGTGCGGGGGTGTACCATTGTTTTGGGGGAAATGGGTCACTTTTCCGGGAGTCTGCGGGGTATGGAATTATTAGAGATAGTGGAACCCCGGAGTTCGGCAGTATATCCTAAACATCTATAGATGTTTGGCTCTTTCGGAAACTCCCCAGACCAGATGTAGGATCTTTCTGCAATCATCCAGGGAAAATACTTCACCACCAGAAAAAATACCCTTCATCATGTTCAGACTATAGCCATTTTAGATATACCCACTAGCACCGAGCTATAAAAATGATACATGATGAGTGAACAATAAATGGAAAAGAGCAGCTGAAATCCAATAACTGATATTACAATTCATGATTTAATGTGTTTGTAGTCAGATAGTTCTTCAAGCACACATTGTAAAATTTGTTCACACCAACTTTGGATTAATATTTCAATATATTGACTTTAGTACGTAATGTTAGTTGAAAGATGGTTAGCTGAATAATTTGCATTGTCCCTTCCTAGGAGAAAATTTCTGATCTGGTTTGATCCAAATTGATCTGGCCAGATCTGGTCATTAGCTAAGCTGGAATGCATCAGATGTGGCCAGATCTGGTCTTGATCATGGCTGAAATACATCAGATCTGGCCAGAATTGGTCTTGATCAGGGCTAGAATTCATCAGATCCGGATTTTTTCACATCTTAAGTGGTCCAGATCTGGACTTGTTCAGATCTTAAATGGGCAACCCTTAGAAAAAATACTATGGAACTACCTCATATTTTCATAACATAGTTGTATAGTCGTATTCGTCGTCCTTTCATTGGAGGACGTTACAATCTCTCTTAACTGAAGATTTTTTTTCTGATTTTTGTTAATGTTTTGGGTATTAATGATAATAATGCGAAAAGAATTACGATGTAATTAATATTTTTTTTATATTGTATCAGGAATTACCGAGAGTGGCCGCCGCCTCCTCCATCCTAAACCCCTCCATCCGTAATCCGCCGTTGCGGTGCTAGTGACGACCAAGAACACTGTACATATATAAAGAGTTCGTCATTACGACTGTACTCGCGAAAATATGCTAGAATCTTTCGAATAATTATGGCTATAGCAGCAACTTACTACATTGTAATCAGGCATGACACTTTAAAGCACGTAACCCGGCGATATATATATATATATATATATGACGACTCAAAAGTTTTAAGGGATTTAAAACCCGATGAAGGAGTTGCGGTTTTGAAAAATGCGGGTTTCAACTCCCAATTGGCGCTGCTCTGTGCGCCTGCGCTGCTACCGCTGCTACGAACAAATGAAGAACGATATTTCGGTTGCGTACAAGGCTAAATAACGCAACGTGCTCAAGGGAACAAAATATTCCCTATATTTTGTTGTATTCCCTGCTGCAACGCTTTTTTGTTGTATTATATTCCCTGCTGCAACGCTTTAAACTCCATCGTCACTTCTGCCGTTTCTGCGACTCGAGGTTGGACGCTTTGGATTGCTTTGCCCTTCGCAATACTAGTTGGATGGAAGATGCTAATGATGCAAATGATTAAACACGGCCAAGCATCACTGAAGTAAGGTAAGCTTTTGTTGATGATTTCATTATTATGTATCATTATTAAGCTTCGTGGTTTATGAAATCGTGCCCCTCTTTCAGAAGGTTCACTTCTTATTTGCTAATACGGTTGCATATTCAGTCCAATTATTTTAATTAAATTTACCTGTGTATTTTCACGTAGAAGTGTTCCACCAGTGCTATGTTATTTTCTCGTGCATTTTATATGATATAGTATTGAGAGGGGTTATTCATATTGATATGTGAGGCGAAAGCATGTAACATTTGTGTAACGGTTAGTCAACCTCACATTTTAGTAGTATTTATTCTTAGCAACAAGTTTTTGTCCAACTTAAGGTGACTTGTTAAAACTTTTATTTCTAGCTGGGATCTGATGAAGGCATCCTGCTTCAACTCATGCAGATAGATATATAGGTGAGATCGAAGCAGACAGTCTCGTAATTAAGAGGAGGAAGAGTGCTGCAGAGGCAAGAGTGCGAGAATGAAGGAAGAGGAAACGGGAATAGAAGAGGAAACGTCATTTGAGAAAGGTAATATATGATAATTAAACCTTCCATAGCCGAGATTTTCTCAGTTTCATCTTATACAAATGGAGGAGTAGTAAATCTTCAGTTAGTTCTTTATCTAACTGTGGATATCATTTGTTTAACGTAAAGACATGAATGTGCGTGCCTGTCTTTGCTCATTTACCATTTGACCAATATAAAATACTCTGAACTTTAATTGCCCATATTTCTGATTAGGGGGGTTTGAAAAAAATTCTCTGGTGGTGTCGTAGGTAAATTAGGAGCTCTGCATTCATTTCTGATGTTATTGCTGCTTATTTTGAATTGGAAAATTTGTGTCAAAATGCCAATACATGCTACCTTAATTAATAGACCAGACCATGAGAATACAATTACCAGCCATGAATACTGTCTGTTTGGTGCAAAATATAATAACATCAGGGAATATATATCAAGAATAACCTGGCTCTGATTTTGTTTTGATCATATTCTTAAATATGTTTCTCTTTGATATGATGACTCATGTAAGCTGTTTCTTTCAGCAACTGAGAAGGATGAACAGCAATGAGAATGGGAATACAGGAGAAGTGTAACAGTGCTTCAAATTGCGTGAAAGGGCTTAATATGCCACCTAGGATTTTGTAACCACTTGTAATTTCAATAAATTGTATTTTTACCAGGTTTGTATTTTATTTCAGAAACACTCCTTTATACCTATTGTAAGTACATGATAACTGGCTTCAATGGCAGTCACATCCATGGCTGTGCCATCATTACTGTGACTATATTATCCATTTTTTAGTTTAGTTAGTTCCATAGTCCAATAATCGTTATTACTCTAGTTCTATTGTGCTAAAATCACCATAGATATCCCCATCAATATATTTATGAGCATTTACCCACCCAAAACACATTCTTGGCCTTAGTATTTCTTACTTCTGTCTTCTCCATCCATCATTAGTATCCATTTCAAATAGTACCCAATGTTTTACCGGTGGCACAAAACCATTCTAACACTGGACATTATTTCTACATTAGACCAACATCATCCTGACATCGTTCCGATACCCGGCCAACATTAGAAGTCATTGTCGTTTTCCACTGGCAAATGTTATCATTCCATGACTAGGTCAATGTCGGAAGCCGACTTGATGCCAACACAGCCAACATTAACCGATGTTGACCCGACATCATCCCGACACTGGGCCGACACCAGCTGACATCGTTCTGATACTGGGCCAACATTGGACGCCAATGTCGTTTTACCACCGGCAAACGTTATCATTCCAACGGTGGGCCAATGTCGGTAGCCGACGTCGGACCAACATTAGCCGATGTTGGCCCGACGTTGGACTGACACCATCGCGACCCTGAACCAACATCATTCCGATGCCGGACCGACACCAGCCGACATCGTTCCGACACCGGGCCAGTATTGTAAGCCAATGTCGTTTTACCACCGGCAAACGTTATCATTCCAACACTGGGCCAATGTCGGTAGCCGACGTTGGACCAACATTAGCCGATGTTGGCCCGACGTTGGCCTGACACCATCCCGACCCTGAACCGACATCATCCCGACGCCGGACCGACACCAGCCGACATCGGTCCGACACTGGGCCAACATTGGAAGCCAATGTCGTTTTACCACCGGCAAACGTTATCATTCCAATGCTGGGCCAATGTCGGCAGCCTACGTCGGGCCAATACATAACCGACATTAGCCGATGTTGGCCCGACATTGGACCAGCGTCAAAATGCTGCCTGGGAATGTTCTTCGTATATTTCAAAGAGCCACTAAGGTATTAAAATATTCCAGTTAACATATGCACAAAATATGAGTTGCGAAATAATCATCTATACTAATCACACAAGGAGTCATTGGGAATAAGCAGAAAAAAGGGTAGCGACCCTTCCTCACATGAGTGAATGTGGACACCACAGTGGTCAGTAGAGCAACACTCACTTCACAACAGGTTTGGTAACATTTACCTTAACAAAGTTAAAGTAAATGTTACCTTGCCTGGAACTTTGTAATGCTTTGACAGGTGGAAGACGAGTTGAAACCACCACATAACAATCCCAATGAGCTTCCTATGACCAACATTTTTTTAATTTTTTTTATCAAGCAAAGAGCAAATGGAACCTCCTAGAGTAAAATATTCCATTGAAAAAATAGTTCCCCAATCAGATAACCAGATTGGGAGTACATAAACTAAGTCTGATGGTCAATTCAGGATTGGAACATGGGATGTAACATCACTTCACACCTGCAGAAGACTGAAAATTCCGAAAACAGAAAAGTGGACGATGGGATAACATTTGGAAGTCAGTGAGATTAAGTGGTCTGAAGGGGGAGACTTTTGGAGAGGAAGCATCAGGATCATACACACTAGATCATTTAAGAAGCAGGGGTAGAAATTATGCTTAAGAAGAGCATTAGAATGCATGTTAAAAGCTTCCTCCAGTGTAAATAAAGGATAGTCATTGTTAAGATACATAGCAACTAAGACGACAGAGACAACAGCTGTACAAGTCTACATGCCTATGATGGAGTACGAGGAAATGAAAGTACTCTGTGAAAAATATCTTGGAATTAAAAAAAAGGTGAATGATGAAGATAACTGAATAATGATTGGATACTGGAATGCCATTGTCACACAAAGCCAATAAGGAAGAACAAAGTGTAAATATGGATTAGGACAATACAATGAATGAGGAGAACCGCTCTCAGGATTTCAACCAAATTTATAGTAGCTCTTTAAAAATCATCCCCGAGGAATTTATACATAGAAATATATGCAATTTGACTTACATCATGGAGGAAATAATGAATGATGAGGAAACAAAGAAATATGTAGAGGTGAAGAGGCTAGCTGCTAAGCATTGAGTGGAAAGCCGTGTCAAACCAACCATAGGGTTGATGATCAGCAATGATGATGATGACAGAGGCACGATTGAGATTCAACGGGAAGTTAGTCTGTTTGTATAAGAGCACATTCAGAATAGACATTTCACAAAGAATTAAACATATTGTGAGGCATGTACACCAAGAACATAAATCCTACTATGTACCTCTATTCATTGGAACTCTTAACAAGAAGAAACGAATTCCCTTCCATTTAAATAATTAACAATTCCTGCACTTCCTGTGTACTTTGACCTCTTAATGAAAAAATTTCTTCACTATGTGGTTTAGTAAGGCTTTCGAAGGTAAAATCATGTTTCCTCTGGCATTCCAATCCTAATACTTCCACAAAAAGAGAAATAAGGGCACTCAATGGACCAGAGATTCTGATCCTCATTCCTTTTGATTTTACCGACACATGCTTGGGGTTATTATGACTTGGGAGTGGCTAGCAAAGAATTACCAGTTAATATACTATCTGAGGAGAAACAAATATTCCATCATCCTCAGGACGAGTGTACAAAAGTCTACTGTACAAAGTTTTTCAGCCTAACCAAGGGAATATTTTTGGCATAGTAGGCAGTCATGGAAGAACCATTTATATAAAAATAATATTAATTTATTTGCAATTAAATCCACATCGAAAGATAAATACATCATAAAAAAGGTTAAAATTTTTCAAAAATGAATAATGTAATTAAAATTTATGGTTCAGCTAGTCTGCTGTTCTTCCACCTCTTGTCTTTTTAATTATGCTGCTATTTAATAAAAAATAGTTGTTTGATACTACAAATACATTTCTTGACATGTTAGTGCCATTGTGCTTAAAATTGATAAAGGTGTTTGTAGGTTGTTTGAGGCATATTGTGGTAGAAATTAACGATAATATATTTTTATTGACGAAAGGGAAATTCCTCACCTCGCATTTCTAAATAACTTTCAATAGGGTATTCTGGTGTACATTGATGATTTATGAATTCCAGTAAATCATTGATACCGTTCTCTATATTTATCAAGCGTCAACTGTTCACATAAGGGGCTTTCCAATAATAAGAACTAACGGACAAATTTCCCTCAACTTTCCAAGCAAGGAGGAGGACACCACTTTTAAGGTTTCTGTACTAGCTTCATCCCAAAATATGAAGCCTGAATAGAGATATGTTAATAGTGATAGTTTATGTATGTAAATAAGGCCGAAATAATATTAAGAACTAGCTGTGCCCAGCATGCGTTGCAATGCCTCTTTTTCTTTTTAAGTAGGCACACATATACATAGCAGACACATTTACATGTTCAACATTATTGAAAGACAATATTTTTTGTGTATTAAATTAAAGTTGAAAAAATTTATTCAAGTACTTTGAGATTAGGGATGGGTAAAAGCATGTATTGCAGTAAACGTGTACACCCTTGTTATTCAGGCGTGTGCACGTCTAACCTTTCCCAGTGCATACAAGAGTTAGTCTCTGGCCCCACATTCTGTTCTGCAGTGGGCCTACAGGTATGTACTACGCCTAGAGTGTTGGGATTCCTGCACCAATGCTTGCTGAATGGCAGCCTGCTAAGGTCAAACTGTGTCACAGGGAGTAAAATGTGACAGCAGGCGGTGACAATAGTTACCGACTGCGATCCAGATTCCAGGAAGTACCATACACACTAGGGTGGGCCGAAAAACACTGAAAAGTTGCTACTCGTCACCCTGATTGCAAAGAAAGAAATATTTTTGAAATCGGACCACATCTTCTAGTTGCACATCTGGTTCGAAGTTTCGAAAAATTGTAAAAAATATGACTTTTTTCGGGATTTTTAAAAATATGTTGCAGTGATTGGATTGTGTTCAAAATCGGTATGTGGCCTCTTCCAAAGGTCTTTTGCCTTAAAAAAATAATTATCCCTCTTTTAGGGGGAGGGGGAGTCGCTCATCACGTTAAATTATTGAAAAATCGTAGAAACATGATTGTTTTCGGGATTTTCTCTTTATGAGTTACAGTGATCGGATTGTGTTCAAAATCGGTATGTAGCCTCTTCTAAAGGTCCTTTGTATTTAAAAAAGATAAATCACCCGTTTCCCCCTTCTTTTAGTGGGGGAAGGGGAAGGGTAGGTATCATAAAAAGCAGTATTAGCAAGTACTGTTCTCATTTGAGTCTCAGAGGGTGATCCGAACCTAATATGAAAATGTGTCCGTATTTTTGGCAACCATATCTGTCTCTTCTGTTTCAGCATTTGAGGTAATGTTGGCCAAAGCTTCAGAAGAATCACCAACCTCTTTTTTTACTTGTTTTGCTTTTCTTGCCAGCCTCTTCTTAATATTTTCACTCTCCTTTTGGTCAACTGTTCCTATCTTGCCAATATTGTGATGCCGCTGTGCATAAAGAAATTTTCTCTCTACCACAGGAACTTTCCTGTCGACAGGGCAAGAACAATAGATTTTTACCAGCTGATCACAGGTACATTTATCTATTGTTTTGTTGCAATCACACAGCAGGTGAATTTTGCACTTGCAGGAACATACATAAAATAAAGTTTTTGTACTATCAGAAATGTACTGTGTGTACTAATGTACTCCTTTTGTTTTTCCTCATATTTTTTGTCCCTGTAAAACTTTTTACGTATGTAGTAATACTTATCGTGAAGAGTTTTGATACGTTTTATGATTCTAGGGCGAGAGACCGTTGGCAAAGATGCCTTAATGAAAATGGTCTCTATATCATCAGCAATGGCATTAGCTACTCCAGAGAAGCTGACATCCTGTTTTTGACTGGACGAAGCCAGTGCTAAAGAATATCTAACATGCTGGCAATGCAGTAAAACATCAGCATCCGATGGAAGAATCTGATAGTTCAGACTTTGATGCTGTCCAAATAAAGGACAATGAAATTTCTCACCACACGTACTCAACATCATTGTCCAACTCTCTTCAACTCGAAGATACGACCGTGCTCCAACTCTAAGCAGTAGTAGAATGCGACTCATCTCCCCTAGAAAAAACAGCCTTGCTTGCTCTGGCGCGTTGCGCACAGAGGCCCAACGAATTCCTTGCACTGGCTGCTGTCGGCCTGGCTGGCGGCTAGGCCCGCCCCCCCTGAGGCTCCCCTCCCATTTTATACGTAAATTACATTTACCTAAGAAGTATATATCTAAGTAGGATATATTGTAATGCCTTAGCCTACCCAACGGCACTCCTCACACGAGGAAAGCAACGACCGGAATACAAATCCTTCTTCCGAAACAATGTGAATGTATCATCGGTTTGTAGAAAAATATTTGATCCTTTCTGTCGGCATTTGCAAAGTAAGATAAATAAAAGGTGGAACTCACGGTGCAGCCGAAAGTACCCATATACCTTAAGTTTCTAGGGCGAAAAGCTGCACACTTCACGCGAGCAAAACAACGACCGTAAGGTCATTCATTGTTATGATCAACTCCCTTCCCCCATAAAAGAATTTTTTACGAATGTATCGATAATTTGAACGTGATGAGTGACTCCCCCTTCCTCTAAAAGAAGGGTAATTATATTTTTTAAGACAAAAGACTTTTAGAAGAGGCCACATACCGATTTTGAACGCAATCCAATCACTGTAACATATATTTTTTAAATCCCGAAAAAGGCATATTCTTAACGATTTTTCGAAACTTTGAACGAGATGTGCGACCGGAAGATGTGGTCCGATTTCAAACATTTTTCTTTTTTTGTGATCAGGGTGACGAGTAACAACTTTTCCGCACTATTGCGATTCGATTCGGGCACTTTCGTGTATTTCGACCCACCCTAATACACACAGATTCATAACAATTCACTTTGACTCATATCATAATAAGTGACCGGGGGAGAGGGAGGATGAGGCGGAAATTTGTGATCCAAGGTGGACGATGCTAATGTGTATTATTTTGCAAGAAAAAGAACACATACCCGTACACAAGTACACGTCCCATCCCTATTTAGGATGTACATATAATATTTTTTTGGTCTTACCGCCCTTTACAAAAACAAATTATTCGGCTTTCCCACTCGTGAGCATGCATCATATAATTGACCATGTGAAAAGCAAGGATTTTCCAGATTTAATCCACACACTTTAAGCGATTGACCTTGTTTGAGAAGGCAAGGCGAACGGGGAACTGTAGTCGTTTCACTACAACTATCAAATTAGACACTGAACCTGGCCTTTAAATGATGCAGGCTTGAATAGTCATTCATGAAACTGCTATCAAATGGATATTTCTGCCTGGTTGCCAAAGAAATTTACATTGTTGAAAAGAAAGAATAATGCATTCTTTTATGCGTTCTATGATAAAAATTTCCATCCAATATCTTGAGTGCAAGTACATAATTTAAAAAAGCAAATACAGAAACCCTTGCACCGAATTCAATGCTTTTTTATGGGTTTAAATGTTAACAATACTGAAGGAAAAACAACCCCAAAATTTGCAATTTTTATAATTTAGAAGCCTTTGTGTATTCGAATGCAATTTTGTGTCAAAATTTCAAGTCAATCAACTAATCAATGAGTTCAGTTGAGAGAATACATTGTAGTGGACGCTTCTTTTCTTGGCTGCTCAAACTTGGGCCTACTATACCCAGTGCGACTTACTGTGTTACATGTTTTTAACGGGAATGGGAATTCTACTTGGGAATTTTTATTGCTTCCAATTTACAGGTATGTATGGACAATTATTATCATACGGAATGTTTCTTAAAGATTAAGAAATAAAATATTTTCATCAACTCTAAAAAAAATGACAGATACTTTGAAAATTTAACAAGGGTCTGTCAGACCCAATGCAACTAATGACATTCCGGAGACTGGTGTGCCTAATGGAGAGTTAACCTCAGAGTTTGAAATATTTTCACAGGCATGTCACCATAGAATGAGATAGACATTTTTATATTTGTGAAAAATTTCTGAACTGCGTGGTCCCCATCATTAGTTGCTTGTCAATACATGTGTTCACATGAGAAATATCGGCTAATAGACCAAATATACACCACTTTTCCATGATTTTGACACGTGTAGAATAAGTTCTGCGACAAAATAAATCACGGGTAATACGTAAAATTTATACCAACTTTGCGTAGTTTGATGATTTTCAGGTTGACAGGTTAGAATCAGGAGGCTTTTTGATAAGGGGGAAAACAAACCTGAACAGGCTCAGGAGAGAGCTGGAACTCTAATTGAGCTAGTCCTAATTCAGTTGGTACATTCAGCCACTGCGCCATATGAACTCCAGAGGGATTTTCAAGCCAAATCTTGTGTATCTGTAATTCATTATAAATAGTTTTCCTCATTAGAACATCATGAAAAAACGTCTATGTTCTAGTTATGCATGTTATGTATGTTCTAGTTATGAGTCCAGTGATGGCCCACAGCTCATACAATTCTGCTGGAATACATGCGAATGGATACTGCTTACAGAAACATGTAACAATCCATAAGAGAAATTGCTATCTAATTTATTCACATGAGAACCTTCCTAATTCCACTAAACAGTCTCATGCACTATTATGAGGCATGCAGTGTCCATCATTGACTAGTGACCACTCCCATCTGAGCTTAAGAATGAAAGAAACTATTGCCAAGTTATATTCAACTTGACACACAGTCATATCTCTAAAATCAAAGTCATACTATACCTCTCTTATGGGCACAAATTTTCCTTACTTACAGGTCCTTTTACTGGAGATAAGTTGTGTTTCACAGCCATGACACGAAATTTTACTTCTTGGCCAGGTTTGTAAGTAGGCTTGTCCGTTTCAATAAACACAACATGGGGATTCTGGTCGATAATAATTTCCTTCATACTGTTTATTGAGTAATTAAAAGCATCATCAAACTGAGCTTTGAGATGAAGCCTTCCCCTGATTTGTGAAGTAGGTGGTATATACAAATCCATACATGCCCCTTTGTCTGCACAGAGGGATAAATTAACAAAGGTTTAGAAATTTACAATAATCACTTTGCATTTCATCCTTACTCTCAACAGTTTAAGTATATACTAGAATTGATACAAAAAGTACAGGCACAAAAAAGTTGCCTAATATATCATGCAAATTTAGCTCATAAAAAGCTTTCACCTACACGTGACTTTTCCTTCAGACTAAATGCAATTGGACAGCTGGTCAAATTTGGACGACAATAAACAATAAACTCCAGCTCCCTCCATGAGCAAGCTTACCCTTCACTTCCCAAATTCAACCCTCTTGAGTGCAACAGGTGACAGGAAGAAGTAAAAAGATTGTTGCAAGTGTGCAACCCCTATGAAAATATTGTATAAAACCCGTATAAAATTGTATAAAAATTTTGTATACATTCCGTATAAAATTTGATACAGGTTGTATACAGTCTGTATACCGGTTGTATAAAAGTTATATACAAAAATGAGTATATAAGTATACATTTTATACAACTTTTATACAGGATGTATACAATTTGTATACAACCTGTATAAAATTTTATACGGAATGTATACAAAATTTTTATATGGGTTTTATACAATTTTTTCATTGGGGAATGTGCTATTACGCATTGGCATGATATAATACGTCGTATAATATTTCCTCGTGTCTACCTAACTATATGGTACTAGTATTGCATGATTACCTAACCTAAGACTCAACGCACCTATTCTCGCACCCATTACTGAAGTATCGGCGTTTTAAAAGACGTATATATGTGGACACTTCCATGGATAAATGTGACTTCGAGAACTATAATCATTAAATGATAATTCCATGATAGTTTGAGGAAATACCATAAAATATTGATAAAAGTTATTTGCCATTAATTTATGCCAGATAACTGCTATCCTATGTTGCCACATAGTATGAATATTATTGCAATATCACAGTGTAAATCTGTAAAGAAACTGTATACAAAATTTATACAGGCTGTATACATGTTTTATACAGGCTGTATACAAGATTGCATACAGCCTGTACAGAGATTTTGTACTGTGTGACATTTGCATACAGTGTGCAAATATCTACATCATTCGCTACCCCCTCATTATCATCTGAAGATGACGAGGGAGAAAATATATAGAAAAAGCCATTGCATTCCCATACAGATGTGTTAATGTGTGAGGCAGTAATAGATGTCATCACTTTATACGTAAGACATAAACTATTTGTCAAAAATAATAGTCAATATTAGTTTTGCTTCCTAGTATTAAGTAGTGGAGTAGAATAAATTTGTTATATAGGTTAATATTTTTCTGTTAAAATTAATTGGTTTGAGCGGGGACACGTGTCCCCTATGCCCCCTCCTGGCTACGCCACTGGTATTACTGCTATTCCATGTGAATTCTTTATATCTTTGCTGGAACCTTTTTTAAATTCTGGGTTACTATAAGAGCTTCCCCATACCATCAAGGTAGATTCTCTATTTAAATGATATTAAATAGCTGTCACACTAAAACTCATGGCATTTAACATGTTATATTCAAACAAAAAGTACATTACCTGACAGAACAGTATATTTCCATGTTATTTACTAAGCTTGAACCTATTATTATCACCAATTGAGTAGTTTAAAAAACATAATTTTGAAAATGTGCAACCACTATTGCACTGTATACAAATTGTATACATTTGTGTACACTGTATACAATTGTATGTGCTGTATACAGCACGTGACTTTATACGGTTTATACAATTTGTATACAATGTGTACAAATTGTATACAACCTGTATAAGTTGTATAGAATTTTTATACAGGTTTTATACAATTTTTTCATAGGGGGAACAAGGGGAAACGCACACAAACAATTTACCACTGCCGTGAATGTCCAGAAATTTCAACCCTAAGCCAAGAAAAGTGTTTTTAAAGAGTTTCATGGCAGAAAAGATTAATGATATAAATATGAAAATCTTTAAAATGAAAAATTTTGTCGAAGTCACATTATTCTGTCTATATTTCTCAAGTATTATGGTGATTATAAACTGGATTAAATTTTTTACCGGATACATGATTGTTTTCTTTAGGTAAAATGATAGAAAAAATAACCCAAAAGAAAAATAATGTATAATATACCAAAAAATAAGAAGTAAGATGTAATCAAGGCATAGATGAGACGGATAAAATGAGATCATTTGACTCAATTAGAAACAAAGAATTTTAACAATGGAATAATTCCATTGGGACAAAACATGTGCAAAGAAAGGAAATAAGAAGGCTAAAGCAGTTACCCTTCAAAAAATTCTCGCTGTTTCTGAATAATTCTCAATGTGGTTTTTCTCATATTGAGAAAAATTGAGAAGTTGAAACCTTTTTCTTGAAACAGTGAGAAAGAGAATTATACAGATTTACTCAGAATTGGCAAGCCTACAACTAAGGTTTACTTCTCAGAAATGTTCAGATGTACTCAGAATTGGCAAGCCTACAACGGAGGTTTACTTCTCAGATATGTTTGTTTGTCGGCCTCGGTGGCGGCGGGGATACATCCTCGCCTGCCAACCCAAAGGTCGCGGGTTCGAATCCCGCCAGGGGAGGATTTTTCTCCTCCCAGGACATGGATGTTTGTGATTGTTCAAGTTTATTGTAAGAGAGGACCCAATGGTCCTAAATACACTTGATTAAATAAAGACGCAATTATTATTATTATTATATGTTCAGATATACTCAGAATTGGCAAGCCTGCAATAGAGATTTACTTCTCAGATATGTTCAGATGTACTCAGATTGCCTCTGGAGATATTCCCAGATTTTTGGGTCTTCTTCCGTGCTACCCTGCTGGAAATTTCACCTACGGTTTACAGTAGCCTATAGGCTTTTTGGAACACTCTACGGTTTTCAGTAATCCTACTGTTTTCTACTGTTTACAGTAGGTCTACTGCACTGCTACTGTTTACAGTAGCTCCACTGTACTGCTACTGTTTTTACTACTAAAAAAAAATAATTTGCCACTAATCAATTTAATGTTATTGCGTAATGGCGTGATTTAGTTTGTCACAGTATACTATCTCACATCTACCTATCATTTCATTCCCTACATGACTACCTACTTTGCAACTCTACGCACATATGCTTGCACCCATTACTGATGTACTGGCACTGAGAAAGACGTATATATCTAGTCACTTCCGTGGATAAATGTGACTTCGAGAACAAAAATCATTAAATGATAATTCCGTGTTAGTTTGAGGAAATACCATAAAATCTTGATAAAAGTTATTTGCCATTAATTAATGCCAGATAACTGTTATTCTATATTGCCACATAGTATAAATATATATGCAATATTACTGTGCTGGTGAAAATTTTCATATCCAAAATTATGGCATAAGAACCCATGATGACTTCCATAGGTGTTTTGTAAGGACCAAGGGTGCTGCTCTTGGACCTAGATCAACTGGTCTTAAACTGTTTAATAAATTGCCTTCAGAATTGAAAAGGATTGATTGTTATAGGACTTTTACAAAAAAATTGAAAGTGTTTTTGCAAAACAAATTGTTTTACTCCGTGAATGAATTTATGCTGTGATCCCAATTTATTATATTCTTATATGTACTGAATTGTCCTATGCATTTTAAATGTCTCTTGGATTAAAATAAATAAATATTATTAAATAAACAAGATTTTTGCGAATAAACAAGATTTTTCCAATTCACGCACGTTAGCTTCAGCGTCGTAGCTAGGGGCTGGTCAGGCGGTGTCGTTTCGGGGCAGCTTGATTCTTCTAGAATCTCCTTGTCTTAACTAGAGAGGAATTGGTTGTTTCATCTCGTACTGTATGGTTTCAGCTAGTAACACACTACCTCGTTTCACATTGTATAAACTCGTTTCAAATGTGCAAGAATCAACTCGTATTATGGCGTAATATAGGCGAACGAAGGCAGTAAGTGGAGTAATATCGCGGGGTACATCGTGCCAGTGGCGGATACATATGGGGGGCGCACGCCCCCCCTTGCGGTGCCGCACGCATTGCCGCCCCCGCCAGTCAGCCCGCACGCTATTCGTTCGTGTCTTTCGTCAGTCGACTCTGAGTCGAGTTATCGAGTAGTTGTACTTTCTTATGTAGCACGCGCGCACGTCCGAGTCATCGTATTTTATACGTTTCTGTCTGGCACATAGATAGCTAACCTATGAGCATAGGTGTAGCCAGCCACCAGCAATAGGTGTGGCACTGAGGCAATAGGTGTGGCATCATCAGTATGGTATTATTCTCACGATTTCTCGACGAATCTTTATTTCTCAACGATTCTCACAAAATCTGTACCCCGTGTAGGAACTCTGGACGGGTCTCGGGCGATCTCAGGTAATCTCGACAGATACGGGGCTGTATTATTCTCACGATTTCTCGACGAATCTTTATTTCTCAATGATTCTACACACATCTCATTTACTCTGAAACAAGATTCTGTGGCAATCTGAATATTTCTCTCTTAATCTAAAAAAGTCTCTTCGATTCTGATATGGTCTGGTCATTTCTCAGCTTCCAAATTATATAAGCACCAAAGTTCTCAATAGAATTAGTCAGATTTAGTGAGAAACTGCGAGAATTTTTTGAAGGGTAAAAAGATTTAAATTGATAAAATCAGTGACCATACGCCATGAACAGGAATAATACTCGTGTCATAAATCATATTTAAAAAGGTGCATAGCAGGATAATGTTTGATAGATTTTGCTAATCACGGAGGTAACTAAACATGTCAATTGATGTGGTAAAAATTTTCTTCTTGAAAAAAATAAATAAAAAAAAGTTTAATACATACATGTATATTACACCCAAATTGTATTATTTACAAAATTCTTATCAATTTACCTTAGCAAAATTTTCTGCTCATAGGAAAAATGTGACTAATAAGTTCTGTAGTCTTAGTGTTAATATGCATTGCATTTTTTTTTAAACCAACTTAATGTCAAGGAGGGGATCGTTGCAAGGGATAATAATTTCCCATCAGTTTCAAAGCAGTGGCAAGAAGGGTAACTACACAATGTTGAATTGCCAGATACAATTAAAGGATATCATAGGAGAGGTTTTCTAAAAGTGGAAAACAGTCATAATGCAACTGATTGCACTACTCGAGGGCATTCATAATTAAAATTTACTTAAGATTCATAAAAAATAGATGAGTTAAATATTTTGCTCACCTGGTTTCAGCCTATGCTGCAATGAGGCAATTTTTTCATCGGAATCAGTATGGAGTATGTCCACATGCACATACCCAGATCCAGGTATGTTATGCAATGAAAGGCACACCGTCTCATTGCTTTCAACAAGAACTCTTTTCGGAGCCGTGAAAACAAATCCCCTGAAAATTAAGACAGCATGATGATTAAGCAGATTCTCTTGATTCAACTTTGCCAAAAGCTTATAGCGATATCTGTTCACTGGCTTATGCAAAGCTCTGTACCATGCGAGGGGATGCATGCATGGGTTGCATAAGTGTTTGTGAGTGGTTTGAACAATTTCAAGATGGTGACACAGTGACAGAATTGACACTTGCCCTCGGAGATCCACAACCAGCATTATTGAGAAAAACATGGAAGATACCATCTGTAAGTTACCTGGAGGCCTCAGCATTTGTATGTATAATCTTCAACATAAAGACATTTCAAGGTACATTGACCAATCGGGCATTATGATGGGCAAAAACCCTTAAATATAATACAATACTCCACACTTATTTATTTCCCGATCAATTTTGACGTCTACAGCAGACCAAAGTAAATGTACCTTGGAAATAAAAATGTGTGGAATTGTAATAATTAAGGGTTTTTGCCCCGAATGCTTTTAGTTCAATGCTCGATTTGTGCACGTCACAACCCCTGTCCTTGCCATCATGCATGTTTCTATCCCCCCCTATGCAAGGATGAATCCAGCTCAAAACTGTAGGGGGGGCAGATTTCTGAATTCAACCTCATGGAGGAGGAGGTGACATGCAATAATATACAATAACAAAAGGAAGAACAGTGAACACAATTTATTTAAAAAATACATTAATTCTGGAACAATAGCTTTGAACATCAGTGGAGGAGGTGTTTAGGGTGCCATGCAATAATTCATAGTAACATAAGGAAGAACAAACACCATTTATTAAAAGAAATTAATTCTTGAGCAATAATTTGCTAGGATTATCTGTGAATTTTTTAACTACAGCTTCCACTAATTGCACCTTGTTTGCGAAAACCCATTGACAGTGAATGCTTAGCATTACTAACCCATTTAACCTATTTTCACCAATAGTTGATCTTAGCCATGTTTGAATTTGGCGAAGGAAGCTGAATGACCGCTCAATAGTGCTTGTTATGCAGGGCAGTGAAAGCAACATCAGTAGGTACATATCACCTTTCTAATGGTCGGGAAAAGCAATTCGCTCTTTTTAAAAACTTCAATTATGTCTGGCACTTCCTGTATCACATTCAAAATTTTAAACCACAGCAATCAGTGCCTTCCAAATTGTAAAAATTTGTACAAGATGGAATAACTTCATTCAAATTCCCCAAAAAAACCTCTCATGTTGCTTGGATGGAAATGTGTCAATGAAAATGCAGGCATTTTATCTGCAGAAAATCTGACTTCTAAAAATGAAATGATGGAATCGAAGTGAGGAATTATTATTAGTGACCTTCTCCAAAATTCAGATGGATTTCCAGCTAGGGGGTTGCTTATATGCTTTTGTCGGCCAGAAACGCAAGTGTCGGTAACATCAACGTTCAGATTCGTAATTAGTTTCTTCCAAAATGTTGAAATACCAACAACCAACATGTAAATCAAATTTTCAGGAATTTGTTTTTTATATTTGTTGCTATTTTAAAATTTTTCCAGTTGGAAGCAGGGATGTGATCCGAAAAGGAACTTTAAGTTTAATGCCGGACCTGGAAAGTACGAAACTATCCCAGATGGTAAAGTGATGGACCTGGGAGGCACCCAAACTCAAGAGTCGGAACCTCGGCGTCGAAGACGACCCAACCCTTCACTGCAGGTGGTTTATGACACCAACTGATCAGTCACACTATAGTTTATAACTTCTTAAAGTTGAACATAAATGGCAAAATTATGTTCGCCTTTGTGTTGCACTAGTCACGCTCATGAAAATGGTTTTATCATCGCATTTATACGATAGATATTAATCATTTTACGTAATTTAGTAATCCAAGCCAGTTTAATGTGCATTAAATTACTAAATCAGGTAAAATGGTTAATATATATCATATAACTTGGATGAAAAAACCATTTTCACAAGTGTGACTAGTGCAACAGAAAGACGAACATAATTTTGCCATTTTTGTTCAACTTTAAGAAGTTATAAACTATAGTGTGACTGGTCAGTTGGTGCCATAAACCACCTGCAGTGAAGGGTTGGGATGCCTTCGACGCCGAGGCTCCGACTCTTGAGTTTGGGTGCCTCCCAGGTCCATCACTTTACCATCTGGGATAGTTTCGTACCTTCCAGGTCCGGCACTAAACTTAAAGTTCCTTTTCGGATCATATCCCTGGTTGGAAGGGGGGGCAGCTGCCCCTCCTTGCCCCCTCCTGGATACGCCCTTGACCCTACAGTCATTCACCTTGAAAAACCAGTGTCCCTAAAACTAGGGTGACCAGATGTCCGGATTAATCTGGACATGTCCTCCTTTTTAGAAGTATGTCCGGTGTCCGGGCGGATTTTTAAAGAATCGGAAAATGTCCTCCTTTTTGGTCATCATGATTATATTTGAAATTTCAGCTTTGGTGCACTTCATCATACCTACTTTCTTGTAGTGTACAGTAGGTACCGCCTACGGCAACACTTCCGCTAAAGCCAAACAAATGACTCGGACTCGACCGTCTGTTCACGAATAATATTCGTGCGGCTGTTATTCTGTGGTGATCTTGCACTTTTGGAATCCGATATTTGTGGATATCCGCGGCTGGGCTAGTTGTGGATATGAAGGCAGATGTACTTGGTCAATTTCTTACGTTTTAAGTTAAATCATTAAAAATGCAATGCATGCCCAAGCGAAAATGAAAATTTTCGCACGAAACCGCCAAAAAGTATCCTTCTTTTAAGAAAGGAAGGAATGATTATGAAGCAGAATGTAAAATTTGTACAGCAGGAACTTTTGTCTCTGTTGCTAATAAAGGTGAGTACATGGTTGTTACTTCACTGCATTTATCCTTGTTTAATAGAAATAGGAACTGTGTTTAAATGGTACATGTCCGAATTTTTAGAACTTCCAATTTTATTTGACAGTGTTATTTTAAATCTGTTGATAGCCATTCAGAACTTCTCAAAATTTCTGAATATTTCTTCAGCATACCAGGGCACAATGCAAATGCATAAAGGGTATTTTCTCTTATTTCATCTCAGTGGACTGATAAGAGAAACAAATTAAACATTGTCTCAGTAAAGGGACTCATAATAGTCAATTACAATTTCAAGCAACATTCTTGTATGGAATTTTATAAATTTCTGTAGAAATGCCAAAATTGCTTGAAAAAATAAGATCCACGGACGAATGTATTAAAGCATAGTGCTAATAGATTTTTATTGTTCTGAATTATTAAATTGCTATTTTTCAAGTGTCCTCCTTTTTCCCCCTTATGTCCTTCTTTTTCGTAGGGTGCTGCCCTCTTTTTCATCTCTTGACATCTGACATCTGGTCACCCTACCTAAAACATATCTGTGCACATCCCAGTCTCCCCATCAAAGGTATCCAAGGAGAATGGAAAAGCAGAAATTTTAAGACATTAATTTTTTGTGTAATATTTGTTGTGTGTGATATTCTAGTTAGATTTAATTAAAAAGCAACAAACAACAAAAGAGTAATTTAGAAAAAGGTGAAGGTTATATGCCAATATTTTTCAAGAGAAGATTACGATAGCAATGTGAATGACTACGTGTTATAATGCGTTAAGTTTCATAAATAATGAACATCTGTGTTGGAATGATTTGAATTTACATGCATTATGTTTCTCATTTGTTTTTGGTCGTTGGAGAAAGGTGACGAACGAATAAAATAAAGTCAGTCTCGTTTCAGCATTCAAGCAGTGTGGTTTGTCATTGAACTTATATGATTGCAATCCTATCCATCCGCAGTAGTTAGGGAGATAAAAATTATTGCGGCTGGAAACCTATTTTTAACAGGTTATGGGCCCAGAGTACGCAATAGGTTTAGCAAAAGAGTATAAGTAGAGTAAAAACCGGGAAGTGTTGTTTCTGGAACGTAAACTCACGAGGAGAAAAATGGCGGGAACATGGGATAACGAGCAACGGGAGGAAATTGCCAAGTGTCCCATGCTAAATGGCGATAATTATTATAAGTGGGCAATTAGAGTTAAAGCTTTATGTTTAAGGAGTGGCTGCTGGGAGTCTATCGTTGGGTGGAGCACGGAGGAGACAGACGTAAACGAGTTACGCCGGCGTGCAAAACTAAACGACGTAGCCAAAGGCATTTTAATTTCGTACGTGAGTGACTCATTTTTGGATGATATTTGTGACTTCGAAACTGCCAAGGAGATATGGGACGCCTTAGAAAACGTGTGCACAGACTTCGGGCTTTTACAACAGACGTTGTTCCTCAGAGAGATGGTAAACATGAGGAAGACTGAAGATATTACTGTGCAACAATATGTATCCCAAATCCAAGACCTCAATAGAAAGATCAAGAAGTGCGGCCTTGAATTTTCAGACAGTGCTTTAGCTGCCTTCTACTTAATGGGACTCCCAATGGACAAGTATGAGGGTCTCATACGTAGCTTGGAACGGGAAATCGAAGGCGGCCTCTCAACGCAAAAGGTGAAAGCGAAGTTACTTTTGGAGGAAAAACGTTTGCGGTCTTCCGATGAACAGAGGGACCACCAAGCATTGAAGGCGTCACGGAGACAGAGTGAGAACACTAGGCACAATGGGACTCAAGCTAAAGGGAGAAATGAACAAATAAAAGGTAAAAGGAATTTTTGGTGCTACGCCTGTGGGGAGAAAGGCCACATTTCTCGCCAGTGTCCGAAGGTGGTCGCAGAAGAGGGACAAAACCGTGAGGTGAGGGTCAAGGCGTCGGTTGTTACGCAACAGTACAAGGCATTGTGTACCCAAAGGGCTGAGAATGCCCAAGATCAAAGTGTGTGGCTGTTGGACTGTGGGGCATCTGACCATATGACTTACAGGAGAGATTTGATAAGGAACTTTGTGCCTTGTAGTGGAGAAGTGACTGTTGGGGATGGTGCACCCTTGAAGATCGAAGGGAAAGGGACTGTATTGCTCCATATTTCCCAAGAATGTGGTGGTTGGGATATAGACTTTAGTGAGGTATTGTACGTCCCCAGTTTACAGGATAACCTTATTTCCCAAGGCATGCTTGAAGAAAAAGGATTGAAGATTGTGGCCTATGGTGGAGAGGCTAAGATATTGGAAAGTAATAATTTAATCTTCAAGGCACAGAGGGTAGGTCGACTTTATTATGTAACAACTGCTGGTGGAGTAACCGTGGAAAGTTTGAAAGCCGAATTAAGAGGACACCAGAAGGCATCCCGTGTGTCCTTCTCAACCTGGCACGATTGCCTGGGTCATCTTAATGAAGCTACGATGAAAAAGTTGTCATATGTAAACGTTGAAGGGGGACTGCCAGGAGAGTGCAATGTGTGCATCCAGGGAAAAATGAGGAGAATGAAATTTCCTAAGTGCTCAAAAGAGAAGGCAGGGGAAGTACTTGATCGAGTACATTCTGATGTTGTGGGACCAATCACACCAGCAACGATTGGGGGAAACAGGTACTTCTGCACCTTCATTGACGAGTATTCACACTTCGCATGGGCCATCCCAATCCACAAGAAAGGTGATGTATTTGAAACCTTCAAGAAATTCCAGTGCAGAGTAGAACAAGAAAAGGGAAAGAAAATTAAAGAATTTCAATCCGACAATGGAGGTGAATATACTGGTGCTTCCTTCAAAATGCATCTGGAAGCGAGTGGAATTCTTCATAGGCTCTCAGTGCCATATACACCGCAACAGAATGGTACAGCTGAGCGTCTCAACCAAACCCTTATGAATGTAACCAGATGTCTTCTGTTAAGATCCGGCTTGTCTCATCACTTCTGGGGCGAGGCATTGTCAACTGCCTGCTATACGAGGAGTTTATGCCCGACATCAGCCATTGGGGGTGGCATTCCATTTGAACTTTGGAATGGTAGGAAAGTGAATGATTCTGATGTAGCACATTTAAGGGTTTTTGGTTGTCAGGCTTGGGCGTGGGTTCCATTGAAAGAGGGTAAGCTTGGCCCTCGTGCAGTGGAATGTGTGATGTTGGGTTACCAGGAAGGAATCAAAGGGTACCGTTTATGGAACCTGAGAGAACAAAAGGTGATAGTGAGCAGGGATGTAATCTTTAGGGAGAACGTCTTCCCAGGAAAGATGAGAGGTAGTCCTGGGCAGCCGTTTCACCTTGAGGAGTCGGGTGCAGCTCTGCCTATTGAATGGCTTATGGTAGAAGATGAGCCTGCCTCAGGGGAGGAGGTGCTTCTGGCTCAAGGGGAGGAGGTTCTTCCGGCTCCAGGGGAGGAGGTGCTTCCGGTTCCAGGGGAGGAGGAGTTTCCAGTTCAAGGGGAGGAGGTGCATCCAATTCCAGGGGAGGATGAACACCATGTTCCTGCGAGGGAAGAAGAGGCTGGACTAAGGAGGTCCATCAGAGAAAGGATCCCAAGGACATGCCAATGCTGCAACCTTGTGCACACCACGTGCACTGACGTCCAGATCCCTGAGACTGCTGAGGAGGCTCTTCAAGGATCCCATGCATCCCAGTGGAGGGCTTCGATGGAAGAAGAACTCAACCACATGAGGGAACAAGGGACATGGGAAGTGGTAGAGAGGCCCTTGGGAGGTAATGTAGTTGGTAGTAAGTGGGTGTTTACTACCAAAAGGAATGAATATGGGAATACAAGATTCAAGGCAAGGTTGGTTGCCCTAGGTTATCGTCAAGTGGAAGGAGTGGATTATTTTGAGACCTTCAGTCCTGTTATCCAGAGGAAAACAATTAGAGTCCTGATGGCTGCAGCGATTGAAAAGGGTTGGGATATTCAGCAATTAGATGTAGTCGGGGCGTATCTTAATTGTCCTCTTGATGAAACTGTGTACATGGAGCAAGCACCATGTTTTCCTGAACCAGGTAGAAGCCCTCGATATTTTGTGTATAATTTGTTTAAAAGTGTTTATGGACTGAAACAGTCTGGGAGGAACTGGAACAATTTTTTGAATGGATGCTTGTTGAAGATGGGTTTATTACGATGTGTGTCTGACCCTTGTGTTTACAAGGGAAGTGGTATTATTGTGGGAGTGTATGTGGATGATATGTTGATGGTTGGAGAGAAAAGAAGTATTGAAGACTTTAAATGTGAGTTAGCCAGACAAGTTAAAGTCAAGGACCTTGGAGAGATAAAAAGTTTGTTATCTCTCAGTGTGACAAGGACGAATGATGTTTTGATTGTTAGCCAAGAGGCATATGTTGACAGTGTTTTAAGCATGTTTAATATGTCTGAGTGTAAGGCTGTTACTACTCCACTAGAGATGGGGAATGTTACAAGGGACATGAATGAAAATGATGAAGCTATTTTTGACACTCGCCTTTATCGCAAGGCGATTGGTTGTCTTTTGTTTCTTTCAGGAGGAACTAGGCCAGATATTGCCAATGCTGTGTGCAAATTGAGTCAGCACTGTGAGAAACCAACCAAGGGAGATTGGAAGCGTGTGAAGCATGTGTTCCGATACTTAAAGGGGACAAGGGGGTATGCTCTGCACTACTCCAGGACTGGTAGACCTATAGACGTGTATGCAGATGCAGATTGGGCCAATGATAAAGCTGATGCCAAGTCCATCTCTGGCTATGTGTTTAAGTTAGCTGGGGCAGCTGTCATCTGGAGAAGTAAAAAGCAAGGGTGTGTTGCAACCTCTACAACACACGCAGAGTATATTTCTATGTATGAGGCTGTCACTGAGGTAGTGTGGTTGAAAGCATTCCTGCAGGAGATTAATTTATGTGCATTTGTTTCTACCCCTTGTGCCGTCAATGTAGACAATCAAGGGGCAATGTGTATTGCTGAGAACAATTCAGTGTCTGATAGAAGTAAACATATCAATGTCAAGTTTCACTTCATCAGAGAGCAGATAGCATGTGGAGGGTTAGTTTTTAAGTATGTTTCATCAGCAGAAAATATTGCAGATATACTGACAAAATCTTTACCTGGACCAAGAACCAGATTATTTTCTGATATGTTGGGTTTAAAGTAAATGTAGATGCCTGATCTCTTGGTAAAGTTTGTTTGTCTTCTGTTTGAATGCTAATTGTAGTTCTCATTTACTTTGTTTTTGCAATGATCGTTTGTTCATAAATGTGTGTAAGATTATGATGCATTATTTAAGTAAAATAACGAGGGGAGGTGTTATAATGCGTTAAGTTTCATAAATAATGAACATCTGTGTTGGAATGATTTGAATTTACATGCATTATGTTTCTCATTTGTTTTTGGTCGTTGGAGAAAGGTGACGAACGAATAAAATAAAGTCAGTCTCGTTTCAGCATTCAAGCAGTGTGGTTTGTCATTGAACTTATATGATTGCAATCCTATCCATCCGCAGTAGTTAGGGAGATAAAAATTATTGCGGCTGGAAACCTATTTTTAACACTACGCATGGGAACATGAGCTTTATATGGCACCCTTTTAGAGCAATGCAGACACAATCTATCCCTCATTGACCACAGTGTAAGAATACTAAGTCAAAGAAAATGGTAAATACATCATTACTATTTTCAATGAAGGACGACTGTAGGATTACATTAATACCTTACTCTCAGCTTCTAAGGCTTTTTTTAAATTTCAAGGATCCCTATAGGTGTAGTTACACTACCAACATCGAGCGTCATAGATTTTCATTGACATTCATGCCCAATTATTAGGTGTCATTTAGAATACTACTCTAAAAGTCAAGGAGAATGGACAGGTAAAATAGGTAGTGACAGATTAACTATAAAATTATAATAGGTAATGAAAATATCATGCTAAATCAGCATTTCTAACAAACACTAATTTATTATTTAAAAAACCCCAAGCAGATGATACAAGAGCAATTGTTCTACAAATTTTTGCATTATACTTTGAGAAAAAACATTGACTGACTTATTTCACAGCAACAAATGGCAAAATATCAAAGCAAATATAAAAACCCATGAATTTACTTCACTCTCTGGTATTTAGAAATGCGGACTCACTATTAGGCAATGCATCTTTGATTGCTCTGAGTCAACTTTGAGTTTATAAACATTGGCACTGCAATCAAAATAATACACGCTCAAGCCCTCTTGATCATTTTTTTTCTGGGAAGGGAATCGGCTGTCCATCCGATCGTCTCCATGCTATATATCCACGCACTCCCATCTCCTATAGATTATATCCAAGTACTGCCAATTTCATTATTACCGTTATTACCTTCAAGGTTGTGAAGTTAATATGTAAGGTACTCTCTCCTTCCAATTTGCGGTCGACATGAACAATTTCACTTTTAGTTGATGACACTGATAGCATTTGTGGTAAAGGTGAGCTTTCGTCTCGCCAGCTGAATTTCTTTTTGCGAAAAACACCTGTTATTGGCAGAATTTACGACTTTTAGAGTCATGCTGACACGCTGAAGCACCCGATTACTAACTATCTTCCACAGCACTAACCGTGCTAACTACACAAATATTCGACGGCCGAAATTAACAGTGTTAACAGCTCACTGTCCCGTACGCCTAACTGTGCCCATTAGGGATGAGCATTGAAAGGAAACCATCGATAGTTGACATCGGTGATAAATTACAGGTTTTAATTTTCAATGCATAATTAAAGAAATTATATATTAATCTGCATCATTATAATCACGTACACATTTATTAGACCTTCCTATGAACATTCCAAAAATTTCAGTATTATAACCGAGTAGATACACTAGGAAGGTTGTGAAAATTAAATTGGAAAATGTTTGCAAAAAAATACCGAAAAAAAATAGATTGCATATAAAATGTATTAGGAGCGGAAAAGTGTTCACAAAAATTAGTGACCACAAATCATCTTTAAATGAATTTAACAAGATTAGCTTGGAGGTCAGTTTCCCTTCTAGCCTATTCCTCATCTTGCTAATCAACTGGTCTGCTTTAATTTTGAAAACAAGCACTCAGACGGCACCGATGTAACAACCATAGTTAAATATATTTTTGCTACCTCAGAAAGTAATGGGTATGTTGTAGACATTTGAGCCCAAAATGTCAGAGGATTTTGTTCTATTTTTTCAACAGGTGCCTCTAAAATAAAAGTAAAAATAATCGAAAAGAGAAATACATATATTGATAATGAAATGGAAATGATTTGTAGTAATTTCTACTTGCTTAGGTATAGACCCAACTCTGAATAAAAATGCTCAAAGTCAGTCTCTCCATGGTCCAGTTTTCTCCATTTATTTTGAATATATTTGTTGTGGTCTCTAATTAAAGTCCCACCAGTCTTTTCCTGAAAAAAATGCACTCCGACGTTAATAACTGAAGGTATTTATTGAGGAATAGTTTAATGAAGTATCGACCTTAAACATTTCACCTTGAGTATCAGAATCAGACGATGACCTCAATGCATCCTGTTTGGCATAATTGGATTTTATTTGGTTATCAATATACCTCAGATGTTTGGCTAGGGCAACTGAACCCTAAATATTCATAAATCTCGGATCCATTATCATCGATACTGCTAACAGCGAGGGAGGTGCTAGTCTATCAGCCCAAATCTCTTTCTAAATTCTTCCACCATTTCTTTGGGAAATTTTTTCCCAACAGCTCTTTTGGGAAGAATTTTTTACAATTTACCTGCCGTTATATATTAGCCACTGGAATGGCTAGACTACTGGTCAAGTAGTTTTCTCCACTTATTTCTTTAGTTGTGGAATCCAAAGGCTGCAAAATTTCACATAGTTTGCCGACATCTTCGATTTCAGCAGAAGGTACCATAAACTGGGGCTGAGGTGTATCTGTTTATTATTTCGTTAATGTGGGGTCGAAGCTCAAGGAACCGTTCCAGCATCTGGTAGGTAGAGTTCCATCAGATAGGGACACTCTGAATTAGTTTTTTCTCACTCCTACTTCTCAACTCGTCACTTGCCACCACACTATGCTTGAACCAAGCTACAATTGCCTTCACTTTATCGATAATATCCAGTTGCATCTTTGTTACATTCCAAGCATCTTTGAGCAACAATGTTTAATGTGTGGGCGAAACACGGTATATGCTTTTTAGCACCAAATGCAAGACCTACAGCCCTTAAAATGTTGGCTGTATTATCTGTTACCACAGCTGTAACATTCTCAGTTTTTTTCCCATTCCTCACACATGGATCTAAGCTTTTCAGCCAGGTATTCACTCGTGTGGTTCTCCTCTAGGTGAATCATACCAAGGTTTCCAGAAAATAATTTAAAATTTGTGTCACCGTCAAGAAAGTGGACGGTCAAACTAAGAAAACTGTGCATCTGAATGTCCGTCCACGTATCAGTCGTGAAGGTACAATTTTTATTCATTAACTTTCTCTTCATATAATCTTTCAGCATGTCATATTTGTCATTTACCAGCCTTTTAAAGGTAAACCTGCTTGGTAAGGTGTAGTGAGGTGCCATAGTTTTCATTAGGGGTACAAAACCAGGTCGTTCCACAACACTTAAAGGTCCAAAATCTCTACAAATCATATAGAAAATGGCTTGAGTTACCTTCTCATTGAATCTTCCTCCTTAAATGTACTCAATTCTTTTAATCATTGAAGCAACAGACTTTTGAACAGTGCAAGACTCTTGTTATGAGGAAATGTTACCAGAAGATGTTGACCATGAAGGATCTCACTGTTGAACATCGGCATCATCCTTAGCTTGTGGAGAGCTACGTGGGTCTAGATTTTTCCTCATTTTAAGAATGTTCTTATGAACGCTTTCCAAATGACATTTTAAATTCGATACGTTCCCTGATGTTTTGATTACTTTCCTACAGTAATTACACTTTGCACTTTTTTCATAAAGTTTGGAAAAGTGTCTCTAATACAAACTCTTTGGAGGCATCTTCGCTTAAACTTGAAAATTTCATGAGAAGATAATCAATTGAATGAAGTACTTGAAAAAACATCGATGGTAACCATCGATGAAAGACCAACGATAGTGTGAGAACATCGGTGACAAACTATCGATGGCAAATCATCGACCATCGGATGCTAACTATCGGTTTCTGAAACATCTGCCATCGATGCTCATCCCTAGTGCCCACTGCCTACAGAGTCCTGCAGGTTCAAAATTTGTGCCTTGGCAAATTATATATCTCTCGTTCCTTCGGTGCACGTTTTCCTGCATAGTCACACCTAGACCCACAACACGACGGAGTATGACAAGAAGGATGAGAGGGATTACGAAAACAAAGAAAGTAGACTGGGGTAATTCCAAAGATCAGTTAAGTCTTTGAGATTACTTCACAACAAAAGGTTTTTGGGAACGACTGAGTTGAAACCTAGATTGGTATAAAAATAACTAGCTCCATTTTAATAATATCCTCCATGATTCCAAATCCTTACAAACCACTTTTGCTTCTCTAACACTCATTCATTGCTTCGTACATGTACTCCTATTCTAAAAGACTACTTCCTCTATAGAGACTCTTCCTCAATGTTTACCCATGACTTAGGGGTCATTCAAGTATTGCGTAAGACGTTTTTGGGGGTGGGGGGTTGGTATCATCTTGCATTGTTTTATGTAGGGGGGGGGGGGGGGGGGGCAGGGGGTGTGGAACCAATTTACGTAAGATTTTTGTCCATCTTGAAACATTGTATCGTTTCCAAATGAAATTTAGCAGTGATATGGAGCATCCGCTCGTAAATAGCGTAATTTCCGTAATCCCACAGCTGCATCAATGCTCCTCTTCTGTCGCCTGACTGGCTAGCTACATTACCGCCATGCTCAATGAAAGTGGTACTCCAACACTGCATAATTATACGATATCCAGTACTCAAAACTGTACGATGGCTTCTGTGGAAATATGAAACCGCAGAAAGAGAGCATTTAATGAAGAGTGGATACAAATATCTATCGTCTTAAGTAAGACTGAGGGAGGTTTGGGAAAATCTTACATTGTCTTACATAGGGGGAGGGGGTCAAAAATGGCAAAAATCGTCTTACGTAATACTTGAACGGCCTCTTACACGGTCTACCCCTTCCTCTCAAACCATTCTCTCTTTTCTTTTAAGGGAGCACACTGTGCGCACAGTGTGCATACACTGTGACTAATACAGTATCCTAATAAATGTGCAGCACATTATTGTCACGCTGCCTGTCGCGGTTTATTTTCACCAGGGATTTCATCAAAAAGAAGATTTGTATTCCTAACATAGCAGATTTTCATGTCAGTCATGTAATTGGACACCATAATTATTCTGCATGTATGTTTGTCTTTAATAAATATTATTTTTATTTTATTTGCATTATCTATGTTCCTTTTACGAAGTGATTTCAGGCCCAATAAATGCCTAAGCATCACAATCGTGATGGTTATTTCTTTTGGCGAAAACTCTGGTAAAACCTGTCCCTCACAAACCTGAGGGTGTAATTATAAGCTAATTCAATAAATGTAATTTTTAAAATTATTTTTTCCACGACAAAAGATGCCTGTTCAACATAATCAGTAAAAATAAAAATAAATTTTATGAGAAAAAAATTTGAGGTCGTAAAGGGTTATATCATAAACGTTTAAGCCTTTGCAGACAACGTAGTGATATTCACAGAAAGTTTAGAAGATTTAACAATGTTGATAAATGTATTTATGAAGGAAATTGAAAAAATAGGACTGAAAATAAATTATACAAAAACTAAATACATGCATTTTTCAAGATGCCAAAATGGAAATACAGGTCCTCTGTAAATAGATGGGTATACATTTGAAAAAGTAGACCATTTTAAATATTTAGGAGTAATTATAACAAATGACAATATGGAAGAGCCAGAAATAAGAAACAGGTTAAACCTCGCCAACAGATGTCTACATGCATGCAACGGAATTCAATCTTCTAAAGCCCTGTCACACAAAACCAAAATTAGACTATAAAACAATAATATCCCCAGTACTACTCTATGTATCCGAAACATGGAGGCTGTTGAGGAAGGATGAGAAAAAACTAATAGTGTTCGAGGATAAGATATTGCGGAAAATCTATGGGCCCACATACAAAGAAGGACAATGGAGAAAAAAACACAACAGAGAAATCAGGAATCTATATAAAAATCCAGACATAACAAGTGTAATAAAGTCAAGAAGAATCAGGTGGGCTGGACATATTCTGAGGAAAGACGAGGGATGTCTGCTGAAGGAGGTACTAAATGGGATTCCTGAAGGAAGAAGACCCCGGGGAAGATCACGGCTAAGATGGTGGGACTAAGTGAGAACGAATATGCAAAATATTGGAGCAACAGAAAGAGAGGCAGAAGATCAATCCAGGTGGAGGGGATTTGTTGATGTGGCTAAATATCACCTAAAATATGGATGGCCCTGGGAGTAAGAGTAAGTAAGTAAAGGGTTATATCATATATATGCCTCATTCTCTCATTTGACTCACATCCCTTCTCTGAACATAGTCAACCCAACAAAGCACACACCTTTGTCCATTATAAGAGCATCCAACCCACATTCTTTCAAGACCCACGCATTCCTCACCCTATCTATCCATCCTACTTTTGCCACAAAAACTTCTCCGGTACCCCATATTCCCACTACATTTAGCCTACTCCTATGCTTATCCTGACATACCCATGTTTCACTGCCATTCAATAACGTCGGCAGAAGAACACTTTTGCACACTGCAATTTTTGTTTCCCTAGGCAAAAACTCATTTATAGATATGCTCCACGTACTGCCAACGACTTTCCTTCTGATATTCGACCGACTCTTAATCTCTTAATTCCATCCTTCTATCTTTCGTAAACATTTGGCAAAGATATACAAAATTGTCTACTTATTTGATTACTTCATAATTTACCCTCATCATGCAATCATTCTTGTCACTCTCCATATCAAAAACTACTATGTACTTTGGTCTTTGACGCGTTTATCCTCAAATCCATTATCCTTGTTGCTTCAAAAAAGTTAACCAGGAGCCCTTGTAATTCCAGTGGGCTATCAGACAACAACACTGCATCATCTCATATAATAGTGCTCGCATTTTCATATCTCCAACCATTACACCTACGTTAGCGAAAGTGTCAGGCGTAATCATGTGGAAAACGAAAGTAACAAACACAGTTAAATGAGACACTTCGTTCTATTTCACACTTCTATTTTACACAAACCCGACCATGTTTTCGGCACATTTTCAGGGTTTTTTCATTTGAGAACATCCCTATATATTCACCAAATTGGAAGAAGGGAGGGGAGGGAGGTGGGTTAGTCATGGGGGGATGGGGTATGGGAGTGTTCTTTTTGGAAGGTCGGAGAATCAGAAGTATTAAACGAAGTTTGATCAAGGTTTGGTTACATCAAGTGGAAATGGAGTAAGGGGGTGAAAGGGGGCGAACGTTTAGGAGTGGGTTTTAAACACTTGGTTGTTCAATAAGTTAAATTAATTGGGGTATTAATGATTTCGAATTGTTCAAGGAAGTCCAACTTTCTCCCCTTGCCCATACAATGTACACTTATTGGACCGAAAGCACACCATTATTGCTGTCACACAAATGTTTCATCACCATTCATACAAGCAGTTGTGTTCAATTACCCTCGTCAAAAATTTCCTTCTGGTTTGGCTAATGTATACATAATTAGGTACAATATTCACGATTTACTTTGTATACACCACTTTTCTGTAATTTTCAGTATTCATCTTTGGAATTAAAAAGTAATTTTCAAATGCTAAACTGATTGTGACACACTGTTCTTATCAGCGGGAATGACATAACATGATTTGTATGACAATTTCTAATGAATGGTAACTTGTACCAGCAAGACGGCCTATACATATTATTCTGAATGGTGGTTATAATTTTTAACATTTGCTTTGTCTGTGAACGACTTAGCAATTTCAAAATCAAATTAGTATCACTACCATTCAGTATTGCGATACATTTAATAATGTTGAGCTCATCGTCAAAATGAAATTGAGACATGCTGATACTTAATAACCTATGTATCACTATTATTTGCAAGTGATGAGGAACGGAGTTCTTTGGTATTATTGCATCGAATATGGTGGATATACAGGGTCCGTTCAATAAGTATCGGGACTGGTTTGCTGTAGCCTCGACCGATGGGGTGGATGGGCGTCCGACCAATTGGTTTGGTAGAGGGGTCCCCCACCACTCAGGCGCACTTTAGTTCAGTCGCCTCCGGGCATGCGTTGAGACAGGAGGTGGATTTTTGTGACGTGATTTTTTGTGGTGTCGTCATGCCAGCATGGAGCGCACCGTCGAGCAACGCTACGCTGTGAAGTTTTGCGTTAAACTCGGGAAATCCGCATCAGAGACCCTTGAACTCATTAAACAGGCTTATGGGGATGATGCCTTAAGCCGCACAAGAGTTTTTGAGTGGCACAAAATGTTTAAGGAAGGCCGGGAGCTCGTCGAAGACGAGCACCGGGTCGGATGCCCGACGACCGCTCGAACCGATGCTCAGGTGGCCAAAGGGAAAAAGGTTTTGGACTCTGAGAGGCGTTTAACCATCGCCCTTATCAGTGAGGAGACTGGTCTTTCAGTCGGAACCGTCCACACCATTGTAACAAAGAATCTTGATGAGGAAAGTGTGCGCGAAGCTGGTGCCGAAAGTCTTGAGCGAGGAACAAAAACTGTCGCGGGTTGAAATGCCGCGGGTCGCGGGTGGTGAAGTGCCACGGTGCGATTGTTGTGCGGCAGCTTCTGACAAAATTCGGCATGGCAACCTTGCCTCACCCCCCCTACAGCCCCGACCTGGCTCCACCTGACTTTTTCTAGTTTCCGCGAATAAAAAGAGAGCTCAAAGGATATCGGTTCGACGCCATCGAGGCGGTTCAAGCGGCGACGACAAAGGCTCTCAACAGTATTCCGAAAACCGACTTCCAGCGGGCTTTTGACGAGTGGCAGACGCGCCAAACTAAGTGTATCGATGCAGGAGGAATGTATTTTGAAGATTATTAAGTAATTGTAATGAAAACTGCAATAAATTTTGATTTTTGAAACCAGTCCCGATACTTATTGAACGGACCCTGTAGTACAAATGTTTTGGACATTAGCATTTGTATTAAAACTTGTACTTTATATGGTTTGCCATCTACCGGAAACCTACATTTCCTGATGGCGGTCTTCAGAGCGATCAATATTCTAATATTATGGAATAGATCCATATCCTTGTATGTACTTATATATTACAAATTTTTTTGTTCACATCTGCATACATACCTACCCATCACACCATTCCCTTTTGGGATAGGCTATTGTAAGTCAAAGAACTTAGTTTTTGCCGTTAGTCCAAGTCATTTGGCTCTCTTTTAATGAATTCCTCAATTAATTTCTATCCTTGCAAACCCCCTTCGCTTCTTTTACACAAATGCAATGAATCATACGCGCTCTCATATTTTCAAGACTACTTATATTCCTCCTATTTTGAATCTCTTCCACCGCATTCAACCAATGACTTTCATGGTCCACCCCTTCCTCTCACACCATTCTCTCAAATATCATACGTCTGTTTCGTTACTCGACCCTCTCCCATTCTCTCGGCATGGCCAAACCAATGAAGCACACTCCTTTCCTTTCATATATGCACATTACTGGAGCATCCAACCACGTTCTTTCATGACCCTCTCATTCCTATTCCTATCCATCCTACATTTGCCGCAAGCACTTCTCAGGTAGCCCACTCCTATTGCATTTAGCTAATTCTCATGATTATCCTGACATACCCTGGTTTCGCTTCCATATAACTTAGTTGGGAATACGAGACTCAAGTCCTGTCAAAATAATTTTCATTCAATTTATATTCAGTGAAAGTCAGCATAATGACAACTCCAGATTTAATGGTATGTATATTTATACACCAATTGGATTACAGAAGAACCTCTCTTCGTTCATTGTTCCTCATCGATCTCTAACTTCCACCCTGTAAAATTCACTCTCTCAGAGTGTGTTTCGTGAAAAGCACACATTCTTATTCTCTAGAAAGCCTTGAAAGAATAGAAGGCAGAAATTATGTTAAATCATTTGTACTTGATTGCCTAATATCCAAATGTATGTGTGGTATGAATTCGAGTTGTTCCGTGGTAACTTTTTGACCATAGAAAACGATCAATATATTAACTATCATAAATTATTCTGCCAAACTTTTGCATTCGCTATGTGCTATAGGTCAATGTTTCGGATGGTAAACCAGTATCTTAGTACGTCATGTCATAACTCATTAAACAAAAAAAATTTAATTTTTCTCTCTACCTCTATTCGCTACGTTTACCAATCGATCTCAGACCGATCTGACAGGCTCTGCTCGGTATGGTAAGCAGAGGTAGCCAGCCATTTCGATCTGAGAAGCGAGCCGAGTCAGCCCACTGCTTCAGCCAGTTTGAGATTGTGGATCGATCCGAATAGACCGGACAGTGGTGCTCTTCGTTCATCTTTTGGCAGCCGATGGAAAACATAATGTAATCGATATCATTCACGTCATGGTTTTTTTTGAGAAGTGAAGAAAAATAATTGTACTAGAATGACGGCTGAAAGAAATGAGTAATTTCAAAATAATTCAGAACACTGATATCAATGGTTCAATATCAATATTTTCAGTCCTATTTGGGCGTGTTAGTGAATCCAGGCGATTTGTATCAGTTCTCTTCAGAATTATCAAATTTGTTCAGAGTTCAGATAGAGCTAATGTCGATTGGTAAACTTAGTTACTACATTATCATTACTACAAAGAAGCGGTATCCGTTTCCAGTAATCGTAACTCGCTTGTTTTCTTAACGTCTGGACACATTCTAATGGAGTGAGCAGTCATTTCACTTCGGCTCTTAATGGAAACCATAATTTTCCGTATCAGCATGTAATTCCATAATAACTGTGTCAAACTTACATTTAAGATAGCAAGGTGTTCATAGTATTGCATATGCTTTTCAATAAAAAATAGAAGTACTTTTTATATTTTTCTAGAACTTTACTGGAATCACCTTGAAACCCCATGATTTTGAATTAGCTGATAAATCTTATACCACCACTAATCAAAGTAGGAGTTCAGGACGTAAATATGGCTGACAGCTCCAAACTAGATGAGCTACTGCCATGATTTTTCACATGCATGTGCCAAAATATTGGATTAGGACATTATTAAATAGTACATCTAGTGGTAGTTTCATTTTCCAACAGCCACTTTATTACAGAGGGAAACAATGAATTCCATATTTCCATAATGAGTATTTGCGGGGAGGTCCGTGATTGCTATACAGTGTCATGTCTCAAAGGAAGAGTAACAGTGAAATGCGGCAGCTGAGGAAGAATAATTCTTATTTAGCTGGATTTCTGCAGATTCAGGCAAAATTCGTGGGGAAGGTGTTTGGAATTTGTTCTTTGGAAGTTTCGATCAATATATCCTTTCAGTACCCGTCACACTATCATTTGTTATTTACAAAGCCACTATATCTGTCCTTTGTTTTGCTTATGTTTATATTTTACTTAACGTGGCATTGATTTTACATAAGTCCTGGGAGAGCAGGAATGGCTGAGGGCAAAAGGGGCCAAAGTTGCATTTTGTAATACTTGAATGGCCCCTGACCACTGCAAGAATTGGGCTCAATAGAGTATTTTTGAAAATCACATGTCGGTCAAATTAAAAAGATCTATATTTAACTTAATTTTGATCTACCCCAGAGACATTACTTGAAAACCACTTACATGGGCAGAAGGAATGTCGGACGACATAACGTCATCAAACGAGTAGGTGGTAATTTGGGTACCTATTTTGTTTTCGTTTAGGGAGTAAACAGTCGCAGCAGAATAAATTTAAATTAGACCTCATTTCTTGCGTCCATAGATAGGATTCTTTAACAAAATTAGGAGTTCACATAAGAGTGAACACATCATCGATATCTGCAATGAAATGAAGTACTAAATTTTTTTAAACTCAGTCTCCGAACACCACTTTTCAACACTCATGTAGTCCATCTTAAGATTGAGGCATTTCTTTAGGCTTACCCAAGCCTTGATAAAACCCAAACAATCACTTGGTGAAAAGGGATCAAGCAAAAAATAATGTGCATAGAATTATTAAAAATTATTAAAAATTATTACATTTTGATTTCAAAGAGTCCACCCTACAAAAATTGGCGAAATCGAAAGGTTCTTACTTAAAGGAAGAAACGAGAAGTAAACAAAACTCTCTCACATCAGTCTAATACTGTGAAAAACCACACTCCTCTTCTGTTGAATGGCAGCTCGTCTGTTAGACTGGGATCAGTGGATATGCCAATATTAGATTTAACTATCGATTTTGGCCAGCCATTTTCTATGGTTGAGCTGAAGTCCTTCATTTACATAATAAAAGGTTGGAATATGTTCTCATCCACATGCCTATTATTTTGGTTGAGAATTGATATTAAGTCAACATGATTAATTTTATTAAATTATAGTATAACTGCTTGTTTGCATGTTAGCACCCACTCTTAGAGATGTGTGTGCAATGTTTACCTCACAATAAGTTGCATTTTAAATTTCAACTCCAATAGGAATTTGTTCATTCTTTACAGGTCTTATAATAATGCATTGAAAAGAAGACATAAAATTGAGGTCTGGAATAATAGTCCCACAGCAGTAACGGTATCTTAAATTATAAAGCACCAAGTGCTAAGTAGTAGCGTGAAGTATGTACTAAAGATGCAAACTTCATTGTAAACCGAATGGCATTTTTCATGATTTTCAATGAATTAATAAAAATAGACACTTAATAATGCAAAGGTTTTAGCGTGTTCTTTTATGGGCAATGCAGTATCAAGAGTAAACAGTGTACCACATAAAAAAGGTAAATATTTCAATGTCAAACTATCTGACATTAAATATTCGATTAAAAATTGAATGGATAAATAAATACAAAATGAAAATAAATTGTACTTGTACGTCTACTGATTAATTTTTGAGGAAGCAATTTATAACTATAATGGGTTAAAATAGTTATTGAATGTTAAGAAGACGATGTATGATAATAGTAAGGAGTGTGAGAATTAATGGGGTCTTGAGTGACTGGTGTGGATAAAACAGGGTGTAAAGCAGGGATGCGTAATGTCATCATGGCTGTTCAATGTTATGTGTTAGAGATGCACGTAGGAATAATGTCGGTGTAATGGTTGGAGATATATATGTGCAAGTTCTATTGTACTCAGATGATGCTGTGTTGCTGACTCTGAGTCCACAACAATTACAGGGGCTCCCGAATGAATTCTATGAAGTACTCCGTTGTCTCAAGCGTGACTTCATGGAATTTGCTTAACATTGTAAATGAAAAGTATAACTTAGTTTTTCCACAGATTTATTAAAAACAATATGACATAGGTTTCAACGAAGCCCATTGTCATCAGGTACCTTCATTAGAAGAAGAAGACCAAGAATATATAGTCACTCAAAGTTGGGGGAGGTTTGGGAGCAGAGGGAGGAGTTGGGAATTGGCTGTTTAAACGTTGGGGAGGGGGGGAGTGGGAGGCAGAGGGGAGGGGGGGAGTGGGAGGCAGGGGGGAGGGGGAGGGTAATGGTTTCAAGGGAGAGGGAGACAGGAGGTCTTAGAGATGACCAAGAGATCTAGAAGATGTGGGGATGGGGGGAGGGGGGGCAGTTTTGCATGCGTACGGGTCAAGTGGGAGCTCCAGAGCAATTATATGAAGCAACAAGGAGAATGGATTAGAGGGGTAATCAGTCAAAGACCAAATTAGTTGTTTTTGATTGGTATAGTGGGAAAAATGATATTATGATTAGGGTAAATGATGAATTGATTGAAAAAGTGAAAGATTTTGTGTATCTTGCGAAATATGGAAGGATAGATGAAAAGATTATAAGGCGTACGAATACCAGAAGGTAAGAAGTAGGTAGTATGTTTGTCCAGGGAAGTGAGCATTGCGGTGTACAAAAGTGTTCTCCCAAAGACATCATTATATGGCAGCGGAACCATGGCATGTAAGGATTAGCATAAGATTACGCTAAATCCAATGGAAGTGGGCTACCTGAGAAGTGCTTGCGGCAAAAGTAGGTTGGATAGGAATAGGAAAGAGAGGGTCATGAAAGAATGTGGGCTGGATGCTCCAGTAATATACATACATGACAGGAGTGAGCTTCATTGTTTGGGCACGCCGAGATACTGGGAGAGGGTCGAGTAAAGAAACAGACATATGCTATTAGAGAGAATCGTAAGAGAGGAAGGGGTAGACCACAAAAGTCACTGCCAGGCATTGGAGATAAGTGGGAAGGAAAGTTAAAAAATAATGCTCTTGATGCTATACATATTTTATTAGATTTTATTCAGTGGAATTTTCTCCTGTTTTTATTCATTTCAGTAATGTTTTGCATGGAATATAATATTCAGTAGAAAGCTTAATTTTGTCTTATCCAATCACTTCCTAACGTGAAAGCCAGCAAAGTTAAAGATATCGTGAAAAATTGTCAATTAAATCCGTAATTTAATACCAACATACCAGGAATTAAATATTTCTTTCAATTAGCTATTTGCAAGCTTACTAATATTTTATGGAGCAGAAACAGCCAATTCAAATTTATCTATAAAATTAAATATATTTATTATATTTAAATAAAATTAAAATATTGTATAAAAATATTATAATTAAATATATTAAATATATATTAAATTTATTTATACAATTTTGAAGGTTTTGAATATTAATATCAATGCAAAATTATCGAAAGAAGCATTCAAGTGATACGGTCCAACCATAGTAGAAGGGTTGTTGGGGGAGGGAGGTATTGACTTATGATTTTCAGATGGCACACCTTCTCTGGACCTTTCGGTAAGGAGGGAACAAACATAGAGCAACGCTGACACAGCAGTATAAAAGAGGGTCTGTTGACGTTTCTCACATATTGAGGGCCAATTTCGAATCTACTTTTTTTAACATCAGCCTTTCAATTTCCCAGCTGCCAATTCACGTAAGCCTTCGCCTGTTGAATTCGATAGAAATATAAAGAGCGAGAAAAATCTTGTGAATAGTAATAACTCAAAGAAAATGCAATCTTTTATTGGAGTGATAGCAGAATTTTTTATTACAACTAACTATACCAAAGAAGAGTAAGGCAAAAACGTGCGAAGACTATAGGACAATAAGCTTAATATCCCACGTGGCCAAAGTAGTTCTGATAATTATAAACAGAAGGCTAGAGAATAGTGATGGGCAAAGTCGGTCTTTTGAGAGATTTCGGTCGCGTCGGTCACTCCCGCTTGTGATTCGATCTTCGATCGTCGATCAGAGAGACCGATTTTCCAGCAAGTGAGCAGTCCAAGTTGCCTACGATCAATGATCTCTCAGGAAAATCGTGATAGATAAAAAATCAGGTCGTTCGTGAGTTTCATACTGTAAGCGACCGAGGTGTACAGCTTTGCTCTTGATAGCACAGAGCAGGCACAGAGTTTCAGTGCAGCTACCTCGTTCAGTGCCGGTTTCCGTGGAGTTGTGGGTAATTCTTTGAAAACAATTGAAGGCACAATTGTGCAATCGTGCGAAGGTTTGTTTTGTTTTTACACAATGCTCTTGGTTTGTGATTTTAAGTATAGTTATACGAAGAATATTAGGGATATCCCACTTGATTACAAAACTATTGAAGAGTGAAATTTTATCGACCACAAATTATTAACAACTCATTATAGAAACCAATGATTAATACTAATTTACTAGCGAAATTTTATTTTGGTATGTAGTTCGAAACGATCAACGTTTTCTTTTGGCTGTAAGAATTTAAAGCAAATTATCCGACTGTAGCACTAAAATTCAATTTTCAATTACAGTCTGTTTCACTTGTTCACGAGACGTAATATTTGTCGAGAATATTGAAACGATGGTTTATCGTGTATTTAAGTGACAATGCAATTATGGAAATTCAGTGATTACAAATGTTATATGTGCTGTGATGTATTGCGTGTGTTCTTGTGGTGATATTTTGATATTTAAAGGTTATTTGTGTTAGGTAGACTTACGCTCCTAATGGATGTGTTATGACAGGAAATACACCATGGAGGTTATAAAAGTTTCTGTGCTTCTGAAATGGCATAATATTGCGTTGTGTTTCTGGACGTGAGTTACACGAAGAAAGTGTATGTTCAACTTATGCTAAAGTTATTGTTTATGTCGTAAATTTACCAAGAGTTAGCGCTTCAAAAATAGCCTATATAGTGAAGTTAATGGTGGGTTTTTGTTTGTTTACGTCGTAGATTTTTAAGTTACAGTACCCCCTGAAATAATCTCATAGTTTGCTGCTGTGTTTGTCTAAGAGTGAATTGCATGTAAAAAAGCGAACGTTCAACTTTGGTAAAGGTTTGTTTACATCGTACTATATATCTATAATTTAGTTACTGTGCTTCTGAAATACTGTCTCGTGATCGTCGAGTGCTTACAATATTAATAAATGCCAAAATCGAAGATTTGTTCATAGGTTAACGTAATATTCGTCGTTTATTGTTTACATCGTAAATATAAAGCATAAATTCAGGGTATTAGTGCAAATACAGGAGTCCAAGACATTCGTTGTGTATATATATATATATATCTGTGATTCTAATAATAACAATCAGTCCTACGATGAATACTTTTTTGTGAAGTTGCTTCTGTCGTGATGTTGTTTTCTTCTCGTGAAGCACTTCTTGTGCCAAAGTGAACTGAATAGGACTTCACGTTTACTATTCTCAATATTTGTTGAAATATATGAATTTTTTCAGCCACTTGAGTGATTTATATCTAATGTAAAACGCTCCTTACAAAACATGCTTCGTTTGTTGCCATCGATTAAAATCGTTGGGGTTTCACCATGCACTTCGTCACTTAGATAACTAATCAAACTAGTCAATTATATTGATGTTCAGTAAATATGTTTTTCGCAATGCCACATAGATTCTAAATGTTTAAAAAGCATATTATAAAATGATGGTTTGGATATGTACCTGCGTACCTTTCAATAAAATGTATATTCAGTAAAAATGCACTTTGTTATAGTATTGAATCTTTAGTGCTATATTAATTCCCCCTCACAAAATGCTTTTGCCCGTACATTGGAGATGTTAATTGGTTACGAAAACGATTTGATTATTATAGTTATGTCTTACAGGGTATTCAACAGTTATACATATCAAATTCTTATCAGTAAGTGTTAACATATATTGCTTCTAAGCTACCTATAAGAAATGCCTAATACACACAAAATATTTGTTATTATGATGTGTATGAGTAGGGATTTAAAAACTGATTGCAGGATGTGATGAATCTTCGTAAATTGTTTGGCACTGACAGTGCTAATTTTAAACCCACTACATTCGTTCTTCCTCTAGATGATATTGCTGCTATCATTAAGAAGCACCAATGCAATAAAATATGTAAGCGTCAGTGAGTTTCTCTGCTATCTGATTGCTACTCTAGTTGCCATTTACTAGACTATATCATGTAACAGGTAGGGAATACTATATCTAGGCAAAATTATAACTAGTTTACTCTGTAGATTTTATGAAATGCATGGAACAATCAGGTTATAAGAATGTTTACTAAATATCTGACCTCAATATATATGTTTATTATCTTTGCAAGGAATAGCCTCTGATCAATTATTAATTTACACAATGGTTTAGTGCTTATCAATGGTTATAGCCATCAATAACTTCAGACCAATATCCACTCTGCCAGTTCTCTCTATATTATAGAACTGTAATCAGAAAACAGTAGTGTTTACATATCATATGAGTTATAACAGTTGTATGTCATACCTAGTTTTGATTCAAAGAAGAAAAATCAGCTGTGCATACTGTGACAAATGTTTATTTCCCCCATGCAATCATTGAATTTGCTAGAACAATATACATACCATCTTGGATTTTTAAGAGTAAAGATTCTGAGTGTATTTCATGTTGATTTTTGCTTGATATACTTACTGGATACTTATGGGAACTAAAGCTAATATCTTTTTATTAATTTTCTTGTGACATTTTGAAAATATCTCTTCCTTCATGCTACCGTAATGGACTTTATGAAAGGATTATTCTCTGTGGGTTTGGCAATGTTTAAATAATAGATTAGAGTTGAGTATTGGAACAGGATTGTGATTGAGGAGTGAATAGCGTAAGAGGAAGATGGAAAAAATTGTGGGTTCATGATGTGGTGGAAGAGACATTAAAGGAGGAAGATTAGGAGTCTTAAGAATAGGAGAGAGTGTGAATGAAGTAATGTATGAATGCAATAGAGGCAAAGGATATATGCCAATATAGGGTATTATGGAGTAAATTATTATAAGAGAGCCAGTTTCCAAATCCAAACAGACATCACTAACAGCAGAGAGCAAACAATATCATGTGATAAGTTGTGTGCCTCAAGTTATCCAGGTACTCAATTACTTAGCAGTCAACTTAAGTGTACAGATGTCGTTCCTGTGTGACTTAAAGTCAACTTGATCAGAATAAAATTATTTTTTATGCTTTCATTTAAATTAAATGTCTGTCATAATTTAAGTCAAGTATGCACTCATAGTTTTGGTAACACCCTTTTATAAATTGAAGAAGTTAATGGAGAAGAGGGTCATGGATGGATAATAAAGCAATGGTAGGTAATCAATGATTTTTCACTTATAACAAAATTTTAGTGTAAAATGGATTTGGTCTATAATGCTTCATGCTTAATGAATGCTGTTACATATTATTAATATTATTTATTTCACTGATATGAGGAACCTAAGAAGCTTTCTCGGGTTTCCAACAGGGTGATGGTCTCCATGTAGGCTGACGTTTCGATGTCTGACTCAGTCATTGTCATCAGGGGTAATGAAAACTAAGGGTTGTGCAACCATTCATAGATCCATTTATTTTTAATAATCAATAAGTGGAATAAATGTTGGCGTAGGTTTTTTACAATTACTACTTGGCTTATTTTGAATATGTTCCTTGAAACCCCAATATGATTTAGTCTTAAGTCGACTCCTATTGTCATGATCTTTGGTAAATTTATGAATATTAATCAACTGTTATCAAAGGACATGCTATGATGTATTGTTTACCTGTAGTAGAAATTACCAAGGGTAATTATAGCTGTTAGGCTCACACATGCCAGATTGGACGAAGAGCAGGAACGAAGGGAACATAGTCCACTCAGCATCTGTGGATATTTTTCCTCATGGTAAGTGGCTTGCCAGCTCACTCCAGAGTATAGATTGAGAATGGTCATTGAGTAGAAACCATTAGAGGCTTAAGACAAATAGCAAAAAACAAATAGTGGAATAAAGTTGTAACTGGGGCAGAATTTTAGTGGAACGAGGTGTCCTACTCAAGATATTAAATATCAGCAATATTCAAGAATTATGGGGGATATGTAATGCCTCAAGTCCTGATATAGGATGCAAACAAAAGGTTGGTTTGGAAGGTTTTATAAAGGGTTGTGGACTTCGGTGGATCTAAACCATTGGCTAATGTTGAGAGGATGAGATTAGACTAAAGTTATATGAGGAGTGGCTCTCGAGAAGGATAATGAAAGTAAGATAGAAGAGAAGTTAAGAGATACTTGACTAGGCATTGAAGTTACATATAACAGTGAAGGAAATTTAGGAGTCCACTTTATGTCAGATAGTAGGTAATTAAGAGGAAATGAGGTCCTGAAAGGCACTTTTGAAGGGAAAGGTTTGCTTCGTTGGGAGAGGTAGGAAAAATATAGGCATATGAAATGAATGGATGTGATGCGCAGAACTAAATTGAATCATTTTAAGGAAAGAAATTTTTGAAGGGTGGAGTGGTAACTGACCACTGAAATATGTCTGTTAAGCTATCTGTATACCATTATAATGGTGGTAAAATGTCATGGTCAGGCAAATATAAGAATTAAAGTGAATGTGGAATGATAACTGCATGTGGAATGAATAGACGTTGATAACAGTCCAATGCTATAATTGAATTACTCCACCAATGTTTAAGATAGGCATCAGTTTTTAAACTAAAATAAGATTTTCTTTACCACTATAGGTTTCTGATTATCCTCATGAATGTTCTGCTAACTTCCTGCAGGTTCCTTCTAAATTTTCCTGCTAAATATTTACCAGGGATTTTGGATGTGCAATGAGTAATTAGTACTATCAGAAATTTTAATTTGTCCTTTCCAAGGAATTAAATTTTAAATGAATATGGTCTAAGCTCCTGTGTACAAGCCATGTTCGAATACACACTTTGATGGATGATACGATGATTACAAATTTCCAGCACTATTTTACAGTATATGATGCTCTATTGCACGCAGAAATACAGTCTTTATTTATTTAATTGCTCACATACAGCATTTCTGCCAATTTAAAGTGACACAGTATCGGTGGTATGAAGTCATATATTGCCTTACTAAACATGTTAGTACATTTTGATTGAAATAACTCCTTGCCCATTTCAATGGGATGCCTAAGGCTGATGTAATGGCCCACTCATGTAATTCATTTTTGCTTACAACCAATTACAATATTACGATATTTACATTGTACCGTTTATTGAAGCTACACTCAGTGCAAATGCAAATGAAATTCCGGAAACTCATACTGATATTTACTGATCAAGCCTATGTACATTTTTTTAAACTTACTATTCACTACAAAAGTATAATAATGAAAGTATGAATCAAATTACCTGTGGGTAATCATAATTTGCAGTTATCATGTCTCGAACGGTGTTTGGATCTAACCTATATTAACTGGAATCACGCTATTATTCCCTGAATCAAGTTCTTCAAATACCATTCCTCTAAATGAAAAGGAGAGTTATTGGCACATACGAAATTTTATTCTCCGAAAAAAGGATTCGCTGATGAGATTGCAGTTAAAAATATTTGAAATAACACCAAAAGCAAACTGCATTCCAAAAACAAACAATTCTGGATGAATTCACCGGTGATTTTAACACGCCGGTACTTCGGAAGACATATGGGAAGAAAGTTCAGACGAAGGGAAAGCCAACGGACATCCAATGAAGCACTGGAAACATTCTTGATTGACAGCAACACCATCAAAGTCTAGAAAAAGTGATTGAAGAGAGAGGAGCGGAGTTGAATTTTTAAAATGCATTGGCAATATGAATCACAGTTTTTTATATAAACGGCCGGTATATATATAATACAGCGGCATGGGTATCAGGTTTGATTTCTAAGCGATCACGTCATAGACTCAGATATTTAATTATCACACAATTTACGACTCGTCGCGGCAAAGGAAAACAATTCATAGGGATATAGTATTGTACTATACTACTTACAAGTGACGATTAACCTATTGCACGTAATAAATAACGGCACTACATAGCCAACGCAGTAACAAATAATGCATTGCTTGGCGAATTAACAAACGGATAAGTACCTGGATCATGTTTAATTTCCATTGCATTCCTTTTGAATCTTAACCCAGCTGTCTCTTTGCCGACAGTGTAACGGATTCGGTCTTCATTTTTAATGATGTTATTATTCTACTAAAAAGCGAGCCAGCAAAACTGGTAAAACTCTCTCGATGCAAGATCTATATTCATGTGCAAGATATTTATGTCGTGATGTAAATTGTTGACTGTTATTACGCTGCGTCTTTGTTAGCGCAACCGAGCGGAGCATCGAATAACTGCCTACAACTCACGAAAGAGCGCAGCCGTGTCCGTCTCAACGTTAATTTCGATGTTACAAATTCGGCGACGCCGCGCCCCTTTTCCAGTGACGGCAAAGAGATGAACTAAACTCGCGGCAAATTTAAATAGGTGGCTTATTTTCTCCCGTGGCCTCCTATTGTAACGTCTTGATAATAAGTCAACGTTTACTAATCCTCTCATCGAGAAGAAGGAACATGCAACCTCCTACCTCTTCACCATTGTTCTCCATGCTGGTTCCCCCACCTCTGCCCCCGTAACTTCCTTCCCTGACCTGAGAAGGAAAATCGGTCGGAGCTGAAATTGAACATTGTGGAATAGAACGAAGTGTTTTTATTTGATTGCAATGAATAACTTCCACGAAGTAAACTTAACAACCATTGACTTTATTAATATTTCAAGTTAATATCAATAAATTACCATAGTGTAAAGAATAAACAAAAAAACAAATAAAATAATATACAAAACTCAAACAAAGGTTGGGCTAAACATGCTGCAAAATTTTAACCTTCCTAGCCATAGCACTTTTATGACTTGCAGCAGCTGTCGCCCGGTTCCTTTTTCTGCACCACCAGGGTAACATTACTGCACATAAACACTCAGCAATTGACTGCTTTAGCTGCAGAGGGTGGTCACTGCACTTGTTCACTAAACAATTGAAAATTTCATTCCCCAAAATTGTATCTTTCAATAGGGAACATATGTTTTCTGAGCATGCCAAGTGGGGAAGGACATTCTCCACAAGAGTTGCAGCCCTTCCAACAGCACTCATCAACTCCAAAGTAGGGTACGTGAGACACAATTTTTCTGATTTCTCCCTAAAAGAAATACCACTATGGAGGTATTTTTTGGGCGAGGTCGTGAGTAAAGACTCCCTACACTGTAAGCACTTAAGTTTTTCCACACACTTTTTTGCGATATATCCACTCACGTATGCCACAGAGAAACTGTCAGTAAGTATATCAAAATCTTTCAAAGCTGCTACGAACTGGTGAGTCGTCGGGTTGCTATTTGACCCACACTGCTGGCGTACAGAGCCAAACAAATTCTCGAGGGCATCCTGATTAAGAGCCCTCAGCTCGAGGTTCAGGAAGCCCATCTTCTTCAATTCTGCCCAAAGAAGTGGCAATGCCGTCAGGGTAGTGATCCAACCATCTTGACAAGGTGGTCGGAACACTACGAAGTCAGCAGAGGCATCTGCATTGGTAGGAAGGGTGGCAGACATCCTCCTGTCGAACTTCCAGCCATCGATTTCCTTCACAGCCAACCTCCAGAAGTCCAAGTGCAAGTCCTCTCTCTCCACACGCAGCTGGCACTTCAAACCTTTAGCTCCTGAGGGCTCCACCGCACTACCATTGACACTGTCAAATAACTTGTCGGCAAAACCAACAAACTGTGCTGTGTGCAAAGCATCAGAAGTGAGTGCACCTAGAAGGAAATCATGTATTAGTTATGCAGTTAAGTACTTGAACAATGCAAACAGCTTTCAAAGAGACAAGGTAACAGCTTGACAAGAATTACTCACCATTTTGGACAAGACAGCTGATGGTGGCAGCAACAGAATGGCTAAGGGTTTGTGCAGCAATTGACACCCTCATGGTCAGATATCCATTTGGATTTAAATGATCCTTAGTTAGCTTATCTAAATTATTGAAAAGAGGCTGTATCATGTCAATACGATGGGCCTCTTGAATGTAGTGCCATCTTGCGCACCCTTTAATTTCTTTTCCTCCAACATTGATACACAACTTCACGTTGTGCTTTAGGAGCATATTCCTTAGGCACTTAAGGAGATGAGGAGGATCAAAGAGGGTGAAAATTTTCTTTGTGCCATGCATGAAGTATGGTGCACTTGGGTATGCACCCATTGATTTAAATGCCCTCACATTGTTTGTGCCCATGTCTGTCACAGTCGCCACTACATTAAGTCCACAATCGGTGCACGCAGCAAGTACTCCTTTTATCACCATTACCATTTTCTCAGCATCCATGCCACCATGTGAGAAGAAAAAGGCTACAGGCTGTTTCCATGGTCTCCTCAAACCCCTTAGCATGAAAACCACTGCATGATTGGCCACTTGCTGTGATCGTCCCAGGCTGCCCAAGTCTTCCAACCCAATAATCCTGTCGGACTTAGCATCATACTGTAGGTGCTCTCTGATTGACATCTCATCAATCATAAGAAGGCATGAGCGATCTAGATCTGTCAATGCACCTACACTCTGTGCAAGAGCACTAAAAACCCTTTGGTCTATGCCAGGTAGAAATGGCACCATATTCACCATCTTGATTAGTGTCTTCTTATTTGGCAAGGCAAAAATCGCTCTTAACAATGCATAGCATTTAGGAGACCTTTTGAATAATGCCAATGCCAGGAGCTTGTTTTCCTTTGTCCAGCGTCTCCCCTTAGGCTTTTGTGATGAGCAACGTATCTGTGAAGCCACAAACTGAGCTGAAGTGTAAGACATTGATTTACTCAACAACTCCACACATTTCAGAGGCTCACTTGTAACTGACGTCAGTTGCTCTAAAGACAATTTGGCATTTTTGTACTTAACTCTAAGTTCCTTTAGGGAGCGCTCCCTTTTCTGGCATATTCCTATCAAAAACTTCTTCCTTGGAGTCATGTGGTTGTAACGAGTACAATTCAATTGTTTCAGAAGCGACTTTTCCTTCTTCTTCTTCAATGAGGAGCCAGCTATTGGCCTGCTGGTAGAAACTGTCTCCCCCTGTGACAGCACTGACTCCACTGCCGGCAGCACTGCTCCCTCCTCACAATGGGGCCCCATGCTAAGACTCCCATCAGTTACCACAGTAGGTGGGTAAGTCAGCTTCACTACACATGATGTCTTAGCAGGTGTAGAAGTTACCATGCCCGACTCATCGAGCTCAGGTGGTACCACAAAAGAATCAGTCAGAGATGATGAATCAGCAAAATCAACAGCATTGGATGCTGCTGCACAATGAGGAGATGCAGGAAGACCATCACTTTCTAGCTGCATTCTTGTTATGCTTGGAGTTGCACCATGAACAATGGTGGTCCTTGATTCATTTCTGAATTGGTTGCGTTTGAAATGACGCCCACAAAGGTAAAGTCCTTTAACTTTCTCCCCAATCTCAAAGTGGACTCCAGCAATATCAGCCCATTGTTTAAACCTGTAAAACAACAGGAAAAAATTTAATGCTGCTTAAGAGCAATTTATATCACTACACGACTAAACCCTTGCTCAACATAAACACAGCGCACAACATGATAATGACGTTGATAATGATTTATTCACGGGCAATTTGCCCATCACATTAACAGACAAAATTGTAAACATTAGAGTTAAATTTAACTCAAGTCCAGCAGGTAACTACAATGAATCAGGTTTACTAATAATTTAACAAGAAAAATTAGACCAGCTTGATTTTGGCATAACTAATGTGCGGGAATAATGATCAAAGACATTAAATGAGTAGTCAATTCATATGCTTACGTTGGTTTTGTAAGACATTGGCAGAGATCAGGCATAAAAATTTGTGCTTCATTTTTTCTATGGTTTCCCGATTGACTTCATAAAAAGGTAACCACACAACTGAACCATATTCTAAAATACGTTGAAATAAATTTAAGTGCTGATTCACACATCTCATATCTGACTGACGTCAGGATAATGTGATAATAATGTGGATCCCTCAAAATAATATAAACTTTCTTAAAAAACTCGGGCAAAGCCCCTCTTTATTACAAGTCTCTTTCTCTTCAAACTTTTTAACAATCCCCTCCTTGCTCTGAAGACGATGGAGGAGTATTCCATTGAAACGTTAGCAAACCAAAACCTTACTCGGCTGGAAACCCGAGAATTATTTATTAATCCCCTCCTTTATCAACCATACATAGCAACGTTCTTCAAACAAAAACAATAAACAACATAAAACATCAACCCATCGAAACATACGTATTAACATACAAATTAATATTATCAAAAACAAAACAACGAACGAAATTAAATACATAAAGCCAAATAAAACAAATAAAAATGGAGCTTGACAAGGCACGACGTTACATTAAAAACTTCCACAAATAAAATTAGAAAATTACCAACTCTTACCTGATACCATTACGAGGAAAGCGGAACAATGTATGCTGGCTGGATACTGGACAGCCCGCCTTGCACTTCATGTACTTCATGTAATTCGCCATGTTTACGAACAATGGAGGGAAAACAAGAACGTTGTCCTTGTATTCAAATCCAATCACAGTCCAAAATCAAAGTCAAAACGGTGCAGAGGTCAAAACCAGGAGAGTAGTCCAAATCCAAAAGATGCAGGGGTCGATGTAAATAAAGCAAAAGGCGCAAACTAGTCAAACTCCACACAGCACACAGGCAAACACGTTTGTAGGATCACAAGGTATAATTCTCGCGTCGAAAACTTTCGAGCATCGAAAAATGGCTGCGATAGCTGCTATTCGCGGAAGAGGCGCATGCGCACTACGATTTAATCAGTGGCGCTCCTTTTCCAGCGACGGCAGCCTCGTAAGAAAACCTTACGTCGCCCCCCTATGCCAGTTACAGCCGGCTGAAAGAGCGAGTAACTCTGGAATCTCTCGTTATAAAACTCACTCAAGATTTTTTTGGTCGGTCTCAAGTCTCGTGATCGATATTTGATGTCATGCAATCATTCCTGTCGCGATCGGTGAAGATCGCCTCGGTCATTGGAGAGAAGTCGTTCATCGATCTTTCTTTTAAGAGAACTTGCTCTCGGAATTCGATCTCTCACGACCGACCCATCACTACTAGAGAAGAAGGCAAATGAAAACCAGGTTGACAACCAGTTCGAGTTTAGGAGAGGGACGGGAACGCGAGACGCTATAGCAATGTTGAGGACACTAGTAGAAAGAAACCTAGAGTATGGGCAGGATGATTTTGCATGCTTCGTAGATTTCGAGAAGGCGTTTGATTGGGTGGAATGGACGAAATTAATGGGGGGTGTTGAAGAAATTAGGGGTCGATTGGAGGGACAGGCGTCTGATTCAGAATTTGTATATGAACCACACGGCACAGGTTAGGGTAGCCAATGGAGAATCGAGATGGGCCACGATAGGACGGGGAGTGCGGCAAGGGTGCCCACTATTGCCGTTGCTTTTTAATGTGCATTCAGAAGAAATGGTAAGGGAGGCATTGGAGGAGGAGGAGGTAGGAATGAAGGTAGGAGGGGAGCTGATAAAATCAGTGAGATTTGCAGATGATCAAGCATTGGTTAGTCAGTCTGCCAAGGGGTTACAGTCAATGGTGAATGCATTAGAGATGCAGTGCGAAAAGTATGGGATGAAGATCAATCACAAGAAAACGAAAGTAATGAGATTTTATGGAAGTAAGAAGGCGGGGCTGAACATAATGGTGGGAGGGCAGAAGGTAGAGTAGGTCGAGCAGTTTACGTATCTGGGTAGTATATTGGAGGAGAATGGGTTTAGTGGTAAGGACATCAGATGCAGAATTGCACTAGCTAAAGAAGCATTTTCGAAGAGAAGGGAATTGATGAGAGGGGGTCTGAGAAGAGACGTAAAGAAGAGGCTGGTGAAAACTTTAATATGGAGCGTGGCGCTATATGGGTCGGAAACTTGGTCATTGCGAAGGGAGGATGTGCGTAGACTTGGGGCGTTTGAGATGTGGGTTTGGAGAAGGATGGAGAAGGTTAGCTGGATGGCGAGAAAAATGAACGAGGAGGTATTGGATATGGTCGGAGAGGAGAGGAAGCTTGTGGGAGAGGTTCGGAGAAGGCAGAAGAGATGGATGGAGGAGGTTTTGAGAGGAGAGGGTATGTTGAAGAGAGTGATAGAGGGGAGAACACTGGAGAAGCGTGGAAGAGGAAGGAAGAGGATAGGAATTCTGGACGAAATAAGAGGAGGTAGAAGATATGAAGAATTGAAGAGGGATCTAATAACGGGCCATCCTTAGGAGGGAAAGCGAGACAATGTCTATGAGTTTGGGATGCAGAATGGGGACAGTCCAAGAACCTACCAATCAGCTGGTAGAATACTTGAATGAATAAAAAAAGAAGGTAGACATAATAGATGGCTTAGAAATTCACCTGATATTGAGTGCATTATCTGAACATGGATGAATTAATGGGAGGCAGGGGAGCGGACCACCTTCCCCCATTAATTCTTGGGAAAATAGAAAAAAATGGTAATCATGAGGTATTCCATTCCTCCAGACACCCGGAGAGTAGCAAGCCTCCCCCCAGATATAACGTCCTATGCCTATCTGCCCCAGTCTAGGAAATTGTGACAACATTCCCGGCAACCTGTGCCGCGGCACAGCATGCCGTGGTTTCACAAGTCCGTAGTGGGAGAATACTTTATCCTCGAATACAAAATAATTAACGGATCAAATTCAACACACGCCTACTCCATAAACATAATTAAACCTGCATCAAAATCTGTGGAATTGATGGCACTGAAAGCTTCCCCAAAAGAGAAAAGTAATTATCTGGGAGATAAATAATACCTACCTACATAGGCGGATTTAGGGGGGGGGCACGTGCCCCCCCCAGACGCTTAAATAATGGACAAGATTTTTAATACGGTCCCGTTATAATTACGTTCGTTTTGTTTTGTGTATTACGGAGCCTCATTCATTTAAGCCTTAAGCACAAGTCAAGAATTTATTGTTGGTATTTTAACACTCCCCTCTATTTATATACTTACCTGTGCCATGTTTGTAAGAAACTATCCCCATTTTTTCCCTGTTAACTCCAGCTTCCATAATCACGACACTCGCTCTAGAAATGACATACATAGCCAACAATATTCCTACAGTCTATGTCTGAAAGGCCCATATCACTCCATTTCCACAGTTTACAACAAGATTCCAATTGAAATTCGCTCCATTTCCTCAACATCATGCTTCAGATCCAAATTTAAAAAATTGTTAATTCATAAAAGTTATTATAGCTTAAGGGAGTATCTATCTGATGATTTTCATTAATGTATGTATTTTTGTTCTCACACTCTTTTATGTTTGGTTTCATTTATTTATTTAGTGGCAACCTCTGTATATTTGCCAAACTACTTGTAAATACTGTGCTGTAATATTTGACGAAACTCATGGATGTTATATCCCGATGATGTTAATAAATTATTATTATTATTATTATTAAGAAGACAGATTCGCTAGTCAGCGCTCGAAAAAAAACATCGCCCAAGTGGGAAGGAAGACATTGTGTCAAAAATGAACGTTAATGAAGTACTGGGACTCTTCAGCAGGAAACAAAATAGAAAACTGCCGTTATTATATATGTAACTAATTAATATTTGCATATTAGTAATCTCTATATTAAAATAAAAAGTATATTTCGTACATTAATTGTTGTATGTTGTTTTTTAATCCCAAATATGAGAAGACCGTTTGCCCATCAGACCCTTGTGCCCCCCCCCCCAAAGAAAAATCCTGGATCCGCCCCTGCCTACCTACATCAATTTTGGTGAATAAGCACCAATTAAATTTAATTTACGACGGGAAAAACGTATTCAGATAATAGTGTGTTCGGTTGATGGGGCACTGATATTTGCACGTATCAGTAATTCTTTTAACGAGAAGTTTTACATCATTTCTTCATTGTTCATTCCAGCAGCAAATATGTGGACATATTTTAGGAATGCTCTCCCTCTCAGGTAAACAAACTCCGTGAGAAAAGAGTCAAAAGAGTACGGAACGTGCCATCACATTAACCTATTCCCGCGTTATCATTTCGTTAGAAATTGCTCAAAATAGCTTTGTTACCGAATAAAGGCGACACGAGTGGGGCATAAAATTTAAAAAATAACTTGGAGTTCGCTCTCAAAATTCACATCTTGCGACGTCACTATCCCAGAAGGAGAATGTCCATAGCAATTCATTAAAAAGTGGAGAGGAAAGAGGATGGCGCATGAAATTTGACCTCTTGACTTGATACGCTCACAAAAGTTTCGTAACAAAGGCATAGATAAATAAAAAAATAAAAAATACTCCGTGGGCGAGAAAACAACGCACCAAAATATACAACAATTAAAGACCGTCAAATTTGTGATGAATGAAATAATTTCACTTGACTGGGATTCGAACCTCCGGTCAGGTGTGTTAGCCAGAGTACACCACAAAGGCATTTAAACTCGAGGAGGATGCCTCGGTAGCTAAACTGGCTAAAGTACTCGGATCCGGGTTCGAATCCCGGTCAAGGCGAATGATTTTTCCTCCGTGGAATATCGACCTAAGATTTTTGAGGGTGTAACTGACTATAATACACCTAGACCAGTAATTGGGAGGCTTAGGTTCGAATCCCGTTCACGTCGAATGATTTATTCATGGCGAATTTCACCCTTGAAAATCATTTGAAATATGAGAAATTATTTCAGAATATTTAAATCTTGTCCTCGAAGACACCAATCGTCCCACAGTCCCGCAATAAAATCATTTTCGGAGCAGGATACGATTACTTGAAGGGGGATGGTCACTTCCAAGAGCATCCCTCAGAGGATAAGACGGAAGATAAGACGGATAAGATAAGATGAGGTCATGTCTATCGCACTGGCATCCGTGTCCAATCCTCGAGGCCTCGGCCCGATATCTGTGAACTTCACCCGTAATACGCCATTAACATTTCCTAAAAATAATTGCAATAGAATTTCTTTCTTAATATGCAACCACGGAAAATAGTTTCTGATTACATGTAATACATCATAGAAATCGGAAACACTTGAAAGGTTTTGGGGAATTTTTGCCTTCCCGATTTATTTGAATTTTTACTCCCGATTATGGTGGCATTAGGTCACTACCGCTCTTGGTTATGGCAGTCAAGTTAGGGATAAGAAATGCCACTATGATAGTGAATTGTATATACGGAGTATGAAGATATTCCATTGTATAATGATATTACCCAGTGGCCAGTAGCTAATTAGCTTCAGCTAATTTTGGGGCATAACCCGCAACTGAATGGCAAATAGACTATCGTTCTATCAATTAATTATCACTAGTAAACTTGTAACAATTTTTTGTCTCTTCATTAATTGTTACAGGCAGGCTCTACTGTGTGCGTGGGAAATAGATGCTCCTATTCAGAATAGCCCTTCCTCGAAGACTGCTTTTTTTACCCTGAACGGTGCTATTTGCCGTTCGGAATAGAAATTTTCGACTGGGTCGCTATAGTTGTGAAAATAGTCAATTTTGAGCCGAAATTCTGGTGAATAGCTCGGTCGCTTTTTCATTCGGAATAGCTCTTTTGAGTGGCATGAGGAGTATATTTCGTTCGCAATAATCCATCGACTTGATTAAAAGTTAAATAGTGGCTACACCATTATCTATTGAGAGTGGACTTAATTCTAAACAAAACTTCCATTTCAACCAACCATTCATTCCTCCTATCCCAGTCCGAAGGGCCGAATCGTGCGAGGCTGAGCTAAATTACGTGTATATGCGATGGAAAAAAATACCAAGAGCTTGTCAGCGAAATACAACATTCGATTTAGTTTCAAATCAAATTGGGCTCGACGATACTGCCCAAGCATTTTGTTTAGGCATTGAAAGAATGTTAACTGCCTTTGGGATACCTCTCACCCACTGGGAATAAATGTCATGCTTGACTCCTTTCCGCGAATGGGATTCTACGAGGAAGTGTCAACTGAGAGGGTAATTGTCATGCATGTACAAACTCGGCGACGGCCATCGACAGCACAGATTGGACTCACCTGGACTTTACTTCCAGTGGCGTTACGATGGTCGTCTGGGTTTCATCGACCGCATCAGTCTCTTCATCGGCCAACGTTTGGTGCACCAATACTAGAGCGTAGAGGATTACCGCGACCAACCTATGACGCGGCGACGAATAGGTACGTCGCCCCATGGCGAGAATAAACTCGACAAATCCAACCAGTCTCTGGAGACCACCCTCACTGAAGACGGATAACGAATCGTAAGGAAAAAAACACGGAAGTCTGAAGGGCGATCTTACTGGAGATGTGTTCCTCCTAACTGATGCATTCCCTCCCAAATGAGCACTTGGAAAAGAGTTCTCGAGAGAGAGATGAGTCAACACGATAATGCGGAGGATTTATCCCCGCGTAGAAGAAACGGGAGGCACCAAACAATCGGAACACACTACGTCCAAAGGCGCTTGGTCTATCTCCTCAATTGTCAGTGCACGAGTAGGTGGCTGCACACCCTCGCGTTGTGCCACAGCTTCTTCGAAGGCAGACGACGTTGAAGGTGGAGTTCGGTGAAAGCCTGCGTCGCGACGATTCTCTCTTCTCCTCCTCGGACTGAAGCAACTCCTCAACTGGCCGAGTCGCCGGGGTGGGATGATCCCACGTCCCCTCCGGGATTGGGGGGCGGAGGGTAGCTCTGTCGACTCCCTCCCTTCCCCTTCTTCCTTGATGAACGCAAGAGGCTGTTTGTGTGAGTGGGGTGGAAGGGTCCCGGGGCGGTCACGCGGACCGCTTGACGGCACCCATGCGAGCTCTCCGGCAAAGTAACCATTGAAGGAGGCGGCCACAGCCGCCCTCTCCCGAATGTTCCAGCGTCCGCAAGCCACTCGACCGGCCGTGACAGGAAGACTCCTCCGTAAGGATCGGCCCGCGTATGGTAAGATCTTTGAAGCTCTCCTTCATTCCGTCCATCTTCCTTCTTTTACGCCAATCCTCAAGCATCCTCTCTGTCCTTTCTCGAGCCATCCCAAGTAGAGAGCGAGTATAGTATAGTAGGTATGAGGTTAGATTGTAGAGGATAGTATTGTATAAGTAGGTAGAGGCGAGTAGTATAGAGCGAGGGGGTAGTAACTTATTGTTAGTAAAGATCGCGTCCCTTTACACTATCTTTGTTTGTGACGTAAATCTTCAAGAATCGCGAAAGTTCACTGATCTTCAGTGCCCAACTTGAAGAATAGTTTTGGGGTTCGTTTTTTATTTAGAATTCAAAGAAATCCAACTGATGAATAATATGCAACAATAAAGTAATATACGACTCGTAAACTCATAATCCATCTCATAAATAATTTATCGAGAAAAAAAGGTTTAATGAGCTCTAGAGTAAAATAGTTGGCTAAGAGGGGAATCGGGATGGTGTTGGAGAGAGTTCAGTGACTTCTTATGCCGATCGCCCTAGTTCAAGTCCCGACAGAGGGGGCGATTCCTTTTGCTTTGGAATCCTAACGTCAACTTGACCTTATTTTGAGAAGAGCTCTTCCAGCGCATTACTCGGGATGTCGAATGGGCTGTTAAACTGGACACCCTTTACTGGTCTCACATCCCCTTCATCTCTCCTCCCCGCCATAGTCAATTTACGAGCATGAGATCGTATGACTTACAGGGGCGCAACAACGGGTGGGGGGGGGCAGAGGGGGCATCGCCCCTCCCCAAGCACGATTGTGGGGGGGCTGCCCCCCCCAGAAATCAGAGGTTGTGGCTCACTTTTTAATGGACACTGCCTGGTGTGCAAAATTGTTTGCGCCTTCATCCCTAGCGACTCCGCTTTGATTTTGAACACTGCGCAAAATTTTATTACGATTTGGGTGAACATTTATTTGCTGACTCTCTCTCTCTCTCTCCCCCACCCCCCGGCTTAGCTAGCTTATACAGATTTTTCAAGGAGTTTGCCCCCCTCCCCCCCACGATTCGGGGGGTTGTTGCGCCGCTGATGACTTATGCTGGAGGTAGAGACTCGCAGGCGTATTCAAAGATTTTAAGTTAAACTCGAGTTAAGAAAGTTTTAGTTGCAATTAGTCCTGGCTAGAAAAAGGATTCTAATGGAAGTCGTATTTGATATCGAAGTTCGTTTATAATTTCAACGTTGATACCAAATACCCAAATACCTTGGATAACGTTTTCCGAACTAATGTCACGGGGAATAACGTCATTTAGGGGGAGAACGACGTTATAAATACTATTCAAATGGAAACGCGAGGCGAAATGCCTTCGACCGGGGGCCTTATTCAGTAAGGACCCGACGATGTCGAACCTCGGTAAGTCCATGGATGTGACGTCACTTCCCCCGACAAATCTCAACTTTTGAATGGCCCTTTTTGAAAGTTTAGAGGCTGTGACGAAGAAATTTCGTCCCTTTCGAGGCTCGTCATTCCGAGAACATACAGAATAGCCCCCCTGTTCCGAGTAAGTTATGATTACAGTCATCGGGGGTTACAAGAAAGGCTATGGTAACGTTAACGTTCTTGAAATTAAAACTAGATCGCTCGAGTTGGCCCGAAGGATATTATTCTATCCCTACGAAGTGATTCCCAAAATTTCCGAGAATCGGCTAATGATGAAAAATATCGTCGAATTTTATCGTTGAAAAAACGTCGATATATATTACTTGAGTTGACTTTGACGGTCACCTTCAAAGTTCACAAGAGGTTTTAAGTATGCACCATATTGTCAACCTATTACCTGCATTGTTGCTAGTACTACCTGGTTCCCAACAGATATACCTACCACGATGAAATTCAAGGCATAAATTTGTGCTTCTAAATGCTCGCGCACTGTATTCAATGTCTCGGAGCTGTTTTGTATCTCTTCGTGCATTAAACATATAAAATGGGCGAAGAATACAAAATGCCTGGGGCATCACTTTTCGATCCTGCGAGCGTCACGTGCTGATTCTCTAAAATATAAGACAGTGATTGATATGCTAACTAAGTTATTTTAATTCTTCCATAAGGCAGGGATGAGTTCCATAATTATGAAAGTAAATGCACCTAGTATGCCGCAGTCTCGCATCGTTGATACAATTATTCTTTTGGTGACTGCTTGCCAAATAACAAAAATCGATTAAAGATAAAAGCTACATCAATAGAATATCATTAAGAACCGCATCTAGTCACGTTTCCTTGGGCAATTAGGTTCACAATTAATGTATGTACTTAACACTAAAATCTCCAGAAACTCGTTTTTTCCTTAAGCACAAACGTCCACGGTTGCGGCGCAATCGAAGTGCAGTTCCAACGCGTGTTCAGAAAGACGCCGTATGTCGTTCTTGGTATAACGTATTTGTGATTTTCCTTAACTAGATAATGGAAGGTTGAAGTCTTAATAATTCCTGTTACTCGAATGCCGGTTGGCGCGCAGGAAAAGAAGCTGTTACCAAATTAAACGGTTGAAGGAGAAATAGGAAACCGTCAGGAACTTGACTCATCTGCTTGTAATTTTTAGTATGTGAAAGCACAATAAAAATTTATATTAATCCTCTGGTTCTTGCAGATAGGATGTGGAGGTCAGTGGCGTATCTACGAATTGCCTTTGGGGGCCTCTCTGTGTGTTATTGTTAAGATATAATTAGTTATGATTAAAAATAGATTTTATAAAGAGCGTCATAATATTTTACCAATTAAGGTCTGATTTATTTTGTGAAATAGTGACAATATTCGTTTGATTTTCATGTTTTGCTGTAGCTAATATATAGAAATGTATGTTCATAGTTTGTTGAAAACGAATATTACATTTTAGCGGGCTAGCGATAGATATAAAAATGTATAAAGTTGAAACTAAAATTAAACCAAGTGCGGTTCTTGTAGATATGCGTTGCAATGTTGTCGCTAACAATAATCAACTGTTTTATTACAGGATATTTCTTAAAAATTCAAATATGCTTTCCTATTCAAACGAGTTTTTCTTGTAAGTTGAGCATTTGCCATAAGCATCCTTGTGATAATCCTTCTTTTTAAGAAGCAATCACACCATAAAAGCTAGGGAAGATGTTATTTTGATCGTATTTTTCTCTTCGTCCGATTTTTTCTGCCACGATGAAGCAGAGTATGACATCTAAATGCGACGTTATGTGATAGTAGTGTTACCGGTGAAATCGGGAGAGAGAGAGAGAGAATGAGGAAAGAATGGGCTTCGAGAGAATGAGGATTGGGTATCCCGGAAATATATCAACTGAGTGTGTCTCCATGTTTTGAAAGTGAATAAAAGTCGAATCGTCGAATAAGTTTATGATTGAAGAGTAAAGGGAGTTATGTTCAGAGAAATTCGTTGGAGAATGTGATGGTGAATGTGAAAATGTAATGTCTCTCAATAGGAGGATTATTTTAAATGAATGTGGCTAAAGAAGTCCATTGAGATAGGGCATTGAGGAGGAAGTTAGTCTCGAAGAGTTAGTTTCATTCGTCAACAGGCACTAATTTGGCTTTTATGGCTGTTCCGACCCATAAAAGCCCTCTTTCAACACTTCACGGTTTTGCTTTGTGAGTTCTTTCCATTTGAAAAAAATAAAACCTTTGTATTGTTCCACGCTACTGACAATGAATTGAAACTACGATGATTTGCCTTGTTTCCAATGCAAAAATGTAATGGGTTGGAGGATGTGCTCACAAATATGTTGCGCCACATCCATTACTTTTTAGGGTGAATCTGTAAAATTTTTTGCCCTCCTTTAATTTTTAATTTTGAGGCCGCTTTTCATTAAATCTTTATCCATTCATCTTTAACACTTATCTGCTTCAAGCTGAGCGCAGTAGAAAAACCTAATTATTGGCTCTAGATTCATTATTCTGGTTGTGTTTCAGTAATTTTGCCAGCTACAATTCACAATCCTTGCATACTCATTTTACCCCTCAAACCACGCATTGCGTCATAGATGCCCTCGTTTTCTGGTGATATCTGGCGCTGCTCCTCTTGAGAGCGTCTTCCATTATACTCACCCCTGACCTTTTCTTTCTAACCCGTCCTCTCACACCACTTGAACTTTAACCAAATGTCTGCTTGGAGAGTCCAAGCAGACATTTGGTTAAAGCACGACAAAGCAAAGCACACACATCCACTCTCTCAACATTACCAAACAACCGAAAGCACTTACTCAATTCTCATTAATGTTTGGGATGCGTTTATGTTTAATCCATAGGTTTATCGATGCACAAGTTGTATTTCCATATCTTCTTCGCTGTGACGATGGTTCTTTACGCGATCTTTCGGTCATGGAATACTGTAGCTCGTCTGTAGAGAGGAATAATTTTGTTATTGGAATAATATTGTTATTTTAGAGAGGAATAATTTTGTTAATAATTCGTTATCTCGTCTGTAGAGAGGAATACTTTTGAAAACATCGTATGACCATATATATTCATTGTTTTGAGAAAAAGAAACGCTTTTTCTAAAAATTACATACGCAATTAACTGACCAATCTATCATAAATTCTGTTGCATAATTCTCAAGGTAGAATGGTACAATCACCATAGTGTCTTGACCATAGCGATATAGGCGTTGTTATCGATTGGTCCATTTTATAAGTGTGAAGTTACACAAAGTATTTTACATCATGGTGAACATCTTCATGTCCCACTAATTTATACCTAATTATATCAATTTACGGAAGAATTAAAATAACTTAGTCAATTCCACTAGTATTTATTACCACGACCTGGGTTTCAACACTTGGTGTCATTATCGGTGGTGAATAATAAATACTAGTGGAGTTAACTAAGTTATTTTAAATCTTCCGTTTTGGATAAATTCCACCAAATTACGCCTACAACCGTTTCCTTTGTATATCAATTTAATTCGTATGACTGTAAACCTCTATGGATAAAACTTTATGAACCTATTAATGGACACATTGATTCACTAGAATAAATATTCTTTCTGTTTTTTGTCCAAACTGGGCGACGAGAATAAAAAGTAAAACACTTGCTAATTGATTAGTGCTAAGGATTACGTGTCATAATGCACAAAAACCCATGTCTCCCATGCATTCCCATTGTTCTTGGAACTGAAAATATGGCCTCTCAGATACTTGTTTTTTTATAAAATACTAAAAACTTTTTATTTAAGAAGTGGTGATGAAGCAAATGTGTTTGTTTGCAAAAGTCACACATCATCAGTTTGCGTCAAAGAAATGATGTTTCCTTACCCAAAGCCAATCTGACGTTGTACCAAAGATGTTTTTTATATATATCAAGAAAAATATTTAATGTCCTTCCGACATACATCAAGGAAGAAAAAAACATCCGAAAGTTTCTTTATGAAATAAAATCCTGGCTACTTCTTATAAAAAATATAGAGGTCTTTTTCTGTAATATTCATGTAATAAATACTGAAATAATTGTAAAAAATGAAATCTTTTGAAATGATTTTGTTATTGTTTTTGTTAATGTTCTTCAACAGCTAATCATTTATGTATCTATCTAAATCATAACCACTGTCAAGGAGTCTATATATTATGTAGTATCCCTGACCACTGTTATCGGTGTTTTATCGTTGTGTCAATTCCCCTATTGTTGTCATAGTTTTCACAGGATTCTATAAATATTTGTTTGTGTACAATTCTACTTATGTATATTTTGTTAGCATTTTTGCATGGATAATATTAGCCCCAATACAGGTGTATTCTTTAGGGTTTACCCAATTACTGTTTTGTAATAATAGATTGAAATAAAAATTCTATTCTATTGTGAAATTTAAAATGGCGGAACAGCTATAGAAAAATTTCCCAGCGGGCGCGAACCGATCGCATAAGTATTCGTGAGAGACGTGTTTGGCCAACCTTGAATGAAATCCCAACCCGAAGGTAAGGGTCAATCGAGACTATTTACTCAGCAGAAGAGGTTCTCAAAGTCAAGGGCATGTTTGACTCCCTTAAAAAGGGAGAGGACAAAAGACTTTATTTTTTTTAATTTTTAAATGCCATCTCACGAATATACCGGGTGCTAACACCTGGGGCAAACTATTAATTAGTTGACTCACCATGCATAAAATGTTTAAGTCATTGGATTACTGAAATAGATTTAGTCAGTGGGATTTTCAAAACATAGGATTCAATATGTAGATAACATAAAATAGTGGTTTAAGAAATTCATGGTGAAAAAATCATTCATCTATCTTGGGAAGCGGGTGACTCCGTTGAAGTTACCGTCGCGGAAAGTCCTGCAGTATTTTAACTAGATAATAGATTTTTTTAGTGCAGGGAGTATTCTCGATACTCCCGTCGGATCTTTATTTAGTGAATGCGAAATTACATACGTTACTCTCGTTATTGGGAGATTCATTTGTTTTGTTTTTCAGAAAGAAATTTGAAATGAAAGAAAGAAAATTACGCTATACATAACATTTATTCATCGAAATCATTAGTACAAATGGCTAACCTTTGAACAATTAGTCGATGGCAACTAGTATTGTCCGTTTTCCAATGTTAGTTTCATATTTCTTGTGTCATTAACGTATAACTCTCGTTCTCAGCTCTCCGTAGTAGACACCTCGATCACTAAAATCGACCAACTCGTTCCGGAGATACAACTGAACTGAGCGCGTGCCGTGCCCACACAAGCCCAAGTGTATTCCGCCACGCGCAGCGCTGTGACGTCACCTCGCAACCCCCCCCCCCCCCGCTCGCTATAAACCATATCCGGTAGTCGACGAAACGGGCTATCCAGTCATAGTTTTAGATATTCTGTAATCCGTATAATTTTTGCATACGAGGCCCTCGAAAGTACGCAAATATTGGTCGCGGCAAAACCTTGCATGACATCGAGAACGAACCATAAGATGTTCATTTGCATTCACGTCAATAAATACTTTCCTTGTGAATTCGTGGGAAAATGCATTAATGATTGTAAATTTCTTGAAAAAAATGCTGAATCAAATCGAGTGAAGAACTTTTTTCTAGTCAGAATTAAATAATAAACGGTCGACGGCTGCGGATCCGGTGAGCCAACACGTTGGTAAGTGCTTACGGGTTGAAAGGTCGAGGCTTTAAGCACGCTTCCGGACTGGGGCGACGGGGCTCGACCACGGCCCCCGAGATACTGGCTCGATCCGTCCACCCTCACATAAGTGACCCAACCTTGCTACGTTTTTCAATGTCGGATCGAGTGAGGGAGAGAGAAAAAAGAAGCAATCATTCTACGGCAAAGGGAACTAAATCTTTGAAACTGGTTTGACTCACGACTATTTTCATCCCCTGATGCCACTCCGACAGGAAGCCTCTGTGCAAACACAAATTCTAGTGCTATCATAAATCCTCATTCACGTGATACCCATAAACATGCATGAAAGAATCATTATGGTTTATTCGCAACACTTTTAACTCGCACTGGCGGATTGTGCTGTTCATACCCAAGTAGCCACCCAATATTGGGCATATGTATAATGGTCCAATATCGTTTGCCAATGCTCCAATGCTGGCCCAATGTTGGCAGCTGACATTGGCCCAATGTCATAATGATAAAATTTTGCGTCGTACAGCCAATATTGGCCTGATATTATCAGCCAAGATTTTCCCAATGTACCAAAATTCACCCAATATTGTGCCAATATTCACCCGATTTTATTAGCCAATGTTGGCCCAATGCCAGTTGGTGATATTAGCTCAATGTCATAATAATAACATTTGACGTCATTTAGCTATTATTGGCTGATAATATTGGACCAAAATTAACAGAGAAGATTCACCCAGTACAAGGCATAAATTTAATTTTCGCATTGCTAATTCTTACCCTAGGGATAAAAACAGCGCATAGGAATAGCCTCGGATCTACTGATTTTGCGTGAAGTGTTTCTGGCTGGGCTTCAAGTATTTCGTTATACCTCTGACTGTCATTTCTGAAAATTTGGCAATGCCTTAAATAAGCCTTAGTAAGATGGACTTCATTAATTGTTACATTTTTAATGGGTTTGCAACTTCTATTTTACAACTTCACAAGCATCACGAAAACGCACAGTAACAGCATTTTTTGTTGATATAAATGGTTCTGCTGGTCACTCATGGAAGCATGTTGGCTTCACAATATTATGGGTTTCATGAGGTAGCTTCTCGTTGCCTCTTCAATTTCATTATTATTTCACTAAACTGTGTCTTTTATCGAACTTACAAGGAGGAATACCAATCATAGAATCTTTAGGTAGAAGCTGAGTCATGAATGGAAATAGCATTACAGAGCCCTTCCTCCCCCCTCCCCTCAATCACGTGGTTATCAAGAAGGGAATAGCAGGCATCAACTAGGTACCATGAGCCTAGGGTTGGATTGAGAGGGGTGAATTTTAGTCGAATAATGGATGATTATGCATTGGGAATTGACATTAGACCAATATCAGCAGGTGATATTGTTCCAATATAGGCCGCCAATATCGGGCAAACATTGGCAAAATGGTGGCAAATATGGGCCGATATGCCGTCATAGAGCCAGCAATGGGCCAATATTAAGCCGACATTCATGGCTCCTTGGGTTCTCACTTCCTTTGTAATCAGGAAGTGAGAATTTGCTTTTACCAACTCGAGAGTGATAACAGCAAACACGAACAAAACACGAGCTCTCATGTCATTATTGGTCGCTGAAGTTGACTCAAGTTACGCCATTGGGCAAGTGAATGGTTTATGTGATTTCGAGCAGTTAGCACATCTAGAATGTCCATAAGAAGCGGGATTGGATGCGAACAATAGGGACTTAATCTCTGGTTACAAACATCGTCGAGTTCAGTTTGAGTGGTAAAATGAAGTAAAAGGCTGCTTCCACCAAAACTGAGGACGTGTAAAAAATATCTATATATTACAAACAATCAGCCGTTTCAAATACAGATTACAAGCGAAGAACTTGCGTTTAAATTGAGTTGGATGAACTCAATTTAAACTTTGACGCATTTGACTTTCCTAAATAATTTACTTGAATTCAATAGGTACCTATATTTATTTTCAATCCTTTTTCTCCCACTCATTGCACTATATTTACCATTCTATTATTATCCATACCCACTCATCATAAGCCTCCATTCTGCGCTCATCCTCTTTCATAGTAAACGTGTACTCGTACAAAAAGAACATACATATTTGCAGCCCACGATCACCACGTGTAATGACGAACTCCCATTTGAAAACTTTTCGGTTTTCCTCTGCCCTGTGGCATCTTCATCATCTGCCACGTGCCAATTTTTTTTAAACTCATGCAGGGAGTACTTATGCTAAATGAAAATACTTAGTACTATTCTACAAATCTTTTAATGTACGGATTGTATTGTATTTTTATTATATAAAGTCTTAGTTTATACTTAGTGCTTTCTGTACCTGACGATGCCGTAAATCGGTGAAACGCGTCGTACAATACAAAATTCGTAGAAAAATACTAATTATTTACATTAATCATGAGTATCAACATAATGAAACTCTACGAAGTGAAGCCTACCACTGCCGAGTTTATTCTGACTGGGAGATTCACCATCGCGATTAATTTCCCGAATGTTGGTTGGTCTTTGTACAGTCCCTGAAAATGTCTGCGTAAAAAATTTCCCTTTATTATTTCCTCCTTCAGTTCTTCTCCTATTTCCAAAATGGCTATCTTATCCCTCTCGTACACAACCGCTTTCTTCCTGCCAGCAACAGCCTTTCTGCCCATCTTAATCTGCTCCTTACTTTCCCGTCACGTTTGACTTTCCTCAATAAATTCCTCGAATTCAATATGTACCTTTATTTATTTGTAAATCTTTCTCTCTGTCCCACTCATTGAACTTTATTTACCATTCCATTATTATCCATACCCACCCTTCAAAAGCCTCCATTCTGCGCTCATCCTCTTTCATTAAGGTCAAGTTTTTGAACAGCACAACGTTATTCTCCACACATACGTTGTCATATTTTATTTATATCATTGATATCACTTCACCAATTTCCCATTTCTCCATAGTTCCCGTGGTCAATGCATTAATACCTATAGTTCGCATCCAATCCCCCTTCTTATGGACATCCTAGATATGCTAACTGCTCAAAAAACCTACTAAACATGTGATAAAATGGGTTAACGGTTTAAGTAGAGAGATCTGGTGCTTTCCGGCGTATCACTTGCACAAGTTCTTCTCGGGCTTTCCACCCGGTCAAGGGATGCATTTTGCAAGGACGTCGGGACGTTTAGATACTCAAGTAGAGTATCGGAACGTCGGCCAAAATGCAGCCCTTGACCCGATAAAGCACCCGAGATGAATTTGTGTATCAGATGAAACTTTTCGCATGCAACAGTAAAGCGTGACTGTGAAGCCAATTTTTTGCTGTCTAGAATTTTACAAAAAATTGATACAACCAATTCGAGTATCATATGACTTGCAAAATTTGAATAAAATATAATTTTAATTCAAGTCACCAGTCAATCAATCAAAATATTGGTATGTAGTAATATTTTATCCAGATTCTCCATGTCGCACGATACTCAAAACCATTTTATCATATTTGTTTGCCAACAGTGTTAATCATGGGACATTGACTTAATAGACCTCTAGGTCTATTAAGTCAATGTCCCATCGTGTAAGCGCTTGCGAATAAAAGGCGAGTGGATTTCGATAATTATGTGCTGTTCACTTGGGTCACCTTTCGAAAAATGCTCAAGTCGATATCTCATATCCATATCATTCATAGTCGCTAACGCGACTTATAAAACGGCGAGGGAATCTTAAGTGTGAAAGCATGATCGTGAATCTTTTCTTCGTTTGTATTATCGCTATTCTTCTCGCTATCGCATCATCTCCTCCAGAGGTTTGATGTGTATTCCATTGCATATCTGGCGACTCTCTCTAAATTACGAGAACGGAAATTTAATACTCAAGGCGAAAATAATTGTTATCACTTCCTTTTCTATTAACAATCATGTAACCTAAGCGCCTGCTATTTGGATGCCAATGATCCCGCCCAAGATATCTATGCACTGTCCTTCAGAAAACATCTACATAATACCCTGCGAGCCACCGCATGAGCGTGAGGCAGGGGGTGTTAGGACACCAGCCGTGTAAAGGTGTAAAGGAGAATGTTATGGGTGGGTTAAAAGGTGAAGTGTATTTCGGCAGTGTTTTCAGTGGATCTCAGTTTTTATTATGTTCACTTATTGTGGGTGGGAAGATCGACTTTTTGTACCTATCTGTTCGGCAATGTACCCCTCTCATTTTATCTTTCCTGTCGGACCTAGAGATGTAGTGCGGCGTCAAAATGATATTCTCTGTGTCACGCTGAAACACACCCGTTCGTAATTTCTCAAGCAATCTGAGCCCAGCGTGTAGCCTCCGAGTCTATAGTGGTTCTCTAACCTAATTCCTCTAAAAGCAGTGAAACATTCTTTGTTCGCTCGTAGGAGTTTTTACGAACCGCACAGCTTTATTTTGTATTTTATTTATTTTTCGAATCACATCTTTCTCTCCAGGCTCCCAAATGCTTGCGGTGTATTCGAGGTGTAGCCTAACCAGAGCGAAGTAGCACTCCTCTCTTCCACTGCTGCTGCTGCTACAAAAGCTGCTGGTCAAAGAATGACCTGTGCACCTGAATTCTGATCTGTCAGAACAGCATGCCACAGAAGGGAAGAATACTAATTCTTTCAGGCTAATAAGTAGAGGCGCGAAACGATGGGGACATATTACAGATATACATTTAATCATTCAGAGTATTCTATCGTTAAGGTAGATTTGGATTTAGATGTAATCTTATAAAAAAAAACTCCGAACGCAGCGTCTCACCAGTCAAAATCTATTCCCACTTTTTTGTGTTGCTAATTTTCGGAATACATTGGAGGACCACTTAGCCCAATTTTTCCAAGAAATGAAGACGTTATTATTCCTTTTACTAATGACTTCCTCGGTTCCTGATGATATTGGGCTTTCGGTGCTTGCCCGCGCTCGTGTTGGCAACAGTTTCGCATCAGTTCCAGGAAACATCTCCAGGTCGGTATGTTCCCTAGAAAGAGTTAGAAATATCAATGGGATACCAACAGCGGGATACCACTGAAAGCTAAATATCATCAACTACGAAAATCCTGCGGAAGCCTTTTCTAGGACGTCCTCAGTTCCTCACACTTTATAACCATCTTCTTCCATTCTACATTGGCTATCCTCTTCCACCCCCTTTCTCCCGCTACTAAACGTTAACACTCATCCCACCACATTCAGTTCGTTATAATAACCTGCTGCCTTCACATTTTCTCCAATTTTATTTCCCCCATTTCCAACCTCCTTTCTTCCCTTAGCCTGACTGAGCGACGATCATTTCTGCATTTTTTCATTTTTCTTCATTTCGGTCTCTCTCCATCGTTCTCCAATCGCCTCCAGTCAATTCTTATACTCTCTCTTTCGTGTCAATATTTCATTGCCATACAATACAGAGCAATACAAGCTACTCTTTCCTAAGCTTTTTTTCACATCGTTAAATGGGATAGCGGTAATTAGTTTTCTCCCATTGACAAAGACCTTCTTCGTTTATGCCCTTTCTCTATGTATGTCGAAAATACTCAGCCTAGTTTCACTCAATATACTACCCAGTTTGGTAAATATTTTCATTTCCTCTACTTTATGGCATATATTATTAATGTGGAATTCTAAAGAAGATGTGCAGAATAAACACCAAACAAACAAGTTTTTTTATTAGAAAGAAAGAACGTTAGAATAAGAGAGATATTATGCTAGCTAGAGAAAATAACAAAATGCTAGAAATAATGATAGAAAAAAGAAATGATAAAAGTTCATATTTCCTTAACTCTACTTACTCATCTGCAAAAAAGTCTCAAGTGTCATGGAACGTAATATTATTCAGGAAAGCCAAAAGGAAGTTTGTAAGTTCGTGAAGGACCAAATTCAACGTCGGTCCAAATGTGAGCGGTGACGATAAATTAGTCAATTGTTCCTTTTCATCCCCTTGTGGCCTTAAGTTATGCATTAATGGGAAAGGTATTGAAATGGCCAATCGAGATGAGAGGAAAAATAAGTAGAGAACGGAAGAATCTCTCAACGCTGATTGCTGACCCCTTGAATCAGAATGAACGGAAACACGTGACCGAGATAATAGACGAGGAAAAAGGGGCATATGTCAAGCAAAAAAGAGATGGCCATCACGAAAAGGTTAGAACTCGTCTCGCAACAAGATCGTCTCTTTGAGATGGTGGCGCGTTAATTTTTTCCAAGAAATCCAAGTTTTTTTTTCATTTTAGAAGTCACGTACTTCCCCTAACTGACGTGGAAAACATGAAACGCAAGTGTATGTGAAGGTCGTCGCGAGTTCTTGGTAAGAGATGCGAGGGGCTGTATTCTTTCTGCTGAGCGAGAAGAGGAAATGATGGGGCTGTGACATCTTGCAGCAGCTGGATGTTATGCAACATTCGCTCGGCTAGTTGAGAAACAAACTCCTGTTATCTGGGTCACCACCAGTTCTTAGGTAGTAAAAAAATGCGTCGAAAACGTCACTTACATCAAACATTTTCTTTATATTGCAACTGTTTTTTTCCTTTTCGTGTGCATATGGCATGACATATTGATACATATACCCATTCGTACTTACCCTCTGCCCTTTCCTCCCCAAGGTAACAGAGCAAATTCTTCAATCTTCTACCGCCGAAGATGACGGCTTGACTGTCGAAACGTCCAAGTGTTCTTTTGTAAGTGTCCTTTTTGCGTGTTTCTGTGTTTGTCAAATGTATCGGTATTTTATTTATGCATATATATTTATATATTAAATAGCTGTTCAGCTAGACAAATGGAAAACTCAGGTTTTTTACTATGAAACAATGAGAGGCAATCAATTCAATCACTTTCCTATATTTAAAGTCAGTAATTATAAGGGGTGAGGAAAACATTTGTCGCGATCTGAAATCATGATGGCGGAAATCCGCGAGACACAATTGCGAGACCATTTTACTCAGCAAACCTCAACAGTTTTGGAAAAAAATCGAGTTGTAGTATCTGCACATATTCGAGGAGGCATATTACATAACTTAGATGGCTGTAACTAATCTTCTTTAAAGGATGTCTAAGAAGAAAGAATAAGGTGCTGGAGAATAAAATTCGTACTCAAGCCTTCCGGTCATTTCGAGCGAATTGAAGGGATAATTGCCCATTTAAATGCTACCAATCCTTATTACACGGCGTAATCCCAAGGTTGCCCACGCCCTTCCACTCCTGCTGGATGGAGAAAGCTGACGAATCAAGATCGGGCGGTGCAGAGGGAAGACATTCCTTCATAAGTGACTCTAGGAAAGGGATCTATGGCATGGCATACAAATTTTAACATGATCTCTTCACAGCTGATCACCCCTCGGCACAACAGTGCATCTGCTTTACATTCATTTCAGACCCTACTCACTTGGCAGAACCCTTCCAAACAGATCGAAAGCAGAGTTAATTAGCGCTAGATAATAAAAGAGCTTCAATAACCGCATCCACGATTGTTGTTTTAGTGTTGATTTTCAGGAATGGCGTCAAACGTGGATATTTTAAATTTTTTAATTACCCTATGATAAAAACTTACGTTTTTTTAAAAGTGTATTTTGAACGAATTCCGTAATTATACACATAATATACGGCGGTAACTATTGTGATTCTACAGAGTGACACCTACCGGCAGATTTTTTCCAGACATTTCACTTGGGCACGTCGTTCGATTAATCGTCTTCCGAGTGCGCTAAAGTGAACTGATGTGTTCTGATCCTATAAACATAATCCTGTAAATCTGATCTTCTAAAACCCTAACTACAATAATAATGTAGAGGATAAAGAATATAATGAACTTTTCCCTGACTGAAGACCAGTTCGGATTCAGAACAGGAAGTAGGACACGGGAAGCAATTCTGGCGTTGGGACTACTACTACAAAAAAACAAGGAAAGATAAATTTCTTGCCTTTGCTGACATAGAAAAGGCTATTGATAATGTCCGTTGGAAAAAACTGTTCCAAAAAGGTACTTGAAAAATCAACATCTTATGGAAAGACAGAAGAGTAATTCGGAACTTATATAAAAATGTAAGAGGAATCATCAGGATGGGAATAAGTCACGAAGGAGAAAATATACAAAAAGGAGTAATCAGGGTTGTAATTTATCACCGATACTTTTCAACGTGTATATTCAGTAAGCATTAGACAAGGTAAGGGAAAAAGTGAATACCGGAGTGAAGACACACGGAGATAGAATAGATATGTTGAGGTTTGCTGATGATATCGCTGTTGTAGCGGAAAGTGAACAGGACCTAAGTTCTTTATTGTAGATTTTTAATGTAATGTAATTAAATTGTGCCAATGTAATTAAAAGTGAGAACAACTTGCAGCTAAACAAGAAGAAAACTAAAGTCATGGTGTGCGGTAGAGAGGATAAGAAATTGCAGGTAAAGTTAAATGACGAATATATAGAACAAGTAACGGAATTCCAGTATTTGGGCAGCTTATAACTCCTGATGGACGAAGCAACTAAGAGATTAAAATGAGGATCGCCCAGAAGTTAGCATTCAACAGGAAGAAAACACTCCTGTGCGCTAATTAAATCAGCTTCAACATAAGAAAACGTATGATAAAGACGTATGTATGGAGTATAGTACTATACGGAAGTGAAAGCCGAACGGTTGGTGTAGCCGAAAGAAGAAAATTAATTGATGCCTTCGAGATGTGGTGTTACAGAAGATACGGATACTCAAGATACGGTGGACTGATAAGAGTGACAAATGAAGAAGTACCTCCAACGGTTAGGTGAAGAACGAAATATGTGGAAGGCCTTAACAAACCGCTGATATACACTGATTGGTCATATTCTGAGGCACCAGGGAATTCTAAACACCATTTTGGAAGGAATGGAAGAAGGAAAAAAACCCCGGGGGAGAAGTAGGCTTCAGTACATAAATCAAATAATGGAAGACGTCAAGTGCACCAACTGCGTATAAATGAAAAGAATGGCCCAGATAGAAGAAGATGGAGACTTGCTACACACCAATCTGCGGACTGCTAATATCAGAGAGATTGTTCTGATCTGCGCTAAGTTCAGCACATTGAATAGAAATCTCCCGTAGTAACACCTGTGGCTATCGATTTGAGTACTTCATCTATCACTTAAAATCGTGTAAACGTCGCTGATTATTTACTCAATAATATTAATAGTCTAGGATGGGTACGATACCTTGATTTTTTACCGATTTTACTTTAGTCATGATTAAAGATATAAGTGTGTTGAAAGGCTAGTGAGAACAAATTTCTAGATTAGGGCATAGTGGAATAATGCTTTCCTAGTAGTTGCTCTTATATAAAAAAGTAGTCATTTATTTTTCTTTTGAAAACGAGACGAGAGTCTCGAACGAGATTCGAGACGAGACTGAGGTTCACGAGATGAGTCCCGAGTTCGGAAAACGTGACTTAGACGAGACTGACCGCAAGTCTCGTCTCTTGGCAACACTACTGTGAATGTACACACGAAAGGAGAAAATACCTCAATAATGCGAACAGCAGGAAAGAGAAGAAAGGGAGAGGTGTTGCTTTTAGCAGAAAAAGCGGGAAGATGTCATCAATTAGCGATATTTGTATGTTCTTTGAACGATCGTTTCGATGTATGAAACTGCCTTCGCCCTTCATCCTGGAGGGATCTTTACGAACTAAATCAGCAAGCGATTATTGCAATAACTTCGACAAACGATCACAGAAAATCAGGTAAGTTTAAATACTTGATTAAAGGGAGTACATTTCACCATGTATCGTTAAACTAGTTTTTCCGAATGAATTTCCATTGGCAAATCTAGCGAGCCAACTTTCCGGTGAAACGGCAAATTACTTTCCAGCTATTTTAATTTATTAAATATTACGATAAATATTTATAATAATAGGTTTTTATATTTTGGAAATGTAGATACCCATTTTTTTGTGTATGTAATCACGGAAACACTATATTTTGGGGTTAATAGATACCTATCAACATATCAAGAAAATCTTTTGTTTATTAGATACTTATTATGGATTCAGCTAATGAAAAAATGTCATTGAAATGCCTTGAACTAGGTACTTACTACATAGCGTCCAACACTTCAATTTCATCGGAAGAAACCGTGTTAGAAAAGAATCTAGTTTTATGTACATTAAAAGTAATGTACTGCACGGGGGAATTTAAGTCTAAAGGCCCGTTTACACGATGCGTATACTCGCGTGAGTACATACATGCTTGAACAGTGAACACTTGTGAGAACAAAGTCCAATGATTAGGACGGGCTATTTTATGGACATGCGTTAACAATTTCGCGCAAGTTGGCGTGTTTACAAAATAAACTTTGAGGAAACGTGTTTACGAATTTATGCTATATCGTGTAGGCTGACCTAAAGGCAGAGTCAATTCGAGGGTGCAAAATTAGAAGGTCCCAGTAATTTACAGTGTTGGGTAAATTACTAAAAATATGTAATTGGGACATATAACAATTACTTACGCAAAAAGTAATTGGTTACAAGTAAAAATTACTTTCAAAACATAATTTATTACAATTACAAGTAGATTACAATTACTGTACATGTAATCGCAAACTCTAGGATTACCACAACATTGAATTCTAAGAGCGTTAGACTTTTTTGTTAAATCTATATGTAATTGTAATTTTTTCAGTCCTCCAAAGAAAAGATAATTTTTCATGATGAATTTGGGCATAAGTCTTATAGGCAGGTTCCATATATTAATTATCCCTTACAGATCACCAAATAAAAAATACATGATATTTGATCTCTGACTAACTTCTATTTACCTTAGCCTATTACGACCTAGAAAACCGTATTGAAACGCAACCATATTGTGCTGTAACTCGTCAAGTAAAAAGCAATCCAGCCGCTAGTTCTCGAGCAACGGTGATGACAGCTAAAAAAAGTCCTTTAAACAATACTTAGAAATTCAGCCTTATATGAAGTTCGCGCTCCTAAAGCAAATAGCCAAATTTTCAAGAATCTTAATACTACCAAGTCACTGCGTTAGTCATGGTCCTCTCGCTCCAATGCATTTGATTAACACTCAACCCTATGGCAACACCATGAAACATCATATGAAATAAAGAGCGCTTACGCAAAACTTATCGCTAATTTGGCCCTATTATCAGTGACGCATGATGTTACTTCATAATAGATACCAAAGTTTTTGTGCATCTCATGTATAGCTGCTCCTAAAACTTGGTGAGTCTGATGTCCTATCATTTGACGAATTCCATGCATTGTGGACTTTCGAGATAAATCATGCGGAAATTCCCGGTGAGCTGTCATTTTGAGATATGATTTCCCGAAGTGTGTCCATCAGTCACCAACAGTAGAAATTTAATTTATTTGTGCCATCTTACATCTACATACTACCCATTAGAGCCACCGCAGAGGCGTGTGGCAGGGGGTTTTAGGTTCAAAATGTCATCAAATAGAAGTCTCCTTGACCGGGCATTGAACCACTCACTGACTTCGAATGCTGCGCGGATATGTGCCTTATATATCTTACCAGAGGGGTACACGAAATCTCATTAATATTGTTGCGCGCATCAGAAAGTTGCGATCAAGGTTTGGATATTGGGATCGTACCGGTTTGGTTCCATCAAATTGGGTACCGGATATCGGGCGATACATCAGGCGATACATTTCCACGGTTGGCGATGGGTGTGGAGAAGAGGTGAGTGCGTTTGCGTCGTGACGAATGATGAGAAGTGAGAAGGAATCCCCTTTTTATTGTTTCAGTCCGAGGGCGTTCTTGCTACTGCGCTCAATGGCCCTTTCAGTAACAAGATTTTAAGAAAAAATCCCCACCTAGAATAACTCTGGCTTGTCCGACCAATACGTGGTGGCACACTATATCGGTCTGCCTACCGATATATAGAGCGACACGTTCCAAAGCGAGAAATTAAACTTCAATCCGTAGTCGGTTGGAGTTTTTCAAGCGATGCCAGTATATCGGCCGCGACAGCCGATATTTAGAAGCTTGGTTGCGACACAACTTTTGAAAATCGTGAAATATATTACGCGGAAGATGTTTCTGGTGGATATCCGGTTTGAGAATACACTGAAGGGTTTGGTGGTCGGAACTGATCGTCGAAATAAAAGATTGTGAACAACTGCTCATGCAGTAAAAAGAAATGAAAAAAATTGGGGTAATCGGTATTCTCACTGACCGATTGCAGGCAGATTAAAAATTACCTCTAGAGTAGGTAACGATTACACAAATGTAACGATTACTTTTGGAGTAGATTACAAGGAAAATTACTCTTTGAAAAATAGTGACGGTTACAAGTAACAGTAAGTTGAATGTAATCGTTACCGGTAATCGGATTACTTGTCATCAATTACTTCCCATTACTGGTTAAGGAGGAACCATCATTTAAGGCATGCCCGAAAACCTGCCCTGATTTTGACATATCTTATATTCCATGATTTCTTCTATCGATTGGTGTAAAAATATTACTATCTCATTGGTCATTTAATGAAGATATATTGAATTGAAAACTCTGGAGCTTCTCGTTGAAATGCATTGTCTTAATGGCAGAACGATGGCGTCCCTTCACATAACATTTTTTTCTCAAATTTGGCCCGAGCAATATCGTTAAAAAACTAGTGCAACGTGCTTAAAGGCAGGCAATATATTTTTTTCAGATTAGGTCATCGGAAATTTTGCGTCAGCAATAAAGTTTAAAAAACATACTTCTGATTTTCCTCTGAGCAATGAGTCGATATGCTGCGATGAATGTGGTTACGTTGGCAACTACTGGAAGGTAAAATATGAAGCACGGCGTAGTACTCACTGGCACTGCACGTATTTTAATCGTTTTTTTTTAGAAATTGAATTCCCAATTTCTAAAAAAAAAATCCGATATTGTGTGTAGACTTTTCGAGATTTTATGCTATATAATATATAATCCTTCTTCATAAGCACAAGTTAAATCTAAAAATCATATTTCATCGAATAAATAGTGACCACTAGATGCAACACAACCACTGACTTACGTGAGGTTCTTAACATTCATATTTAACTATATTTGCTAAGTAATTTTACCCAATAGAGTATTTGAATTGCTTCAAAAAATTATAGAAGGATATATTAAACCTAAATTCCCTTATCAGATGAAATGTAATTCTTCTTATGAATTCAGTACTTCAGGGCACAGGTCCCTCCTTAATACTCGCATTGTTATTCTCGAAAACATCTCATTGTTAGTTATTTTGCATAGCGAAGAGAAAATGAACTAATTAGATATTCCGTCTTGGTGCTGCCCTTGCTCGCGTCAAGGGGTTGACCGTGGCTGACCCTTCGCAGAACTAAGTTCTGCTAAACCGTATTTCGTCTCAGTTCCTTGCCACGCGTGAAACATTTCGTGCCGAAGTCGTGAGAGGAAAGAGGAAAAAGGAAACTTCAGATGCTGCGGGACTTCCCCCGGTTGCGAGGGGATTCGAGAGGTGCCCCTATAATTGCCAGAGGTACCTGACAATGATTGTTTTTCCCCGGGCTAGCCTGCGGAATGTTTCTCGGGATCGGCCTTCGAAAACGGCGCGTTGTTTACATGAACAATCGTCATGGGGAATTGCCGGTAAGTAAAAGTGACGGGCTCTCTCTGAGGAGGTTTATCGAAAGATGTCACGCAAATACGGCGATGAAACTGTGCGGTCCTCTCGTGTTCGCTTCTCTCGCCGTCTCTTTCCCAGCCTTTTTTATTTTGTTTTTCCGCATGACCGTGTGTTGACCGAAGCATGAACCGCTGCATGACGCAATCCTCCGCGTGAAGGTGCCCGCACAGCTATCAAACCGCAGTATTGGCGTTACCTCAGCAGATCCATCATTTTACGCTCAATAAGTTGTATGAGTCTTCAATTCGGATAAAAGCTCTGTGCGACCAGAATATTATTATGATAACTGTGCCAGTAATCACTTACAACATAAGGGAATTATTCATACGTCATATCCTGAAAAGACGCTCAATAGCCTCAGTAGAAACGTGATAAAATGACGCTAAGTCATCCAGATTGGCTAACTGTGGTTGGAAGCTATGAGCCTCATCGCGAGGTAGGCCCGTCGGAGCCTTGCGTTACCATTGTGAATATCACGCAAGCAATGAATAAGGAAGTTGGTAAATAAATATTCATCCTGCGAAATCCTCTCCCACGCCTGTGTAAGCTACGGAGAACAACACCTTCACGAAATTTCGCGATGAAAACGGGGAGCCATCTGGTGGTCCACTCGAAGAAGGTCCGCCGTAATAAATATCCTTTTCTATGGCGAAGTCACTGGAAAAAAGATAGAACAAATAGCACAGAAATAAGAAATGCTTGAGAAGGGCAAGGCTGTGGAACCACGAGCGCCTAAAAACGTAACGCAATCGTATATGCATGGTGTTGTGTTCTTGTATACATACATATACTTGTGTTGACTTCGGATTTGTTTCTTTTTCGCGGCATGAGGCAAGTTTTTTTTCTCCAGAAATACATGCTATTTTTCAAATCTGTCGAAAAACGCGTGATCTTTTTGTTTATGTAAATACTTTTTTAGGAGAGCGGTGAATCTGTTAACCGCGAACGTGGTTGGGAGCATATATCTACGAAGTACCGTGCAAGCCACCACTAGGGTGTGTGGCACGGGGTGATTCCACACCAGACACGCAGCACTCGTCCCAGCACAAACCAGAACCTCGGACGCTCCCCTAGCCGCTAGGCGCAGACACCAAAAAGCAGTCACAGGAGAACAGTGCGTAGTCTAACCAGAAGCTGGGAGAGTGATACGTAAATGAACATGTAAACATGCAGAACAATGCTACACACATCTATTGGTTAATATTACTGATACTGTTAATTCATGAGTGCTACGAGATGCTACTTCATGCGGAGAATAAAATTTAAAAAATGCCAGACATATCAAGTGGTGTGAAGTGTTAGTAATGATGTTGTGTTTTCAGCAGAAGTGAAAATTCTACTCTTCCTATTGATCCTCCGTATGCGTCATTCGAATGCGTCATTCTTGCGTATATTCATGCGCATATCATGCGTCATTCGAAACAGTTGGGCCTTAAAAAAATACAGAATACGATATTGCTTACACATACAAGGTCACCACATATATAATTAAAAATATTTTAGTATATATTGACTCGGAAATAGAAAAGAATCAGCTCATTGGCACCAGATTGGTTCAACATTGCAGCACACACTAAAAATCCGATGAAGCTAGGGGAAATTTTTGGAGAGAATACTCCTTGAATGGAGCGCCTTGTTTATTCTCGCTGACCGGCAGACTGGCGAGAGATCTTACAGATAGCCTTGAGACGCTGGAGGGGACTGGGCATCAGCAGGAACAGTCGAAATGCTCGGCGCACTTGAAAGGAAAAAAATCTAAGGAAGAGGATGACTGGGAAATGTTCACGTCCGCATTCAAGGCCGAGCCATTCGGGGATCTTGAGTTGTGAATGCTCTCTGGCTACTTGTCCTCCGAAGCAACTAATTTTAATATTCGTCCATGGCAGGCTGAATGTGGCGAATGCGCGATGATTTTAATGATCACCTTTGTTTAATTGTTAGGTGACCAATAGAGCGCAAGTCTCGTCGTAAATGATTGTTTATACGAGACGCGCACTTGTCCGAAGAGTCCTGCGAAGAGTAGGAGAGAAAAGAAATAATAAGAACTAAGACGATGCAATTTTCCACAGATAAAAATTTTTAATCGACCCGGGTTTCGATACACTTCACATCACCATCAGCATCGTCTTAGTGCTTATTATGTTCATATTCCACAACATCTCGCCTGATTCCTCCCTTTTTGTGAGAAAAGAAATGTAATAAAAACTATTAGAAGGAGAAGAGACGAACTGATTGGACACATTATGTGATACAATAGCCGATTGAAAACAATAATCGAAAGAGACATGAATGGGAAGAAATACAGAGGAAGAACAAGGATGGAATAAATCAGGCAAATAATGGGCGTCAAAGTGAATGGAATTTCGTTCGTTGGTATGAAGCGGTCAAGCAAACCAATCTTCGGATTGATGACTGATGATGACGATGATCATGTATTAGAGTGAGTATATGAGCGTGTAAATGTTCCTTCAGAGTTTTATCGTCATAACATGTCAGCCTGCGCAAATTCGCGAATTTATGTCCTCCGAATAGCCCCTGTTTTAAAACTGAACTTGTGTTCTCGCAAGTGTTCACACATGAACTCATGCGAGTACATGAATCTTTTGAATGGTTGCCTTAATCAGGAAGGACATGATCTCGACAAAGTCGTTGACTTGACGTCACAGCCTTGATAAATCCCGACTTTAAAATTGCATTATTTGAAGATTTAGTGGTAATGACGTCAAAATTCCGCCATTTTCGGGGCTGAAAAATTCCGAGGTCTTCCTGAACAGGGCACCCAGGCCTTTAGACCCTTCTTCGTTTGCTGATCACGCGCTAAACCATCTAGAAGATGCATTTTACATTATTCCTATTAGGTATACAAAACTATTAGAATATTTTATCACATTTTTGTTGTGTTTTTTCCATTTTAAGGTATTTGAAAAGTAGACTAACCTAAATTAAAAAAGAACTGTAGGCGATAGTTTTGGATAAAATATGATACATTAATTTTAAGGTAAATGATAAAACATCTAATCTCGATAAATTATTCTGTTACGACGTATTATGTTGCATTATTCATCTACCAATTTAATTACCGAGGACTAGAAATTTTGAACATTCATTTGCAAGTTAGGCCAGACTGCCGCGGGCAATGGACCACTAGGGCGAACCTCAGTGTGCTCCTGGTCTTCAGTTACGTGGCAATCCTCAAGGGATATTGGAAAATTGGGGTGCGCCCCGGAGGAGGATTTGAAATGTATCCGTCGTTACCACCGATTTCACATATCTTATGCAACCAAGAAGCATCCGATGACAGATATAAACTAACCAATCACTATCCATGTTGAGAAAACCACCTTTGTTATTTCTGCGAACCTTTATTCCGCTGGCACGGCGCGCGTTTCACCACACTGTGGCATACTCATGCATGTAGGAGGAAGGGGAACAGGGAAAACATTGCAGTTTTACTAAACAAAAAGGGATCTTTACTTACCGATGATAAAGAGAAGGCTAATGCGCTCAGCGACTGGTACTCTAATGTTTTTGCGAGTACGATGAATAGAATAGATAATTCAGATATTTCAGTGGGTTCTCGGGAACGGTCGGGGGTGGCAAACACACAGAATCCTAGACATATTTCCACTACCAACTCAGAAATATATAACAAAATAAAAAAATGAGGACAAATAAATCAATAGGACCAGACGGTATCTCAATCGATTTACTGAAACTGGGAGGGAGTGCTGTGACGGGCTATATTTATCATTTATTTAATGTAACTATGAACAACAATACCCTACCCAAGGACTGGAAGAAGGCTAAGATAAAGCCCATCTTTAAAGGTGGTGACAAAACACTAGTTGAGAATTATAGGCCAGTAAGCTTGACTTCAGTGGTTTGTAAATTAGTTGAGAAGATAATTGCTGAGTACCTCCGGGATTTGTGGGAGAGTGAAAACTGGGTATTCGAACGCCAACACGGTTTTAGAAAAGGACACTCATGTCAAACCCAACTCCTAGGGTTTTGTCAAGAAATGGCCGATTCCATGGATGCGGGTTTAGAAGTGGATGACGTTGTAGTAGACCTGTCTAAGGCCTTCGACAAAGTCGCACACAATCGACTCATACTAAAGATGAGACAATTACCCCAGCAAATAGACCAACGGGTGATCCTATGGGTTGAGGACTTTCTGAAAGGTCGAACTCAAAGAGTACAAGTTGGGGATATGAGTTCCGATGAAACAATGGTTTCATCGGGGGTGCCTCAAGGTAGTGTTCTTGGGTCACTCTTGTTTTTGATTTATATAAATGACCTCCCAAACAAAATTAACTCTCATGTAAGACTTTTTGCCGACGAGTGCTTTATTTATAAACAGATCGGAGAAGAGAGCGATCATGAAGCTTTGCAAATGGACATTAATAAAGTGGCAGATTGGGTGACTCAAAACGGGATGGACATAAATGTAAGTAAATGTAGGCTTATTTCTTTCAGCAACAAGATAAACTCTACTAAAAGGGACTATGAGTTCTTACGTAAACCTATTCCCAGATGTGACAACTGCAAATACTTAGGCGTCCACCTGTCTAAAGATTTGAATTGGGGTCGGAACGTTCAATATACTGCTAAGAAAGCCTTCAAGAAACTGCATTGGGTGATGAGAAATCTAAAGGGTAGCAAGTTTTGCACGAAGGAAATGGCATATAAAACACTGGTTATGCCTATCCTAGAGTATGCCTCTATAGTGTGGGATCCTTATGAGGTGGGGCATATAAAGGCATTGGAGAGAGTTCAAAGAAAAGCGGCTCGATACGTTTTGGGTAGGCATAGGAGGACAGAGAGCGTAACAGAAATGTTAAAATCGCTAGGATGGGAATCTTTAGAAAGTAGGAAAAAAATAAACCGACTCTGCGGTATGTTTAAAGTATACAAAGGGGATAAAGCATGGAGAGAACTAAGCAATAAAAACCTAATTTCATTGGAAGGAACGATCATCAGTTCAAAATTAAATGCCGGGCGCAGAGGACTAATGTTAAAAAAATTTCCTACCTCAATAAAACAATTATAGATTGGAACAGCTTGCCTGCAGAGTTATTTGAGACATTTCCGGGTAATGTGAAAATATTCAAGAAAAAGCTGAAAAAATTGATTTAGTTTTTTAGAAATTTCAATTGAATTTTAAATTTTGTTCACTGTCTAGTTTATATGTGACTTTGTGGACATGTTGTGTTTTTCTTTTTTTGGGATGTGCATGTTACCACCTGGCCATTTGCCAAATTGTAACTGATTACGATAATAATAATGTATGTATACTCATGTACATGAGTATGCCACAGTGTGGTGAAACGAGCGTCGTGCCAGCGGAATGAAGTTTTGTGGAAATAACAAAGGTGGTGTTCTCAGCATGGATATCCATAATTTCCGCGAGGTCAGGCCTGATATCATCAGTTTTAATCAATCACTATTTCATATCCAGAAATACTAGAGGTAGAAAGGGCACGGCACGTGTAAGAGTTCGTGGATATTCTCTGACTTTCATCACAACCTACCTCTAACCGGTAGATTACTGTAATGAATGAATGATTTCATATCCAAAATTCCTGCTGAAGAGAATTTTTGGGGAGCATTAATATACGGATAGGACTCTAGGCCCATTCAAAAAGGATACAAAGAACTCATCCGAAAGTTGGGAGGACCATTTTCACCAGCAGCTTTGTACTTATGAAATGCAATGGTAACGTTTTGAGTTTGATCAGGGATCAAGTCCGTGTGCGTGAAAATATAGGGAAAATTGATTTTCATTATGTAATACGAAAACGACTTGACGTATGAAAAAGATTAAATAAAGGTAAAATTTTACAATATCACTTAATAAATAAAACTCACCACCCGGGTTGCAACGCTTTAGCGTCATCATCATGCGATGATTAAGTGGTATTGTAAAAGTTTACCTTTATTCAGTCTTTTTCATGATGGAATTCCTCCAAGTCACTAAGGAAAGTGTTTTTTTTATTCACTGTAACGTATGCCAAGTTACCGAAGTACGTGCCTTGAAATGCGACGTGGCTTTTCTTCCACTTTCACCACTACTTCGAGCAACATTGCGAAATTGGTCAGATGAACTCTGGTGCACGTATATTCGAAAACGCGAAAATAGCAGGAACAGTAACACTTCATTAACTCCAACTGCGTTGAATCGAATTTTATGTCCAGGCTATAAGAGGTTATTCTCTTCGGAGTGATGTTTTTGTAGTCCTCTCCCACCTTTTCTCACTCTACCTCATGTCTAATTTTGCCCTTCCATTTCACCACCTCTATTTTCTTGAACAATAAGTTTGGATGGCTTCCTTGTTTCGCCGTTGTTTCGCTGATGAATGTCGTCCTTAGTAGGGAATACGCAAGGAAGCCTGGCTTCAATCCTATCTGCCATTTGATCTATCAGCTGTTTTCACAGTATCTATTATGGTTATACCACCTAATGGAGCAATATCTAAGTTAGTTCAGAGCAAGAAACAATATACGTTCAGAGCATTTATGAGAATCGTAACACTTAATACGTTTCAGTCAAACGATCGGCTAACAATTGCATATCGTTGGAAAAGTACGCTAAATGATGGCTATGATGCAAATAAATATTCAAAATTACAAGCACAGCGATACTATCGATATGACTACGATCGCTATAGCGGTCGTAGTCATATCGATAGCTATCAGATTGATATCGATAGATACCATACCTATAGGTCCGTAGATACCGGCTGTTACGTAATACCTTTATAGTTTTCGTCGATAAATCATGAGATACCTGAAGGTTTTGCTCAATTTATCGTAGACTTGGATATTATACGCTAAGTTAATAGAAACGAAATAGCTACACGAATATTGTCTGAAATAGGTAAACCTTGGTAGCGGGACGTATCGTACACTACTAGCTCTCGAAGGAGAATTGCTATTCGCGTGCCTCTTTTTCCGCTGGTGCACATCTGCTATCTGCACAGGGCCGCGCTCCTCGCATTGGTGGCTCCAAGAGGGGCAGAAGCAATCGCCCCCCACCAAAACCCGGCATATTTTATTTATTTTTTCATAGACCTAAAACCAAAATCCAAAATTATTTTATGCTGTGAAGTACATGATGGTAGGCATATGTCTTAAGCTAAATAAGAGTTTCTTTTTCTTTTGCACAGAGTATGTTACGATTTCCCGTGACGAGACCCCCGGACTCCCCTTTTCCTGGGAAGTATTCCATACCTCCAGAGCCAGTGGTTGCCCCCCCTGAACCTCTGGTTTGGAGCCACCCCTGGCTCCACGCGAATGCTTTCATATAATGTTTCGTGGTTTGCATTCGCGTTCTACTTGAAAACAAATGTGACGTCAAGAGAGAGTCAATTTCAACCTGGTGTCCGGAATGATGAACATAGCAGGCGCTTGGGGCGGGAGGAGGAGTTAAACCATAGCGGGCGCTTCCTCGAATAACTCCGGCGTATCATGTGCCCGGGCGAGAGAAGCGACCCTCCAAAAGCCAGCCGACCCGCGGGATGGAAAGGTTCCCCCAACCCGACCCAGAGAGTTGTGGAGTGGATTGTTAAAAAAAAGAGGACGAGGGAGCTCCGACTAGGCAGGCAGAGGGATAAGGGGAAGGGGTCCCTCTAATGAGTCTGAATGAGGACGCCCTTACCAATGACGCAGAGTCCCTCATCATTACGTGATCTCATGCCACCGAGTGGCTAGTCATCCCATCCCATGCTGTGGCCGCGGCCTGAGTCCCTCATCACCGTCGCGCGGTATCCTCACCACTTTCCCCGCACCATTCCATCCCGCGAAAATAAACAGCAAAAATAAAAGACAAGCGCTCTTAACGGCGTAAAAGTGGATCCGAGTGAGCAGGAAACGCCGGTTCCGCCTTGATGAGGAGGAGCGCGGATGTCAATGAATCATACGTGATTGATGGGAATTTCACAATTGGGGATAATTATGCAAGTTGTTAAATCTGCTTCGATGAACAGCAATGAATTGCGTCTAATTTTTTCATGGGAAAAGTGTTTCCTGGACGGAAAATCAAACAAGGCATGGGCGGTACTCAAAAAAGTACCGGTATTTTTTTACGAGTATTAAAAAGCAATAATACTACTCGCCCGGTAGTACCGGCGAAAAAATACCGGTGTACCGGTATTTATGTGATTGATTAAATATTTTAATTAATTACAATTTAACATAAACGTTTCACCCTAATTTTCCGATATGCCGGAATATTAATTAGAATATCAGTCCAAAAAGATACACAGAAATTTACATCCATCGCCATTTTTAGTGAACATTCATGGGAATATACATAGGATATTCAGTAAATACATTTTATTATATGCTGTATGTTTGCGCTCGTTGCTTTTTGTTGGAATAATTTAAAATAACACGAAGAACGATCGGTATTGTTTTAATGTTGTGGTCAGGTAAAATCCTCAGTTATAGTGATTAATCCTTGCGGTCGCGCTAACGTTTAAGTTACAGAAATACATATTTGTATTTATACGGTTCAAAATTATCAATTGTCTGGTGTTTGGCATGTGTCAAAAATGTATACTTACCTATTATATCAATAATGATAGCAAACATAAATCTCAAATTCACGGTTATGTACTACATATGAAAAAAGACAGACATATTACGAGAACATTTGGAAGCAATAGTGTAGCAAGTGTAGTTAGTAAATTTTCGTAGTTAGTTCTGTTAGTTGACGCAAGATGTCAGCGCTGTCTAAATACTGGTATTTTTTATTACCGATACCGTCGGAAGTAACGATTTTAAATACTGGTCGGTACTACTGGATTTTTAAAAAATGGTATCGGTATTACTGAATACCGGTATTTTTTCCCATCCCTAAATCAAACAACTATACCCTTATTATCGTTAGGCAGAGGCTTATCTGAAGCCTAGTTCGGTCATGAGAGGTTCATAATCGTGAAGGAGCACCATTACTTTTTCATATAAGTGGATGGTACGTAAAATATCCTTTGGAGTTAGTATTCCTGATTCACGTACACCTTACAACTAATGAAATCGATATCCGGCCCTGGAAACTCTTCCTTGGGAACTTTTTTCTCCAAATTACGAGAGGCATATACTAGATGAATATTAAAATCTAACGACAGCAAGTTCCTATCGGTCCTTCGAAACAAGTACCTTTGGAATCAGGATTCTAAAGTGGGGTAGTGATCTGCGAATTGAATCGACAAGCGGAATTTCAGCGGTTCGATCCCCGCCAGTCAGAAACCCCTCTCCTTCGACTATTTTCTGCGCGAAGGAGGTCATGGTTAAAATACACGCGGTCAGTATGATCTCTTGGCTATTTCCGATAAGACAAGCCGTGGATTATGGTAATATTTTAATCCTGTATAATGCGCATACGATGAGTATCGGAATGATTCAAAAGAATCTGCAAATGAGCTCTGTATGTCTTTTGACTTTCAACAACAAGATGACGTTTAGTTCAGAAAAACTGGTCTCAGATGTAGCGAGTGCCTAAACTACTGTTCACAGAATCATGCTTCTCTTTGTGGAAGCCACCCATTGATAGGTCTATACTTTATAATGTTGACTTTCTATATTGATGTTGAAAGAACACACAAATGGTAATTTCCACACTTTTTAATAAAACAACACTTAACAACCGACCATGGTTTCAACACATTGTGTTATTCTCAAGGTTTCTATATTGACTTTCAATATTGACTTTCTCTGAGAGCCTAGATTGTCCAACCGTGGTGGCGTCACTATAGTGAAAACTGGCAATAAAGCTGGGCTGAAATTTGCCTTGGCATAGGATATACTTATTGAATCCTGGAGATAGGAGGATGAGAGTAGATTGGAGTTTGTCGAGATGCAGGCGTGGAGGAGGGTGGAGAAGTTAAATTGGAGAGAAAGAATGGGAAAAGACACAGTGTTAGGGCATGAAATTGGAATCAGGAAGTTTTTGGGAGGCTAATGAGGCAGAACATATGGATGGAGAAAATACCAAATATATCATGAGAACACTTTCAGTAACTAGAAGCAATTTGAATGTACTCTCTATTTACTGTCGAAAGTGGCTATATCCTGATTAAACAGGATCAATAAAGTCTTGATGGATTTTGGTGATGATTCAATCAGCCTTAAAGGCGTATCTATTGTTTTTTTATGGCACAACTCAATAGGTCGATCCTATTTACTTATCTTGTCTGCAAAATAGTTTTCTTCGCACTGCCATGGGGAACTTGGAGCTCGTACGTCCGACTTAAGTATCTGCGAGTCATGATCGACATAGAGTATAAACACTGCAAAATATTTTGTATTTGTTTATGTTTAAAATTTATTTTTTGTATCTGTCCACTCAAAAAGATAATCTACTTTCGTGGAAATTATTATTCATCACATGCCAATGAAGCGTCAAGGCAAAAGGCTTTGAGTATGTACAGAATATATCTTAACGATCATTTAATGTCACAGTTTCTGTTGTAAATGGAGTAGGGCCGAATAATTATGGTTACAGCAGAATATTATTTACTAGCAATTCGACAATTTCCATCGTATTGTCGTCACATGTTTCAGAACTTTTATTTCGCAATAATATTTTTCGTATACTCTATGATTGAAAATTCTTATTTAGCGTTCGACCAATGTAATACCTAGCTATAACACCAAGACAAAATCGTGAAGCATCGTGAAAGTTCGAACGAGAATAGCATGCCAACTGAAAGAAGCAACAAAACTTCGACTACAATGTAACTATTTCACTAATCTATATAGTTAAACCTATCTGACTAAAATCTGTTCGAAAAGTGTACCTTAGTTGTATGCTTGTAAATGTGCCACTCTCTATAATCAATGGACATGGGATTGGTACGATAGCAAGTGTGCTTGCTTCCTTCTTCCACTTCTTCCATTGCCTGGGTTCCAACCGTGACAAAAATGTCTAAGGTGTTACGATTCGTATGTGATTTCCACATGCGAGGAAATTCAATTGCTATGATTCGCGGATTTTGTGGGACGTTAAATTGCAGACCCTCATAAATCAGAATGAAGTCGGGCCAGTAGTTTATTCCTAGAATGATTGGAATAATGATTTATGATAGTGTTAAATAATTGAAACGATACGTAAAATTGAGAAATGTATTGCAATAAAATTATCGGCAGAAATATATAATAATGCTAGACCAAGCAATTTAACGCAATGCAGTCAAACTACAATTTTTATCTATGCTAGGGTAGGAAATGGCACGATATGTATAATAGGGAAATATATGGTGAGAATTAAATTTGGAGGAGAACAGATATAGGCGATATCCCCGCTTGGCGAAGAGGAGTTATCTAGTCAGTCAGATTAGGGGTTGCAGTCGTTATTGAGTCATAACCAGGATCAATGCCACAGAGATGGGACGAGCAAAAATCATTAGAAACAAAACTAAATTGATTCTCCAGGAAAAATAAGCTAACATTGAGCATACGTGTGGGATGGCATTAGCCAGAAGAGGAGCAAAGCGTTAGTTACTCGGGTAGCGTTGTGGACAAAAATGAACGCAATGCAAAAGACAGTGAAAGAATTGCGTTGCCAAAAGAAGAGTTCATTAATAGGAGGGATTAAATGGCAGGAACCCTATGAAGGATGTTATAAAAGGATTATCGAGGAGCTTGATTTGGAGATTGGCACTACGTGACAATGAAACTTGGACCATGAGCAAAGAGGACGAGAAGAAATTGCAAGTGTTCAGATGTGGGTGTGTGGGAGGACGGAGAAAGTACGACGGACTGGAAAGAAGATGAACGAAGAAGTTTATGGCGGTACTCGAAGAAATCAAGAGAGGGGAAATTGAGTTGATGGGGCCAGTGGTGAAGGGGATGAGTTTCTGAAGGTCGTTTTACTGAAGAAAATGCTGAGAAGGGGAAGGATAGGCATTTCGGATGTAATGAATAGAGTTAAGACGTATGCTGGGCTGAAGAGAGAGGTCGCGGAGGGCGAATCTAAAAAGAGTAAGTAGTAGGGTAGCAGCAAAAATCTATCATAACCTACCTTAATCGCTATTACGCGAAATAATAAAAATTACTTACTTTCTTAATTCTTCCACTTTCATTTTACAGCTCGCATATATACTATTCGGAAGTTAACATTCTTAAGCTGCATTCCGTACATAAGGGAGATGAGATCAAGAAAGGCAAGCACTAAGGGTTTTTTTTTTCTTTTAGAAAGGTCAATAATCCTATAGTTTTGCACACTTACCAATTTACTTATGCCATCGTGGAAATCAACTTCTTGTAATAATTAAAATAATTGCTTTCAGGTCTGAGGCTTGGCGGCTGACTAGATTTATCTCATTGCTCAACTGTGTGTATCAAAATATATAATAACGGCATTTTCTAAACATATGGTAGCAGCGTGTATTTAGAAAATGCTGTTTTCTTGCAGAGTACCTAGGATTAAAATATAAGGCCTAAATAAATATGAAGCTTAATTATCAGGGTGAACCAAGGAAGGGGGTCTCCATTTCACTAATCTCTTCCACCTTACCGCATCCTTTCAAGCATATTTTGATTCCGTCGCATTTTGGTATTGTTCAATTCGAAAAAATCATATAAAATCAAATATTACTGATTTTCCTGGATATCGTGGCTAACGAGGTAACAATGGAAGGAGAGAGAAATGAGGCCGAATACCCGTAAAAAATAACCTTATTTGAAGCTTTTAATATACCTACAAGCTTCTCTGAAATAACAGCTGGTTGGAAAATAAATTCGAATTTCCGAAAGCGTGTTAAAGGATCTTTGTTTTGGCGAGTATCAATCTATACTCTACCTCCACCACGATACGGAGCACTTAGCCTATATGTGTGTCAGTCGGACAAAATTGCAATTTGAGAGGTTGTGTGGGTGTATAAATTTAAGGACACCGACGTTTACACGAGAAATGGTTCTTTCTGATTGCTTGCAGGGATGGAATTGATGGCTCACCGAAAATTCAATCTTGGATAAATCATACTCAGCCGGATGTGGACCATTTTACTCGCCATCCCTTCGCATCTAGCCGATGAATTCCTGTCACCAAAGGAAATGACGCCATTCATGAGACTGTGGGCGAGGCTGGCCCTAGATGTCATCAGGCTAAGCTATCCGAAAGACAAGGAAATGTTGTCCCGGCACCTTTGGGTAAGATAATAAGATCTTTACAGTGCACGTATTCTGCTTACAATTCCTAAGTCATCACTGTAGGGCTCATTGGGAATTCAATTTTATTTAATTGAAGGATCCTTTAGGGTATAGTGTAATGCATGTTGGTGACTACTCATCCCCTGCCACACACCCTTAAGGTGGCTTGCAGGGTATTTTGTAGATGTAGATTTTCCTCTTTTATATATTTTGGTTTACTCTGCATGGAATTTTGTGTGGCCTTTTAATTGGATTTATGCGCGAAAATATTTAATGAGAAATGACTCTTTTTAGTGTTGGAGGAAAAAAAGATGCAAGCAAAAAGGTTTTTCACCGTGATAATCGGAACGCAGCAGTCAGGCCTTCCCCAGACAGTGTCTGCAGTCCAGCTAAAAGAGATTGACTCGTCAGGAAGTGGACACGTATTGTAGGGTGTGACAACTCAAAGGGAAATGTCTTAGACTTTCCTTGAAGGAACTGGTAAGCAAGATTATTAATAATATTATTCCATGAAATATATCATAGTCTCTTTCGCCCGTAGTTATTTCAACTTGATTTTGACTGTTCCATATACTTTTCAATAATTTATTTTCAGACAGGAGTTACGGTGGAGTTAAATGAAGAAAAATAATGAGTGAATTTATGGAAGTTGTTCCCACCCCACTGGCAGTACGAACAGTTAATCATCATCACAGAAATGGTGTATCATCCACAGCGATAGATGGTAAGTGAGGCAATTATTTACTAAATCATATTTGAAAGGTAGGGCTATTAAAAAAATTAAATGGATCTACGGTTATTTTTTTCTCGTTAGAATTTGTAATTATTTTTTAGAGATTTGGATTATCGAGTGGATCTGCATGACCGATGAAAATATTGCAAAAGTCGTTGTCTTAAGTCTACCTAAAGTTATTCAATATTTTCCAGCAGGATATCCAATTAATGACGTTACACCCCATTCACATATCTCCGATAAAACCTTAATATTGAAAAGCCAATCAATGTTGAGTATAAAACATTATACCTATTGTAAAACATAATAAAAAAAGTAATGTAGATTTGCTGATAAGCATTACATATTATTTCCGAAATGAATCATTTGATGGTGTTCAAGGTTCATCAATGATAGTCCAAGACCAAGGTGTCCAGAGCCCATCAATGATAATTCTTTCGGGTATACCGTTACTGTAAAAATGTAAAAAATTGCTATTTAGGTTGGCTGATACATATTACACGTAATTTTCAACCAATAGGATCCTATTGTTTAAGTTTTTTTGGAAATGTCTGCTTTATGCTGGTGTAAGTGGAAAAGGAGACTAAAGATCACCGTATCGTAGCTGCAAAAATTCCGGACTTAATTTCTTAAAAATGTGATCTCACAAGGTTCATTTACCTAAATAGTAAATGAAAAGTATAACTTAGTTTTTCCACATGGATTTTATCCACATAATAATATTTTTCCACAGGTTAATCGATCGTGACTTAGTCCCTTACCGATAATTTTGGTTTTATGCCATCTTTGAAGAAACTATTGGGCCTACAGAAGTCGTTTTGAGCTCAAATTAAAGATAAATTAATTTACTATAGATTTATTTCTGATAATGTTTCTTGTAAGATGATTACTTTTGCCAATAAATAGCAAGAAACTTGACCAAAATGAAAAAGATTCACTTTTTAGAAAAATGTCTCTTTTTGAAGAGCTGTTTCTAAAAGAATTATGGACATACGTAGTTTGTTTTAGGCTTCATCTATAGCATAATGTATCTTCTTTAAATTAGAACAGGGAATTATTTTCTGTATGCCAATTATTTTAGGAGATATTGAGCAAAAACAAAAAAAGTGAAAAATGTGCGCAGTGTTTTGCGCACTGCGCAGATTGCACAGGTCTTCGAAGCTGAAAATTTGTTTTTTTTTTACTATTGGCATTGATCCTAACAACATAATAAAAATTAGAACTACATGACCTTTTGCAAGGTCGAGTCCCTATTTGTGAATTAAGTGACTGGCCTATTCCTCCGATAGATCATAATGAACTTAAAATATTTTGGAAGTTCATAGACAAATAAGTTCTTTAAAACATTTAGTCGCGGAAAATAAAAATAATTATGAATGTTTACAGCCCAGTAACTAAGCATCAATACATTTTCCCCGGCATCGACGAATAAGACTTAACTCCTCGCGGCACAGAAACGCGGAACTGGAAAATTCACCAGTGCCCTCGAACGAGCATTCACGGTAGCAATGGCCGAGGCCTTCCCCGGGAGACTATGTTTCGGGAAGCGGAAGATACGTCTACTTTTACATTATCGGTGCTTCTAGAATAGTCTCCTCTTAAAATTTATGCCATCAGAATCCTGCCTTTCCGTAGTAGTTTCTTTAGCGTTTCCAGTCTAAATTACTTCGGCTTCAAGGCAAGTAACGGTGTGGCATGGGGAAAAAAATCAATTGTTAAAATCACTGAGTCCAGCTATTTTTGTCCATAAACTGGTATAAGACGTTCAATAGCACAAGGAATAAAGTGGTAGGAGAATGAAACTCTTATTGTATGAGTTTCGTTTGGAATTACGAGGCATAGTCAAAAGAATCTCTTCTGAGCTCAGGGGTCTATTCTGTATGTTCTCGGAATTTCCGAGCCTCGAACGTGACGAAATGTTGACGTCACAGCCTCTAAAATTTCAAATTGTCGGGGGATTTGTCGGGGGCTGTGACGTCAAATCCACGGATTTTCCGAGGTTCGACCGTGCAGAGTCCTTACTGCATAAGGCCCCAGAAGTGAACGCGGAGGAATAAATATGCACCGAGCCCCCCTATAGAGCGCGGAGGTATAGCTACCTAGTGGTATTTCCAGCGAACTGCCATGGAGGCTTGAGGCAGAGGGTGTTAAAACACCAGCCCTGAAAAGAGGGAGGGAATGTGCGTTAGAGGAACTGGGAGAGGGAAGGCTTCAAAAAGCTAGATGTGTTGCGGAATGTTGACGTCTCTCTCAATTCCTTTTGTCGTTGTTATCGTTGCATTGGAAGAAATATTTCCATCTATCAGTTCCACATGGTATCCACCTCATCGTACAGGTTTTGTATGACCTAGAAATGTAGTCTCTTCGTCATGGGTGGTGTCTTAACACCCCCGTGCCACAAGCTCTAGCGGTGGCTCGCAGGGTGGCATGTAGATCTAGATGTTAGCGTGGGAGTGATCAAACACTCGCGTGATCGGAATTTTCCTAGCGATTTACATAGCGCTGCGAGTAACCTCTGCGAGTCTCAATGGGATCCCGACCTAGTCCTTTTAAGGTAGTTAGAGCGATAAATCAATTCACCTATAATTTGACGTAATTTTAAAGATAAAACTCCCATCTTTTTAATGATATCAAAGTATTAACCCCTTGCCGAACTATTTTTCGAGTAATTTGCCTAAAAATATAAACTGTTTTACATGGCATAGATTAAGTCTGTGCGCTCCAGAGGGAGAAAGGTGATTTCACCGTACGGCGCACAGTGGGGCCGAATTCCGAAAAGATGATCAAAATATGAAGACAATGTTCAATCATTGCGAAATTCGGTGTGTTTAAGTTTTTTAGGTTGAAGATTACGAATATGAAATCAGAATTGCAAAAAACAAAATGGCTGACCCAATATGGCGGCATAAAAAGTGATAAAGGCTTTAATTGCAACAAAAGTCGGTAATAACACATTCTTGAGATCGCCGAATACGAATTTGAAGTTTAAATTGCAGAAAACAAAATGGATGACTCAATATGGCGGATTTTTTCAAAAGCATAACTATTTTTTTAAATTCTGTGTTTTGGTATGCAACTGTGAAGTTGACGTTGAAATCAGGAAAATGAGCGGAAGAAAAAAATTGAACTTACAAAAATTGTCATGTTGTGCATATTATTACAAATACTATACGTAAAATAAAATAATTAACGATACAAATTATAGGAAATAGGGGAAATTTCCGTAGCTTTTATCTTACGTTTGTCTCCTAATAATTCTCGGTACAAAATATATGAATGTAGGTTAAGCTGAATTCCAGATTTCACATTGCTAAATTGATTAATTGTTAATTGTTGATGCCGTTTTTTCCTTGCACCGTGCACTGGTAGAACGGACATTATCAACAACAATGTTCAATTAAAAATATCGTTTGATTGCTGATGCGTAATACATATGCAATAATGGATGGTGCGACATCGTATAAATTAAGGCTTACATGCTGGTTATTAATTTAATTTGCCTATTTTGAATACGTGGCACGTGGCGCTACGTAAACAAAATATCATCATGTGTAGGCTTACCAAATCACCCGGTTTAGCCGAGTACCGCCCGGTTTTAATGACCTTTTTCAGCCCCCGATTAAATCTCCTGGAAAACAGGGAAATCCCCCGGTTTTTAGTATCGCTGCCCAGCTCCGGTAGTAGAATGATAGAAGCTTTTCTTCCATCGTGTAATATTAAAAAAAAATGAGATGATGCCCCTTATCTTTGTACACTAAAATATTATAAAATAAAAGATTGATTGAGGTTTAACTCGAATCTTCGGTTTGTTTAATCTGACGTATCTGTAAATTTTAGCCCGCAGTCAGTTTACATTCAACCACCCTTCTTACTATCATAAATATTACATCAATATTAATGTTGTTCGCCGAATTATACCTCAAGCCCTGAACGTCTGCTTCATTCAATCATTTCCAAATAATATATGTTTTTATCACTCCGCTTCCAAAAACAATGCTCATTAATTCGCTTCAAGCATGCGGACCAGTTGTCAGGCCGCCTTCATTGTTTGGGATATACACCACGTGCTCCCACAAGAATGTAACTTAAAGTCGATATGCTAATAATAAACACCAAAACACGTGCTCTACGCCAAAATACCAATTAAAGGAAATGGACTAAAACCTTTAGTGATAATCACTCGGTTTTTCATTGTAAAATATGGTATCCCCCGTTTTTTTATTTTAAAACATGGCAACCCTAATCATGTATAAGAACCGCCTGCTATAGTCTTCTCAATCAGCTGTCAAGAAAAATGTTATAAAGATGTATTTACTGTGGTAATTTAAAAAATATCATTGCTATACTATATGTATACCTTCGCTTGGATATGCCTCTTCAAAAGTGAAGTTGTATATTTGCGGTTTACTATGATTTGCGTAGTATTGTAAGAACTACCTTAACGATCTGCTACGTATTGTAACTGTACACTTCTTTTATCAATAACTCGCGTTAGGGAAACCGGGACAAAGCAATTTAAAAACAAAATGATATGTACGACCTGTAGTTATACCATATTAAAATATGGTAAAGAGACAATGTGGTACAATTTAACTTTTCATAGAGAGAATGCATCGTAAACGCTAAAATGAACTGCTACGCATTGTACCTGTAAACTTCATTTGTCAATAACTTACGTTAGGGAAACCGGAGAAAAGCAATTTAAAAACAAAATGATAGGTACGACCTGTAGTTATACCATATTCAAATATGGTAAAGGAGCAATGTGGTACAATTTAACTTTTCATAGAGAGAATGCATCGCAAACGCTAAAATGAGCTGCAACGTATTGTATCTACCTGTAAACTTCATTTGTCAATAACTCGCGTTAGGGAAACCGGGGCAAAGCAATTTAAAAACAAAATGATAGGTACGACCTGCAGTTATACCATATTCAAATATGGTAGAGAGACAATGTGGTACAATGTAACTTTTCATAGTTTTTCTAATAACTTTTCCTAAGAAATATAATTTATTTCTCAGTGCCCTTATGTAACTATATACCACTCAATTTTTAAAATAGTTATATCATATAAAAACTATTTAAAATCTACTTACTATTATGAATAGATTCCATTTTTCAAAGTTTAAATCGGATCACTCAGCGATTTATACTGTGTTTTTTAAAAGTCCTTAAAATTGGGTTGATTGTTTTCGTAGCACCGTAGAGGTGCTCAACTGTCACTTTCACACTGAATAATGAGCGCAGTTGCAAACTTACTCGCGTTTATAATGCATTTCCCGGCGGATTAGATATCTGTGTAGGCAACCTACAAAAAGAATCCTTAAAATGACAAAAATAATTTTCGCCATTTTGAGCGCGTTTTCGGCATTTGGTCCCACTGTGCGGCGTAAGAAAATTAGTCAAGTTACAGACTTAAGTGGTTATATTTATTTAATGACTGAGAATTTTTGTCATACATCACTATATTTTTGCACCATTAATATTACAATATTTAAGTATTCATACTTCTTACAGACGCTTAAATTAAAAAATATAAATTCGTATATGGTCTCTATTATGGCTAGGGAACTATCTAGCTCAAACTACCTTAATGTATACAGTGTATAGTATAAGGTATACGGTAAGGTGAGCTATACCTTAAGTTAGTTTGAGCGAAAAATCACTTCACCTAGAATGTTTGACCTCATTTTAAAGAAAAAACTCATATTTCCAATGATAGCAAAATATCATCCCCTTGCCGGACTACTATTCGAGCAATTTGCTTAAGAATAAAAGCTGTTTTACATGGGATAGAGGATGTGCGCTCCAGAGGGAGAATATTAAAAAAATAGGAACTTCTTGCAACTAGATTTCGTCAAAAAGCTAACGGTGTATAGTTTTCATGTTTTCTCAACTATTTATAAAAATTAATCTTTTACCATTTAGCCCGTTTCACACAATATCCAGCACAAGACCTAGTGTGATAGCTAGTACTTGATACTGAGGACGGAACCCAGTATGATAGAAACCGTGATAGAAGGTTTCACACGATCCTGGAACTTGTGCTTGCAATGGAGCGGTACTGTCGTCCACTGTTGCGAACTTTTAAAAGGAAATGGAAGATATCCATGAAAGAAGGCGACTTTCGGCTGCTGCAGTAATAGCAGGTATTGTCGAGACATTCATGGCACATTGATTCATGAACCCTAAAGAGTGCGTAACACCCGCGAATAAGCGAGGCGCTGATTAAAAAAAGTGAAGATCGCACTGCTACTGTAAAAGCTAACGTGATTGGTCGACGGCTACTAGGTCCTACTGGGAGCTAGCAGCAAACTAGTACCGCATCAATTATGAAATCAAGTAGCTCAGCCAGTATGATAGCGATTATACTGGCTAGCCAGCATGCTGGTTCTATATTACACGATACTGGTAGCTATTATACTAGCGTGTATCCTCGAACTTGTGCTGGATCAAGTATCGTGTGAAACGGGCTTTACCGAAGTAATTTTTACAGAATCGTAAAAAAAACTTGCTGTTTTGAAGGGTTTTCAGCCGTACGGCGGGAAAAAATAATCAGGAAAGAGACTTATGTAGCTTTATTTATTTCATTACTGAGAATTTTGACAAAATATAACTAACTATATTTTTGCGCCATTAGTACTACAATATTTATTTAACACTTTTTACAGACACTGAAATCAAAAAAATAAAATTCGTATATGGTTTCCATTATGGCTAGGGAACTATCTCGCTCAAACTACCTTAAATAGCTGAGTTACACTTTCTGTTCAGTTCCTGCAGCGCGGCAGTTGCTCCAGTGCCTTTAGTCAGAAGGGAGAGCTGGCTTCGCTCCCTTACACTACTCTCCATCCGTCCCGTTGCCCCTTGCGACCCGGGAGATCCCCCCCCCCCAACTCACTCAAAACCCCTTCCCCCCTCCTTTTCCCCCTCTCTTCTCTTAGGCCCCCCTCAGTTTCAACCGCTCCACCCGCGGCCGCAATGTCAAATTCATCAAGCGAGATCATTCGGTTCGGCTCCCTGATCTTTCTTCCGAAGAGTTAAGGACCTCCCTTCCCGCGATGAGTCGAAACTACAATGCCGGGAGCAGAGAGATAGATGATGCAAGTCTCTGATATTTTAAGATGGGAAGGCAGAATATAGGAGCGTTACGCCTTTTGTGTCTTAGCACTTCCTGACTCACTGTATGTGGGTGCGTCTCGACACTTCACTCATACGCGTACTGAGCTCTAGATTACAATCCTAAGTTTTAACATGTACTACAGATGGCGCGCTGTGTCTGTGCAAGGTGTTGCACATAGGGCCATAGCTAGCCCGTAGTTGTGACACCTGTCATGGTTAGAATATGCGATGTCTACGTGTTGGAGCCCGGAGACATCGTGGAATATACGAAAAAATCGCTCGACAACTTCCAGCCAGGGACACAAACCTTATTAAAAATAATCAAGATCCATCGACCCAAGATGCAATCAGGATCCAATATCGGCTGACTTTACGGATTCGTAAGGGCTTGTTGTCGTAAATTTTCTTGCATCAAATGTCGTCGTAAATGTCACCATGCCTATAAATGAGGACTTGAAAATGTTCGTATATTCTTTCAACAAGTTATTGATGCTAATCCCATGATGCTACTCAACAATGACTTAATGAGAAAAACAACCCATTTTACAAAAACACAATGCTTGCGTACTCGTCAGTTCAAATATTATTCTTAGTCTTCAGTATCTTGCGATACTGAAGACTTTTCAACAAATTATTGTAATGGTTGAGGCAAGCTTAGCTTACCGAAAATTCCTAGTCTTGATCACGATTTGTGATACTAAAGACTATTCAACAAATTCAACAACCCGGAGCGTTGCCTGGCATTTTTAATCGACTTCATAACTTATAACCTTATTTATAGGTACAATACCTATTAAATAGTTATATATTCTAACTAAATCCAAGAGTTCCGCAGTTCAGTACCTCTATGAACAAGTTGTGATAATGAAAGCCACAGGGCTAGCGAGTGTTCTGCCTCCTGGCTACAGATTCTCCCTGGCGGACCGATATTTTCCGTGAGTGGCCAGTCCTGTTAAATCTACGTCCGTGACTCATGCCTACTAAGGACGATGGAAGAGGTTCAGGGTTCACCTCATTGGTTGCGTTTTACGCATTCCTCTTGAATACGGAGAATGGCGACTCAATCGTGGCCATATTAGTCATGTCTTATGCTGCGAAGTTCGTATATCTCCGAATGAATATTTTCATTCGCTGACTGCAGGGTTCGACTTACCCAAGAAGCTTCGAAATATTTTCCCTTTGCTGCGGAGATCGAGTATATCCCCAGAGTTATTGTATCTATAGTGGTAAATATACTACCATGCGACAAAGGTTTAAAACTAATTTTCCACTTCTACGTAAAAAATGGCATTGTTATTATTTAGCTCCTAAAACGGTGAACATCTTTTGTCGGATACTTGACATATACTATGCATGAAAGCAGGAATCATTTAATACGGTGAAAGGGTTAAGGGCGTAAGTCACCCACGAAATCCAATGTTATTGAAAACATCCCACTCTTTCAGATGGGCTTTGATGATTAAAAAAAATAATTTTAATAATAATAAACACTTGATTGTTATTCCACACTTTATTGTGTGTATATATTGATAAAGTTTGGAATAACAACCAAGTGTTTATTGTTATTAAAATGAAGGAGTTCCACAGAGTAATGCCGGAGACAGTGTCTTATAATAAAAAAATAATCACCGAGTTTTAAACCTGTTTCATTTCATTACAGTAATCTACCGGCTAGAGGTAGGTTGTGATGAAAGTCAGAGAATATCCAACGAACTCTTACACGTGCTGTGCCCTTTCTACCTCTTGTATTTCTTTCTTCATCTCAGCATAAGTCCTACCTTTCTTCATCCCGTCCATAAAACCGATTCTCTTCCGTCCCCTTCCCCGCTTACCCAACATCCTTCCCTCTTTCACGGCCTTCAGCAAACCATCGTCCCTCATTACCCCTTCCAGCCACCTACCCTGTCTTCCCCTAATCTCATCTATAAATTTCCTCTCCTCGCCCACCATGTCAAGCACTTCCTCGTTTGTCTTCCTTTCCGTCCAACGCACCTTCTCCATCCTCCTCCACACCCACATCTCAAAAGCCTTCAGCCTATTTTCGTCTTCCTTTCTCAAGGTCCACGTTTCCGCCCCATACAACGCCACACTCCATATCAAGCTCTTTACTAGCCTCTTTTTTACATCCTTACTTAAAGTCCCCGTCATCAGCTCCCTTCTATTACTGAACGCTTCCTTCGCTAGCGCTATTCTCCTCCTAATGTCTTTGCTACTATGTCCTCTTTCTTCTAGCGTACTACCCAAGTAATTAAATTGTTCAACTTGCTCCAGTTTGTGACCTCCTACTCTTATCACCAGCTTCGCTTTCTTTGTCCTACAGAATCTCATTACTTTTGTTTTCCTATTATTTATCTTCATTCCGTAATTCTCACACTGCTTTTCCAGTGCATCTACTAAAGTTTGAAGTCCTTTCGATGACCGACTGACCAACGCCTGGTCGTCTGCGAATCTAACCGACTTTATCCACTGGCCTCCTACTTTCATTCCCACATCTAGCTCATCCCATGCCTCTCTTACCATTTCCTCACCATAGATGTTAAAAAGTAAAGGCGACGACGGGCACCCTTGCCGCACCCCGCGACCTATAACTGCCCACCCTGATTCACCGTCCGCTACCCTTACCTGAGCCCTCTGCCCCATATATAAGTTTCAGATGAGTCTCCTATCACGCCAATCTATTCCTATTTTCCCCAGTATCTGCATTAGTTTCTCCCAGTTTACTCTGTCAAACGCCTTTTCGAAATCTACAAAACAAGCGAAAACATCCTGATTATGCTCTATGTTTCTATTTATAAGTGTCCTCATTACCGCAATCGCATCTCTGGTTCTCCTCCCCTTTCTAAACCCAAATTGGTCATCGCCTAAATAGCACTTTGCTCTGCTCTCCAACCTTCTATTTAGTATTCTAAGCAACACTTTTGCTGCGTGCGAAATGAAACTGATTGTTCTATACTCCTCGCATTCTGACGCTTTCTTCTTCTTTGGGATAGGTATTAATACTGTTTTCACGAAATCCTCTGGCCATACTCCTTCCTCGTAAATCCTGCGAATAAGTTCGAAAAACGATTTTCTCCCCCTACTACCTAGATTCTTCAGTAGCTCCGAAGGTAGGTTATCGGTTCCTATGGCTTTTCTACCCTTCATCTCTCTTAATGCCCTCTCTATTTCACTCTCAAGTAACTCTGGCCCGAGGCTATCCTTATCTATTGTTCCTTCATCCTCTAGATCTAGGCTAAGGGGTCTATTCTCGCTGTCATATAGCTCCTCTACGTATTCTCTCCACCTTTCTTGGATATCTTCCTGTTCGATTAATATCTTTCCTGTTTTGTCCTTAACCTTTGGTATCGCTTGACCTCTCTTACCACCCGATAACATTTTCACCTTGGCGTGCAAAGCGCCCACTTCCCCCTCCTCCTGCATCTTTTCCATTTCATCACATTGTCCCTTCCACCAGTTTTCTTTTGCCCGATTGGTCACTCGCCTGAGTTTATTATTCAATTACTTGTACTTCCTCTTCCCTACGTCGGTGTCCACGTTTTTCCATATCCTTCTCTCCTCCATTTTCTTTATCATTTCTTCTGTAACCCACTGCTTCTTAACCCTCTTCTTTTCCACCGTTCCTATAGTTTTCTCGGCCGCTCCTGCGATGCCTGTTTTTATAACCTCCCATCTCTTCTCTATGGTTCCCATCCGCTTCTCTTCACCTATGTTCTTTTCTACTAGCTCTTGGTATTCCTTCCTTTTCAACCCTTTTAATGCTTCAAGGTTCCACCTCTTTATCTTCCTACCTTTACAAAGCCTTTTGAATCTAACTTCACACTTCATCATCACCAAGTTATGATCCGAGTCCGCATCCGCCCCTGGATAGCTACGAGAGTTTTTTACACTGTTCCTAAATCTCTGCCTCACCATTATATAATCAATTTGATATCTCCCAGTATCACCCGGCATTTTCCACGTGTACCTACGCCTGGGGTGATGTTTAAACCAAGTGTTCGTCACTACTAATTTATTTCTTCTACAAAATTCAACTGCCTTTTCCCCGCGATCATTTCTTCTTCCTAGCCCAAACCCTCCTACTTCTAATCCGTCCCTCCCTTCTCCCACCACTGCATTCCAGTCACCCATCACTATCAGGTTTTTCTTCCCCGGCACTTCTCTAATTATTTCTTCTACTTGCTTGTACACCTCTTCCACCTCTTCCTCCCTATGGTTGCTCGTAGGCATGTATACCTGGACCAGTACGAAATTCGTCGGTTTTATTTCTACCACTTTTATTTCTACCACTAGTATCCTGTCGTTCACCTGTTCAATGTTTACCACCCTCAGTCCCAACTTTGTGTTCAGTACCATGCCTACCCCCCGTTGACTCTCATCTATCCCACTATAGATCACCCTGTAGTTATCACTCCAATAGTCCCCGCTATCCTTCCATCTAACCTCGCACAATCCCAAAGCATCTATTTTTCCTTTTTCCATTTCCTGCTTAATATTTTCAAGCTTCCCGGCCCTCATCATGGTCCTTACGTTCCAAGTTCCTATTTTTACCACTGTTTTCCTCCTCCTCTTCCTCTTTTTCTTCTTCTTCTCCCTCCTTTCCCTTGTATCTTCTGATGATGATTCTGTGCAAGGATTTCGTGTGATGACGACCGCGGAGGCCTTGCCTCCCCCGCTGCCGGGCACGACACCCGCCCTAGTGGGCAGCGTCCCGTAGTTGCCAGGAATCAGATCTCTTTGAATGACTTTCATGTTCTGGGAGGTGATAGTTGAGAGGTATCCCACGCGACTCAACGGTATTATTAACGTGACACCATCACGGAACTACCTTTCGTCTGACTCCTACCCTTCGACCTATCTGGCATGGGTGGCCCTACCAGGAGCAATGTACTTGCTCCTGCCAGTCCAGCTCTATGGGGTCATTGGAACGCACAAGCCCTTCCACCACGTCAAGGTCGTAGTTCAAGGAAGAGTTTAAACCTGTACCTCTCAATATTTCATTCTTCAACTCGCCATATTTCATAACTTCTTACGTGATATCTTACATGCCTATTTCTTTCCCAGTATCCTCACAAGCAAAATAGCTCTCGAATAAGCTAGTGGCAGTTTCGCTGTGGACGATTTTCTAAAAAATAAATGCCGGGGCGGGTGGAAGGGTAGATTGTGTGCCGCTGTTTACATTTGATTCCCCGCGACGGAGCAAGCGCCTGTCTTTTCTCCTGCTTATCATCCCGATTAAAAATTAAGCTCATTGCGCATGCGCACAATAGAAACAAGAGCAAAATATGCTACCCATCTGAAAACACTGTAACGTTCGATGGTTTGCTGTACGATCGCCCTTATAAAATCGCTCGTTGGTCTTACCATCCAGAATAGTCACTTCCGTGTTGGGCCTTCAGCGAATCCATCCGTCAACAATTTTGACGAGAGCTGTACACCCTCTCTCTATCTAGTTTACTTCACCTATTTTTCTATGATAACTTAGTTCGTTCCTTAGTAATGCCTAACTCCTTTTCTTTGCGATGCCTTTATGCGTATTACTTAATTCTTGTCGATGATGCTAAGACGTTTAAACTTCGGTAGGGTTAATTAGACAAAGTTGTACATAGAATTACCAAGATTTTTTTCGTATTACTAACATTTCTTTGTACATCTTTCTTTCCGTCCACCTTTCTCCAAACCCTGTAAACCCAAATCTCAAAAGCCTCCACTCTATCCTCTACGACCTTCCTCAGAGGTTTTGTAAGGTTATCTTTACTTCACGTTTTTACTCTAGGATCACGTAATCTATTCACTCCTTTTCTTAAATGTCACTTTTTCAACGCAACTCTCCCCGTAATTCTGTTATGGCTGTAACCATTGTCATCCAAAGTACCACCTAGGTATCTACGTCAGCTTTAACCCTATTATCACTTGCGTTCATTACATTGAAAATTAAGCTAGCTCATCGTTTTCTCGTGAATATCATCTCCTCCGGCATCATATGGTGATTTTGCAAAATCATAACTCACAAGCTGATTCTATGAAGCGTGCTAAAATCGCAGCAATCTCTTCAGTGAGTGGCTGATTAAGGCTTAATTCTCATACTGACTCGACCGTTTTCGTTGTACTTTTATTCTCATCGTAATATCTACCCACGCCTTCTAAGTATTTACCTCCACGTAAATATTTTTTACAATATTTTGTACTGTTTACAGCTAGTGCTAATAACTAACAACCAAAACACGTATAATAAATGCAAAACCGTGCCCTAAGGAGTGAATTATCCAACCAGGCGGAATTCAAACCCGTGACATAAAATACAATACCGAAGGCTTAACTCCTCAGTCGCCGAAACAAGAAAAAATATAGGTTATGTGGATAAATAAGTACTAGAGATAAGGGACAATATACGATACTTTTAGATTTAATTCTATCTTATTCTTAGATCTACCATAAATGCGTCCCTGATTGCACTTAATTTTATAATACTTACATTCTGTAGCTTCTCCTTTCCGGGATGGATAAACACTGGTATGGAAGAATCTTACGGCCCTATTGATAGATGGCACTATTTTTGTATGATGGCACACTAGGCCCTTGCCTTTTATGCTAATTATTTAGTGATGCTGCGTGGATTTTATCATTGCCTGTAACCCTTTTCGCCTTGATTGTCCTCGTAGATTTCCCCGCCTACGCCATTTTCCCTTCCTTTGTATATTTTTCCTTCTACTTTCTTGATCCCTCCCCTTAAGTTGTACTTCTAAGGATTTCGTCAACTTACTCCCGTTAATACTTAATTCTTCCTCCAGATAAAGCCATCTTACATTCCGGCTTCAAATATAATTATATCCACTAAAATATGGTCTGATTTTACGTCCGTGCCAAATAAAATGTTTAAATCAATCACGCCGTACATGATTTATGGCCAATTATGACATTATATAGTTAACTTATCCCTATGATCCTCGGCATTATCCAAGTTTACCCTCGAAATTGATCGAATCTGACGATACTTCGTAAAGTATCTCAACGTGAAATATGATGAATAAAAACATTTCACTTCGGTCTCGCCTCCTCTGTTGCCAGGCACGACAAATCCCCCACACGTCTGAGTCCTCCGTCCCACATTCTCAGTTGCATCGGTCGTTCAAGTTATATTATTCTAGTGCAACGTGCTTCGACGGCTAAGGTGATTTCGCACATACTGTCCGCCACTTGCAGACAGGGGCAACAGAACTCAGACAAATTGTAGGATCAGCCCTCAGAATTCGAGCCGAGCCCAACGATGCTTAATTTCGGTGACTGATCGGGATTATAGGGTGGAGTGAAAAAACTGATTTTCGTCGGACGAAGTTCATACCGGTGGCAAAAGTTTTATTTTGGGCCACATATTAGCTGTGTACAATTTTATCGATTTCAATTAATATCTTCATTCCGCGCAACGGCCTTGAAGTTTCGGCATTTTCGCGCAAATAATCGTGTGTGGCGGGTTGCATTCTTCCATTCCACAACACGTGTCCGGGAGATAATGGTGGCTATTGAAGGCTATAGTATTGTTTAACTTCACATTTGTTCGTATATGCCATTTGAGATGGAATTTTTAGTGACTAAAATCCTATAAAAATGATTGAAATAGCGTAAGTTTTAGCTTGAAAGACGATGCAGTCTGACATATTGGGCTTTTGCGAATACGTGCAGCTCTTTGCTAGTTCCCTGCTGAAACTACCCAGAACTCACCACGAGGACGGGGCTGCACTACGAGTTCCACCCGTGCCCACCCAACCATTTCAACACAGTAATATTTACATTGGAATTGTTTTACCTGTACAGGCACTTCGTGTCAAATTTCGGTTGTAGTTTACTGTCCATGATCCTTGATCTCAAAATTCCATCTCTCGCCTCAGGGCCACAAACTCAAATGGATACTTCTGTCAACATTTTAATATGCCTCTATACTGCCAAGGAGTATGGCAAGGTATGCTGAACAGCTCTTGAAGCGTTGGCGGCATAATGCTTCCACCTGCCAATCCCCAGAGCTCTTCCTTAGATAATTGGAATGTAATAGGTGGTTCCGTCATTACTTCTTTATTCCAATTTATAAGATCAACGTAGTCCTTAGCGAGGAGGTTCAGGGTCGGTATTTTTAACCCCCGATATCTTGTTAACGGAGGAGATTTTTTGATGTTTTATATTCGTCGCACATCTAGCTCCCTTTCATCGACTACCATCGCTACAAGGAGGTGCTCTGGATGAGCATAATATGCATTCATTTGAATTGTAGCATCTACCACTCTCTTCAGGTCCTTATCATGATTCCGACTGATGAGGATGTAGCGCCATAGGTGTTTTGATGCACTTTTTATTTCAGGCTTGCACTTAATAGGAAACCACATTAAACCAACCATACCATACCAACATTATGAAGCTAAAAATCCTGCGTAGTGTGGAATATAGATCTGATGTGCCCACATCAAGTCTGAATACCCGGTTTGCTGCTATTAACCATCGTGCATCAGATAATGCTCCAGGGCTCCGCACAGCTAAACTTGTAGGAATAACCCCATCAAAAATTGCTCAGCATATCTCTAATATTTCTGAACGCTGGAGAGGCATTTTTGATCAATGGGATGAAAGTAAAAATACACTGGCTCAAATATTACGGCTGGAAGTTTTACATAGTCAAGCAATCGGTTGCCTATGGACCCAGAGTATTTTCGAGAGCCTACAGAAGGTCCGTCAAGATATGCGATGATATAGCGCAAAGGAAGGTCGTTGAAATGCAACAGGCATATCACCCATTGCAATGGGCGCCCCATCTCAAGTTCTAGGCGTGTTATTACTCCCCTTGTATGTCATGTGTTGGGCACAGTGTCAACACAACCAATTGCTTTAATTTTGGATTGATCCAGATTTTTCATCATGAATAGTTCCAAAACCGAATGTTTAATATCTTCCGCCGGACTTGGGAGTTGAATGCCCAATAAAAGTTTCACCTGGCTCTATAATTATGGTAATATGCTCCTGCATTATAGTGAAACGGTGTATACATGCATTTTGTCTTTTCGCCCATCGAAATATATCCCGATGAGTTTGTATTTCTCTTGCTTTTTGAGTTCTGCTATATATTTCCGCTGCTCCCTTCGAATCTTGCTCATATCAATTAGGATCAAATCTCCCGCTCTTTGGCTACTACCCGCGTCCTCTAAATAGCGGTAGCAAGAGCGGCCGCAAGCCTGTCGTAAATTCCTTGTCGATCACACACCCTAGAAAAATTCGAGAGCGCGACCTTTGTCTGGTTGCTGATATTTGATGGTCGGAGTGTCCCTTCTTTCGTTTCTCCAAAAACTGTCTCGAAAGAGAGGCTTCTTGTGTAGCTCTCATCCTTAGAACATCTTGTCTTTTTTGCTTCTAGCATATCCCTTTTGATACTTCACTTTCGTAAAGACTTAGAAGAAAAAGTCGTATTACCATCAACGTGTCCCATGACCATACATCGATCCGTCCTTCAATCAAATAAAAAGTTTTGTTCCACCGCGGGAATTTTCCGATCTTTTTTACCCCTACACGCATTATAATCCATGCATTTACAGGAGGCTATATCAAAGAGACGCTCTCCTTCTGCCATGAATTCTTCAACTTTCTTCCGAAAACGTTCTACTCCAAGTCTACTCCTACACGATGTTCTTAGTATTTGCAAAGTATCGTGGTCACTTTTTATCGAAGATATGCAACGACAAACTGTGGATATTGACGCACGCTTCCATATTTCATCAACTTTGGTACAAACCTCTTCATATATGGAATGTTATGTTTTGGCTTGCACTCGTCGTTTATTTCTTTTTCCCGGCTAACCCATATATAATGCTGTAGAACATTGATGTGAGTTAGCAATGCAGTAAAGATCAATGAATGTGGACCTCCTAATATCGGGCATTCCACTTGCTTCCTTGTATTTGCCATCATAAAGCCACTTGCACTCAACAAACATAACACAAATTTGCAACCGGCAACTGATGAACGCAAACAACCGCGAAAGTATAGAAAGGGGATAGATAAGGACTGACCATGAGACACTGTTGACCAAGAAATAAATAGCAACAATGAGCAAGCAAGAACTACACAATGTATAATATTAACAAAGTAACTAAATAAATTAATCATCATAGAGCTTCAAATTATATGTATTCACAACAGCCCAATATACCAGACTGCATCGTCTTTCAAGCTGAAACTTACGCTATTTCAATCATTTTTATAGCCTATTAGTTGCTACAAATTCTATCTCAAATAGAATATACAAATAAATGTGAAGTTAAACATTACTATAGCCTTCAATAGCCACCATTATCTCCCGGACACGTGTTGTGGAATGGAAGAATGCAACCCGCCACACACGATTATTTGCGCGAAAATGCCGAAACTTCAAGGCCGTTGCGCGGAATGAAGATATTAATTGAAATCGATAAAATTGTACACAGCTAATATGTGGCCCAAAATACAACTTTTGCCACCGGTATGAACTTCGTCCCACGAAAATCAGTTTTTTCACTCCACCCTAATCGGGAACCGGTGTTTCCATCGTTGCAGGTCGTTTCCCATCGATCATTCAATCCTGAGAACACAAACTGAGGAGGTTTCCCTCAACCCTGAGACGCCCAATAACGTTTTCATTGCAAAAATAAACGAACTTGAATGGTCGGCTCTTTTGGGACAGTTGAATTTGCAGCCTCCTCACTATGGACACAGGCTATTTCTTGCCCATGACCCTACCTTCGGATCTATTAGTGATAAGTAGTCCTGTCAGGTGAAAAAAATATTTCTCCCTTGAACCAGTTCATTGGGTTATCAATAATCAACGCAGGACCCTCCGCCATGTCAAGGCTGAAATCCGAGGAGAGATGGCCGGGGTAGAGCGATAAACATGTTTCTTTTAAAATGAGATTCCATGCCCCATAAATGGAGGCTTTAACGTGTAGCTGAAAAGATAATAACTCTTCGACACAGAAGGATAAGAGTCGTAAAACTTCAAATCAAGTGTAGAGAGTTGTTCGCGAAGTGACTGAGGCTACCTAAAACGAAATAGAAAGAGCAATATCGGCTCATACGGTTTCATCATTGGCGATTCCATTCCTCATTTTTGACTGCCTACCTACGACTCCATATTCATTATCTTTTGATTTAGGTAAACTATGCTTATATTATTCCGTTCAGTGCAGTTTGATGGATCAATGCCACTGTGCTTTGTCCCTCTTTCCCAATGTCCCTCTCCACCCACCGATTTCACTTCCTGCAACTGTCATTCCCTCCCCTTCCGCTCCACTGCGCCGGTATTCCTAATTTAGAACTTATTTGTCCCTATTATGTCCGGAATGGAGGAATCCTTCCTCATCTCAGTTTGGCAGAAGGCCGACCGAAATATTACTAATGCTCCTTCAGAGCCGGCCAAATCTTATTGTTACTTAGTATATAAAGGCAGACGCAAGTAGCTTTCGGGGATAGTCAGTAGATTATTACTTCTGACACTTGTGAGTGCTTCTGATATTTTGAGTGCGTGTGATCTGTGTGCTTCTATGAGTGCTTCTGATACTTGTGAGTGCCGCACTGCCTATACCGAGCGCCGCTTTAAAAGACCCTTGCCATGGAGACTGCAGGTCGGCAAGACAATTATCAATAAAACAAGTGATTCCTATAGATAAAGGTGAAAATAATTGCATTTTAATGGTTTGGTTTCTTGGCAATCCAATGCAATTTTAACAAGTAGCCAAAATGGCACACATCACATATATTTCGTAATAATTTGAATACATATGTACGGATTTTCTCCTAAATATCATTATAATGGTTGCTAAAAATATGGGATTATCCTGCCGAATTAAAAAACGTATAAAGATATTATTTATATACTTCTCAGAACCGACTCGGTTCTATACCAAAACTAGTCATTTCCGGGGAAATACTAAACTGTGGGGAGGTGGAAAACGGAGGAAATTAAACCGAACTAGAGAAAATTAAAATATGATTTGCATGCCTGTCGATCACGGAATTTTTCAGTTTTTCGTTGCCAATTTCAATAAATCAACTTTCCCTCATAAACTCAAGAGTTTAAAAGGTATGATCTCTCGAATATTGAATATTTCACGAGAGTTTACATAAGATGAAAGCAATTTCTACGTCGACAAGACCTGCAGGCTCCAAAGCAAGTCGCTACCTTGGTAAGACTCAAAACTTTGCTCGAATATAAGATCTCCCTCTTCCTTGACTCATCTCTTGCTCCCCGTAGACGATATCCCATAGACTTAACCTCTATTTTGGTGATTGCCTTTCTATGTCTGTGGTTGTCCTTGCTGTGAGATTAAATACATTTGCGGTAAACGCTACCTATGTGTTCTTATTCTGCTCATCTCGACGCCTTGGTAAGAACCCTATACAAATTGTGATGTCATTTCATGACGGCGCGCAACACGTTTATCAGGACCGCAAAACTTCCTCGCACTGGCAATCGCCGAATGCTTAGCGGATTGAGACCATGCTTTGGCCGCACGCAGGTGACCTTGACCGAGGGGAGTGAGACGATGAGGCAGGGGCTTACTGCCCATATTCTTCGACAGATGTGGAAGGAATGATATGAGAGGCATGGTGGAGTGTAATGAACTCAGACGGAGAAATATATAAGGCGATTATGGTCGCTGAAAAAATGGAAAATTAATTGGTTTCAGTCGGTATGGACCCACCTGAATCAGTGCGACCGATATATCTAATATCTGCCATCAATTTATCAATCTTATTATTATTTTTACCACTACCATATATTTACAGATAGAACAGAAAAGAACAATACTCTCCCCTTCCTTGATCTTTCCCTTTTGATATCGGATGGTATATTATAATTCGAAATAAGTATATTGGACACCCACACATACAGCTAAGCATTCATTTGACCATTCCACCCTCAAATTAGCAGGCTTTCATTCGCTCATGCACGGGCTATTGAACGCCCCTCTAAACCGATGGGTTGGACGACGACTTAATTTCCTGGATTAGAGAATTCTTAAGCAATCGCGTACAATGGGTTGTATTAGACACCGCTATCTCTAATGAAGTAAAAATCACATCGGGTGTCCCACAGGGAAGTGTCATAGGCCCACTTCTGTTCCTTTTGTACATAAACGACATCGGTGAAACAGTTGACAGTAAGCTTAGATTATTTTCAGACGACGCAGTGGTGTATAGAGAAATTCTTAGCCTTAATGATAAGGAAGCGCTAACTAAGGACCTCGAGGCAATACAGGAGTGGTGCGATACGTGGCAGCTAGAATGAAACCTAAAAAAATGCGTTGTTGTGAATTTTTGGAAACGGGAAAAACGCTCCTTGTAACAGCTATTGCATAAACAACAGCAAATTAAAGACCGTAGAATCGGTTAAATACCTCGGAGTTAAACTGATTAATGATATCTCGTGTAGTAAACATATTCGAGAAATTATCGGTCAAGCTAATCGTAAATTGGGATTTGTTAAAAGAGTACTTGCGACGTTAAAGTTAGGGAAATCAGCTACTTCTCCCTCGTTAGACCCCACTTGGAATATGCTGCCAGTATTTGGGATCCTTATGAGATAGACTTGGAAACTGAGTTAGAACGCGTGCAGCGAAGATCGGCAAGATACGTTAAAGGCCGTTATGATAATCTGTTAGTGTCACTGACCTGTTGCAGCAACTGGGATGGGAAAAGCTTTCAGACCGTCGATTAAAATTTAGACACAATCTATTATGTAAGTTCCAAACCGGTCTTTTTCTGACGACGTTGATAATATTTTACGAAATCCGACATACTATGGTAAATCAGATCATGAGAATAAGATTAGGGAACTAGACTGCAGAACGGACAGATTTAAAATGTCATTTTTCCCACGAACGATAAGGGACCATAACAGCTGCCAATGAGACTTTTATCTATGTTTGTCGTTAGGTAGTGTAGCTCTTAGTAGTAGTAGTACTCCGTAATGCTTGAATCCTTTTCTGTTACCTAGTACTAACAGCACGCCGTGCATGTTTTCTACATAAGTCTTGAGTCTCTGTCCATTTGTGTAGTTGCAAAATACATATATATATTAACGGGCCCTCTCCATTGTGATAATATCTGTAGTGTAGTAGTGCATTCTTGTGAGGCTTCGCCTCGTGACAAGCATTAGCGATTTATGCTAATGCATAATTAGTCGTAGTTACACTAACTTAAGGGTATAGTGTAATGCATGTTGGTGAATACTCACCCCCTGCCACACACCCCTGAGGTGGCTTGCGGGTTATTTTGTAGATGTAAACAGATTGGATTATAACTAATAATTAGATAGCATTAAAGACACTGCAAAACGGTATGATTTCAAAGAATCTCTTCTACACTACGTAGTTGAGACACACAAATGTATACAACTCCACTAAACACCAAAAAGACGAAACTAAGAAATACATAAAATTATCGTTTTACCCAAATAAGGGATTTGATTAAATATTCTCAACAGTAGACACCGAAATCCCCTTTACTGATAAAATTAAGGTTAAACATCACCTAGATAAGACTAAAGATAAGATACCTACGCTCGAAAAGCAAAGCTCAGGCATCTTTAAGAACAGCTGTGATACTTGCCATTTTTCTTGCGTAGGTCAAGAAACGTTTTGACTTGGTACAAAGATCACGATTCTCACTAAAGGCACGGCCGTAGCTCGAATCCGCAGAGAGCATTTGGGACCCTGCACAGGACGATTTAATTCACAAATTAAGTATAATACAAAGGAAAGCCGTAAACTTCCTTAAAAACTGCTACGAGCGAACAGGAAGCGTTACTCAGCTGCTGGAGGGACTAGGTTGTGACCGTCAGAGACTCGGAGCTATACGCTTGGCAATTAGTGCAGTTGAGTCCTTAAGTTAGCATGACGAGGACGTTAGCACTGTTGATGAGGAACATGCTCATAGTGTAACGTGAAATTTAATGTGCGCGAAGGTTCTCGAAAATAATTCCCGACGTTTCCAGTGGCTTTTGATTTTTTCTTTAACAGAAATTTACGGAAACGTCGGGTGTTTTCGAGAACCTTCGCAACGAAGGTAAATTAACAGAGAAGGGATGGATTATTGAGGTTATGAGAATTATGAATGTCGTACCGCTAAAGGTAAATCAGTAAAAATAACTGTGGAAAAATAAATTCCCGAAAATAAATGACAGCTAGTGTTCACCCTAAAAGTGTAATTTGTGACCCAGGAAAATTAAAACTGTTGTCAGATGTGGATTTTGAATTTTTGTTGTTGCGTTTAATCTTGAAATGGCTTCCCAACAAGTCAAATTAAGCGCACTTAAGATGGCATATTTGAAGCGTGAGTTAGAAGAACGCAACCTGGACAAAATTCCAATTGCATGACAATGAAAACATGCATAGGTATTCATACAAGATTATACACAGGGGAAAAATACAGAATATAAATTATACATCTCTTTTGAAGCTATATACATAAACATGTGCGATATATGTATATACATACATACATATACATTTATATACATACACACTTTCTTATTATTATGCTTTGGACAAGAAGCCAAATCATTTTTCATTAGGTTTGCACAAAAAGTACACACATACAAGAGTATACACATATAAACATAGACAAAATATAAATTATACACATCTTCGGTAAATAAATAGTTACACATATACCTACATAATATATATACACTTATTATTATGCATTGGTCAATGAACCAAATCGTTTTTCATTTAGGTTTGCAGAGAAAGTTTGATATAAGTGAGCTGTCATAAGCGTTTTAAACTGGTAAATGTTATTAACTTTAACAATGCAATCAGGGATATCATTCCATATTCTCATTGATGTATTTAGGGGGAATTGCAGGAACGAGTTTGTTCTGCATTTTGGTATTTTAAAACGTCTCCGCGCCCCAACAACCCTGTCACAATTGCTAATGTTGACCATTAATCTTTCATATAAATAATCAGGAGTTTTGCTTGACAATAAATTAAACATAAAAATAGAATACTGTAACTTTTTTCGTTCTTCAAGTTTTACCCACTCGATCTTTAAGTAATATGGCGTTATGTGTTCATGTAATGCCACATTAAATATAAATCTTACACCAGCATTTAACAATATCTGCATTTTATTGGACAATTTATTAGTTAAATCAGACATTACCAGCGAGCAATACTGAATATGAGGAAGGTACAATGAGTGAATCAACTTTTTGCGCAATTCAAGAGGTATTAAATGCTTAAAATGCTTAAGCTGTGCCAACGTTTATAACACTTATTTGAAATATGTTCTACTTGTTCCTCCCAAGTGAGTACATTGTTAAGAGTAACTCCTAAGTTTTTAACAGACTGAGAGTATTGAGTTTCATAGCCATAAACACAAATTTTAGGTAATGCATCAAAATTAAGTTTGTTAATAAATTGTGGGGCGCCAATTATAATCCCTTTCGTTTTCAGAGGATTAATTTTCAACAAATTTTCACGGGACCAATTACAAATACGGCTGATATCGTCATTTACTTTTTCAATGCCGTCAAGCAGGTGTGTTGGATGGCAGCGGAGATATATTTGTAAATCATCCGCATATAATTGATACATAGAATGAATTAAGGAACAAGGCAAATCCCTAATAAAAATCGTGAAAAGTAGGGGGCCAAGGATTGACCCCTGCGGCACACCACAAGATACATTCGAAAAACTGGAGAGTTGGCCATCACTGCCTTTAATGCTTGTTTTCTCTCTGACAAATAAGATTTAAATCATTTAAGAACAGGGATAGAGAATCCAAGTTTTTTCATTTTGAGGAGGAGGAGGAGGTCATGATTGACACAGTCAAAGGCCTTGCTAAAGTCAAAGAGTACCAAAATAGTAACTCCCTTATTACCTTTACCGACACGGATATCTTCTGTTACTCTTATGAGAGCAGTTTGAGTACTGTGGGTGCTGCGAAAACCAGATTGATATTTATCGATAAGATTCCTTTCTGCTAAAAATTCAATTGTTGAGTTGTACACAAACCTTTCTTGTGGCTTAGATAAAGTACACAACAAAGATATAGGGCGAAAGTGAGAGAGTTCAGTGGGGTTGTGATTTTTTTTGACAGGTTTGATTACAGCCGTTTTCCAGCTGAAGGGAAAGGATGAATAGTTTAGTGAACAATTATAAATATCTAAGATCACTGGGAAAACCACTGGCAGAATATTTTTTAGCGTTTTGTTGTCTAACCCATCTGTTCCGGCTGAATTTGATTTGATGCAACGAAAATAATTCAACATGAGTTCAGGAGTAAAATAAGGAAAATAAAAGAGGTTATCACCGAACTCCTGATTATCTCTTGGGTTAGTATAGTTGGAAACTAAGTGGCTTGGACCTGTCCCTAACAGGCTGGAGGAGCTGGTGTTAAGTGAGTTAAGAAAATATGCGTTTAAATTGTCCTTGAATCCCATTTATTAAGGCCGTTTTACACGGTACATTTGTTTGTACAAACTCTTCCGTGAACTCTTGCATGAGGCAAAATGTATCGTGTAAAGCGGCAAATTGTATGAACGCTTGTGCGAATGTCTCAATGCCTGCACGGGAAATAGAACCTGTTCCAATTTCGTTGAGACAAACGTACAATCTCACGTACATTCGTTTGTACAAAATCTTTCATCGTGTAAAGCGACCTTTAGAAAAGCATCGATTATAATACTCGCTCTTCGTCTTTTTCATAAGACCTAAGGTCGCATTCCTCAGACTTTTATACTCATGGTAAATTTCTACAGTTTTATTTCTTTTAAATTTACGTCTGGCAATGTCCCTTCTTTTCATCATGTCCTTGATATCTGGAGTCACCCATGGAATAGGATTTCTCTTAGGCAGTATCTTTCTTAAAGGGACATGCTTGTCTAGCAGTTTATCCACATTGGATATGAATATGTTCAATTTATCATCAACTGTGTGGACAGACAGAAAATTGTCCCAAGAAAGACCATCAAAATCCTCTTGAAACTTCGTCAAATCGAAATTTCTGAAATCACGAGAGAATATAGCATTGATTTTACTTCTAGGAATGTTAAATCTAAATTTGACATATACCAAGTCATGGTTAGAAAGAAATGGAATAGAATATTGACCATAATCAGTAACTTTAGATAAGTCATCAACAATGAATAAGTCTAATGAAGTGCTTGTGGAAGGGAGGTGATGGGTAGGTTGCAGCGGTACAATCGAAATATTGCAACGGTAACAAAGGTCATTAATATATTTGCTAGCGTGCGTGACTTTAAGCAAGTCAGAGTTGAAGTCACCGCACACAATTACATTTTTATAATGGGGTAGTATACTATACAACGTTGACTCAAAGTGGTCATTAAGATAACCAACTTTAGGATGTCTATAGACTACTGCCACTACAGCTTTACTAAATTTACAAGATAATTCTACAAACAGGAATTCAGGTTTAAAATTTTCACTGAAGCTAGATAGCACCTTACAACTAAAATGATTTCTTACAAATAAACATACACCACCACCGGTTCTGATTGAACGATCGTTTCGAATCAATGAAAACTGGTCCAAGTTCACGTATTCATTCGGGATTGAAGGTTTTAGCCAGGTTTCAGATACTGCAACAACATGATAATTGCTGCATGAAAAATAACTTCGGAGTTCGTCAATATGAGCTGATAATGATTGAGCGTTGACTTGGTAAATATTCAAGGTCGAGCTTAAAAGACCTTCGCGTGAAAAGTGCATACTAGTAACACTATCACCACTGATAGCGCCTACAGCCGAATAACCATGCCTTAAGTCATTTGATCTGTCCAGTAATTGTTATTCAAGGCTACGAAGATCGTCATCTGTTTTGAAGACGAGCCTCTTACTTCCATCTTCCACTCTACCAAAAATTTTCCCACCTTTGATCCATACATATTTGAGTTTTCCTTCCTTCTTTAAATCTCTAGCTTTGGCGTATAGCTTGCGATTAACAGCAGTTAAGGATTCATTCACAAAAATAGGACTGATAATTTGATCACTCCAGCCTATATCCTTCGTCGAGAAATTCCTTCGCGCACGGCGAGCGTCGAGTATCTCTCGCACAAGATTAGAACGAATGAAACGCACTCTTATAGCTGGAGGTTTGTTGTTGGTGTGAAATCGGCCGTCTAATCGATAGTAATAGTCCATGTCAGCTGTCTCTATTTTGACTCCAAGGCCAACTCCTATTTGACAGATCAAAGGTCCCAACACTTCGCCGGCATTCAAAGGAACCCCGTGGATTTTTAGAACGTTTCTTAGGGATTCTTGCTTCGCCCAATTTAATTGTGCCTCAAGATTATTTATGCGCTTAGTTAGGCAATGGCTTTCATCAACTAATTTATCGAATCTACCACACAGATTGGCAACAGATTCATTTATACATGCAATTGTTTTAGTGTGTTCATCAATCAAAGCTTGCCAAGAAGAGACAGTCTTACTGAGCTCACTTAATTCCTGCTTCACTGCACATCTCAACTCACTTTGATCTTTCTGCAGCTCCTTGACACGGTCCAGCAACTCATTCAGCATCGAGCGTGAATCTACGGCGAGATTAGGGTCCAAAGGGTGATCGGCAGCTAACTGCTTGACTGGAGTTTCATCTCCTCAGCTGAAGCGAAGATTCCTCATGCAGACAGTGCAACTCCAGGAACGATCTTGTTCCTCGAGTAAATTCAGATCAACCTCAGTGAGGGAGGTGCACGAGAGATGGAAAACATCGGCACAAGTAGCACAAATCACTGTTTTTTGTGTACGTTTAGTGGGCACAGAGCAGCAAGCACATTTCGGCATAGCGAACACCAAATGAAAAACTGGACTATACTCGAAAAGTTCAGATGATGAGTCAGAGCAAAGTCACAGGCACGTCTGCTCGCTACCAAAGCCGGAGAACAACTGACAACAAAATTTACTGTCGAGGCCAATACCAAGGAGGAGGGGACGTGATCGTTTTTGCAATAAAAATGGCAATTTCTTCTTGATGTCAAGTAAAATACTTAGGTAAAGTTTTAATACCTAGGTATATTTTTAGTCTTTGCTCATTATAGGCCATACATATTCAAGATTTCATGACCCCTTGACCCCCCCCCCCCTGGGACCACCCTTGCTTCCTACTATACGCTTGATAAATCCTAGTTTATTTAAGGCTGTGCCGCATATGTTTAATATGTGTTCCTTACGATAGGTTTGCAGTTAAGGTAGTTATCTGGTATTTTACTTCGTCTGACAACTTCATATTTACTCCACCCACAGTGTAGACATGGCGTTGGAGTGTTGACGTCCGCAAAATGTGTACTGCAGTACATTTACTAAGATTTAGTTCAAGCCTCCACTCCTGGCACCACGAGCTAACGTTGTTTAGGTCCGATATACACATATACTAAAGAGCTACTGATATGCTCTTGGGTATTGGCTACAAAAAATCAAAGCACTAGCCTTGTGTACCTACTCATCTGATATCCTATCCAACTCCAGAGGCAGTTTGTCCTAAATAGAGGTATTAATCTTCTTTCTTTCCAATCGATCGCTCGCTTTTTCAGTATAGCCATTAATTTTTCCCATCTGACTCTGTCGAATGCCTTTTCCAGATCTATGAAAGCTACATATGCTTTCCTCTTTTTCTCCACATATCTCTCATAAAGACCCCAAAGCGTGGGAAAATAGCACCAACAATGTCGTCAGCCTTTGGCTCGCGTTACTCCAAATAGCAACCCCACCGTCTGCATTGTTGAGGGTGGATTGGCACTGTTTTTTTGTTTTCTGTCGTGATGCTTCAGAAATGGCAGGACGGGGTTAGAAGTCTAGCTGATTCAACTAGAACACGAGCTTTGGTTGATTGGAAGGCGTTTATTTCACTTGGGGAGGATAATAATACCATATTCTCTAAATTACTTCACTTGTAAGAAGAGGTTTTAATTGATGTATAGCGAGTATTAAAATAAATGACGTAGTTTCTTTACATTATTATTGTATCGCTACGCGTGGTTTATTCAATGGTTCTCTCCATCTAACCGAAAACGAATCCAATGCTCTTGGCCCGCTTGCACTATTCTACTCAAGCTGAGATCCCCTCTGAAAGGACTACCTAGAGAGATTTGTTATAAAATGTAAAACTTTGAAATTTTACTAAAATCGCAAATTTATCACATATTTCATAGCAATGTGCGACCAAAAGATATCATATAAATATAATTTATATAATTTTAAGTCATTTTTAAATACGTGTAAAATCGTTCACGTGATATAGGACTGTAGTCATTCCACCCTTACATACTTACAAAATATATTGAAGTTCATTGTTTTTAACAATTTTTATCGAACTTAAATGGCAATGCGCGACCGGAAGATATGTATTTTTTTTAATTTGTTATTATTATTTTTCTTGTCAATACCAATGGAAATTTTTGCGCACTATTGCATTAAGAAATAAAATACTTAATTTTTTTCGAACCACCCTAGCCACCATATCGTTGCCAGCGACTCACCGCTAGTGGATGTCGTGTACAGACACTTGAGGGACGCGACTGTCCTTCATCTCCAATTCAATTTCACCACTCGAATGCACGTGTCTGCTTCTCATACTCGTAGAGTCACTGTCAGCAGTGCTCCGCATTTAATCTTTCAGCTCCAAGTTTCCATTTTCACTCACTCTTTCCATTACAGTCAGAATGGAGAGAATAAACTCTATTCTACTTCCCGATAAGGTGAAGAATGGAGCATAGAGCTGAAAGATTAAATGCTAGTCACCCATTGGAGCTCTGCTGATAAGGCGCATAGAGTGACCGAGTGTAAGTCATGAGTAGGCGAAGCAGACGTAAGCATTCGAGTGTTGGGACTGAATTCGAGAGGATGGTGAACATAGGAATCGCAAAAAAATCCATTTCCAGAGATTAATTGGGGTGGCCATGGTGACAAGGTGAGCAATTTAACGTCATATCGACGAGTTCGTTAACCTATCGACGAATACGCTATTGAGAGACTCAAGGCTTTCAACGACACGTTGCTAACTGTCATCGACCACCGTGGCTGATGTCAATACCATTGACGATAATCAGACGCAAATGTATGTTTTCTGTTAAAGTTTTCGTTGATAATGAAATAAAGGAGATACATTTCATTGATTATTATCGTTGTTGGTTGGTTACCTGGGCAGGAGACCGACTAGTGAGGTCATTTGCGCCAAGGTTTGTGAGTAGGTTGAACAAGGAATGAAAGAAGGGCAGAGAGAAACTTAACGTCGGAATTTTCCTACTGTCGACGAAAGGCACGAGTCCGTAGTTTAAGGTAGTTTGAGCGAAAAATCATTTCACCAAGAATTTGATGAATTTGGCCTCATTTTAAAGAAAAAAAACTCATCTTTCCAATTATATCAAAATATGAATATCAACCCCTTGCCGAACTACTTTTCCATCAGTTTGCCTAAAAATACAAGCTGTTTTACATGGGACAGATTACGTATGTGCGCTCCAGAGGGTGAATATTAAAAAAAACTAGGAAATCTAGCACCTAGATTTCGTAGAAAAAAAATGTGTGTTACTAAAAATAAAATATTACTCACCAGAGTAATTTTGACAAAATCGCAAATATACCTGCTGTTTTGAAGGGTTTTCAGCCGTACGGCGCGAAAAATGAGTCAAGTTAGAGACTTATGTAGCTTTATTTATTTAGTTACTGTGAGTTGCGGTCAAATTAAATATATATTTGCGCCATTAATACCACAATATTTATTTCATACTTCTTACAGACGCTGAAATAAAATAATAAAATTTTGATATATCTTCATTATGACTACGGAACTATCTCGCTCAAACCACCTTATCGTCCCACCTGACGGACGAGATACTGCTCTTGAAGTGCCTTCCACATTTCACCAAATCAGGGATCACGATTACGCAGAAAAATCATCGCCACTGCCGCGGTTCGTACGCAGCCACTTGGAAAGGAAAGGATGCACTTTGACCCCCCACACAAACCGGATACTCTAAATTTTAATCCCTCGCATTCTCCTTTAATATAATATTATTTTCAATCGAAAGGCTACAAATGCACATTCGTCAGCTTGAAAATTTAGCTATAAGAAAAATGGCAAGTATCACAGCTGTTCTTAAAGATGCCTGAGCTTTGCTTTTCGAGCGTAGGTATCTTATCTTTAGTCTTATCTAGGTGATGTTTAACCTTAATTTTATCAGTAAAGGGGATTTCGGTGTCTACTGTTGAGAATATTTAATCAAATCCCTTATTTGGGTAAAACGATAATTTTATGTATTTCTTAGTTTCGTCTTTTTGGTGTTTAGTGGAGTTGTATACATTTGTGTGTCTCAACTACGTAGTGTAGAAGAGATTCTTTGAAATCATACCGTTTTGCAGTGTCTTTAATGCTATCTAATTATTAGTTATAATCCAATCTGTTTACATCTACAAAATAACCCGCAAGCCACCTCAGGGGTGTGTGGCAGGGGGTGAGTATTCACCAACATGCATTACACTATACCCTTAAGTTAGTGTAACTACGACTAATTATGCATTAGCATAAATCGCTAATGCTTGTCACGAGGCGAAGCCTCACAAGAATGCACTACTACACTACAGATATTATCACAATGGAGAGGGCCCGTTAATATATATCTTCATTATGACTACGGAACTATCTCGCTCAAACCACCTTATCGTCCCACCTGACGGACGAGATACTGCTCTTGAAGTGCCTTCCACATTTCACCAAATCAGGGATCACGATTACGCAGAAAAATCATCGCCACTGCCGCGGTTCGTACGCAGCCACTTGGAAAGGAAAGGATGCACTTTGACCCCCCACACAAACCGGATACTCTAAATTTTAATCCCTCGCATTCTCCTTTAATATAATATTATTTTCAATCGAAAGGCTACAAATGCACATTCGTCAGCTTGAAAATTTAGCGATCCCTTAGCTTTCGTCAAGTTTAACCAATTGAAATCACCTTCTGGAATCTCCAAACCACTCAGCTTTGTCTCGAAAAAAGTCATATTTTTTAATCGTGCACTAGTGACGGAGGACGGCAAGATAAATGCATGGGCACATTATTTACCTCATTAAAATAAAAAATAAGTTTTGGCTGAGACATACCATGCCTATATATTTGTAAAAAACTAAAGTATCTCCGCAATTTGCAATTATCACAGCTGACCCATAACATAGCAGTAGGCTGGAACGGGAATTCTAAGTTTTTATTTTCAAGTGATATTTGCTGAGGGTATAGTTTGGAGTGACTCTGCTCCAACCATGAGTTAGTTCGTGACTTCTAAAAGGATTAAGTACATGTAAGCATGTTTAAATTTGAACTTGGCTTCATTGGATCTCTGAGTCGAATGACGGACTTAAGTAAAAGCTAAGTTTCAACGGCCCCCGCTGCCGCACTTTTAAAAATTTTGGAATACTTGACGTTTTAAAGACGCTCAAACTGGTCATGCAGTCCTCTATAACTCAATGGTTTCTGGAAAGGATATTGTTAGCGGGAGGTTAGGAGCACCACCCAAAAGATAAGTACTTGACAAACTTAATAAGTACTTAGTTGATAAATAGACAATCTAAGAGCTGTAGAATGTAATTGAAATATGTCCGACCTACAGGGGAATTAATCATTCTTGCCATGTCCAAAAAGTTCCATTAAATTTTCAAGAATGTTTTTTTTTATGTTGAAATCAGAAACAGTGGCGGCCCAAGCTATTTTATAAGAGTGGGAAAATATTAAATCGAAATTGGAAGCTATGACGTAGTGGAAGGACTCCATAATAGCACCGAAGAAACTTTGTGACTTCCACTGTTTACTTGAAAAATAACGACCGGTGTCGGCTGTCTTGTCATCTTCAGGTACTTACATTGAAAAATCATGGAGAAGACAGGTTTATATATTCTACGGGAAGTTGCTATGGGAGGGGGGGGGTGAGGGGAAAGGGGTGGGGGAAACAAAGTATGTGTTGTAACTGGGAGAGAGGGTGGGGGGTCACTCAGATTGTGGGGGGATGAGGTTTATGAGTAATAAGGGGGATGGGTTAGGAAAGGTTATGTTATTGAGAAGGTGGTTTCTTTGTTGGCCGATCTTCCGAATTCTAGGCCATCCATCCTCCTTCCTTTCCCGGTAAAATGTAGGATTTCTGGATCAAAGCTGTTTCGGTGCCCCATCTCCAAAAGATGTCGGGCGAAGGCTGACGAATCGTCCTTATTCTTCCAGCATGCCTTGTGTTCATTTAATCTCTTCTTAAAATTTCGCTCCGTTTGACCAATATAGCAACATTCACAAGTATCACAATTTAACTTTAATTTATATATTTATACCAGATTTTAAATAAGGTTCTAATTGATCTTTTTCGTTGTTAAGCAATCTGCCCTAGGTGTTGTTATTATAAAAACATACCCTGGATTTATTTTTCGGGATGGCTAAGGATTTTTTGCAAATAATCAGTGGAAGTCTCAAAGTTTCTTCATTTCTATTATGGGAAATATTATTTGGGCGCCCAGAAATACATGCTGGAAGTTAGTATTATTTTCATACTTTTTATCCCCATAGTTACATTTCATCGGAGAAGCTTACAAAGGGTAGGCGTGATGCATAATCATGACAGCCTTCTACTGTTTTTCTTTTCTTTAATTAAAAAATATCACTTACATTACTAAATTATTCGGCAGATAAATGTCTGTTACATTATGGCAAAGAAAATTAATCTAGCTGGTTTCATATTGCGGGAAACGGCGTCGAAAAAGAAGAACGGCGTCGGCGGAGAGCGAATGGGCGGAGCCGCGATAGGCGAAACCATTGAGGTAGACTACCTCAATGGGCGAAACGAACTTATACAATACTTATAACTTTCCTCGAGCTGAATGTGACGTCTCAAACAATAGAAGAGCTAGGTACATTGGACGTGTTTGCTGGAAAAATTCTGAATCTCGAAACCAAGAAGTCTACAAATATTTGGAATCTTTGCAAAATTAGGTTAGTAATAATGATTTAAAAAAAAGATCTTCATAACTGATTCTCCCTCGCTTCTCCTGCTCATTTATCGTAATGTATACCATCATCCCCTCCAGTAAATTTATATAGACATAAAACTAATTATTTCAAGTTTGCTCCAAGGAATACTTTCGTATGGCAATTGCTAATGTTTCCTCAGATAGTAATTTTTTCAATACTTCCATACATAATGTAAAATTTCTATTATCAAAGAAAGTTAAGCATTGAAAAAAGTTCAATGGGTACTTCTAATGGAAAGTAACGTTTTTTCGTTGGAAGTACGTTTTCACGAAATATTTAAGTAAAACCCTTCATTTAAAAAAGTCATAAATTTAAAAAATATATATTATCATTATTTTTAACGATAGCGCTTCATTCACGGAGGTGAGAAATTTCCGGAAATGTTATTCCTTCCTCCAATCAATAAAACTCCTGGTCAAGGATATGTTCACCCGACGTGTTTCTTTTCCGCGTCCACCTTTCAGATTAGGTACTGGCAGGTATGTACTTTCGAGCTCAGAGCAAAGATGATGTACCTTCAAGGTTTTATACTCGAGGGTGTGCTCTGAGGGAAGCCAAATTGGTAGCAATTTTATGCAATGATTGTAGTACGCATGGAGTATAGAAAATATTATATATGAAATCACGGATATTAAAAATTATTTTCTATGCTTCCTGTATGAAATCATGGCATGAAATATTTCCATGGAGTCTATAGTATAGGCTCCATAAATTATTATGAATTATTTCTGTTATCCTTGGTTGCCCGTATCCGCCGTATTCTTACTCGCTGAGATTTAAATCATTGCCGTGCACTTACAATTAGTGATTTTTCGCAACTTGTATGTTTGGAAGTGGTAAAAATGAAAATTTTGTTAATTATTCATTCAGAACTAAACATAAGAAATGATTATTGGGCAATAAAAGGAGTTAAATTCTATTTGAAGAGAACGAGATAAAATATGCAGTCCATTATTTTTTAAAGCGACGCGTGATTTGTTTTTATCTTGCTCATGCTCAGAAATATGAAGAAAATATTGAAAACTATTTCATCATTTCAAACCAAAACACTTATTCAAACACCAAGCGCAACTTCTTTTCCTTCTTAGGAATGATAAAAAATTATGCGAATTTCACAAAAGTTGGTTTATTCACGACCCGGGTTTCAACGCATTATGTCATCTTCAGGTGAAGATGACATAATGTGTTGAAACCCGGGTCGTGAATAAACCAACTTTTGTGAAATTCGCATAATTTTTTATCATTCCTAACATGGAAAAATTTCACATAATTCTCCCTGAAACCGCAAATTTTCTTCTTTTCCTTCGTTGAGCTTTGGGTTTGAGTTCTAAAAATATTTGGATTAGGCTCAAAAATGAACCCATAATACTCTCGGTGGACATAGCTTACGAGTAGACTTTTCCTATTTAATGTTAATGTGTATAGCCAATTAATATTTTCAATTTACCATTGAAAATGATCTTTCCCAGAAAACATCTCATAGAGATATATTCCTTAAAATAAACTCGAGTTTCTTAATACGATTAGAATCTTAATTTTACCACTTTAACCACGAAAAACTCACCTTTTGTTTTCGAAAAATGTTGAGGGTCAATTAAATAGTACGTTTTTATTTATTTGTCACGTAAAATGTGGTTTATATTTTCGAAAATTTGATATATCTACACCTTCGTAATTAACCGCTGCCGCACTTCGTATTACCTTTTTTCGAATATCCCTCCCGAATGCGCAGTGATTGTTTTTTTTGTCAGGAAACTGGAAACCTGGAAATGAGGACTTCGACCGCCCTCGACCGCCGAACTGGCCTAAATAACGTGCAAAATGTGTTAACGTGATGTGGGAAGAAGGTGGATACTTGCCGGTTCTGTCAGAATGAAGGAGCAAATTGCCCGTTAAAAGAATGAGTGGAATCCCTGGGATGGTAAGAGCTTTTTATTGTCCAAATGAAATTTTTGAAAGATGTTCATTTTTATCCATTCCCAAGGGTATTGCATCTTCTTAATGCATTATAATATTGAACTTACGTATGTTCTTTGGATTTTAATTGCGTTTTTCGCGTTCTGCCCTTAATGGCCTATCTCACATCAATCAATCTAATGGTCAGGCAGATTCAAATGTTGACCTTCATGCTCTTCTGAAGTTTGTTTATGACATGTGACTTCTCAGAATTGGCCATATCGCTATTATGGTTGTGCAGAAGCAAGTGGAATTGTAAGTTAATACACCCATTCCACATAATGTAATACCCCTACGCCGAATAGATTTGCCGTACACACCCGAGTTGTCTATTACAGCTTTGCATTTCCTGGAATATCTCTTCCGATTAACGATCGCTTTCGTCATTCGATCGTCTTACCTCGTAAACTAATTTGGCACTTTATTATATGAAAGCATATTAGATGGAAAGTTGGTAGGTACGCGTGAAATGCGAAGTGTATAAGCCTCGCAAATGAAGTTCGTGGAAAAAAATAAGTGTACTCTAGCTTTAAATATCACCAAAGAGCAAGTTAGTGAAATCATAGTAATAATAAATTGATATGTCGACTCTAGATCCAATACAGAAATCACTATATTAGATGTAAGGCACATCAGTTATGATTGGAAATATATGTATATCAAATTAGAAATAAAATTATATTAAAAAGACAGTAGGCAAACAGTTTTCAAAATCAGTACACAAATGAGACAAAATATGCAAAAATAAAAAAAGAAATTATTCGTTCAGTATATTCATTTAATGGATACATCACTCAGGTACTCTCCTGCAGAGTAATAGAAACTATTTCAGTTCGGTCTTGAAGCAGTGACTGCTATTTCCATTATTTAATTTTGAAGGCAGCTTGTTAAAGAGTCTTATTCCCATATCATGAGTACCGGATTTCAATCTTCGTGTTCTGATTGATGAGCAATTAAGGTCATTTTTCATTCTTGTGTGGTAACCATGTAGGTCAGAGTTGGTGGAGAAATATTGGAGATTGTTTTTCACATATTGTAGTAAGGATAATATGTATACACAGGCTCTTCCCTTGGACTACAACCTTCTCATGGTGGAAGGGTTCGTGATCCGATGACCCCTAGAGCTGAGCTGGTGGGAGCAATGCTCCTGGTAGAGCTACCCATGCCAGATAGGTCGAAGGTTAGGAGAAAGACGAAAGGTAGTCCACGCAGCATCTCTACCTCAGTGAGGCAGCTGCAAAAGGGGTCTGACCCCAGTGGGGTAGCCTCTCACATAGTTGTGTCATGTAAAAACACTATTGAGTAAGGCCACGGAATACCATATCAATTAAAAATCCTTGAAATTGTGGACAGTTTGCATATGAAAATGATTTCTGGCAATTATGGGACTAGGTCCAGTGGGCTGGGTGTCGTGCCTGGCAGCGATGGGAGCAAGGCCCCTGCAGTCGTCATCACACAATCCTTGCTTGGAAGTTGAGGCAAATGCAGCAGCAGAGGAAAAGAAGGCACAGAAGAGGAACGCAGTAGTCAGAATAGGCACGTGGAATGTTAGGACTATGTTAAGTGTGGGCAAGCTAGAAAATATAAAGCAAGAAATGGAGAGGGTGGATGTAAACATCATGAGTCAGGTCGAAGTCAGATGGAAAGATAGCGGGGACTACTGGAGCGATGGCTATAGAGTAATATATAGTGGAGGGAATGAAAGCAAGCACGGGGTTGCATTGGTGATGAACAGGAAACTTGGTGGAAAAGTAGTGTGTGCAGAATAGGTGAGTGATAGGATAATAGTCGTTAAACTAAAGGCAGACCCATCAAATTTAGTTATAATCCATGTTTATATGCCTACCCCTAATCATAGAGAGGAGGAGGTAGATGATGTATACTATCAGCTAGAGGAGATAATTGATAGTATACTTGGGAGTAAGCACTTGGTAGTAAAGAGGGATTGGAACTGGTAGATGAAGGAAGGGAGAGGTGAACAGTTACCAGGTGGGACGGAGAAATGACCATGGCTAGAAGCTGTGGATTTTTCCCAGAGGAATAACCTAGTGATTACAAATACATGGTTCGGACATCATCCCCGACGTAGGTACACTTGGAAGAAGCCGGGAGACACAGATAGGTTCCAGATAGATTATATAATGGTACATCACAGGTACAGGAATAGTGTTAAAAACTTGCACACTTATCCATGAGCTGATGCAGACTAAGATCACAACTTATTAGTCATGAAATGCTTCGTAAAACTCAAAAAGGTAAGAAGGTACAAAATTGGAATAAGGAGGCATTAACTGGGGCAATGAAGAAGTATCGTGAGAAGGTGGATGAGATAATGAGTGAGGAACATGGAGTTAGATCAGTGGAAGATGAATGGGGAAGTTTGAAAAATGGAATTGTAGAAGCGGCGAAAGCAACGGTAGTTGTAGTCAGTGCAACTAAAATTAGAAAACTGTGGATCATGAAGGAGATGATAATGGAGATGGAGGAGAGAAGGAAATGGAAGAGCGTAAACTTAGAGCTAGGCAAGAGAAAATACCAGGGATTATATATCAGGCTTAGAAGGGAAACAAAGAAAGCAAGAGAATTGCGGTGGAGAGAACATCAACTCATTGGAGAAATTCTAAGAAGAGGGAAGAGCAGATGCATTATATAGAAAAGTAAAGGAACTGATGGGCGGTAATTAGGGAAGGGGAATTACAACGATAACAGACAAGATGGGAAAGGTGGTCGTAGAACCAAAAGAGATCCAGTAGAGGTGGAAGGAGTATTTTGAAGAGCTGTATGATAAAGAAATAAGACCCAATATGTTAGATATAGAAAGGGAAGACGACATTGACAGAGATGGCATCGGACCAGGTATCCTAGATAGAAAAATCGAAAGAGCTCTACGAGACATGCAAAGGAATAAAGTGGTGGGAATAGATAACATACCTGCAGAGTTTTTATAGAGCATGGGGAAGAACGATAAACTCAATGGTTTCAGGCTTCACTTTGTGAAAATCCATTCTAAAGAATTCAAAAAAGATATGGTACTTTTTTCACAGATTTTTATTTAAAGTCGACCGGTTTCGTCGCATAGGCGACATCATCAGGTACATGAATATGGCAAGTGGCAGAATATATACAATTTTTAAGAGGGTGGGGGGAGAGGAGGGATAGGGTGGGGGGGAGGGGTTTGGAAGAGGCAGTGGTAAGGGGTGGGGGTTGGTGTGTGAGGGAACGTGGATGACTCGATGGGAGGGGGGTGGTGGTGGATGTAGGCTAAGTGGACGCTTGGTCAGGTACGCTGTTCACAGCGGGGGTTGGGGCGTCAGGTATTGAGAGTCAGGGGAATATCCAAGAGGGGGGAATGGCTCACAAAAATGTTCTCGTTAGCAATTTTTCCTGCCTTTAATTGCTTTCTTATCTCCAGCTCCTCCAAACAGTCCATTCTTCTTCCCTTTTTCTCCAGGTGGAGGACCTCCGGGACAAAGTCACTATTGTGGTCACTTTCCCATAGATGTTTGGCAAAATGGGATCTGTTTAACTCACCGTTTCGTAGATGTCTTCTGTGTTCGTCTGCTCTTACTTTGAACGACCGCCCAGTCTGGCCAACGTAACATATTTCACAGTCACCACATTTGAGCTTATAAATACCGCTTCTATCATTAATGTCAATATTGTCCTTGGTTTTGTTTAACACAGCCCTCAAGTTACACTTGTTGTAATATGCAATTTTAAATTCTGTCTTTGGAAAAAAGTTGGCAATTGACTGTGTAATCTGTCCGTAGTAACTTAGTTTGCACCATCGTTTTTTCTTTTCACTAAGGACGGATGATTTAAAAATGAGTTTCTGTGCTCTGAGGGAGCGTTTTTTCTCGATCATTTTACTTATGACACTTTCTTCGTAACCATTTTTCACTGCAATGTTTTTGATTATTTTGATTTCCTTGGCGAAGTTCTCGGATGACAGTGGGATGTTGAGTGATCTGTTTAGCATGGAATGAAAAGCGGCCATCTTTTGGGAGGGATGGTGGCGGGAGTCGGAGGGGATGACATGGTCTGTGGTAGTTTCCTTCCTGTAGATTGCGAAGTCGTAGCCTTTTTCCGTGGTTTTAATTGTTATGTCCAAAAAGTTTATTCTATGATTGGTTTCTTTTTCACAAGAGAACTTTATATTTTTGGATTGGGAATTTAACTTATTCAAAAATATGTCCAGTTGTCTGTATGACTCCCGCCACCATCCCTCCCAAAAGATGGCCGCTTTTCATTCCATGCTAAACAGATCACTCAACATCCCACTGTCATCCGAGAACTTTGCCAAGGAAATCAAAATAATCAAAAACATTGCAGTGAAAAATGGTTACGAAGAAAGTGTCATAAGTAAAATGATCGAGAAAAAACGCTCCCTCAGAGCACAGAAACTCATTTTTAAATCATCCGTCCTTAGTGAAAAGAAAAAACGATGGTGCAAACTAAGTTACTACGGACAGATTACACAGTCAATTGCCAACTTTTTTCCAAAGACAGAATTTAAAATTGCATATTACAACAAGTGTAACTTGAGGGCTGTGTTAAACAAAACCAAGGACAATATTGACATTAATGATAGAAGCGGTATTTATAAGCTCAAATGTGGTGACTGTGAAATATGTTACGTTGGCCAGACTGGGCGGTCGTTCAAAGTAAGAGCAGACGAACACAGAAGACATCTACGAAACGGTGAGTTAAACAGATCCCATTTTGCCAAACATCTATGGGAAAGTGACCACAATAGTGACTTTGTCCCGGAGGTCCTCCACCTGGAGAAAAAGGGAAGAAGAATGGACTGTTTGGAGGAGCTGGAGATAAGAAAGCAATTAAAGGCAGGAAAAATTGCTAACGAGAACATTTTTGTGAGCCATTCCCCCCTCTTGGATATTCCCCTGACTCTCAATACCTGACGCCCCAACCCCCGCTGTGAACAGCGTACCTGACCAAGCGTCCACTTAGCCTACATCCACCACCACCCCCCTCCCATCGAGTCATCCACGTTCCCTCACACACCAACCCCCACCCCTTACCACTGCCTCTTCCAAACCCCTCCCCCCCACCCTATCCCTCCTCTCCCCCCACCCTCTTAAAAATTGTATATATTCTGCCACTTGCCATATTCATGTACCTGATGATGTCGCCTATGCGACGAAACCGGTCGACTTTAAATAAAAATCTGTGAAAAAAGTACCATATCTTTTTTGAATTCTTTATGGGGAAGAACGGCAGAGAAAAACTTTTTGCGCTTATTCGTAGGATTTATGAGGATCGTTGGTGGCCGGAAGACTTATCAAAGACTACTAATTCCTAAACCAAAGAAGAGTAAGGCAAAAATATGCAAAGACTATGGGACAATAAGCTTAATATCCCACGCAGCCAAAGTAGTTCTGAGAATTATAAATAGAAGGCTAGAGAAGATGGCAAATGAATACCTGGGTGATGACCAGTTCGGGTTTAGGAGAGGGACGGGAACCCGAGATGCTATAACGGTGGGGAGGACACAAGTAGAAAAAAACCTCGAGTATGGGCAGGATGTTTTTTTCTTGCTTCGTCAATTTTAAGACTGCATTTGATAGGGTGGATTGGACAAAATTAATGGAAGTATTGAAGAAATTAGGGGTCGATTGGAGAGGCAGGCATCTCATTTGGAATATGTAGATGAACCTGATGGTGCTGGTTAGTGTAGACAATAGAGAATCGGGATGGGCCATGATAGGATGGGGAGTGAGGCAGAGGTGCCCACTATCGCCATTGCTTTTTAATGTGAAATACCAGAAGAAATGGTAAAGGAGGCATTGGGGCAGAAGGAGGTAAGTATAAAGGTTGGAGGGGAGCTGATATAATCAGTGAGATTCACAGATGATCAAGTATTGGTTTGCCAGCCTGCCAAGGGGTTACATTCAATGATGAATGCTTGAGAGGTGTGGTGCGAAAAGTATGGGATGAAGATAAACCACAAGAAAAGGAAAGTGATGAGATTTTATAGAAGTAAGGTGGGCTGAAGATAGAGCAGGTGAAACAGTTTACGTATCTGGATAGTATTTTGGAAGAGAATGGGTTTATTGGTAGGGACATCAGATGTAGAATTGCACTCGCTAAAGATGCATTTTCGAAGAGAAGGAAATTGATGATGGGGAGTCTTAGAAGAGACTTAAAGAAAAGGCTGGTGAAAACTCTAATATGGAGTGGGGCGCTATATGGGTCGGAAACTTGGTCATTGCGAAGGGAGGATGTGCGTAGACTTGTGGTGTTGGAGATGTAGGTTTGGAGAAGGATGGAGAGGGTGAGCTGGGTGGCAAGGAGGACGAACGAGGAGGCATTGGATATGGTTTGAGAGGAGAGGAAACTTGTGGCGGAGGTTCGGAGGAGGCAGAAGAGATGGATGGATGAGGTTTTGAGAGGGAAGGGCATGTTGAAGAGGGTGATAAAGGGGATAACACTGGGGAAGCATGGAAGAGGAAGGAAGAGGATTTGAATTCTGTACGAACAGGAGGTAGATGATATGAGGTATTTAAGAGGGATCTAACAGTGGGACATCCTTAGAAGGGAAAGCGAGACAATGTTTTGGAAATTGGGATGCAGGATGTGGACTGTCCAAGAACCTACCAATCAATAGAATACTCAAATGTAAATATGTAAACACAGGGGAGTGTGAGAACTTTCAAGGAGTAGAAGAAATATATAGGTATATAATATGTTGTTCCATTGAAACTGTGTAAACAAGATTAAAGTCAGATATATTAGATAAAACTTATAGATAGTTATAATTCTATAAGTTTCTTAAAAAAATGTTTAAGCAAAAGAGGTGCCCTTGAGGGTAGCAAGCCTGGAAGTCATGCTTTAGAACGCTGAATGGGCCACTTTTCTTAATTTTGAAATTGTAAAACTTGTGGCACATGATAATGATACTTAAGATATGAAATGGCAGGACGGGTTAATGGTGGAAGATTCTAATTAGATAAATTAGCTGAAAGTTATCATTGTTCAGGCATTAGCAAAGCAAATATTTTGTCAAAATTAAAAAAAATATGACAATGTCTTATCATGATTCTCTCTTTTTAGAAAGAAGTAAACTTTGTAGTTTTCCACACATTATTTTTCCTCAACCGGTTTCAACGAATACTTGTCATTTTCAAGAGGTTAATAAACTACAAAGTATATTTCTTTCTAAACATGGAAAAGTTCCACAAAGTAAGCCCGTCGACGATTAATTTTAGTCATGAGTCTCTCCCTAGAAAACGGGGAATTAACTCCTAGAAGAGATCCTTTTGCACCCTTAAGGGGCTAGAATTGTTTTTTTTTATTTTACTACCTTTTGTCCAATGTTATGCGTTTCTCTCTTGAGTAGGCCATAATATCATAATCCATAAAATATCAATCATATTAATAATGTGCACCAATGGTTTTTCATTCTATGGTGTTTCTATTCTTAGCAAATGTTTGGAAATAAAAATGTCTTCTGTGATTAAAGATATTAGGAAGCACCGGAACCTGTAATGCCTTTTAACAAACAAATTTGACAATTAGTGGAGTTGTGGTAGAGCTCATGGGTGCATCTCTCAAATGTTTTATATTGAATTTAGAAACAGTTTATATTGTCTAGTTTCTTATGGTTTCAGTTGCATGTATGTATCAGTTTTCATTATTTATTGATAACTTGTTTTACCACTTATGCATTCTAGTTTTAATTTTTCTTGAATTAATAGTTATCTGATGCTTTCCATTTGTCGCAGGAAAATAAATAAAACTGGATGAGGAAAGGTGGAAGAAGTCTTAAATAAGCTTAATAAGCACTCATTAAGAAACCCTGATGCCTCTGACAGCTACGAAAGCCCTTGGTTTGGTCAATTCTAAACCCAAAGATGTCCTCAAGTGTGTGAAAAGTATTTTACTGGAGCAAATAGTCTTGTAAATATAATTGCATTGCCTGTAGCAGTGTAAAAAGGCATTAACTAGCTTGCACATAACCATAATCTTAATGCTGCTACTAACAGATAATTCCTGAAGTCTTCTCTTTATTTTGCGGGCAAAATTTTATAGGTAATATGTTTCTTATGGTTTTTAATACAGAAGAATTTACTTGCTTTGTTGTTGTTATAGCAATTAGTGTAATAAATTATGCATTCTAACTTCACATTAACCTTTTATGCCTAAAATCGGAACATAACTGCATTGCACAAATCAGTCCTAATTATCTCAACCACACCCAGATCAAAGCCTTGGATTCAATCAGTCAATCCCAGCCCTTCAGTCAATTTTTGGGCATTTTTTTAATCATCACCTGAATTTATGACGATTTCACATTTTTGAAAAGTGTTGTGAAATGTAATACATATTCTCATGGGAATTGATGGGATAGTTCTGAAAATGTGTTCAGGGCAACTCCCAGAAATTTTATTGTGAGCTTGAAGGCTCATGAAAATGTGGGATCTCACATCCCTGAATAAAAAATTAGATAAATTTTGGGTAGGAAAATGATTATGTACTTGTAATAATTCATTTTTATTTAGTGAATTCCATGTGCATTCATCAATAGTTGCAGTAGCATTGTTTTAAGTTTATGTTCTTAAACACATTTACATAATATTCTTTTAAATAATTCATTATTAAGTAGTATTATTCAGGAAGTTATCATGCTCTAATTGTGCTGATAAAATCTGAGATGGTTTTCATACTTGAATTTCATGTGTGTATATACCTGAATAGCAGGTGTTGGTCCTTATAAATTTGTTGTAGAAATAGGAACTGTGGTTCAGAAACAAGCCAAAATTGTGGGTTCCCATGCTTCAGTAAGAGAGCCCAGTTAAGAAATCCATCTGCACCTGTAATTATCTTTTGCTTTCAAGATTCCCTGCAAATATTTGAGATAATGTGAGAAGAGAAATGCAGACAAATTATATTTCTATGCTTTAAGGAAGCAGATCGAAATAAACACTGATGGATTCCGAGCATAGTAATAGTGACAATAAAACAATTCTGAGCAACAGTCAGAGCATTAATTGGGAGAATTTGCCATGCCTGTTAAGGAAAGGAGAAAATGAGTTAAGCCTGAACTTTGTTGTAAAATCTGAAGCTCGATAAAAAAAGTGTTTCATTATTAATTTTCATTTAATCGGTTTGGTTTCATGAAATAAAAATTCTCAAAGGTTTTGTGTTGCCTAGATTTTTATTTAGTTTCTAATATACTATATTTTGCCTTAATTTTATTTTGGAGGGTTTATTATGAACAATGTTAGTTGTTTTTGATAAAGCTAAAGAGATTTTTAGGATAAAAATGTTCAGGCAATGGGAAAATTTTTTGGGGTTAGGGAAAGGGATGTAGCTTGTAATTTAATTTATCTCTTCTATGGATGTCTCCTGAACTGTGTACCAAGAGACTCTTCCTTCCTCTCTGTACAGACCATTTTTAGAAGGCATCCGTGGACAATGGTCTCGCAGGTCTACACTCACCTCCTACCAGCTACCTTTTTCGACCCCTCAAAGCGGGGACCTCACCATTATCTCGGACTCTGGGGGCAGTTATGCTCCACGCCCTTTGCAGATTTCTCCACCCTTTCCAGCGGCATGGGTTCGCCGTCAACTAATTGTTTATCTGTTGGTTTTACTACATGTATATTTGTTGCTTGCTCTGAAATTGTTGACTTTGAAGTGAATTTCTCGATTTTTACTGTGCATTTACAAATTTTAAACGAAACTCTACCGACAATATTAACATTATCAAACATTGGTATGTTATTTATCTTGATATGAAGATTTCAGTTAATATTGATGGTAGAATTTTGCTTAAAAGTTGTAAAAACTCACCATAATACAAGAAATTCAATTCTGATATTATATTTTTTGCGAAAGCAACAAATATTTATTTAGAAAAATCACTGAATAAACAACCATATGACCGTGGACCCTTGCCGCAAAGAGGGTGCAAATGCAAGGAAGGGTCCAGGTACCTGCTCTCGGATTCTGAGGGAAAGGCCTGATCCCCACAGCGTTGGGTCCCGAAATGTATAAGCTGTGTGCCTGTGAGCGTCAGAAAGGGGGGAAAGCATAGCGTCGCAAATATGCGACGCTCGTTCATTTGCGTAGAAAAATCTCCTCTCCATCGCATATTTTCGACGTTCGTCTTCCTGGTCATCCTGTAATCTGTCGCATATATCCGACGTTCATAGTAAAAGGGTTAAGGAGCCTATATGTACCTAACTATTGTATTTATCTGAATATTGCCATAGATGTTTACACTTCTCCCGTGTGGTCTTAAGCTCACCATTCTTTTTATTCATCACTTTTTATTCAAGGGAAATTGTTTAAAAATTTTATAATGAGTGAATGTCATCTGATTTTACTTTAAAATACCAATTGATAGACTTTTTTTTACTAAGAGACGAAACATTTTTTTAGCACCTATGGTGTCTGGGAGTAAAATCATACATACTTCAAATCGTCAATAGACAATGGGAGAAGTCTGCTGCGGCGATCACTTATAGACTATGGGAGCAGTTAAAGGGTTAATAATGCTTCTTTGAAAACAGCAATAGCTATTTTTTGTTTTGTAATTCTATTTGCTCTCGTAATCATGTGTTGCTTTATTTTTAATGTAAAGGATGTAACGGTGTTCCTCAGAGACATAACGTCAATATAAAAGCTTATTATTATTGTTACTTTTGTAACATTCCCCTCTTGACTCCCTCAGAATCAGGTTACATTGCTGTCATTAAGCCCGTTTTACGCGGGGCATGTAATTGCACAATCAGATGTACATATGAACGTGCATTTAAAATTGCATCGTGTAAAGCCGTGAATTGCAAGAACGCATGTGCGAATGCATGAATGTGAGCTGGCAAAATAGCGCCTGCTCTAATTCGAAAATGATTGTATGCCCGATTGAGAAAAAAATGCAGTTTGAAGTTGTGCAATTTCGTTCCCCGTGTAAAACGGCCTTTATGGCTGGAGACTTGGGAAGGTTTGGACAGTTTTCACAGCCACGTTATTATTATTATTATTTATTTATTTGTCCAATGACATGCAGATTGAATACAAAATACATATATGGGACACGTCAAGTTACATACAGTCAATAATTAGACTTATTAAAATACAAACAATTCAGTATTAAATACATAGCTCAAAGGTTAGTATTGCCAAGTTCAATTTTTGAATTACAGGTTAATGCACTTATCATTTTCAAAGTCTTCGACGCAATAGTACATTTTTTTATACAAAACTTTTTTCAACTTAACTTTAAAGGAATACATACTTGTACAATTTACAATTTCCATTGGTAATTTATTATACAGGCGAATACCCATTTCCTGTGGTCCCAGTTTCATCTTTTGTGTTCTTATGGTTGTTTGGTGTATTTTGTTGTGACATCTGGTTGAGTGAGAATGGTAATTCGAGTTATATGAGTATTTATTTATATTTGTTCTTACATAAGTCAATAGTGAAAATATATAAAGACAAGGAAGAGGGAGAATTTTAAGAGAATAAAATATTGGCTTAGTTGGGGAACAGTAATGCTGAGAAGCTATAATTCTGATTATTCTTTTCTGAACTTTAAATATAACATTTGATAGGTGGGAGGACCCCAGAAGATGATACTGTATAATACCATAGAGTAAGGTATGAGAGGGCTAACGCCCATGTTCAGGAGCGTCATACGTTTTGACGTAGTTTCGGAACTGTTGCATAGATGGCACTACGGTCGTCGGTTCCTCAGCCGCGCAATTCGAATCCGTTTACGCTGCGTCCCATGCGTGTCTCGCTCCGCGTTCATCCCGCAACGAAACCGATAGGGCTTGAAATGATTACTGGGGAAGAACTGCTGACGCGTCGGACTGGAGGATAGAAGCTGAGAAGCTCCGAGAGCTCAGACAGATTCGGCAAAGCACCGAAAAAACATCAACGTTTGCGGTTGAGTCGTATGTGTAAGAGAATTTTCAGGTTTAAGCGTTCCGTTGAAGGCTTATCTACTATCGCTATAGAGTTTATGGCTCCAGATTACTTGCTTACTTCTTTATCTTGGGTGCTGTTTAGTGGTTTGCCATTAGTATTTTAAGAAAATAATGACTAAAAATGCCATCGATGTTAAATTGTTCCCACTGGTGAAACGAAACTACAGAAGGTTTTCGGTATTTTGAGGATATGAATTTTCTGCCCAACCAATTAGCCAACGTTGCTGACATTACTTTTGATTGTAAAGTCGCAAAAGAAATCACGGGAAGATAATATAAATTCCCACAGTTGGAAACAGGGTTTGATTCCAAACTTTTCGGAATTTATTCTTCGACGTTGTAAACGACTTTGACGAACAATTATCTACAATTTTCAAGTTACAACTTTCTGATATTGTACATGCGCAGGTTTGTCATTCAAAACAATAGAATTGTAGAATATTTTATAATAATTGATAATAGATAATTGTCTAATTTATTCATTAGTATTTATATAAACGTTTTCCCGCCCTACTCTGAAGTACTTGAAACATGTTTAACTTGGGTTTGGAGGCAAATATTTTTTTGTGATTACGGCGGAATTAATCAATATTTGCATATCCCCCTGCAATCCGACGTAAGGGCGTGTGGCAGGGGTTGTAGGGAACCAATAGTTATAGCGAAAGGGGAAAACGTTTAGGGATCTGGATGGGGAATGGGATGATTGGATGACGTTTATATGTAAATAGTGTTTCTATTATGGTTGTGAATGGTTTGTGGGAAAAATAAGTTTTTAATCACTGTGTTCGACAGTCTATCTCTCTAATTTTGTCGCTTTTGCGTCTGAATCGCAGAGGTAGTATTTAAATAACTTTATACCTGCCGTGACAGTCAGTAACTCAGTCGATTCGAATGTATCTAATGATCTTAATCTGGCGTGTAATCTTCGAATCATCAGAGATTTCGACCCAAGTTCTTCTAAAACCGCTTGACACTTTTTGATATTTCGTAGGGATTACTGACGAAGGTCGCTTGCTTACCTATGTATCTTGTTAAATTTACGAATGAAGTCTTTATTTTCTGGATCCCAAATACTAGCGGAGTACTCGAGGTGCGGTTTTACCAATGAAAAAATGTATTTTTCTTTTACTTTATACAGCGTTATATATGAAAGCATTTTTTGCCGACTTCCGATTCTCTCACCGTATTTCAACCCAAAGCTTTGTTTTGATAGGTGAGGGTAGAGCTCACTCCGTACTAAGCCATTGGCGTGAGAAATTCTCACATTCAGGGTAGGGGGGCCAGTTCCTTTCCCTGGCCACTTGCAATTTCCCACGAAGTTATGACAGAAAATATCACCGCGAAGATTTTAGGTGGGAGTGGGCAGAGAGGCTTCATTGGGAATCGAACCCGGGACCACCCGGGCCGCAGCCCAGTGACTTCCGATGTATTCTCCTTTTCATACAAAAAACGTTCAACAGCAGCCGTCGGTGGTAGGCTAAAACCATTAGTGGCGTCTAAAAATCTGTCTCATTTCCCATTTTTAGTAGGTACATACCCATTTGTTTGTCTTTGGAATCGTTATCAGGATTTCTTTTAAATGTTACTCATTGAGCTTGGAAGGAACCACCAGATCGTCCTTCTCCTTAATGACGCTCATAATTCTCAGCCCTTCCCGAAGCGGCTCTATAACTTGAGCATTTTTTTATCCAAGCAGAAATCACTAGAGCGTTTTGAGTAAGCTTTGGTGTTTAAGGCATCGAATAAATTATTTATTGTCTCTATAAAATCAGCTGTTGGAAGTGCTGATGGACGTTTTCACTCTCCAGTGGAGTGGCTTATGCGAATAGCAGCTGAAATGGAATAGCTGAATATTTGAGTAGCCAGCTTCACAGACATTTTCTGGAAAGAGTTGGGCCAAATGTCACAATGTCCGAACACATAACTCCCACACACATTTTCCGACTAATGAGGCGCGATATGATACACAGTACACTTTTAAATCCTCGTCGCCAATCTGTTGTGTCCGCGTCAATAACTGATGGCTCAACGTAATATGTGTATCTCTTTATTGCTTTCTTTACACTTAAGCTGAATGATATTCACATGCGTTGTTAGGGAGCGTATGAAAATACGAAAATAATATGAAAACTATTTTCACCTGGGAGGTTATTCCTTTGCATAACTTCACCCAAAAAATTCCTTAAAATTGAATGGATTCAACGTCTCACCTTAAATGGGTTGTATTGAAACGTGATCATAAGTCATAATGGCCTAGTCAGTTTCCACAGAGCTCTAGTTGTCGAGCTGGATGTATCGCTCTGATAAACCTGGCGTATATTTTCAAAGGAAACTGTCTTTCCATCCAGAACAAAATCACTATTCAGGAAGTTATTTCTCAAAGACTTCAAAGACAAAGACTCTCAAAGATGGGGAACATCAAAAATGCAATAAATTTTATTTTCATTAATCTGAAAATAAGGGTTTTTGACTGAAACCCCCATCTCTTTAATTGCTTTTCTATTGGTGGTGGCTTGGTCGCAAATGAATCCTCTGGGATTCAGGCCTACCATTAACAACTTTTCAATCAAGGACAATAAGAGTTTCCGTATATTGGAGCTAATGAACCCATGCTCAGAAATAAAGTACCCTACAGGCAACTTCCAGTTGTGATGAATACCTCTGATGAGGAACACGGATGCATACTTTCCCACTTGTTTCTTCCTACCCAGATGCCCTCAATATTCAAATGTCAATCATGTCCAGGGAATTTGAATATTCTAAATTTTCCATCAGGGACATCTCGTCAAATAAAATTACGCATTCTTTGCTAACATCCGATATTACAGAGACTTTGAGCTTCAGCTGACGGAAAAAAGAGTCGTTATATCCCGTCAAATATCGTGATGTTCCGATCCACTTCCTCACTGTTGATACAGCGGGAATAGGTACCAGAATTTTAATGTTAGAAAAGATGGATTTTACGGTTCTCACCATTTTGTTTTAAAATAGGTCTCTTATTAGTTACAAGCTCAATGTCATAAAATTTAGATCCAGGAGCTAAGATCATGAAAGGTGAAAATTTCGTGGTTTTGACTACAATAATTACGAATTTATGAGTTTTGGTCAGCGTTTTTCGATTTCAGGCTCTATACGTCGGGGTCGATACCAATAGGAGAGTACTTACCCGACCTGGAACCTTCCCACCCATAATCCCGAATTCCTGTCACAATCCCCCTCCTCCCCTTGTAACTCACAATCTCAAGTTACTGAAACGGTCATCGATTTGATCCGACTGAGCAACAACCTTCCCTTTTGCAATGACCGGATGCTTGATTTTGCAGTGACTCGGCTCTTTAAGTGCCTCGGTTATTTGTAAGCCAGTAACTTGTTTCCATGTATATTTTCTTACAATACGAAGGCATGGTCGGCACGACTGATAGTTCCTCATTGTAATTTAAAAGAATTCACGAAAATGGTTCGAAGTTCATTTTGGAAGGCACCATAAAAACGGCAGATTTAAAGAGAAAAATTGCACTTAAAATTTGCCATATGAAGTTTGAAGTAGTATTCCGGGTTAGTAAAGAGTGCTGGTGATAGTGACCAAGGATGTGATCCATTAAAAAAGTTATCGTTTTCATTCTCACTGGAAAGGCGCAACATGATCGGGTCGGTAGATCGAGATTGGAGGAACAAAATGGTCTTTTGAACTATTTGGGACATCGTTTGTAAGATAGAAAACCAGCATTGGTGGAAATTTAGTTTAAATACATCTGTGTATCCTCCATGCAAGCACGGAAAACAGATCGAATAAATATTTACCAATTACGAAATACTTGGCGTTAAAATTTTTTATAGTTGATTGCGTCTCTTACAATACAAATATTTCATACCGCTGCCCAACTCATATAGTTTAACGATAAATAATCACCAAACTACTTCTATCGCATTGTTGTGAGTTACAAGAAAAGCAATGAAATAAGGCTTGAATTCACGTTCAGTCAGAGATTCTATATTTTTACCTCCTTACTCATCATGATTTTCCATTGTCGATCCTTTCAAATTTGGGGTAAAGGGTGTAGTGGAATGATACAAACCATATATGCAGACGGAAATTTTCTGCGACATAACTGCAGACTCAATTCTGAATGAAAACGGGAAGTGAACAATTTGAACGCAGTGCCTTAGAATTAGAAAAATCAAATCGACGGAATATAACAAGTGGAGGTTCAACATTCCCCTACACAAAGATGGATGGACAATAAAACATTCGGAAAGCTGCCATTCCCCTGGTGCCGGGCGACTAGCCTAGGCCCGCTCACAGAGTAGGATTCAAGGCTCTGGGAAACAAGCATCGTTACCGTGGATTCAAGACTCATCCACTCCCGGCAGAACTCAGTCGCCTCGACCGTCCCCGAAGAGTCGCGTGAGCATTTTCCTGACGTATCAGGTTACGCGGGAGGCTTGACCTTGACAGGAAGCGGGAGTCTTTCAGGTTGATAACAGGAACACCATCTAGCGGAGAAAAAGCGAAACACATGGCCACCAAAAAAGTTATTCGCAAATCCCTATAAGCGTTGGCACTCTGTATTACTCTGTGATAATACCTTAGAATAGAATTCACCATAGTAGAGTTTCAACATGATATCAATACTTGTGGTACATCTTAATTGTCTCATTAAATAACAAGTTGAGTTCAGTTTATGCTGTAGGTCTAGTATATGCTGCTCCCAGGACATATTAAAAGAAATACTTATGCCAAGGAACTTACACATTGAGACCTGTTCGATAGACTTTCTTTCTATCCTCACAATACAGCTTTCCTTAGGAATACCAGAGTATGAGAACCGAATCATCTTAGTTTTATTCACATTTATACTAAGATGATTATCAGCAGACCAGTTATTTACAGAGTTTGCTATGTAATTACATTTCTCGATTACATTAGAGTAAGATGGATCGGAGATAATAACATTAGTGTCATCAGCATATATAAGAGGGGTAGTCCCATCAATTTCCTTTAAAACCAGAGGAAGATCATTTATAAATAACAAGAACAAAAGAGGCCCAAGAGTAGATCCTTGTGGGACTCCTAATGACATTGGTTGGGAAGAAGATAAATATTTTAGTCCATTAATTGATAGCGACACAACCTGCATACGGTCTCTAAGATAGGACCGAATCCAATCATTAGGCACACCTCTTATACCCAATCTCTCTAATTTAGATAGAAGAATGTGGTGATTCACATGGTCAAAAGCCTTAGATAGGTCAAAAAATAGTCCCACTGTTTCACTTTTTTTGTCCATAGACTTCAGTATACAGTTAACTGCTTCATAAACGGCAGTGGCAGTTGATCTTGCCTTTCGAAAATCATGTTGAGATTGAGAAAGAATATTGTACTTTTCCAGGTAAGAAACTAGCTTATTATACATGACCTTTTCAAAAATTTTAGAAAAAGTATTTTGTATAGCTATAGGTCTATAATTATTTAGGTCATTGGAACAGCCCTTGTTTTTATATACAGGTATAATCTTGGATGTTTTTAACTGGGATGGAAAAACACCTTGTAACAGAGATTCATTAATGAGAAATAATAAAGGAGTTTTAATCAGAACATAACTCGAAAAGATCACTTTACCCGGTACCTCGTCCATCCCACTTCCCAAGTTCCCGTGCAATTTATTTATTATAGAAAGAAGTTCAGACTCTGAACAGGGATCACAGAAGAAGGATGAGTAAATGGGAGTTTGAAGTGATTTAAAATCAGTAACTGAGAATGATTTTTGTTTTGTAAAATGAGAATTAAATTGGTCAGCCATAGCACATAAACTATTTCCATCCGTAATATTTGGAAGAAACCTTTTTTTGGTTACACCCTTGTGGCTATTAATGATATCCCATGCAGCTTTTGTTTTGTTATTGGCCTTAAGCAATTTCATATCATTAAAGGTTCTTTTAGCAGTAATTAGGACTTTACGATAATGCTTTTTTAATTCCCTATACTTTGTCTGCAGTTCATTATCATGGGAGTACTTCAGTGATCGTGCCCAGGTTTTAAGAATTTTAGACATATTTCGGATATCATTTGTTATCCAAGATTTAAAATTATTCCTTTTCTTTTTCAATTGTAGAGGAAAGGCAATGTTAAAGTTATGTAGATATATATCATAGAAGTTAGAGAAACCTTTTTCAAATGAGAATTCTGAATTGACTGATTGACATTGACTGGTTAACAACTGATTCAACGTATTAAAAACGTTGAGCAAATGGCGGGATGACTGAAGTTCACAGTTTTTGCAACGGAACACCAAGTTTCGGTTACTAGTAAGGGAATTTAATGCAGCTTTATTAAGTCCAGAACATTGCAAATGAAATTTAGCCAGGCAATGAAACTCACGAACAATAACAGTACTATTTCCATCTAATATTTCGGAGCAGCTATTACATCGTTCGTCACTGTCCGCCATCTTGGTAAAGATGAAACGACTTACTTCTTAAAACGACTTACCCTGTTGCTTGAAAGAATTCATGATGTTGAAGAATGGCCTAATGTAATAATAACAGGGGATTTTAATTGTAATATGCTAGATAATACTACTGCAGGTAATGCTCGTCTGATGCCCTTCGGATAAGTGGCTACAATGCATTAGGGTTTTGCGTATGTAGTAATAAATAATAAATAAAACGTTTATTGTCGTAGACCCTTATCGGACACCTTAGTACATTAATTACCATAAACACAAGACATCATTGAAAAAAATATAATTTTTCTTATAAGACAGTATTTACACAAAAATATACATACAATACAATAATAATAAATTTTCACAAAAAAATTAAAATTGATCACAGTTTTACAACAATCATTTCCATTTTCACTTTCTCCCTAAATATCTTTTCGTGATTATGAATTGAAATAATTTCCTTTCAAAACAGGGTACAGAATTACATGTTTTTATATCTGTTAAGAGAGTATTCCAATTTCTTGCTACAGTGGCATGTAGTAGATGGAGTAACCCCAGGATGGCAGTCTTATGCATGTGTGCTGCAAATGATTCCGCCTGTGCCACACAGGATGGAATGCAGTTGATACTACATATCTAGCAGTGAGCCCTTAACTCCACCGAGCTTACCTATGGATGAGGATTATTAGTTAGACAGAGTGTCTGGGGTACATTTACCGAAGTTCAAATGTCAGGTCTAGATATTTAGTCTGTTTTTCCACCTCCTTCACATCCATGTTCATTTCAGCCGGAGCTGAAAACTCAATCACGAACATGGAGGGTGTGAGTTGGTCAAGGAGAATGATATCAGGCTTGGTCGCCTCCAACTGTATGGTGGTGGAAAAGGAGCAATTCTACCGTGTACTCTTATGTGTGTGCACCACTCCTATTCAGGTCTGAAAGTAAACTATTGAGCACCATATTCCACAGTCGTGGAGATAAAACTCCACCCTGAGGGCAGCTTTGTACCACAGACACTTTCATTGAGCTCTCCCTCAGGATAACCTTGACAATACTCTGTTCTAACATGAGCTTGATTCAGCTCACCGTGTGAGCATGGATTCCATGACTTCTTGCTGCCATGAAGATTTGATCAAAGGCTTGATTTGATATTGAAGGCTCCCTTCACATCAAGGGAAGCCCCCAAGCCATTCATCCCATGTTCCAGCACACCCTAAACCCTGCTAACCAGGTTGTGGAGGGCAGTTTCCACAGACCTATATGGTATGCATGTTGGTGCAGGTGTAAAGGATTGTCCTTTAGAGACCCATCTCTGAAAAACCTGTCAACTATCTTCTCTAGTGCTTTCAGCAAGAAGGACATTAGGCTGATTCCTTGAAAAGATTTGGCTTTAGTCTGTCTTTCCTGACTTCGGTATGAAGACAACTTTGGTGATTCTCCAGGCTTTTAGGATGTATCCGTATGCCAGGCAGGAATGGAAAATTCTGACAGTTGGGAGTAGCAATATTTCTGCTCTCTTCTGAATAAGTGCAGAGAAAACTCCCATCTTCCCCAGCTGATTTGTAGGGGCTAAAACAGATGATTGTCCATTTGGTTGCATTGTACGTTACGATGCTGGAGGCCAATAGACGACCTATAATGCATATCTTCAACTTCCATGAAGCCTGGAACGTGGGTCTCTAGCATTAGCTGTAATGCTTCCTTGTCGGAAGACGTAAAGTGTCCCGAGTGGAGCAAAAGAGACCCCACTCCTGCTTGTGGGTCTTTGAATATGACCTTGTGGAATCTTGAGAGTTGCGAAACAGACTATAGTTCCACAGAAGCTCTTCCAAGATTCCACTTTTAAGTGCTTTATTGCCACCCTATATCTCCCTCCATTGGGCTGCCTTGTAGTTGTCCTAATCACAAGGTCCTCTTTGCTTTGTTAAAGAGCTTCCGGGTCTTCACTGTGCCGTGAATTTTAAATTCCAAATTTAAAGCATTATATTGTCAGCAGTGTTTCTGGGCTCCTGCATTTGTCAATCTTGAATAATGATGGGTTTAGCTGACATTCCAGTTGGCATATTCAGATCTTATGTTGGTTGATTGGACTTCGGACCTTAAGATGCCTACTGAAATGCCAGTGAATATTTGGTCACTTAAGATGAACCTACATGGGACAAACCTGGAAACCTTGCTGGTATCCTTAAGCCACTGCAAAAACCTCTGCTGAAACATCAAAGCATTATGCTTCAAAGGTGTCACCTCGTGAAGTGACTCTTCATGGACAAATTTGCAAAATTCAAAATGAAGAAAATTATCCCTGTTAAGGTGACTGATTTTACCATTGTGATATTTGTATTTTAAAGGAAATCAGATATTTGTTGCATATGTGTACTTGGTTAAAAAAATTTCTTGCAAATGAAATTAAAGAACATGTGGTGTATGTATTGCTCTTATCTGATTAATACATGAAGGCATAATTCCAAACAAGAATAACACTATGCAATATGGGGTAATCAAATTTCATTTTAATTTAATTATTATTAAACATTGCAGCTACTATTATCTAATAGCTGGATGACAATGTTTCAAATTATGTGTATGCAGAAAGCTCCTGCCTTTTTATGTTTTGTTCTGTAAAGCTGACATAATGCAGATCATCATTTTCTGTAGACATTATGTATATACTTAAAGTTTTCAATTCTGTGTTGGAAGGCAGGCCAGAACGATAGACAGTACAGAAATAAATTTTGATCTTTGATATTATTATTCTTCTCAGGTATCAGTGAGATGACATAAGGACTTTGTATTTCATAAAATTTTGCAAATGGGTTTATTTCTGATCTCTGTGCTTGTAGTTTTGAACTTTGCTTATTAATATGTGTTTTTTTAAGATATTTTATCATCATAAGTAATCTGTGTGAGTGGATCTATCTCCAGTCTCATTCAATACTCCTTCTGGACTCTTATAATTTCAGAATTTTATTCTATGGTAATGAAATAATGGAGCCAGTTCATCAATACCTTATATTCTTCTTCAACTCTAAGTATACTGACAGTTTGAGTTGAGGGGATGCGAAAAATTCTCAGTCAGCAGTATTCTATGCAATATAAAAATGATAAATTCAAACTTTATGTAAAAAGTTAGTCCTTAAATGTCCAGCCCTATTTAGGCATATTTTAGGCATTTTTTTGCCCTTTGCTGCTGAAATGGGCCAAAGCATTGACCTAATGGGAAAATTATAAGGGTTTACTTTTGTTTCAAGTATTGCATTCCCTTTTTTAGTTTTTTTTTCTGGTTCCATTCATTTGAGAGTACTACTCATTTTCTAATAGTAACCAAGTACATAGTTCCAAGCCCATGGATGGGCTAAGCAGGTGACTTCCCCAAGTTCAAATGAAAGGAATGAATGGTGGTCGATCTTATTATGGGGTCTGGGAGCAAGTATGAGAGAGGGCTCAAGACCAAAATAATTGGGGCCTCGGACCCTTATGTGGAGGGCTATGAGTATTGAGAAGAGCTCGAGGCCAATCTAAATAAAGCTACAGGTTCTCTATGGGGTCACCTAGAGCACAGTGTAATGGTAGGCCTCTCAGCCATCCTCCTTTTTATAGGTATGTTCTGATCATTTGTAAACATTCTGAATTGTCTGGGAGGACCAAAAGATTGCGACGGAACTCAATGGGGATTCATTGTCGCAATTGAATTGACAGAGGTAGGTAGACTGAGTTGAAACAAAATGAAATAACAGCCTTAAAACAGGTTTGACTTCCAGCAAGAACAATTATATTTCTAAGATAATACAAATCAAGTAAATCGGTAGACTAGGTACACTTGGTATAGGTAACATGTCTTCAGTAGAATCTCCACGATGTGGTCTTCTCCCCGTTCGGAAGGAAAGAGGGCTCGTGGACTGACGGAACAATTCCACAGCCTTGGAGGGCAAACAGCTGTTCAGTGGAGGAGTGGGGAGAGTAGAGAGAGTCGAACCGTGGATTGGTGGGAAGGTTCACAACTTGAATTGCAAGAGTGTAAAAGATGGCAACACTATGACGGACCGTATAAAAGTCCAGTAGTCGCAGAAACCGCGATTATATGAGCAAGGTTGTGGCACTTGTCTCATCCACTCACTGGCACTTTGCGAGACCACGACATTCTCCTGTGGTTTTTGAGTATCTGAGGATTTCGAGTCTGCGAGGTGTAGAGTATGACAAAATTGGCACAAGATTATTAAAATATGAATGTTTGCTCTGAAACTCGAAATGCTCCTCGCCATGGAGAATTCAGTAGAGCATTTAGGCTGAATGCTAGCAGTCAGGATGAACATTAGCCATTTTTCAAAGGAGAAGATGTCACTACTTAGTGCTCACTGAGCTGTAGAATTTCATGTACTTCAGGTGCTGGTATAAAGTAAGAGCTCTTTTCAGAAAACAATATCCCATTTACATAATGATAGCTTATTTTTCTGTTCCAGCAACACGCTTGCATCTATATTTTTAAAAAAATATCAGCTTTGGCTTGAGGTTTTGTGCTGGAATAATTTATTACCATGATCTTAATTCATTTCATCCATAACCACCGTGGACTTTAATCTATGGATGCTCATATCTGTGTCCCATTGAGGAATGAATTGTGTTAATTCAAGAGGCTTAACATCCTGTTGCTCATTAGTCTTTCAGTTACTGGGTTTGGATAGCATTGCTAGAATATTACACTGTTATGGATAGTTTATTGCATAAAAAAGTAAAAACATTTAAAGGTGTCTTTTGGTATTGTTGGGGAAGGTACCCTTATTATTAGAGCCTAGTGTCTTCAATTTCAAGGAAATGATGGTGGCAGGCAATGAGAGAAGCCCTTGTTTCTGAATTGATTAGTTGCCTGGCTGCTTGCATTAGTCCCTAGGAAGACGTTCTACAGGTCTCCTTTGCAAACAGTAAAAAAATGAAATACCTGGGTTCTGGTCAATACAAGTTAGCACAATAGCCCATTAACCAGCACAGTATCCAATTTTTTATGCTTATCATTGTAACTAGTGGGATTACCTAATATTAATATGGTCATTTGATTGCTTGCATTTGGATCCTTCTATAATCTTCCAATCTATTTGTAGAATACTAGGCCCATTTCAAAGTGTGCAATTGTATATAACTTGCATGTGAAAACCATTAATTGTGCATGGAATTGAATGCAGTCTTACTTCTTTTGTGAAGGTGCACAACACTGAATTGCCCAAAGAATTGCCGTTGGCGTTTTCAAAATACATATCAGTTATTGAGGAATTAGGTTGTGTGTGTTTAGTGCAATTGGATTATATCAATGATTTTTTTATATTACTCAAGAATATTGGCCAGAACCTATTTTAAACAAAACCTGAATAAAGTATTTAACTCAAGAACTTCAAAGGTGCTCTGGCTTTTTTTTTACTACATGGCTGTTACCTACTTAGGTACTGCCCTTTTTTCAGCGGTGATTTTTTTAATATCTTTAAACTTAAACTCTATTTTGATCTTAGGGATTGCAGATGTTGATATTTGTAATTTATAAAAGCTTAAAAAAGAGATGTATGCCAAAAACAAACTGTAATTGACTGGTTGAATGCTGTATAAGCCTTGACATCTGTCGATGTACATCCTAAATGATCTGGTTGTAAAATAAAACAAATAACTTTGTCAGTTCCACACTAAATTTTTTCACACTAAAATTTAGTGTGAAACTGACAAATTTATTTCTGTTTTATTTTATAATGACGCGGTTCCATAAAGTTCCCTACAAACCAGAAAAAGATTTAATATAGATTAAATATGGATTTTTGCATCCATTGTATCTGTTAAAAATCTAGATTTAATCCAGATTGAACTTGTTGCTATGTCCGCTACATTACGTATTAAATCTAGATTTTATATAGATTTTTTCGAGATTTAATCTTGGATTGTTCACGGATTTAATCTAGATTTTGAAATCTTTTCAAAATAAAAAAAAAAGATTTTTTTCATTTTAACAATTTGAATGTGCTATTGCGCCATGGCATGTTGCAGTACGTATGATATATGTAGTAACTACCGTAATGTGTATCGCATGTATACCTAACCTACAAATCGTCGCACCTATGTTTGCACGAGTTCTTAAAAATTCAGTGTAGAGAAAGGCGTATATATGTAGTCACTTACGTGGATAAATGTGACTTCGAGAACTATAATCATTAAATGATAATTCCGTGATAGTTTGAAGGAAATGCCATAAAATCTTGATACAAGTTATTTGCCATTAATTAATGCCAGATAACTGTTATCCTATGTTGCCACATAGTATGAATATAAATGCAATATTACTGCGAATAAACAAGATTTTCCAATTCCCGCACGTTAGCTTCAGCGCCGTAGCTAGGGGCCATGTATTTCCAAATCCTTAAAAAATCTAGATTTATTCCTTTTCTGGTTTGTATTTCGTAAATCTCATGCAGTCTTCCCAATCGTATTTTTTCACCGAAATTCTGTTGATGGAATATAATAACCTGATTATAGACACGATAAACAACATATCACTCGCTTAAGATATCCATCCGAGTGGTTTAAACACGCCAAAATGTCGAACCATTTGTTATTGTGCCACGTGACTCCTTAGTTACGTGCTCGGAATAATTACGAGCGATTCAAACACAACCCCCCAGGGGCGCAACCCTCAGGGGGCGCACGTTGCAGACCCACAGCTAATATTACCTCGATTTATTTGGTATCAACCAGTAACTGTCGTTTCTTTTATTTCTCATAGGAATTTATATTATTTACGATTTATTTTACATCATGTCCATTGGATATCATACTGTGGCCTCCGTGTGGATGTCCCTATAGGGACTTTCATAGTATGTCATTTGAATGACATCCAAAGGATGTCCATAAGAGATTTCTGGATGTAAAATAGACGTCCATTGGACGTCATGCAGTGGCTGGGAAGTCATATCCCCATACGAACATTTCAATAGGTTCACATTCTCTATTGGAGTCTCCATTGAAGACCCATAGAAATATGTAGTTCCCCCATTGGGTACAAAATTCCTATGCGGAATTTCACGTCCCTATACGGAATTTTAAGTCTTGACATTCCCTACAGGAATTTTTAATGGAGTTGTTGTCTCTAGGTATTGGGATTTTCAATGGAGATTTTTAATGAATACCACCATCATATATTTATATGCGATAAATAAAGAAAGAGGGGATCAGAAAAACTAGATTTAAAATATTTTCATTGGGATTTGGAAATCTAGATTTACAATGTATTAAAGAAGGATTTGGAAATCTATATTTAAAAATATAGATTTACCATGTATTAAAGAAGGATTTAGAAATACAGATTCAATGTATTTCCAAATCCTTAAAAAATCTAGATTTAATCCTTTTCTGGTTTGTAGGGTTAAGGCCTGAGTCAATTTCTTATATTTGTAATATTATTGGTTTGATATTATAGTTAGCAAGATTTTGGGTTGTGGAGCGAAATTCATGCCTGTAGGACTTTGAAAATAATCCTGGCCTCAAATTTAGCATTCCTTTCCTTCCGAGTGGTTTTCTCTGACATTATTGGTAATGCAATTGATTATTGCTATTGTCGTTGCTTATTTAGCACTACTGTTTCTTTTCATTGTTATTGTTACCAGATTAAGGAAGTAACAACACTCCCTAGTCTAATGTACAATTCTTAAATTTGTTTCTCAGATCAACCAGAAGGGACCACTTAGAGAGAGCTGAACCAGATATGAAAGTTTTGAAGTTCAACATTCGTGGAATTTCACTGAAGAAAGTGTTTTTCTTCATTGTGGCCATATGCTCCATTTTGATTTGTTTTTTTATTCATGGGTCATATATTTCATCCGTTGAAGCAGAATTTTATCGCATTCATGTTGAAGGGTACTTACTCCGAGTTGAGAAGAACACCTCACTTGTGCCTCAAAGCCATACATGCATACTGCCGGACTATGATCCCTTTGACCCCAGTATTCTACAATACATACGGCCATGGCCAAAAATTCACTGTGGACAAATGCAGCCTTATTTGACCTATGTGGATGATGATGGTTTTATTCATCAAAATGTTTCCGGGATTAAAGCCAGTGGCATCCCACATGTAGATCTCCAGTGTGCATACCAAGAGATAGAGCGAGGTAACCATACTGATGATCGTGTACGTCTTCGTCCTCCACTTATCTTTAATGGACCAGAAATTGTTCTTTCAGAGTTTGTTATTGTTAAATGTTATCAGCGTCCCTATGGTCGCCTTGTTTATGAGACTGCCCATGCCCACGTGCCATCTGTTGCATCCAAAAGACTTAAACCTGTTACACATGAAAATAGTGAGAAAAACCAGCCTAGTGTCCTCATATTAGTTTTTGATTCAATGTCACGCTTGAATTTTATTAATCAGTTACCCAAAACATACAATTTTATCACCAATGTTTTGAAGGCGCACGTTTTCAAAGGTCTGACAAAAACTGGGGACAATACTTACCCAAACATGATGCCAATGCTTGCTGGAATGGCAGCTTACAAGCATTTGTATACAGATGATATTTTTCCTGGTGGAAAACTCAATATACCAATTTGGGGTAGCACTGAATCTCGTCATCAAAGCTTTGATAAAGTACCATTTGTTTGGAAGAATTTTAGCCATGCTGGCTATGTCACTATGTTTGCTGAAGATTTACCTGAATTTTCTATTTTCAATTATCTTGCTAAGGGATTTCTTAATCCTCCAACCGATTATTACATGCGTCCATTCTGGCTAGCCATTGACAAAATAAAAACATTCAAATCTTCAGATTCAAGGTGTTATGGTAACATTCCACAGCATATGTATTTATTTAATTACACTGAGGAATTTGTGAGAAAGATGTCCCATTTGAGGTACTTCTCCTTGGCTTTTCTCACGGCTTTAAGCCATGATCATATAAATTCAGTTAAGGTGGTTGATGACGATATAGTATCCATGCTGAGGCGGATATGGACAGGTGGTGGTTTTAAGAACACTATTACCATTGTGATGGGAGATCATGGCAATCGGTTTGATGATATCCGTTCCACTGTGATAGGGAGAGTCGAGGAAAGGATGCCATTTTTGTCTGTGTCACTTCCTGCATCTTTTCATCGATCTCATCCCCATCTGCACCAGGGTCTCATATTGAATAGGGCCACCTTAATGAGCTGGTTTGATGTGTATGAACTTCTGATGGACATTGCCATGGACAACCTTGGTCCTGTGTCTAAGGTACCTCGCTGGGGAACTGTTGGGTTATCTCCCTTTAGACCTCTGCCAAAAAATCGAACTTGTCTCGAAATAGGTATACCACGAACGTATTGTGTTTGTGGGAATGAGAAGGAGATGAACCCCCAAGATCTCCATGCAGTTGAGGCTGCAGAGGCTTTGTTATCCCATGTAAACAATTTGATAAGAACTTCTAGTTCTAATGTAAAATGTGCTGAGTTGAAACTTATAAAAGTATTGAATGCTCAGCTAATGCTGCCTAGTGCTCCAATCATTTCTCCTGCTGGTCTAGTCATAGAAACTCGAGTCTCAATTGAAACATCTCCAGGTGGAGCTCAACTGGAGGCTATCCTGAAAAGAGATGCCTGGAGTGAAAATGGAGGGCATGTTATTGGTGACGTGAATCGTATTAACAAATATGGAAATCAGTCTTCTTGTGTGGAAGACTTGACGATGAAATTATACTGTTTCTGTAAAAACTTGGTACCATTAGTATAGTTATACATCAATTTCATTATTTATTTGAATAATTTTTAGAAAGGGTGAATATCACCAGTTAGTTGATAAAGCACAGAAAATACTCCTTGAGAGAAGTCACAAAAATTACTGCTGCCTTGAAATAAAATATTTTGGATTTTCATTTCTTGATAATGGCATGTTGAATATCCAGATTTAAACTGTGGATTTTTTCTTGCCAGATTTTTCATTTGAGTGTTTTAAGAATCAACTTCTCCCAAAACTCAGTGCAAGTAACTATGCCAAATAGTGGGTAAATTTAATTTAAAACTTTCCCAATCATAACACTGCTGAATACTCTGTTTCTGATTTTTGTTTAGAAATTTCTGAGTTTCTACCACCCTAGTTAATTTAATTTGCAGTGCTCTTCATGAAATGTTTTTCCAGTCGTAAGTGCTTCATTGTGAAGAGATCAAGGGAGGAGGGAGAGCTGAAGGGAGTAAGTACCCAGTGTAGGCATCCACAAAATTGTCTTTAGAATGTCCAGGGCATATGCATGCATCATTGTTGTCCATTCAAAATTGAAAATACTATTGTATGTAGCAATTATTTTGGCAGTGCGGTTTAACAGACGGCATTTTATTCCATGAAATTGCCTTTCAGGGAAGAGTGATTTCTTATAGTAAAGGTAATTATTCCTCTATTATTCTCGGAAGTATATCTTGTCCAGTAATGTACTATTTTTGGTGTCTGACAAGATTACATGCTATGTTTTATGATGCAAATGTGATAGATTTACTGGCTAAAGCAAGATGTCAGTGTTAATCTTAGTCAAGCCTGCCTCTTTTGAGAACTATTTTGTTTTACCAGTTTTGAGTCATGTATTTTTTTTCCTGCGTGCCTCGAGGCCTGTGAGATTTTTATTTTCTCTAAAATATCCTGAATTTTTAAGCTTATTGAAATGGAAGCTTTAAAATACATATGTATGTATTCTCAAGGTGGTTTCAGTATTGTGCTAAGGTGTTTTTATATCATTGTATTGAGTCATTACAACTGTAAGGGTGGCTGTTCATCACCATTGTTAAAAGTTGATGATGTTATGGAATGTCTCTTTAGTTATTTGAGTATAGATAAATATGGCGGTATCCAATACAAATGTTGGCAAGGTGGCTAGTTGCAGTCGGTTGTTTTAGACCTTCGTACTAGGCTCATGCATCAGAATTTTTACATTAACAATTAAGCTACATGTATGTTTATTGCATCATTAAGGCACTTATGTTCTCACTGATTGTAGCTGTTCCCATTTAGTATTATTTTTTAAATTTGTGGTCGTTCTGAGTAATCACGTCAGCTGTGTATTGATGGCTTTTGGCATTAAGAAAGAGTCTTTCTGCCAAAGTCTCATTTATGTACTTAATTGTGAAGTTAGAGGACCTTTGAGACCTAATCTAGTCGTATACCTTCATACTCAAATCATAATTATGTTTGTATGCCAATGGGGAGATACTACATTTTGGTGATAAAAGGTTTTTGGCCTAAATTAAGGGCACATAAGTATGTATGCGTCTCGGTGAAAGGTATTATGTCCATTGTAGAAATGATGGACCTAATTCATCACAAGTGTGTAGTTAACCTTTGTGCCATACAAGCATAATTTTGTAATTAATAATCCGTCATTAAATGCATAGAACTATGTAAGAGAAGTTGTGATGAAAAATGTAGGGGGAGTTGCTTTTTTGAAGTAATTCTATTTTTATAATATTTTCTCTAGACTGAAAGAATGAACGTCTTGCATTCAATAATGCCTCTATTTTTATTGGAAGAAATTTTAAATACATGTGTCTTACTTAATTTTATGAAGAAAGATTTAAACAGAATGCTACATCAATAATGGATTGATTTAAGTGAAGAGAATAGAAATTGGAAAAACTTACTCAATCTCTTGGAAGTGGGTTGGGGTTTTGGTTGGCCTTTAGTGTTGGCCTGGTGTTTGATTTGAATTTTAAAACTAATAGTCAAAGTATTCAAAGGTTGAACTTAGCCATCAATATTTTAAATTGGATCAAATATTTCATGCATTAGGCCATCTAATGGCAACTGCCACTTGTGGGGTATCCCAGCAACTACGCATGGTGATTCCTTTGATTACTTCTCATACTAAATGGATGTATTTTATCTCCACAAGGTGACAGAGTGAAGGATGTGTGCTTTGTATTATGTACTTTTTTTAACACTTCAAATTTTAAAACATAACTTGTGGTTATTGTGTTAAAAATACGTAGCAGGATTTTCTTATGTTTTTAATGCATGGGTTCACTTCACCTTGGTAGCCCTCATGCTGTAATCCGATTTTAAATTAAGTTTTTGGCATTAATAAAATTTTTTGGCCTGAATTCATTGTACCTTATTAGAACGAAGAAGACCTTTCACAGTGGTTGAATTTTAAGTTTCTTTTTTTTCTGTTGTAAAGCAGTAGTGATACTGAATGTTGATACTCGGTGAAAATGTAATAATGTATTGCATACATGCATAAGATGTTCATTGTAGGTTGTTTGAAGAAATAGAGATTATATTTTACTACTGTGTAAATAAGCAAAAAACACTCATTGAATTTTAAATGAAACTATGTATGTACCTAGTTTATTGAGTGGTATGTACTTTGGGTGCATTTTTGATGCAGTTTGAGACCTGACAACCATATAATAATAATAATTTATTCACACCGAATTGGCGACATACATTGCATGGTTTCATCAAGGGTCACATGAAAATAAACGTCAAGTCATAAAGTAAAGTACAATAAATTGGGTTTACATACGTTCATTTAAATGTTCACTGATATTATAATAAGCTTTACATGCCAAAAAGTTTCATAATTTGACCTTGAATAAGGAAGGGGGGACAACTTTTTAACTCAAGCGGTAGTTTATTGAAAATAATGGCTGGAGTGTGATGAGCTCCCTTGAGAGCTAGAGATACATGGTGACTTTTGAGGTGAACGTCACCTTTTGTGCGAGTGTGATGGTCGTGCCATTCTTCATTCCTTGGAAAATTATATACTTAATACTCATTGCCTTTATTTCTTCCATTTGTTATTATCTTTGTAATCTGTATAAAGTTTTTGCTATAGGAGCATTGATGCCAGTTTTAAGCACTTTTATTGTGACTTTTGTCAATTCAATCATCACTTCTGTATTTTAAGTGGGCAGGTGCACATGAATCCCTTAATTTTTCTTTGGCCACTATTTATAATGTATCTATGTATTTTTTTATTGTGTATGGTTTTGTAATATCCTCACTATTTTACTATCTTCATCACAGTGTGCTCCCTTGCAGAAAACTTTGTTAAATAAATTACTATGAATTTCCTAAATATTTTTGGCTATTTATTATTGTTCTATGTCAAAATGCTTGGTAATGCGATTGGGTAGGTATAAGTAAATACTCAGTTGTCATTTTTTCTGCCTTGCATTGTTATTTATCCTACCATATTTAGTTGTAGAGGTGTTCCATGATCCATAATGGAACCCACGTTCTACAATTTTGCATAGTTTTATGGCAAGTCTAAAAGTAGGTAATTTGTCATGAGCCATTGTTTGGATGGTATCATTCTTTCAAATGAGCAGTCTGTTTTTAGAAATTAGATAAATTGTACTTATTCTGACTGAAATAGGTATCATTTTGTTGTTGTAAGTTCCATTAGTTGTGTATTTCAATACATTCTTAATTTTTTATCTTTAAACTACAGCCATTAATTCATAATTGATGGTAATGTGTGTATTTTATATTGATATTACAGACATGGAGCATTTTATTCCCTCGAAAATTTTTATTTCCCAAATACATGTGTATGAATGATAAAATACTGTCTTTACCTGATATAAGAGTATAATTAGATACATGACATATTTCTAAAAGGCAATTGAATTCAGGTGCCGTGATCCATGTTGCTTTATGAGGTCATACAAGGTTTCTCTTGCCCATGTACATGCCTTTATATCCAGGACTTAATTAAGTCATATGCATTTGCTAATTCCTCAAACCATGAGGTTGTATTATCAGTCTAGAAGGTGGAACAGTAAAACCAGTGTGAATAGTTACTCCTGGTTTGCTGTGAAGAATTGTTTCAGCTGGTCCAAAGTATGTTTTTGAGTACTCATTTTGATGATAAATTTTGGAGGCTTCATTTTCTGTCGTAGTGTTTAATTTATTTGCACTGAAGGTTGTTTGCTCATTCTTAAAAAGAAGTTTGTATAACAATTAGAATTATCAAATATCTTTCCAGGAGAAATTAATGCAGATATGATGCATAAATCTGTGGTAGAAAATAGCTGTAATCATGATGAGGATATACTCTAATGCCAGGTGTACTAAATGATCGTAAGGGTCAGGGGGACTCAGAAGTGTGATGAATTAATTAATTAGGTAAATTCATTAGGTGCATTCACTCTTAGTAATTTACTCCTGGGTACTTAAATAATAAAGAAAATTGATACTTTTGAATATGTATTTACCCAAGCTGGTATCCAACTTTGATCCCAAAATGGATTGTTTTCATCATATGGAAGTATGAAATGGTCATTTGAAAGCTGTTGATAGTATTGATTCAGGCTTAAATTGGTTTCCCAATCAAAATAGCATGGTGAGGCTATGTGCATCGAAGGGCTAGGATGTTCATTCATATTGTAGCTTGCATAAGAGTTCTGAATATCACTGACTTTTTGTGGTCTGCACATTTGAGGTGTAAGAGCTGAGTTGTAGTAAATCAGAGGAGCTTCCAAGTTATCTGTGTTCTCACTGTTGACAAATCCAGTTGTATTCCACTTTTCTGGAACATGATATCCATGTTTTGCATTTCCTGATTCACTTGGGTTCGCAGTCTGACTTAGACAGAGTGAAGGGTCTGATTTTCCCATGCTAGTGGAATCATTCTCAGTTGAGGTTTGCCTCTCTGGAAGAAAATTCTGCTGACAAATGGCATTCACTTTTTCTCTGGAAACATTGCTGTCGTGCAGTTTGGGTAAAATATCATTGGCAGAGGATTCTTTTTGGTTCAAGAGTAAGCTGCCTATTTCATTGCTTTTGTTACATCTTCCAACTTCCTCTTGATTGTTTCTTTTTTGATGGGATTTTGCATGAATTTTCTTTTTTTCATCAAGTGCTGATGATTTTTGGTCTATAACTGACGATAAAAGCTGTTGTTTGGTGTGTGCCTTTGTAACTTCTTTGTCAGAATTCTCTTCTATTTCATAATTCAATGTGAATTTGGTTTTTGGTAATTGTTTTTTGGAAGACTGAGTTTCATTTATATTTACACGAGAAGCATGATGTGCATCATGTGTCAAGCTTCGAGTTTCAATATGTCTTTGCCTATTTTTCTGCAAATCGTTTGAATTTCTGAAATTTTCATTAGCTTTCTTTATTTGTTTTCTTTTGTGGGTATCATTTTTTATCTTTTTGCTCATTTCTTCATCCTTCAACATTTGCTCACCATCATGCATTTGATGTAACATACTGACATTGCTTTGTTCATTTGATTGAACATCTGTTTTTGGTTTTGGATTTTCATGAGAAGTTTTTTCAGTGGAAATTTTACTCCCTGTGAGAAATAAATAGTTATTTTTAAAAAGTTCTGTGGTAATATAGTTTAGTTAACAACAGTAACAGTGGCATTGCTACAATTTGAGCTGCCCTGGGCAGTCATAATCACTCCATCATTTCATACTATGTGGCCATAATAAAAACAAACAACAGTATTTTGTTTGATTGGATGAGGTACCTTAAGCAATTTTTTTCCTTGAAATTCATAAATTTCTGTAATTGTTAACCCTAGGAATAGTTGATAATTTTACTCTTCTTATTATGAACAAAATGTTTAAAAATCATTTTATATGAGTAAATACCACCTCCTAAGTATGCCACCCAGGATGGACTACCCCCTTGGCTCACCTCTAGCTACACCACTGGATAATAAAGTTATGTGTGCAAATTGACATATATGAGTAAGGTTCAATACAAATGCTTTCCAAAATTTCCAAGGTTATTGGAAACATTCTTTGGAGTTTAGCTCACCATGTGTATCACTTATTTGGCCATATGCCTTCTTAATAAAGTCATCTACACTCCTCAGCAGTGTGGCATCCTGTGAAAATAAACAGAGAATATGACTTGCGATTACTGAAGTTAAAAATTATTAAAATTTAAAGGAGTGGCATACTTTTCAATGTACACTGGGATGTGGTGTCCATTGGCAATGTCTGTACACAGTAAAATGCTGTGTGGTATTTAAACTAATAAACTTCTTTCTATGCCTTAAAATTAAATCTAGTGGGCATTTAAATCTGTATGATAAGAGGGAGAAGAAGATAACTTTCTCTAATACCACTGAATATTTATTTAAACTTGACCCGGGTTTCGACGTGGATTCACATCATCCTCAGGCAAAAGGTAAGAATAGAATAGAATTTATTTGTCCAAGGATCATTATACATGATATAGGACACGTCAGTTATTCACATAAAAAAACATTTAAACTCTGTACAATCATAAGTCCTCATCTATGAGGTATTCGTTTACTGAGTAGTACAATTTTTTTAGAAGCATTTCTTTAATTTTACACTTAAAAGTAACAATTTTTTCAATGTCTTTGTATTTTGTTGGGAGTTTATTATAGAGGTGAATCCCCATAGCTCTAGGACCATGGGAAGTATTACTCGTCCTTACAAATTGAATATGTAGGTTATTCCTCGATCTTGTCGAATAATTATGTACATTTGAGTTCTTTTCAAATTCAGCAATATTAATCTGTACATACATTAAAACATTATATATATAAATGCAAGGTAAAGGCAGTAATCCCAATGCCTTGAAGATAGGTCGACATGGAGCAATGATTGGAGCATTTACAATTAGTCGGACAGCTTTCTTCTGCAGTTTAAATATCACACTAGCACGGGAGGAAGAACCCCAAAACAAAATACCATATACCATGCGAGAGTAAAACTCTCCAAAATACAGAGAAAGCAGAACATCGATAGAAACAGTATGTCTTATAAATCTAATCATATAACATTTTGAACTAAGCTTACTAGCTAATTCACAAATATTGAGGTTCCCAGGTCATATAAGAGTCGAGATGAAGTCCAAGAAATTTAGCCCGGGTGACCTGGAGAACATTGCTCTGGTTAATATTCACAAGTATATCTTTTTGTTGTTTGCCTCTGTTCATGATGTACATAATTTGTGATTTATTAACATTAAGGTGCAAGAAGTTGTATTTACACCAATCGCTTAGTGTTTGGGCAGCTAAGTTGCATTGCTGTAGGAAACTGCAATAGTTATCAGAGGAGACTATAAAATTGGTATCATCAGCATAGAGAATTGGGGTGATATTATCAATGTTGGAGTATATCCCTGGCAGATCATTAATGTATAATAAGAATAAAACAGGCCCCAGGACAGAGCCTTGGGGAACACCATGGGGTACAGAATTGTTATGTGAGGAATGACTATACCCATTATCTTTAATGATGACCATTTGTTTCCTCTTGTGAAGGTAAGACCTAATCCAATTGTTAGCAATGCCACGAATGCCAAGCCTATCTAGTTTAACCAGAAGCAGCTCGTGATTTACACTATCAAAGGCTTTACTGAAATCAAAGAGCAAGAGAAGCGCAATCCTTATATACATGCCAGGTAAGGAAAGTGGGGAATACGGGAGGAGGGTATGGGAGCGATGGAAAAGGGAGATGAGGTTAAAGCATTGAGAATGGGGGAAGAGGCCGGGAATATACATTCATTTACAAGGAATTTATCAGTCAAGTTGTTTTTTAAAAATCTCCAGCTGTTCTAGAGCATTCAGATTTCGTTTTTTATTGGTAAAATGGAGAGGTATAGTAAGGGTTTAAAGATGTTTGGCAAAGTTGCTTCTGTTAAAATTGAAATTTTTAAAATCCTTTGTATGCTCCGTTTGTCTGGTTTTATAATTTATGCACATCTGTGCAGCATACCGTCCGCCACTTAGTCCATCTCTTCCGTTCACCCCTACCCTCCTCCCGTGTTCCCCTCCTTTCCTTACCTGGCATTGTCATGTATATAAGGATTGCACTTCTCTTACCTCTTGCCTGATGTTGTGAATCCACGTGGAAACCCGGGTGGAGTTTAAATAAATATTCAGTGGTATTAGTAAAAATTATCTTTTTCTCCCTCTATTGATGGAATATCACCAAGTTAACCTTTGCAAAAGTGACTGCTCTCCGTATCATGAGGTAATCCGTATGATAATGCATTTGGAATGCATATAAGAGGTGTACTAACAAACCCTTCAAGTCCATTATAGAATCAATGTTGTCCTATGTTGATTTAAAAAAATAGTTCATTTGGATTAACCCTTCAAGCCCGGAGGAGATTTAAATGAATCCCATCTCATTGGTCAGAGTAGATTAAAATGGTATTGCTGGTTTTCCGCTGATTTAAATGGAATCACCACGTCGTAGTCTCTACATCTGTCAATGGCATGTGAAGTTTGTGCCCAACATAGTGACTACGTCGCTCGTCGTTGAAGGTTCAAGTGCCTGATATACGTGAAAAACACCAGGGCTTTGTTGACAAATTTGTACGATTGCACTGAGAAATTTTTTATAAATCTTAATATTAATTTGTTGAAACTAATTTTTTAAATATGCACTTAATATTTATGGGTATGATAAAAAAATTCAGTTGTGTTGTTGTCTCTTCTATACATTTAGGAAAATAATTAATTTTGGAATAAAAAAAAAACACCTGGCCGATAGATTGGCCCATGGCAGTCTTCGCACATACCCCATGGGCTGTTAGATCGGCCTGCTGGCACTAAAAGGGTTATGTGAGGGCTTTGCATTAATGTAATGATGTAGGTGAAAAAAAATACTGCCTTGTATTCACTGAATTTCAACTCAATGAGTGTTTAATGACAGAAGGTGTACTTTTCTTTGGAATCTGATGCATACAAATTTTTGATTTGTCTCATCTAGCAAATCTTTTTATCATGGATGTTGCAAAGTTTCACAAAGTTAAGCCGGAGACATTATAGCAATTGTTGAGTGGCTATCATTAAATTTATAGTATTACATACATTTTATATCTGTTAAGGAGTATGGCATTGAATTCACTGGCTGAATAACAAAGGTGGGAAATGGGCATGGGCTTTTTAAGCTGTGGAAGAATAAGGTGAAGAATTATAAGTTAATTCAGTTTAATATTTGGCTTTATTTCACTTCTCAAAATAATAATCTTAGGGCATCTGTGTGGCTCAACTTCTGATGGATACCACTCTCTTAGTAAATGCTCTTTACCAGGGTACTTGGTCAATGATCAAGGACATTTTGCATGGGAATTTAAATTATTTAGTGATTTGTGTAATGGATTGATACATCAGGAGTAAATTCACTTGTTCCATAATTCTTAGTAATTAGAAGTAGCATGTTTCATTTTGATATTTTTAATGAGACATTACAATTGACTTAAAGAAGAAATATTTTTTTACAATTGCTGGAATTTTTAATTGGACATTCATGGAGCAACCTTTGAAGATCAAATTGTCATTCGTAAAAATTTAGTTGACATTATTTAAAATAATTTTGATTTTACCTAATCATGTATTATGAGGTACGGAGTTTCCTATGGACAATATTTTTCGCATGTGGTTTGTCTTATTCATATTTATGGATGTCTTTACACAGTAAGTGAATGATTGGCAAAACCTTTCTGTGAGGTGATGGAGAAAGAAAGTTAAGGTAGCTGCAATTATTTGTTTGAATAGTTGGGAATTCCCACATCCTGTCAGTTACATGTGAATTGAATTTTGAATGTGCATTTGACGATTGCTCTTATAGATTAGGTGCAGACATTAAGTTTGATGGTATCCACTCGTTGATTACTTAGGGTGTGGGGTGTGGGCTTACATCAAAATTGTGCTAAGAATTTATGACAATCTGGAGATTGGAGAAGGAAATGTTTTGTATAAGGAAGGATTTGTTGTGAGAGGAAATTGAAAGATGCTAATGGGAGAAGTTCACAGTGAAGCATTCATCGTGCCTGCAATAGGGTGATTGTTTCACTGTGAAATTTTATCATCTATGTTCCTCCTCAGTGGATGGGTGCTATAGTTGCTATCACAGTCCCAGAGAACTTGGAAGTGAGAACAAATCTTGAGTGTTTGAGTAACGAAGGAATTGGACAGGATTTTATTGCAGGTGGGTCTACTGAGTTTTGTTGTTATTAAAAGTTTGCCTAGTGCTGCCAACACTGAGGATTCATATGGATGGAGCCTTTATCACTTCACAATGTTTTTTAAATCATCAGTAATAGTTAATTTTATGCTGGTAGTCCTTTGTAAATTTTACTGCATTCTTTATTTAGTTTGTGTGTTGAGGGACTATTTAGTTTACTTGGTTGATGTGATAAAGTGTTTTAATCTTGCAGATATGTATGGTAAATTAATTATAATGGTTGATTATTAAAGGAATACCTACACATTCTTTGTATGAGAAGGAAAAAAAGCAAAGAATGTTTCTTTAAAAGGTACTTATGCTCAATGTTCAACTAAATTTGGATATGAAATAGGTCAAATTGAGTCAGGGGGTTTCTTCTGTTTATGAAGATTTATACATATGCAAAGAATGTTGCTTATGTATAAGTTTTTCATTTTGCTTAATTTACAATTTTGCCTGTCTGTAACTTAGAGTTAATTTATTCCATTCTGGGCTTGTAATTGGTCAGAGGGGAATGGTTTTGTCCAAACAACAAAATTACATTACTCTTGATGCATACTTTACGATAGACATAGATGAGTCAAGACAAATATACCAATTAGAAGTATTTCTACCTTAGGGAAGGAGTTTAATTCATTGGACAGGAGACCCACAATATTAAAATGTACTCTGCTGAGTCATTTGGCAAGGTAATACGTACCTTAACTAGTGCATCAAAACTCGATAAGCAATTCTTCTCATTGGTTTGATTCATTTTACCAAGAATATCCAATATTTGTTGTGCTCCGATTTTACCATTTTGCTTCCTTTTTGCTCTTAACTTGTAGTAGTCATACTTATCTTGAGTTTTTAATTTATAATTCTCCATTTGCGGGTGAATATTGATAAATTTTGTTTAATCAAAGACACTTGTTTCTTGAACTTATTTTCTAATAATCTACTAATAATCGATAACAGCATAAGGAAAGTTTCTCCTTGTTAGCATATAAGAGGACCTTACTTAGCAACTGTATTCACCACTTGAAAGCCACATAGCAACACTGTTAACTGTTGTTGTCTAATTTGAACCAAGCAATGGGCTAGTAAAGCATGATGCCATGGGTAATTGGTTACCAAGGTATTCTTTTTAAATAAATGCGAAGTAAAATGATAAACAAGCAGGAAAATATTGTTTGGAAAATAATTTGATGTCACGACTTTCCCAGTCCATTATTTAGTTTTAAATTTTGTAGCAATGGGAACCGCAGTCATGCTTTGTTCCTTTTACATGTTGAATTTGAGACAGCTTCCATTTCTAAATTTTCTCTGAAATAAATCTCCCAGCTTTTCCCAAACAAATTACTTACTTGAACTGCTTACATCATGTGCAGAAAAAGTTTATGGTAATGTATTTAATTGAAATCATCAAAGGGTATTCGCACTGACTAGTGCATTATGGACAAGATTTTATTTAATTACGTTATTCTAATCACTATTTTGCTTAAGTCATTTGAAACTTAAGATTATAGTCAATTAATTATCTGCTAATACTAGATGATAATGTAAATAATGTAGAATAACACGTGGAAATTCTTGATGACTGACAAGCATTATGAGTGATCTCTTCAAATTTCCCGCCAATGTCAATATGTATGAGAAGTTTTGAAACCAAAACATATTTTTATTTATATTGTGATTTTAATAAAATACCGTTCAAAAAATTAATAAAAATCCAGGAAAAATACATGTTTTTAGGTTATTCTATTATTTTGTTGGGTAAGTAAACTTTTTCGAAATATTTTACCGAATCCCTGTGTCTTGCCATTCCCCTGTGCTCGTGTAGACCTTCGTGACGTAATGTCACTTCCGGCGGTATGACCCTCAGACGATGGTAGTAGAAGTAAATTGTGAAATTTCGTGTTTTATTGTGTGAATGACATCAGGAAAAGACACCATGGGGTAAGTGAAGTAATTTTGTAGCGATGTTTAATAATCCCAGTGATTTCCAGTGTTGTAAGTTGCGTGAAAACCTCTCGTTTCTTATACGGTTATTGCATGACAGCTGTCAGTGCGAGAACACTTATTTCTTTACTATGAAACACACATGTGTGAAGATCCCTGGACTGTTGGCAGAGTTAACATGTGCACTTAGCGTGTTGATATGAATTAAAAACAACCATGCTCGGCTCATTTGGACATCACAGCGCTGCTATTACTTACCTCTAAACATTAACGCATAGTATCGATTAAGTTTGTCTCAAAATTGTGCTTCTATGTCATTTAATCAGGTTTCCATTTGGTTATAACTCAGCTAGGCATTATAGTTGACGCAATTCATATTCTTTGTTATTTTTGTCCCTTAATCATGAGCAGCCTTAGTGATATTCCGTTGAAGTAGTATTTTTCATGTTTGTGCACGATTGGTTTAATCAACAGCATCATGGTTATCGTGGATTAAATGCGTTTTGTAAATATATGGTGGGAGTATATCTTCCGGGTGGAGGTATGAGGGTTATTTAGATCTCACCTTAAGTCTTAGAAATGTAAACATCACCTTAATTCCATGATGGGTGAAATTATTTCTTGGTAACTACTGTACGGTATTTGTGATTAGTTACAATTACGCTGGATTTTGCTGGTTTTTTATGCAATCTTTTTACGCAATCTTGAAGTTTTTATGTATTTAAATGTCAAGCGAAACTATTTTGTAAATTTAGGTACACTATTGTGGCCGGCATTAGTTTAAAATAATCGTTGCTGATATAAACTGTTGCTACACATGAGAGATGATCAGACAGCTACTCTTTTAAATCCTCGGAACTTCGTCACTGAATCTCCTTATGTTTATCCCTTTTAAATGGTAACTTTTTCATTAGCCTCATTGCAATCATTGTTTATTTAGTTTGCATGGTCAAGTGCTCGTTATTCCCACCGAAGAAGGCATTCTATTGCTATTGGTTTATCGATATTGTCCACTTATGCTAATCTTATGACGTGATTAAGAGCAATTGTACGGCCATTTGTTTGCTCTGAGGGCATATGATGTTAAGGATAAGTTGATGATAATTGTTAATTTTTTTTTCATTGGTAGGAATTCTCTCCTCTCTTATTCGGCATGGTCAGCGTACATGAAAGCTCAATAGTACTTTCGTTATTTCCGCAGTTGAGGAATGGCTACTTGTTATTCCTCTACCCAAATATTTATTTTTGAATGTTTTCCAATCTTGTTCTTCAAGTGTAGCACCGTAATCACACTCTTGTATTCCCCTATAATACCTCTAATCAGTTATGCTTATTTGTTAATAATTCATGAGGTGACTGCCTTTCTCATCTAAATGGCATCCATAATTTTTGAAAATTTTATGTACAATGGTTCTTAAAAGTCCTCTTTTAATAACCTGTTCTGAATGTCATGGGTCTCCATATCCATTATTTCTTTATTTCGCGCTGAAAATGTACATACAACTCTACATAAAGAAGAGGGCTTCACGAAACCTTGATGTTCAGATGCTCCGCATTGGAGAACTAGACTGTCTTCGTCTGCAAGGAGAAATTCAAATTTGTTTGGCCGAATAGCCCACCTTTAGGAGACTGGTAGTAACCCGGGAAATATTTAATGTTATCATTTGTGCCAGTTTTCCGTCGTAATTCTATTGATAGATCACTTCCATTAATTGATTAAGTTTATGAACGATTACTAAGTGATGCTACCTGATGTTAAGGGTTAATAACTCAATAGTTCAGCTTGTTTTGCTGTTTGGGAGATATCCCCAGCTCGAGATACCAAATGAGGGCAGTCTGATGTTCTTTTCTCTAGTTTTATTCGGGTTTTACATTATTGTATTAGTTCACGTGATTTCGCAGGTTCATGGAGGGAGCTAGGGTTTGAGTCATAAAATAAAAATTTAGAGTAGATTTTTCACGTTGTGAAAGTAAAATTAATTTAAAATTGCCATTATTTCAGATCGTTTATCTATTTCTGCCATACTTTGTTTTAATCTTTTAGTGTCTCCGTCTGATGTCTCGTGTTTTCACAGTGTTAACTTAATCATTGTTTTTATGTTACATATCGACTCTCATATTCGATTCGTTGATTCTTTTTAGTGGATGCATTAAAGGTTGCTTAAGTTTCTACCCTTCTTGGAGAACTGTTGTGAAATAAGTGCAGTCACACCCATTCGATAGTATATGGCTACTAATTATTTTCCAGCGTCTAACTTGCCACTGTCCAATCTTGCCCATGTCTCTTTTGAAGAATGATATTAATCAACATCAATCAGTTAACATTTAAAACACAATTTTACTATCTTTCGTTAACATTTCATCCCTTAAATAAGTGGTAATTTACTTCTAATTACTTGCTTAAGGTTCTTACATTTGATCAATTGCACAAGATTCGCGTTAATTGCAATACATCCCTTAGACTGCTCTTGGGCTTGAGCTCTTGAAATCAGTTGGTTCGTTGGCATACTTGGGAAGGAAATGCTAACACCCTACTGACACTCATTCCAGTGAATCGGTCATTGAATCCTGTAAGCATGTTGGTCCTATCTGCCTCTTCTATTGGCTGCGGATGCTGGGTCTACGGAATTATATTTCAATTATCGTGGGTATATGAATGGGATGATTGGATAGATAGTGTAGTATCTATGTTATTCTGCTTCTTTAAGAAAGTAGTAATTTTGTCCCTCCATCCAGTTATTTCAAGAGCGACGACGGAAATTCAAGTTTATATTTTTATTACTTCATTAGTTCGAATTTGTGCTTACGAAGTGAAATATTCGAAGTTATGTTAGAGCAGTATTTCAAGTCCTTCACTTAAAATATATTTTTGTTCTGAAATTTCACATTTGTAAAAATTGAGGTTATTAATCCTATTCCTCTATTTTTTCATATCTTTGTTTCCCATTATGATTTTCAATGAGGGGAAACTTTTACGTGAAATAAAAAATACGAAATATTTTTTTCGAACCCAGGGAAAATATAAAAACAGCCCGTTTCACGGTAGACACATGCCGTAGGGTCGATGGGAATTTCATTTTTAAAGGGTTATCTCCACAGAATTTGTTTGGATCTCTTTATATTCCGTGTTTTTTCCTTGCTTTTCGACAACCTCTCGCTATATTTTTGTCTTAGGCCTCCCTAAAAGTCGTTGTCGGCTTGTCATCAGACTTCTGAGTCACCTATGTGAATGGAAAACCAATGCCTGTGGAAGGACTTGAACCTGTGACCTTAAGAGTCACTACTTGTGCAGGATATCCGTCAAACCCGGCGAGTATTTAATGATCGACGAAAATAGAGTAACAGGAATTATTTGACATCTTACATGTGTCACCTAGAGAGGAGATTGCATATTCCTTCTGGGAGTTTTTTTTACGCGATAGTATCCCTTAATATTTTCACAAAAATATTCGTAGCATAATCCCATAGATAACGCTTGCTGTATTTGTGGACAACGCCTTCAGCTAATAATGCTCACCGTCTAGTTGCCGATATTACCTCAAATATCTACTGTAGCCGCAGAATGTTTACTTTTCGCTGTCGTTGTTGTTTAATTAGTGCATTTGTTGATATAATCATGAATAATTCATTAAAAACACCGAGCCTTAACCTAAGCCGTATAAAACGTCGGGAATCTGCTTGACTCACTTAATATTTGTTACTTTGGTTAAAAGAATCGAGTGAAATGCAAAGGCTGGTTAAAAGTTCTGTAAATCGGAGCAAACGCATTACTTTAATTAATTAAACAAGGCCATCGGCAGCAGTCATAAATGCGAAGATTGGCTAACTTCCGCTCTCCATTCTCTTTTAAGCTAATCACTTCACTCCTGCGTAATTACTTATTTTTTTCATTTCTAATAATTTGTTTGATGTACTTCAACCTTGATCTTCCTCGATAGTTCTTCCAATTTCGCATTTGAATTTTTTTTCAGATTGTCTGGCTCCGAATATGTCCGCTATTTATTAAAGGGTAGGTATTTAACTTTCATTGGGAGAGTATTACCACTATCTCACTACCAGGGTGTAAGGGAACTAGCATTAGATAGGGATGGAGGGCTGCTGTATTGCAATTTACTAGGATTTAACGAACAATGAGATGAATGAGTGAACATATTGTAACGCCGAGTATACGATTACTTTGTTTGCGTGGGTGCCGTTCATGGTTTGGGCGTCTCGACATTTCACTCACTAATAACCTATGATGCTATCATTGGCAATTTGTAATAATTTGCATGCAACCAACCGCTCACTACCTACTTTCGCCGGTGCGATTCCTCGTCCTGGACCTTAGGAATACTCGACTCTCATTAATCCTACATGTCCTGACGGAGGGACATACCGGTGAATTCGTAATAGCCGGAATATCTAGGTGACTATTCAGCGTTATCAGCCGCGATGTGTTTTAGAAAACCATTATTTTAAATAAAATTTAACCTGTTTTTATGAAAAATTCAACGAAATTTCTTAATTTAGTGAAATAAGCGTAGTAACCTATTAAAAACCGATATCTGTTTAGATTTTATCTCTGTAGGTGTGAAAAATGACCAAATCATTACAAATAAAATATTACGTGGAGGTCGAGGAAGGTTTCTAGCTCCGAGAAATCTCATGACAAGGAGAGGGAGAACACCTGTCAAAATAGTTCCTGAAATTATGGCAGAACACCGCAAGAGAGATATAACATACCTTGTGTCTGCCATAAGAGTTAGGTGGTTGGGGTTCTCTTCTGCTTTTGACGTCAGGGAGAGGAGAGGAACGCAAAAAGTTTCATGCCTAAGTTCTTACTCCCTGGTCTGTTTTTCATTTCTTATACCTCCGTCTACATAGAAAGTTTTCGTTAACAGTGAAAGATATTATTTGCTGGGTAATCAGATCATCATAACCAATTCAAAACTCACTATCCTTTTAAGTCCTCAACCTTATTTTTGCTAAATATATATAATAGTAAAAGGAGGAAGCGTTTTTGGGTTTCCCTTTATGTATTAGGGTTGATCAGCTCCAGTCTTTTGACGACTAAGGTTGTCAATATCGTCAGGAATCACCATGACACCTCGAAGGCCATGGCAGTCTTAGCCGTTGAAACGTCGGTGTTAATTGACTCTGAGACTCGGTGGGAAGTCTGAGAACGCTTCAATCATTGTAATCACCGGGAAAACCTGAGATATTTCAATATTAATATTTTTTTAAGATGACTAATGGCATATTTCGTCTTGGTTACGCAATGCCTACACAAGAGCTATATTCTTGATCAGTTCGTGTAAGCTTTACGACGGTTTAGACATGCCAGCGGCAGGATATTGTTTTACTTTCAGCCTTTGTTATCTTCACACCCAGGGCTTTAAAGGTTTATATCGAGGCGGTCATTTATTACTGAAATAATTGCACATACTCAGCAGAATCATTTCGTGGCGAATGATGCACATTTCATGCTAAGAAAAAGTGAATTCTAGTCGCGCAATTTGCTTTGTTTAGAGAATTCAGTCAAGTCTTATTTTTTTCTTTTATTTTGTTGCACTACTTTTGAAGCGGAATAAGGTTCATGGGCACGGAACCAAGGATTGTGCTTTATTTCTAGCAGAATAAAGATTAAAATAATGATTCTCCCTCGGCATAAGTTGATACAATATCAAGGGATTTTTTGAAAGGAGGATATGGCGTGTTGTGTCATGCTTGTGAAATAAAGTGGGTTCTTATCTGAATTATTATTACGGGACTGTTATTTGTAGGAATACCCACGAACCTGGAATAAAACAAAATTATTGCATGATATTCATTATTTTGTTGATCGTTTCCCTTTTTTTCTTACCTGCTCTTTCTCTAAATTTTTTTGTTTCCGAAAGACAAATTTTTATTAATCTACTGAAAGTTTTTGTAACTACTGTCTGTAGTGAGCTTAAGCTTTTCTCAAGAAGGAAATGAGTGGATTGGAGTGAGAGGCTGTGTGGATTGAATCAGGTTTCTGTATTGACATGCTCAGGAAATGAGGAGCCAGGACGTGTTAGTCGGATGTGGAGTAACTGAGATGAATTTTTCTGCCATCCTGCCGACATATAACAGCGGTGAAATACGCGAAAATCGCCTCAAGAAAAAAATCACCTTGGCCAGGAATAGAACCTCGGAAAAATGGATTACTCGGGCAATTCTTTGCAGTCCTCCTTTTCCTGGCGTTGCCATGCTTGATGGAGCTAGGGACATAACATCTAGTACTCTTTATTCCTCCTAAAATTACCACGAGAATTAGGAAGCTTTGGGAGATTAGTGGTCGGTGGGCATTGGCCCGGTAGGCCAAAGGTTGGATTACTGGTACAGCAGAATGTTTTTGTGGCAATTTTCGTGGAGATTAACTTCTCTATGGCTGGAAGCGGGATTGTATTTAACATTTTCTTCAGTTTCTTCACTTCATTTTGTCATAAGTCGTTTGGTAAACTCGTAGGAGTCGATTAATAAGAGAAAGTGTGGAATTAATACGAAAATACTGCATAGGGTTTTGTCTTTCGCTTCCTCTCTCCTCCTCGTCCTATTCTCTTTAAAATTACGAAGGATATATTTAACTTTTCGGTTACTATCGGTGTCCATATCGACTTCACTTGAGTCGTGTCATTTTCTGAAAATAAGAATTGCCTCTTTATTGAATAGAAGCAACAAGTTTCCTTCTTATTTGGGGTAGGGCCGTGTGCTTGTTGATGTGGTGTGTAGGCGGGGAAGTCGTAGGAGCGAATTGAATGTCTGTCTGTCTCGCGCCCTCGGACAAATTTGGATTCTCGTTGACATTGAGCCGGCCATGTTATTCTCCCTGTCTTCATTGATGCTGTTTATTGGTCGTTCTACGATGTACAAATTTGAAGCGCTCAATTGAAGAATTCTAAGGCTCATACTGGTTAAATAGAAACAGTAACATAAGTCTCTTCTCGGAAAGTTTTAATTGCATTTATGTATCTTCGAAAAGTTCTCTTGACAATTGAAAAAGGCCCTATTATAAATGCCTTTAATGGACTGCTTCATTCCTTACTATTCTTGTACTTAAATCTGACTGCCTGTGCATTATATATCAATTGAACGTGGAAATCAGTTTTTTTACGTTTATTATGCATTACTTTGTCAGTTAAACAGTCGACGTTCGACTTTTTGAAGAAAGCTTTTGGTGGTACACCAAAGGGATGAAATTCGCCTTGAGATTGTATCTTTTAGTGATACCAAATTTTTCTGTTGCGTGAGTTGAGTGCTGAGTTGTATGGGGGTGTTCCCATGGGAATTTTATGTGCGAACAGTATTCATTGTGACGTTTCTGTTCGCTGATAATTTCTCTCTATCAAGCGACTCACTTCTTTAAACTGTTTCATATTTTTGGTGTCTTCTTTGAGTCAGTGATTGATTGGCTTGCGTCAAATTTGAGGGACTCTCTCCGTATGGCTATAGTGATGATGCTTTTAAAGTAATTGATTTTTATATAATACTCTCCAATGTATAGAATTGATTTTGATGTATTTTGTTTCTTACATGTTGGAAAATTTCTCTCATATAATAATTCAACCTTGCTTTATTTATTCCCAACTGAACGCCACGTGCATTGTGATCTGGAAATTGAAGATGTTATCGGATCCAATTTTTATAGGCTATTTTCTGCTTATTATTATTGAAAAACCTACCTTCCAGGATCAGTTTGTTTAGTGTCATAATGAATATGATGCTTGTTCTTATTTTGTTTCCAGTAGAATGTATTAAGAAAGAGAGTAGTAAGTCGGTTCGCTGAATGTTGGTTCGTCATAATGCTTGTATTATGCTGCATAGTCTTTCTTCGATGAATCATTACTCTTTAGAAGGCTATAAAATGTGCTGCGTAAATATTTGAGCGTCACTTTAGCTAATTGTCAATAAATTGAAAAACAAATTGGCCATTGTGAAAAATTATTTTTCTCGCAGGAAAATGATGTAGTCTATTTTTTCATTGGTTGTGGCAACGATTGTGGATAGTATTTACGGAACCGGTAACTACAGAGCTTCTTCGAGGAATTTTAAGTGAGTACTCCAACCTCTTTTGGTCAGTTAATCCGACTCATATTATTCTTCATCAATACATTCTTCAGCGCCTACTATTTAAATTTCTTAGGTGCAGTATTAAATCCATTATTTACTCCTTTCTTTTCCCCACTAGTTCAACAACCTGCCTTCAGTCCTATACTACCAATACCTCTCCATCGGAATGTATCCTCATTTTCCATTGCCTTTCCGAATTTTTTGCGGCAATTTAATCGATTCACCCAAAGTGACAAATCTTAATTTGTCTTCCTCTCTCTCTCTCTCTCCCTACCTTATTTTCTCCATTATTTTCCCTGCCTTAAAACAAACACCTTTGATACAAGATCGTTCCCTTTTTTCCTGACCAGATTTTTGTTGTGTAACTTTATAACTTTTACCTTGAGTCATGTTTAGGTTTCGAACAAGACGTCTCTCCTTTAATTTCACTCCAATATTCTGTTATATTTCCATTAACTGTGCGTTGATACTTAAACGGAGTATTTCCGCCCACGATACTATGAAATCTTATTAAGATATTGACCCATTTAATCCTTGCTGTTCGCGGCCGCCGTTTGCCTCAGTAACCATTGAATGTGGATATGTGGCCTGTCTCGGTAATCCCACTCCATCGCCAAAAGTTAGCACCTTTGGTCTCGGATTGATTTGGTTGGATGATCGGCCATATCGTCTTTCTGAACTTTCCCTTGCAAGCCTTCCCTTCCGTATTTCTAGTTTCATCATGTTTTAACCTGTGTGTCACATGAGAACCGACGTTGTGCGCATATTTTCCACTTAAACTAATTAACCCAAATGAGCGTTCACAATTTACTGTCGCGTTTCGTTTTCCCTGCACCTACTGATTTTCTGAACGAATGATGTATATTTTGCGAGTCTGTCGTAATTTGGTTTACCTTCAATGAAAGTTGCCAAATTGCTCCCCAAGGTCTGTGAACCAATTTTTCTCGCACCCCCTTCCTCGACTACATCGGAGAACGCCTTTCGAGATAGGCAACCTACTCTGCAATGTGTCTCGCTTTCTGCCTACTCAACAGGGGTGATGCCTTTTTGGGCGGATCTTGCGTTGTTTCGTAGGGACTATTATTCTGAGCCGATGACATAGCTTTTCATACCAATGGACATAAATAGCCATACCACAGATTCGTTCAATGCTGATCAAATTTTTTTCTTTACTTCCTATCTCTGGAACTCAAACGTAGTACATGTCTCATTAACTAATACATGTAGGCCAATTCGGCTGGTTAGTTTCGTTGTTTATTTTGGCTGGCGACCGACAGTATAGTTCGTATGTACTATTGATGATATGTGAGTAGTTTTGTAAGGGAAGGATTATTGGAGGAACGGAGGAAGGGTAAAGAGATGCCCGACGTCGGCATTAGCCCACGCATAACGAAAGGCGCCCGGGTTAACGGGCCACGGGTTAACCTCCCATCCGATGAAAGTAAAGCTTAAAGGAATCAGCAAAGGACAAGGAAAAGGAAATGGCTACAGTCAACCAATATTAGGATTTAAAAATAACTTAGCCTACGCAACGGCACTGGCGTGAAGAATGTAAGAACTTGAGGTGTCACTTTGCGCAAAAGTCATCGTGAACAACTAATAATTAAGTGACTTTTTATAGTTCCCCTTTTCCGGGATTCGAACTCTGAGGCTAAAGTTCGTTCAAAATATGGCACAGTTGTCAGAAATAAAAATTTCTTAATTTTATTTGTTTCTAAGCCAATTCAGTGTATTTCAACTGTGCTATTATCTTGGGCGTCCTCTAGGGTGGGTAGCTATTACTCAATACACCTTGCCAACCCGATTTCCCCATTTCGGGTGTTCTTTAATTGTTTGTTCCTTGAGTGTTATCGTCGCTAGTAGTTCATCAGTGATTTAGATATTTATTATTTTCTTCGATGGAGTCTTTGTTCTATGAAAGTATTTGCTGTTAATTCCCTCATTCCTTTCAGTATTCTTCTGCGACTTCATTTTTCCTCTTGATTTATCTTGAAGTGACTCTCCCATGTTGTTCCTTCTTTTAGTAATCAGTTTAATGCTCCGAATGCAGTTATTGCTCTTTTAAAGTGTTCTGGGTAATTGTTTTTTGGCGTTTTCTTCTGGATAATCTGAGGTGTTACACTATGGAATAAAAATAAATAAGAAATTTAGGGATACCAAATCTTCAGGGCCTGTATATTTCCAAATAATTGTGGCATTAGTAGGGATTTCGTGCTACATCTATTTTGTGTTGAAATAAATATGCACAATTTTGTTCATACCACGTAAACAAGGCTAAATTCAGTTGTTTTTAGCAAGAAATGTGTTTTTCGTACAGATAGGTTCTTTTTACATTATGTCTAGTCGGAATGCATAATTTTGTCTAAGAAATTAATATAAAATCTCAGCTCTGGAGAAGTTATTAGTTCCTATTTTTGTGCTTCGTTAGCTTAACCGACGTGAAATCTTTCTTTCTGATGACCCCTAAGCCTAGTAATTCCACTTTTCATTTATAAGCATAGAAAGAAATCAGTTGTAGAAATAGATGCACGTCGAAATAACTGTTTGTTTGAGCGACTTATAATGTCTTGAATACTCCAACTTTGTCTTCATCCTTGCGATATTAATATTATTATTCTTTCTCTGTTGAGTGGTTTATTTCTTGCGCGTTAAATTTTTATAAAAATATTTTTCATTTATATTTCGTTGAAATACTTATTTAAATGAGTAATTGTTTAAGCCCTGCGTTCCTATTTAATAACTATTTATCTTCTCTCCAATAGGAATGCTACCTTCATTTCAGTGTATTTTTATTACCTATAAAATATACCCATCTCTGATACAGTCGGATAAAGGGTTCACTTTTTTGGAAATCGTATTGGTTTTGCTGACACTATGTAATCAATTTCCCTCAAAATTTAATTATAGCTACATGTGCCTTTTTTTTAGCTATTACCGAATGCGCAATCCCTAATTTATAACTGCGTAAACATTATACATGCCTCCTCTGCTTTGGTATGACCGTTTCTTATAAGGATTACATTTTTTCTAACATCCTTTTTTCCTTATTAAAGTTGGCCTGGCACCTTAAACCAGTATCGGTGTCACAAGGCGGATGAACAATATGCTATAAAGCTGTTCTCCTCGTGTCACCTTACCGTTTGGTTCCAGCTTTTCGCGTGAAAGTATCATTACAAAATTCCAAATATACTCTGGAATCTTCTCATTAAGATGATTCGCGTTCCATTCTCACCCCCCCTTTCCAGGAAGTCTCCTTCGGACGTCTCCTCTCGTCACACCTCTCAGCACTGCTGTTTTTTGCTTACATTTTCCGCCCCCTTTCCCCATTATCTCCCTCTTAGGTGGGGGGGGGGGCAGTGGGGCAGTGTTGGTGGAGAGAGAGAGAGAGAGAGAGAGAGAGAGAGACAGCGAGCGAGCTAGTGTCAGCCTAATACTTATGCCACCACGCGCCACGGCCGTGCTCTTCCGAGTGGAACGATTTTGTTCCCATAGAATCCGCGGAGCGTAAGGGGCGTCAGCTTTGCCTGTTTCCCCTGGGCGTCATTCGGAACCGTCGTTAGGGGGCGGAGGGTTTGCCTTCCCTCGCCACATTTCTCTCGTTTTTTTGCATTCCTCGGAGGCCTCTGCCACCGTCCATTACGACGATTACATTTACTTCACTCGCTCCCTTTCGCGGACAATTTACGCATGCCTAGGCATCCGGGCCGGACCCCATCCGAAACCGCGGATGACACATTAATATGTTTATACGTTTGCTCCACTCATATTTTTCACTTCTGATCAATGAGCCCGTGAGAATTCCGGTGAAAGGCTCAATGATAAGGATTTATTGATACGTCACTTTGGTTTACTGCCGTAGCCTTGGGGAATGAAATAGGTTAGTCAAATTTGGGAGGAAAATAATGTGCGGGGCACTCACTGCTAACAATCAGGTTATCAGTTCTAGTACGTTCATGGAAGAATTGTTTGTAATTTATATGTAATGTTCACATTGCTTTAAAATGGGAACAAAAAAATTAAATTCCAAATACGGTCAGATTTCACAAACTCCACGCAGTAAAATTGGCACCCTATAACTTCCCAACTTCTATCTTCTTGGAGCCATCGAATTATTTGTGGGAACCTTATCTGCTTGTTATGGAACAGTGCTAAAGAGGACTGGGAATCTATATCAGTAGTATCCCAATGGTCGTTAAATATTTGGAAATACTACTCGGGAAACTCGGGTGTTTAACACAACGTTGGCAGGCATTGAATACTATTGAGTCATGAAAACTTCTGAGTAGGATACATTTTCATTGGAAAATTGTTAACGTGAGACCTTGTCTTCCCAAGGTGAAAATTGATTCACGCCAATGAGTACGCATAGCGTTTAACCGTTCCGGGGACAAGGCTCAAATGAAAACATTTTCACATCAACATACGTCCCTCTGTAATCGCTGCAATGCTTATGAACATTGAGCCTTCGAGAAACCGGGAGTATGGGAGAATTTTTGTGGAAGCTGATGGAAGAAATTGACATTTTGGCATAGAATTTAATTAAATAAATGCTATTCTCGTATTCATTTATCAAATTGCTCGTCCGGAAGATATTTACAATTTCATAGTTTCTTATCAGAGCTTTTCTCGTGAGGTGGTCTCATTAATTATATCTGATGTGTTCAGGCGGCCAATTTAGGCTTTGGAAGTCAATCGTATGCCAACCTTCTGTTCTTTAATTTGAGGGATTTTTATCCATGCGCTATTTTTGCTCTCTGGTTCATTTATGGAATATGATTTAGTGGTCCTAAATTCACCCAGTTAATGAATACGAAATTTAAAGGTACAGTTTTGGTAGTCTGTATTTTCAGAAATGACGAATAATTGCTTTTTTGCCTCTTTTAGTGATTCTTGTAAAGAATTAACATAGGAGACTCATTGATCTTTAATAAAGTAATTTGGCATTACATCTCTTTAAAACTCCAAAGTGCTGGTGCTGAACATTATATTTTTTCCTTTAATGCTACTTACTTACTTACTCATGTGGCCATTGGAAACCTAAATAGTCCTTGACCTCGCCAACCACTCGCCTCCATGCCCTTCTGTCTTCTGCTGTGTCGAGTTGAGCTCCCATTTTTTTCAGGTCCTTCTTCACTTCGTCGCTCCATCGCATTCTTGGTCTCCTTGGTGGTCTCGTGCCTTCCGGTTTTCTTTTCCATATCATTTTTACCATTGTGTTGTCACTTCTTCTGTGGACATGGCCTAGCTATCTAAGTCGTCTGCTTCTGATTATACCCACAATATCTGGTTCTTTGTACAGTTCCCTCAACTCTTTGTTTTTCCTTATTCTCCATGTCTCTCCCTCATTAATGGTGCCGAATATTCGTCTCAACACTTTATTTTCAAACGTTATCAGTTTTTTGTGATCTTTTTTTAAGCGACCATATTTCGGAACCATACAGTAGTACTGGTTGGACAGTTGTTTTATAGATACGAATTTTGGTGTTTCGTGATAGGAGTTTGCTTTTCAAAAGTTTTACTAGGCTCCAGTAGGTTCTCTCAGCTTCTGCAAGTCGGGTGAGAATTTCGGTCTTCTCTTTGTTGTTACTTGTTATTGTTACCCCTAAGTACTTGAATTGATTTGTTTTTTGAACTTATAATTGAGTATTTCTAAATATTCCTCTTCCTCTTCATATCTGCTTATTTTCATGTAGTTGGTTTTGCCTTTATTTACTTGTAGGCCCACTTTCTTGGCTTCCATTAAAAGTATTGTAGTTCTTTTTGACCTTTATTTTTGGCCACTATCACTACATCGTATGCAAAGGCTTACAGATTAATTTTTTCTGGAATCCTGGCTCCTCCTGGTCCATTTCTGGTTCTCTTTAGCGCCTCTTCCAATTATATGTTAAAGAGGAGGGGTGACAAGCCATCGCCCTGTATCACTCCTGTGCTTATTTCAAACGTATCAGTGTACTCTTTTCCAACCTTGATTTTTCCTTTAGACTCGCTCACACACATTTTTGTCAATCCAATAACTTTTTCTGGAAATTCACATTTCTTCATTATTGTCCAAAGTTTTTCTCTTTTTATCAACTCATAGGCTTTGCTGAAGTGAATAAACATAAGGAACAGATCCTTACCTTTCATGCTACTTAGCCTAATAAATTATAGATATTGCTCTACGTATAACAAAACCAGTTTTTTTTTGCTTTAATGTCGTTCAGACATTTTTCTATTTCTGGAAAATTGTAAAGTTTTAAATTTTACTTATAAGCTTTTAACCAACTTGTTATTACCATTGTTAACAGCATATGAGTGAATTATGGCCTTGTTTTTGTAGGAATTGTTTAACATTGTGTTTGATTTAACGCTTTAAAACGACACATATTATTGTGGACTTTGAGACCAATATATTTTAGATATACATAAATGGTAAGTTAAACTTACTCAACATTTGATAATTAACATTAATTACGTAGAGTTTAACTTTTTTGGTTAAATTTAATCAATCTAAACACTAGTCGAGCCGAATATATGGGAGTTTATTTTTGAGAAAAATGCTCAATGGAAAAGTATTCACCGTGACTGGAAATCAAACCAGGGACCCTCGGCTTTCCCTGATAATATGCACACCTACATGTTAGCATGGAGTCCGTATTCCCAAGGTAATTTTAAGAGGGTATAAACGATGACGTCTCTTGTTCACTCGTACATTTGTTGTTTCATCTCATGTCGCGGTCCCGATTGCGTAATGTACGGAGTTAAGTTCTTGAGTCGCTTGCATACGCTCATGTGATCGAGTGTGGACTGTAAGATGAGGTGGATGTTAGAGCAGCCCGGCCAATTCTTCTGGCCGAGATTATAGTAAACGTACATGCTTGGGGCATATGTCTTTGCTTAGCTGTCGTCTTGAGGGCTGGTCCCCTAATCCTCTGCCTGAGCCGAGGAATGTTAGCATTAATGTATGCTTGATGGTTGGCGTTCGGACGAAGTGTTTTCTTGATGCACCCATTTAGTCCCTCTGCCCCCATCATAATCTCTGCGTCTCCTTATCTTACCTCTCTCCCTATCTCTTTTTCGCAAGTTGCTGAACAACGGAATTTGTTGGCCCCGACCTCCATTCAATCACTACTTAATATCGCTCATGCATGCACTGTACGTATTTGGACACACCCAGATCTTATTATAAATACTTTATACTTCATTAGTACATCATAAATGATGTATTGCTCTCACATTATTTCATTAGCGGACTCTATTAATTTCAGTGGAAAGTTTGTTATCTTTTTCTCTGGTGAAAAATGTGGTTACAGAAAAAAACTGATGATATCAGGTATGAAATCGTGGAAATGATGGATATCCATGTCGAGAAAAACCAACTTTGTAATTTCCACGAGCTTTATATCGCTGGCACGACGCGCGTTTCACCACACTGATGCATAATCATGTGCTTGGCACATGTGCATGGCACATGAATATGCCACAGTGTGGTGAAACCCGCGTCGTGCCAGCGAAATAAAGTTTGTGGAAATTACAAAGTTGGTTTTTCTCAACATGCATGTGCGGAATTTTGGGAACAGTATTTTCCAGGAAGAAGTAATTCTTTGGGCATATATTTGAGACGCTCTGACTTTTTCGGAAACGTTGAAGACATGAGGGATCTACGGAGAAAATGGACGGGATAAGGGATCACGTAAAGTAAATATGTCGAACGATAGAGAATAGTGTAGTATTCTGAGGCCTGCCAATCATGAGTGTGATTATTTGAAATAGACGTGCTTTAAAGCCCTACGGAATATCATGCATCGCATGACGGAAACTGCATAGTTTAATAAATATTAACATTGCTGTCATAGTTGGCCTATCTGAAGAGCAAGGTAATTCTGTAAGCCACCTGTTTATGTAGACGTTTCCTAACTCATTTCCAATCCAACGTCAACTCCTTTCCCTTTCCTCATGGAGGTCACCCTTAAAAAGAGGCCGCATGAGTCACTCCTTACCCCTACTCTATCTGAAATGCTTAAACTACTACTCCCGAGGATCCCTCTCGTGTGCGGTCTCCGTTCAATGGCAGGACAATCACTCTCAGTTTCGAAACGGCGGCGCGGCGGCTTGGGAAGAATACGGTTATAAATCTCGTCTCTGTGGTGCCATTGCGTGGGATCGTGCGTGATACGATAAGTCTTCGGGAGAAGGGACGGAATCACGATAGGACTCGGGGGCGTCTTTCCCTTCTTCCGCCTCGAGGACACTTAACGTCCTCCTTCTTCCTTCCCGCTTTTTAATCCTCACTCATCCGTCTGCCTCTCCTTATTTCCCTCTCGTTCATTCCGTCGGCTCTCCTTCGCCACTTCCATCGACGCCTGCTGCTTTCCACTCTCATGGCCGTTTGTCATCTCCTGATCGAATCTACGTCTACGGAGAATCTTGTACGGCACGTCCGGGGTGCGTGGCACGGGATGGTTCCACAGAAGGCGCACGGTGCTCGTCCCAGTTAAAGGTGGTTCCCAATCGGTGTGTCGCGGCACTTAAAGGTGCCGGGAAAACAGCCAGAGGTTTCGCGAGATTATTTCGGGAAAACGAAAAATGTTTAGTATGACCAACGCATGAATCGATTACCTACTCTCACGCCCGACAGATGGTGACAGTAATCGAAAAATTTCTTCAAAGCTGACTCCAGTAGGAACTGTACCTATACTTAAAATTTTCCTGATGCATATTCCATTTTAATTAATTAATATTTTTTAAATAAAATAACAATCTATGAAGGGTGCCCCAACATTATAACCTCAATCTAAAGGGTGCCACAAACTTAAATGTGTTGGGAATCACTGGTCTAATCCTTATCGAAATTTAAAGTTTGAGATAAAAATGATGAATAAAAAGCTGTCAAGAGAGCAAGACAAGACTAAGGTCTAACATTAGGACAGTGCTGTGTTATCAAACATGCTTACATGCAATACACGGAATACTGGTAGTGATTACTAATTCTAGTTATTCATGAATACTGTGGTATCATTCGGGGTAAGGTGTTAGTAATATTAATAGTAATATGAAAAACGAGAACCTAGTGTATTCTATGTGGCGAGAATAGAAATTTCACGGACAATATATATCGCTGCTAAAATGATCCCTTACTGTCCGAAAGTGTCGCGAGCAGTTTTTCTGGATGGGAATCATTTTACACCCGTACCTGGTAGTTTTCTCTATTTCTCGATCCTGAATCCCAGGGAAAGTTAGTCAGTCGAGAAAATTTATCCATAAGATCAATAATACGATTTACTTATAAGAGAAACTCAGATATAAAAGGAAATAAGGCGCAATTGTGCAAATTATCCGAATCGAATCCAGGGCTGTAGTCGTCGTCCAGGGCTGAAGATGCACTTGCTCACCATGCCATCATTATTTCGGCTTTTTTTGTTTATTAACGTTGCTGTAATAGTGATAATTGCTGATGATGTATGAGATTGAAATAAAAATAATGGGTTTCGTCATTGTCGAGGATTCTCTAGAAGTACGATATCTCGGGTTGGATTCAAAAAGGTTCCGAAATGTCTGGCTTTGGTAAACCCCAGTCGGAAGTCAAAGGCCGCATGAAGGAGGCGTGGCATCAGAGGAGACTTAGGCAGCGTCTTAGGAAGCGAACGCTCACTCGTGCAGATGGATTTCTCTCCTTTTTAAATGACATTGGCCTTATCCGACTGCTATAATGTGCACCATATGATCTCTGTCTTTGAATTATTGACTCCTTAAATTATTTCAGTATTTTCGTCTTACTATATGCTTTTTATACATAAAATTCTCAGGCTTCACTTGGTGGAACCACATTGCGATGGTTTGGAAATAAATTCACTTTGTAATGTTCCACAATATTTTTTATTATTCCGACCTAGGTTTCAACTCAAGTTAAGTCCTCAATGTGGCAATATTACACCACGAGCCCCTTATATACATTGTCAGGGTGTAGGGGAGGGGAAGTAGAGGATGGGGAAGCAACCAAATGGGCGGATAGTTGATGACTGGTCAGAGTAAAGGGATTGGGTGGGTGGGGCGGGAAGGTTTCAGTATTGTTTAAGGATTTCCGTCATGGGAGGGGGGGAGGACAGTTAAGGTCAGGAAAGGAGAGTGGGAAGGGAACATTTCATTTAACACACACAAATTTTGATTTTTGGAATGTATAACTATTTCCAGATTTTCTAGATAATCCAGTTTGTGTCCCTTGCATTGTGAGTGAAGGACTTCCGGGATGAAGTTACTTCTGTGGTCTTCTTCATATATTTTATATATGCATTTTAATATCTTGTTTGTACATGTGGAGGGTAGCGCGTACTAGCCGCAGTATTGCCTTTACGGAGTTGCCCGCAGTATCTTTTATGCATCGAGAGTTGGGGATTGCTATAGATTTCGAAGCACTCTGTAACCCGAGTCTGCGACTACTCCTTCGCCTCCTACCTCGTCGCCCACCCTCCCTCCCTTATGCCCCACCCCCTATTTGGGTGGATTGGGCTGTTTCATTCGCTGCGCGGCGCGGGACGACGGCTGAATATGCGAAGGGGCATCCAGGTGGGGAGGAGTGGGATTGGCGCGGTGCGGCGGCGGGGGGGGGGGGGGGGGGAGCGAGCATCCAGATGGCTGTGCTTCTTCCCGCGGACGTGAGGATTTTCTTGGCGCAAAGGGGTTGGGGGTGGGGAGGGTCCGGGAGGCGAGCCGAAGACGCTGAGGGGCAGGTAGAGATTTCTCGAAAGTTAGGTTTATTGATGGCGGTGCGAAGTATGACTTCCTGTCGGTTACCGTTTGTTAAAAGACTCAAATCGAGGGAAAGTTAATGGTGTGGACCGGTATACACCTTCATCATCTTCTGACTGAAATCTGGGTGCTTAATGTTGTAACATGGAAATGTGGTCTGTGTTCGATAAATGAGTTGAATTTAATTTTCAGTACCGAATTTTCTTGTGACGAGTGCCACTCATTGCAGTGGCCGTGCTCTGTGATTCTGGCTTGGGATGATGGAGACTTTATAATACATTATCTGTGATTGTAGCTAATCTTTACTGTTCCCTGAGGAGGAATCTTCTAATGATTTCGACTTGCGTTTGAACTAAGTCTTAAGATCACTTGTAGCCCGCTCCCTCAATGATTTTGATTTGCATTTGCCCTATCATTAGAATGTTTCTCTCTCTCTCTCCCTGTTCATTAATCTTGTCTTCTTTGCTTTTCCGATTACATAAGTGAATTGGTAAATTTTATTATTAATTTTCCTTCAGTATATATCTCCAATTAGCTAGATTTTACTTTTAACTTGCACCCTTTTGCTGGTGGTTTATGATAAACTGACGTTTATTAAATTAGTTGTCTTTCTCTTTATTTTTACTTCCTACTTTTCTCAGATATGTGCGATGCGAATGTGTTACCATTTTAAGATATGGGGAAGGCTCCAAGTAGTGTAGGTAATGTCCAAGGGATAAAGGATTTTTTTTTGATTTAGGTAAGTACTTACCCATTTTTAAAGAATAGGAGTCGCACTCGTTTTAAGAATATAAAAATGCCAGGTGCAGAGTAATGATAACATTGCATTTTACCCATAAATGTGATCTTTTATTCTCTAAATACTAATTACGTTTCGATTGGAAAAATGATACCTCAAGTTTATACCAAGTTACCTTTTCATTTGTGAAGTCAAATGATATGTACGTGGCGAGTTCCCTCACTTCGTCTTAAATCGCGTCGTAGGTTTGAGGTTCATCTCAGCAATCACACTACCTTCTCTCCTCTCCTCTCACTCCGCATTGGAGAGAGGATCGTTTGCTTGAGTCGTGCCAACATTCTCAATGCTGTGATACGGATTGGCTCTCATGTGGTATCTACGTGTGCCCTATGGTGCTCGGATTTGAATGGAGTTTCATGTTTGACGTCGAGCGTAAGAATACCCATCCGTTCGTCAATTGTTGTGTTCGTCCACCTTGGGCGTTAATTGTGAAGGACTACTTCTACCACGTCGTTTCTTCGTACTTCTACTCGAACGTTTATGTATATAGTATTCTTGCGGTATCGCCACAGTCACACATTGACACGGCCAGCATGTGACGAGGCAGTTTCGCTATAGTTTCATCATCATCTGAGTAACGTATCAGTTCTAACATGCAATCTACCAATCAAAGGTAGGTTATGATGAAGGTCAGAGAAAATTCAAAGGACTCTTACGCGTTCAGGGCCCTATCTACCTCTAGTATTTCTTTCTTCATCTCAGCGTAAGTCCTACCTTTCTTCATCCCGTCCATAAAACCTATTCTCTTTCTCCCCCTTCCCCGCTTGCCCAACATCCTTACCTCTATTGCGGCCTTCAGCAAACCATCGCCCCTCATTACCGCTTCCAGCCACCTACCCTGCCTTCCCCTAATCTCATCCATAAGTTCCCTCTCCTCACCCACCATGTCAAGCACTTCCTCATTTGTTTTCCTTTCCGTCCACCCTTCCGTCCGCCCCTTCTTCATCCTCCTCCACACCCACATCTCGAACGCCTTTAGCCTTTTTTAGTCTTCCTTTCTCAAAGACCACGTTTCTGCCCCATACAACGCCACACTCCATCGCTATAATATAAATACTTTAGTTCTAACTAGTAAAAGCCAATTACGAACATATTAATAACTTCAAATTATGAATAGCATTTAATATCAGTAAAAATGCCTATGTCCTGGATAGTGTGAAACCATCTTGGAGGAACTCGAACCCGCCATCTCTGGATCTACAAGCGGGGACTTTTATCCCGCTGTTACCGAGGCCGACTAAGGCGAGGTGCAAAAGGTGGTTTGAGCGAGATAGTTCCGTAGTCATAATGGAGACCATATTCAAATTTTATTTTTTTGATTTCAGCGTCTGTAAGTAGTAGGAAATAAATATTGTAATATTAATGGCGTAGAGATATAGTTATATGTGACCAAAGTTATCAGTAATTAAATAAATAAAGCTACATAAGTCTCTAACTTAACTCATTTTTTCCCGCCGTACGGCTGAAAACCCTTCAAAACAGCAGGTGTTTTTGCGATTCTGTACAAATTACTGTGGTGAGTAATAGATTATTTTTATAAATAGTTGAGAAAACATCCAAACTACACACCTTTAGTTTTTTGACGAAATCTAGGTGCTAGAAGTTCCTAATTTTTTCAATATTCTCCCTCTGGAGTGGGCAGCCATAATCTATCCCATGTAAAACAGCTTATATTTTTAGACAAATTGCTCGAAAATTAGTTCGGCAAGGGGTTGATATTTTGATAAAATTGGAAAGATGAGTTTTTTCTTAAAAATGAGGCCAAATTAATCAAATTCTAGGTGAAGTGATTTTTCGCTCAAACTACCTTAAGTTTCTCGAAAGGTGGGGTTCTTATTTTACCCGATGCTCCGAGACCACCTTGCCTATAACACGTGTGCTGATTCCGAAGAGGGGGACGGGAGCACGCATTGGAATTAGCGGTTAAAAGTGCTGTAAAATAATCCTGCTGGGCCTCCTTCATGGGTTATTGGGAATGGGTCGGTGGAGTTTGGGCGTGAGGCGGCTTTTAAACTGGGATGCTTTTGCACGGAGGAAGGGAAGAATAATTGTGATCGGCCGACGAGACGTGTCCCTTGGACTTGAGAGGAGAAGGATCACGTGGATCCCCCCAATTGGAGATGTGCCGTTTCCGCGGGGAATTTGTAACGTATTTGTTTGAAAAAAATCTTTTTGGATGGATAAATTAAAGTGAAATCACAAATATGCGAAGTTTGCAATGAAAGCGTCATATTCGCCAGCCGAGGGGAGTTCGTTGTGAGCGTTTTTGGGGAAGGCGCGGTCATTTGCGGCGATTAGGTGTGGTGAGAAAAATCAAAAGTCGAAGCTTCAACTCTTTGTTCTAAGTAAATAATAAGAGCTAACTATTGGTAGTGTTCGTTGATATGGAAGGATTATTTACTTATCCGAAAACAGGTGGAAATCTGTGTGCGTCTTGTATGCTAATGCGTGTCACATACATCTACAAAGTACCGTGCAAGCCACCACTAGGGTGTGTGGCACGGGGTGATTCCACACCAGGCATGCAGCACTCGTCCCAGTACAAATCAGAACCTCGCACGCTCCCCCTGCTGCTAGGCGCAGGCCAAAATGCAGTCAGGAGAACAGTGCGCAGTCCAACCGGAAACTGGGAGAGTGATACGTAAATGAACATGTAGAACCATGCTATAGACACATCTAGTGGTTAATATTACTAATACTGTTAATTTATGAATGCTAAGAGATACTACTTCATGCAGAAAACAAAATAAAATAATGCCGGAGTAATCGACCGGTATGAAGAGTTAGTAATGATGTAGTGTTATTAAGCACAAGTGAAAATTCTCCTCTACCCGTTGAGGGTGGGAGTTTCATTTGATTGATCTATCACGACTATTATGATCCCTTATTGTACGTGTGAAAAATGACATTTTAAATCTATCGGTTCTGCAGTCATTATCTTTTATTTTATTCCTGTGATCGCTTCTATCGTAGTACGTTGGCTCTAGCAGTATATGTTGAACGTCCGGCAAAAAACTGTCTGCTCCGAACTTGCGCAAAAGATTTCACCTGCATTTCTCCCTTCGATCAGTTAGAGATTCCCACCCCATTTCTTCAACAATTCGGTAACACTGCTAAGTTTATCGTAATAACTTTTCACTAATCTTGCTGCTCTCCTCATTCTCATTCATTCATTTTTCCGCTCACTCATTTTTCCGCTCTCTCATTTTTCCGCAAACATCTCAAATTCTCGGTGCCCACTGTATTTTATGGAAATCAGAGCTTATCCAGGCATATTCCCAATTTCACAGGGTGTAATGTAGGGGGACGCTTGTATACACAGCAATGTTTGCCTCATTTGCAGTTTCTCAACCTTTTTCACAAGCAGTAAAACCAGTACGATATTCCATCTTCCATTCGCACGCCTATCAATTTCACTGTCAATTCCTCTGTCTTTTGCAAAATTTAGGACAAGCTTAGCAAAATCATCCACTTTTAACATTAATCCTCGGTGTATAATAATTCCTCCTTATCGAACTCGGTTACCTTTGCTTTCGTAATATTTACTATTTTTTCGTTATATTTACGTCAAAAGTTATTTAGGTGACTGTAAATCGTGCGGCCTTCAATAAACATTAACACATCGTCAGCGTAAAGAACTACTTCTACCTTTTAAACAGACACATTATCATTGAGCACCCTTTTTTGCGCCTTGTTCTATTTTAAAACAATCACCTACATCCAATTCATTCTTATTTAAGTCCCATGCGTTCTTCCAAGTTTTTGCCTGCTTCACCATCATCATGTATGTCCTTCTCAACTTTCAGTGACTGCCTATTACTTCATATTCGCTGAAAAATTTCCACGACACTTCTCTTCGCCCATTCGTATATCTTCTCTGAACGAACAAGTAGATATTGCACCTAATTAGTTTTGAAGCCTTTCTTGTTGTAAATATCTGCTCCATACTTATTCTGACTGGCGTAAATAAGAACCGCACACTCGAAATTCTTGTCTTGCGTTATCTTTGTTTTTCTTATCTCGTTATCGCTTCGAACTCGAATAGCATTTTGTAGGTGGAAGGAGAGAAATTCAAGGCTTCTGTTAAAACATGAGGGAATGTGAACAAAACGCGTTTTCCATGTCGATGACTATCATTTCAACTTTAAAAATCCATTTTCGGAATGAATGAGATTACTACCTTTTGCGTTTACATCTTCAATTCGTAATTAAAGGAAAATCTTCTCCAGCGTAAGGGAAGATTAAATCCTGAGATATGTTTGGTGTCCTATTTCAACGGCCTGTGAGAGAAGCAGACACGGCTGGAGAATCGTGCATCTAAAGCGCGGGTGTCGCTTGGTCCATTAAAATCGTGTTCTGTTAAAGAAAAAGAATAGTGGATTATCACTCGAATGCTTTTTCGATATTATCGTTGAAATAAAATTTGCAAAGGTTTTCATATAGATTTACGGTGTCGCTTAGAAACATTAAGTCCTGATAACCAAATAAATAATCTTAGGAAGTTGCCTTTTTCTCTGTTTCCGCAAAACGACCTCCGACGTCTTTTCATCCATCGATCAAAGGCCCGTGGTTCGATTCCCGGTGAAGACGGATATTTTTTCAAAGTATTTTCTAAATATTTATACTGTTGTATTTCCGGCAGAAGTGGACATCTTCACAAAAGACTTTTTAAGGCATTTTTTTGAATGGATCGGGAAGAAGAGGGAAGAAGAAGCGATGGATGAAATGACGTCACGGCCGATATGGGAAGGTTGCCCGTCCATTCAACTTTAGACTCCTATATCTCTGGCAATGTTTGGAATCTTTAAGAAATGATTTGCAAATGATCATTTGCCATGGTCCGCTGAACGATAAAATAAAAAGCAAAAATCGTGATAAATCCCCATTCTGGGGAAGCCCACATCCTCCGTTCTCTTTCTGTTTCAGGTTTTATATTAACTTAATCTCTATTACCTACCTTCCTTCCGTCCAAGTAGTTCCTTTATCTTGGAATGGGTTGAAATATTTGTGATCAAGGGAACGTTTGAAGAGGAGGGACGATTGGTTGGAATGATTCAAGGGTGATTATTAAAGAGCGGAAACTCGCCATTAAATGAGGGTTAGATGGTTCCACTTAGCCTTTCCATAAGGTAGCGGGGAGGAAACGAATTAATCGGGATAAAAGCTATCGGATGGCAGGGCGATTAAGTCCTAACACGACCATTGCTAATTGAGTGCAGGCATTATGGCCAATAGAGTTGTCAGTGGGAAGTGATGCATGGGAGTCTGGCTGAGCCGACGAAATGGTAAAGGGAGCACACGCAGTACTGGATAATTCTTTCATTGGATGAATAAATCTGCGACCAGGTTTTCGTTTTTTTTTTCAAAGCGGCTCTAATTGAATTCCTAGAAAAAAGTTTTTGGAATGGCTTATTCAGAGACCTGGATTCAGTATTAGCCTGCTCTGAATGGTAGGCGCTTATGGATTGACTATTGAATGGCCCAATCGATGGACTTGTTCCTGAAGTGCTCTATTCATGCCATCATGTTGGGATCGGAATTCACTGAAAAATCTCCGCCACCTAAAGAAATCGAACACCGAGATGGGAAGTATGCACTCTGGAGCCTACCTGATTCTTAGGTCGTTGTTACTTCCCTGTGAATTAAAATGAAACCACTGATTTTGTGAAGGGAAACAATTCCTCACATGAAACACCCGGTAGTGAATGCCGGCTGTCTTTTTTTTCAAGGAGATTCCATCGTGAATTGATTTTTATATAATTTTTTGTATTCGTGCTCCTCAATCTGATAACGTCAACTTAATCGTATCCTTTACGCATGGATTTATTTTCATAAGTTAAACATGAAATCACGTTCACTTAAATATTATATAATGGGCGAAACAGAATTGTATTTTTTCTGCCATATGCACATAATATTTGCGGAAAAAAATATAAAAGAAGGGGATTCTTCTGTGAATTGAAAGACAGTAGAATGAAGGTATTAATCCATATAGTATTTTGGGTTATTACGAAATTACTCTAATTGTTGAACTCGAAACCGATGCTTCTGTAGAAATGGCGCTGTAACCGGCTCCTTGGGTTGGTAAAGGAGCATTTAATGGAGAAAAATTTCGTCGACTAATCTACTTGCGTAGTCTGTATTTATATTTTTCTTCCCCGATGCTTCCTGACTTCTTGCTCAAATCGAGTGTGCGAAGACCCAGGGCAGTGAAAAGTGGACTCGTACTCAGCCTTAGCGGTTGGTATGCTCGCTCTTTTCTCCGGACCTACTTCCTTTTCCTTTCGTCGCATCGAGCCGTTTTCTCGGAACTTGGCGTGACCGGCCGTCTTGCCTTGACTGCGTGTGATCCTCAGGTACTCTAGCCTGGGACACGCTCGCCACTGTAATGCCTTGTTTACATTTCATGCAAATTACCGTGGAAGGATTTCAGGGCCAATTCTCGAAATGCCATGACAATTATTGCTGGTGAAATTAATATCTGATTTCGTTGGGGTATCGCATGCTACGCGGCCACGGTTTAATACACGTGAAAGCATCCATCCATGTTGCTCAACATTTTCCTGAGTTTTTGTTCGGTAGTTAATCAATATGTTGGGAGGTCAAAACGAGGTGTTTTTTGAACATTTTTTTGAACACTTTTTAAGTTTTTTTGGTGGCCATTTTTAAACAAAGTGAAGAGTTTTGAAAAATCAGGAATAGTTCTTTGTGGAGAACTATATTAATTTATGAACGAAGGTAAAAAATAATTAAAAACATGGAATTTAACTGGAAATGAAACGTAACAATATTTTGTTATGGTACCTTTCCGGTATTGAAGAATTTGCGTAAAATTAACGCAAAAAAACTGTACTTAACTGCGCTTAAAATCAAATTTTATAGTAAATATTGGAAAGAAGTAAGACTTGGTTGTATGGTTTTTTTCTTAGGTAGTTCGGTAGTTCTCTTGTTGAAATATCTAGAAGAAAAGTGTTAGATCTGAGAACCACGGTTTTTATATTAAATATGGTTAGTCAAGCATGAAACTTCGGCTAAAATTGCAATATTTAAGGTTAAATATCTGAAAGGGAACTGAGTGAAAAATTCTAAACAATATTCACTCGATGACTTCCTCTTACGTCGAGACTTGTGTCATAAATTTTTTAGTTCCAAAAGTTGCTTAAGAACGCGTATATTTCTGCGCATAGTTAGAGGAAAGATAATTTTTTGTTTTCATATCGCTTCATTTTCACGCTGTGAAGCATTTATTGCGCGCCAAGAACTTTTGCCACTCATTAAAACCATTTGCCGCCGGCTCGTGGCTTTTTTTCCGAAGCGGCACACTCCGGACCCCTCCCACTGTCTAGCGACCTCGGCTAGTGTCCCGTCTCCCCGCTGATGTTTTCGTAAGTCCGCACTTCAGTCGGCTCACTCCCGCTCTTTCTCCCGCCTCTGCCACTCCGTCGTCGGCGATCCGGCCGGCTCTCTTTCCGGCAGTTCGCCGCCGAGCGGGGAAAGTGCAAGTAGGAGGGGTGCGGGAGGCGATGGGGTGCTTCCCAGAGTACGGAGGACAGGGAGGAGTCGGTAATGCAAGGAGAATGAAGTCGGGGGGAGAGGGATGGTTTTGATGTGAAAGGCGGTCCTGTTTGCGAACGTTTCATCGATTGCCTGAATTGATGTGTGTGATTGGGTGTAGTGTTTCAATGGCCGTATTCAGTAGGGGGGGGGGGATATGTGGGAGGGGCCGTGTCGGGAAGGAGGAGATCCCAGAGAGCGAGGGAGAGAAAAGAAGGACGAGCGTTAAATGTGCGAAGAGCGGGAGAATAGTCCTCCTCGCTCCGGGTGCGAATCTTGATGACGTCTCGGTGTCGATGAAGAATTTCGTTCTCGGTCACATTCCTGCTTTTCACGGGCTCTGTATAAACGTCGGTATCCGAAAGAATGGGCGTTGTGGAAGCGAATCGTTTGCTGAAGGTAATGTTTGCTTCTCTTTCGTGTGAGACGTCTTATCGTTCCTCTCTTTCCGCCTTTATTTGCGCCACTGAGAGGGATTTTTGATATGGTTTTTTTGTTTAGGGAACTAATTATAAAATCATTGTTTGGAATTCATATTAATTTTGTTGATGCTTGAAATATTTCATTGTTTTAAACAAATAAATCTATCGAAATAATTAGGCTGATGCTTGGAATATATTCCATTTAAAAAAGTAAAGAAATCAATCAAAGTGATCCGTTGAATTTATCGTTCGGAGTGAAAATTTCCGCTGTAGATTGGTACTTCTATTTTATACCTTTGCCATAGTTAAAACACATAGTTAACTCTTAAAAACATAGCTAACTCTTATTTTAGTGGATTTTTTCCATAAGCTGTTGATTGGTTAGATTTTACTATCGCTCTTTATATTTTCCGCTGATTTGGCATTTATGTCGTGTATATTAAGTATATAAGCTGGCACAGCGTACGAAATCTTTAAATTAATCATGTCTTTCTGACGTCAATTGGTAATTTTTATAGCATGTCTTCTCGATGTTTTTTAAACATCGGAATTCAAGGCTTCCTATTTGCGTTGAAAGTGATTTTACGACTTTTTACAACTTGTTATGCATTCGCTGTTGGAAGTAAATTATAAATACTGAGCTAGTACTCACTTGTGTTTCGCATTCGTTGAAACGTTTTTAGCATCTTGTTGCTTTCATAATAATTCTTAATTCATTTTAAGTGGTATGGAAAGTCGTAGGTGTCGTAGTTTCATGTGAATGAGTACAGTTAATATTTTATCTTCCGCCCATGTATTTCCCATTGGAGCTCACTGGCTTGCCGCAGTTGGTTTGTCATCACTGTGATTTTGGATCGAATAATCTTGCTGAACTGCGATTCACTTATATAGTAATCGCCATACATTTATCGTATCGAAGTTATTGCGGTTGAAAAGAAGGTACAGTTTTGAACAGTTCCTCACAATTTTTGTGTCTTAAAAGATCATTACTATTCATTTTGCTTGATGGCTTACGCGAAGAATACCTGATTATCTACATAATATTACTGCTACTTATATTGTTTTTATCGTTGAGAGTGGAAGAGTGAGGCCCGTTATATAATGCGTAACCCCAAGATGAACTAGCCTTTTCGTTAAATTGATGTTATAGCTCGGATTTTGTATATTACGTCAGACTGTCAATTAGTTGACGTGCGCATTTTTTATGGGAGAACGTATTGACCACGGTTTTCACTCCGAGAAAATATTTAACCAGAGTACAAAAAACCGGGCAGCGTCTGGTATTTACCTTATATGTATAGCAGGGTGATTTTTTTCTCGGTTTGATGCATCTATAGGACTGCGCCGTCGTTAACAGATGCCCTCGCGACGATTCTCTTCCGTCCTGTTGATAGGAGTAGTTTGATGGTATTTACGTGAAGCTAGGGCAACGTATTTCCTGTTTTCTGCAATGGGGAACGGTCGCCGAGTACGCGTCTTTATTGTCTCAATTGTGATTGACAGAGGGCATCCTGGAGGACATGCCGCTGTCTCTCGGCATTGATTGGGTGCTTAAATGGCCCACTTTGGTGATTTTATTCTTTGGCCGATTTGGCTTTTGATGAGTTTATTCTTTTTCGTTGCTCATTCTTCGAGTGAAATGTTATTTGCAAACTCCGTTTTATACTCACACCTCTGTCCGTAAAACATCTCATTCTGGCAGAATGAGTTCCTGTTAATTAAATAAAAAACAACTTTAAAATACAAAAATTCGTAACTTTTTAAAATTATATATTATTGCAATCGTTTTAAAAACGAAAATTATTCGATATTGTAGGCATATAAGAGCTCCCTCATTGCCATTTATTGGCAACCCCCATCGTCTTTTGACCCGTGTATAGTTCTCACCCATAGTTTTTGGGTTATCCTACGAATGCGGTCACCACGTCTCCGTAATTCTCAAACACTCGGCGGTTATCTATCTTCTATACCTTTAAAATTGATATTCTGTTTGTTTGAACGCTGGAGACTTCCCAAAACTCCTTGGCGGATTCTTACAAAAATTGATTAACACGTTCCTTAGGACCTAGAAGAATTAATAGACTATATTGCAAAGGCACAAGGGCTCTCAAGGTTCCCTATGTGGGCCCTATTTTAATCAACTTTTACTTCCAAGAGAAAAGCATTAGATTCGGTGCATAGGTGTTTTTGCTTTTTAAAACTATTTTCACTCATGATATAAGCTTGCAATTTTATGTATCGAATGGCTGGCAGAATATGTTTTTAATTATTGCTATAGATTGTTGTATTCGTATGTCGAGTTGGCTCGACATACGAATCGTCAGTTAGTTTTGACTCTAAAATCGTCAATTTTTGAACTATTACAACGATAGAAATTTTTATTTACTTGGCAACTGCAGCATAGACTGTAAATGGGAACTTATACCCGAGGCACTTATGGCTCAGGTTAATTAATCAATACAACAGATTTACAGTGAGGTTTTAGTTAAGGGTTATTTTCAACCTCAACCTCTCCATGCGTGGTTAATGACTGATACATGCATAAGCATTTTGAATGTCACATTGGGGGGATTATTATATTAATCCTATGCACCAATTTGGTCTATGTCGGCTGCCACAAATCGTGCCACCATGAACAGTGTAACAACTTCTTTCGCTAAAATAGTGAAATATTGAATACCAAATTACCACATTGAGTCTATGGACGCCGTAATATCTTCACTCACCATTTGTAGTATCTCTCGTCGTGGACTGATATCCGACTCAAAACTCATGTACAACACCTCAATTCTTACATTGACAGTCCCGAACTTATTTCATTCATCAATATCAGAGTGCCTTCGCGTCCTACCCGAACTTACTCATTACTCCACATTCCCACTCCCAGATTATTACTAATTAAATGTTCGCTTTTCTTCCATCTCTCCTCCTTAATAAAGTCTCTACGTACTGACATTGATCCCTTGTCTCTATCGCCCGAAAACACTTCACCAACTTACCCGCCACACACCTTTCTGGAATTATCGGAAAATCCAGGCAATAATCAACATTAACCAGCATCTCTATTTCATCTTAGTTCGTTTTTGTTTTGTAATGGTTTATCACGATTTTTACTTTTTACTTTATCGTGCAGCGGACCAAGACAAATGATTATTAGAAAATCATCTCTTAAAGATTCCAAAAATTGCCAGAGATATAGGAGTCTAAAATTGAATGGACGGGCAACGTTACCATAACGGCCGCGATGACGTTTCATCCATCGGTCCATCGCTTCTTCCCACTCCTTCCCGATACATTCTAAAAGATGCCTTAAAAAGGATTTTGTGAAGATGTCCACTTCTGCCGGAAATACAACAGTATAAAGATTTAGAAAATACTTTGAAAAAATATCCGCACTCACCGGGAATCGAACTACAGGCCTTGGATCAATGGATGAAATTACGTCAAAGGCCGTTTTTCGGAAACAGAAAAAAATCTCAATTTCTACGATTAGTTATTTAGTTATTAGGCCTTAATGTTTCGAAGCAACTCCGTAAATCTATATGAAAACCTTTGCAAATATGATTTCAGCGGTAATATCGAAAAAGCATTCGAATGATAATCCCCCATTTTGTTGTTTATTTGGGTCTCACTTTTGTTAGTTACAAATGCACCTTAAATTTGCAATTATGCTGTATGTGTACTACCTTCTTTAAAATGAAAAATTAAAATAAAATAAAGTTTAATTTTTATCTTCTTACCGTTTAAATTCAACGGGCAACCATGTTCTACTATAGTTTCGTATATGATACCTGTGGGTAACCGCTCGAGACTGAACGCATAAAGGTTAGCTGATGTTGTTTTTCCTCTGAAATGCTGCTGCTACGCTTTAATGTGTACATTTCTGATTAGAAGTTGGTGTGCACCGTATTACCTACTGACTTAAAAGGCATGGATACACAGCTGAATGAACACGCTTGCTTAGCTGCAAAGATGATGCTTAATATATGCTAAATTTGAAGATTAATCCAAGTCAAGACTCCTTTGAAGAAGGGCCTGCAATATGTTTACCTATTACGTTTTAAACGTGCTCTTAATATATCGTTATCTGAGCGGACCCCTCTTGTGGTGCAGAATTTGAGAAATAATGAAATGGGAGATTACTTAATGTGAATAAACTTGAAAGTGGCAGGCTTCTCTTCGTAGTTTTTCTTAAGTGCTTGTATTCATGATAAAGTGAAATACTTTGTACTCTTCTACAGTATTTTTATTTTTGCGACGCGTTTCACCAATTTGGTACATCTTCAGGTACAGAATGTTTATGAATAACCTGCCGCACAAATAAAAATATTTCATGAAAGTACAAAGTATTTTATCATGAATACATACCTAATGCGAGTTGACGATTCCACTGGTATAAAATATATACCGGATTTCAGAGGCTATTCTGCTAGGATGGAGTGTTGTTTTACAGCTGTTTTAGCTATAGTCTACCTGAAGATGCTGTAAAAAGCGAAATCGGTCGTGCAGTAAATGCTATCACTGAGGAAGTTGCTCAATTTCATTAAGTGCAGTTATGTTCCCCTTCCACTCCATCATGCCTAAAACTTCAGATTATGATAGTACATACAATTTATTCCGTGTTATGGTCAGATTTTTATAGTGGCTGAATATTCAGCTATACGATCAGAGTCACCACTAGTGGATGAAATACCGTTCCGTTTTGCCCCACTCGGGTGTTTTTCCCACTTTAGGGGATGGATATTCCACCTCTATTGCTTGATCTCCGGCCTTTCTGCCGTTCGTTACCTTTCCGATATGTCTTTTGCTCGTTTCCTTTTTCAGTGTGAAATGGGGCATTTACGAGGAATTAGGGTTTACAAAACGTTTGTCTCAATGGGCTTTGGTTTCAGATGTGAATTCTTCGACTGCTAAACGAGTCTGCCCTTACGGCCTGGAAAGTTAAATGGATTAACATTCCCAGAATCGGAAATGCTGCATGGTCTATGTGAAAGTACAACGTCGCGAGTGCGAAAGATTAAGCATGTTGGCAAACTGGCTGATATTACGCATCGAACTTTTATTCGTGAATCACGATTTTTTTAAAAAGAATACCGAGAAATTCTGCGGTTTAGCTGTTCAAATATCAATTACATAAAAGTACTACCGTGTAGTGAGATTCACATCCCTCACCAATTCAGAATATAGGTATGCCACTTGTTAAATCATGGTTTGCAATGCGATCTAGTTTTATGAATTAGAATGGCTTGACAATAATATTTCAAATATAAAGTCCTCTTATGTTGTTTGCGTTCTAATGTATGACTCCACTAGACAAAGCGGTTGAAGAATAAGGATTTTTGAAAAATAATGCGGCAGGTTCGTTCATGCTTTTCGTTTACATTTATGCTTTATAAGCTATCCTAGAAGTTATTCATCTACATCTACATACTACCCCGCAAGCCGCCTCAATAGGCGTGTGGCGGGGGGTGTTAGGACACCAGCCGTTTAAATATAAAAAGGAAACGCTTTAATGAAATTACGCCTAGCATTTATTAACCCTTTCAGTCATTTTAGTTAAAATGAAAACTTGGTTATGTTCTACACAATTTATTACAATCGATTTGTGTATATACACAATCTATTTGTGTAGAATATAACCAAGTTTTCATTTTAACTAAAATGCATTCATTCTACGAAGTAAACTCGCAGACCATTGATTTTATACCTTTCAGTCATACTGTCCATTAAAATGGACATACCTATTCGGGGCCTCTCCCCGAATAGTTAAATTGTGTCAATGGTGGTGAAACACAGTGTATTTGTCCGCTCAACCTTCCTGAGCATTACTAAGTTGCAAACCCTTACTTACAAGCTTGAGCTTTAGAAGAGAGAAGGCTTGAGTAGAAGATGGCTGCACGTAGAGGACGGTCTGCTGTTAAGTAGCATTTTGTATTATTTATAATTAAACAACTTCATAGTTAACTGCAGTTTTTTCAATTGTGTTTGGAAAATGAAATATTATTAATTCCTTATGGAGTGGTTGATATATAATATTACATAAGTTTTGTGATAATATGGCCCTGAAACATGGTGTCCATTTTAATGGACAAAATTACTCAAGGTGTGTGCATGTACTATAGGCATTTTTCCCTATGCTTTGGACTTTTAGGTATTTCAACTACCTGAATAGTCAGAGAAGCGGATATATTGAACGTCATTAATAATGGGAATATTTCGGAGGTGGATTTGCTTGACAGTAGCGATGATGAGATGCACGATGAGAGTAAATGAACATTGGCTGGCGTAAACATCATTTTCCCTGTATACCCCTACACCAAATTTGGGAAGCTGCTGAGGTAGAACCTTTTGTTGATCTATCGTCTCCTCGTGAGTACTTCAGCAGGTACATCCCCGAGGAATTTATTGACTGTATGGTGGATATGACTAACAATTATGCTATACAAACCGATACGGCACGCCCCCCCCCCACAAACAGGCAAGAAATTAAAGTGCTACTTGGGCTTCATATTATTATGGGAAATCTTGATTATCCAAGGGTAAGAATGTACTGGAAAACCGCAATTGGGATTCAGGTTTTCAAAGAGTCAATGGATATCAATAGGTTTTACAAACTACGGAACAATTTGCATGTTGTAAGTAACTTGGAAGTGGATATAAGTAAGGATCAATTTCACAAAGTTAGACCTCTTTACAACGCCATTCGATCGGGCTGTTTGCAATTAACTCTGAAAAAGGAACTGTGTGTCGATGAGCAATTTATTCCTTGTAAAGTTTTCTTGAATGTAAAACAATACATTAAAGGAAATACTTCTCCGTGGGGGGTCAAAGTATTTCATTTGTATGGGAAAAGCGGACTGTCACATGATTTTTCTAATTTATTAGGGTGCGACAACTGAAGTTAAAAAAGAAATGCAGCTACAAATTGGGCATGGTGCTTCAGTTTTACTGCATTTAATTGACAGAATATCAAGTGCAAACCATGAGTTGTACTTTGATAACTTTTTTAGCTCCTATCACTTGTTGCAAATATGCAAAAGGAAAAATATTCTGGCTGCAGGAACTACAAGAATAAACAGGTTTTCTAAACTCCCACTGATGTCCGATTCGAAAATGAAAAGAAAGGGTAGAGGATATTGTGAAAAAGTGTGTATCAGGGACGATGACGTTATTCTTACAAAGTGGGTGGACAATAGAAAAGTTGTGATGGCCTCCAATTTCATTGGAAAGGGATATATGGATGAAGCGAATCGCTGGGATAGGAAGGAGGGTATGTCCATATAACTAGGCCTGAAGTAATTAGCAAGTACAGTTCTAGCATGAAAGGAGTGGACAAACTTGATTTTTAATCACCTTGTATAGAACATTTACTCGCTGCACTCGATGCCCCGCTGCCTAGAACCCCCGATTTGGGGGCTGAGCCCCCGATTTTTTGGGGTGATTGAAAAATGTTTAGTATGGCACCATGTAGCTAAGACTCTATAAATGATAGAGCGTAGGGATAGGCATAAAGTTGTAGACATCGCTTGTATCTGCAAGAAACTGTAAACAGATTTGTCCTCAGACTTCTACTTTAGAAGTTACAGTGAAAAAACCGAAAAATGGTAATTTTGCGCCATGTTTCAGTGAACTATAAGTGCAATAGAAGTTACCATGGCAGCTTGTTGGAACCTAAAGTTGTGACTCGATTTGCTTCACTTCCGAATGGAAGTGGCTGAATCTTTGATAAAATCACGAAAATCTGATAAGAAAAGGGGTCGACTACCTAGCACCGGTGAAACGCCAAGCCCCAAGGTACAAAGAAGGGACACAAAAGAGCTTTGCTCAGATGCTCGCTGTGATGTTGTGAACCATTTTCCTGAAATGGATGCTAAAAAAGAGGCTACAAGGTGTAAATTAACGAAATGTACAGGAATGAAATGCGTATCTACTGTTTAAAATGTAATCGCCAACTTTGCTTAGCTAATGATAAAAATTGTTTCAAAACTTATCACACGAAATAAATTACGCATGTGAATATAATAATACTGTATATACATAAATTATATCATTATGAGATCATATGGAGTGTTTTGCCAACAAAGTTTCCTAAAAATCAATTTAAAACAAACGGTAAAACCAATGCAAGTGGCAGGTACTCATAAAAGAAAAATAACCTTTGAATAATTTTGTCCATTAAAATGGACATGAACAAAAAATTTCTGCTAATGGACAAATCAACATAATTTTTGGTAAATATGTTTAGAAGACCATAATCAACGTAAAACATACAAAAAATAATTTTTAACTCTATGGAAAAAAAAGACTGACTGAAAGGGTTAAAGTCCCTTATTGTTCGGGGGAAAAACGAATTCCCATACCTATCGGTTCGGCAAAATATCTCTCTTAATTTATCGTTTCTGTCGGACCTGGAAATATAGTGGGGTTCTAATATGATGTTCTCCGTGTCGCTCTTAAAGATATCTATTCTTAATTGCTTAAGTAATCTAAGCCTAGCGCGCAGCCTCCGAGTCTCTAGCGGCTCCCAGCCTAATTTGTTTAACATATGTGTAACGCTGTCTGTACGCCCGTAGCAGTTTTTGACGAATCGCGCAGCTTTCCTTTGTATTTTATTAAGTTCCCGAATTAAGTCTTTCTGCACCGGATCCCATATGCTCGCTGCATATTCAAGGTGTGGCCGGACGAGTGCGAAATAGCACCTCTCTTTTACTTCTTCATCTGAAAATCTTCCCACAATACGCTTGACGAATCCTAGCTTCTTCAGAGCTCTGCCACAAATATTTCTTATATGTGTTCCCCACGATTGGTTCGAGGTTATCGTAACTCCCAGATACTTCACTTCATCTGTCGCCTTTATGTTAACACCATCCACAGCATATACATGGGGATAGTTGGACGACCTCCGCAAGAAATGTACCGCCGTGCATTTGCTCAGATTAAGTTAGAGTCCCCACTCTTGGCTCCACACATGAACGTTTTTTAAATCCGATGATAGAATTTCAAAGTCAGAGTGATCACTAATTTCGCGATAGATGACAGCGTCGTTAGCAAATAAACGTATTTTACTGCTAATTCGAGAGCATAGATCATTTATGTATATAATGAACAAAAGGGGGCCGATTACGCTTCCTTGTGGGACACCTGATGTCGCTTTGACTACATCAGAGCTAATTCCGTCAAGAACTACTTTTTGCTTACGATCACTCAGAAAGTCGCATATCCAGTTAACTACGGTTTCGTTCAGCCCGCATGACTGTAATTTGTGTAAAAGTTTGTTGTGAGGTACCGTGTCGAAAGCTTTCTTAAAATCTAGGAATAATGCGTCCACTTGTCTTTTCGCTTCACCAGATTTGAGAACGTCATGAAGAAAGAGCGCGAGCTGTGTTTCACATGATCTAACTTTCCGAAAGCCGTGCTGACAGCCATGGAGGAAGTTACGTCTGTCCAGGAACGTCATGATATTGCTAACGACGATAGATGTTCGAGTATCTTGCCTATAATCGACGTTAATGAAATTGGTCGATAGTTCCCTGGTCCTGTCTGTTTCCCTTTTTGAATATCGGTGTAACGTTTGCAATTTTCCAGTCTATTGGTATCTTTCCTTCAGACAATGACTTCTTGAATATTATGTCTAAGAACGGTGCGATCTGTGGCGCTAATTCCTTGAGGACACGCGCGGGTATTCCCTCCGGACCCGGAGATTTACTATTTTTTATCGACTGTAGCTGTTTAGTTATCCCATCGCATTGAATAGTGCACTCTTAAGTTGCATTTGCCTTTTTCGTTTAGTTGTAGAGTTATTATCCAGTGAGTGGTTGACTTAGAGACTCAGTTGAACGCTATGATGTATTTCCATTTGCAATTTCAAATTTTTTAGGCGGAAGAAAATGTTCATTCAGTCTTTTAGTAACTGAGCATTCCGTTACACTGTGCTGGCGCAATTTAGCAATAAACCGAACAAGAGTATTGGAGTATTCTATAAATTTAACTGGATAAGAAGATTAATAGGAAGACATTTCCCTCGTTATTCGTTCCCTCTCTCGGTATTCAATTGGAAACTCGTTTTCTGTTGATACCAATTTTTCGTAGGATCTTTCTTCAGTCCCATTTTTACGCCGAAAGGAATTTCTCTTTTTTACGGTTAGTAGTAAGATTTTCTTACTACTAACGTTAGTAGTTGGGTTTTCTATCGTATAACGTTGACGGTTTTTTGTATATGCCTCGGTTAAACCATTTGGTGTCATGCATCTCAAGTGAGGCACAAAACGAGCGTTGCTCAGTTTCTGAAGTCGCTGGGGCGTATTATGAGCTCCATTTGCCGTTGGCACTCTTATTAATTGGGTTTTGGAGCCGAAAGACCCTCTTAATTCGGATGATCCCCTTATCCGTCGCGTAGGTGGTGATCGTGCGAGATCGCTCGGGAATATCGGAAAAGATGGTGTTTGCGTCGCATCCCTGTACGTACTTACCCACTCCTGCCCTTCCTCCCTCTTTTGCCCTGTTCCCAGCGCTGAAACCTCTCGTCTTTTATCGTTTTAGGACCTCTATTCTACGACCTTCATAATTCGTCTTCCATGCGTAAGTACTTCGAAATTGTGTTAGTTTGGATCGAATTCCGGGAAAATGCTTGTCCTCGATCCATACCCCGAGTTAAATTCGATTCTTTTGCCTTTCGGGTTGCAGGTTTTCATGTGCTGAACTGTGTTCTGCTGCTCCATTCTTTGAATCGCGTGGAATGTTTGAATTGGAAATGTTTTACTTTGATATTGGTTTTATCGAACGTATAATAATTGTTGAATGGATCCATACTGAAATGAAACTAAATATTTAGTGTCATTCTAGTTCTGAGCGAAATTGTTTCTTGTAACAAAAATATTTGGCTTTGGAGAACAATTTGTCTACGAACAATTTCATTTCACTCCACAACTTTAGCGTTTAAATTGAAATTTAATTAAAAAATTGTTATAAGAACAGTTGATAATTAGTTCCAAACTCGTGGTGGATGGTTTGCGGAATAGACCCGACACTATGACGGTCAAAAACAGCTGTATCCGGCGTAGTAATAATTCCTGGGAGAACTGTATCTTAACTTCGGCATACGTCCCGGATATCTCTGTACCCGTCCTTATTTTTTAACATCCAGCCTCAATTTATCTTCTGTACTCGGAGCTTTTCATTATTAGGCCCGTAGCACAATTTGAGAATGTGTATTGGAGCAGTGAATTTTGTGGAATTTATCCATGTCGGAAGAATTAAAATAACTTGGTTAACTCCACTTGTTATATTTATTATCACGGCCCGGGTTTCAACACTTTTTGTCATCTTCACCTGAAATGGAATGGAGATCTAAGACGTTTCCCTTCATATTAATTCTGATCCATCATGGGTCGTAATGTTTTGGTTCCATTATGCTTGTTTACATCGCGTATCTGGCATAAAGCTCTTCTAAAGTGGCGTTTATTACATAAATTTAGGGTCACATACCCGATCTGCTTCCTAGTTCCACGTTATTTTATTTCAAACCTCTGAAGTGTTCACATCTTGCTCTTTTTATTTAATGCTCGAAGCGATTTTTAGTTGTCTTTGAAAGATCACGTATCCTAATGTGATGTCGTAATTATTACGTAGGAGTTAAATGCGTACATATAATTGTGTTTTATCCGATGATTATTAGCTCCAGCAGTAAAAGCTGGTGGCAATGATTCGCACGATCCGTTTTAACTTTCTTTTTGGTCCCTGAGAGTTGAAGTTAATCGAACTGGTTTTTTTGTATTAAGTTAACTCCTTTGAACATTAAAATGCAAGAAGACCAATGGATATTTTGTTCACCTGCGCTCGGTGGACGTGTACAGATATACTAATTATGCGTCTTTGGTGGTTGCTTTAATATATGACTTACATTGAGGACTCACGGCTGTTCGATTTTCTCGGATATTTAATGTAACCAAATAGAACTCCCTAAGGTAATGTTTTGTGGTGTGTAAACTTGAAAGAAGCGTTTTTGCTCTTGTTATTACAGAGATTTATATTCTCAGTATGTCCTATCCTAGCACATATTACCTCTTTGAGACAAGTACGTATCTCAGTTTTTTCGTGAATGCTATTATTATGTTTGCCCAACCCTATTGTAGCATTTCAAGTGATAGACAGTATGGTGATTTGAGGCAAAATTATTTTCCATCGTTCAAAGCCAATACACCTTTTTAGGGCCCTCTCCATTTTCTTGATTACCATGAAAATGTATAAAATAATTAATAGAGAAATTAACTGCTGTTTTAAGCATTTGCATTCTTCTGAAAACAAAGGCTAGTTGTGTCAAATTTCAACGGTTTCATGCAAAGTACACAATTTATAAACGTATTCCATTACCAGTGGCGTCTTTATTAGGGCTGCCCTCAAGTATTTCAAATGTTACTCAAGCACAGTTTGCATCGTTCCACAATACTTATTGCTGCTCCTGTGCTGCTCCTCGTGACCGCGGTGACCTCCGAGTCTTCCTGCGCTTTACGTTTTGGACCGCGACAGATTTATGGCACTAACCTATTCATAAGTGGTTTTCCTAAGAGAGGCGTTTTTAGGAACTAGCCATGTCCCGTCTTTTAACTTTTTATAATCTTTCTGGTCTAAGTTTTTATGAGCTGTCATTCATTCAGTCCTGCTAGTTTTTTGTTTGTCCTAATTGTGCTGTGGCCATTTCATGGACTCACTCCATAGAGGGAGGATGTAAATAATACTTTTTTTTCTAGCTTTTAGCTCTCAATGTTCCCCGCTCTCATTCCTCTTGCTTCCGTATCTTTTCTCATTTGGTCTCTTTTTCTCAATGGAGAACTTTTGAGGGACGGGTATTTGTGATATTTTTTACGGTTTATGTGTTTTTCATTCATTGTTTTGTTCCGTACTTCAAAGCAACTAGGTATTTTTTAAATGGAAAGTTTCTTTATTTACGAGGATGTATACAAATTTGTTTACCCCTCTTCATTAATCTATTTTAAAGTTTACAGTATTTTCATAAATTTACACTTGGAAAGACCAATTTTAACAATTTCACTATGTATCATAATTGTAAACGGTTAGAATTTGTTACGGTTAAATTTTCACATTATTACTGTAATCTAGAAATTTATATTATGTACAAGTTGAATGATTTAATTGTGGTTGGAGTATTATCACTAGGTCATAGTTAGATCCAACTATAACTATAATTTTACCATATCCAATTCAGTTTCTACAATTTTAACAAAATATTTTCATTCATGTTTTAAATTTAAAATACTGATCATATTAACGATCTTAATTTTATAAACTTCAGTATTTTCCTCATGGTCAACAACAGTAGGGATATATCTTAAAATAAATTAACAATGGTTTCTTTAACGCGGACTTAATGCGCCACACTTTGGCCATCGCGTTTACTAAAGGCAGAATTTGGGTGAGTTTTCCAAATTACCACAACTTTGGAGGGATACCAAGTTTCACGAAAAAATCTGGCGCCATTCCATGATTTGTTTGTTGATTTTGTTTGTTGATCCTCCGTTTTGGATGTGCCATATTTTTGTAGAAATATTGAAACGATTACCTCAAATGCACCCGTTTTGGAGGTACACGATTTTGCAAAATACATAATGTGAATAATCGCCTAAAATAGTATCCCACGATTTTTAATTATTAATATCTCACATTCGGCTATCGTTGTTTTTTTTATCCGAAAAGTAATTCACGGCAGCCATCATTTCTTCTTGTTCAGAAAAACACTCCTTAGCACCGTTATAGGGATCCCTTCCTTTCATTCTTCTAGTTTTGGTGCATATACCTGTCGCTAGCTCTTCCTCAATGAGATCCAAATGCAATAAAATCGCCCGTATTCGACACATGCTCATTTTTACAGATTTTTCGAAATTGCACGAAAGCCATAATTTCACTTCTTTACATAGTCCCGATGTATTGACTGCTTTTAAGGTAGCTAGGGCGAGATAGTTTCCTCGTCATATTGGATACCATATTCAAATTTTATTTTTTAATTTCAGCGTCTGTAAAAAGTATGGAGTAAATATTGTAACATTAATGGCGTAAAAATATAGTTAAATGTGACAAACATTCTCAGTAATCAAATAAATATAACCACGTAAGTCTCTAACTTGACTCATTTTTTCACGCCATACGGCTAAAAAACCTTCAAAACATAAGGTTTTTTTGTGATTCTGTAAATATTACTGCGGTGAGCAATGGATTAATTTTTATAAATATTTGAAAAAACATACAAGCTACACACCGTTAGTTTTTTTACGAAATCTGGGTGTTACAAGTTCCTAATTTTTTTTAATATTCTCCCTCTGGAGCGCACAGCCGTTATCTATCCCATGTAAAACAGCTTGTATTTTCAGGCAAATTGCTCGAAAATTAGTTCGGTAAGGGGTTAGTATTTTGATATCATTGGAAAGTGGGAGTATTTTCTTTAACATGAGGCCAAATTCATCAAATTCTAGGTGAAATGATTTTTCGCTCAAACTACCCTAGATACCAAACTACTGCATTAGTAGTGCTCTTAACTTCCGCTAGAATATGACGAAGTTCCCTAGTTTTGTCCGGCATTTCTCCCGTTGAGACTGCTGCTCGTCGTTTCCTCTCCCGGTGTCCGGCGCGGGGCATGACCCCGACTGCCCGTACCTCCACGCCTGCGCCTCTATCCGCGTCCCCCCCCCCTGGCGGCGCCGTCCGTCGCGCCCCCCCCCATCCTCCCCCTCTATATCTCTCCGAGCACGACCTGCGATCGGGGCGTGGTTGACCGGCCTTGGACCGCTCGTGTGTCTGTGACGGGGGTGGGCCTCGGGGTGTGGGTCTCACCCCCCCCCCCCCCCCCCCCACCGTCGAGCACTCCCCCGCCGTGTGTGTTATTCGCACGCGTCACCTTGGCCCGGATATTTACGTCTACATCTTCGTACTGCCTTTCGAGTGGGGCATGTTAAGACGCCAGCCACAAAGAAGGAAGGGAATAGTTGGGCTGGAGAATTGAAGAGGAGAAGGAACGAACCAAGGAGGTTAGAAAAAAATGGAGGGGACATTCCGCTTGATTTTATCAGTCAATTCCACCATTATAGTCGGCACAGTTTCGGCCTTGCTCTGGTTAACATTTCCAGTGGTCGCGTTTGACTTTCGTTAATTCCACGAGTTAAGACTTAAGTTAAAATCCACGGGCAACGCGATGCTTTGTGACTGGTAGGCAACGCCTACTCGGCACAAAACCATTCCCATGCACCCCTATTCTTGCTTCAACTCTGCCTTAGAGCGTTCCCGGCCATGCCTCCTCCATTTCATTTTAACCGCCTTGGGACGAACAGATATGTTTTGATGGAATGTCTTGGTATGTCCCTCTTTTTTTGTTTTAGTATGCAAAAATTGGTTGGTTTGTTGATGAGATGTCAGTTAGACCGACAGCTGACACCATTTACGCCATATAGGAGAGGTAGGAGGGTTGGGAATAGATTATTTATGAAATGGAGGAAGGTTTGAGAAAAACTCGGCGTCGGCATTAGCCTTCTCTTCTGGAAAGGCGCTAAGGGAACTGTTGTTTATCCTCCCATCCGACGGACGGGAGTACAACACTTTAAATGTAGTACCCAGGTAGAGATCGCGTTTCTACTGAAAAACCTTCGCCATTTCTTGGGTTCGGATTCGGGCCTTCGGGATGGGGAGCCAGTTCTCCAGAGCCATCATACCAACTCGATCCCTGTCAGTAATGTTTCGAGGGAAGGAGGAATTCTTGCACTTATCAGTTCTACAGTGCATGTATCTTATTTCTTTGCTTCTCTCAGTTCTAGTTATGTAATGCGGGATTTAAATAATACCCTCCGTATCAACCTGAAACTCGTGTGATTTGAATTTTTAGTAACTATTTATATAATCTTTGAGGAACTCAAAAATACGAAATTAAAAATAGGGAAAAAAAATTCCCTGCGACCGACGAAGAATGCGTGACCGTGGAGACTTCTACGTTTTTTTTGTATGTTCCTCTTTTATATTTTTGTGTTTCCGTTTAAAATTGTGTTTGTGTTTTTTCATATGTTTAGGCTATAGCTTACGTCGGCGCCTCCCTCGACAGTGCACTTGTTCCGTCTATCCCGGTCAGGAAAATGATAATCAGATAAATGAAGAGTGCCGCCCCCCTCCCAGCGCCCCCAAACGCCCTTGCCTCTCTCTCTCTCTCCCTCCCACCTGTATCCGTTCCCCCGCTCGGGAGCCCCCTCCCCACCTCCCGCCCCTTCCCGCACCACCGAGCATTCCCCATCGCGGAACACATTCCCATTCTTCCAATTCTCGTTTTCCAACTCTTCCCCTCTCTCTCCTCCGGTTCCCACCCTCCCCACACCTCACCCTCTCGTCGCGTTCTGAGTCATGTCCAATCCTCATCCGTGTCGCTCCGAAAAAGATGAAATAATGAAGGAGTTTTGCTCGTCTCCGTTTCTCTCACTCTCTTCCTTTCATCTCCTCTTTTATTCTCTCTTTCGCTCCTCTCCCCAACCCCGCTCCCTCACTCCTCATTGGTTACTTCGATAGAAACATACTAGAGAGGAGAATTCGGAGAGAAAATCACAAGAGGAAGTCCAAAGGACGACTAACTAGGGAAAAATAAAGAGGAATCAGGTAAATGTACTGCGCATTGATGGGAAGGGATTAGCCAAGGAGAGGGAAGAATATTGACGACTGCACTTACCAGTTTGGTTTGGTATTTTTTGGAGAGAAGAATTTATGTTATTTGCGCTATTAAAGGTAGTAGGATAGGGTGATAAGAAAAGGAATATTTCGGCATTGTAGAGGGAGTGGAGAGAAACCTAGCATCGGCATCAGTCTTCTCATAACGAACGGCGCCATGGGGATCTCAGTATCACGTCACATCGGACAGACTGAGTACAGCACTTGAAGTTCTCGCTACTCAGTTCCCAAGTGGTCGGTATACTCCTGAAAAATCTATGTCGCTTCCGGAAATCGAACCAGTAACATAGCCAACATACCAACCCTATTTTTCGTGCCCTAAATCGTTAACCTAAGTTGGGAACCACTGATCTACCCTATCCTACCGCTTGCCTTACGCCCTCGGAATCATTGTTAATATGATTCTCTGTGCGTGTGTTTTCAAAACTTGGAATGAAATATCTCCGCCACCTCCGGGACTCGAACACGGATACTATGGGTGAGAAGGCAGCACTCTAGCCACCAAACCAATCCCATATGCTGATCGTCTTCTGGAAAATACTCTGCTTTGAACTCATGAGATATTTTGTTCGGGGGCTTGGATCTCCGCCGTTGCCGGGATTCGAACCCGCACCCTCGGGTTGGGTAGGCATTGCTCTGGCCACCACACTAACCTGATCCCCACCCCTCGCATTTCTACACACGTACACCCTCTACTTCTCCTCCTTTCCCTCTCTGGGTCGCTCCACTCTACTCCTCCTTTTCCCCGCCCTCCTCCCTCCCAACCCACCCTTTCCCATTCTCTCCACCGCTTCTCCCCCACCCACGCATCCCCGCCGAGGGGCGGGGGAGAGAGAGGGAAGGGGAGGGGTCTCACTCGTGTATCGATCCATTCGTCAGGGCAGGTCTCTCTCTCCCTCTCCTCCCTCCCTCCCTCCATCCCCGGGGTCTCTCTCCCTTCGTCCTCTCTCCTTTTTTCTTACCCCCGCTTACCGTTGCCTCCCCCCGCCCTTTTTTTTTAACCTCCCGTTCGTCTACCCTCTTAATACCTTCTTTCCCTCTCTCTCTCTGCTTCGCCCATGTTTATCGTTTGTCCTCCTACCCCCACCCTTCTATAACTTGAGCCTTTTCATCTCTCTATCCATCCCTCGGCACAACTTCCTCCTCCTCGCCGGGCTCACCTCCGCGATCACACCCATCCATGCCCGTGCTTCTCTTATCTCCACGATCCCAGTCATCCACCAGATCCATCCTCCGCTCAAACCTTCTTCGTATTCCGTTTTCCTAATCGCCTAGGCAGTCTATTTTTACTTCCTTGCCCCTTCGGCCGGCGATTTCCTTCGATCGCACCTCTGTTTTTAGCATTAACACTAAATGCTAGGTTTTATCAAGCGAATAGTAAAATGGCACTCAGATGACTAAGTGAAAGAGATTTTACAACGTTCTAGTTACATCTCGTGTATGCAGTAAGCGTATGAAACCCATGACAGGATATTTGATACGCGATGTAAACAAACTACAAAGTTTGTTTACATCGCGTATCAATAAAAAAGCGAATCAAGCGATAACCATGGTACTTAGATGGCAAAGTGAAAGAGAGATTTTACAGAGGTCTAGTTAGGCACCATCTCGTGTACGCAGTGTGCATAGATACGCATGACAGAATATTTGATAAGCGATGTAAACAAACTTTAAAATACAGCTGCGCGCTTCGTTAAGAGCGAACAAAGATTGTAACACAGTCGCACCTCTATTTTTAGCATTAAAACTTAGGGCTAGGTTTAATCAAGCGAATAGTAGAATGGTACTTAGATGACCAAAGTGAAAGAGAGATTTAACAACGTTCTAGTTAGGCCCCATCTCGTGTACGCAGTAAGCGTATGAAACCCATGACAGGATATTTCATACGCGATGTAAACAAACTACAAAGTATAGCCGTGCGCTTCGTTAAGAGCGAGCAAAGAGTGTAACTCAGCTGTTGGTAGGATTTCCTCAGTGACTTGCAGGTAATGCGCCAGGCTATGCTCTATTGAAAACTTCAGATAACGCGAGTTTTTGGGTGATACGGAGGATATCCTTTACATCCCACTCTACGTATCTAGAACTGATTTAAGGTTACAAAATAAGGGAGGTAAGTTCAATTTCTTGCAGATCGGTCCAAAATTTCATCTTCCCACCCACCATCAATTACTGCAACCAAGACTGGAGATTCTGACACGTCGAAGAACATCTCAATTTTCATCCTAATTCTCATCCAATTTCTTTTCCATATTCCGTCCCTTTTCCATGACTGGTTTGACCCTCTACCACATGACTCTGCGTTGATTCACAGAGTAGTATTGAGATTTAGATGTATGCGATTATCTTAAACCAGCCATTTCAACGAGTTTTTCGAGTACTCTACCAACCGAAAGGTACTATTGTTAGGAACCATTTACCTAACCCCATCCTTCGGCCCAAGATGCTTGAAATCCTTCAGTAATATGACTCTCTTAGACTTTTTCGCCGTTTCCTATCTTCTTCGTCATGAATGATTGTTTTCGTCGTATTTCAGCTGCTCATCTTATTCCTAGTCCTCATCCCAAACTATCATTCGCTCGTTATCCTCATATCCTGTTTTCCTCATCATCTATCCAGCCTATTTTGACTTGTAGACTATTCCTCAAGGTTTTAACCCAAATAGTCGGGCCCAGCGCCTCGTGTGAATATGTTTACCATTATCATCTACCTTAAAGCCGAAAATTGCTTTAAAAAATCCTCCGTTCTGCTCTTTTTATCGTTCAAGCTTCTCCGTCATATGTGTACTATAAATACGCCATTTGGACGACTTTGTCACGTGTCTCTAAACCTCCAAGCTCATCCCATTTTAGAAACCGCTGCATTTACCCCTATCCTTCCACCTAACTTCCGTGCAAGTATTAGTTTATGAATTTTCACATACCTGTATGCCGTGTTGGGCCTCGATGCTTCGTGGCGAAAATGTTTCTCTTGTTTTTTATCTCGGCTTTGTCTCTCTCCTCAGTACCAGTCCTCTTAGCGATCTAGTCCTCTCACCTTCTGCTGAATCTGCTTTTCTCATCATCATTCCCCAATGGCTTTCTGTCTTTTCTGACTTGCGTTCCTATTGGTAGGCCAATATCCGAGATTTTACCCCTAATAGTTGGACCCTTGCTGTATGAGGATGTGCTTACGATACAGCTTTCATTTAAACGATATTTTCGCGTTCGCTGTGGCTGTTCGTGCCCTTGGTGGTTAGAACGGAAAAGGAGGGATTAGTTGGTGGACTGAGGAAGGGCGGAGGGAAACCTGGCGTCGGCATTTTGCTACTTTTTACGAAAAGCGCTCAGGGGATCATAGTTTACTCTAGATGGACCACGCCCAAAGTATGCCGCGAGCGGTTTGGGCACTTCACAGAGACTTAATACGCGAAATAAAATGCAACGGAAAGCTTTAGGCTTTCAAAAAGAGAAGTATTAGGCGTGATATGGTGGAAGTTCAGCATAATGAATAATAGAAATGGCAATTTTCCACTAGATAAGGTTTATTACGACCATGGTTTCGATGCACTGCATCATCACTGATCTACTCTGCGAGACTAAGATTGCTTGGAAAATTCATATAATACGTTTTTCATGGTGACACCGAGGAAATTATTTCTACCCCGCACTGTATAACTAGAGAGCTGATAGAATGAGAACATAATGAGAGACAGAATGCCGAACAGACAGGTTAAAAAATCTTTTCTACGCGCCATGACTGACGATAATGAAAACATTCGAGCGTTAAAGCGACACTCCGTTAGAATAGAGTTCACTTTCGTCTTTTCCATCTTCTAACTCCTTTTTCCTTGTCCCTCCCTTATTCATTGCTGCTGCTCCAATACCCTCCCCTGGCACACGCCCCTTTGGCGACTCGCAGGTGAAGATGTAGATTGCGTGCCTTCCGTTAGGCGGAGTACTGCTCTTGAAGTGTCTTCCTCAGAGAATCGAAGTAGGGATCATGTTTCTGCTCAGCTCTCCGTGACTGGCTGGATTCGAACCCAGGATCTCGAGATGGAAAGTCTGTCTTCTAGCCACCTTACCAGGCTGATCTCCAACCTCTATACCTTTCGGAAAGTACCTCAAGTTGGGTACCGCTGATCTACCTTCGGCCCCACCTTCGGCCTGACTTCCCTCACAATCCTTCATAGATATGCTTCTTTTTGTATGTGTTTTCAGGCCTTGTATCGTCGTTTCGCGTCGCGCTGCTTCGTCGCGAATGCTTTTCCGGTTTTATTTCATCTTGACTCACCCTTTCTCGGCGCGAGATCCTTCCCCGGAAGGTCGGTCTCCGTTGTTCCATCTTTCTTGCTTGGTGTGTCAACTCGCTCTAATAATGCCGCATTTCCATTTCATTTTATCCGCGTCTCGTGTGCGCGAAATGCTTTTGGTTGGGATGCTTTGGTTGTTGCCGGGGAGGAGCTGTCGACGATGTGGAAAGGAGGAAACTTACACGACGACGCCCCTGGGAGAGTTATTGTAGTGCGTGACACATCAGCACAGGCGTCTGCCTTCCCTAACTTCTTCCCCGTTATTTTCCATACGTTTTCTTTTAGTTGCTATTGCCATGGCCGTAGAGTCGGGTGATCATATGGAGTTTTTTCACTGCCACCTTTGAGCTCTTTCCTTCTCATAAGTCATCACGGGAAATCCAATAAATTGTGAGAAATCCTGTGAGAGTAGCGTCATTGAAATGTCCTGTGTGCCCGTGATATCCTTCTTCATTTTGGAGTGACACAGATAGCTGATACAAGAGTTTCCTGGCATTTGTGGAAAATGGAAAAACTGCTCAATATCACCTTTTATTTGGAGAGAACATGAGATGCTGTTTCCAGAAATTATTTACACTTTCATGCAGTGAAAGGTTGTGCTTGAAAAAATAATTGTTTCGTGGAAAATGACGACAGATTTTTTTACGCAGAAGAGCTGCGGAGCGAGTTAGCTCACAACCTTGAAATTACATTTTAATCTAAACAACCGGAACTATTAAGGTTTTTTTTAAAGAGATTGACTGACGTTCGGATATATTGGTATTATGTTTACAGTGACATATGTATTTGTACTGAAAGGTTTTTGACTTTTTACCCGATAGTTATTGATTTGAAGTGATGTTTCAGTAGGCTCCAATTATGGTCACAGTGCTTTAAAAAAGATAATACGAAATCACTTAAGATTATTTTTGTGGTTGGAAGTGTGTTCCATTTTATCACCGATTAAGGCTGTACCTTGAAAATTTCACTTCACCCTGTAGTGTCGATCAAGGAAGTTAGTATGTAATTCCAAAATAAAAGAGGGGTGTTGGAGTTCGAAATACGGCATTAGAACGTACAATGGTTTGCGATATGTCGTAGGAACGCTACTTGCTGCAGCGGTTGTTGGCTGAAGGAAATTTGCTTTAGAATGTTGGGTTTACACTCACCTCGGCAAATTTTTTTTGTAGTTTCCGCGGGAACTTTCTCCGAGTGCTTGAGACGTGTAATTGTCAATTTTGAATGACGAGAACGTTTGTTGCCACAGGGTCAATTGTTTTAGTGACCAATGGTTGCGCTTGTTGCTGGAGTTTAATGCCCTCTCAGCCCCGGACGCCGTCGTTGCCGTTTCTCCTTTCTGCGTTTGGAATCTCCCTCTTTCTCTCTCTCTCCCTCCCCCGGCCACCCTTTTCCATTCCCCCCTCCTCCCCTTCGATGCCTCACTTTCATTCCCCTACTTTTTTAATCTCCGCCAAAATCCCGGGAACCTCGTTATTGCCGCATTAGCCGTTCATCACCTCTCATCCCGCCCGCTTCTCTTCCGCGCCCTCCATCTCATCCGCCGGCACCACCCTCAAACCCAACAAAACTGCCTCCCTCTAGCCTCCGCCCGCTTTGCCCGGAAAGGACGTCTGGTTTTCCGTCAGTTGCCAGTTAACCTTATCCTCCCGCAGGTCTTCACCTCACCCGGGCTAACGTACAGTGACCTGCTTTCCGCCTTTTTTTCTGCAAATCCAGCCATTCACCTTCTGCCCCTTCCGATGCTCTTCGCCCTTCCAAGGCCATTACCCCTCATTTCATCCGCTTGTTTTCACGTCCGCTTTCCTCTCTTTGAAGAAGCTCTCTATTTAAGTCAGAGAACCCTTCGGGGTTGTGGTGGAGTTATGGCGTACACGGATACTCTGGAGCCATGAGATTTAAATAGTCTTTCATTCTATATTGCTTAGCTGGCGAAGCCTGGGGTATGAAGCATCCTGGAATTATACTCCGATCTCTTTCTCTCTCATTTGGGATATTTATCGTCTCGGATATATTGCGAGGACTGATTCAACAATGCGTTTTCCAATCGCATTGTTCTGATAATTCTACCCTGTCCCTTGCTTACAATTTATGCCCTTTTAGCTCTTCTGTTTTATATCCTGTTTTAGTTGGTCTATGTATGTGTCTCTCGGTCTTCATCGAGGGGCTTTGCCTTCTATTTTCCCTTCTATCTTCCCTTCTATCATGTTCCTCACTAATTCTTTGTCTATCATAGTGTGGCGTATCCAGTTTGCCATTGTCTCCCTGATAGTGCTCCGTATGCTTTTCTCCTCTGCTATTCTTCTGTACACTTCATTGTTCTGATCCCATCCGTCTATTTGATCTTCAGTATCCGCCTACAGCACTAAGTTTCAAAAGCCTCTATGCTCTTCTTTTTCAGCTTCCAATGAATCCCAATTTCTTATGAACAATGTCTCTGTACCATAGTGAAACACTCCATACGAATTTTTTCAAGTAATCCTTCCTTATTGTTGTTTTCACCGTGAAAGTTAATATGTAATATGGCATTCGGATAGAGTATGAGGATAATAGGATAATCCTTGGGAAATACCTACTTAAATGCATTGCATAATGGAACATTCTTTTGAACGACGAGGTAAAGGGAGACTGGTGGGACAGAGGGGAAGAATCTGAAAAGGAATAGAAATTTTATTTGGTATCTTCGACGAGAGGTAAGAGGTACGTTGAGCTGCCATGTAAGCGTCATGCCATGCAGTATTAATTTTTTATTCCAGTTTTATAAATACCACTTTGCTTTCATGCGTAGTTTTCTCAATTAAGGCATTCCTAATGCCTTCCAATTAATTTTTCCCTAGTGGTTATAATCCTGTGCGTAGCCATCACTGCCTCATCATGACCTTTTTTCACCGTCTTCGTCTTTCTTAATACTCTACTTGCCAAAGTCATTCCTTACTGTTGGATATAAATGATGTATACTATGTATCAAATCAGGGTGTAACAGGTTGCCTAAACTATTCTGATGCAAATATTAATATTTTAAAACCCATGTTTTATATGGATTCAATTCCTATCATATTTGTTCAGTTTTCGTAAATAATAAACGGGCGCTTCCAACCACGCGTGAGGCACCTAATGCTAAACTTCAACAATTGTCTCGCTGGGAATTATTTCGTTTAGATTCTTGAGAACATTATCGTTTGCTTTGTAAGCAGATGTTTGGCCTGGCATTGGTTGGATACTTTTACCTTCATGAAGGAGTTCTCCAGACTTTTAATTATTGGGAAAGTCGAAGGGTTGAAACTCCCGCTAATAAATTAAGTAGTTTATGGTATCCCAGGTTCTTGTGCTGTATCTGTGTTCATAGAGCTTAATCAGGTAAACCACGTAATAGAGCTCGACCATCAGTAAATTTAGTTAATCACAAATGCAAAATTCAAGGAAATACTAATTATATGGGTATTGTAACGCCTTTTCATCAAATATGAGTGGCTAAAAAAGTATGAGAACTGAATCGCCTTTCACGATGAAGTTCGGGTGTTAATTTACGTAATTTTCCCCCAGAATATTTCGTCTTCTGATGTATGATGTCACCTATTCATTTCTGAGAGTTCTCCAAGGGAAATATTTATATCTTTGACCGATGGAAAATAGGAGGATATCGAAGGGGAAGGGGGATCGTGTCGGTGTCCTGGCTAGATTACTGGCTTCATATCCAGAGGGCTCCGATTTGAATACCGGCAGAGATTCTTATTGGAATCCCGATCCCTCCTTCGGTGTCTTGTGAAGGAGCACTTCAAGCACAGTACTCCGTTTGTCAGAACTGTGGTCCCCTTGGCGACTTTCGTTAATAGCATACTAATGCTAACGCAGGGTTTCTCTCCTTCCTTCAATCCCATAATACCTCTCCCTGTACCAACCTATCCTCTATGGCGCAAAGGAACTCTTTCAAACATCGGTTGCCTCCCCGAACAGCCAACCGACCAATCGAAGTGGGAAGTATTTCTCTTCTCTTTAGGTAATCAGAACGACTTGACTGAACGTTCTTTAGAAGATCATTTGTGAGCGGCAAACGCTTTTGAAGTTGACTGCTGCGTTTTGAAAATGCGAACGAGAGGTTGCAGGGGTCTTTTCCGTTTGCTGGTGGCATTGGTGGGAAATCGGCAACTGGAGAGATTTTAACTCGAAACGTGGCAGCAAAAAGCTTTCCATCAAACATTCTATCATTCTTCTCGACTGTCACACGTCTCTCCCCTCCTAACCTCTCTTCAAGTCGATCTTTTTTTTTTAAGTCGATCAGGAGTATTTTTTACTGTGTCATTTCTCGTATTTTTATTTCGTCTCAGGTCTTCGCAAGTTAAAAGATTTGGCATAGAGATAGCCCTCCATTAAGTACGGAATAATGCAAACTTGCATAAATGCGATATTCCACCGGGGAAAAATCATTCGCCTTGACCGGGATATACCGGTCAAGGCGAATGATTTTTCCTCTGTGGAATATCGCACTTATGTGCACTTGCGGGTGACTCCGTAAAGGTAACTACCGTGGCTAGTTCCAGTATCCTCAAAATTGGGCAAACTTGCATTTTTAAGACATATTTGAACCCTGTGGATTTTATCCTTCACGGAGCAGACAAACGTTTTACTGATCTTTAAGCGGGTTTCAAATACATACTGATAACTCTTTTTCCGTGTGCTTATTTAAGATCACGAATAGCCTTCAAAAACCATTCTGGCAATTTTTATTCACGCTGAAACGAATTTCCGATGGCCATTATATTTTACCTTTCTTTGGTAATCATTACGTATTTCTGTGGCCTTGTGAAAATTAAATTTGAATGGATTATCACTTCGTATTGCAGATATGCACGAGTGGTTTCCTATTTTCGGGTGTCTGCCTTGTTCAATAATTTTAAGGCATATTTTTGGTATCGTCGCCAATGAAACTTCCTCATTAGAGCATTCCTGTGAAGCATCCAACTACAGTTTTGGTGGGAGAAGTTTTAATGCTGAATATATGAACATAATGATGCAGTGAGTGAAAACAGTTTCAGGTTCCTTGCCTGCTCGAAGATAGACGTCATTGACTTGGCTGACGCGGTTGGTTTTCTCCTAACTGAATCGATGAGAGCCATTGAAGCGTTTGAAATACTAGCAAGTTTCATGGGATAACGAGCGCTTCCATTATTAACTTCTTTTTAATTGAAAGCATCTTTTAGTGATGAATTCCTTCGAATCAGACAATAATTCTCTGAGGAATCCTGTCATTCATGTGGCTTGGAATGCCTGTTGATAAATTAAGTATAGAGTCCGCATTACACGACATTATAGTGAATAAAACTTTGGTTTGCTTTTTCATTGGCTTTACGACACGAGCTTGTCAAGCCAGTTACAGCTCTCCTTTCCCGTCGATTCTTGAGATGAATTCATGAGTGAATGAAGTCTCTAGTGATATAATTTTTGAAGTGAAAACTTCTTATGTCGCGTTGAGCACTTTTGTAGATGGGTAAAAGACATTGGACTCGCGTCACCGTCACCGCTACTACATATATGTATAATTATGTATATTCTGTATATACACAGTATACTCGCTATGTACACATTACTTGTGGATGGGTACAAACCATTGGACTCGCATCACCGTCACCGTCACCATCACCGCTACTAAATATATGTGTAATTGTATATTCTGTATATACACTTTTGTGGATGGGTAAAAGCCATTGGACTCGCGTCACCGTCACCGTCACTGCTGCTAAATATATGTATAATTATGTATATTCTGTATACACACAGTATACTCGCTATATACACAGTACTTGTGGATGGGTAAAAACCATTGGACTCGCGTCACCGTCACCGTCAAATAAACTATATTATAATTTTATTCATATTACATTATATATATCTAATATACAGTTTAGTTCATTCAATTTGGGTTGCTACAAATATTGTGCCGGATAATATAATAGTTCATACTCGTGCAGGAGAGTGTACTCGATACAAGAATAGTGAAGGTTACTACAATATAACTCAATTTCTTTTAATACGTACAATTTGAGTAGCTTATTCATATATACATAAACATAAACTTTGCAGACGATAAAATCTACCATTGATTGAATTTTTAAATAGTGAGTTTGGTCATAGAGTAAATATGCTTAGAGAGTAAGCCAAACCAAACCATAGAGTAAGTATGCTTACTCTATGGTTTGGTTTAACGATGTCTAATGATCGCAATCTTGGCACAACGAAATATAAAACTACTATTGATGCAGTATTTACAAGACATTTAAGCAAATTCGAATCAAAATTATTCGTTTCTTACTTTAGTTACCATAAGCCTATTGTATCAGTTATAGATATTGCCGATGATGATGGCGGTGATGGTGAAAGAGTTGTTGAAATAATGGATGAAAGTTGATTATTCTGAAGTGTACAATTTTTATGTAAAATAATTGTGTACAATAGCGCAATAAATGAATATTTAATTTATTATATACATGAAACTACTTTCTACTGATTAATAAAACACTTCATTAGAAATTATTCTCTACATTCAAAAATGCTCACGTTATTTCAAGTTTTCACTTCTGTCGGCACTCCCGGAGTGCCTCTTTCTTTTTTTTTATTTAACTTGCTTCTTTTTAGAATACATGGGGAAAATATGCCTATCACAAAAAAAATCTTTTTAGTTCGAACATCTAGGCCTTGATTTTGTTCTTCGATTGCACGAGCAATTTCCATTAGGTAAAAGGATACGAAGTGTAATATCAGTTTATCTTCTGTATGAACAACATTACACTATCATTTCATACTTTTATCCCTTCCGTTGAGAATCAACGGGTGTTTTCGCTAGTGTGCATATAAATGTTTCCTTTCATCAACGCTTTTTTTGTCAAATCATTCTCTCGCGAGTTTCTTTCGGTGCTCGGTATAACTCTCATTCGTTTCTTTTCTCGCCAGCTCTCTTTTTCACCAGTTCGTCTCCATCGAACCGTCTTTCTCTAGGAAAATTCCCTTCTTTCTCCTCGCCCACCCAAATCATTTTCTTCGCTTCATTCCGTCTTGTACCTTCGGAAACCCTCGCTGTCTGCACGAATCTACCAACTCAGCCTCGTTTTATTAATAGCCTTCCAGAACTCATTTGGTTCCTCATTAGGTTAAAATCCTAGCTTTTCAAGGGGGTTCTTTTTGGTCGTCTGGGACGGAAAATCCAGTGTTTCTCCTTTTTTTATTTACGTAATATGAGATGCTTATTTTTATTTGCTTTACAGGTTGTTATTGAGAAGGGTTTACGTTTCCGTCGTACTGTGTTCCCCCCGCCATGTCGTGCCTCGCTTACGTGTGTGTCGTTATACGCATGTTTGTGTGTGCATGTGTGTTTTGCCTCACAAGGAACTCGGGTGGTAGTATTCTTGGATCGAGAGGAAGAGCCCGGGGGAGGTGGTGTTGGGACGGCAGTGCCGGAGTGCTTCCTCCTCAGCTATATCGATCAGAATGGGTTTTTGGATGGGTAGTTGGTTTGTAGGGAAAGAGAGTCGCAACGGGGAGACTGGAGGTGAAAAAATGGTGGAGGTACCTCTTGTTTTAGGCTGACAAATGTTTTCCTCTTCCCCTGCCTTCCTCGCCTGACATGTTAATGGCCTATTTCTTCATTCATTACGTGCTCATTTCGAGGTCTAGGTGGAGGTATATTCGTCTCCTTGACGTTAGCGTGTTGTATCCTGTAGAGAGGTTTTTTTAAAGGTTTGCATGAATTTTTTTATTCGGATTTTTTAAATCATTATTTTTTCCATCTCTTTCGAAGAATTCGTTTTAGTAACCCGTTTTTTTCTCTGAAGGAAACCCCTCATTCAGCAGCGCCGTATGGAACAATGCAACGGATAATGAAACAGCTTAAGCTGAGGCGCATCAAGCGTTGAAATTGTTTTTTTTTACGATTGAATAATATTTACTCATCAATTTAGCGAACTTCAGCAAAAATATTAACTCGTGGGATCATATATTTTTTTTAAAATTGTGGATCGCTTTTGTCTTGTGATAACGTACTAATTTTTGCTTTTAGATCAATAATCTTTGCAACCGTTTGGAGCACATCGCGTTTTATTTTGCAAAAGGTTTCTTTGCGCTTAGATTTAATGAGTACCAATTCATTGATTTGGTGACCATGTCTTTCTGTTTGCAGTATGTAGGTAAGATTCAATAATGGTACGACTTATGGAGGTACTGAGGTGGAAGTATGTTTACCCGGTGTTAAACGTTGTCATAGAACTTGGTAACATGCCATTAGGCTTCTCTCTTGGTTGAAGTTTAACCTGAGCATTACCGGAGTCGAGGGTACGCCTCCCGAGAACAAAGATTGTAGTTATGCTTGCATGTTCTCTCTCACTCTCTCAGCCGAATATTCGGGTGATTGAGAGATCCTTGCTTAATTTTCCACCGGGATGACTTCGTGAAACTCTCCGCCATCATTCTCGTTTAGGACGTCGTCGGTTCGTGGGTGTAGTGCTGACAGTAGCCGTGAGGACTCGAGGAAGCACCTTAGCGCCGGGAGTGGACGCAGTGTGAAAAGAGGTGCGGGGATGAGGCCTTGATTACCATTCTCGTACCTGAGATACGCCAGTTAGCATGCCATTATACACCGGCTGCAAGTTCGTGCGGGTGGCCTTGAAGGGAGCGTGAGAAGTGGATGCCAGGAGAGCCTACTTACGGCCGTAATTCGAATTTCCTTTTCATTCCACCGTCGTAGTCATCCTTCTCATTCCAACGTCTTATCAATGCTTCGCGCAAATTGTACCTTCCGCTACTCGCATACTGAGTTGATGCGTTACGCCAGCTATGCAATTGTTACCGCAGGTAATTAAAGTGAATTAGTTTGAATGGAATACATTTTCTTATCCCCGCAAGCCCCTGAAATCTTATGTTCAATAATTTTTCTACTACGATTTCAGCGATTGTTTTACGTACTTTCCTCGTTATGTAAAGCGATAAGGAAGACTTTCGTATATTTATTCTTTCTCTTTTTTACTATCAATAAAACTATTCGTAAATTTTCTAAAGTCTAGTAGCATTTATCTGTTTTACTTCGGTTAATATTTATCCGGTACATGTTGTATAGTGCATTATGCTTAGAAGTTTATTATCTCAGGGCGAACTCCTTCATCCACTTGTGCATGTGCCTCTTTAAATCTGGAATGCATGGAATACGAGAACAGAAATCCGTCGTTGTAGGTATATCATTATCTGTGAAGTGCTGTTCAGGCATACGAGTTTGCTCATAAATAAGATTGTGCTTGGATCGAGGTATTCGTTATGTCCAGCCGTGGGTAAAATATATTTTTATTCTTTTATGGACCCAATTAATCTATAAATAGCTAGAAAGCATTCAACACCAGTAACAAGTTAATTAAAGTGATTTAGTGCTCTGAGGTCGACGCTGAGACGACTGAAATTGATGACTTATCTCTTCGGGAAAGTGTTATGCGGCGTTGCTGAGGCAAGTATTGGGGCAGAGAATTTTCAGAATGCCTTTGAGTGAAAATCATTTTTCCAATTAGTGTCTAGTTTGACTGTCGGTACCTGTGTCCTTATCGATACCATCGCCTAAAATACAAAGTGTGGATTCCTGTTCAAATGGGATAAAGCATATTGTTGTAGGTACTTTAAGCTGTTGTATGGGCATCTCATAATTGATAAAGTATGCGATCCAAAATTTATTGCGAAAGATATTGAAGTTCAAGTTTCCATATATGGCTGTATAAATAATCGAAGACACTATGTGAATGTTTACTTTCTTGAAAAGTCTTGCTTCGGCCAACCTAATTACTTTGAGGCGAATCTTAAGCGATAACTATTCAAATTCGTAAATGGTCAATTTATATCAGTGTTTCGGATGCGGAAGTTAATACAAAGAGTGAAAAATGACGTGATAAAATGTTCGCTTCTCCGCTTGCCCGCTTCTTTGCTTGGGAATGTATTTTCACGCTTGACTCGAAGGAAAAAAATCAGCTTGCTTTACGAGAATACCAGGTCTTTCTTTTGTTTTCTCTTTATTTCTTTTTCTCTTGTCTTTTTTCACTCTCTTCATACTTCTCGCTCCTTCTCCTCCTCAGTACCACTTTCTCGGGCCGCGATAATGATCCTTAGTGTTGTTGCACCCGAAGAGCTCACAAACGTATCGTTTTCCCTTCTCTTCTTTCCTTTTCTCTCTTCTACGCTCCCTCAGTCCCTCTTTCTCCTCTCGTCCTCATCCCTCTTCGCCTTTCCACTTCTACTCATTCCTCGTTCCCGCCTCTGCTTCTTCTCTGCTCCGTCGCACATCTCTTCGCTTACCCCTTCACTCCTCTCTTCACTTCTTCCCTCCAGCTCGAGGGGGTCTTGATAGCCGCAATCTTTGCTGGCATTTTTTTCCCTTTGCCGTTCATTCTCTCCGTTTCTTTATCCTTTCTGTTTACTCTTCCCTTCTCCCTCCCTTTTTCTCGTGGTGCTTCATAGTGATGGGCGAAAAAGGTTGCTTTATCTGTTATTTTCTTTATTTAAAACGTTTTGTTTTTGTTAACAGGAAGTTAAATATTTAAATAGACACATCTTGCATCTAGGCATTAATTTCAATGAGAATCAGCCCCAACCTCGCATTCCCACCAAAAAAAGACATTTTGAAATCTTTTTTCAAACCATATTAAATTACACACCTTGCGACGTACTGATTTGGCATATTTGAACAATAAAAACCCTCGTAAGCTATTGAACAATAATACGTGATTGAAGAGAGAAGCTCTCCGACAAAACACGCAAATGAAATCTGACGTAGTAGTTTATTCCCGAAGTACTTAGCCCACTTCCAGTTGACCGCTCTCTTAAGACGGACGTCGCTTCCTATCATTTTGCCGTTCCTTTGTTTTAATATTTCTAGTGGTGCTAGATAATGGATGTGCGGATTTTCTCACTCTGGAGGGCAGAAAGGCAATTAGTAAGCTACTGAACCTTAATTTTGATTTCACTGTTTTTCTCAGAATTTAAATGAAATTAGTTTATTTAGTTTTTTTAAAAAGAAAATCATTTTTATCGCCTTTTTGTGACCTCTGTGCGCTTGGCATTTTCGACGCCCTCTCTCCTTGCCGTCCATGTCGTCGTCGCCCACGTCCGCGTCTCCCACTGCTTGCCTCGTCCACTGCCGTCTCATTCCCCTGTCCTCGTCGGTATTTTTGTTGAAAAGCTTCTTGGATAAGACTGTAATTGATAGTTGTGTGGCACGGGATTCTATATGTCTGAAAAGCTGAAGTGAACTTGATGTAACACTCGTTCTGGGTTTTTTTACTGTTTACTTTCTCTACTGTGGTCTAAATTTCGTCCGTGCTGGGAAAGATTTAATTCTAACTTAATCCTGGTAAGTGCTTCCATGAAGGAGGAAGTACGTGCAAAACCTCGGGTGGCTCCGTAACCGGAATAGTTATGCTTTCAAGAGCATAAGTATCTGTTTGTCATTGTGAATCTAAGGTCTCTGAACGATTTAAGAGTTTCGCTGTATCTTCGCGAAACCTAAGGATGTAATTATGAAAGCACATGGGACACATAAGCGATTTGTTGATTCTTACTGAAGGTTGTTTTTAGCCATATCTCTAGAAATTAGGAGTGAATTGCCACTGTTATTAGGAGTTTCTAGCCAAGGAATTTGGCATGCAAAGTATCTCTGTATTAAACCAGGTTATCAAAATTTTACATTAATATCTATAGGTTATTAGAATTTTATATTAATTTTCAAGAGGTATTTATATTACGTACTTGCATAAAATAATTACTTTTGGGATTCCTCGCGTCTTGGTTAGTTAAAAAAAATACCTCTTACATAACTTAAAGCATAGCCCCTGATGAAGTCTATAGCAAAGGAGAAGAAGTAACCAATTTCGTATTTGTATTAAATTGCAGTTTGGACCTTTAAGTTACTTTGCTTTTCTTGCACAATTCCCATTTTATGCTCTCGTTGCCTTCTTTCGCCCTTGCAATTGAAAGAATGCCTTTTTAGTTGAGTAAATATTTTCTCTTGTAGGCTGGTGTTTGTTTTTCCGTTCTAAAAAGTTTTATACACTAGTTATGAATAATTCCAATATACAGTGTGTCCCAAAAATGTTACCACATGTCTAAACCAGACGTGAATGGTAGTCATCAGTTAGCGGACAGGCAGGAACTGAGTAGATTAGGCGACAGAGAAAAAGTTTTACTTTTTTCATTTAATTTTGTTTTATTTAATGTAATCTTCCTGAATTGCCTACGTTAATAAAGGCTGCTTTTGTTGCTAATGAAAAGTGTGAGTACCTGCATAGTTTTGGGACGCACACTGTATAAATATATATCTAGAGATATAAAAAAGAAGAATGTTTATTTGTCTTTTATCAGATCTACAGTTTTATTCCCATCGTGATGAAATTTTGCACACCAACAGTTAAAAACAATAGAAAAATTATTATTCACATCCATTTTGAAAAAAAACTACCCCACCCCTATTTTCCACTCCCTTTAGCAAAATGTTAACGTGCAACTTTGCGGTTTGCCGCGAATATCTCGAAAACGGTGAGGAAACTGACCTGAGGTTATGCACTGAAAATCCATTACATTTGTAACAAATCTATTTCGACGCGTTCCGATAGCGCAATTAGGCTCCGAGTAATTAAATGTCGAAGTTGAAAATGCATACCAATCCACCGAGACGGGATTTTCGACCCTTTTTGCGCATGAACGGCTTCATTTATCCATTCTCTCGGTTGCCCTTGGGAACCGAAAACAAAGCATACAACTCGAATCTCTAAGAGCGGTGTAATTTAAGGGGCCCAATTGTAAGCTAATCCGCCAATAGAAGCCGAGATCCTCAATCAAATGGATTTGAAGATCTCGGCTTCTCGGAAGAATGGACTTCATCAATCCAATGAATATGTAATTTTCACTTTGATTTTCACTGGACTGTGGTGCGTTGGTGCCGGTATATTCATGGCGTAGTGCACAAGTATAAATAATGAAATAATAGTTTATATTAAACTAAAATAAGGAACTAGAAAATTTTTTCCGTCTTTATATTGGGGTTATTAAAAATCCGTACTGAGTCTTCTGAGTTGCTTGATATCTACTTGTACGACTTGAACAGGCATTTGAATGGATGTTATTTTTATCCTATACATTATCTATATTTTCTTACCCCCGTTGAATTTAAACTAGTGCCTTTTACTAGTCTGAATTAATTTGCTACAGGACGTCTGAGCGTTCTATGACACGAGTTTAACGGCGACAGAATCTGGAAATAATATGCTGAATATTTTCTCGAGATCTGATATGCATTAATTCAATTCTTTTCAATTCAATTACTCATTCAACTATATCTGGCTAGTGGAATTCGTAGAGAGATTTTTAGGCTACCAAAATTTAATTTTTGCTAAATTATCGAAATTGTATCATTACCCACCATCCAGGCCTCCCATAGGAAATATTCCCTCTTATAAAAAAGTCTGGCAGGATGATAGCTTTACATACACTCTTTTTCCCGGTTTACCAAGCTCGGATTCTTTCATTTCTTCTTAAATAATTGCTCTCTCGAGTCTATATTTCCACTTATCATTCTTTGTCCTTCCTTTTTGCCCTCCCTCATTTCTTTTTACAAATTACCTTTACGTCCTCGTTCCAACTTTCTGCTGATAGAGTTCACATCACCGCAGGCTTAAGTGTAGTGTTGTCTCGAAGCCTTGGACATCAGGCGTCACGTGACCTTGTTTGCTTCCTTGCTTTAGTAGCATGACTATATCCTAGTATCATGTATACAAGTATCGTGCCTAATATAAATTCAAGGTCGTGAAGCAACTATTTTACTTTCTGCACTCTATTCTGTGCGTGCGAATTTAGTTGTGTGAAAGGGAACTTACTTCCGTTCTAGCTCCTCCACGTATCTGATAAAATGCTGCGCTGTGAAGAAGTAATTATTCTTTTATGAAAATTGTTGTTGTAATTTTTGTCAATTTCCCGATGGCACTTGCTTTTTCGTAATGTTGTGTTTAATTTATGACTCGGCTTTATTAACTGTGTATTTTAATATAATCTCTTGTTAACGAATTTGAGGTTATTATTATATGATAAAGCCAATGTTTTACTGCCTTTAATGATTCTTAAACATTTTTAAAGTTAAAGCAATTAATCAAAGTAAAACTCTTTTGCGATGACTCGGAATGTTTCGTTGCGTTTCCCTTTGTTTATTATGAATTCTTCACCATGAGAATGAGCTATGTGCGAAAGTGTTCGTAAACGTGATGTTGTGAATGAAAAATCAAAGGACTAGTGAGATTCGGATCCCTGTTGTAATGACTCCTCCCACAAAGTGATCGAGCTAGATTCCTTAGGCTTGCAGGCATCTAAAGTTCTGTTGACCTCTGCTATAATGTAAAGTGGGGTGCTCTTTAAACGAAGGGAGCATCCCGTTGGTTGGAAGTTTCCAGTGTGGCTAAATATGGCCTTTTTTTATCAGCATTAGGCAAGTACCGTTTCGGAGTGTCTAGCCATTAGAGGTGCCTATTTTTTTGTTGATGATCAATCTCCGAAGGTCTTGTTTTCTTTGTCTCCCGTTGGAATTGGGAAACCGCACGCATGGGCTCAAGATCCCTACCCTTGACAGGTTACGTTCCCTCGACTCTCACTCTGACAATGAGTGAATATGTACCATTCTTTTGAAGTATTTCTATTCCTGCTAGTCAGCCAGATGGGTTGACCCAATGGCTATCAGAATAACGTTACTCTTCTTAATTAGTCATGCATTGTTTTTCTAACCACCCTGGCAACATGGTGCTTATGACCCGATAGTTTTGTCAATGTGAAAACAATAAATGCCATATGGTTATTTTGGTTTATTAAAAATGCTATTTTCACTGATAACATCAGTTGCTGAAAAGCAACATTATGATGATTAATATACTGATTATTCGGCAAAAATATTCGGAATAAATATATTATACGAAGCTGAATGCGGCGTCACTTTCTTATCAAATACATAAACGCATTTTGAGCAATGATGTGCAGTAATGTACTAATACCTATCTAGCAAACTATAATGAAATAGTGCTTTTACTTTTTTACATTTCGATTTCCCGGTAAACTTCGCTTCTTATACGGTTTTTTTCACGCAAATGACATTTGTATTAGACTTCTATTAAAATTAATATTATTTCCTCTACTTCCCCCGGTAGTACCTTCAATCTCTTATAATTTCAAGTTTAATTTGCGAAAAAACTACCGTGTAAAGGTATGATTTCATAACCGGTATCCGGTTGAGGACATTTTTTTTACGTATACCGAAAATAGCAGGTTAACGAAATTTACTTCATTCTATGGTTAAACCTCTTCAAATGTGTGTATTAATTAATCTTTGTGAATGCTTCCGTGGAGTATTGTATTGGTAAGGTCTATTCTTTCGGGTATTCTACCGCGAATGTAAATATTTTGGGACAATAATTGGGACAACAGTTTCGTTGGCGTCTTCTTGGCGTGACCTGAAGACGTCGACTGCAATTCCGGTGAAACTGTTGTCCCAAACATGTGGACGTTCGCGGTAGAATACCCGAAAGACCAGATCTTGCTTTTGTATTGACTAATTTATTGAGTTACCGCTTCATATTCCGAGAGCAATTACTGTTTTCACTGATAGCTATTTACTGTCAAACTTCAACCTCACTTTCACAAGATTTTTTTACTTCATTTGACATAACTGTTATGAAATATTTATATATTGGCTTTATTTTTTAATAAATATGCAATCGGAAGCAGTATGTTAAACTATAGGGCAATAAATGCAATTAGTATTGGCCTTTCCGAACGTGATTATTTTCCGCGTCAGTTCTTCTGTGTGTCGTTGATCTTAGGACAGGAAGCTCTAAAATTTTTATTCAGAAAGTTTAATGCAATATTCAGTTACTGAGAGTTTGCCTTAAGAACTAATTCCTTGTGAGCCTGAGAGAGAGGTTCTTGAAATGTCAGCGTTTGAAATTTCTTTCGTGAGGATTGTCCGGTCAGCGACAGATTGAATCATCATCTTCAAGTGAAACGACCTTCGCTCCAATTTCTATCTAGGGAGTGCTCTTTCTCGGTTGTGAGTGAGTTGCCCTTGAGTGAATCGTTCTTAATGGAATTGTCTGTTAGTAAATTGAAGGCCCATCATGAAATGCTCTTCATAGTGACCCGTCTGTCGTTTGGAGCAGCCGGTGTGGACAAATGAATAGTCCTCCCTTTAACTCCCTGAAAACACGATGAGGGGCCCGTGAAAGCCATTGTCTTTTTATTGGTTCTTTTTATAGGCAATCAAGTATTTAAACGGTTTTAGGTGAATTACTGTTAATTTAGCGCAAGTATTAAAGGCAACTCCCTGGCATAGTTGTGAGCCACAAGGTTGGCTTTGATTGATGGGGTTAGGCTTGCATGTCCTACGGCCTTAGAAATTTCTCTCCATATTTAGGAAGAAGAACAGTTCGGTCTGTAGTTTCTCAGGAGGATTTGAATCCCATAAAGTCTCAGACCCAAGGGTACACCAATAGCCTCCCCTTAAGTTTGGAGACTGCCCGCTGAGCGCTACCTTCTTAAGTAACACTACACGATTGTCTCCTAATACAAGGTTTGGTATCCTAATGCAGTTCATATTCTCATTACAAGCGGCGCGTTAAGTTACAGATAATATCTTTTACGTTATTTTGCATGTGAAATCCTCTCGTGCTGGTTGGCAAGATTTTTCCTCTACGTCTCTTTCCATTAAGATCTAGTGGGCCTAAGATCTAGACGGTGTTTGTCGCTTGGATTTGAGTCAGGAAATGTCTTGTCCGCTATCAGTCACTATGTTTGGTTGCATGGTGAAGTGTCGGTGCATCTATGATAAATCTTTACATAAATGAAAGTCACATAATTTGACAAATGTGTAAGTTTTACTGTTGGCCTTCTATGGGAAAGAAATTAGATCCGAGCAGAAATTAGAAGCAAGATCCGAGTTTCTGCGTACGCGGTAAAATATTCCATACATCATTTAAGTAACGCGGAAAGTTGATGTGATTTTTCGCTGGCGATGGTGAGAGAGGTATTTCCCGACAAGGCTGATTTTTTCAACTAATGAAGTAGGTATTTGATTAGAATGTTTGGTGCATGACATTATTTCCATTCCTTAGAGCTAACAAGTATTCGTAGTTTTCGAATTCAGAGGTACAATTGAACACAATTCCGTAGTTATCGATTATAATATAATTTTCGATCTACTTGGATTTCTGTCTTAAATATAAGTTTTCAACAAAGGAATGGTATTTCTATATTAACAAATACCATTATTTTTAGTAATAAAACATCTTTAAGTGATAAATTCCTTCGAATCAGACTAAAATGCTCTGAATAATTCAATCGTTCGTATGGCATGGAATGCCTGTTGATACATTTAGTCTAGAATCAGCATTACACGACATTTGGATGAATTGAACTTGAGTTTTATTTTTCAGTCATTTTGATGAGTATGAATTCCACGCACTCTACACTGATATCTTACAACATGCATGGAACGCGGAGTTTTCTTTCTTTAAGGTAAATATGCTCCTATGTCACGCTTGCGGCATTTTGTTAACAAATGCTTGGACCATATGTTTCTTTTAATATTATTTAACATACATGTTTAACAGTTGAAATCTTTGTAAAAACGTGTCACAAAATTATTAATATAAAAATCGGTTTTTGACTGGTGTTCCGAAGCGTGAAGGCATGAATATCCACCCGCTCAAAATTTACACCTCGTGCTTGATACTTAAAAAAATAGGTGGTAAACGCACGAGAGGTTTTCGCAGCCACGTTCGTTAAGACACCCCGAATAATGGAGAACATTAACATATTATTCAACCCGTATTTTAACTTCCAGGACTTATTTTTTTTTTAATCCTGACGATCCAGCGGTTGACATTCTGGACCAAAACGAAATTTAAAAAAATAATAAATTCACGCAGGGATTTCTCCCGTTCGAAACCTCTAGCAGCCTCCCATGTGCCCGCCTCTCGCCACTCATTGTCGGCAATTTATGCCGTTCCGCGACCGGCTCCGCGGATCGGCCGCCCGCGCCGCCTTCACAATCGTCTGTCACAACTCCCTCCTTCGCTCCCGTTTGGCTAACCGCCAGGAGAAAGACCTCTTCTCCCACGGGACTTCCTCCCTCCCCGGAATCCCGTCCCGTTTCCTCACGCGCTTCCTTCCTTTCCGCACCCTCCGCTCCGTTTATCACTCTGTTCCCGTTCTCTCCTCGCCGACACGCTGCCCCACCCCCGCGCGAAAACAGTCCTCCCCACGCTTTTTGATGTGAATGCGAAGGAACATCTTATGGTTCGTTCTCAGTGTCATGTAAGGTTTTGCCGCGACCAATATTTGCGTACTTTCGAGGGCTTCGTGTGCAAAAACTATAAGGATTACAGACCATCTAAAACTATGACTGGATAGCCCATTTTGTCGACTACCGGAAATGGTTTGTCGCGAGCGGAAAAGGGGTTGCGAGGTGACGTCACAGCGCTGCGCGTGGCGGTCTACACTTGGACTTGTGTGGGCACGGCGCGCGCTCAGTTCAGTTGTATCCCCGGAACGAGTTGGTCGATTTTAGTGATCGAGGTGTCTACGGAGAGCTGAGAACGTGAGATAGACGTTAATAACTCAAGAAATATAAAATTATCATTGGAAAGCAGTCAATATTGGTTACCCTCGACCAATTGTTCATAGGTTAGCCATTTGTACTAATGATTTCGATGACTTAATGTTATGTATAGCGTTTTTTCTTTCATTTCAACTTTCTTTCTGACAAACAAAACAAATGAATCTCCCAATAACGAGAGTAACGTATGTAATTTCGCATTCTCGAAATAAAGATCCGACGGGAGTATCATGAATACTCACTGTATTTTTTTTTAACCGAAGCGAAAATCCGTCTGGGAGATTTTGTTCGTCATTTTCATGCCCCGTGACCTAGAATTTTTTCCTGGATGAGCATCGTCATAAAACACTTGCATCGGTATCCCTTATTGACTTGTATCGAATTTGAATCATCACTTTCCCCCATTGAGCGTTTCCCGGAGAATTTAAGAAATTTCAAAATTCCGCTTATCTATCAATAGTGACTAATAGTTGTTTTTTAAACTAACACTGGTGCTTATAGATCATCATCATCATCTGATTAAGCTACCGGTTAAATGTAGGTTATGATGAACGTCAGAGAAAATCCAACAGGCTCTTACTCGTGCAGAGTCCTATCTATCCCTAGTATTTCTTTCTTCATCTCAGCGTAAGTCCTACCTTTCTTCATCCCGTCCATAAAACCGATTCTCTTTCTCCCCCTTCCCCGCTTGCCCAACATCCTTACCTCTATCGCGGCCTTCAGCAAACCAACACCCCTCAACCCTTCTAGCCACATACCCTGCATTCCCCTAATCTCATCCAGAAGTTTCCTCTCCTCACTCATTATGTCAAGCACTTCCTCGTTTGTCTTCCTTTCCGTCCAACGCACCTTCTCCATCCTCCTCCACACCCACATCTTGAACGCCTTCAGCCTATTTTATATATACTTATTATAGATAGCTAATGACAAATCAGATTTACTCTTTAGGCATTATTCTGTGAGTGGTAGTCTTAGAAAACGATCGTCGGTGGTGAAATGTTTTCATCTTTACCCTACACCTTCCTGTGGCTGTTTACTATGGCATGTACACTGTTTTGTTTCACACCATTTTCAATTGTGAGTAGCTGTACATTGTACAGCTACTCACAATTGAAAATGGTTCCTCTTTCCGATTCAACTCGCTCGACTCACCGACATCTACAGCGGCTTGATGACCCTGCGGAGGGGCATGGTGACATATGATAGCCGGTCATGAAGTCCGACTTTCTCGCGTTCCTTTTAATCGAGGAGTACAGGGAAGATTTCAGGAGGAGGCGATGAACACAAGGAAGTGGAAAATGTGGGTGGATTACGAATTTCACGAGAGAAATCTGGTTGCCAGCGGGGAGGAACGATGCGAGAACTCCGAACAGTTATGGCGTGCACACCAAAAATCGTGCTTCAGTTGTCGCCAAGGAAGAGAAATCGTGCGACTGGAATGCCAATGACTCTAAACCAAATAAATATATTTTTCTTTTAAGTGTTGGCTAAAAACTTCCCGCTATTTCGTTGCTTAAGATATCAAGAATTTCAAACGAATTATTTAAATTTAAAACCAAAAGATGAAAAGGTACCAGATTATGAGGAAAAATCGTATTTTCATTCCAAATAAATTTAGAGGGGCGCATGTTGAGTAAGTAGGTTTTTAGTAAGTTTTTAAGCAAGTTTTTGGTGGGAAAAACTAAATTTTCTTTAAGAAGAGACTTGTCAAAGACGTTTTCTTTCGTATTGGCATAAAGCATCTTGCCCCTGTAAGTCGTAGGCTCTCTTTGTAGAATTTGGTAAATTCTGACTGTTTACTGCTATAAGAATACTTCGGGTGGACCGGGCCCTGGACGACCGGTTGCAACTCCGTCGTTTCCTCTTTAATAGGATTCGATGTAGCACACACCCTAGAAAAAATTTTGTTTCGTTTTTGCCCCTTGGCCTATTCATGGCTCTGGGGCCGAAAGCTCCCCTTCCCCTACCCTTCTCACCTATCCTTCTTCCCTTCCTATTCCCGCACCCTTTCCTTTATCCTGGGGTATTGGCGAGAGCCTGCAGACCCCGGGGGGGGGGGGGGGAGGGGGTTGGACCCTGCGTGGAGGACCCACGAGCCAAGTGCTAAAAGAATACTGGCTAGATGAATGACGTGCAATTATAAAACATACGTTAATCTTTCGAGAGAATCCCTGCGAACTTTTTAAATTTAATGACCCATGAAAGCCGAGTTTAAAATTTTGGTCCAAGATTGACATATTCGTAAAGATAACGGATAAATAAAAAAATAATAAGTGATTTACGCGAAAATGTTAGTTCTTAACGCAAAATAATATATCTTCCGTCTAAAGATTACTCTCTCACAGTCAAAATAGCGAAATCTACGATAGTGAATCCGCCTGCTCGAGACCGATCGGCTGATCTGCTGTGTAAAACTCCCTTAGTAAATACGTAACGGTTAATGGATTGGTGTAGGAGTGGCCATGATTGTGAAGTAAGCGTCATTAAGAACTTAAGACTTGAACATTTCTTCTTCCAAATTTATTTAATCCTAACCTAATTCCTAATTTCTTAAAAAAATGTGGTAGGTATCTCCGTGGGGTATCACAATAAAAAAAAGACTTCTCTGTAAAAAATCAAGAATAGCAATAACTTTTAATTCGAATGATTTAATCCTCGCAATTCTCTTGTAAAGTCAAAAAAGATCTTCAATCAACATTATTTTACGCCGCTTCATGCGTTGTGAGCGGACTGTTGATTGCCTCCCCTCTTTGATCGCAGTTGTTCCTCGCATTCCTCATAATCATTATTGGTAAAAGTGTCCGTGCCGAAAAACAATTTTAATGCTGAACTCCTACTGTAACATTATTAAAAATGGTATGGGTTTAATCACATTGCGCCAGTATTATCGAATATTTCAATACAACGGTATTGAGAATTGATCCTTAGCTTCGGACTTATAGTACATCTCGAAAGTCTTCATATTCCATTACAATTCTCGTGGACAATCGATATAATACGGGTTGTATTCCCTTCGTTGTATTTCCTCCCATTTGTTCCGTTTCCGAACAGGGATTCACTCTCAAGAGAGTAGCTTTGCGTTTCCCTCTCAGACATCCTCTCACTGCGCGCCTCCAGCCTTTCTCTATTTATTCTGTCATCGATGTTTTCGACCTTCTGCTGGGAGTGACCTCCGGAAAGGCATGGGGTTCGATTTCGATAAAGGTGAGAACACAGTCGGATTCTCCATTTCCCGCCAAGACCTTTTACCAGATGTGAACAAATTTGAATAATATGAGACCATTGTAGGAAGACGAAACTTTTTGATCCCGTCTTTTATTTGAAAACAGCCGAAGAAGTCGCTCGTGCGTCTTTAAGTGCAGCGAAAGATTTCACCTGGAAGATCATAAGCGTAATGAAAAGGAAGAAAATTCGCGTGGGACAATGCAAATCGTGAATGATGCTCAGGAGTCATGGGGAAATGGGGCGATTAACTGGGAAGGCAAGAAGAAGGAAAGAAGTTGAGGATTTCATCGTATTTAAATATGGATCCTGGCTTGCTTATCGTGAAAACATTGAATTTGGCCCTATATCACGATTTGATCATTTTGTACTTAACTACAAACTCACTAATGTCGAATATCTTCCTTGCTTTTCCTTGCCTTACTCGATTTCCTTGCCATTATTCTAATACTGATCACTATCGCTCATCAGATAATTAATAAAAAATATTTTAACGGTATATCTTCCGCGATACATAAGATAATTCCGCAACACATTCCTAACCTGGTGTAAATCTAAGGGACCCCTTACACATAACCCCCCTTCCTGTAATTTACTCACCTTTCCAACAATGTCCTCTCTACCTGCAGCAATTATTAACCACGTTTGCTTTTTCCCGTAACCCATCTTGCCCCTATCTTTTTCTTCCTCCTCTGTGTAATAATGTCCTATTTCTTGTGAAACTTATCTGTCATTTCTCCTCACAAATCTAATTCTTCAATTCAATTCTTCACTGCTCTATGTAAACGCCCAGTAATCAGGGAGATTAAATGGTTGAGTTTGATTGACGGCCGATTTGTCTCTTACTTTGTTAAGTACTGTTAATAAGCCCATGCTTAGCGATTTTGGTACTTTTAAGTTGGGTTTTAATGACTTTATAAAATGTTATTGAGCTGATTCTCAAGAAGGAAGTTTATGGCTTAATGTGCACAGTTAAGCACTTTCGGCTTTTCACTTCGTTCGTCGAAAATCTTGGCACTTTTAACAGGCATTAAAAACATGTATGTGTATTGAAGTCCAGAAAAGTGGAAAGTATAGAGGGGAATTTCACCACGAAATGATATTGGGATTTATGAATGACCCTGTCACAAAAGGATCTTTTTTGCTTGAGGTATGTACAGGGAAGGGTATTGATGAAGTTGAAATTACATTGGGTTTTGGAGATATTTCTTGGATTCGGTGTAACATTCAATATAGTCCATCTGAAAAGGGTAATTTATAGTATCATATGTTTTGGTATGGCTTATAATAGTGGAAGGGTTTTACTTAGTACTCATGAAGATTAAAGGGCTAAGGGAAACGGAGAGTTGGTTATAAGTTATAGTGAGCAGCGAATACAGTATTTTTAGCCAATTAACTGTTAGTATGAGGCAGAAAATTGTGACTAAGCTTGGCGTTTATTCTCGCTTTGGTGCCTACTAGGCAGGAAACGAATCTCATACCATTTTGAGGTATTGCTTTAATGTAATGAAATTCATTGTATATGAATGTCCGTGCATATGCTTATACGTATGTTCTTACTCATTCAATCCGTGCTCGTCTCTTCCTGTGGAGCTGCCAACCTCCTCGCGGTTTACTTCCCTTCCGCTTCACGGCCTTGTTGAGTGCATAATCTTAAGGAGGTAATGGTGTCTTAAGATGGGCGTGAGTGGTGGGGAGGCAGCGGTGTGAGGTGTCGAGGGGAGACTGGGTTGTGTTCTCCCTTATGCTCCTGCAAACTCCCAAGTGGTTGGAAGTGACTTCTGATACTTCGTGCACTGCCTTTCTACGCGAGAACACGTATCTGTGTTGAATGCAGTCATTGCTTCTATACTATACTCTGTTATCAAGTCTGGATTTTCCGTCCATACTACGCCTATGAATGCGTTGTTGGACCAGTGGATAGATCGTTGGGCTACCGACAGGAGGTATCTGGTTGAACTCAGTGAAATACATCTTTTTCTCTGAACGATAGCAGTGTTGTTTAATAACTGCCTGACCTCTCTGAGGGCTCACGGGCAACGCACGGAAAGGAACTAACCAATTCTATCCTAATGTGCTAATTTCTGATTACGTGGAAGTGTTCTAATATGCGACTTGGCTATTCGTGGCTATGGTCATATGAAACTGACGTTCTTGCTGGCGATAGGCGATTGATTTGCAAAACATTTCGATATCCCAAACGATTCAGTTTTTAAGCATTCCCCTGTCAATATTCGCTGCTTAAGTTTATCTCTCTAACGGGACGTGCATTTTTCTCTGCAGAAATACGGGCTGTTATAAGTTGGTTGTCTTAACGCAACTATGTAAAGAGTGCCTGATTGTAGAGACTATTTGACTGTAATAATAATTTTGGAAGAATATGGTAGAGCGTGAACGCGATAAATGATAAAGTGAAAAGCAATGAGAAAAGGAAAGTACAGAATTTGGCTCGCTGTATGTTTCGTTTATTAGCTCCACCTTTACATCATTACTGCCGTTCATTTTTTTTCGGAGTGCAATTTTTAATTGCAGCTCACTGAACGTATGAAATCTCTGTCTTCATTGATTTCACCTTTTGTCAAACCTGAATCCTAGTTTATTTCTCATTTTTCCCTTTCACTCTCCATGCTTTCTTTGTACTTTGTTTACTTTTTCAAATTAATGAAAATGTTTTGTTAATTTTGATTTTTTTCGTAGCCGTGCAAGTGCATTTGGTTGATAACCGAGCATGAAAACATGGTGTTGTTTTTTATAACAACATTTAAGAATGTCCTGGTAAGATAATGCTAGACTATGGTCTCGGTTATTTTATTTAGATACGAGCGGAAGATACCCGTTGGAATTCAACGGGTGTGAAAAACATTAAACTTATTTTTTTATAATAAAACCACAAAGCCCGAAGAAAAACAGTATGCGTGGCCATTTGAGGAGTTCGTAACCTATCTTGTATGTTGTGTTCGTTGTAGTAGACACACTGACAGTTTTCCAGGTGCACGGAGAGATGTGTGACTATTGGTTCACTTTCATGCACGGGAAACCCAAAAATCGTTCTTGCAGACTCATTTCTACTTAAATAGGTTGATAGATGGTCACCTCGTCCCTACGGGTCTCTTGAGCCGTCTTCTGAGTGATTAACATCGCTTGATCGCTTCCCTTGTGTGCATACATATATTTGCATTCCTTGACTTAATTCAGTTGCACTATTCAACGTTGATATGTGCGTTGATTATCTTAATCCGGATTGGACAGAAGAGTACAATCCAGCGGTTGACAACGTCAAGAGGAGTAATGGCAGCAGAAGCCATGTTTATTTGACCTATGAATCCTCCATCAATGGGACTGTGCCTTCGGCATAGCAATAATCATTGGTTTCGGTTGATAAATAAAAAATCTATGGTGATTCTTAGTGCACTTGTCGATTTTCTTGCACGGGTGTCGTTAATTGTGTAGAATTTCCGTTCTGCTTTCGGGTAAGAAGCATGTAGTGGCGTCATTATAATTTCCGTCATCTTAAAGCAGATTGAAGGTTCGAAACAGATGGGTCTGTATTTGAACCAGATTTAGAGCTGGTTACCCATCCGTATGTTGGTTAAGGATGAAATTTGTGCGATTCTTAGCGTAACCCGAGAAACACCACGGGGAGAATCTCATGAGATCGCTGGTGGGCATGTCTTTGACCATCCAAGTCTAACCTTTGTCGTTTTTCTTTCAAGGGCTCATTTTCTCGCAAATAAGACATTCATTTTGCTCAGAAGATTTTTTCAAAAGGTTACTCTTTTTTCTATTAGGCATGTGGATGGATATATTTTTAAGTCCAAGGAGGGGAAACACAGCGTTGAGCGAGAGTCTTGAATGGGTAACTCGATGATTGAGTGAATGTACCTAAGTTAACTGCACTTTAACACTTTTAAACATATAAATAACTCGTGACGTTAATGATGTGGGAATTGTTCTAAAAAACAGTTCGCAATCGTAATTAGAGGCAGACGGTTTCACTACGTGTAATACATCTGAGTATTAAACGAAAATAAACAACGCCGTGTTTGTTGTAGCAACATAGGCATTATTACCATTGATATTCGCTGCACGTAAATATTCTTGCACATATAATTGTATGTGTAGTCAATTAATTTCCTTTATGTGTATTGTTTACTACGTAAGTGTTCTCTCATATACATCCCCTTTGAGAGCTACTTTGAGAAACACGTTGAAAAGTATAATTATTGTAAATATGCATTGAATTTATCGATTAACCCCTGATGCAATCTATCATGGGGCCCTTAGGACTCTGTGCCCTTCTTATACGGATTTGCATTCTACGTACTATCATGGGCCTGCAGGAAAACTTGATATTTAATAGTTAAGAGGCATGTATATCCTTTGAAAATCAAATTTATGGTTGTCAAGGAAATATGTTATTGTTGATTTCAGGGAAAAATATGAGATTTTTCATCTAAAAACATGAATTTCAGACAAATACGGAGCGTAGAAGAAAATCGATTGATAGAATTAGAAATTATATTTATTCAGCCATCCGATAAAAAAAATTCCAGCCCTATGTCTTGAGTGAATGTACTTTTAAAAAGTAAAAAATGAAACCACTGCACCGAACACAATGCTTAGCTTGGACCACCAGGGGGGACCTTCGGGAGCCTATGGGGGCCCTGAGGGCTTTTTGATATAGCATATTTTACAACCAGATATGTTTTCTACCTGCATACCAAATTTCAGCTCAATCGATTCAGTAGTTTTTGCGTGATGGAGCAACAGATAGACAGACACCATTACATTTTTATACATATTAGTAAGGATCACACCCTTAACCCTGGAAAAAATAGGGTTTCGGTTAATTGAACCCTACAGTGTTTGTTGTCTACCAGTAACAAACATGTGTTCCAAATTTCATCAAAATCGGTCCTGTTGTTTAGGAGGAGATGTGGAACATACATACATACATACATACATTGACTTTTATATATATAAAGATAATAGCAGGATGAGTTGTCTTTATCATGGAATAAAATGTTCGATCATAAATGGGTTTAAATTAATCGATTGTGGCGATACTTTGTGGAAATTGAAGATAGAATTCATTGTTATAAAAACACAGTACAAAATTCCACTAATTATTTTTAATGCTGTCGACCGGTTTCTGCGACTAAAGCGTCATTTACTTGTATATTAAATGGGTTTATTTTATGCTCATTGATTAATTCGCAGTGTTGGAGGAATAGGTAAGTTTTTTAAAATATCATCAATACAATTTGCCAAATGTTTGCATTTGATGTTTCAGTCACGTGATATGTCTCGAACCCCCTTACCGTCACTCTTTCATGGATTCGGGTGGACGTGTGAGCCATGCAGTTGCTCCTCCTCCTTTGCTGCCTGTTCTTTCCTTTCCGCTTTCCTTTCTCTCCCTAACATCTTCCGGTTTGTTCGGCTGAAAAAGGGTGAAATGGTTTTGAAATACCGTCTTCCCCGAGGGGAAGTACCGCTAGTAGACGAACCATTCACGGTGGCGGCGTGATTCTTCCGTGGAGTGTTGGAACGGCATTACCAGTTCCATTTTAAGACTACATATCTTGCCAGCTCAGCCGTGCGCTAGGCTGGTGCTTTGGCAATGGCATAATTTTTTTATCTTAAAAATCATAGGATAATGTTTAAATGGAAGGGAGAACAAGACGTTTTGTCTATATATTTATATCAAGTCTAGTATGGTGAAGTCAATCAAGTCAAGTATATATTTATATATATGTCAAGCCTCTTAAAGTAGTATTAACGGTATTAACTCAGCAGTACTATTTGTTATGTCATGAAATGCGAATATTAAAAGGTATGTGTACATTGCAAGTAATGGTAGCAAACAATCCAAAACTTAACTTGGATTTGAAAGTACTTAAGCACTTGAACTGTTCACTAGTTATTGAAAAAGTGGCTAGGAAAGTATCAATCGTAATACCCACGTATCAAGGCTGAAAATGGTTCCAAACATCGATTTTAAGGTACTTCACGTCCTGCCTTGAAGATGATGGCAAAGAGAATCAAAATAGCCTTTTTGCGTGCTGATATGACAAATGGGTTGACCAGAAAATAAATTAGCGGTGGTATATCCACGAAAAGATGTGAATACGTAATTAATTGCTGAGTAGTACCACTTTTCAGGGTTTTCTTTGCTTAGGTTTTCTTTTTTCAAGTGAAATATTTGTCATAGCAATAGTGTATTCCATTCACTTTACGCAGCAATTGTATTTCACTTTAAAAAGGCTCTTCATCACATTGTTTTGTAAAACAATTTTTTTATCTAAAAATTAATTTTCTGACCCGATTAATCCTTATGAGGATGGAATTGTTGATAGGAGAATTCCTGAATAAAGACCTATCTCAGGTATTAGCCCGAGACTTTATCCTTACTTAGTCTTTTATGGGTGTGTTCGTCACGTTTTATTTTCCTCTCATGCTTTGTTAAGTTTCTCTCGTTAATACTTTAAATTCACACGCTACAGATAAATTTCCTCTCTCAATATCTCTGGGTCAGATGGACACTGGAAACGGTAACTTCCCCTAATTCTCAGCGAGAAGAGGATATATTCTAAGTTAATGCTGGTGGATTTGGTCATTGGCGCGAGTCTCACCATGAGGGTGATCTGGTTTACTTACTATTTCACTGCCTTTATTCATCCTTCTCCTCTGGATCAAAAGATTACGTCCGTATCTTCTTTTATCCTGAAAGTCTTTCCGCCTGGTGACCACAGAAAATCCACGTAATTGGGAGGTCGCTTGCCCTTGCGATTAGTGAAAGTGTTGAAGTCGGAACAGACCTCTCGAATTCCGTCTTGTGCCTGATGATGAGGTTTTACAGGCATTTTCGAGTCCCCGTTCGTAAATATCAGTTGGGAGAATCCTTTGCCACTTGTATGGATAAAGCACTTTTGTGTCTTTCACCCATACAGAGTGAAACTGAAAGTGTTATCGAAATGAGCTGGCTGTCTGCATCCTCAATGAGTTCTTTAGGATCTTGCTAATATTGTCTCTGGCTAGCGACATGAAAGTTAACATTTTTCCCACCTCATCAACCAAGGAAATGTAGATTATGGAAAAAGGTAACGGTGCAAAGAGGTTCATGTTCTGTTAACGGCCACATCCTTGAGAGGAATTTGGCATGCTAATGACTTTTTACGTACTCATTCAACCATTAGTTATAAAAACATCAAAACTAGTATTTTAGGGTGGGACAAATGATACTTCTGGTGTGAAATTAGTTTCTTTCCCCGCCAACTTTATAGTTATTGACGGCACTATTCCAGAGCACTATTTTCCTGTCATCTCAAAATTACGAAAATTATGAGAGAAATTGGTTGAGAAGTAAAATAATATAACCTCATAATAACAATGTTTTTATTATTAAACTCCCTTTAGTTTCATATGCATTACGTCACGTTTTAATGTCCCATATTCTCAGTGCATTTTATTATATTTTTTCATTGTTTTATGGTACCTTGGCCATTAAATATTAAATTATCACATTGCTAATAAATTTAATTTGTGAAGGAAATTATTCTATCTTCACTGATATGTCAAATTATTCAGGCATTCGACAACCATTAGGAGCATTAGTAATTCGATATGACATTTATATTCATTGTTGAACATTCAATAGCGATAATCACAGTTGTTGGCTCACCACGGTCCATCTCCCACAACGTCCAAGGCTAAGCTTCGATCGCCGTCATTAATGAATAATTAGCGAGTAAAATATTGCCAAAAAGTTTAGAGAGTAATGCGATGATGAAAACAAAATTTCGAAAGTTGTAAGTGAAAACGCCAATGAAAAAAAGAAGAAAATTATTTACCCCAGCAGGGAATCGAACACCGCACTACCGCTCCACAGTCTACTACCTTACCCCTGGGCTACCGGTCCCTTGCAAGGGTAGGCAGATAACGGGCATTAAATGCTCTTTCATTTTCATACAAATATATTTTAATATAATTAAGTCAGTGTGTATTTATGTGTGTGTGTGTGGGTTTGTTAAAATTAATCGTTGGTCACAAGGAGTCTATGGACCAAATTTCAGATTGATTGGATGAGAGGGGAAATGGGTTTATACGTACACAGACAGCCAGTGTGAGCCAATATAAAGGGAGTAATAAAGAATTTTTTTCTTCGCATGGTTTGTCGTTTGACATCCAGGTTGCCATCGGAAAGGAATAAGTTAATGTACGTGAATATCACATCCATTTTCAGACCATGTGGGTGTAGCGCGCAACCCAAATCTTCTGGGGAATAGGTACTATGAAAGGAAATGGAAATGTACCCGTTAAAATCGATGGTAGGAATCTATAATTGATAGTACACATTTACTTATTTCATTATGCACTAGCTGAACGTACCCGTTGAAGTTCAACGGGTGTGAAAATCATTGAACTTATTTTATGAGAAAACCACAAAGCCTGAAGAATACTGTCTGCGTGATCATTTGAGGAGTTCGTATCCTGTCTCGTTTGTTGTGATCGTTATAATTCGTTCGTTTTCCAGGTGCACGGAGAGATGAGTGACTTTTGGTCCTCTTTAATGCACGGGAAACCCAAAAATGGGCCACGCAGGTTTATTACTACTTAAATAGCACCCAGGTTGATAGATGATCACCTTGTCCCTCCGGTTCTCTTGAGCCATCTTTTGAGTGATTAGCAGCTTGATAGCTTCCCTTGTGTACTTAAATTATTTGCATTCAATGACTTAATTGAGTTGCGCAATTCAACGTTGATATGTACGTTGAGTATCTTCATCAGGATTTTAGAGTATAGAGTATAATCCAGCGGTTGACAGCGTCAAATGGAGTATTTGCAGCAGCAGCTATGTTTATTTGACCTATGAATCCTCCATCACCCGGACTGCGCCTTCGGCATAAAGGGTAGCCATAATAATTGGCTTCGGCTGCTAAATAAAAAAAATCTTTAGTGATTCTTAGTGCACTTGTCGATTTTCATGCACGGATGTCGTTCATTGCGCAGAATTTCCGTTCTTTTTTCGGGTAAGAAGCATGTAGTAACGTCATTATAATTTCCGCCATCTTAAAACAGATTATAGTTTCGAAACAGATGGTTATACATTTGTACCAGATTTATAGCTGGCTACCCGTTAGTAGGTTTTGTTAGGATGAAATTTGTGCGGATCTTAGCGGAATCCGAAAAACACCACGGGGAGATGCTCATGAGCTCGCTAGTGGGCGTATCTTTGAGCATACAATTCTAACCTTAAGTCGTTTTCATGCAAGGAGTCATTTACTCGCAAAGAAGAAATTCCTCTTGCTTTAGAATATTTTTTCGAAAGGTTACTCTTTTTTTCTATCAGGCATGTTGATGGATATATGTATGAGTCCATGGAGGGGAAACACAGCGGCGAGTGAGATTATTGAATAGGCAACTCGATGATTGAATGAATTTAAGCTCACTGCATTTTAACACTTTTAAAAATATTTAAGTAACTCGTAACGCTAATGATGTGGGAATTGGTCTAAAAAAAGTTCGAAATCGTAATGAGAGGCAGGCTGGTCCTCCACGTGTAATACTTCTGAGTCTTAAACGATAATAAACAACGCCATATTTGTTGTAGCAACATAGAGATTATTACCATTACTATTCACGGCACGTATATATTCTTGCACGTTTGATTTCTTTATGTGTATCGTTTGTTCTCTAACATGCATGCAGTGCCCCTATGAGAGCGACTTTGAGAATACACATTGAAGAGTATTGGTACTTGTTGTAAATGTGCATTTGAATTTATCGATAACCCCCTGAAGCAATCAATCATGGGGCCCTAGGGACTCTGGGCCCTTCTTATACAGATTATCTCTCTACATGCTCTCATGGGCCTGCAGGAAAACCTAAATGCCAAAGGCGTGAATATCCTTTGAAAATCAAATCTCTGGTTGTCAATTAAATAAAGCATTGTTGATTTCAGAGAAATACGTGAGATTTTTCTGCAAAAAACATGATTTTCAGACAATTACGGAGCGTAAAAGAAAATCGATTGAAAAAATTATTAACTTCATTTATTCAGCCATTCGATAAAAAAATTCTAGCCCTTTATCTTGAGTGAATGTACTTTTAAAAAGAAAAAAATTAAACCACTGCTCCGAACCCAATGATTAGCATGGGCCACCAGAGGGGCCTTTTGGGGGCCTTAGGGGACCCTTAGGGCTTTTTAATATAGCCTATATTACCCACAGATATATTTGCTGTCTACATGCCTAATTTCAGCTCAATCGGTCCAGTAGTTTTGGTGATTGAGTAACAAACATACAAACTTTCACATTTATAATATTAGTAGGATTCGTGCTAAAGAAGGTTATTTTTGTGGAGATTATCAGTAACTTTGAAGTAGCTGTACTAGATTGAAATACGAATCTTTTATCACTTTTCATTGTGGTTTTCCTCCCGAGGGAATCTGAGTTCTGATGGATAACCTTCGGATTATGATAATTAAATATTTTGCAACCTTAGGTTGACTCGATGCATTTTTGATGATCTCAACTAAGTAATTTTCTGCAGATTACTGCCTCCGCATTCCATTTTGAAATTCAAACCCCATTTTAATCACGTTAATTACGTGCGTTTTACAGCCCATTTTTCCTTAATTTCGATTCGTTTTACTAGTAATTGTGTCCCAGGATATATTTCCACTGAGTTTAATTTGATGTTCCTTTTCTCGGTTTTTCTGTAATGTGTAATGCACACTTGTTTTTTTTCACGTAGTTAACCACCTCGGTTTCACTATTCCTCAATTATATCTCACTATATCTCTGCGAATATTGAGTGTTTTCAATTTTATTATTCTAATTGACGTCCAGCCTAAATCTGCCTGTATACAGTTGTGTGTGTTCTCATTACTGTGAGAATTTTCTTGCTTGCATGAAATGGTATTTCTTCATGTACATAAGAATTGTGGTGTTAATATTTTGTTCACTATGTTTTTTATATTTTTCTTTGATGGTGCTCTACTTTAATTTAATTTTATTTTTATTTATTTTCCGTTTCGCCTGGTTGTTACGTGATTTAAGTTACATGACTGTCGACAGCACTAAAAGAACCCCATGGACATTGGCCAATTAGCAAGCGAGCATGAGACAATAGTGGCAGTTGACAATCGTAAAACCGGTTCTTTTTGTGATTATTCAGAGGGGCATGAGTTAATATGCCTAATGTATGCTAATACTGTTCGTCTTACGAAGTAAATATTCAGTTATTCCTCAATAAATTTTAAGTACTCCTCGAATTGTGATGTGGAATTATAGCAAAAGAACTAGGATGAATTTGTTGGGGTTTAACAAAGAAAGTAGGTAATGGTGCAGTTATATCAACTCCACCTTTGTTTGCCTGCGTAAGAATGCCATTAGAGAACCCAATTACAGGCTCATGTGCCATGAATAGTTACGTCAGACGGTGGAAGCAAGTGGAACCAATTTATTGTGTGGGATGTCTTGACTTTCTAGGCGTGCCACGTGCTTCGAAAGACTTGCACTAATAAAGAACTTCAAGAATTACTGCCTTATTCCGCTCCACCGATTCCTTCATACCCTTCCAACCCCTCCCGACTCATTTTTCGTTTTGTTGACTTTTTGGATTCACGCCCTTTGCTACACTTGTCCCACAATAATGAACGGCTTTGATGTCTTCACCCATTATCGTGGGCTTGCTTGCTCGTTGTCGGAACCTCAGTCATTCCTCATTAACTTGGTAAGAAATCTCCTCCCGGATTTGATAACCACTTCTGAATTTTTAATCGCCAAAATGACGTCTGGATGAAATAGGAAATTTTTGTCGCTGGGAGCAATTTTTTTACAAAGTTCCTGCGTCACTTATTATAGGATACTTTATTAATGCTGTGGTTTTCTGTCAGAGTTGCATGTGGGAAAAAGACCCGAAAATATTCGATACTCACATTCCTTTTAGGAGAAAAATTCTTTTGCCATTTCCCCCACAGAGTGCCTTGTTTAGTAGCTTCTTGTCTTCTTAGACAGTCTCGGTGATCTTAATAGTCAGTTAAGTGATAATTTATAATTTTGTGAATATGAGGCATGCATAATGTTATAATTGTGTCTTGTGGTTTCTTCAATTTTAAATCAATTTGGCAAAATTACTTTATTATTATTTATTACTTCATTACGGTGTTTATTTTTACGGATACATTAGAGACAATTTGACTTTATTGATGCAAGTTTATCCATGTGGGGGAAATTTTGTAGGTGTACTTACTGACTGAAAAAACTCTAAGCTGCATCACCCTATGTTTGCCATAGTATTTTCTGTATCTTTCATTTGTCTAAGAATGCCGACAAAGTGTCTGAGGAAGTTATCAATTAGGTAGGTACCTTTCCCAAAGGAAACTGTTGTAGGCTTGATCTTGTGGGAGTTATCCATTCCGGAAGAATTAAAACAACTTAGTTAACTCCACTAATTATTTAATATCACGACCCGGATTTCATTACACACCTGAAGATGACACCAGGTGTTGAAACCCGGATCGTGATATTAAATAATTAGTGGAGTTAACCAAGTTATTTTAATTCTTCCGTAGGTAGGTACCCTTTTTCTGAACATTCTAATTTATTCATTCAACCCGCGAAACCTAGTTGTAATCAACCCTTTGTTATGAACCTCTGTCAGTGTTGCTCTATGTGAGTTGCTCTTTTATTTATTAAAACCTAATCGATGTTATAAAACATTTCGCAACCGTTATTTATTTTAATAAGGAAGGTAGTTTTTGCAAGGATGTCTTGTGCGCCGAAAATTGAACTCGAACACCCGTATTCCGGAGCTCTTTCCGAGAGTGAGATTATTCCTTCGATTTATGGGCATTCATGGAGCGAGCCTCCCATGTTCCGGCCTTTTGCAAATTACTTAAGTGATTTATGCCTCCTAAACTGTTTCTTTCGGATCCCGATTGAGGGCAAGAATTAATAAGTACACTAGACCTGAGTGCCCGACGTGCCCTTGATTGTAAGAGGGTTGTTGCTGCTCCGTACGCTAATAAGCGCCCAGGGTTCGTCTCTCCTCAGCCCTTTCATTTACGTCGCTTCTTTTTTTTTATGGAGCAATTTGTGACTCCGTAAGAGTACAATATTTTCTGGGAGCCGGAATTCCCTCGGAAAAAGTGTCCTCGTTAAGAGCTGTTTCCGGCGTGGTTCCCACACCTCCTTTTTGGTACTCGGCGTGTATTTTTCGGGCCCCTTAAAAGTGAATATGTGACGGTTGGGGTAAGTGGGCTCAAAGATGTGGGTTTTCCATTTTTCAAAGATATTTTTCTGTTCATTATAGTATCATGAGGGAAGAACGGCTTATGGAATGATCACTTTTGCCTCGTGAAGAATTTATGTAATAGTCATCAGCGGTCATCAATCCGAAGATTGGTTTGCTGCGGCTTGCCTCTCTGCTATCAGCTAACTGCTTAAATCCTTCGTTAGTCTTCGTTTCCACATCCCTCACAATTTTACTGATTTGTTTCACCCTTGGTGTTCCTCATTTGTTTCTCCTCACGTTATTCATTTCAAGAGGCTGTTATAATATCTCGGAATGTTTACGTTAAGCGTGTCTCTTCTTGTTCACACAGTTTTTGTTAAACACCTTGTTGTGTGTGTGTTAAGCACCTCTCCCGAACACTTAATTTATAATTTGGAAATGATTTCACTCTGTATTATTCCACAAAATGTTTTATTTCTTCCGACCCAGGGTTTCGACTATTACACGGTCATTATCAAGGACTTGATAATGACTATGTAATAATAGAAAAAAGCCCGTGAACCCAATTTTTGAAGCCAGTTTGTTCGTCTAGCTAGAGTATGACACATGAAGAAGAAGAATAATCGAAACCCCGGGTCGGAAGAAATAAAACTTTTCGTGGAATATTACAGAGTGAAATCATTTCCGAATTATCGCTATGTGGTTCCACCAAGTTAAGCCTGAAAACCTGATACATACTTATTTTATAATTATTCTTAAATAAAACTGCAGTAATTGTACTGTCCACTTAAATTTGAATGTAAATATTACACTACACGTGTTTCGACGTTTCTTAGGGCGTCATCATCAGCTCTACACAAGTTATGTCTCCAATGGGAATATTTATACATGAGCAATTTATAAATAATAAAATAGTGTAAGCAATAATAAATAATGTAAATACATAATATTTACATTAAAATTTAAGTGGACAGTACAATTACTGCAGTTTTATTTAAGAAGGAAAATACTGTTCCACCATATAACGCCAGAGACTGTCGAATTTATTTATAATTATTTCCTAAATTCAGTTTTATATTAAATAGTGTTACCCGTTACTAAATTAGCGTCTCAATCAGGTGCTCTTTGATAACCTTGGCTGGCCATTTTGAGAACCAATTGTTTTATTCGACTTGCAAGTCCTTTTGGGGGACCCTGATTGCCATGAAAGCAAGCGATTCCACTGGTTCGTTATTTACAGATTTTCATATTTGCAAGAACTCGGCATACGGCTATAGTCGGATACCGAATTATGTTATAATTGCGTGATAAATAAAAACTACGGAAGAGTAAAACAAAACTAATTATCATTGTACTGAAACCGCTCGGGCAAAGACTGGTGTAGTCCATAAAAGTAAAACTTCTCTGCCGATAATAAAAAAATCTCCCTTGAAAGCCAATGCCATAGATACGCACCTTTCACGTTTTGCGCTGCTTGTGACTAAAAATTACGTTTTAGTCCTTCTGAATATTTCGACCTTTAGATTATTTTCAATAGTGCTCTAACTTTTAAACTCAGAATTGAAAAAACGAGGCCAAGCTGGCTTTTCACCGTGTCTCACATAAGAGTGTTTCGTTCCTGCATTGGCCTTCCTAATTATCTCTGTGTACGAATTGACGCAATATTGGGATTATTATTATCGAATTCCATTTCCAGAAAGATGCAATAATTCCTGTTCCTTCTCTTGGTTTGATTGCATCCGGACGGCTTCCGCATGAATAATATGTCGGTGGCCGAAAATGAATGTTTTATGAGAGATAGTTTGACGCGTTTGGAATCGTTGGATATAGTTCCCGTTTCTGGGTGGAACTCAATTGTAATATTATGAAGCCCTATGCCGGAAATCGGAATCGAAATTGAATTCCCAAATGGTCTGAAAAATCTTCCCTCTCAATTTGATTCCCAGTTCTTTTTTAACCGCAAGTCGATATAGTACAGCGAACTTCCCTCGTGAATTCTGTTTTTTTTTTTCGTTTTCAGATTTAGTCGCATTTCAGAGCCGTTCTATTCGTTGTATTCAGTGTTGTAGGCGTTGAAAAGTAAAGTTGATTACAATGGGCAGCATTTTTCCCACTGCTTTATTGCCTTTAGGTAATTTTCATTTCTTTAGTGACGTGTATTTTTCCAAATAGTTTAGCCAGAAACTTTATCATTTATTAGCTCGAAATTTCTCTAACAGTTTGGAAAAAAATATTGAGTCCGCATTAATATCTCTATGTCAGGTTATACAAGCCAAATTATGAATTTAAAGCAATAAAACCTAGTGGTTAAAATTACTGTCATGCTAACTATAATTAACGTAGCTAGTACCACGTAATATTGCCTGTTGTCGTGCAACTAACTCTCGTTGTAATTTTCATCATGGAATCATTCATTGATTTGACGAAATTAGGGAGTTTAAACGGTGTTCATTGGTGTTGTTTGTGTTAAATAATTGGAAGGATTGGGTTCCGGGTCATTATTAAAGGCTAGAATAGAAGGTCGTGTTGCGGTATTCATTCTTGATGGGAGAAGGTTGACATTAGCTCGACTTAAACAGTTATGCTGGATGATTTAGAACCCGGGCCCTCTGGGTTGGAATTAAGTAACCTAGAGGAACGGGTTGGTGTGTTACCTAGAGTACTGGCGTCCAATCCCAAGCACCCGGTTTCGTATCCCAGCTGGGTCGGATATTTTCCTGTAGAATCCCAATTCCTTCTTGGATGCTGTGTGAAGAGCACTTCAAGTGCAGTACTCTCCTTCGGATGGAACGTTAAAACGTGGTCTCGTTGAAAATTGAAATTGAAAACAGTCTTTATTGTTCTGGGACTTTAAGTTCCCTGGAACATTGAAACATAATTACATGCCACAACAAATGGTGACAACAATGTATATATATATTAATTTTGTAGCATGTCAGTCAGTCATTCTGTAATCGTCGTAGTGACTGTATCTCAAAAATGGTGCTCCCCTCAGTCAACTACGGTGAACATTACACAGAAAAATGAATATTATGACTTTTTTTACTCCTAAATGTTTACTTATGTTTCAAAAACTATTCTCATTGTTTTTTAATTTTTGGGAAACATATACACTCATTTAGCCACATTTCCCACTGCTTCCACTTGAGTAGTGCAGTCTGCTAGTATGTACTAATTTCATTAAGGAGCACCACATGTAAACCGGCAATAATCAATGAATAAGATAATACATAACGTGAAATCAGGGCAAAAGGACACAGATTTAAAATCACACATTAGGGATTGAGAAATTAAATTAGGCAGCATAGATGATTGCATTACTTACACATTATGCGTTAAGAATAATGGAATATAAAGTAATTGACACAGCATCAAACAGTATGATTATACGATAGAGCATGACGAATCTCGTTCAACAATGCATTTCAAGAATTGATAATATCGATTTGATATGAGAAAATTAAGCAAAGTTACATACATGATCAGTCATGTTTCTCTTGAATATCGAAATTGGGTTCTTACATTTTCAGGTAAACAATTCCATAGCTCGCAGGCGGAAATGAGGAAGGAGTGCTCAAATATTAAGGAATGGTATTTAAGAGCATAGAATATCTCATTGATTTGAGTTAATCTTTTCCCGATATTTGCATTATTTTTAAGTTTTCATGCAAATACGACGGATTTTTGGATTTCAGTATCTTGAACAAGCCTTGAAGTATTCGGCGTTTATCCAATTTCACCCATTTCTTTTTTTTTATAAGGCGTGGCATGTTCATTGTAACGGATGTTAAAAATAAAACGCTAAGAGGTGTTTTGAAGACGCTGTAACTTAGTGCAGAGTTCTGTGTTAACATCTGAGAAAATAATTGAACAATAATAAAAAAGTGGGAATACAAGAGTCTGAACCAACTTCTGACGAAGTGAAATGGGGATAAAATGTCTGAATTGGTTCTTCAATTGGTAGTGTCTTATGCGCATGCTTCGTTGGCGCCTTTCATAAAGAGGAGGCTAATGCCGACGTTGGTTGTCTCTCCACCTTTAAAAATCCTTCCCGTTCCAACATGCGCGCCTCTCTCCTCAGTGGCACAAATGACCTCAGTTGTCGGTCTCCTCCCCCAAACAGCCAACCATCCCAGCACTCTATCTAGCCTCCACCACCACTCTACTACGCCAGCCCCTTCTTTCTTTTTCCGTCCTCGCTGGGAGGCTGGAATCGCCCCCGCGAGCCACCCGTGGATCGTCTCCTTAACTTCGCGTTTGCTCCCCTACCCCCAGTAGCGTAGCCGGGGAGAGGGCAGTGTGTACCCTATGCTGTGTATTTTTCCACTCTTTTAGTCTCAAATACATAAATAAATAAATGTGTATAATACGTTGTCAATTGTCATATATTGTACAAACCCATCCGACTATTGCATCACCAAAATTTGTAAAGTTTAGTCAACTGGTTAATTTATGAGTCGGCGCCCCCTAAACATTTTCTACCCCCTCCCCCCCCGAAAAATTTTCTGCTCCCCCTAGACCTAAAACCTGGCTACGCCACTGCCTACCCCTACTTCTGCAGCGGACCCCGACCCCTATTTCTTTGAGGCCCTGCTCTCCACGACTCGTCATCTCCCTCGTGGGTTCCTCCTCCCCGTCACTCTTCTTGCCCCTGCCCCCCCTGCACGATTTGCAGCATCCTCCCCTGTCGCCTCTTTCCTACATTTTCTCACCTCCCAACTCTCTTGCCTCTGGGGACGATGCAGCCTCCTAGCTTTATTTCCTCCTCTCCCCTCCCCCCCCACTTCCTGCTTGGGCTATCTATCCCATCAGCCCGTGCTTTTTAGTGCTTTCCTCGTCCTTGTAAAACTCCTTTTTATTATTCGTCCTTCCCCTCACTTTCTCCCGTCCTATTTCTTTTCCACTCCCTTACTTCGCTTCTTTATCCTATTTCTCCATCACCCGTATTATCCTAATAGCATTTAATTGATGGTGAAGGCTGTTTCCATTGGACTTATTCTAGTTTTTACGGGTTTTGTCAATAGTTTTTTAATCTTTTTTTATATATGCGTAATCAGAATAACATTCCAGCATAAAAAATTTATTCTGCTGATTACATATCCCATGTGCTCAGCCATTAGAATCCATTTATTGAATTGAATTAACATTATTAAAAAAAAACAAAATCCGGATTTGCTTCCCTCGCTCTTTTCCCTTATTCTATGGCTAAATTAGGCGTTACGCTACTATTCCTTGTGGTAATGTAAATTTAGCATAAACTTTATACATGAATTATTGGTACTTATTCCGATTAATGATAGTTTAAGTGATATTCATTGCGTGACAGTACATTAATTCTCGTTTCTGCTCCATGTTTTATTTTCCAGGCCTTTGTTTGAATGCTGAATCACGTTTTCAAATTGACCCCATTTGAATATTTAACGGAATACGAGTGTCCAACGTCTGTATTTGGGAAACTAATATGACAAGGACAAACATGTTCTTTCTAATTGGGGCAAAAGTCAAAGCTTTATTGAACGTATCAGCTAACCATACACGCCTCCGTGTTTCTGGTAAAATAGTAAACACTTAAGTCCAGTTTCCATAGAGCCCAATCGTTAGAAAATTTGCACCCTGCAATCGCAAAAGTAAAATAGGATTCGCGATAAAATATTTAACTTGCAATATGTCCATTATTCCCATTGTAAAAACAGTTGGCGATATTTCACTATGGAATTCATATACTTACAAAAGTGTGCTATGTTTATATAGAGAAAATCATTCACCTTGATCTGGGTTCAAGCTCCAAGGCCTCCCATATTAGCGCAGTATTAAGTCAGGAGCAAATGATCGAAGTTGCCAATACGCCCAAAAATCCCAAATCAACCCTCCTGTTTGCAGCAACTCACAGGTGTGTCCTTGCTTTGTGAAGTATTCCGCACAATCATGTTTCTCCGTGGCTAATGACTCCGCCAAAGTCATTTTCACTTCTGATCCCACAGTAATTTAAATACCTCGCAAAGTTGCGCTTTTCTTTTTTATAATTGAGTTCACATTTTTTATATGCATTCCTTGATGATGATATTACTTGATTGCTAAGAAATTCGCGTGAGAGTTCAGAAAATTTCCACTTGCATATAATTATTAAGGAAGCCGCTCGCACAGAACGTGTTCTTCGGTTACCGTGATAAAGCAGTCACGCGGTTGAAGTTGAGACCCCCAAGTGACCTCCCTTTCAAGACCTCCCTCCCTTACCCCTCCCCCTTTCCCTTCTGACAAAAGAAGAGAGAGGAACATGCTTCTCTTGACCTTATCTCCCGCTCTGGAGGGCAATCCAGGGGACTAGGTTCGAAGACCGTCTTTGTCTCCCAAGTCCCATCCATGTGCTCCTGACATTGTCGGCTTTTTTTCTTATCGATGGGGAAGATGCTTCATATTCTTCGCATCGTCACAACAATCTGGCTAGTCCTTCTCTGCCACCCACGTCCAAACGTTAAAAATAACATCGTGAGTGGTTTTGACCTGCGGCCATTGTTACGTGCATCCTGTTTCACATGCCCTTGCTCCAATTTTCCCGCCGTAATCACAATATGCGTGCGTGCGTCTGAAATAGACACATGCCTAACGATCGGATTTTTTTTGGAGAAGATACGCTACTAGTTATCATAAATTCTACAGTTAATAAATGTTTACCTTATGTTCGAATTCGATGCAATTATAGCATGCAATCGCTTCGTTAAAATTTATTTTTTTAGGCCATGTATCGTAGTAGTTCACCTTATGCGTTGAAACTTATTCAATTTTTGTTTTAAGGTTTTCGCAGCGTTAAGATATACTCTCAATCATTTTCGGGTGACGGGTTTTCGGGTTTGGACGTTCCCAGCATGAAGAATGAAACGTTGAACCAAAATTCTAAAATTCGGAAAAATTCTGGGTAGAAATGTCTAGCAACTTCACATTTAAAGTCAAATTTGAATCTCGAGGATAGGTCACAAAATTAAAAATAAATAACTATGACTCCTTGCCGACGTTTCGGTGTGTAATTGACACCATCTTCAGGGCCACAATCGCAGGTACAACAACATTAATAAAGTAACATAAAAGAATATTACCAGTTTCACCTTAAAAATCAAAGTATCGTTACACGTCATTGCCATATACAAATAAGAATTACCTCGGAAGCTCCTTATCCGGAAAAATATTATATAGTTTTATAAGAAGATGTGGATTGTTGAAACATGATGTTCCTGGCTAAATCCGACCCGACCCCTTGGAGCCGCCATTGTCTATGTATTTATTATATGAATTTCAGCATTTTTAAATAGACTCGCGTGGATTCCAAGAGTGCGAAGTTCATCGTGTGGCAGTGCCTAAGATAGTCCTAAGCAGCGGTGAAGGTGTAAAAGGAAGGAGTCGGAGAGGAAGGAAGCCATTTGAGATTGGCTTCTGAACTTCGATCGAAAGTCTCCCTCTTCCCCGGGGCACTCCCTGCGTCGTGCTCATTCAAGCACATGGTTGAAAAGCGACGCGGCAATCCCCACCGTACTTACCCCAGCGCTGCCGTTCCCTTCCCCCCGCCCCTCTCGACGTCTCCACACCCCTGCGCACCCTGAGGCTAGACAGTGCCCCGACGACGCGGCCCATTTCTTTATTTTAATTACATATGTGCCCCAGATTCTGTGTGCTTTTCGATCCGGAAACCTTAAGTTTTCTTCCTCCCCACGCCCTCTGCACACACAGTATATGAAATCCTCTTACGGTTCGGCTCCTGCGAAGTCCCATCCTTCTTTTACTTACTCTCTCGCATGCCGTGGGGGTTTTTGTTTCCGTCGTTACGGCGCATTTTTTTTCTTCATGCCCTCGAAATACACTTTCCGCCACCTGTCGCCTTTATCTATGGTCCGCTCCCGTGTTACTACTTGCCGGCCCTTTGCTCCTCGTCGTCTCCTGTTCGCTTTCCCCGTCTTCTTCTTTTTATGCCTCTCCCTCGCGCGGCTCCGTGGGCGGGAGGGGGAGGGTGTGTTTGGGTGGTGTGCGTCGGTCAACGGTGGGTGCTTAGAAGGGGTATTTTTTAAGCGCGGACCTCGCCTCAGTTCAGCCCATATCTCGGGGTACTTCATCTCTTCATCAGAAGCCTGCGGCCTCCTCGCTCAATGGGTCCCTCGCCAAAGGTCCTCCTCCTCCCCCGCTGGACTCCTTTTCACTCCGTTGCCCCCCACCCCCCTGCCACCTCTCCAAACACCCTCTCTGGACCCCTTTACCCTCTCTTCTCTCGCGCTGCAGTTCTTCCCCTTCAATTTCCTTTTTACCGGCGGGTCACTTTGGAAACTTAACTTTTCCCCCTTATCTTATCCTGACACGCATTATCCAATACGCTATAGAAGAATCATAGTACTTGGAAAGGCGCTCGCGTACTTTCATTGGCGTGTTAATATTTTTTAGATTTGTAGATTTGTAAACCTGATGTAGCATTTCTTGTGATTTTACCATAATTTATTTATATTTGCCTTGTTTTAAATACTCCGATTTATCTTAAAATTACTACTGGAATGCAGAGCTGAAATATTTCATGCTTTCCAATAAACCTTATAATCCACCCCTGCTATTAACCTTTGAATGCGAATTGTGTTTGATTTTAGTCGCTAATTATGTAATACCGTGTTTCTTTAATCTGAGAATCATTTAGTTTTTCCAGTGCTTCAATTAAAACATTACAGGTGATGTTATTAATACCATTACCATGGTGGTTTTCGTTCACCGTTATTAATTCCAGATAGAGTCGTGATATCATTACATCTTTATATGGGTATCTTTTATCCCATTGTTCGTGCTATGTAAAACTTCCTACGAGAGTTTCGTTCTTTAATTTCTTCGCTATGCTAAAATCAGTGACTGCAATTCTTGCATTTTACTAAGTAATTTACTATTTACCCTTTGATCTTGAATAAAAATCCGAAGATTTCGCTTTAAATATCACCATGATCTGATCCCTGTAGACTGGTCCAATGTGTGGGCACATTATACTAGCCACAATGAACATCTGTTTCTAGTCAATAATGTTATTCCGGTGTGTAAAGCATCTTCTGATATCCTTCTCAGGGTAATTGAAATAATTTTCAATCGGTCATGATTTTTTTCCCAATCATTGCGATTGCACAAATGATGTGGTACGCAGTCACGCGCGCGGGAGTTAAGATATATACACCAAAGACAGTGAAATTCGCCATGAAAAATCATTTGATTTGACCAGGATTCAAACCCGGACCTCCCAATTGCCGGTCAGGTGTGTTTGCCAGTTACACCACCAAGTCATCTCAATTCAAGGTGGATTTCAGCGCGGGTAGCCTGGGGAAGAGAACAACTTATTCGTATAAACCCCCTCGAGTTAAGATGGCTTGGTGGTGTAACTGGATAACACACCTGACCGGCAATTGGGAGGTCCGGGTTTGAATCCCGGTAAAGTCAAATGATATTTTCATGGCGAATTTCACCGTATTCAGTGTTCATTGGTCCATGATCTCCGAGCTCTCAGTTTTCTAAACACGCATTATCCCGCGTTGATTGGAGGCACGCCTCGGTCGTGCTCCCAAGAGCAGAAACACATTCGACCGTCGGGAAACTCGACTGGGGTACGGATTGCCGTTGGCGCTTTAATTTATGCAGCATTAAAGTGAAATGAGTGGGGCGAATGAAGTTCATTATGCACCGGCAGGAATTTTGTTTCTTTCTCCCTCTGCTCCTTTCCTCTTCTCTTTCTCACTCCTCGGAATATTTGTATCATTTCTCTCTTTCCCTGTCTTGACACCGCCCTTCCGCTTACGCCATTTCCTATTGCTCCTTTTGAACAAAAAACAAGAGACGGGGCTGAGGCGCCACCAGGAGAGCGTTTGGAAGAGTTGCGGTGGGCACTCAATGCTTGGGGTGGGTTTGGGGGAGGGCAAAGGGGGAGGTCAGAGGGGGAGGAGATAGGGCAAATGACGCTGGCAAAGGAGTATAGAGGGCGGGGTTGCTTTTCTTGGATGTATTTTCCTCTCCTCACCGTATTCTTTTTCTTGGGAGGAGTTCGGATATCTCGTGGATGTGTTTGAATAAGGCCAGTGGTTTCCTGTGAGGATATTTTTTTATTTTCTGGGAAGAATATGGGATCTGGAAGACGGGTGTTTTTTGTGTGTAAACGCCCTCGGTAATGATTTTGTACCGAAGCACGGTATGGTTTGATGTGGGTAGTAAGGAGCTAAAAAATCCTCTGAGATATATCACATTTCCAATAAAAGAGAGGCGTTTTTTTATAGGCATCCAGAGATGTTGAAGGTATGATATAGATGCGGTGGAGACAGCGATATTTTTATCGCACTTCTGTTTTATTTCAGTTTTGTGCGTCGTTTTATGCATTGTAAAAATATTTGCCATTGCGAAAGTATTGTCGTGTACTAGACGTACTTATTACTATGCATAAAATCTATAAACTCATTTCTGTGATGATCTCTGGTAAATTTTGCTTGCAATGGTAGACTTACCCCTTTTTTGCCATAATTTGTGAATGTATCCTGTTGGTACTTTTATCATTCATGCGACAAATTAGCTTATTCTGCATGCAGGAAATGTTGCTTGGTAAAGCGTCCAAATTGGCTGTTTTCCCTGTTGCGAAATTCAGTTGACTGGCATCAAAGATAATTCTGTAAAGGTGCTTTTTTAATTCAGCTTGGACAGTTCTATCGTATTTTTTTTGTTTTTCAATTTTTTTCCGTGTAAGATATGTATTACAATTTAAGAGTTTTAAGCGAGCGATTTTACCATTTGACTGCCCAAGGTTTTCTAGGAATTGGAGGAATACTGTAACTTCTATCTCGTCTGGAAATAATGCTATATATTTGGGTATAACTATTTATCCTATTTGATACTATAGTATATCGTTGTTATCCCGGCTTAAGATAGTGTTCGGAGCGTAAATGACGGCACGACGGTGATTTATTGATAAATTATGAAGTCGATGGAAAGGAACACGCTGAAATGGCTGAACTTGCATGGTTTCAACTCATCTAAGCCAAAATGTTGGTTTGGAGTGGCGTAGAAGGCGGTGGCCCTGCGCTCTGTTCCGAGAGATCAATATCGGTGTAATGACCGACCGCAGTCTTGGGCCAGTCGAGTGGTTTGAATCCACCACTTTAATCGGAACAGCGTGTCTCAAATGTCCTTTTGGTAGCATTCAGCCCCACAAATTTCCCCGGGAATTTTGTTTCGATTACTAACCATTGTTTCCCCTTACGTTCATCAGCATCCTTCGCGCTGTTCCCGCATGTACGTAAAAAAAGTCAACAACTAAGTGAAACCGTGATGGGCTGCGATGTGCGCACTGAATATCATTTCGTAATACCTGGAATATGTTTCTTGGAAACATTTTCTCAATGGTCAAACGTATTTGTTTGTGACCCATATTTCATTCCAAATGTGCCGTATTGAAATTATGAATGGCACTAAAAAACTGCATGCATCACCATAGCCCAAGGTTTATTTTGTGCTAACCGATAGCATTTACTTTATTTTTTTCGCCGACGGTATTCTGCCATGGATTTTTTTTACTAAATGTACACGTACCTTGTGCGCTGTCCTCCTGTGGAAAGATTCCAGTCCTACGTACTTCAGATCATTTCTGCCACTCCAGCGTGCGAGCTGCTTAGACTATGTACTGTTGATGTCTCTCGAGAGGTGACCAATTTGCTAAATAATATTGTATATTAGTTTCGATGGCAGCCTTATGAACGGGCAGAGGTCGTTTTGACTCCGTGGGCGAATTTTATTAAAGGGTAAATGCTGAAATGTGTTAAATGTTCGTGTGAATGAGTGAGTGACGAAGTGGCAGGAGGTCGTATTGTGTGTTTTCGGCGGGAGTTCATGGAACCGCCGTCAGGAGAAGGGGGCGTGGATCAAGAGTTTATTTTTTCATTTATGCGCCGACAGTATGCGCCGTAGCAGCCAAATTGGCCTATCCAGTACATGGGGAAGATAGGGAGGAAACAGTTTTTTTACGGGTAAAAAATTATTGCGAAGCATTTAAGTGAGTTTGAGCCACGTGATGCCATCAATTGTGATATTTTATATAATACTTTGAAGCGTTCAATAATAGAAGGGAGCTGATGACGGGGACTTTAAGCAAGGATGTAAAAATAGGCTGGTGAAGAGCTTGATATGGAGTGTGGCGTTGTATGGGGCAGAAACGTGGACCTTGAGAAAGGAAGACGAAAATAGGCTGAAGGCTTTCGATATGTGGGTGTGGAGGAGGATGGAGAAGGTGCGTTGGACGGAAAGGAAGAAAAATGAGAAAGTGCTTGACATGGTGGGCGAGGATAGGAAACTTATAGATGAGATTAGGGGAAGACAGGTTAGGTGGCTGGAAGGGGTAATGAGGGACGGTGGTTTGCTGAAGGCCGTGATAGAGGGAAGGATGTTGGGTAAGCGGGGAAGGGGACGGAAGAGAATCGGTTTTATGGACGGGATGAAGAAAGGTAGGACTTATGCTGAGATGAAGAAAGAAATACTAGGGGTAGAAATGGGGTAGGGGTAGTAGGGTTAGGGGCACGTGTAAGAGTTTGTTGGATATTCTCTGACTTTCATCACAACCTTAATGTTTTCAGGTCATTCACATTTCTCAAATGCAGCAGCCTATTAGTTGGGAGCGCAGCAGACGTCGTCTGCAGTGGGTAGCAAAAGTCACCAGTTTCTGCTCTCGATCACGTGGTGGCTTCGCGTAAAAACATGACTGAGATAAAAATTATAATTTCGCTCAATTAATATTTCTGTATCTCCTCTACATTCACCCGGGTTATGATATTTAAATACCAAGTTCATCCTTATTTCTTAGTTACCTACTCGTATTAGAAATTTAGCAGGTACAGTGGATTCTAACAACAATCTCATTACCCTTAATTATTAAGTATAAACACAGCCTTTATTTTTACATTCAGGGTCACACTAGTTACACGTGCTGCGTAGTGGAAGAAAATAATTCGAAAAACATAAAATATTACGAATTAAATGCAATAAATTGTGCCTTGTGTCCTAAAGAAAAGTGACATTATCTTGAACTTTGACTTATATATAAGCGTTTTTTACTGATTCTGCCAAGTTTTTATAATTTGGAATATGCAAATTATTAATATACATAATCTCGAATCTAGTTTTCTTCTTCTTCTTCTTCGTGGCTCTACAGCCCGGTGTGGGCCTTGGCCTGCTGCACTGTTGCTCTCCATATTTTCCTATCGGCAGTTTTCTCCCGCCAGCCTCTCACTCCCATCTTTCCCAGGTCCCTTATTCTGTTGAATAGCCTCCCTTTAACCATCCGTTTTGGTATCTCCTCACCTGACATTCTCTCGACATGTCCCAGCCATCGAATCCTCTGCGACTTAATGTACTTTACTATGTTCTTTCCTTCGATTAGCTGCTCTATTTCCTCATTATACCTTATCCTCCAGTCTCCCTGGTCATGTACTGGGCCATATATTCTACGGAGGATATGTCTTTCGAAGGTTCTAAGTCTTCCCTCATCTGCCATTGTCATTGTCCAAGTCTCTGAACAATACGTCACCACTGGCCGTACTAACGTCATGTAAAGTTTCATTTTCAGTGATCTACTTACTAATCTATTCTTGAATAATTTTAAATTGGCATAGAAAGACCTATTTCCAGCTTCAATTCGTTCCTGTATGCACCTCCTGAGGTTATTGTCGCTAGTTATTAATGTTCCAAGGTAATTAAAGCTGCTTACACCCTGAAAGGTGTCACCGTCAATTGTCAAGTCACGGGGCTCTCTTCGGTTCTGTACTGTTGACATCACCATGTACTTAGTTTTATTTATATTAATTTTAAGCCCTAATTTGTTGGATTCCCTTTTCAAAATCACATAATTTTGCTTTAAGTCTGCCAGTCTTCTTGCTGCGATTGCGATATCATCCGCGTATGCGCAGATCTGACTTGACTTCTCAAATATCGTTCCCTTCAAGTCTATAGCTTCTACTACCTTGTGGAGAGCCAGATTGAAGAGTACAGCTGACAGCCCATCACCCTGCTTAACTCCAGCATTGAACTTGAACTCTGCACTGACCCTATTCTGAACTTTTACTCTTGCTCTAGTTTCTCCCAGTGTGGTTCCCACCAACCTGACTAGTTTTGGTGGGATTTGGAGCTGGATCAGTGTCCTCATGAGCTCCGTGCGGTTTATACTATCGAATGCCTGTTGGAAGTCAATGAATAAAAAATGTATGTCTAAGTCATGCTCATAAAACTTTTCCATCATTTGTCTTAATGTAAAAACTTGGTCTGTTGTGCTCTTATTAGGTCGGAATCCACATTGGTATCTCCCTAGTATCCTTTCCGCGAATACTGTCAACCTCTTGTTTATCACTCCAGATAGAATCTTGTAGACTACGTTCAGCAGCGTGATACCTCTGTAATTTCCACACACGAGCTTGTCACCCTTTTTATGTATGGGGCATATTATACCTGTCTTCCATTTCTCTGGCATTACCTCATTCCGCCATATATTAGTGATTAGCTCATGGATTTTGGTTAGAAGTTCTTTACCGCCATATTTTAGCAGCTCAGCTACAATGCTGTCTTCTCCAGGGGAGCGGTTATTCTTCATTTTCCTGAGGGTTTCCTCCACCTCCTCTCTAGAGGGTTCGTGGGTCATTTCCTCGTTATCCCCATCTATTGCTTCTTGTCCCTCTAGATCATCACTCTCGGTCCCCTCCTCCTTGTTGAGGAGTTCCTGGAAATACTCAGCCCATCTCTCTATCATTGTCTGCTCTTCATTAATAATATTTCCAGCCTTATCTTTACATCCTCCTAATCTGGGGACGTATCCAGTTTTCATTTTATTTACCGCTATGTAACATTGCCTTACTTCATTTTGTTCGTGCAGCTCCTCAATTTTTTCAATATTTCTTTTTAACATTTGTTTCTTTTTCTTTTTCATAATCTTGTCAGCCTTCTTTCTTAGCTCCTTGTACTCACTATAAATTTTTCTAGTTCTCCTTTGATTCATCCTTTTCCTAGCAGTATTTTTCTCCTCTAAAGCCATCTTACATTCCTCATCAAACCAATCTTTGCTCCGTGTCTTCCTTTCCTCTCCTAGCACCGTGTCTGCAGACTCCTTAATAGCTTGCTCGATTTGATTCCACTCATCCTCCACATCTACAGACTCTTTGCCCTTGGCCAAGTTTCTCTTCATTTCATTTTGAAACTGGGTTACTACTTCTTTGTCTTTCAATAAATCTAGCCTCCACTTTTTCCTTTTCGGGATTTCTGCCCTTTTTAGAGCGACTACCCTTTCCCTCACTGTGACTTTAACTAGAAAGTGATCAGAGTCGCAATTTGGCCCTCTGCAGCTGCGGACATCTATGATTGATGATGCATGTCTGCCTTTTGTTAAAACATGGTCTATCTGTGTGACAATTCCTGATCCCGGGGCTGTCCATGTGCCCAGATGGATTCTTTTGTGTGGGAAACAGGTACTCTTAATTACTAAGTTATTTCTTGAGGCAAACTGTTCTAGGAGAACACCATTTTCATTGCTAGTCTGGTGTAGTGAGTAGCGTCCCGAGTTTTTGGAACAGGCAGAATCCTGCCCTACTTGTGCATTAAAGTCCCCAGCAATTATAATCATATCATGATTTTGTATCCTTGACAGAAGTCTCTCCAATTCATCATAGAATTTGTCTTTCTCAAGTTCATCTTTGTCTTCCGTTGGAGCATGGGCTGATATTAGGGTAATGTTTCTAAATTTACCTTTAAATCTTGCCTTGCAAAGTCTTTCATTGATGGGTTCAAAATTCAACAAGCTTTTCCGCATTTTTGCATTCATCATTATTCCGGTTCCATACTGACCTGTCCTTCTCTCAGGCCCACTGTAGAGGAGGCTAAAATCAGGCTTGTCTATACGTCCCTGTCCTTGCCACCTTATTTCCTGGAGTGCGACCACATCAACTCTAAATTTATTTAATTCCTGGGAAATTTCTTTCATTTTCCCAGGCTTAAGCATCGTCCTGACGTTCCAAGTTGCAAAAATGCTATCCTTATTCATATTCCTTTTCGTTTGCCATTGTCGTAATCCATTATTCCCGTCCAGTATCCGAGGCTTTTGTGCAGTTTCCGTAACGTTAAGTTTTTTCCGAGGTGAGGTTGTTGGCCTCACGCTCAACCCCCGCTACATTGGAGGACCTTGGATTTTCTGTTGGGGTTTACTCCCTTAGCCAAGTTGATCCGGTTATAAGGCGCCGGAAACTCGCCTTTCACCCTTCCACAATTAGCGTTACCCAGGGGGTGCGACGAGGACGCTGTGGTTGGATTCGCTGGCAGAGCCTATACGAGACGGACGGCATTTCTCAGCATTTAATAAGGTCTTGGGCTCGGCACCCTCAACCTCACCGAGACCGCTATACCAGCATTACCCCCCCTCGAATCTAGTTTAATCAATGGAAACAACACGAAATACAAACGACGAAATAATATTGTTTTCCATCAAGATGATAAACAATCATATTGAACTCATACAGAACAGACATTGCCGAAATTATTGATAATGCCTCACATAATTGCACAATGCATGAGGAATACAAGACAGGAACATGTGGACAAGCAGCAGCCAAAAATCAAGTAAGGAAATTATGGACATCTTCTTTCTCATTGAGCACATTCTTCAATGATTCATTACTTAATTTGTCTTCATATATTGCAGAATCATACAGGTAACAACTACCACTGAATACCATTTGACACCATAAATTACATTAAGGAGCATTGTATAAAATTCCATTGAAGCTGGCATTAAAGCTTATACAGGATTAATTTACATAAATAATTACCCAAATCTTTACTCTCCTCAACCCCAATTATGACTTACAAGTAGTAATTATGACTTATAAGTAGTATTAAAAATATAGGAAATGACTTATCTAAATGGAAACTGAAAAAATATAAATTAACTGATAACAGGAAATGCACATTCACATATATACTCCCTCCCTATTGAAGTGAAAGGCACCGGACTTTATTTCCTGATTGATGTCAGTCTACGTGCGTGTCATTGGAGTGACATCAGAAGAGTGTAATTGTCCGGAAACTCTAACTCGATAAGCGACAAAAAGTTAACAGAAATTATATGATTCACACTGATAATAAACCACTGCAAGGGAAGCATCAATCACAGTGATTTAGACGATTTAGGCACATTATTCTTGTTAACAACAAAGAAGCTTGGAAGTTAACACTACATTCCATTACAATTAAGCCCAAAAAATAAGTATCATTTGAGACACTCCACATGCCAGGAATCAGACTTATCAAATGTTATTAGTGCCCACACTCGACGTTTATTTGAGTTCTCAGACCCATGTCTATGGAAGTGAATATGGCAGATTTTCCCTCTCAGTGAACTCTCAGTTGGTAAGAGCCCTAAGTGAACATGGTAATTAGGCATCACTTTTATAGTACCTACTACAGCAAGTGAAGCACCACAGAAATGTTGAGTACTGAGCGCTCAGCACGAGTGTTACTTTCAAATAATGGTAGTTTCTTACACACACTTAAATACTACTGTACTTAGCTTATATTGTTGAGGGGTAAAGTGCTTCTATGGATGGAAGCTGGTCGGTATATTGATTGATATTGACGATGAAATGCATTCAACTGCATACATTACCAGATGTTACTCAAATGTAAATAGCAACTTACCGAGATGTACAATAGTAGTATTTCTATACAACCATCTTCATTCACTGCAGTTACTTCCGGTTTGATTGATATAGAATTGATAGGATTTGCGCTTCAAATGATAAACAACTAATAAGAATCAATACAGTAGCGCAATACAGTAGTAATACAAGGGAAAAATGTGATTTTTGGGCATGTTCTACTCAAAGACAGTGCAACCAATAAATTTTTTGAACTATCATTTTACGAGTGAGTTGTTACATTTTATTAAGGAGGTTCCTCCGCGACTGTGCGAGTCAAAACAAACAATAAAGTCCATACTTTTAATATTTTGTCCAAAAAATCCTGCTTTCACTGATGAAATGCGTTACCTACAGAAAACCAAAATTAAAGTAGAAAAAATGCAGATTTTTTCACGAATGTATTTTAAATGAGCACTTTTTTCCAGCCATAGAAGCAGACTGCAGCGCCATTTCCTACGAATTACAGCATTTTGACTTCAATTACGGCAGTAATTCCCTAATAACTAAAAACATAAGGTGGTAAGATTCCTATATTTTATTTTTATTCTATTTCTCTGGATTATTTCCTTCTAATAAATAGTTTTCCGCAAAAATGGCATTTATGTTTTATCGCAAAATACTATTTTTCCCCGTGTTTCTCTCATTCCCCCATTGAACACCATGTAATTTCAAGTTCAATAATAGAATAAAATAGCGCGGAAAGGTATTATTTTGTTGTTCATATCAGGAAGAGGACAACCTTTTCTACAAGTAGACAGAATATGAATAAAATGACATTTTAGTCATTTTACGGTGGAACCACCTTAACTATTTGATAGAGACTTAAAACGGCAACTTGCATATGCGCTCGTGGTTTGGCATTGCGGATTTCGGAGGAGAATTGTGGCCATTTATGGTTGAGTAGTATAATTTTCATCATGGTTTAAGCTTAAGAGCGGTAGGAACATAAAATTCAAGTAATCACTTCTCTCAAGTAAGTCAAAACTCACCAAAGTATCGGAAACAACTTTGATCTTACCTCGCGAAAACGGGCGTTGTACCCTCGAATCCAGTGCGGGGCGGGAACAATGACAGGGCTCTGCAGACCAAAGAGGTGGAACGGTGCTACTCAAGTCCACCTCTTCAGCGGGGATGGTAATGCAAGTGCACAGAGAGGGAAATTACGAGTAAAGTGTAAATAGACCAGTTTTACCTTTCCAGTGTTAGTGAAGAAGCCTCGAATCCAGGGTATTCTTTTAGTATTTATTTCCTCAGGTTTTTTTCGTTTGTTGACCCAAATGAATGCGGATAAGCTTCGACTACGTCTTCGGTTGCGTTGAATACCCACACACCTTTGAGCCATAATGACAATAGTTATAACAAAAAATGCTTCGCAGCTACACGTAAACTCCAAACTTCTATGCTACTCAGCTGTGCTCTTGCGGCCATAAAATCTGTGGTAAGATGGCTTCGTACGATATGTCATGTTTTGCGAATTTTACAGGAGAGAAATTTTAATTTTCAGTAGGCTCTGAAAAATCAGAATCTCAAAGTTTCGGTCTTACCTTTTCGTAATAGATGTAAAAAACTGTTGTTATAATATTTTTTTAACTTTCCAAATCCAATGTTACACTAGCACTACGAATATAACGGTATGCATAACACAATTTCGCAAAAAAACCATCTTACCACAGAAATGTCGGAAGCCAACCAGAAGCGTCGGTTATCGGTCGAGGACAAACGTTGTCCATACTTTGACTGATAAGGTATAAAAGTCTCCAATGGCCGTAATATATTTATTACGGCCGTTGGAGATTTTTATAACTTGTCACTTTAAGAGACCGTACAGCTCACGTTCCCTAGATTTATCATACTTAGACTATCTAGAACTTTAATACACCCATGCCTTGTGCGCCATCCTCTCCTGCAAATAATTAAGTGTTCCTAATTTAGGACCATATCTGCCGCTCTAGCGAGCGGCCTGCTTGTACCTACTGTTTGAAATACAATCTCTAAGGAGGTGGCCGATTTGCTAAATTACTATATGTATTAGTTTCAGTGGTGGCATTTTGAACGGACGAAAGTCGTTTGGACTTGGTGGGCGAATTTTTTTCAGGGTAAAGGAGATGTGTATTAGGGTGTATCACGAAAAACTTTTTTTTTAAATTCAAAATTGCAAGTGGATAAAAAGTTGTTACTGTGCTCACATATGTACCGAAAAAAATTTGAGTCAAATCATAAAATGTTTAGGTCTCCCGGAACGGGCCGAAAGTTTGATTTTTTTGTCAAAAAAACGTAGATTTTCAATTTTTTTAAAAACGTAATTACAAAACAAATTTTCGTTTTCAAGTACAAAAATATAAAGTTTAAAACGTTAGTTAACAGTAGAACAAAAATTACACCGCTCGCGTAACATTTATGTCTCCCGGATAAGGTGTAAAAAAAGTCATATTTGTGCAAAATTAAGGTCTGTTTTTGACAGTTTCATTAACTTATATTCAACTTATTTGATTTATAAATTTCTTTAAACCATACAAATAAAAAGTATTACAATCTAATGTGTGTTTACTATGCCAAAATTGTCCTTTATTTTTTTTTATTAAGCCTATTTTCGAGTAAGAGAAATGAAAAAAGGATTTTATTTTCAAAAGGAAAAAAAATACGTTAAATTTTATTAAAACGTTAAGCTTGAAAAAGTAATTCAAAATGAATCTTGATTACATAATCAATAGATTTTGATAGTTGATGAAAATTTCAGAATGTTATAGTTGTCCGTGGGGAATAGGTTTATTTTAATAGGTATGTGACATCTCAGTTATCAGCAGCTCTCGCAATCTGTAACCGAAGTTTTTAGTTAAGCTGATTTTAAAGAACAATTTCTAGCAACTCATCCATATGCTTACAAGAAACCAAAAATATTAGATAGAGTTGATTGTTTCCAAAAAAGTAGATATTTTATTTTTATGGAAAAAAGTCTAACTTGATGTTTATTCCTTGGCTGTTGCAGATGTGTAGTGATGTTTCGTTTCAAACTTTGGAAGATATTTTCTTTCTGTCAATAGATCTAATCTTGATCTAATGAAACCATCTCTCTCCTTGTAGCCACAAACGTGCTTAAAAGCTTCTGTAACCTCATTCACAATTCTTACCACTGCTTGTGAGTGTGAAGGAGTTTTAAACTCCTTTCTACCGCTAGTTCCTGTTTCAACGATCAACTCTAGCTTGCTTAAGTTAGTTAGGAGAGGTGGTTCCGTTACTGTTTTAGACTCCCGATCAATAAGATCTACATAGTCCTCTGCATCAAAATTAACTTGTGGTGGTTTGAAAACCCTCTTTGCTTTTAAATTTGTTTGTCGAGCTATTTGTATTCTTTTGCTTGCCAGACGCCTTATATTTTTTCGTGAATCAAACAAAATCCCCAAAAGAAGATGTTCTGGGTGTACCATAAAAGCATTTCTCTGTAGCGTTGATTGAACAACAGCCTTTAGATCACCTTCTAAGTACTTGATGCCTTGTACAATCTTAAAAAAGTTTTATGAAGCATAAATAATCCTTTGATGACATTTAATTGTAAACCATGAGGGAGCATAAACTTTTATGACAAACTCAACCAGGTTTTTCAACTGAGGGGTTGGATCAAGTGATGCAATATATAAGCGTAAAATTCGGTTTGCCATTGTCAGCCATCTTGCATGGGAGATGTTTCCTGGGTTTCTGCTTGCCAACTCTTTGGAGCATTTACCTGCTAACACAGCTTGACATATATGCCAGAAATATTTCTGGTTAGTGCTCAAATCCTTAAAATCAACCTCTGGAAAAACACTATTTTTTTAATGTACTCAACTACTGGTAAATCTTGACAACATGCTAAACTTTTTCCAATTAGGCTTCTAAAAGAATTGAGTCCAGAAGTTGGATCATCAAGGGCAACCATAACTTTCCTAAGCGGCAATTCGTTCAAGTGAAGCAAACGAACCACTGCTTTTACTAGGCGTTTTAAAGCCTTTAGAACAATGCAATTGATCCATTATAGACTCCAGTATTAGATGCAGTACCATCACAGCCATGAGCTTTAATAGTTGTCTCACCAATGCAGTTTTCTTTCATGAATTTCAGTATGGATACTACTATGTCTTCCCCAGAGCTACTGGCTGGAGTAGCATGTCCAAAATATTTGAATTTGGTTCTTCAAACAAAGATATGTATTCTTCTTGTATAGTTATCCGGACACATTTACCACTAACAATATCTTCACTTATTTTTTCATCTTTTCGACCATCAAAATAGCACCCCACCACAGCGACTTGCCGCAGCGCTCGGACGCAGCTGCGAGACGCACCAGTGAAACCACACCTGAGTGTAGCATTCACCATTTCATAATAATATTCTCGCTACTTCAAAATGCTGTAAAATAATACGTACAAAAAACAAATAATTAAAATAAATCTGAAGGATGGGTTTAAAATTGAAAAATAGGTGTTTGGTAAAAAAATTACATTTTTATGTAGATTCCGGGAGACGTAATGTTACATGACAGATATAAATTTTTTTCTACTGTTAAATAACATTTGAAACTTAAGATTTTTGTAGTTGAAAACAAAATTTTGCTTTTTATTTACGTTTAAAAAAAATTGAAAATCTATGTTTTTGACAAAAAAAAATCAAACTTTAGGCCCGTTCCGGGAGACCTAAACATTTTTCAATTTGACTCAAATTTTTTTTGGTGCTTATGTGAGCACAGTGACAACTTTTTCTCTACTTGCAATTTTGAATTAAAAAAAAAGTTTTTCGTGATACACCCTAGTGTGTATGTGTACACGTGAGTGGGTGACAAAGTGGCCAGAGGTCGTATTTTCTGTTTGTATTCGGCGGGAGTTCGGGGAGCCGTCGATAAGGGGCGTGGATCGAGAGATGTCTCGTTGCGTGGTGGTGAGTTAAAGGGGTGGGGCGAGGCTGCGGAGGCGAGGTTTGTGGGGGGAAGGGAGGGGGGTTGGTGGAGGAGGGGGATGGAGTGATGGGGAAGGGGGGAGGGGTCCGGTTGGGGTCAGCATAGTGTTAAGACGGAATGCCGGCGGGCGGCGGCTCGGAGTGGCCGTGTCCATTCTCGCGTCCCTCTCCATCTGTTTCTCCTCGCCTCCTCTTTTCCGCTTTCTCTCCTCCTCTCCCATCCCCTCCGATTCGCTGCCACTCTTGACCCGAATCTCTCGTCTCTTTCGCTCCTTCGCCGTGTCAAGCATCGTTCGCTCGTGTAATGTGTGCCCACTTCGTCCTAAAGGGAGACTTGCGCGCTGTACACCTTTTTGCTGATTTGGTTGATGATCTTTCTCTTTATTTCTCTTTTGAGTTTGCTGCGAATGTGCTCACCTGTTGAACTGCATGCGTCGCTCACATCATCTGGATTCTTTATTGGCATTCCACCTCCGTCATTTCTTCTTTTCTTCCGTCTTTAGTTGTATTTTTCTGAAAATTATTGTACGGTAAGTATTATGTAGCTGTCAATTGTTACTCATGTTTCCTTTTCATCGTCGACACCGATCTGATCATCGATCTGAGACAAAAGGGTTTGCTGCGCGCAAATCGATGAAATACTATCCTTTTTTACAGAAAGATATCGTTCAATTGAAACTTTGCGTTGTGGTCGTACTACGCTTTTGATACTATTTATTTCCTGTTCCTAATTCCTTTTCTAATTTACAACGAAATTTAATGCTTAAAGTTATTGTTTATGAGTGTTGGTGATTGCTGTAGCTTACTGTATGCCCGATGAGAATGGGTCGTACTTTACGCAGCGATTTTGAAAGGGCCTTAAGTAGAAGTGACTTGGTTTTTAGGTGATCAAACTGCTAACGTTATATCCTAACGTATAATCTAAGACCTTAATAGAAAACGTCCATCCCCAAGGTGGAATTCGGACTCGCTGCCTTAGTGTTGCCAGAATAGTGCCGTTCCTACCAGGTTATCGTGCCCGGCTGATGAGTCTCAAGGATTGCAAAGATACCCCTTCGACTAGATTACAAAAGAAATTTAACAGAGTGTCTAATGGTGATCTATTAGTCCTACACAGGTTGTTCGAAGAGATGTTTATGCTACCAACGTTTGCACCTCCCGTTCTGTCTTCAGCAGAATATCAGTAGGTGTGGAGGAAATGTTGGACCATCGGGCTTCATATCACTTGATGCTTTTTGATCGAATTGCTCAGTAAAAAATGGCGAATCTGCACTTCTGTACCATTTTCGTGCAAAGTACTTTATTGAAATAATTTTAGAAATTATATCCAAGCACCTTACACACCCAAATTAGCAGTGCCGAATTACCAATGAGGCAAAGTAGGCAGTTGCCTATGGGCCCCGAGGCTCTGGGGGGCCCTTAGAATTTTTTCCTCGTTTCGTTTCTTTCGACTTTTTTTTATTAACGTGGGCCCCTTTGGTTGTACTGCCTACAGGCCCCCAAGTTTGTTAATCCGGCACTGCACACTAGTCATAGGATGTGTAACTTATGCTGTGAATATACTACTATGTTTGAGTTTGAAGGTTCCTCAAGAACCTTCTGTTTTGAGGAAGCTTACGGATTCTTTACTTTTGACGGTATTGTAACTGGCCCCTGGCGGCTGACGCAGTGGTGAATTTGGAGGAGGGAGGCTCGTGCCCGCTGGCTGAAGTCATTTGCGTAGGAGGGATATTATTCTACGAAGAAGACATTATGGAGAGAAGGGAAGACGGGAAGGAGTCCGGGATCCATACAATCCGTCACCGTGACGGAGGGTGGGCCTCATTGAGTGTAGCATATCATTAAGCAGGGGGCGGATTGCAAATGAAGTGCTATCCAAATAATCTTGTTGGCTGTAGTAAACGTCGTAGATGGAAAAATCGTTCCACGGAGGAAGCACCTTTAAAAGTCGCTCTTTCAGAGTGTGCACTATTTTGGAGAATATATACTAATCGAAATTCCTTCTATTGTCGACCATAATGTGAACTAGTCTGCTGCTGATTTGTAGTTTTATCGGGAACCAAGTGTAAATATATAAGACTTAGTGCTTTCCTGGCGTACAATCTGAGGGAAGTCTTCGCGGGTTTTCCACAAGGTCAGTTGTTCAGCCAAGGCCGACCGTTCGAAGGCTGACTCTGCCCGGATATATAAACCCGACAGAATTTTGACCCGGCACTCAACACCCTGAGGACGATGGCAGAGTCAGCCATCGAAACGTCGGTCTTGGATGACACCTGACCTGGTGGAAAATCCGCGAAGACTTCACTCAAAAGTGTAAATATTTTTCTTAGCTGGAACTCTTCAAATTTCATAGATCTTTCAGGTTAATTTTTCGTAATATCTGGTTGTTTTTTTGGCAGTTTACGGCGTCATGAGATTTCGCACTACCTACGTGATGAGAAGAGTCGATGGATTGGAACTGAGTGTGAGAATAAACTTCCTTAAAGTTATTGATGTCCCGAGTTCAGTGGCTATTTTTGCTAATTGGAAGTATTCATGTGATAACGTCTCTGATACTGAAGCGTCTTTTAGGATTTTATTTTGTATGCTTGATGCTGTTGTTTGTGAATATAATTAGAACATTTTTCGATTTTGGCGACAATTCAGCTTAAACGCAAACGGTATTTAGATGTCCCTAATTCATTCAGTGGTAGTTAATTGAAGCAGACCTATGCCTTCGAGGAGATATGATTGGTAGCCGTCGTGAAAGTGCAATTTAATGAAAATCGAGTGTACATGGGTTAATATTTTATTTATTAAATTTACTTTAATTATATTTTATTAATAAATTGCAAATTATGTATTGGAATGACTTTTAATAGCGTTTTTTATCACCCAGGTACATTGGTTGCCATTTTATGTCGCTTATTTTACATTAAAAATGGTGGGAAGTATATCTTTCCATAGTTTAATGTAAAATAATCTTAAGTTTTTTTTCAATGCTAAATGAAACTGCACTCAGAAAATAAAGCTCTTCAAAAGCTCACATTTTCCTCTGCCATTGGGAAAAGTTATACCTAAGTAGTCATATCCCAACAGGTCTCGCGTTCTCTTTTTTTTTTCGAGGAAATTCTCCTCACTATCCTGAACTCTTAATATTTCGTTATTTTTGTTCCAAGCTTACAGGAGGTAAGTACATAAATCCTCGTTTCTCTCCGCAATTGATGATCAGGTGGGGGCAACTGTCTTTCCGTAATCCACGCTCCACACTCTGCCCTTCCCGTTACCGCAACGGGGTTTATCTATTATTCCGGCCCAAACTCGTTCACCTTTATGCTCCGCGGAACTCTTTCATTTAGCAATACGTTGCCGAGAACGGAGAGTGGGGGGTGGCGGGAAGGGGGCGAAGGAGTGCGAATAAGGGGGTGCAGGCTTCGGCATAGAGCCCCTGTGCAAAGGGAGGGATTATCAACTCTCGCCCACCCTTTATCTCCCCCTCAGGATGGCTGTCTATTATTTTTGCGTTCCTTGCAAGCCACACTGGCCTCCTTGTGGTCCTCGAGAAGGACGCGTTTTCCCTCATAGCGCAGAGTATCGCGGAGGAAGGCCGAGTGACTGATTGACTAAAAAAATATGACTCTGGGACAAATATTTTTTAAAAATATTTCATAGAAGGTTACAACCCTCATTGAACTTTTTTTGAAATCAGAATAATTCCTTGTAGTTGATAATTCCTGTAAAACTTCGGGATACATATAGCGGATTGGGGCTCTAAGACCCACGCTTCGGCTTATGAGCAATTTTTTGCTTACCGAGTTAAAAGTTAAATATTCGTTGCGAATTATTCAATAATATCACTTTGAGTGATATTATTGAATAACTTAGAATTGTAAAACTTGGAAATGGAAAACTTGGAATTGTCGTATAATTTTTTACTTACATTGAAATGATCCCCACACACGAATCCTACAGTTTTTCTCGAAATGTCTCCGGGAGTTCTTCTTTTTACCGCATTTTCCTCTCCTTCGGTAAACAAAGAAATAACTTTTTTTGGATCTATGAAGTTTGAACTTGGGCAACGTGGTACCAAGCAATATTTGTATCGAACATTGCTCATGCTGGTAAAACCAATAGCTTGGTACGCGTTGACCAGTGCACAGATTGGCAAACAACAACAAAGAAAACACGAAGCCAACTATTACACGTCTGCATTTTGAAACTTTTTGCCAGATGATTTATTAAAAATATGTGTTCTTGAATGAATTTTTTATGCTGATTTTAAAAATGACTTCCATTTTCTTCTACAACGTCAGGTTTTTACACAAAAAACAATTATGGTTTCAATATTTTAACTGCTGCAAGCACAGTTATATTAAAATTACTTAACACAGTGAAATTCTTTGTAACAAAAATGAATGATGGATGAATAACACTTCCATGGTCACACATTAATAGCACTAGCAGTTGTACCAACCTAAGACTCATTAGCTTGGGCCAACCTAAGGCTCATTAGCTTGTATTGAGAAATATCCCTCGCACAATAATTACCCACTGGCACATACAATGCACTTATCAGTAAATCGTAGAAATAATAATAAAAAGATGAAGAAGAGTAAAATAATCTCAGCCATCTGATATCATGCAGACTGGCGTTATTAATTTTCGACCAAATTCACCTCAGCAAAGTCATCTTCGCTCGATGAAAGCGCCAAAAGTTTTAAGTATGTTTAATGTTTGATCTATTACTCGTTTTCTAGAAATATTTAGGAAAATGTGGTCTTCACGGGAAAATTTTGATGTTTCCCCCGACCATTGGGGGCATGAGATTGCATTCCTTTGCATCCGTTGATACGTCTTTTCATAAGGAAAATATTTATTTTTTCCAATTCGTTCCACTATTTGTAAGATTATTTTGAAACTGGGTTTTTCACTGCATGAAAATATCCATAAATTAATTTACTGTCTTGCATTCCGCCGTTACTGATGCACGCCACCGGAATTGCCCGAGCTCATCATAGGACGAGGAAGGCGGCTGGCGCTGCTACTGCCCCTCGACAGCAGTCGTGACGTCAGACGGGGACACGCCCGTTTTTTCAGGCCGTTTTTCCTTTGGCGCTTAAATTTCGAACACCTAGCGAATGTTAATCTCAAAAACTAAACTTCACTTTGAACTCGGGTTTTCAGCATTGTGCTATACTTAACAGGCTATAGCACCTCAACATTTCAAAAAAAAATCGTAAAGTTACTCATTGCCCTTGATTCCTTGATTGGATTATTTCTGGTGCAAACTCCATGGAGCATTGTAAACCACTTGTTATAAGATTGGGTATTATAACTCTTTATGGTCACTATATTTATAAGTGTGTATGTAAGGTAAAGGAAAACCTGAGCTCATTAGTAACAGGAGTCAATGTTCATCATCATTGCACTAGGATAAAGGACAATTTAGTACTCCCCCACTGTAGATTATCAAAAAGTACTAAATCATTTAATGTAATGAAACTAAAGTTTTTAATATGCTACCCAAAGAGATTGTCAGCCTGCCAAGATTTAAAACTATTATTTATCACTGGCTCTTGTCTAAAGCTTTTTATTCAACAGGAATTTGTTGAAAGCAATACCTCTGAACTCAAATTTTAATTTCCAGATTCCTGTGTTTTTTTATGTTTTATGACGATGACTATTGCAGTGTATTTCTGTTAAATGTCAAATAAAATATTATTATTATTCAGGAATAAATTGCACATTCCCTCATAGTCTTCCCAGATTTTTACGGCGCGAATTATTTCCGGGGAAATGTTTAAAGTTCATGAATTTGTTCCCTCTTGAAGTTCGTTGAGGATTCAAGTGTTCCCATTCAAATCACGAAATCGACACTTTTGCCTCTATTTCGTCTCTAGTCCTGTGAACGTATTCATTTCTTGTTACGCCCGTATTTCGTGTTTTTATTGATAATCTGCTTCTTAAATATTTTTTTTCTCAAACTATTCGTGCAAAGGCAACTTTTATATGCCTCAATAACATGTATACTTACGAAGTCAATTTTTTTATATCAACCACTTTCTCTTGAGATTTGCTCCGTACATCCTTTCTCTTGTTAAAAATGTCTTCGCTCCTCGATGAAGTGATTTAAAAAAGAGCACAATAATCACAACGTATCTGGAAGTCATTTTGATGAAAGAGAAAATAATTATTAACACACCAACTAACACTAAGTGCACTGGCTGATTGATTCAATGACGCTTTGTTATTCGGTAGCTTTACTAATCGTACGAGCTCCCCTCTTGTCTTGATTGCGACACCCATCTCTCCATACCACTCTATTCATTCTTTTAAGTTCACGTTAAATAGTAGTTGAGGTAATGGGTAATCCCCATTGGGCATTGCTTGCACTATTGCTGACCATTCCTAATTTCTATACGCTACCCGGATCTTATAATTGCAGATTTCTAATAAGAACTCTACCTATCCAGTGTACTATTTTTTCTTAAGGTGGAAACCACCTTAAGAAAAAATAGTACACTGGATGTACATCTAGTAAGTACATCGATGTAAGTACACTAGTAGTAAGGTACATCGATGAAACTTGCTGGAAACATTACTGTTGTTGTCTTATGGCTATCTTATATTATTCAGAATTATTTGCCGCAGATTTCTTAAGATATTTGAACGATAAGGGGACATGAAATTGCACGGGTTCTTAAGGGAACGCAATGCTTTATTCATCAGAAAGAACCTTTTCTGGTTATTCAATGTATAATAATTTATCTCATTTATAGAAAAATGTATATTAGGTTTTTACTCCGAGCGCTTGAAGAAAAACCACGCGCGCGTTGCGGGCGATGTGAAGTTGGCACCACGAGCAAGGTACTTGAACGTGGATGCATAACTTGCGGGATGCAGAAGAAAAAGAATAAGAACCCGTGTAATTTCATTCCCAATTCTCGATCATATATCTTGAGAAAACTACGGCAAATTCTGAAAATTTGCACGTAGCTTTAGAACAATATTATTAATGGTTTCGGGAAGTTTCATTGAATTCTCTTAAGTTGAGTGAAATCACCGTACCTCCTTAAGTGTTTCCTTTAACTTCGTCCAATCCACTCTCTCGAACGCTTTCTCAAAGTCTGCGGTGCGAGCCAAACATCTTGGCCATATTACTACTTCCCCTTTCGTCGTATAATTAATCCGATGGCGTCACGTGTTACCGTCCCTTTCCTGTATCCAAACTGATCATTTCCCAGGTAAATTTGATTGTTCAATATTTGTTTGCTTGATTTCGTGGAAGTGATAGATATCCATTTTGAATAAAAAAACTTCGTACATTTTATTTAAAACTGCGACCGGTTTCACCTTGATAAGACATCTTCTGGCCTAAGCGAAGGTGCGGTCTTTTGGTCCGTAGCGAAGTCCAGAAGATGCCTTATCAAGGTGATACTGGTCGCAGTTTTGAATAAAGTGCGGAAAAGTAGTACGAAGTTTTTAAAATTCAAAATGTATGTCCCAGGTAGCCGTTTGCCTTACTCCGTCATTTCCTGTTAATGATTCTAATACCATTTTTACCTTGTGCGATATTAAAATATAGGCCCTGTGATTTACTCATGATTTTGCGCTACTTTTCTTAGGTATATGATTCTAAACCGATTTTACAGTCATTCAGTTCTTTCGCGTAGTCCTTCCACCTTATCTGAATGTCTCGGTTCTAAAAAATCTGGAGTACTCCTTGATTTGGAAAATATAACTCCAGTGGCAAGTTTGACGGAGGAGGCCACACGTAAGTGTAGGAAATATGTTGCGATAGAAATATTTCAATTTTTGGCCTAATTTTTGAAATAAAATCTCGCAGTGAATTGGAAGGGTGGAATGCGAGAGATCTTCTGAACCCTGAATCAAGTGGGAGCGGAAGTCGAGAGAGTTGTTTGCCATCTCCAAATCGGTTAAGGAACATTGCCTCAACTCACATTCCCCATCACCACCATACCTTCCTTCCGTCCGGAATAAAGGTTCTCCGCTCTTAAAGTTTCCCCTTTCTTACTATGTATTTTCCACGATAGGAGAAGATTTATTCGTACCTTCGTGGACAGCTCATTCTCTCCCGACTATCCGTGCGACTTTTCGCATTCTCCGGGTTATCTTCACCGCTGCCCCCCCCCCCTTATCCTCCCCCTCGTCGCCCCCCCTTTCCCCCGACCTGAACAACCAACCCTCGCTTAAAGCGCACACGTTGGTCTTTTTGTCGTTGTGGTATCACGCCCTAATCTTTTCCACGCGAGAGATCGATTTCCTCCCCCTGGTCGCTTTGTTGGTATCGCTACGGAATTTACGGGGGAGTGGAAGTTTTCATGACTGCCATTGCGGGTTAAGTTATGGATTATGCTAATAAAAAATGGGAGAAAATCAAAGCTCATGAGTGTATGAATGGTTGATAATATGGTTTACATCTGCTTATCACCCTTCGAGCTGCCGCAGGGGTTGTGGCAGGGGACGGTAGTTTGAGCAAAATATCACTTCTCCTAGAATTTGCTGTATTTGACTTCATTTTAAAGAAAAACCCCTCATATTTCCAGTGATAAAAAAATGCTAATCCCTTGCCGAAATTCTTTTCGAGCAATTTGTCTGAAAATATAAGCTGTTTTGTATGGGGCAAACTACGGCTGTGCGCTCCAGAGGGAGAATATTGAAAAAATTAGGAATTTCTATCACCTAGATTTCGTCAAAAAACTGTGTGTAATATGTATGTTTTCTCAACTATCTATAAAAATTAATCTATTATTCACCGCGTTAATTATTACAGAGTCGCTAAAACAACTTGGTGTTTTGTTGGTTTTTAGCCATACGGCGTGAAAAAAATGAGCCAAGTTAGTGACTTATGAGGATATATTTATTTGATTACTGAGAATTTATGACATTCATGACTATACTTTTGCGCTATTTTTTAATTTGCGCTTCTTAAAGACGCTGAAATTAAAAAAAAAATTCGAATATACTCTTCATTATGACTAGGGAACTATCTCTATAGTTTTAATTTCTCTTCGGCATCAAAAATCATCGGAATTATGTAAAAAGTGCCTTTTGGGAACCTCGGGGTTTATTTTATTTTTTGTCGTATTGGACAGAACGAAATCATATTCATTTATGCATTCGTATACTCCTCGTACCTAAAAAGTCATACTACATGATGTCTTGATCCGTGAAGGATGCTGTTCATCTCCTTCATAAGTATTGGTCTGGATGACCTGACGCGAAGGAAATTGTTCCTGGGTGTGCAATGTTTCATTCTCTTTCGGCGAACAGAACCTCTGGAAATTTTTTAAGGAGTAGTCACATCTTTCCTTCCCGCTTATTTCTCTCCGCTTTTTTCCCTTCGCCTCCATCCTAGCGTTTCATCCATGCTTCCTTTGCTTTTCATCAACCCCATTCCACCACCTTTCTTGGAAATTGGCTGCTGGGTAAATGTAGAGGTCACCAGAGGGTAGGTTCATAAGAAATGAAGACTGATGAGTTAGTAGAGGGCGTGTATTTTCCACGGGGGATTTTGGAGTCACCAAGGGGAATTGCCTTCTTCTCGTGCGCCCTTCTTTCATCTTGTACCCTCTCTCCATTCCTTAGCGCCCCGCTCGTTTTCCTTAAAGTGCCTCGAGTTTTTAACCTTGCGTCCTTTTTGTAGTCAATACTCCTTTTATTTCTACCTCCGGTAGAAATTTACATTTCGGTTCTCTAATGCATTCACGACGTTGGTTCTTTTGGCGTATTCGTATACCATTATGGAGAAACTCTCTGCTTAAGATTCCTGTCGGCGACCTAGGAAGCTCATGGCTTTCTCTTCCTCTCAAATGGCCTCGAAATAAAAAAGAAATTAGGCGCCGGTCGGGGATTGGGCTCATGCGAGCATCGCGAGGGTCCGAAATTCGGAAATGCAGCGTGTACTTCTAAGCACATACGCGCTGTACCCTGCGTGCCGCCTAAAAATAGGGGAAGTTGAATGTGTCACCTGCCATTTTTATATTGATGAGAATGGTGTGTTTGATATGTATTTAAGTTTTTGGGATGTTTTCCGTGGTTTTATCGTGTTCACAAATTGTGCAAGGAAAAAGGAGTCGTCTATCAATCCTAGTGCCTATGTCCCTCACCTGTTCGAATCTACCGTTGTAGTTTAGGGGCCTCATGATCCTGCCAGTATAAGAAATAATCTCGGAACCCTTGAATCTATGTATTTACAAATAGGTAGAAAAAAAGATGTTCTTGAAGTGAATTTCGCATTTACTGTCGGCATGGTCTTGGGCTTGCTCTAGCTTATGTGTCCGGGATTTGCGTTCTATTTTTGTTTAATCTCTATCAACATTGACAGGTAGGGCGATGTTTTGTGCTTGAGATGCCACGCCTACTCGTACTACAATGTATTTGGCCTTATACTACAGAGTTGGATCTCCTTTTTTTTAATGATACCAATATAATAGTAGATTAGATTAGATTAGGTTGTAGGTGGAGTTCCTCCAAAGGAGGAGCTAAGGCACTTAGACCTAATGGTCCATTGTGCCAACCACCATGTTTGTATTCACCCATAGAGTCCAGTTGCCCTGCTAAAGGATAACATGTCCTCTATGGGGATACCCCTGACTTCATCTAGTTCCAAAGATGGAGAGCCCAGATGCCTAACTCTAGTCCTCATCAAAGCTGGACACTTGCAGAGTACGTGAGATGTTGTTTCGTCCTCTTCCTCGCACCATCTACATTTTGCCGAGTCTGTGATTCTCAGGAGATGGAGGTGCCTCATAACCTGATAGTGTCCGGTGAGCAGTCCCACTATCGTACGAAGTTGTCTTCTGTCCTGTGATAGAAGCTTTCTTGCCATCCCCGGTCTGGGTCCTTCTATCAGGAGCTTGGCTTGCCTAAGCCCCTGTACATTCTGCCAGATCTTAGAGTGTTGAGCTAGGCTCCACTCTTTGATCCTAAAAATCCCTGAAGAGGGTGCGATTGGAATGAAAGGCTCTGGTCCAATTGGGTTCCTGCTCGAGCCCTCCTTTGCTAATTCATCCGCTATCTCATTTCCGGTTATGCCTGTGTGGCCAGGGACCCAGAAAAGTTCTACATTGCTCTGTCTGCTGAGGGAGTCCAGTGCTTCCCGGCATTCCAGCAGCAGCCTTGATTTACACCACGGCGATGTGAGATCTTTTAAAGCTGTTTGGCTGTCGGTGCATATGCGAATTGGTCTGCCTTTACGGCAGATATCTTTGGCAACATAGGCACAGGTCAGCAAAGCGAAGACCTCTGCCTGGAAGACTGTGGCGTGCTCCCTCAAAGGAATTGAGAGCTTTTTATTAGGTCGGCGGCAGTGAACCCCTGCTCCTGCGCTTCCTTCTTTTCTAGAGCCATCTGTAAACCAGACGTATGCTCCATTGTCTTTGCCTCCTTCCTTGACCCACCATTCCCTCGTTGGAAAGTGGGTTTTGAAGAGAGGCGGTGTTTTGTTGAACGCAACCGTCATGTCGTCTGTGCCCATTTCACAAATGGGGTTCGACTCCCTAAGTTCCGTCCATAGTTGTCTGTGACCAGAGAGGTTTCCTCTGTCACTCCATTGTCCCTGTCTCTTGAGACGATAGGCCGCCATCCTAGCTTGAGTCTCGACTTCCACGTGGAGTGGTGTGAGACTCAGTAGGGTTTCGAGAGCCAGCGTCGGGGTTGTCCTCATGGCTCCCGTGATACCCATACAGGCCATTCTTTGCAGGTGGTTGAGTTTATTCCTTGCAGTAATCTGCCTAGTCTTCTTCCACCAGACAATTGAGCAGTGTAAAAAGGCTGGCTTCACCACTGCAGTGTAAATCCATTTGATCGCTTTTGGCTGAAGTCCCCATGTTTTGCCGAGGGCCCTCCTGCATATCCATAGGGAGGCGCATGCTTTCTTGATTTTGACCTCAAGATGTTCTCCCCAGTTGAGTTTGGTGTCCAGAAGAACTCCAAGGTACTTGACCGTCTGGGATGGTCGTAAGATCCTGCCTTGCAGTGAAGGAGGATCAAATCCATCCCTCTTTCTCATATTGGTGAACATTATGAGCTTAGTCTTATCAGGGTTCACCGTCAGCCCTGTGTCGTTGCACCATGTCATCGTCCTGTCTAGGGCCTTTTGCATGAGTCCGGAGACGGTATCGAGGTATTTGCCGGTGATGAGGATCTCCACATCATCTGCATACCCCTGAGTGTAGGCTCCGGTTTTATTTATCCTCGTGATAAGCTCATCAATGACTAGGTTCCACAAGAGGGGAGATAACACCCCTCCCTGTGGACATCCTCTAGTCATGGCCACCTCCTTCGTGCTGTCCCTCAGGACAGCCTTGACAATTCTTTCTTCCAACATGTGTCTGATCCAGCTCACAATATGTGGGTGGACACCATGTCTCCTGGCTGCGCAGCAGATTTGGTCGAAGGATGTATTGTTGAAGGCTCCCTCTATATCGAGGAAAGTCCCCAAACCATACATCCCATGTTCCAGTACTCCCTCAATCCTAGAAATTAGGTTGTGGAGCGCTGTTTCGACCGACTTTCCTTTTTGGTAGGCATGTTGAAACGGGTGTAGAGGATGGTCCTTTAACGGCCCCTCTCTTATATACCTGTCCACTATTTTCTCCAATGCTTTGAGCATGAAGGACATGAGGCTGATTCCTCTAAAGGAGCCAGCCTTGGTGTAGTCTGTCTTTCCTGGTTTTGGGATTAAAACTACTTTGGTGATCCTCCAGGTTTTTGGAACATATCCGTACGCCAGGCAGGATCGGAAAATTCTGACAATTGGTAGCAGTATTAGTTCCTGTCCCTCTTGCAGAAGTGCTGGAAATATACCATCTTCTCCAGCAGATTTGTATGGGCTAAAGGTTGTGATCGCCCATCTGGTAGCATGATATGTTACGATGCTGGAGGCCAATCTCCACTCCGTCCGAGCCGGACGGATGGGAGGCCTCCTATGGTGCATCTCCTCACCTTCCAAGAAGCCTGGAAAGTGTGTCTCCAGCATGAGCTTTAATGCTTCCTTTTCAGATGACGTGAAGTCACCCGAGGGAAGCAAAAGAGCCCCCACTCCTGCTTCTGGGTCTTTTGTAATAACTTTATGGAATCTTGCCAATTGTGGAATGGCCTCCATGTTTCCGCAGAAGGTCTTCCAAGATTCTCGTTTTGAACGTTTGATTGTCGCCTTGTACCTACGCTGGGCAGCTTTGAAGTTGTCCCAGTCTTTAGGCATTGTGGTCCTCTTTGCTTTATTAAAGAGTTTCCTGGTCTCCCTGCGGAGATGCTCCAACTCGGTGCCCCACCAGGGCAGCTTACCTCCCTCCTTCCTGCTCTTAATAGGGCAGCTTGCTTTGTAGGCTGAGATTATGCTGTCCTGTAGGTGTCCCACAGCATCGTCTATCTCGTCTACTTTCTTGAATTTGCATTGGGGTGCCTGTGATAGTAGTCCTCCAAGCAGTTCTCTGTATCTCCTCCAGTCCGTGGATCTGGGATTCCTGTATGTGATTGGCCTGTTGCTAACCTTTGATAAAGTGAAGAGTATATGCCGGTGGTCAGACAATGTGACTTCACCTGACACTCTCCATTCTTTAATGCATTCCACCATGGAATTGGTGCAAAGCGTTAAATCTAGCACTTCTTCCCTTATGCTATTCGAAAAGGTGGGCTGAGCCCCCCTATTGAGTATATGCATTTCCGTTGACATCAGATACTCCATCATGGCCTACCCTCTGTTGTTAGTGTTGCTGCTACCCCACACTGTATGGTGTGAGTTAGCATCGCATCCAACAAGGAGGTCCCAATTTTTTACTCTGCAATAGCTTACCAGTCTCTCCAGTTCATCCGAAGGTGGTGGGCCTGGAGCGTCATATGGCAGGTAGGAAGAGCAGACGACCACTCTCCTCTCATTTCCACCGTCCCCAAGACTAAGCACAACAGCTGCCTGGTCCCTGGTGATAAATTCTGGTAAATGCATAGCATTTAACCCATTAACATAGATACAAGCTCTAGGTCTATCGACTGTGGTACAAAAGAATAATTTACCCATTGTCGTGTTTAAACCTCTGACTCGACCCCGGAAGGCCCAGGGTTCCTGAATCAGTGCAATTTTGACCTTACCTTCTGATAGGATCCTTTGCAGGATCCCAGAGGCAGCCTTGCTGTGCTGAATGTTAGGCCAGAGACAGTGGATACCTGTCATTTAGACTAACTCATTATCCTCTGCGACCCCCTCCGCTCCAGGGGTCCTTGGGGGCTTCTCTGGTCCCCCCGACCTTCCAAGGAAGGTCACCTCTGCCTTCTGCATCCCCACATTTGGTTTGAAGGTGGGACTTGCCATGAAGGCCGCCGATTCTTCGTTGACTCCCAGGACAAACCTTGTCCCTTGTTCGACAGCACATCTCTCATATGGCCTCCATAAGGTGGTCTGGAGCCCCGGGTTGGCTTTCTTCAGCCGCTCCAAAAGGGTTTTGGTGTCGGGTCTACTTGGTCCCGGAACCCACACCATCGTCCTTCTTCTTTTGATAAGGCTGTCGGCATCGACAACCTTAACTTCTGTTCCCTCGAAGGGCCCAATAATATTCACCTCTCTCTCAAGCCAAGAGGCCGAGTACTCATTGGCGCATGCGAACTCCACTGCGCCATTCAAAAACCTATTGGCTTCAAAGAGTGGGACCTCCTGTTCAGCTGGTGCTGTATCCCATAGCTCCTCCAACTTGGATACGGCCAATTGGTGCCAGTTTTCTTTCATCATCACCTCGGGGTAATTAACTGGCACAATCGCCATCCTTTTTGTGTCTCTTGTTATTTGAGCATAAGTGGGCGCAGTTCTGGCCCTTTTTAAATCCTGTGAGGCACTAGGTGTGTCCCCTGGGGTCCTGTCCCTTTTCAGGGAGGAGCTACCTGTGGTCTCTGCGGTGTCCACACCCCGCCCAGTGGTTCTGCCGGTGGGCTTGCCGCCGGCAGTTCCTCCTAAGGCAAGAGGGTGATCAGGGCCTCCTGCAGCTCTATCGGTGCGTCTAACCTTACGTCTCCACCTTTTGGTTGCGCCGCTAGGTTTTGAAGTCCCCGTGGAAAGGTCCTTCAGTCTCCCTGCAATATTCTTGAGGGTAACATTGGAGGCTCCTGAATCTGAATCCATCTCCTTACTAGATTCAGGTGCCTTGATTGTAGATTCAGACGAATCTGATGACAGGTTGCCGTCCTTGCTGGATATAGAAGGGTGGCTTAGGGGAATAGGGTTCCCCGAAGGGGCCCACAGGGTTGAGGTAGAGGAGGGGCAACCACTGGGATCCCCGTCAGGGCTCACCAACAGTGCCTCCTCCATGGTCAAGGAAAACGGACTGCAAGAGTCCTTGGGTGGAGTCCGCTTTTCAGCGGGCTCCGAGGTTTTTTTATTTTTTAAAGGTTCCATAGAGTTCCCACGAGTAGCTAGGGAAATAGGGGGGTCCGCCCATGCAGAGCCCCGCATGCATAGGTAAGGCTAAATAAAACCGGAGGTCGCCTTGTATCCGGAGTCTCACCTGTTAGTGACTTCTTACCCTCCGCCCCGCGGATGCGGTCACCATTGGCACAGGGACGCACCGTGATGATGGGAGCAGTTTATCGACCTCCAGGTCTAGATCCGTCATGTTCTGCGAAAACCAGGGGCACCTCGTGGAGGTTGTGGCTCTTCACCACGCATGACGGTCTTGGTGTGTGATGGTCACCACGACACACCCTGGGATCACACATCCCTCACCCCCAATATAATAGTAACTTATCGCTCTAAATTTCGAGATATTTGCCATAACAAAAAATAAAAACCGTGTTCCATGGGATATTATTCCACTGTGCGCTCTGTTTAAACAGAGACATTTAAAAAGTGGGAAAGTTCTCTCGACAGATCGTGTCGGAATGTAACGGCGTGTACTTCATATTTTTTCTAAATTAATTTGAAAAATAAAATTTTGCTCTCCATTATAATTTTTGTGAAATCGTAAAAAATATCGATTGTGATGGCATTTTCAGCGTACAGCGTAAAACAAATACGACATGTTTAAACCTTAAATATGTATATTTAGTTAATTTTTGAATAGCTCAGTCAAAAATGTCTTTGCGTCATTAATATATATTGCTATATTTGCTTTATATTCTTACAATGTTTACCATTTAAAGTAAAATTTGAATATGTCCTCTTATTATGACTGGAGAAAAATCTCGCTAAAGCTACCCTTATGTGAAGCCTTATCAGTCTAAATTATTATCTTTCTCTGACTTTCTCGTCGCATTTACCCACCACTCGTTTAATCAACTCAAATGTTTGTTTTTTTTTCCGAGGCTGACTTACATATCCTTCTACTGTTCCCCTTCACCCTCCCCCCCCCCCCCCGGGAGCATAAGCGAATGTGGTTGACTGCGGATGCCGTGGGTGGTGTGGTAAGAGCCACGCGGTTCGATTCCACACCCGGCAACACCTTGCCGCACCACACAAACCCTTCCGCCGCTCCCCTTATCCCCTCCTGTGGATTCGACCGCCGCGCATATGGTCCCTCCTTTTATTTATTGCTTGGGGCCTTGCCATGTGATTATGAGATGACGTATTTTCTCGCAGTGCTCTTTTTTTATTTCCTCTCTCTCCGAGAGGCTACGTGTACGAGTATAAATCTTATTTAATGTGCCATCGATGACTCTGCGGTTTCATTTTGGAGAACCAACTAAGGAAATGCCCGAACCCTTAGTTAAAAATGATATATCACTCCCGTTACGTTTTACTCTATTGCCGGAACGATTTCCGCACTGAGAATGCTACCCTCCGCCCATTGTTATGGAATCTGAATTGAGGCATTAACCGTCATAATTGGGGTAAACCGTTCGGAGGAGGTTTATCAAGCGTTCAAAGAGTTGAGCAATCAATGCGAGTTCTTCGCATTTCATACAGTCGCTACTTTTGTTTGAAAATTTAAAATATTTTATTTGAAAGTGGCATTAGTCGGATTATTAGTTATTTGACCATTTAATGTATTATTTGGTCTCTGTGATGTCTCTTCGCGAAGAAGTGGAGCAGTCTCTACAGCCGATGACATATCTGTATGGAAAACTTGTGGTAACAATTGGAAAGTGATTCCTGACGTTCTCAATCCGTTACTTTAGTATCCCTCTTAAATTACTTCATTTGATAAGCTACAGTTCTTATCTTATGAGAGTGAAAAAACTGGTGAACTGGACGTCTAAGCCAGTTTTCTTTTCCCGAAGGATTCAGCGCTGCATGCATCCCACTATCTTTGTGAAATTGTTTCGGCAATACTCCTTGTTCAGCTATCTATCATATATTCTTCACGAAAATTACTCGAAGTTTGCTTTTTTCGTTTGACGTTACCAATATCAACCCAGAATTTTTAATCTTGCGTCTCTCCCTCTCAGAATCATCCACACGTTTCTCTCGACCACCCTCTTTGCTGCACGCATGCAGTGGCTGGTCCATTTTTATAATTCCATATTGCACCATTATACCGACTTAGTTATTTACTCGTATTATAGAAGTTCTCAATTATCACAGTATTAAAATAATCTTCAACCGTCCAAAGAACGCTCATTGTTGATCAGGGTGTGCAATGAATTCCACTTTTTTTAGGCATCGTCAGGTGCCAAATTCTAATTATGTCTCCGGTGGTTTATATGTCAATTCTTGCGTCAAGGAGGTGATTAGTGGTAGCAGGCAGTGGTCAGTTGGGATGGTGGGAGACTGAGGGGGCTGGTGATACTTGGGAACCAATGGAGGTCAAAGAAGAGGAAATAACAAGAAAAATGTTGTCGTTCCTAAGGATAAATATTAAATAATAGATAAAATGTCATATTTAGATGGATTGTTATTTCAAATTGCTCCAAAACATGTAATGTAGAACATTTGTTATCTATACGTTGTGGATTATGATCAGAAATGGTTGAATACTCCTTCTATAACAGATAAATATTTAGAGAACAGCAGCCATTCTGTTGGGGAGTTGATGTGAGATCCGACGGTATGTGTTCACCCTGGTTGTAAAGTTCCTCCTAGTTTGACCGTGCAAACAGACCAAGCCAGTTGTACTCCCTGCTCTGTAACTTACTTTCTATGTGAAGTACGAACAATAAGTGTTAATAACTCTGTGATCCTGCTAGAAATGTTTCCTTTAAGTCGCACCGTAGTCCATTCACCTCAGTATAGCAAGTTTTTTTACATACTCGATGCGGCGAGGAGAGACGTTCCTGGCAGTGTGAAAAGCACTGTGTATTCTACATATTTGTCATTATTGAGGAGCTACACCTTCAACCCTCTTTTTCTTTCCTCCTTCCCCGACAAACCCCCCGCCCTACTATCCCTGTATTACTTGCCATACTACCCGAAACCTTTCTCGCCACTTTTGCTTAACGCCTTTTTTCTTAATCATCCACGCGACGATTTACATCATTTTTTTTCTATTGACTCAGCATTTTTACCTCCGGGTTAATGACGAGAGGGTGAGTGTTTTGGGGGTGGAGGAGGGGGTTTGTGGGGAGATGGTTAAGAAAGGAGGAGGATCTGGGGGACTTTTTAAAAAAGGGTGCGGGTGGAAGGGAATTTTTATTATTTTATTTCTCGGATCTTCGTGTGGCGCCCACACTGGGTGGAGGAGAAAGACTCGCATGCTATCTTCCCTTCCCCTTTCCTCTTTTTCCTCTCACCCTCTTTTCACTTCCACCCCCTCTCTGTCACTCCACCCCCACTTCTTCCCATTTCTTTCCCTGCCACTCGTCCCAACCCCCGGCGTACACATACAAACACCATGTTTATTTAAGAGCCCTTTCATTTATAATCTTCCCCACCCTCCCGAAAGTCTATTTTAGCCCCTCAGTCGTTGAACCTCTGCTGTCGTCTTCCTTCCTATTGTTGTCACGCGTCATCCAGCGGGAGACCGTTCGAGCAATTATGGTGCAGCTCTCTCTTCTCTTCCCCACCCCCTCTCTCTCTCCCCCGCTTCCCCCATCCCAACTCCCTACCCCACTGAGGAACAACCCCCCTGCTTTGCTCGCCGTGTCTTCTTGCAAATTCTCCACCCCTCCCCCTGTCCCTCGTTTTCATCTCCTTCCTGTCCTTAATGTTTTTTCCCTTGAAGGATTCCTCTCCGGATCCCCTCGAAAGGATTCGTCGTCGGTTTCGTTTTCATGCTTTCGATTTGTTGTACGGCGCGCGCTCTTCCTTCGTTTCTTTTCATGGCCATTCCCCTATCCACCACCCCCTTCACCCCTGCTCTCTTTTTCTTCTTCCCCCACGCCCCCCCCCCCTCGTCCTATCTGAATTTTTCGCTCTCTTTCAATTTATCCCCGCGCACCCCGCTGTGTCGACGCTCCCTGCCGAATGCCTTAGCATCAACCGAATTGCGAAACTCGCGCGCTCTTAGAAATTCGCGTGTGAATCTCATGTCTCGACGAACAGTCTCCCGAGTGCTAATAAGTACATTATTTAGGGTGCGTTCCTCGTTGTAAGTGATGTAGCTAGAGCAAGGAATAGGAAGAATGGTATCCGCTAGTGCCATCTATTTGGCAGAGTTTTATTCTTATGAAGTGTGGAGTATCAACCGTATATTTGGTGTGCTTTTCTGGAGTAACTGTATGATAATGCATGATTATGTTGCCTGCCATATTGGCTCAGGGATGTCCTTAAGCTAGATTTGCTCGTCATATTCCTTGCTGTTGAAACAAGGAATGTAATTGTTGTGTAAGATAAAATTTAGATCGGATCTAGTGGATTTATTTAATACAGTGTCTCTGATTCATGTAAAGACCTCGTATGTGCTGCATGTTATTATAAATTCTATTTTCCGATCGGAAGGCCTTAGTTAAGGTCGAGGTAAGTTGGTGCTGTCTTGCTTGCTCTATGATGATTTTTAATCCTATTGATTCAGATGTATTAGTATCTTTTTCTCTGCTAAGGAAATTTTCTTCTCGATAGTTGTTGTTTACCATCCAAATATTCACTGCTGAATGCAGAGATTTTTATATGTCATTTGTACGGCGGACTACAATTGCGTGCATATTCATCGTTGGAGTGGGGATGGATGTTATGTGCCCCAACTGCTAAGGTTTTAATCGCACTCTTATGATGTATCCTACCCTAAGTCAAGCACAAAATCAAAGTACGCCCAGGGAATAGACCTTAAATTACTCTTCATTTCGTTTCCTTGCATGAGTTTTTTTCTGGGTGTGAGTGATTACGCGTGTTAACTTTTCTTGGGCAGTGTTGGTAGTTAAGATTTTGTGGATTGGAGTTGACGTTGGATGTTAGAAGTGCAATTCCTCATTAAAGTATAATCTCCCGCCCCTTTTAAGACATTTTATTTTCTCCTTCTCTTCCTCCGCGAGAACGCTGCATTAATGTCGCCTTTACCTCCCAGGAACCCTCAGAGAAGGAGCCTTAAGAATAAGCCCTCGGCCATTTTTATTTGAGGAGACCTTCGAGATTGTTTTAAGTGGACTTTCCCGTTCTTTCATCGTTTTGCTTCTAGTTTTGTGATTCGGTCCTCTAATTTGTGGATTAGAAATTTTTAATTGAAAATGTTCTCAAACTATAAAAGAAAGGTGAGAATCGAAACGCCTTCCTTCACTCAGTCTGGGCACAAAAATATATTGGAACCATAAATCTCTCGTTTAAAGATGCCTGCAATTCTAGATTATCTGTTTTCCTGCCATTCTTTATTAAAGGAATTAATGGTACTTAAAAACGTCTAGCGAGTCAGATTTTTTTCAGTTTGGAAATCTGTATGGGTACAATGGCGATATTCAATCCAAGGTTTGGTGTGATTACCTTAAGTGTCTCTCTTTTGAAAAGCTGTATTTGGGGTGTTATCTTCATTACATGGTCATGCTTTTCTTTAATTTGTAAAAATATTTTTTTCTTAATTTATATTTGAATTCTTAAAAAAGTCCTTAATTTAGGGCTCTTAAAAGCTTCCTCTCGTCATATTTCTTCCCAGAACTTGCCAGTATCTGTGATGTTCGGCGAAAGACGATTGGGATACTCCTGCAATAGAAACTGGTATTTACTCTTAACGAGTTGTTTGCCAAAAGTGACGTATTTAAGGCTTCATTCGAGTTCATTCGTCTTTAATTACCGTAATTCAGGGTGTGGCCGGCCTTAAACATGCGTTCCTGTACTTTTATATCGCCCGGCATAACGTCTTACGGCGGGATACTATCTCAATCGGATAAGTGATTCACTGGTGATCTCCCAGGACTATCTATAGCTGTCAGCTTGCTCGATGACTCTCCCGGCCACTCCTCGACAAAAGTCCTGCGATTGGACGAGAGAATTACGGTGAGATAATAGCTCTTCCGATAATTAAGTGTTAATAACGCACCTTCCGGCTGATTCGGTACGATATACTTATCTGCAGAGAAACTTCAGCCGCCTTATCGGAACATATTTTAGAGCCGTACCTTGAAAGGTGTACCTGGTGTGTTACTTCATACACCTAGGGCGTTTGAGATCACTACGTCGCGATGCGTCGTATCGATTGAAATGTTAAAATAGTCTGAAAATATGGTTTTCTCCTCTGATGTATGCTCGATCTTCCGTCGAAAAGTATGGCATAACAAAAATCTACATTATGCTCCCCTACAAGATTTACTCGAAAAACATTATTGTCATCCTTGCCTCGCGTGTATGTTTAACACTTTACGGCGTTAAATCATCATCATTAGCAATCATAAATCAGAATATTGGTGGGTTTGTTACATCTCTCTACTCAATTCTCCTTTCAATTTACCCACAGTGTCATTCTTAAACGTGCTATATTACCTCATTCAACTCGTTCTTGTAGCGACTCTCAGGGCATGAGAAAAATTTGGATATTTAGTCGGAGGGAAAATAGCATTTGCATTACCCTCGCCCTTTTTCTCCCAACGTTCCATCCCAAACCTTCTGTCCCGTCCTTGGCCTCCGTTCATGTTTTTATTTCGCTTGGGTGGCATTAGTTATCGAGCGATGGGTTTCGAATACTTTGAATGGAAGGGTAAAGCTGCATTAATTTTCGACCCCACGTGACCCAAGAACCTAGATATAATCGTCTTTCGAACCGTGCGGATGTTGGAGTTGGGGTCCCGAATTCGGGCGTGAGGCTGATTTTCGGGGAGCGATCGGCCGCACTTCCAGTGGTGAATTTCCGAAGTTTAAAGGCTCAGGGAGGCGGTGGGTATTTGGCTGGATGCTCTTGAGGTGGCGCTGGAAATCTGGATTTCATCTGCAGCGTGGGGATTGGGGGTAAGTGGGAGGAATTACCGGTTGAGTTGAGCGGGGAGTTTTCGGAACTGGAACTGCCCTCGAGAAAAGTGGCTGTAGAGCTTGGGAAGGCCGTGGTTGAGACATGAGCGGCGATGGAATTCCTTCCTCATTATTATAGGACTCTGTGGAAATATTTGTTTTTTTTTTCATTAATTCAAATTAAAACGGCTTGATGGATGTGTATGCTTATCATTAACCGCTTAATTAGCGACTCCGTTTCCTGCAGTTTTTAAATCATATTTGGGTACAGCCCGGATCGATCGTAAATCCTTGTCATCTCATTGTGTTGTTATTAATATGTTTTCTTCCCTTATCCTTGAGGTTAATTAATCTCATGTTCAATCATTGCAAATTATTTCAAGCTTTGTAAGCTTCCCTTTAAAAATGAAATATTTGAAATCATTATTTCAAGTTTGAATAAATATCTTTTGGTTTTCTGCAGTAAAATTACTTTTTTGAGCAGCAGTTTCACCGTGCTATTCTGCCGGCTTCGTCAGGCTTTCTGAATCAATAATCACAAATAAAAAAACAAACCGGCGATTATTATGTAACAGAATTAATTATAATTGAATTTTGCAAGTCTTTTCCACGTATAAGGGAGTTTGTAGCTATCCTCTCTGTTTAAGTTGTTAGGTCTCTTTTCTATTTCAATGGCTCCCTGATGACCCGTGGATAGTAGCTGCTTTCTTTACATAAAACGTTCGCCCTTCGGTCTAAAAAATGTTTATACTGTGACCTTCTTCTAAGTGTGTGCTCCGCCACGGCAGAGTGATACCGTTCGTGTATTTCAGTCTGCTCCCTGTGGTTCTCTTTGTCTGGCCAACATATGATTTTCCGCTACTACTGAAAATTCCGTATATGCATTCGAACATTTTAACCTCAATGCTTTAGGTGCTCAAAGTGTTAGGTGCTCTCGGGACTCACGCAGTTTTAGGTATTTGGCTGTTGCCAACGTTTCGATCGATAACTCTTCCATCGTCATCAGAACGATCATTGCTCTGATGACGATGGAAGAGTTATCTATCGAAACGTTGGCAGCAGCCAATTATCTAACACGGTGTGAATCCCGAGAACACCTAACATGTTTCATTCGCCGGGAAAACACCGGATCTTAAATATCCCATGTGTCACTCATTTTATGCCCTTGGATGCTGAAGTTGAATTTACGTTATATTTTGTTGGTTTGTGATAAACATCAGGCCATATGCAACCTAATTCGTCAATAGAAAATTCGGTTGCATTTGACCGGACGTTGAAACATCTTGATTAAGCATTACAATCAAGTAAGAGATCTTGTAGGAAACGGAAGAATGTAAACTCACAGGGAAAGTTTCTCCGTTGCTTTTCCTGCAGAAATTTCTCTGTATCTTTCTTCAAGAATTATACTGTTCGACTTCTAGTGATTAATCATGGGAAAATAATTGATTTGGTAGTTCACCGTTTTTTTGGCACAGGCGTGTGGAAGATTGAAGCTTTATTATTTAGAATATTTTGAACTTAATGTTTTGGTAAATTTCATTCGGGCTTGTGCAGATGGAGAAACTTATAACAGAACCCATTAAAGTGTCGCCGTTGACATTTTTTTTGCCACTTATCGATACTACATTGAATATGTGCTTAAAAGGGTACAACTATTTATGATTTAATTAACCGTCGTGGTGTCAGCTTTTTGCGGTTGGTTTCCATTGAGGGCGAAAGCGTTTTGTGTGCGCTTTAATATGTTTCACCGGAATCCAGAGAGAGAGAGAGAGCACCTGTTTTTACGACTAAGGGTCTGTATCTCTCGTGTATGTGTTTTTGTCTGTTTCACCGCGAGGGGTAACACGATGTCCGTGCGAAATTTTCTCATTTTCTCTGTTGTATCCTTTTTTTTTCTTTCACGGCTAAAGCTCCCGTAAAACGTAGCTCCCATTTAATTTGTGTCGCGCTTCCAACTCAGAGAGAGTGATGTTTTCAATTTAAAATCGAATCGTAAACCAAGCCGCCTTTGAGTGTGTGCGTGTGCGTGCATGTATGAAACCATGTGGAAGCAAACAAGTGTTTTCCCACTTTACAATTCGCGTGGAATTATGGAATTCCGCCGCTCCGAGTGAAGTCCCTCCCGTTGTGCCCTCCTCTCCTCTTATCAATTTCATTTAGGCAAGGTGGAACTACGGTGGCTGAGAGCGAGAGGTGGTAGGGCCGAGAGCGCGGGGTGAGGTTTATGAGCTTAGGATTGGTGAATTAATAATAATTCGCTCACTTTCTCCTCTGTCCCTCCTTGCCTCGCTTGCTTTTGAGTCCTCGCCATCTCCTCTGAATCTCTCCCCCTCTCTTCCGTCCCTCTCCTTTCTCTCGCCTACCGTCCTCTTCATCGCCTCGTCTCTCTCTCACGTCTTTCGTCACCGTCGCCGGGTCTGCCTTTTCTCTCTTTTTCTTTCTCTCTTTTCTTTCCATCATCAGCAGTTATCTATCTGGGGATTGGTTTGCTGCAGGTTTCCCCTCCATTCTCTTTCCAACTTACCAATTTATTCCTTCGTAATTCTTTACATTTACAAAATGCGTCATCATTTGTTTAAGGCATCCCTTCCCTTCCTCGATAGTACGCCCAGTTTATTTATCCTTCCGTTAATGTTTTCACGTGACTATTTCGTCCTAATATGTGTGTGCAAGAAGTTTGTGTTTTCTACTTCTAATAATTATCACCAAATATCGATTGCAACTTACCCTTCGTAGGAATTGGCCACATGTGATTCCCTGCTCCCATTTTATCTTCTTCATTCTTCGGTAACATCATGTTTCCATTGCTTGTAATCTCTTATACTCTGCCGCTGTTATCATCAAAGGTTATACAACGCTCAGACATGCTCCATGAAGTGCTTCAGTACTTGAATGCTTCTAAAGTTATCATTGAGTCCTTATTCTGATGGAATGTGTTTTTGGCTTGAACCTATATGCTCCTTATGTCCTTCTTCCTTCTTCCTTCACTGGTGTTCCTGACTTCCCGGGTAGAAAAATTCTTTCGCATGCTCTACTACTCGTATTTGTTCTTAGGGCTATTGTTGGTTTTCTTCTCAGTAATCCTATTCCAATGGTGCGGATTTAAGATACCTCGTGTAAAAAGACCTCATCTCACCACCGTTGGTATTCGTGAGAATTAGAGGTGAATGGCGGTGAGGGTACTGATAATCGCATGATATTCGGCAGTTACTCAGCCGCTTTCTCATTCATCGAAGCGGTCTTTATGGTGAGGGACTGTGTTGCACTGCGATTTGTGTTGTAACTTGTATGATTCGCGGCGTTTTGGTGTATTCCGAGTAGTATCCTATGAGGTTTGAAGGGAATTGAAACATAATTTGAAAAACAATGGAGTTGCGTTCTATGAATCGTCCACGGATATTTACAGGCCTTCAAAGATCGAGAGTAGTTCATGACTATATTTGGTCCTCGGGTAAAAGGAGTTTAACGTCGAAAATTTAATCTTAGGGAGCTGTTTTATGCATGCTTGTTTTTTCTGGGGGTTTTTCGAACTTGAAAGGATTACTCTTGGTGTTCAGGATGCATGAAACTGATAGGAAGACTAATGGGACGATTTTTTTTGTTCTTTTGAGTTCCGTAAAATTGGCTGGATCATCAAGGATTTCTCACCTTTCTTGCCGTAGAAATGGGTTTTAACTAGAATGTCACCCGACCGCGTCGCATTGAAAGCATTCAATACGTATACGCCCGAAGTCCTCCCGAATCCATTTATACGAATTCCTTCGCCGCGGCAATTTTTATTTCGGCCGTCATTTTTTTAATTATCGGAGATTTTCCTGCGACTTTTTGTGGCTGCTTAAGCGTGGACGCTCCATTGATTTTTCTTTGTAACTCATGAAAAAGGGCTTGCTCGTGAGTGATCCGGCAGTGAACGTCGGTAATTTTTTTGCTGATTTGTAATGATCTACAAACTTAGTGGCATCCCTCAGCAGAGAGCTTGTGGTCCTGGGTGGTGAAGCAAGTGTGATTTGGTGGTCAGGGGAACAGAGGATGGTCTCCCTTGGGGACATCTGAAGGGGGTCCTCGGGCCTTTTATGCCAACCACCCTTCATTTTTTTCCCCTCCGTGGCGTCGTGCTCCATACAAGCGAGTGCCACCAAGTTTCGCTCGTTTTTTATATGGGTTACGCATATTTCCTCCTCTTTCTTTTCTCCCCCCTATCTTCCCCACCCGTTCAACCCCCTCTTCTCCTTTTTTCCTCCACCTCTTCCTTGGCCCTATCTATTTTTCCCTCGATAGCATTTGTAAATGTGTGTCAGGCTCTGGATGGATATGTTATACGTGTCTCGTAAATTGGTGGCACCCCATTCGTAGACAGTTACTTTAGAATGAGGAGAACCTGTTGGGACTAAGGCACCGTAACCGCGGGAGACTTTCGGAACTTTTCTTCTCGCATTAACAGTTCCTTCTTCACCCTCTCTGACCTCACTCTCTCCACTGGCGAGCGCCACCAAGTTCTGTGATGTTTACACTAGGATTGGTTGCGAGGTAGAAATTTGAGTTAACCTTTACCAATCTGTCTACATTTGCATTGTGAATAAAGTGTCTTTGTTCAATTTTTACCCTAAATTTACATAATTCACCCAGTTTACGAAGTTTGTTTTCATTTTCTCCTTAAAAAGTGGTTTTGAATTGTAACCTTTGAGGGAAAATGACACTAAGGCCGGGTTTTTGTAATCTTTGGTTAAATATTTTCACGGTATGAATACCCAATTGGATACGTTCTCCCTTCGTAAACATCCACGTCTACTAACCGACGGCCTGATGTATTTTGCAGAACACGGACTCTGAAGATATCAATTCATCAAAAAATATACGTCAAATTGCGGTTAACGTTGAGAGTGCATAATACTAAACGGGCTTAAGTGTTGAAATGTGGGTCGGTTTATTTAATTAGAAAGGAAGTCGGTGGTTTCCGGCGTGACTTTGTGGAATTTACTGATCATTGTGAATGATCACGTCTAGGCGAAACCATGGTCGTACTATATTAAATTCATGTGGAAAATCTAAGCATCACCTTTGCATTCACAATTAATTTGGAAGATTGAGCAAGTTCATGTTACTCAATTCATTTGACAAATGTTTTACAAATTGAGACCAGAATGAAATTCTTGCTTGTCCTCCAAATTCGCCTCACCTATTCATTCTCCTCTTCGCACTTCTTCGGTTACCTTGTTTTGTTCTCCTCTCTCAATCTCCACCCTTTACTTTTGCTATATCCCACCTCTGCTCTCGGCCGCGTTTACGTACCCCTGCTCTTCCTCTGCCACATTCAATAACCTCACGGGGGGCAGGGGGGAGGGGCCGCCAAACCCTTCCATTCCATCACCTTCACATGAAATCGATCCCACACCCTCGGCGCCCAGACCTCGTCCTTCTCTCCCCTCCTAGCTCCCCCTCCCGTCTCTCACTCCGTCTTTCTATCGGAAGCCCTCTAGGCCGAACCACCCTCACCCTCCCTGCCGTCACCCCCCCCCCCCCCCAACGGCGGAACCAATCCGGATACAGAATTAGCGGGGACGCTGATGCCGGTGTGGCAAGAACAAAACACTCTCGCTCCACGGAAGGCTGCGACGCTCACCTTTCCTTCCTCCCACCTCCCTCCCTCCCTCCTCTCCCCCCCAGCCCCTTGTTCCTCCTCCCACCCCTCTCCCTCCCCCATGAAGCTTTCTTTATTCCAAAAAAATAAAATCAAACCCCTTACGTCGTTGAAGAAACGTGTGGGCGCCCTGCCAGGATTGTTGTGACGGATTTATTTATTCTTTTTTTGGGTGAAGGAGGTAGGGGAACCCAATAGACTTTGTCTCCCGACGATTCCGTGGCAATTTTTTCCGCGTTTTCCAATCAGTTTCTGCCGTGAAAAAAATGTAAGTACCTTTTAGCAGGATCACTTTTTCAATAGCTTTCTTTTTCGTAGCATAGTCTTGTGTGAGTTTCTGATTTCTTTTTTTTTCTATTCTCAGTTACTCGAATTATATTGTTTTCACTCTCGAGTTAGACTTGGCGTAGTCTTATGAAATTTCTTCCTCACATATACGGAAAATTAAATACAATAGAATTTATTCTGAATTTTTTTACTACGAATATTTTTGTGCATATTTTCAATGAGACGCTACTTGTTAATGATAGGGTCATCATGGAATGAGTGATATTATGGCAAGTATTGTGTACTACATTTTTATTGCTTCGTCTAAGGTAATTTTCCTAACTTTATATTAACAGTATGCCCTGGTAATATGTGTCCATGCAGGAAAAGAGAAATAAGAGTGCCCATCACTGTAATGGACGCTTCATTGCATTTTATTCATCGATTGCGAAGAAAAATTAATGTAAAACTGATCCTAATATCCATAGACTGCCACTTTAGTTTGTAGTTTTTTTTATCTTCACTTCGTTAATTAAAAAAAAAAAACGATATTATTTTTTAAACTTTTGTCGGCGTTGCGGTTGAATGGGTTTGTTGTTATTTTGTGGGCTGCTTTTGCATTAACCGCGAGAAGCAATAGACTATCGCACGCACGGATGTACTCTACCTTGCTCGTCTTTAAATGAATTGTTTCATTGTAGCTGACCTAGCCGTCGACGTGAGTTCGTAGTATTTCCCGCAAACTTGTTTGGCAATCCGTGACGTGACTTCGAATTGCTTTCGTGTCGGTTTATCCATTTGATAACTCTTGTGCTTAATACTTCAGTGGACATTGTTGCAACGTACTACGTACGGTGTTCAGCTTGACAATTTTTTTGTAGTTTGGCTATGTCCCCGAGCGTCTGAATTCCGCTGTGTGACAGTGCTAAATGTTTCTTTGTTATTTCTGCTACAATTAGTAACATGTACGTGTTCTACGATGTTGTGAATGTGTCAATTACGTAAAGTGAATGGACCTACTACGGGCCACTTACTTTACTCTTGTTGTATTCGAAAATCGTCTCAATTGTGGTAAATTGTTACTGACTCCCTTAGCATGTGAACGTCTGCATCTTCGTCCTAAATTGATTCGTATAAGATGAAATGGTTGTTGATGCTGCTTTCCAGTTTAGGTTCCATTCTCATGACAATAGATTTTAATACCTTATATTTCTTCTTTGGCACTCGAGTCCGATGTGAGCTTGCACGGCCTTGGCTTCCAGTACCAGTACCCTCCAACATATCAGGACTTTGTCCCTCTCTGCATACCCACTCACTTCTATTATTATAATCCTCTCATACGATAACTTTTATATTTCAATACTTTAATTCTCCCATATTGTACTGCAAGGGAGCGGAAAATGCTTTACACGAGATGATATGTAGGAATATTAAACTACTCACGAAGTTGAAATCGGTTCCCTATCAGCTGGTTCATTAAACGGGATTTGTTTACATGTGCTGTACTACCTGTGTTGAAAGCGTAATCATACCGATTTCGAAAACCTCTTAAAATTCGCTCTGAAAAGCGAGTTAACAACAAATTAGAAGTGGCAAAATTATTAACTCATTGTGGATCGGGCTGTTGCCGGCTTCCCATCCTGAGGACGGTGGTTCGAATCTCGGCAGTCGTGGAGGATTATCAGTGGATTCCTGATCTTTACTTGGTTGATTTTTGGAGAGCACCTTAAGCGTTGTCTTCGTCCGTCTGTTGGGAAGCTACTGTGGTCCTCTTGGCGCCTATCGTTAGGAGTAGGCTAATGTCGACGCTAGGTTTGTGTCCACCGTTCCTCCAATCTCTCCCTATCCAACCTACCATACCTCCCCAAATATTATGCCAATGACCTCCCACGTCGGTCGTCTCCTCATGTGACCTAGCAATCAATAATGAATTGGTTGCTTGTTAATAGTAATTTTCCAGAACGACATTCGCTTCCAAGGTTGATTTGTTTTCGAATTAAACGCTCGAATCGTAGGGAAATGATTTTTCTCATGGTGATGGCACCATAGGCACCATATTGGAAAATCTTTGATTGAAATTTTGGAGGAATTGAATGTGATTTGGTGGCATGAATCGCGTCTTTTTCGGCTTAAAGGGTAGTTTCATTTTTTTCATGTCCCTGAGCTGAAATAATGTGTCATCATTTGTTGGTTATTTTCAAAATGGAGTGGAAATACTTATCTGACCCGTTCAACGCGGTGACGGCAGTCTTTTCCTGTGGTTACGTAAACATCCACGATTTTCTTGCGAGGTACATTTTTTATTTGCAAATGTCTTCACAAGATTTGTATGCAACTAAAAACCATTTTTTTCTTCTCTTCATCACCATTTTCGCCTGTTTTACTGTTCAATTTTGTTTTTCAAAACTTATTTGATGCAATTGTCTGGTCGTTCTGTTTGGCTACTTGTAATTCATTTACTGCTAAATAGAGTCCCTTATTGAGGCTCTTTCCGATCTACGAGTGTCTGGTGATTTGGAAGTTAGCACTTTAAATCGACCCACACTTCAGGAGTGAAGGCCATGAGTTATGACGTTGATCGATGTGAGCGCCAATTTACGCGAAAACTTAAGGATGGAAATGTTGCGAAATGATCATGAGGGTTATGACTTAATGGTGTAACTAATGGAAAACGTGTATTGCAGCCCAATGATGAATTTTCACATGATCGGCTACTTTTCAGATGGAGAAATTTTGATCTTGTACTTGAATATACTGATATAGATTATGATGGTGAAGAAATATCTAGTTTTAGTGTTAATAACATGCGGGTTCATGATTAAATAGGGAATAAGTTGGACTTTGTGTTCATTTCTGCTTTCGAGGAGAATTTTTCTTTTCATCTGATGAATTTCTATTTGTGGGACTAATTCAGATATGATGGTATGACATTACCATTTGGTAGTCTCTGATTATTAGCTATACCTTTTCAATGAAACTGCCCGTTACATCTCCATTTGTAAGGATAAATTTGGCAGAGAACTGAATGAGTAAATATTATCATCAGCAGTAATCAATTCAACGATTTGCCGTCTAATTATAATTATGGCTCTCATAGGCGTATCACTGTCGTTTCTGTAACTTAAGGCTCTCTCTTATTTGCCAGTTGGGAAAATGAATTTGCAGGTGACCATACAAATTAAAGTTCTCTCTCGCCAGTACAAATTTGAGTTATTTTCAGGAATTATGAACGAACTTCATTATACTAGATTGAATCCAGCGATGGATGTTTGATTATAATAAGAGCTATGGTGATCTATAGCGCGATTTAATAACTTTATCTTGATTCCCTAGCGTTTGCAAATGTGCTTAAATATATCATTTTTTGCTCGGTCATTTTTTGCAGCTTTTGCACATAATTCGTTTGTTCAAACTTCATAATACTTCGGAAAAATCCATCTAAAATTAAAATGAAACGAGGGCAGACATCTTTCCCTACAAGTTTCAAAAGGGCTTCAAGCTTCTACCCGAGGGAAATTCGGATTTTTTGAACAGCTACCTCCTATGAAATTTGAATATCCGAAACTTCCTATAATTCACCCTTAGATGTGAAGTCAGTCTTAATTAATAAATCCTGTTTTCCTGTTTTTAAATTATTGCACGCATGAAAATGTTACTAATTAATGGTGCTGTGCAATTTATTTACCTATCTGTTTGAAAAAGACCAAAATCATACTAATGATATAGTTATACGTAGCCGTTGTTACTTCAGTTGTTTCGGAAATTCTTATTTACCTCTTACATTTATATCATTGGAGAATTGGACAACGTAACATGAGTATTTACTGCCATGCTTTCTTTGGTGTAGGTGTTGGAAATGGGGTCGGTATTTATTTGTTTGGGCGCGCGTGCCGTCGAGGTCGTAAATCTCACGTTTGTTTCGTCGGCGCTGGAGACCCCGTCGAACCGGAACTTAATCTGAGTCGACTAATTCTTGCTTTTTAATAATTACCACCAAATCGGTTTTTTTGTGTGATTGGTAAGTTTACAAGTCGAGTGATGAGCACACGGCAAGAGTTGAGCGACGACTGACGCTCTGTCCACACCAAGCAAAGCGCCTCCTCCACCTTGCATCTGGTGACAGGGAAAACCATTTCCAGAGGGGGAGAGGGGGCGGGGAGAGCAATAAACATCCATGTACGGCCTCTTTCATGACCTGGTCCTTCACCTTCTTAGTCTGCAGGGCCGGCAAACCCCGGGTCATTACCCTTGGAAATCTCAAGGATACCTGGCCGCGCGGCGATGGGAACCCTTTTTCGCCGGTCTAAGACCCCTGCTTTTGAGAATAAAGATACAAAGAAATGCGACGGAACAGGTGTCTGCAAAGTGCGATAGGTTTGGATTTCTTTCCTCGTGGGCGAGTATTGCGGCTGTTACATGACTCCGTATAACCGCCCAGCCCCAGGTGGCTGGGAGTTCCACAGCTTCGTGGGATCCATGAATTGTTTTTGTAAAAAAAAGGTGAATACCTCCGACGTGAGAGGAGGAGATTAATTTCCAAAGTTCACTTTCCCACCGATTTCGCCCGTTTCGCGTTTCGGAGGAACGCTCATCGCCCGTATCGCACGCTTGCCGTAATTCCGAGCCTTCCCTGCGTCAAACCTTCCCTACTACTGGGCACTGGATGGACGTGCACTCACGTAAACCGTGTATTTAGCTCATTTTCTTTTATTCCCCTTCCTGATTCCACCTCAACTCACTCACGCAGCCTTCCTCTCACCGCCTCCGATCTTATTTTTCCCGTTGGCTCCCTCTTCCTTGAGGAAGGATCCGAAAACGTTTTCCAACTTATTTATGCCCGTACCCATCCCTTCACAATAGGAGGTCGTAGTTTATATCACGGCTCATTACCTCCGGCTCTTACTTTTTTTGGCTTCTTTGCTTTTTTTTTATTACTTTTATTTAATTCATACGCGCGCAAGTGCGAATTCGTCTTCTCTCTTTCACCCCGCACATATGTATGTGCTTGAATTTGTGTACGAGAGCATCCGTGTGCGTGATGCTTATATGCATATGCTCGTATATCTCAGCCGATATTTATTATGCACATAAGTATGTGTATATATATATATATCTCCCCGGAAGTTTTCCGGCGCTCGCTCGCCGATCCGCGCTTGTGTGTTCCTCTCCCCTTCCTTCCCCGCCCCCCTACTACCCCTCCTCTTCTCGTGGACGTCCTCATGCACCCTCCCCTCCCTGTCCCCCTCCTCGTTCCCGTCACCCACCGCGCGCGCCCTCCTCCCCGCCCTGGCTCCAGCCGCCGGGATCAATTATTGAGCGACTACATCTCCACTTCCTGCCTTCCCCTCTCCCTGCCGCCTCGCCCTCATCTTCTGTGGCCCACCTCGCCACTCACTTTCCCTCTTCCGCGGTGTCTACCCCCTTCACTCGAATATTCCAACCCCCCACGACTCTCCCGCCCACCCACCCATATCCTCTCCTAACTTTCATCCCCTTCTCCCGCGCCTTCGCCCAAAACCCCCAGCCGCCCGCCGCCGTCTCACCGTTTCTTTCGGTTGTAAAAATAAAAAGGTTTAGCCAGCGATTGGTACGAACTTGCGGCGGCGCTAGGACATGACCTCTCTCGCCCTCCTCTCTTTCTTATTCTTTCTGTCTCCTCTCCTTATCCTCCTCCATTGATCTCCCGTCCACTCCAAACATACCAAGGTCCTGCCAAGTCGTGCCACATCGGTTTTTCTCCTCCTTTATTCCTTTCAAGGAATCGACGAATATTTTTTCTTCATCCCCGACTGCTCTCCGGGATCGTATTGGAATAGCCTAACTTGATTATGAGGTCACGTTTCCTAGCCGCGCCGAGTCTGCCGGGTGGATTTAAGTGGTGGTGGCAAACCCTAGGGGTAGGTGTGGCAGTGGCGGGTCAAGGAACGAGGGCAGTTAAGAATGCGCGGAATTTCTCGCGGAATTCATTGTCTTCTTCCGATTTGAATTAGCACGGGCGTCAATAAAATCGTATGTGAGAGAGAGTGGACTCGTCTGGGCTTTTGGAATGCCCTCAATTTTGTTCATTCAAACCTCTATTCGTTTCAGGCTTATTATATCTTCTTCGAAAACCTTTGTTACGATTAACTTCTTATTAGTAATGGATCTGGGAATTAAGACAATTTACTGATGTATTGATTTATTAGACTTCTCTGCTGTATTTGAGTTTTCGACTGTCTCAGGTTTCTTGAAATCGATTTTTGATAATGATTCATGTATATAAAATATTTTGCTTGAAATTATCAAGTGGATTTCATTGTGAAATTAATATTCCATATAAATTCCATTTATGCCAAATTCCATAATCCCTAATGTTTTAAGAGTATTCGTATTATATATACCTATAATGTATTAAGATAATCCTGTTATAGTGGCCTTAACAGGCTCTGGAAACCTGTCAGAAACTATTATGTCGATTATTCAAAACCCCAGTGTGCAATCTGACTAGGTAATTTGCTTCACTTAAGAGGTGTTTTTTTTAATACATTGATATTTATAGGGAATGGATAAGTTGTAAATGATCACATAAGAAATAGTGGTGTACATTAAAACCGCTGACATAGGCTAATTTTTTATTTATAATATTTTTTTGAAGTCTGTTAAACTTTCTGTTAGTTTAACTAACCGATCATAATATGCTTGTAGATAATGTTCTGCCCGCCCGCCTATCCTGTAGTTTGCGGGCTCCCGCTTTTCGGCATTTATTTTTTCCTTGTGGTGAATTTAATTATAAATGTTTTCAAGCCTTTGTTTATCAGTTGAAGCCTTCCTTTGATCGCATAAGCATTGGAATTTTTTATACTCTCCGGGCAAATCCCTTAGGCCTCATCTGAATCACCTTATGGACTTCGCTCTTCTTTGAGTTTTCGGAGAAATATAATCTCCACCTTCAGGGGCTTCGTGGATCCTAGTTACTGCTCTGCAAATCGTTTCACCAAGTATAATTTTACCGTTAGAAGGAGTTATTTCTCCGTTATTTTGATAGTAAAAATACTTTTCTTGTGATGCAAAATTGTTCTAGTACCTTGAAGTTGCTAATTTTTTCCGTTGTTTAATTGTTTAATTAAATAAAAATTACACATACTTCTTAGCTAATGGCAGGTCAAAATGAAAGGTGCCTGAAAATATTTTTTTTGCCGGTTCCGATTGCCGATGTTTGAGGAACCTAGCTTTTGAAATCGAAACTTTGTCACTTATTAGCTTTGGAATATTTCCATTCCTCGATGAAATTAGTTGTTGACATTTTTTAATTATTTCCAGTTGTAAATATGACAAAGGATGCTCTAAAATGAGAAATTGCTTTCAGATCTTTTTGATCAAATTTGGTTTGCTTCCTGTTTTTGCTGTGATTTTGGGATATTGTTCCTTTTGGGCGGGAACAAAAGTCGCTTTATCGGATCGGTAGATTGTCACACATGAGGTAATCAATGCAGTCGCAATCATCTGTTGTGAAATCGATTTTTACGTCATTGGCCCGTTTGTATTCCGGATTTGTTATCTAATGGGTAAGATAAACTCTGTGAAGACTTCTCATAATGAAATATAGATGCTCTGTTGCTAAAAAAAGGAACTCTATATGAACACATTTAGCGGTTTAATTGTTTAATTGCTGCTCAATATCTCATATGCACGACAGTTCGTCAATATCTCTTAACAATAATTCTTTAACTTTGCATTTTCTTGATTTTATAATCTAAATTTAAAGTGTTTTAAGAACTTGATAGATTGGTATCTGCTCTTTTCTTAATTTGCAAGGTGCATCGCAATTTTGGCTGCAGAGAAACTTACCGTGGGTGCTACTACGCCACTGGAAATTCCATTTTTTTGAGCATATCCTATGTCCTTGCCTATCACATGTCATATCCTTGCCTATCACATGTATTTTGTCTCTCTCTGCCCTCTGTCCGCTATGAAATCAGTTTCTCACATTATTTGTGCGTCCTCAACCGGCAGTTTTTCTTTCATTTCGATCGGAACTGATCTATTTCTATTCCTTATGAACTTCCTCGTTAGTCACGAATCCTCCTCGATGAAAGTTTTGTATTTCCTATTTTCACTTCTCCCTCCCTATTAATCCTTATAGTGCACAATTAAAATGAATGACATTAAAAACTAAATTTTTATATATTTATGTGTTTTCTTATGCTAGCCGTTTGCTCTCAAGCGTCCGAAGTGTTTGCTAAGTATGCTTATATCGGCGCCAACGCAAATCAGAATGCTTGATTTTTTTTAATCTCACCTCGAACATAATTAATATTTGACATTTTAATTATTTTTAGAAAATATTAGTCCAATATCTTCTCAATGCATTATCTCTCACAATTTATATTTCATTTTGTAATTATGCTGATAAAGTGTATGTTCAATTGTTTATTCATCTATGTTCACTTGTTATTTATATTTGCTGTCTAAATGGAGTGTAAAATATTCAACTTTGCGTGTAAACTACCAGGTCACACCTCGGAAGGAATTGCCGTTGAACCTTTTACCCTAAAGGGAATGTACCCAGGGTAATTATAATTTATTTTCTTTTTCTTCTTCTTTCTGCCGACGCTGTTTCATTCACTCTCTTTTCGTTTCCCCCCTTCCCGCTCACTTCCTCCTCTTCCACGTATCTTCTCAACCACCTTCTTCCTCCTCCTCCTCACCCACTTCTTATTTCCCTCTCTCTCTCGCTCCCCTTCTCGCAACTCTCGACCTCGTCTTCGCGGTATTCTCCTCCTCTCCGCCCTTCTCCCGCCTCTCCTCCCAAACGCCGGCCCCTTGAAACCTCTCTCTTTATTTCTCTCCTTCCTCTCTCTCTCTGTAACCGCTTCCTTCTCTACAGCGAGCGAAGGAGGGCGAGGAGTTTAAAGCGATGCCGTGTTGGGTGGGTGTGGGGAATGAACACGCGGAGGGAAGTGTCTTGGGGATCGGGGAGTTTTCGTGGGCTTTTAGCCGGTGGTCGTGTGAGGGATGGAAATCGAAAGCAAGTTCAGGGCGCGCCGGGATCGTATGCTTTAGCGGTATGCGGGGGAATTCCGTGGGAAAGTTAAGGGCATGTATGAGAGATAATGGGTGAAAGGTTTCAGGACTTCCAACTCTATCTGAGGTTTCGTCATTGGGTTATTCTTGAGCTGGGGAACTGAGTGGATCGATGCGTAATTTAGAAGGTAATGGGTGATAAGCCTCCGGTGCATTATCAGTTTGATGGTTTGGGCTCATTAAGGCTCTCAGTGCTAACGCAAAATTGATGAGAATTTCACTATTATCGACGAAATTCCTCAAATGACTGCAGTACGGGATTAACTGTGATTGATTTTTTACATTACTCCTAATTTTATTGGAGATATGTTACGGCTTCGATTGTTAATCTGAAAACTCGCGAATTTCTTTGTGAAGGGATGGATGTTGTGTATTAAGCTAATGATAATTGCAGTAAGGATGACGTGTTTAAATATTATCGAAGTAAGGAAATAGAAATTACTCTGTTATTTCATCCGGCTTTGGATGACTCGTATACTCCAGCTGTACAATACTTCTTGGTCGAATGTAGTTGATGCTAATGTATCAATGTTTTGTAATTTAATAACTAATTTATTGCAATGCAGAATAAATACCAAAAATAGTTACTTTGACGATTTATCACATCTATGACGACCAAATGCGCTATTTGAAACTTTATCTTTTACATATTAGGATATCGAATAATGGCGGGCAAAATTGTTTCATATTATCTAAAATCTGCAACAGCAGAAAAATGTTGAAGTACTATGTATGTAAGAAATACCTTTTGAAATTTGATGCATGATAATTGCGTGATAAGCCTTTCATATGTTAGAAGAAAAAGAAAAAAACATTTAGGAAATATGATTAAACGCAATACTATTCGTTATAGTACTTTGAAAATTCAGTCGGTCCTTCCCTTTCAAGGCACATTCTTGGCCACAAACATCTGCCTTAAAAACAAATCTATATTATAAGTTTGGGGTAAGGGTTCAAAAGATTTTTCGCCAGATGCTACATTGTTGCTTCCAAGAATCCATCTTGTATTATCAGAATTGTGGTGTCTTTTATCTTGCACTGTGGTATCGTTACGAGGAATCTGACTTTAATTTCTTTTGAAGCGTCAAATCATTTTCCGATGTTTTGTATCACATTAGATAATATCCTCGAAGTACCCAACACTCGATTCAGCAGCTGTCAACACATTCTACGGCTGCTGACTAAAACCTAGCCATTTTTCACTGTTTAGTTCCCCACTCCCGTAAGGGACCCATCTTTCTTTTTCCCCAACTGTCGATAATTAATGACGGAAAAATGGGGATTTGCGTAGGAGTTGGCGCGTTGGCGAACTCATTTGAGGATGAGCAGGGCACTCGCTGGGTTCGATGTTTTCTTTGCCGAGGCAGTGAACCCCCCCGATAAAAATCGAGTGCCTCTATCTCTCTTCAGTTTTTTTGGACGAACTTTTCGACGCTCGACCTCCTCCCCCCTCTCCCTTTCCACACAGTTCCCCCACCTCCTCCTCATCTTCCCCTCCTTCCCCTCTCCTTGCCCCCCTACTACCATCCTCCTCCCTCTCAAAATGCCAGATCGCTAGCTCGCTGTGCGGAGTTTAAGGAATGGACGTCACTGGTGGAATGGTTATGTTTTCCATCTTTGTATCGGTTTTTTTTTAATTCCTTCAACCCATCGACTTCTCAGTCATTCGTAATTCTCTGCATATTTTCGCGAAAGCAAAGCGGGTGGGTGAAGTGGGGATCGAATGTGGGTGGCGGGGCGGGGGTTGGGTGGGGAGGTGTCGGTCGGTTATGGGGAGAGGGGGGGATGAATTGAAGGGGGGTAAGAGGGGAGAAGGGAAAAATGGCTTGAAAATACAGATGATCCGGGATGAGAAAGGTTGAAGCTGCAAATCGATACGTCCCCGCGGTCGTGACGTTGAAAACCTCGACGTGAAAATTGGAATTATATTATCAACTTCTTTTTTTTTAATTGCGAAATTGCCCGTGTTGTTGATTAGCGGGCGCGTTTCAAGGTTTTTGAGATCCAGCATAATTAAATCAGCCCTTCCAAACGCCAATACATGTCTGGTAATGTAAACGTTGTAGGTATTTCTGATTTGTGATATCTCTTCATGCCGTTGATGAATCGAAATTCATCGCCATTTCTAATCGGGAGTTCAGTTTTATGCCTTCACAATTTGTTAAATTGTTAATCAAAGTGGACGGTTCATTAACATTATCATGTTTTTTTTCTATTTATAATGGCAGCTTGTAGTGCAGTTTCTGTCTAGCTCCCTTCCCCATTTAATTTCTCCTCCACCATTTTAAATACCTCTCCATTCATCTTCTCTGCGCAAAGCTCATCCTTTCCATTCTACTAACTCACATCTCGTAAGTCTCCAGTTTACGCTCATTCTCCTTCCTCATTCTCAAAGTTTCAGGACTGTTCAAAGCTACACTCCATACATGATAATTCTATCAGTATGCGGTTATTATATGCATCATACATACCTTTGTATTTGGGTAGGCTTCGTTGTTTTAATTTTAGTTGGTCATTTGGTAGGTTTTTGGAAGGAAAGGTTTTTCTCCATTACAATTTCATCTCTTTGCTTTCGAGAGAAAACTATTAACTCTCTACGTAACATTGAGTGTCTTCTCTTTCTTCTCAATTTGTACGAATAGGAGGAAGATGTAGGTAGGAGGAACTCACGAGAAACCATTATTGGATGCACGTGTGCATGGATTATGTATTACTTTTCTCTGGAAAATTTAAATGCGACATCGAAATGAAGCAAATGAAGCTACTGCCTGTCTAAACATCTACTACTTGGCAGATGTATAAATAAATGATTTAACCCTTCTCACGTTCTATACACTTATAATGCAATATATACACAATATTGGGTAAGATAAACAGAAAACATTTTAGTTACGTAAGAAATGTATAAATCTTAATAGAAAGAACATTTTTCAATTGAACATTACGAACGCTCGATGTTGTCCATCAGTCTAAGTGTCACGAGCTGGTGTAGCTTTAATTTTATTTTAAACATTTTATTGTTAGCTACTTAATTAATGGGAGTGAAGGAAACAGTTTAATATCAATGCCTTGAGCTTATCCTTTTCGCAACAGAACGCTTTTTGTCACTGGACGTGTTTTTATTTACAAAAGAGGCATTAACAAATGCAATTATGCTTTTGGAAGATTTTTTGTCTTTCCTTGTAAGGGTAAGGCATCTCACAAATTGATCTGTGCATTTCACTTTCATATTTAGAAATTTAATTTTTCATCTTCCTTATTACGTTTAGTCGTAGTCGTCGCTTTCTTCTTGTTATGAAAGTAGCAGAAATAATTATGACTGAGGCATGAGAAAAAAATTCATTCTTCAGTCCTCAACGAATGCGAAGCGGTGTACCACTGCATAATAAGGGAATATTTGATGTATGCTGACGTCTGGAGTTGCTTGCATTGCTTACCGAACATGAATAGGTACATTTTTGGTCTGCGCCTAGCAACGGGGGGAACGTGCGAGGTGCTGATTTGATCTGGAACGAGTGCTGGATGCCTGGTGTGGAATCACCCCGTGCCACGCATCCTAGTGTTGGCTTGCACGGTACTTCAAATGATGTAGATAAACAAAGAGGTACCAATTTAAAGAGGGAAAAGTAATTGAATTGCAAATTATGGCCAATGTTATGATAAAATAATAAAAGCATTTATTGCTCAATTAGTACACATTTCAATATTTTGATCTGATGAATCCATATGCTGTTGTAACTCCAGCAGGCTATCATGAATGTAAAAATTCTTTTGACTAACATTTTTCATTTCAAGATAATTATACCGTACTTAAATGAATTTTTAAATGCCAAAGCGTGCATAGTGTGTTCTTGATACATGTTTATTCTTTTAATATGGAAGGGATTAATTGAGATCCTTGTCAAAAAGTGAGGCATTGGAAGCGGAGTATATGTGTTAGCAGTCGACTTTTGAGTCCGGTGATTATAAAACACCTCAGAAAGTTTATAAATTTACGTCGAAAGAGATTGTTTGCAGATTTTACTCTCCGTATTTTTCTGGCTATCCCTCCTCATTATTTCGCTGCGTCGCGTGTAATTATAGTGTTATTTTTTCGTGGGACGTGGCAGTTGTCTCTGGCGAAAAAAAAACGTTTACGGTCATTGCTCACGGAACAAATCCCCGCAGGCATTCTGTCTCGTTGGTGTGGAAACGAGCGGGGGGGAGGGGGAGGCGGAAGGGATGAGGGGGGGGGGAAGAGATTCGTGTGCACAACACATTTACCTTGACTCTTCTCCATCGACGTGGGATCACACGCGCGCACGGAAGGCGTTTCGTCGTTGTCAAGGAGAGGGCGGACGCGTCGTCAAGGGGGGATGCTGCTGGCTCTTTCTTTCACTCTTCGCGCCCATTCCACGTCCCCCAAACTATCGTTCGCCCTCCGACAAGGTCCCGCGTACTCTTCGCACGCCCTCTCCTTAGACGTGTTCCAGTTATAGTATACTGCACCAGTTAGTATACATACATCATACTAGCTGTGACCCGGGGCTTCCATCTCCCTTTCACTCACTCAGTGGTTCAACCCGAAGGTTGGTTTGGATAGTTGAGGGTAGAGCTCAACCCGGACTAAGCCACAGGCGTGTGAATTTCACACATTCAGGGTAGGGAGGCCAGTTCCTTTCCCTGGGTCACCTCGCACTCCGAGGATTTTTGTTTGGGGGCGTTCAAAGGCTTCACCCGGATTTGAACCCGGGACCCTTCGATCAATAGCCAAGCGCTCTACCCACTAGACCTCCATCTCCCTTTAAGTTTTCCTATTATCATATTGAACTACTAAGTCAGCCTCCTTGCACTTAACATCTGCTCCTTTCATTCTGTGTGGGGGATCATAGTATTGTTTTAATATTTGCATTATTCATAGCGTTTAAAGAGAAACACCGCGAGGAGGTGGCCTTGTGTCGTTTCTCTTGTGTAGTTTTGTCTTGGCAGGCCCCTTTTCTTGCTGCCTTATGTTAAGTTAGTTGTAATCAGGGCCGGATTTAGACTTAAAAGGCCCTTAGCTATTTGAGATATGGGGCCCTTTATAAGTCCAGACTATGTCAGTGCCAAATATGATTTTCGGATACCTAGAGGGTTAAACTGAAATACAATTAAGAAGTATATAGATAGTGAAATAATAAATCTTTAACTTAAAATCATTTTTATTCATAACAAACATATTTGCTGATGCTGCAGCAGTATATTTAAGTATAAATATATGACAATTGCTCACTCGGACAATTTTTTTGGGGGCCCCCAAGAAAGTGGGGGCCCTAAGCTATAGCTTGTGTAGCTTATACGTAAATCCTGCACTGGTTGTAATACAGTATTTTACGTATGAAAACATCCCTGAGACCATTGACTAATAGAAAAACAGTACAATCAACTGAGGTAATCAGGTCGCTGAAAAGCTGGGTGAATTTTTGTATTTGAACTTTTTTTGTAAAAGGAAAATTCTACGGTAAGGGAAGTTCCTTTTAACAAATCAAAATGGACGGCTTATTTTCGTCTGATAACAGACATTATTAGTGTAACAACACTGTTAAAACCCTGTAAGGAATGTAAGAAATGAAATATATTTGATACAATAGTTTGACCATGCAATTTTCCCTCGGCAGTATCCGCAGTACACATTCGTATCTTTAAAAAAAGTTTCTGTTACATTTTTTATTTTTGAAACTATATCTTAGTGAAAACATAGGGACTAATTAATAGCTACGGGGCAAATGTATGATTTAATTTATAATAATTTATTTTATTCCAATTCTAGTTTGTAGTACATCACGTACCTAGGATTAAAAATGTGAATATTTAATTATATTAAAATGAAATATTCATTTTATATTTCATTGTTATACGATCAATGGTTCTAGAGATGGTCAGTCAGCGATATATGCCTTTTATAAACATAGATATAGATGAGAATAGGTATACTAAATTAAATCCCTGAAGAAGTGTGCCTAGATAGTTTCCACGTCCGCGGAGGGTCTTCTATATCGTCTTCATTAGAAAATAGTATATTTTTCCGATATAAAATCCAATTTTAATTCTTTGTTGAATCCTTACCTCATTTACCTAAAAAAACTATCCAATTTTACTGTATTTCATCGCAAATAAATTCTTCGCGTCTTTTATATCCGTTTTTACTGCCAAAAATTCCTATTTTTTCCTCCGTGTACTTTCGCTGTATTGTAGTTTGTCACCCTCTTCAATATGTCGTTATCTCTGGACGTCCATCAATTTCTCTGCCTTCGAATTTATCCTACAATTTTTCTTTTCTCCCAGACGCTATCTACCCACTTCCTCGAATGTTTTTTCATCCGATCAGGTTACTCATTCCACTCTTCTGCACATCTATTTAGAAGGATCTCTGTTTAAGTTTAACACCTACCCGCAACGACCTAGTTTCTGATCTATATTATGTTACGCTCCAGATTTGGATGCTATCAAATCCTTTTCATCGTCTTTCATCGAATTTCCCCATACCAAAACCCTCCTTTTCATCAATTATTCCGTTGTCAATATAATCCTTTGCTTTTTGTCCTTGCTACTAAATTTCTAATCTAGCATACCCACTAAATATAGAGCTATTCCTGTTGCGTTAGTTAATGTCCTCAAACCTATTCATTCAAATGTATTCTAACATTCCTCCTTCAGGAGAATCTCACTAATCCCTCATAATATGGTCAATATTCCTACCAAGTTTCACCCCCAGCGCGATCATGGGCTGCCTGCCACTGTATTTACTGCAGTCCCTTGGATCACTGTCAAGCTAATGCTCGATCTTCAGCGAATCTGACTTTATGACTTAAAAGCCCCCCCACTAGCTTTCATTCCTACTTATGACGCTTCCAATGCTTCTGTATTCCCCTGGATATACCATATGCCAAAATCAGTATAAATCTGACCTATATCTTCGAAAGCGGACAGGTTGTGCCGGTTCGAAGATGTGGTCGGACTTCTTATAAAATGAATGAGGGAGATGTCTACAGTTTTGTAGGTCTTGCTAAAACGGAAGGAGCAGCAAATTGATAAGTTTTAGGTAGTTTGTGTGAAATTTTTCTCTCGTCGTAATGGAGATTACGTTCGAATTTTATTTTAAAATGTAAGTAGTTATAAGGAGAACGGCGCATAGTAATTATTAATGACGTTAAAACTCATTTTTATATAAATGAACTTGTCCGTAATTAACTAAATATGCATATTTGAGGCCTTGACTTATTTGTTACCTGCTATTCGCTGAAAACCCGAATGCGAACTTTTTTTGAGAATTATTAAAAGGTATTACACAAAGTAAATGAATTTATTTTTAAAACACAACCGGAGTAATGCACAAAATACGCACCATTATGTTTCTGGCGCGATATGTGCGTAGTAAATTTCTCATTTTTTTTAGTAATACCTCTCTGGAGCTTACAACCGTACAATAGAAATAGAAAACTGTTTACATTGTTTTGAAATTATCTTGAAAAGTAGGGCAAAAAATTATATTTTGGTATCAAAATAAAGGTGAGATTTTGTCTTTATAGTGAAACCAAATTCATTGAATTGTATAAGTAGTGAAATCTCGCTGAAACCACCTCTTTCTGAGATGTACCCTCGGCTACATAAACATATTTTAACACTTATGAAACTCAAACATGCCAGGATAACCTACTAACTCATTTTAATTTCCCCATTGGACAATTCACAGTTTTCAAATTCTGTGATGAATCAATACTACTGGTGTTGCAGTAACGTCTGGTTAGTGGGATTTTGCGTTTTATGTTCCATGTCAGCCACCTCTCGGTCTTAAATTTGGTCTTAAGGATAAAATCATGGGACTTCTTTCTTTATGAAAAATGTGTTTTGAGTACATCTGGATGTGGTTCCATCGTAAAATGATTTGATCTTAATTGTCATTGAATTAATATTCTGGCTGATTATGGAGAAGTGTATCCTCTCTTTGATATGAGCAACAAAAACCTACCTTTCCAATCTATTTTTTCGAAAATTAAACTCGAATAAACATTTGAATTATATGACAGAGTCGGGAACATGAGGGAAAATGTATAAGTCTATAGTATAAATGCCACTTTCGCGAAATATTATTTGTTGGAAGGGAATTTTCCCAGGGAATTGAACGGTTATAACATTAGGGAATCATTTTTTTAGTTATTAATAAATAACAGCAATAATGAAAGTTAAATGAATTAGTTAGTTCAATAATAAATGGCGCTGCATTTGGCTCCTATGACAGCAAAAATTGCTTAGTAAAAATATGTTCGTATCCTAAACTGCATATTTTGTATCTTTATTTTTTTCATAATAGCCAAGGCATGTGGTTATTGAAAGCGGTAATATTTTAAACAATACAAACGGAAAAGTAGAATTCGTTATTTATTCTAGCTCACGCAGTCGCGGTGAGACGACGACCTTAACGTGGATTGGAATACGGCAGTCGTTCTGTTCCTAATGTCCCGTCTCCTCTCCTTCCGTTCCTTCCCACCTCGTCTCTCCCCTCCGTCACCCCTCGCTCTTCTTGTCGGAAGCCTGTCGTGGCGTGAGTCGGGCGAGAGAAGGTTGGATATGCCAATCATTGCGGACGAAGGACGGGGGGAAATGGGCGGGGCGGCGAGAGTTGCTTCCTCCTCCTGGATATCAATATCATCTTGCACGGCTCGTGCGAGAAATCTCACTCTCGATCTCCCCCGAGAAAGCGACATTATGTGCCGGCCACTGTGACCAGGGCTCGATAATAATCATCTACTCTAATAATCACCAAGGTGTGTGCATATACTATGTGTCAGTAACTTTCACAAAATTAATACACGTGAAGCTGAATCTTCATTTGGTTGCAGACCTTTTATTTCCAAAATTAAATTAGAAATACAGGTTTTCTGTTATTGGGAAAGGTACCAATTGAAAGAAAATAAAATAAATATTCTTATTCCTACAATCTAATTTTGTATTCCGGTCAATATTCCGAAATGTTTGCTAAAACGTGACGATTTTTCACTACATTTTAGCGTTTTTGAGTCATCGTCTCCATAACGACCATACTTATTGATTCAGTCGAGATTCCGTGTTTATGCACATTAACTCAATGATTCTTTGCACTAAATAAGATATGAATGGTTTACTACAATCAATGTAAATGACAATATTTTTCCCGTTGGTATTCAGCGGGCACCTTCTCTAGTATTGATAATAGTTGCGAATTTGTAAGGACTTCGTGTATGGTAAATTTTTATTTTCCCCTTTTCTGCTGCCGTTACTAAGGATGCGTTCTAATGTACAATTTGTTGTGGTTTCCTTAATCCTTTTTAAGTTACATGCAGTACAACGAGCGTCAATAAGAGTGCAGAGTTTCAGGAGTGTTTTGTAAACAAACAAAATTTACCTAAGTTACGTTCTTGGCCTTCGAGTTTACCTATCCTTGAATGGATAAGGGGCTATCCCTCGTTAAAATGTTTTGCTTTTGGGGCCAAAGCAAGTTAGTAGCTGCGGCGTCAGGATCGGTAACTTTTTTCGATATTTACACGCTGGTGCTTGGAGGCCTGGCAGCTTTACCATCACGTCCCACGTCACGTACCTGGAAATTGCTCTGCAGACAATTTTCTCCGCTGATGTCATCTTTAGGGTATACCAGTGCAAAACCGTAGACAGTCGACCATCGATCGGAAAACTATTCAATTTTATTGCACACACTAGCCCACGTAGGTGTTTAACAAATAAAACATATTCCATGGGCATGGCGAAAGGAGGAGGAGTAGTCGTCAGGTTTTACCTTAGCAAAAATATAGGTTTGGGAATAATATTGGTCGAATGACGGCGTGTTTTTTCGTGGTTGCACCTCGTTAATAAGTAATGATCAGATCTAGGTCCTTTGAGCAAAATATGATCGATTAGAATTGAAAAGTTATGTTCATTATTTGATTTTGGTTTTATTTTGGACATAATATGGAATTAACTTTAATTCGTTTTAATATTTTCTTCTGTTTTGTATCAGACGCCTTTGTGTTAATCGATGTTTGAAAAAGAATTGCAATCCCATAGATTGGAGCCTACTTTACGTATCCAGATTTCAGATTATTCTGTTTCCAAACATGATCGAAAATGATTTCGTGAATGGAGTAATTTTTTTACCAGTTGATTTTGTCCATAATGAACCACATATTCCTCTGTAAATGCCTTCTACCCAACGCGTCTTTCCTTACCTCTTTTTAAAGGTGGCCCGAGGCGTAGGGCAGGTTTTCCTTTAACTTTTTCCCTGCCCTTTCCCGCCGGAGGTGTTTTTGCATGGTTTTCCGCGTCGTGCTCCTGCTCTCTCTATCTTCCCGCCGTATTCCTCCTCCATTAAGGGAAAGGCTCGGGTTGAGGTCGACCCACCGCTGCTATCTTTATTCCCGTGTGTTTGCACTCATATACCATATACGCGCGCACTTTTCAGTCCGTCCCTTTCTCCCGCCGGTGGTTATTTGGCATTTTATAGGAGTTGAACGGGTTTTACGACGCCTCTTAAATGCCTTTGTGCTGCTCCACCCCTTGCGCGGGCGATGCTCATCTTGCATCGTCATCGAGACCGATTATTGCCTGGGTCGCAAATGTTTCCATTGAGTGACAATGATTTGATTATCATCATGCTCCGGGAGAGATTCGGGCGTAATTTTGTAATTCTTTGAGGTGGTCAGATGCATCGTCGATAGGAATCATGTCATAATTTGCAGAAACCACTTGATTTGCCATTACTGGTACACGGTACCCGAAAAGCCATCGCAAGGATGTGTGGTGATTCCTCAAGAAAACCGCCGCTAATGCTACGAAAGCGTAAAACCTAACGATCAATAGAATGGTTGGCGTATTGAAATTCATGGGTATTATGTGTATTCACTTGTGTGTTAAGTCATATAATGACTGGAATTCTCGGACTTATCCTGCTATTTGGAGAGATACTTTAAGAGGAAAGTAGTGAATATAAGCATTGCTGACGCTTGACGCTATATAGACATAGCATGTTATTATTGGCTGATATTCCGTTATTCTTAAAGTGGCAGTCATGTTTTATCATATGAGTATATTCGTATTGTGCATACCTCCTATATGGTATTTTCTCATGCTCCAAGTAACTAGTTATTTTTGCATAAAATGGTATCGTACTGGTTCGCGCGAAAACGATGTATTTTGTAGAAATAGACGAATATTAGTGTTTCGTACATTTTCCTTTATTTCCAGCCTAGTAATAATAGCCTAGGAAAATACGTTATGTCATTTTACGGGTAAGGATGCTTTCCAAAGGAATATATTTCTTGAGGTACATGTTTGTTATTTGAAAGTGACAAATGTTGTTGATTCCTTTGGTGAAAATTGAACTACTTCATCTCAGTCCACTTAGTCATGCTGTAGTAATTCAAAGCACTTGAGGACAAATCACCCTACAATGTTTTGCTTGTTTTTAGATTCGAGTGAGGAAAAATCAGCGTTTTTTTTAAGGGTGACTGCTTTGATATGTAGTGATGTGAGTCAACGAGCATTTTTGTCGCCGTTCGGCCCCTTTCTTTGCCTCGCCATTCCTTCCTTGGCCTGACCTTTTCCTTCAACACCACGCTTAATCTCGCGCCATGCATTACACTTTCCCCCCTAAAATGTTGGCTCAAGAGAGACCGGGAGACTACCGAGAAGCACGCGACAGGCTAGGCATCAGAGGAAACTTGGAATACATTTTAGGAAATAACCCCGACCTCCTCAGCCGTGTCATATCCTTTTTTAAGGAAACGGGGCTGTTTAATAAAATATAATGTAATACATGCATGCATTTTAAGACTATTCAGAAAATAATAAAAATAAATATCTTACTTTTTTTATCCTTTAATAAAAACCCGAGCAATAAGGCTGATTGCGCGTGGTGCAAAATGACCTCTGCCGTCGGCGCACCCGAAATACAACTTCAAGAGAGACCGGAAGAGAATGAGAAGTCGCCATCGTATAATATTTCATCCCCGAAGGCGACAGATTGCGCTCCCACGTGCTGCCGGTACTGGAGCGCTCGATGCTCCTTCATCGCTCCCGAAATTTGCAAATTTTAATTCCTATCGAAGGATCCAGCCGATGAAACAATGGGAGGAAGGGATCTTGTTTCCCCCCTAACCCCGGCCGACCTCCTCCTACGCCCTCCACTCTTAACTCCCGAGAGGAAGAGAGAGGGAAGCTGAAACCTGACTTCATCCAAGGAGTACACCCATCCATCCATCGGGAGAAGCAGGCGGCCTTCCTCCCGTCCGTGGGTACAACGCCACCCCATCCGTCAGTCCATCCCACGATTTTCCAAGACCACCCCTATATATCTCTCCTTCTTTGCCACCCCCTCCGACTCCCTCCCCGTTGTTTCATCCCCTCGGTTATATTTTTTTCGACCAACCGCGTCGACGGTTTTTCTCCCTCCCCCTCGATCCCTCCCCTTTTCACCCCACCCTCCCCTCCCTCACTCTCTTCCTTCTTGGCAAGGAAAGGGGTTGAGTGGTGGAAGTCCCAACAGACAGCGGTGCTGCTGATTCCATCGCCTTCCCCAGCGTCAAACCCATCTCTCAATCCTTAGGAAATCTCCTCTCCGCTTCCCCCCTCCCACCACTACGATGCTGCTCTCAACCCCACGCCTCCTCTTCTCCTTCTCCCTCCCGCCCCCTACTTCCCCTGAGTTGTTTTTCTCCCTTCCTTTTTACGCGTCTCCCTCCATCCTTCCTTTTCTTGGCGCTTCCAGCTCCTCCCCTCATCCTCCCCTCTCACCCTCCTCCCCTTCCAACCGTAACATTTTAGAGCTCCTTGGTGCGTCAGATGTTGTGTCCACTTCGTCGGTCCGCGCTTCTCTTCCCTCTCCGCTATTCATGTCTCATTTCCCTTCTTATGTTTGCCCTCCCTTATCTTACCGATCTTCCTCTCTCATACTGAGTGGTCGTCAGTGAAGTCTTACTTATATTTGTTCTCCTCAGGCATGTTTTAATGTTTCAGTTTCACTTTCCTATGTAGTTAGTAAAAGATAGCTGAAAAATCAATTCGCCATTGGTCTAGGGTTTGCCGCAGTTTACGTATAAGAATTTAGGGAAATGGAATGGTATTACATTTAACTAACCAGTTAAGGTTTTGTTTTAGAGGATGTATTTGTTTTTTTTTTCTTTTTATTAAACTTTGTTTTTTACTTTTACTTTTTATTTGGCTCTATGAGTAAAATTTTGTTTAGCTGGACCTGGGTGATTATATCTGACTTAACGGAATTAATTCTCAAAACTAAGTACATAATGTGCTCCTATTTATTCGAGTTGAAATCTTTTCAGTTTTATTTAGAGTTCTTCATCCTTATAGTTCTTTTGTCGTAAAGATTTTTTTCTTGAGGCTTAGGTTTGTTTCGATGCTGTAATTTTTATAGCCATGTAGCTTACTTGACTTACGCCATGATCTTAGGTGTGCGACGAGGCCATTTGTTCAATCATGCTCCTGAAATTTAAATTTTCCTTTCGATTACTCCATACAATGTTTTGAGATCTGTTCATTCTTATTTTTTACCATCTTTATGCCTTAAGAGACTGAAACGCGTTTTACCTTAAATATATTGGGGGAAAGGATAAATTTTCTTTCTTTTTCGACGTGGATTACGGATGTTTATGATGATTGAGTTCTCAAGAATCCTTGTGTGTCCTGGTTTCACTTAAATGATAATTTTCTCCAGATTTACTCTTAGTGTCTTCATTTAGTAGTGAGTTTAGTCAAACACGCGGGGTTTCCAGAAATAGATTTATCATGAATAATACCCGCAGTTGTCTGCAATCTAATTTCGGATAGGTTTGTTTTAGGAATACTCATTTCCCGCTTCTCTCGTGTCTTGCTCTGCGAATTATCACCCGGAACTTCCCTGGAAGGGTCTTCTCTCCCGGAATCCACTCTTCAGAAGTTGACGTCCCTAGTCGGCGGCCTCCGGAACGGAACTTGCCAGCGAGTCACGTTCCTGTGCTCACCTTGTTTGTCGCTGCCTCCGGTCATCCCAGCAACGCCCCCGTCGCCATGCCGACCGTCCTCGCGTCGCTCACCGCCCCTCGTCTCCGTTTCCCTCGCCCTCTCTCTCTTCCTCTCTTACTCCTACGCCACTCCCCCTCGTGCTCAAATTCAAACCGACCGAAGGAAAGCGTGTAGAACGTCAAAATAAAATGTTTTTGTTTACATTTAACTCGAAAAAAGTTCGTAAAATAGCACTTCTATTTTCCGTAAAATTGTTAGTTGGTGTTCGGTCGTTGTATTGATTATTTTCTGGCACAACATAACTCACATATTGACCTATTTGTCATTTTGATGTGAATATGCGAATGAGCATCTTATGGTTCGTTCTCGGTGTCATGTAAGGTTTTGCCGCGACTAATATTTGTGTACATTCGAAAGCCTCGTGTGCAAAAACTATAAGGATTACAGAATATCTAAACCTATGGCTGGATAGCCCGTTTCGTCAACTACCGGAAAAGGTTTGTCGCGAGCGGAGGGGGAGTTGCGAGGTGACGTCACAGCGCTGCGCGTGTGGGTCTAAATTTGGGATTGTGTGGGCACGGCGCGCGCTCAGTTCAGTTGTATCCCCGGAACGCGTTGGTCGATTTTAGTGATCGAGGTGTCTACGGAGAGCTGAGAACGTGAGTTAGGCGTTATTAAGACAAGAAATATAAAACTAACATTGGAAAATAGAAAATAGTAGTTACCTTCGACGTTGAAAGTGTGTGAAAATCGCGTTAACGCTGGCGAGACGATAGCTCACCTTTACCGTCACTTTTACTAATTATTTCGATAAATGTCATGAATAGAGTAATTTTCTTTCTTTCATTTCAACTTTCTTCCTAACAAACATAGCAAAAGAATTTCCCAATAACGAGAGTAACGTATGTAATTTTGTATTCACAAAATTAAGATCTAACGGGAGTATCAAGAATACTCCGTTCTTTTTTTTTTACTTTTCCAACCCACCATGCTAACTCTTACATTGTTTGTACAAATTCCAGGTTTAATGTTCCGCGCAATGCTTCATATCATTATCCTCATCATCCATTACTCCACATTCTTATAGAATGTCCCAGTCAATGGTTGATATTTATTAATGAATGCCTCCTTTGCGATTGAAATTCTTCTTGGAATATCATTTTTGTTTGTCCAATTTTCATCCATTGTACTTGGTTTCTAAAGGAATGACGTGTGATAAAAATGTTCTTTATTGACATAAATGTCAGTGTGCATCCGTGTAATGTCCCTATAATCAGGAGCGGCTCGAGACATGTTTTTCACCCAGGCATGGTCGCTTTTCGGTGCCTCCCTTTCCACTAAAATCTATAATGAGGCTTCCTTATAAACAAATTAATAAATATTATTTAAAAATAAATCCTGTTTTGACTCTTTAAAGGTAAATACCGTGGCTAGTCCCGGTATCCTCAGAATTATCATTACTATAAATATTATGCTGTAGTAAATGTATTTATAACCAGTGTTTGTATCGACCAGACTTAACTTGGCGTTCTTCTTGGTGGTGCTCCTGACTGATGCTGGGGTCACCTGGGCCGGCAATGTAATGTTATGGTGTAATGAACCGGCACTGCGTGTTATATGTAATATCCTTGATATTCATTTAATATCCGTGTGAAAATAAGCTTTTTTCTCGATCACTAAACACCTCCTCTGTTCCCTCTACCAACCCTCATCGTATCTTCCAGCCCATCTTCCCATTGCGTTTCTTTCCTTCCGTTACCCCCTCGACCCGTCACTCTTCCTGATCAGTGCGAAGAGAGGGTATTGGGCTCGCATTCGCCTAACCCCCCCACCTTCGAAACTGTTTCCCTGCTCGCGATCCCTTACCCCATGTCTTCGGCCCCCAAAGTATCGACCCTCCATCGGAATTATCTTACAATTAGAGGGGCCGAGTTCGCGCTTTGCCGTGGAGACTTGAAAGGGATCGGGGGCGCGGCGCCGGATGTTGGTATTGGTGGTGGTGCTGAGTTTGGCCGAGTTAGGGTGTCGTCGGAAAAATTCTTCTTCCGTCTTAAGAATGGTGTACCCTCCCTCTACCCTCCCTTATGTCCCTTCCACCCCTGTCTCTCTTCTCTTCATTTGGAGCGGGTTGGAAATGGAACGGAGTCATTAGGTCGGTTGCCACGCGACTCTCGTTACTTGGGAGTTTCAGAAGCAAGAGTGGGGGTTATAGGGCCAGTTCATGAAAGTCACTGAGAGCTTATAGGAATGCATCCGGTCTGTAGAAGTTGATCGATCGTTCTTCGATTTTGTTTAACTAGTGTCACGGGCGGAAGTGCACGAGGGTACAGCGTTGCCCAAGTCATCTGAAATATAGTATTACCCTCTTATACTCTCATATAATGCTGCCTCGTCTGGGTAGGCCTAGTTTTTGGTTAAATTCATAATTATTCTTCGTAGTCCGCTATAATATTATATGCGTAGGGAATATGATAATGGCTGGGATCGGGAATATAGTAGTGCTTCAAGTACAAGTTTTGGTGTATGCTTAGATATCGCAACACAATGCGGTGACCACAAGCCTCAAAGCTAATTATTGAAACCTAGTGATAATAGCCTCGGTATACGTTAATTTGAGAGGCAGGAAAGTGTCCTGTGATACGTGGAGCCTGATATCAAATGGTTGCCGGTGTGGGTGGGCAGACCTGTTCATTTCCTTGTCCCTTCTCTGGTTACCCCTCAAATCTGGTATCCATAAAATAAGATCTTAAGTTGCCCAAGGACGGAATTTGCGGGGTTGTAGCAACTCGAGAACCCTTTCCCTTCGTAGAAGTTTTGCTGTTGCCTGCCCTTCGTAAATTGGGAGAGTCTCCCATCATACTTCCTCCGACAACTTTGTCCATTTCATGTCTTAATATACCCTTTTTTAAAGTTCGTCGCGCACTACAATTGATATTTGTTCTGTTAAGTTTAACATACGTTCGCAAACGCTGATTGCGGCCTTACTATTTTAAAATAGCTTTGCTTACTTGTTGCCATCGCAGCTTCCTGTAGTTTGTCGAGAATATCGTATTTTATAATGAGCAAACGCACTTAAAATGATTATTGATATTAACGATGTGATACCACCTAAGTACTTAATCTGGTAACATTTACTTAGCTCACTCCCTTTTGTTTTAAGTGGCTTGATTGTCATTCCTTATAATCCTCTGTGCAGAGCAGTAATTTCCTTTGAGGTAATGTCGATCCTCATTCTTGAACCAGTCCGAGGTCTCGTCAACTTTCCGAGTTATCTGCCTCATGCTGGTCATTTTTTGTGTTGTCTTGTTCGGCATCAGACTTCTTTCTGCTTACAGTGTGAAAAGAAATCCTTATCTATTCAATTTCTCTCTTTTATTCTGTGAGATTTTAGTTTTGAATCATTTTTGCGAGGCTCTTTATCACTATCGAAGGTTTTTTTCAAGCGAAGGAATAACGTAGTTGCATTGTCATCATCTGCGAGATATAGGTCCATTCAATTTTCTGTATTAAATTTGTTTAAAAGAAGAATATCGAAGCATACTTGTCATGCGAATCATTTTTGTGGCTTCTATGTCAGTTTATTTATCGTTTTAATGAAAGAAAATTCCTTTCGTTACATATGCAGAGGGTATGACACGGGACTGAAAGGAAGGCTCCGTAAAGAAGACTAAGGAACATATTCATGGACTAAATTGATAGAATTATGTGAAGACTACTAGTGTCAAAGGGAGTAAGCGTCAAGTAGAAAAGAATGCAAGGCTTCAAAGATCAAATTTTTGGATAGAAAAACTGATAAACAGCTGTACAAAAATCATCCGTAGGTTTGCGCGTTTTAATTCCGTTTTATGCGAGGTACTGTATGTCACGATTTTATTTAATGAAATTGCGGACACGCGAGCACGGAATTAGTTCCAGGTTGGTTGAATCACTGAGTCAGGTTGAATCACTGGTATATCACAATCAAAGGTTGGTTTGAATAGTTGAGGGTAGAGTTCACCCCGGATTAAGCCACAGTCGTGTGTATTTCACACATTCAGGGTAGGGGGGCCAGTTGCTTTCCCTGTCCTTTATCGCACTCCGAGGATTTTTTTTCGAGGGCGTCCAAATGCTTCACCCGGATTTGAACCCGGGACCCTTCGATCAGTAGCCAAGCGCTCTACCCATGGCCTACACTAGGCTACCACGCTCCACTGCATTAGAGCAGGGGCTATTTTCCCATCTGTCGTTTATGCATTTGCGCATGCATTCTTGCAGTTCACCGCTTTGCACGACGCAATTTTAAATGCACATCCATGCATACATCAGATTGTGCAATTAAGTGCTTCGTGTAAAACGGCCTTAAGTATGCATTGCGTAAGAGTCAGTTTGCATTTAATGCTGCCATTTAGGTAATTCGGTTACTCTTTAAGTTGAAACGGCTTTGCCCATGACCCTCGCGACCTCTCCTAACGGGTCACTCTGGGATTGCTGCAACACTAATTGTGGGATTGTCCCGCAGTGGAAGTATGAGCAAGCAAGCAAGGATGGAACTGTTTTAACAGCAACAACAAAAATAATAATTTTATTTATTTCTCGAATAGTCCCTTATAATGAATTTCTTTTGGTTTTCTACGGTATAATTACTTTTTGAGAAACCGTTTTGCCGTGCTATTCTGCCGGCTTCGTCTGGCTGTCTGAATCAACAATCAGAAATAAATAAACAAACTTTGTCTGTTATTATGTAACATAATTAATTTATACTTGCATTTTGCAAAAGTCTTTTCTACGTATAAGGGAGTTTGTAGCTATCCTTTCTGTTTAAGTTGTTAGGTCATTTTTCTATTTCAATGGCTTCCCTGATGACCAGTGGATAGTAGCTGCTTTCTTTACAAAAAACGTTCACCCTTTTGATGTCTATACTGTGGCCTTCTTCTAAAAGTGTGTGCTCAGCCACGGCAGAGTGATACCAATCTTCCTTTCGAATAGCCCTTGTCGTATTCCTTCAGTCTGCATCGTCTGCATCCTCTTTGCCTGGCCAACATATGATTTTCCGCAACTACCGTAAATTTCGTATATCCCTTCGAACATTGTGGGAGATAATGGATCTTTAGCTCCTAGAAGATGATCATAAACTTAGAGGTAGTGTAAAATCTTGTATTGATGTTATGCTTCTTCATTATTTTACCTATGTGATCAGTTGTTCTCGCGTTGTAAGGTAGCATAACATATCCCAAAGGTGTAGATGTCTCTTTCTCTTTAGGTTTCTGATTTTTAGCACTTGCAATTAACAAAAGAAACTGTTGTAGGCTTGATCTTGTGGAAGTTATTCATTACGGAAGAATTAATATAACTTAGTTAACTTCAGTTAAATCCAGTTATTTAGTGGAGTTAACTAAGTTATTTTAATTCTTCCGTACTTTCAATTAATTTATAGCTATATCCATTATCCTTCAGTGTCTCCCTTAAATGTTTTATTTCTTCTGAGATGGAATCAGCATCCGAAACTCTTCGAGCGCGATCAAATAGGGTCTTGGCAACTGATGCCTTTTGCTGTGGGTGGTGGTTGGAATGTGCATTGAGATATCGATCACTATGGGTCTTTTTCCGATACTCACTATGTCCGAGTTTTTAAACTGGGTTTCACTTGTTTACCATTCAAATTACCAATTACTGGGTTTCACGGGCAAGTCTTGAGCAGTGAATCTTTTTGAGAAATTTATTAAAGTGTCATTCTATCTCAATTCAACAAATGTTTGTCCATTAGGGTCTCAGATTTTGATAATAATCGGCTTATGGGTACAATATCAACTCAAAATAACTACCCTCTAACCGTTTTGTGTTAACATTTTTTGAGCGAATTATGCATATTTTAATTTTTTCGCATTTTTAGCAAAAATCCGAGCCTTAAATCATATTATCACTTATATCTCCGCTTGTAATTGTCATACAGCAATGAATAATAGCTCTTATTAAATCTAAATCTTTATTGAATGCAAATATATCATTAAAAATTATTTTCTTCTATAACCTATTGTTGTTAATTACTAATGTTTAAAAAATTGTTAATAAACTTTTCTCAAATACTCAATCCCAGAGTCGGCCGAAACTTTTTTTCCGTAATCTAAACATACCCATAAAAATATTCCAAAAATAAAATTTAGTGGTAATTCATAAATGCGTTTTTTATAAATATTTAAACATTTACAATTTTCTCTCGCGCGGCCCGTCGGCTCCCCATTTGGAATACATGCAGCAGACACGCGATGCAAGCCTAAAACTTTCCTATTTACTCAATGTCGTGGCTATATGAGATCAAAAAATATAAACTATAAATGTTAACAGACATTGTTATTAGTTCTGTTAAATGGATGTTTGCAGAGAAATTTACCATTGAGGCTTCACCCCGTCGCCACCGAGGCCTGCCTTTTGGAGAGGCGAGGGAAAGAGTTGGGAAGGGATTGCCCGAGGAGGCGAATGAATTAATAACTTGCGATGACGGGTCTCTTCTTCCCCCCCGTGTTTTGCGAAGGGATTCCTCGATCGGATCCGTCGTGCTCGCCCCGACACCACAGGCCATTCCTCGAGCGCACCGCAAGTTTCTCGACGGTGCCAAGGTTGGGTCGCTAATCCAAAACGATTTCTCAAGACCTGGCTAGATTAGTTATGCGTCACTCCCTCAGCCCTTCGAACCGCATGCGGTTTTGGGACGGGGAGATCTTATTTAAGTTCGATCTATTTCGAAGAACTCCCACCTTTCCATTGAAATATTAACCCCTTGCCGAACTGCATTTCGAGAAATTTGCCTCAAAATATAAGCGGTTTTGCATGGGATAGATTACGGCTGATCGCGCTCCAGAGGGAGAATATTTTTAAAAATTGTAATTTCTAACACCTAGATTTCGTCAAAAAATTAACGGTTTTTACTTTGTATGTTTTCTCAACTATTTATAAAATGTAATCAATTACTCATGGCAGTAATTTTTACATAATCGCAAAAAAAAACCTTCTGTTGTGAACGCATTTTCACAGTACGGCGTGGAAAAATGAGTCAAGTTAGAGACTTATGTGGTTATTTTATTTAATTACTGGGAATTTTTGTCACATTTCACTACATTTTTGCACCATCAATATTACAATATTTATTTCATAATTCTTACGGGTGCTGAAATAAAAAAATAATATTCAAATATGGTCTCCATTATGACTAGGGATATATTTCGCAATAACTACCTACATTAAGTTTTTGCCGGACGCACGTTGTCTGCGTGCTCATTGGCTCTCGTTTCTAGAAATGTAACTCACGCGTCGTCTGCGCTAACTTCGAGATTAGGTATTCCTCTATAGGTCCAAAAGTGTACAAAATTAATTTGTTACACAAACCTCTTCCATATTTATCTCCCACGTTAATTATGAATAATAGGTGTACCTTCAGCCCGATGCTAGGAATTTATTCTTTGTTGAGCTCATCTAGACATTGAAAACGCATTTGTCTATTAACGCGAAGCTCTACGCTTTTTTATAATGATTATGTTTTAATATATTAATATTGTCTCCAAACCTGATGGTTGTAATTTTTGTGCTGAAATATGTATGTACTCTCAACGTCAAGTAGGTACCCTCTACGCTGAATCCAAGTCCCGATAATTCTTCGTCTATTGGTGACATCATTTATTTGATATTTCCGTGCTCCACATTTTAGTTTTTATGTGGAAAAACAAGAATGTTGTAATTCTGATCTTGTAACAAACTAGGACTTGCCTTGTATTTTATCTTAATTGTAAGTACTTAAATGTGTAGAATTACGTTGAATGTGAAATACTTTTGTCCTTTGTGAATCACCATTTTCAGCCGAGAAGTATGCATTGAGATGTGTGTGTAATAATATCATATTTAGTCGATACGCTGTCGATCCTACATGATGTAACTCGATCGACTCCTTGTCGATCCACTCATTGATGTAACGTTTTTGAACAGGATTTATTTACGGAAATTAGACGACGTCTGGGTGCAAGTTGACGTAATAAATTTGAAGCATTCGAGTTGCCTCTTCAAGAATGGCACTCCACTGCGACGGTAACTGTATGGGATTAAATTCACGGTCCAAAAGACATGAAGCTTCATTGATGAACGACTGCACTTTAAGTTCTGATATTTTCTGCCGAGGAATCTCGGCCTTTGAGCTGTGTACATGGAACTCTCTTGTCTTTTCACCGTTCGGGCTGATGGGGGAAAATATAGAAAATTCCGCCCTCCCATTCGAGAGAATACTTGAGCGATAAGCGAAAGAAGTTAAATCCCTCCTCGAAACCTTTCACTCGTGAATGCTTGCATGCTTTCGCTTGAATTGTTTACAGTAATCAGCGGTTGGTGTGTTATCTCCTTCCTCTCCCCACCCTCTCGCCCGCCCACCCTGCCAACGGAGAGCTCTTACTCGGATCCTCCTCTATTTTAATCCCATTAATACGTACTCACCTCGGCTTCCTGAGCCGGCAGCGCCTATATCCCCCCATGTTCTCTCCGTCTGCTACACCCTCCCTCCCGTAGCCTCTCCTCAACTTTCCTCCCATTTCCTCCTCTTGGAATTTCCCTCCTCCCCCTTCTTATCCGTCTAGCCAAGCTCCTTCCGGAGATGAACACAGAAATGTCCGATAGTCTTCTCAGTACGATATCCTTCTCTGTTTATCTACATTTTCTTTCTTCTCCGTATGGTATTCTTCTCTCTTTGTCTACATTTCCACATCTCTTTTGAATTCTGTACCATGATAAGCATTTTCCACTTCTTAAAGTACTGTGACTTATTGAAGTCCTAGTGTGTTTTCAAAGGGAATCTTCAACGCATACTCGCAACGCTTACGCAACGTTGCACTGCATAGTTTAAAAATAGTCTTTGCGGAAGGAGTATCTTGAGTATCACTGAAATGCAATAACATATGTTTATGAAGGACGATGAAGTAAGCTATCGGGTGGGAGAAGAATACAAAATAGTTAAATATTATCGAGATGCGTAGGAATTGGATGGAAGAAAGTGGGAGTTGAAAGCATAAGTGAAGAGCATATAAGGATTTGAAGGTAGGATGCTGGATAAAATTCGGAAAAGGAGGAAAAAAATCGGATTAAAGGTCACAGGTGGTGAGGGAGAAAATAATAAGAGGTTAAGAGAGACTCAATAGAGAAGGTAGAGTTTCGTTGGAGGGAAAGGTTTCAGATGATCTTGCGGAGGAGGAGTATGGGCTGGGATTGCCCTAAGACTTACCAGAGATACTAGCACAACAGATGGGACGGATTCATTTTATACTTTCGTAGTATCGATATTGTTTTGATAGTTTCCTCCTCTTTTGTAATTCCCGCTGTTAATATTTTCTGCTATCTCTGATCTTTCAAAATTTAAGATGGATGCAATCATGGTTGAGAAATGCTGTAAATTGCATATCAGATGAACTTTGTTTGTCAATGCTTAAATGTTTATGCGCGATTTTCGTATTAAAGCAAATTCAACCATGTGTTTATACGTCCAGAATCTTGAGAAATTCTGTTAACATTAATTTTCGTTCTATAAGTTCAACAGATTCAGGCTTAATATAGGCAGGGATGAATCCATGTAAGTTGAAAAGCTTGGTAGAAGTAAAATCCTGTGGAAAAGTGTAAACTGTGTTTATGAAATTCTCCGGTTTCTCAGCAAAACATGGTGTAGTGAACACATTTTCGTGTTGAGCTGTCATCTTTGCTTTGGGCTTTCGATAGCTCAAAATTGATGATTGCGAGGAAATGGATCCATTCGATGTTACTTCAATTTGGTCGCCGTTGATGGTTCTTTTTTGATGGTCATCCCAAGCTCGTTTTTCCCGATATCTCCTTGCTCCGTCGCAGCTTCTTCTTCTTCTGCCCGAAGACCAGCCCCGCCCCCCTCGCCATCAACCCCCTTCTCGGGGTCTTCTCTCCCACATCCCCTTCCGCCACACTTTCCTCTCGTCACCCCTTCCTTCCCGCCTCTCTCATCCAATAGCCAGCTGCTGCAATTCTCCCCCGCCCATATCCAGCCGCATCCTATGTTGTAAATATTGTAGAGGTGATCACTTCGCGGGATATGGTCTTACTTCAGGGATGAGCTGAATGGGTGTGTTACGGCCAGCGGATATGGATCAAAGCTTGCGGAGGTGTCCGGAGGCTGAAGATGGGTGATTCAATCCGACGTCGCCTTGTGTTCTTAAACCGTGCCGGTTGCTTTCCTGAATGATTGAGAAATATTCCTCTCGGGATGAGAGAGCATTTATTCCTCGGGGATCGCATTCCCGCCCTCTTGTTCTCCCATCTTGGCTCGTGCTTTCATTTCCCACGCCGTCTTACGTTATTAATGCCATCTCTATTTCTTCGCTCTCTCTCTCCCTCCATCCGCGTCTCGCGCCTTCTCCTTAAGCCTCGCACTCGAATCTCACATTGAGATGCTGCTATTGTTGCTCATCCAACAGTGCGGACTTGCCCCTTAAGGGGTCTCTGTTTGAAGCAGTCACTCTCGACTTGGTCAACTTTAAAAAGTGTCATTTGTTGGTGTTTCCCTGCACCTTATACTTGGAAGGAATTACCCTAGTAGGAAGCTGTACTATGTTCGTGGAAAATTGATTTTATTTATTTATTTTTAATGTTATGGCCTTCATTGGACCACTTCAGCCATCTTCTGGATTTCTTCTGTTTTCTGTTAGTAGCCCAGTATTTCTTCATTCGCTTGGATCGTAATTTTCTCTTTTCATCTGAGATCACCCTTCCTATTCTCTGTTGATATTGGTTTGTAGTATCATCTGTTTGCCCTTGTGTTATACAATAGCATCTGTCTTTTCTTTCAGATTTTCTATTGTAATATGTAATTCACTCATATTTTCCTTAATTTCTGCTATCCATCTTACTTTTCTATTCTGTTTTGTTACTTAAAATTGATTATATTTTATAATGTCTGGTTAAACATGCCCTCGGTGTAATAAACGGTGTCGGTACGCTCTCTTATCGATAGCGCTGACGCTGTCTTATGGTCTTTGCAAAATCTGAACTAACAGTGAACTTCACATATGTGAGAAGGCTGCGCCATTTGGTGCGCGAAACTGACATTAAAACACCGGGCCATAGTGTATTCTTATGTTGCCTTGCCAGTGAGCTTTAGAGTGGACAAGTTTCTTGTTATAGTTTGATTTTTTCTCATCAACATAAACTGTCAGTTTTCGCCTTCCCCGTTGAGAAATATGGAGCAATAATGAAATCAAGGGTAAACTGGGAAAATATAATATGCTTTTGCGCTAGAGAAAAGTTTTTCAATAACATTTGAGAAAAATACACTTTTTACCGTATTTTTCACTCCTGAATTCTAAAAATACTCAAAAAGATTTATCACGTACAATTTTTTATTGTAAGGACCCAAAATGTAAGAATTATGCTCTGAAATTCTAATCTTAATATATTTTATCGTACAGTTCAATTATTATTTAAATATTAGTATATACTAAGCACAAATGAGTGCTTAGTCTCTAGGCATTGTATTTAAACCTTAAAAAGCTAAAAGCAAACTGCAAAATGGCTAATGTTTTATTTAAGATATGTTTTCTAGTGTATAGTTGCACCTTCTTTCTTCAAAAACTAGCAGTAGTCCCCAATCATTGCTGTCCCACCGTTCCTTGTGGCGGCTTTCCGTTGTTTTAATGCCTTGATGGAATCCTTTCCTTCTGGTCATCGCTCACTGCACCGAGATTTTTAGGAAAGAAGTCCGAGTGGGAATCTAGAAAGTTGATTTTTTAGAGACATTTGACACCTCAGTTTCATGTCAGCAATCGGCAATATTCTACTGGGAACTTAGTATTTTTTCTCTTTCTTTTTGCTTGAAAAACCTTTCACAGCATCGAATAATCCTTCCATGCTGCCAGTTCCTTAGGGTTTAGAACCTCAAAATCTGCATTTCTTTTAAACTGTTCCTATCTGAGTTCCAATGAAGATCACTGCTTTAAGTTTCACCTCACTCAGCTCTGGAAATAAGTCCCGAAAAAGCTAGACACCCTGTGTATCAATTATCAGAAGAGTAACTAGTCCATTCGGGTGAAAGCTCGCCATGCTGAGAGTTAATATATTTACTCCATTGAAGACATTGTATGAGTAAGGAGTGTATTTATATGGAAATTTGGCCGCTATGGGTTTTTAGTGAAATGAGGGAGAAACCGGTGCAGACTAATAGCAGGGATAGCGATAACCAAAATTATGAAATTCTCGTGGTTTAATTTTGCGTTTTTTGATAGGATGGCGAGAAGCAGCGATAGTAGCGATGGCACAAGGGCCTTGAAGTAGTCGCATTAGCTCAGAGGTCTGTTACTATCCAGTCCGAGGCTGATGACCTTCGGTGTTTATTAAAAATGCTCTAAGATAATTAAAAGTGAGTTGTTTTTTGTCTTATTTTTGTGAGACTATTGCGTTATATGTGTGAGTATCCATCCCAAACAGATTATTGTTTTCGATTATCAATTCAATGATTTTGTTGTCACACTAGGTGTTTAATATTTATGGGTACAGATTTCTTCTTATGGGGCTCAAAAGGCTTTTTTGTTTCCTTCCTTTGTTCGTGGTGCATGGTTAGCGAATTAATATTAAGCGTCCATCGATATGCTTTCTCAATGAAATCTTTTGCCAAAAGGCGTTAGATAGCACTCATAATTGAGTCTCCGTCCAAAGAAGCGTGTTTATGTTCGGTGACCCAGAGTGGTGGATATTCCCTACATTCAATCCTACCTTGCACGGCGCAATTAGTGTGGCTTATGTAAATTTAGTGAAGTTTACCGATCGCAATGGATACGCTGTTTTGAAAACCTTAACCTTGAATAGTTATCAGCATTTGAGCCAATAATTCTATCATAATTCTATGACATTTCTTTGACTGTTATATTCTGGTGTGTAGAAATTGAACTTTAAGATATTGTCATATTTGTAATTTTTATGCTTTTTATCTTTTTCAGGTAAGTTCCTGTCCTTAGTCGCCCAGCAACACTGTAAACTGCCTGTGACTCTTAAATCTGCAGTGGTCGTAAGTGCTACGTTAAAACGTTCACCTGATATCGGTTTATAAAATTTAGTTGCAGAAATATCATTACAACTAATCTTACGTCGTCTTCAGGATGTCGGAAAAGAACGAGGAATTCTAGGAGAACGAGGAGGCTTTCTCCGGTAGTAAAAATCCATTTGACTTTGCCGGAGATAGATTTACCGATCCCCCTCTCCAAAACAATATTTGGTTCGGGTCCTGATACTTTTTTATCTTCCGACTTTTGCCAGCTGTTATGGAAATAATCCCAATATCATATTAACGTAGGTGTATTGCATTCTTGATCGTTTTATTGCGGCTCTTATCTAGTGGTAGCACAGCCAATGAGACCCTTCGATCTAATTTCTCGGTCTACGCTTTAACATTACTTAGGTTGCTGCATAGGAAATTGAACACTTTTGAGTGGAATTTCAGTCGTCGTTTACCCTTATGTTAAGTCGTAGTTTCAATAATACATTCCTCCACTGGTGAGTATATGCGCTGATGGGTTACATATTTTAATTACTATTTATTAGTTTTCTTTCATCATTAGTAAGGTTTCATCTTCACTAGTTAGTTATCCTGGCGCCTTTTGAATTAGATGATGTAATCGTAATCATCGTTACGTGTCCATCATTCTATGCTGGTGGATTTTAATCGTGATTTGTTCAAGATGCATGATAAAAATAAATTGTACTTTATTATGGTTTCAGCCTTCAGAATTTTAAATAGATACCTCTATGAGAATGGGATACATCTTTCACAACATCTAGTTGCATTGGATGTTTTTTATGACCCGTGAAGGGGAGGAATCATTAAGATTCAATTTGACTTCACTGGAATCTTTCGCTGTAAATTCACGGCATAGTTAAGGAAATGTTGTCCCTCGTGATTGCCCTCTTATACTGTTTCATTGTCTAAACGGCCTCAGTGAAGGCTCCCGAACACAAAGATAACATGCGGAAGAAAGAACTTGCATCCGCAAGGGAACATATTCTTACCAGTTTCCGTCCACATCTTCCTATTTTGTTCATCAATATTGATGTGCGAAGTGGACCCAGGGAAACATCTTATTCCACCCCGTATTTGAAGTCATGTATGTTGGTAGTACAGCGTCCCTCATGTACGTACATTGAAGGGGTGATCGAGTTATAAATTGCAGTTGAGGAATGTAAGGATTGCAGAATGTACGACCTAACTTTCTGTCTGTTCTTCCTTCCCTTTTGCTCCTCCGGTTTCTGCGTTTCGGAATCGAACGGAAATGAAAGGAGACGTTGCGCCGAGAGATGTTTTTGCGGTCTTTTTATGTATCCCTTGATTAAGCGGAGAAGGTCATTCGTGCGTCTTCTCATACTATTCTTGAGGATCGCGTGGGCTTTTAGTCGAGTTCTGAATCCTAATTCGTTCTTTTCTTATTTAATACGCCAAGTTAACGGTTCGAATATCGAACTCGCCGTGGAATAATTCGTTTTTTCAACGTTTTTTAACGTCTGATTCGTCAATGCAGCCGAACAGTGAAAGAAAATTTTCAAGTACCGAAATGTGAGCACTTAAATAGTTTTTGGAATGGAATCCGTCGCATGCTGTGTGGAAGTCAACCGCTAACGAAGTAAATAAAGAGGTTATGAACTGTGGAAATTCGTTCCGACTTAATATTTATTGGTTCCTGAACTTCAACTGCGCATAATTCTGTGACGAGAAAGTCTGAAAGTGTAACTTTCGTAGCTGAGATTTTAGTTTCGCCGGTGGTTGTTTTGAATCAAGCTGTTGTTAAGTAAAATTTTCATTTCATCTTCCATGCCATTTTAACGGACAGAGAATGGAGCGGATTCTTTGAAAAACCATTTCATAATTTCCTATCTCAGAATGCTTACCAAGGGCGTCTTACTATTAATTATTTGCTTAAAGCATAATGCTTCCTTCAATTTAAGTGTATGATTTGTGGTACGAGAGGTCCCTGTATCATGTAATCAAATTTGATTTACCTGATCTTATTCTGAAAAATTGCTGCCTATCCCAGCAACTTCGATTAGTTCTAGGTAATGAGCGGAACTGAATTAACTGAAGAGCTATTGGTTATTTTAAGGGATTGTCAATTTAGAACGTTTGACCTTCGACGCTAAAAGATACATTGATGAAGTCTTTCATTCTCTCTCTCTCTCTGTGGCAATTTCGATTATAATTGATTTTATTTAAATCGAACTTCTTTAAGCAAAACGATGGATTGCTGGAAATAAATCTCATTTATGCTGATGGACTGGACTATGCACTTGCAGTGTGATTAAATTTTCTTTCTCTCGACACTTCTACAACTTGTAGCATTTTTATCAGTTCCGGAGGTGCTTCAATTTATCGTCGTTCTTTTATATTTTTCTCCCTCTGCTTGCGCAGTGAAATGGTAATTCCTATGCCTTTAACATGTGCTGTTTTAAAAAAAATCTATTTTCCCTACGTTTGTTGGGTATCGTTGGTTTCTATCAGTTACCTCGCTTCGGTTCGCTTCGCCCACCGTCGCGCGTTTAAACCGGCGCCCTTTGCCCTCGGCTTCTTGGTTCAAGGATTGGGTCACGCGTTTTGCGCCGCCGTCCGCACGAGTGTTGAGTGCAGACCCGGCGAGTCGACGTACTTTGCGTGGGCGGTTAGATCCTGCTAAGGTTAAATCCTGCAAAAATGCTCTCTTGCTCTTGGCTGTAAAATGAAGGGGGGTCCGTGGGGAAAAGCACGGCGTGTCCCTCGTTGGGGGCTTTCCGTGACCGTCACCTTGGAGAGAGGGTGGGTAAATTTAGCGTCTCAAATGTCAGTGATTTTTCGGTGTTTTCCAGCTCAAGTGCTCCTTTGAGCGACGTCTTTCATCCGTGTTGTGCCTCCCTGTCGTATACGTGTGCACGACGAAAATACGCGGCCATAATGAGCCCAAGTTCTCGCGCTGGAAATGTTTGCGCGTAATGTGCATTAGCTGACTGAAGTTCTAGACGGCTTCGAGAGGAAATTCAGTGCCAAACTCCAGGAAAATGTGGAATTAGCCTCACGCTAGGTGCGTGCGAAAGTTTTCTTAACTTGAACATTTTTTTTGATGCAACAGAGAAGTGAGGGCATTATTTTTGCTAGTCATAATTACTTGATGAATGCAGTGGCCTCAGTTATTTTATCCCATCAGTATACATGCATATTCCGTTTTTTTGTTCAATTCGTGGAAGAATGCCAAAGAGGATATGTGTCATGCGAATTAAAAGCACACCATTCAAGTGTAAAACTTAACCAGTTGCTCATAATTCCAAGATTATGTGGAGGAGTGAAGTTGTGATGGACATTGCCTGTGGGATCCAACGATCCAAAGATTTGTTTGCTGCTACCTTCCAATCTGTACTCTCGCATATATCTCCTTTAATCCTGCATTATTCCTCATCGTCACATCCCTCATAATTTGCTTCTTATATTTACTATGATCTTCCTCTCAAATCACTCCCATTCATATCTCCTTCCAATTTTGTGCTCTGTAAAAAAGTGGAGAATATACGATTGCAATTTCATTTAAGGTGGTTTGAGAGCGAGATAGTTCCCTACTAGTCATAATGGACACCATACTCAAATTTAATTTTTTTAATTTCAGTGTATGTAAGAAGTATGAAATAAATATTGTAATATTATTGTCGCAAAGATATAATTATATATAACCAAAATTCTCAGGAATTAAATAAAGCCACATAAGTCTCTAACTTGACTCATTATTTCTCGCCGTACCGCTAGAAAGCCTTCAAAACAGCAGGTATATTTGCGATTCTGTCAAAATTACTGTGGTGAGTAACATTTTATTTTTTATAAATAGTTGAGAAAACATGCAATCTACACACCTTTAGTTTTTTGTCGAAATATAGGTGCTAGAAGTTCCTAATTTTTTAAAAATATTCTCCCTCTGGAGCGCACATACGTAATCTATCCCATGTAACACAGCTTATATTTTTAGGCAAATTACTGGAAAAGTAGTTCGGCGAGGGGTTGATATTTTGATATAATTGGAAAGGTCAGAATGTTTTCTTTAAAATGAGGCCAAATTCATCAAATTTTAGGTGAAGTGGTTTTTCGCTCAAACTACCTTAAGGCCTTGAATTATTGTGGATCAAACTATATCTGTCGGATATGGGGCCTCTGTCTATCTTAACTTGAGTCACCGTCTTAGGTTTTCGAGTAAATATTGTAGCGCTTTCTGTTCGTCCCTTTTGTAATCTTAAATTTAGTCTGATAGCTTTAATTTTTATTATTCCCTGATCCTAAGCTTTTATTTGAGTTCTCTTCAAAACGTAGGCAAAGTAATCGCAAGGCTCAAGACTTATTCTGGAGTAGGTCTTGGTTATGCGAAAGAAATCCTATTTGTGTTTTCTCTCAAAATTGCGCGGCGTGTGTTGGGTACAAAGCCTCTTAAGGTGTCTTTACAGTAATTTTCGTTCCTCGCACATTTGATAGAGCTCTTCCAGATTCCATTGGCATTTGTCATTTTGCACCTCGAATATCCTCGGAAATCTTTTTGAGGTGCGAATACACGCGTGGGTTAGACGTTTTGTTTCAGAAATGGCGTAGCATACCCATGATGAATTCCCTACATAGTATGACCGTGTTCATTTTCGTCGTCGGTACAAATATACGTCAACGAGTCAATATTAAGCTCTAGTGATTGGCAGGTGTGGAAGCCGTCTTTTGCACATGTTCTGTTTCGGGTTGGTGTTCGGAAAATATTGGACAAATTAGATTCTATGCCTCCCAGATCATTTATTTATCAGTGCAGAAATAGGTACCAAATCCCGTCTTCATTGATGATGCTTCTCCTCTCCAATAACTTATTTTACCGATTGCTTTGCACCTAATTTATTTATATCACTATTACTTTAATTTTTTATCTAAGCTGAATGGGGCAACGGCGTGTCACGATGGAAACACCGGTTGCAGATTAGTCTCCGAAGTTGAGCCACAGTTGAGCATCGCTGTGCTCGGCTTGAATTCGGCGGGGTGATCCTCCTACTCGTCTGTTGTCCCTGTCTGCAAGTGGCAGAAAGTATATGCGAAATGACCTTAACAGTCGGAGCACGTTAAACCAAAATACTACTACTTAAGTTAAAATTGTGTATTTTGTAGCCTTCAAGAACCGAATGACAGGTTCATATTTTCCTCTCTGCTGTAACACTGTATTCAATTTAACACTGGCTTCTTAACACTGTTCGTTAGGGCTGGCTTGAATTGTACTGCGAAGATTAAATAACTTGCGATTGGTGGGATTATCTACCTCGTGGTTAATGCCTATCGCTTTCGCCATCTGGAAAAGTTGGTGTACCTAAATACTTAATGCCCCGGCATTCACTTTTATTGAACAAATTCTACTTTATGAGAAAAATACATAAATACGTAGAAAACCATTCTGTCTATGTGCACGGTACTGTGTTCCCTAGACGATTGTCGAATTAAAGGAAGGTTTATGCTATTTTCTCATTCGAATCGCTCTCTTTGAAATCTGCCAAGTGCCATGTCTCTCATTTAAATCAAGCAAAATGTTGTAATACTAAGTGCCTAGCTAGACTTCTTTTTAGTAGTGTTGGCTAATATACCTAATTCTATCAGAAGAGGACACGATAAGAATGTCATCGCCTGTATAGGTAGTATAAAAAGAGTGATTAATCTGTGGTTTCATGATGAAAATACGACCAGCCAAAGTGCGCCGTATATAAGTAGCGTCAAAAAATGGAAAGTTGTACCCAACTGCTAGTGCTGAGTTCTTAGCTAAACAGAGTTTCTTTTTATCCAACTGCGAGTGTTTTATCATACCCATGAATGTTTTAGACACACTTTTTAATGTGTTTAGTCTCAGCTTATTTTGTACGTTGAATTTTTAATGTACCTACTGAAAGGGTACCTTTAATTTTCCTCCTTAGATTATATTTTTTATAGCTTTTTCTTAGTTTGGGTTACCTTCGTCCCAACTCCCAAGTTTGCGAATGAAGCCATTGAACTTCGAGGTCTTTTTGGTGTAATTAACCCATGTCAGAAGTTTGTTCCCTGTACTCCCTCGAAAGTTATCAAAGACGGAAATAGCCTCTTCATTTCTTTTAAATGCAAATTAGTCGAATTCACGATTAACACACACTCTTTAGCCCGTCGATTATTTACCAGAGCGGTTGAACGCACTCTGGAGTGACTCATCTCTCCGTTGCATATTTAATTAGTGCTAAAAGAACATCATACTCTCGTGGGAAACCTTAGCCGTCATTCTTTGAAGCCATCTACTCTCCAGCCAAAGTGCACCGACGTATTAAGAGATCGATCCGTCTTAATTTTCAAAGTTTTAACATGATGCTAATTCCCTCGAGTTTCAACTCGTGTCAGCGCCCCAGTCCGGGTGGTCCAGCCTTCGTTGTGTTCTCTTTCCACAAATGAGCTTTTATCTGAAGATTGTTGTTTTTTCATTAACAAAGTGCTCAGGGTACAAATTTCTCTGAAATATTTAATTTTTCGTCCGCACTTCATGATGTCTCTCTCTGTAACAGAGTAAGATGGCGTAGTGGTTAGAGTCGTCGTCCTACGTACCGAAGTTCCCAGTATCGATTTCTGGTGGTGGAGTATTTTTAAATATATTATATTTATCAGAATATCGCCATAGAAGTTTACACTTCTCCCGTGTGGTCTCGAGTACACCTATTCTTTTTTTTCAACTTTAATTAAATTCACAAGCAAATCATTGTATTTCATTTATAAGAAAGAAAAAGGCATTGCAACGCATACCGGGCACAACTAGTATGATATATAAATGGATCTAGTTAATGGTATGATTGAAATGGGACAAAATCTGAAAGTTTTCTGTGTCATAAGTTTTGTGACCCATGATCCAAGGCTTAATTGGCGTGGGAAAAAATGGGAAATAGAGAAACGTGACGAAGTTTGCATAGGCATTCGTTGAAAGATTTTTTAAATTCTAAGATGGAAATTCCATGATTTAATTAAACGAAAATGCCTACGATTTTCTGCGCTAGCGATACAATCTTGGGGAACCCGTACAAATGATAAATTAAAAAAAGGCCTTAAATCCAATGGTAGCTGGCATTCCACGTTTCTCGGCACACGACAATTCATGATGCTTAGAAAACTTGCCTCGACCCGTCCTCCCTCCCCCTGTCCTTTAGACCCCTGTTTTTGTTAAGGAAAACTACGCCCCAGCTCGGAATTCCTGTAATTCATTCGGCTGTGAAAGTTTTTATTCTCCCTCCTCCTTTTTCCAGCCCGAATTTCCTCGATTCCTCGGAGGAAAAAAAATTCCCTGAAATGAGTTGAGGGACAAAAATAAAACTTTAACGATTTTTATGCTTGTAGTAGCCAAAGGCGTTTTTAAAGAGAGTCGACGCAGTCCATTCCTGAATTCTTGTGTCTCGTTTCTTTTTTATGCTATTCGTGGGCTTCTGATTCTAGATCTGAATTTCGTAGATTTTCTCGTTAACGCTTGTCATGTTTGCCAAAAGCCTTCATATATGCCTGTTGTTTGCTAATTAGGGAACAACGGAATTTGCGTACTTGCGAACGGGTTTAATTTATTGAAATATTGTCGGATACGGGTTCCCGATAAATTAGGACTTTCGAATGTAACGTTTGTGAGGTATTTGTATGATTTTGATTACTGACATTGGGAGAAATGAATACCTGGTTTGCAGTTCTTGCACCGCATTCATGAAGATGAGCTGGGGCTGAACCGCCTTTGCTGTAGGAAGTGCAATAACTTCAGATAGTGTTTACTTCAATGTCCGGTTAATGTTTTAGCGTGTAAGACATTCACTCAGACCTATTCATTCTTCTTAGTTTGTGCTAACTATTTTGTGTATGGAGATGGAAGATTGCTCGAGAACACGAATTCTTATTTAGTAATTTTTGTTGCTCGGGAAATAAGAATCAGGCCCTTAGAGCGGGTCTCATAGATTTCTTGTCTCGATTTTTCCTTGGGGTCATGCGCACTTGCTTGAAAATATATTATCAATTCTAGTAAAGCCAATTGCAGTCATATTCGTGGACTCAAGTGACTTTGGCCCAGAGAATTACAAGAAAGAGGCATGGAATTCTACATTTTGGCAACTATTTGTTCAAATATGAATTATAAAACCCCATATTCTTTCATAATCATCGTGTTGAAGTCACGCACTAAAACTATTATATTGAATTGAATATTTCAAAAGTTATATTGTGTTTGTGAATGATATTTTACAATTTTATAATTGTAGTTTTGGCTGAAAAAATGCGGGTAGTAAAACCTCCTCATTTGATGTTGCAAGTGAGAAGTTTGAATGTCAAAATAATATATTTCTAAACCGAACATGGACAATATCTAGATGGACTCAGAAAGGGAGCAATGTGAGGGTAAGAGATATTGCATTGAATTGGAAGGGATTGAGGGCTATAGAGCCAATCCTTGAATTGAAAAACTAATTGTTAAATATTTGAATGCTATTAGTGGAGATAAAATAAATGCTTTATATAAATGTTATAGTTGAATTTCAATAATTAGGAAGGCATGTTTTATTTAACTGACGCGTACGCATGTGTTCACCTCGTTATTAAACCGTTGCGAAGGAATTTACATTGGTGAATTTAAACAGCCTTATGGCTAAAAGTAACTGAGGCAGGCGAGATATAGTGGAATGACATCCTGATTTAATGAAAAGAGAGATGGCACTTTTCCACAAATTTATTGAAGTACAACGCGTTTCGACCGTTAGGTCATTTTCAAGTACACTGAGTGGTTTTGGAAAATAGGAGCTGTATTTATACAGGTCGGATGAGTGGGGGTGGGAAGTGGAAAAGGGTGGATGAGGAAGGGGGGGGGATGTGTCATGTGGTTGTGCACTTGGAGAATGGGATGGCAAGGAGTGGGGAGTGGCTCATGAATGTTTGTTCATTCATTAAGTGAATGTCTCCTTCTTGCACAATTTCCAATTTTTCCAGAGCGTCGAGTCTTCGGCCTTTCCTCTCCACGTGGACGATCTCCGGGTCAAAATCACACGAATGATTCTCTATAAGGAGATGTTTCGCCACGATTGAGGTGGTATCTCCTTTCTCCCAGCATTTTTTGTGTTCTTTCAACCGGGTGGTGAAGCTCCGGCCTGTTTGACCGATGTACACTTTTTCGCAGTCATTACATTTTATTTTGTTTACACCAGACTGTTGAAGGAGATGGATCTTATCTTTCGTTTGACAAAGTAGCTTTTCCAAGGTGACCGGATTGTAAAAACACGTTCTGAGTTTATTTTTTGGGATAAGTTTGTCGACTTTGTATGATATATCGCCAATGAACCGAATTTTGCACCACGTTTTGGTTTCGGGTGGGGGCAGCACGAGGGCAGACAAATTGATTAAGGCGACGTCGCGTTGTTTTTTTATTTAAAAGTCTGTCTATTAATCCGTCACTGTAGCCATTAGCTAGAGCTATGTGTTTAATTATGTTGAGTTCTTTTGTGAATTCCACCGGTTGAAGGGGTAGCGATATTAGTCAATGAATTAATGAGTGGAATGATGCCATTTTGTGCGCTATGGGATGAACCGAGTCTATTGGAATCACTGTATCATTGTAGCACTTTTTCCTAAACACTCCAAATTCGTGTTTGCCATTTATTAGGGATATCGTGAGATCTAAAAAATTCAACCGTCCATTTTTGTCTCTCTCCAACTTAAAATTGATGTTAGGGTGTTGACTATTTAAAAGCTTTAAAAAACAGTTCAATTGGCGATCACTACCCGCCCAGCAGCAAATGATATCGTCGACGTATCTATACCAATACGTTACATTTCTTAAAAGTTGATTTCCGGAATTAAAAAGATTGTACTCAAAATTTGCCGTAAAAATTTCGGCCAGTAACGGAGACAGGGGACTACCCATCGCCAGGCCTTCCGTCTGGTGATAAAAACCGCCATTAAACGTAAAATAGTTTTGGCTAGTGCAGGTTGTCACAAGGGTCAGAATTTCCTCTATTTGGACGTCATTAACATGAGAGTCATGAAGTAAACGACTCGTCAATTCAATTGTTTCGGCGACTGGTACTGATGTAAAGAGGTTGTCTACATCGAAAGAAACCAATCAGCAGCACTTGGGGGGGTTGTGATTCACAAGGCACTCAGTCAGGTGAATTGAGTTCTTGACACTGAATTTGGAGGAGAAAGTTGTGAAGTTCCTGATTATGTCGTTTAGTTTAGCCGCTAGTCTATGGGTCGGGGCACCTCTATTTGACACCACGGGCCTGATGGGATTGCCTTCTTAGTGAATTTTTGGGAGCCCAAATAGTCTCGGGGGGAGTGGGTTCATTTGGATCAGACTGTATTTCATTCTTTCGTCAAAAAGACCGATGCACTCCGCCACGGCTCTTTTCACACATCTCTGGAAGCTAGGGGTCGGATCATTGGGAAGGATGGCGAACGTGTTTTTACTGATGACGTCCGTGCATTTGTTGACATACGCCTCTTTCTCGAGAATCACGATGGTGTTCCCTTTGTCAGCTTTAGTCACAACTATGTCTTCTGTTTCTAATTTCACCGAGAGAGATTTAAGAACTTTCTTGATGGGGTCAACCCGTTTCTTATCGATTGGCTGGCGAATAAAGGAGGTTATAAGATTGGCGCACAAATGTTTGGCTCCCAAATGCTCCCGATCAAGGGCAATTTCACAGTCTACCACCAGATTTTTTAAAGAACGTAGGGAAGACACTGGGGGGCCTTTGGGGGCCTGGGGGGGTATTTCAGGCCTTTGTGAAGAAGGGCAATCTCGGCCGATGACAAGCTGGTGTTGGATAAGTTTATGACACGGTCGTGGAACACATGATCACACTCCTGGTCAGAAGGGGATTTCAGACGGGCAGGGGGATGCTGGACACTCACTAGGTTCTGGAGCTTCCCATGGATAACTCGGGATTTTTCACACCCCATCTCATACACCCGATCCTTAACCCAGTCTGCGAAGACGATCCATTCCGGGTATTCCAATGATGCAGTCAGCCTTATGGCTGGTGAGGATAGGAAACTTCTGGTCGAGATTAGGGGAAGGCAGAGTAGGTGGTTTGGAGCGGTGATGAGGGGCGATGGTTTGCTGAAGGCCGTGATAGAGAGTAGGATGTTGGGTAAGCGGGGAAGGGGAAGAAAGAATATGTTTTATGGACGGGTTGAAGAAAGGTAAGACTTACGCTGAGATGAAGAAAGAAATACTAGAGGTAGATAGGGCACTGCACGTGTTAGAGTCTGTTGGATTTTCTCTGACTTTCATCATAACCGGTAGATTACTCAGATGATGATGATGATGATGTATATTTAAAACGGCTAATGATTTGTTGGAGAATTTATCCCCACTAAAATTTGTTTCATTCTAATACCGTTTTCTTAAAAATAAAATGCCTCAAAATTGAAATACGTTGGGCAAATGGATCGATGCCTATGACAGATCTTAACATTTTATATTTGGCTCGCAATTTAAATCCTTACCCGAAGCATTGTGGTAGATGCTTATTTATCAAATGTGTAATCGCTCCCTTTTATATGTCACCCACTTTAATGAAAGCGCCCTCGATTCCCCATTCCATATTCGTCACGGTTCCCTCTTTCTCCTCTCACCTTCCTTCGACCCACGCTCTCCGCCCTCTTTGCTCTGGCTCATTCACCCCGCTATGCTCCTCCTCCCCCATCTCCCCCCACCTCCCCCAACCTCTCCTCCCTCCCTCCCTCCCCCAACCGACACCACACTTACTCGACGTCGCGCTGGCTGCGAGCTGTGGGGGGAATCAAAATGCATAAAAACAGGTCTCTTTCGTCTGTTTGCCCCTAACACTCCTCCGCCTCTCCTCCTCTCCATCCTCCCCCTCCTCCCTAACCTCTCCCCCTCCACACCCTCCTCCCACCCTACCTCAACTTGAATCACATTCAACTGGCAATAGAAATGGAATGACCCGGTGGAAAAAAATAAAATCCACGCTCCCGTGCTTGGATGGAGGGGAGGGAGTGGGTTCGAAATTGCCTCGGTCTCCTCCTCTCGTCTTTCTTTCTTTACCGCGCGTGGAAGCATTGCGTCCAAAACGACACGCTTACATTTCTACCACCATCCATGTTTTCTTTATGTGCGTTTTCGTGTGCTGAGCGGGAATACCTATTGTGCCCACTGTCTTGGTTCATTGCGTATTTTTTTTGTTGTTTTCTCGCGAGTCTAGGTATCGCTGTCCACCAAATAGTCGTCGCAGTTCAAGGGAAAAACTCTTTACCCGAAGACACGTTCTTCCAACTTGGCTCCTGCCTGCCTCCTCGAAGTGTTCTTTCTTTAGGCTCGTGCTTTCTATGCGGATTTATGCTCGGATATGTTTCAGTTATGCATTAGCGAAACGGGATTCATGCACGTGAATCTTCTGAGCGTCCTGCCCGAGGAAGCTCACAATAATTATTTTTTGGAAGGGAAATCCTCTGGTGTCAGTCGGCCCATGGATTGGGTTGATGGTGTTTTCATCTTAGATCCTTGACTAATTTTCTCCGGCTTCAAATTTTGTTTAGTTTTATTGAAATATTGTCTGTGATTGAAGTGTACTTCCTTCGTCCTTCATAAATTAAGTATATTTAAATATTAAATCCTCTTGATAAAGCAATGGTTTCTAAACGTGAAAATTATTGTTACCAGGTGGAACTCCGGAGAAACCTTGCAGCGTGAATATTCTTGTTTTTATATAATTTTTGGTGGAATTTCATGCCCGGTTTAAAGTTGTGAACTTAATCTTTTTTTTTTCATTTGGTGATATTTTAATAGTGATTAGATTCATTTACGATAGTTGTAGGTATCGCTTTGAGATTTTTCATTTCCAGCAGGGTTTTTTACTTTGGGTGGAAGAAAATGGTGGGAATGTTTGTGTCTAATTGGCTGTTTTGATTTCGACTTGCCAGATTTTTTCAAGTATCACCGATGGGGACATAAATCTTTGCAGTACAAGTCTACTGTCTATTTTTCTAGTTCAATTAATTTATCTGATTATTGGAAGGAACAGGCGAGAATCCAAGCTACCGCCCATAGAATGGCGGTATTAATTACTTTGGCAATTGAGTATTGTAAAAGTTGGTGGAAGGATTAAAAGCCGCCATTTTATTTTGCTTGCCAGGACGCGTCATAGGGTCCCGTTTTGGATGCATTTTTAGATTTTCGAAGTATTATGTAAATACATCATGGTCGAAATTGACGAGGCACTTCGATGGCAATCTGTCACTCTGAAAAGTTTGCGGCCCAATGACTTAACGGCAATCAAGTTAATATATTGCAGTATCCTCTGTTCTTTCATATGTGTTGCTGAGGAGAAATCCTAATGGAAGTTGTGATATCGATATCCTGGCATCCAAATAGCCGGTAAATGTGTGACAACTACTTCCATGCTTCAAGGATGTTGCTTTATATTGTCTTCCAACAGTGAACTAAATGAAATTGAATTCTAGTGATTAATTTCTCAAATTATTTTCAAAAAGAAATATTCTTCTGAAAAGAAACATATCTTATACAATAATCGAGATCTGGGTCACTGATGAAACCCTGATGCTTATAAAAGTGGTCCTAGTTGACTTTCTGTATGGCTTAATCTGTTCTACATGCTCATATTTTGTTTTTTTCCGGCTCCCTTTGCTGGCTGTCCAGCTGCACATTAGAAACAGGTTAAGATTTCAGTGTTAACCTTAAAAGCAATGGGTCATGGATTAGTGCGATAGCGGTTGATGATTTAAAAAAGGGAATTAGAATTTATATTTAGGAAGGAAGTTGTAATAACGTTGAACGGTGACTCGTGACTTGGACATTTTAATGCGTGAGTGGTGACAGTTTTTATTGCTCGATTATATGCGAGGGGCGAAAGCTTTTTCCGCAAAGGCTGTATTTTATCACATTCAATTTATTGAATCTGAAGTCTGTTATGTATTTTCCAGCTCATTTAATATTTTTATCCTGCGCCCCTATCACGGTAGGGAATCTGTGACCTCTTTGGAAACTTTCATAACTGTTTCCTCACTTTGTTGCTTGTCTTACGTGAATTAATAGACCTGGAGGGAAACGCTTCTAGAATTACGTGATGACCCGCTATATGGAATGGAAACACCTCGGGTATTCTGTTTAATTTCTGTAAAATGCCTGGCATATGGCACGACTTCAAAGATCTAAGGGTCAGGCACTCTTCTTAACGATCAATATTCATGAAGTCCAGATTTAATGGCCGTATCCTCCTCACGCGATGTTTCTCATTGCAGAGTGTGACGTAGGTAACGTGTTGAATCATGTTTTCAGACTTAAAATTCTTTTGTCTTTCGTCTTGAGAATCGCCCGTGTCATTATTACTGGCAGCTATGCGTTTATTTCCTGAATTCGTTTGGTATGTTCCTAGAATTTTGGGCTCGAAGGGAATCTAAATAATATGGATTTGAGTGTTTGTGGAGAGAGGAGAAGTAAAATAATGAGAGATGATCAATTGAAAGATATTTCTTCGCGTGCCACGATTGAATTTTGAGGCTGCCAGGAAACTTGGTGTCATGATGGCAGGCGTTTAATTCTCGACCGAAGCTGGCTGTGCGCGTGCATGGTGCCCGGTGGAAATAATATAAATCGTCGTTGAACAAGAGTCCATCCTAAGAAATTTTTTAAGTAATTTTCTTAAGAAAGTTCTCACTCTGAAGGTTGAGCACTGCTGACCGTGATATGAATGCCACGGATTAATCTTTTTCTCGAGGGCAAAAATATTTTATAATCCACGGAGTAGCTATGATATGGCCGCCTGAAAAAGCTTACGGCCTCTCTCCGCCATCCGAACCAATCGTGGTTTATGGCGGAGAAGCACTCTCGTTTATTTCTCCCTCTTGGTCCAGCGTCATGTCTTTCTTTCATTCATTCCCGCTCCCTTCTTAATCTCGCCGCATCGTATCTTATGCGACCCGAGGGCGAGTGATGATTCTTTTCAGTCTTTTTCGTGCTCCAGATGGATGTAATCTCACCCACTCTCTCTCTATTTTTACCGGTGCGGATTCTCCCGGTCCATGTATTGAAGCACGTGCAATGCCTATTTATACACGTGTGCATGGATATTTTACTTGCTCTCGTCCGTATAAAAGCAGTCAAAAACGGTCAAATCTCTTTAATCTTTTCCTCGTGCCATATTTCACGAGCTGCTGCGACCCTTCGTTCTTTTAGAGATTCAGAAATGCTCGTTTTATGTCGCGGGATGCGGTCGTGGCAGTCAGCCCGCTAACCTCCCTCCCCTTCTTTCCCCCTTCATCCTCTCCCCCGGGGCGATAATATTTTCCGCGCCTAAGGAGGTCATGCACTCGCTCCGTAACCCTGTTAATTCACCCCAATCCTCTGCTACTGCAAACGTTTTACTCATAAGCACCTTTCTCGCCCGGGATCATTGTTTTTGCAGGAAATTAACTCGGCGATGGGGAGAGATGGAAGGTATGGAGAGACGGACGGGGGAAGGAGGGTTAATCGAAAGGTCGAAAGGGAAGATTTTAAAGGGCCTCTCAAGTACAGATAACGGATTTTCCTTGCCGCCTTTCGATTAAAGCAGACTAATTCGGATCCCGGGTTTCTCTCCACCCTTCCTCCATTCACTTACGATCCTTCCATCACCAACCTACTCATCTTACCTCTCCGCGCAATGCAACCATGGTGATGATCAATCAAATTATTAATGAAAATTTATGGGTTTTGAGTTTTATTTAGCTCTAAACAAGAGCGATTTCCTACAGAGTTACGTCTGAGTTTGTTGGTTGTTAAAATTGAAAATTGGTTTTTCTATGCTCAATTTTAGATCCGAGATTGAAGTATTTCCTCGGAGTTACTCCTGTGGCAGTCAATCAAAACAAATCAATTGATTAAGTAATACTTTCAGTTTCTCTTTGTTTCATGGTAACCCTTTCTGTAGTTCTTTCCCTGACCCTTATTTCTTTGAATTCTTTTTGAGGGTATACCTCCTCATTTCTCATTTTGACCGTCCATTAGGCCTTAATTATTCATTTATAACAGCAGTTTTCTAAGGCTTCAGTTATCTTGTTTTCCGATTTTCCAGTGCTCCATGTCTCTGAATCATATAATTCGACAGCTGACGCGAGTGTTTTCTCATATTGCTTTCTCGTCTCTAGTCTGAACTTCTTTGAGCACAGTTACTGTTTCTTTATCATGAACTCTTTCTTTGGTTGATGCCCGTGGTACTCATTCCATCACACTCCTTACTGCTTACGAGTTGTTTTGACCTGCGATTTGCAGTATTCGTGAGCTATCATCTTGAAATCTTGAGTCACTAGGCCATGAGACATATCCCTTTACTACATTAGGCGATGTGAGATGCTAAAACTTTAGGGTTTTATTATGTGACTTAATGACAAGGAAAAATATGTAATGAAATATGCTACATGTATGCGTTGTACATTTAATGTGTATACGGTAGCAATACGTTATATTGCGATTTCATAGGGTGTTAATTTAATGCACCAAATTTGCTCGACACATGCCATTCTTGAGTTGCTACTTCCTGCATGTTTTTGATGCGTCTACTTTCAAGTAATTCTGCTCATTATGTAGGCGTAAGAGTGGAGAATAGGAGCAGTATAGGAAACAAACAAAAAATAAATACCAAACGTGTTGCGTGGTATAGGTAAATGTCTTTATTTCTGCGTGTGATATCATTTATTTTTATGACATGATATGTACATACGCTGTGTCGCATCTTTTTAAATTCATTTTCTATCGTATTGCGATACTGATATTCAAATTTGGTGCAGCTCCATGTGGTAAGTCTTTTACGTGTACTCAATACCCTGCAAGTTGCCGCTGGAACGTGTGGCATAGGGTGCTGGGACTCCAGCCATTTTTCAATTATTAGGAATAACATTTTTTGTGGATGTAATAATGAAGCACTTAAATGAATGGCTGCTTTGGAGTAGGTTTGTTGGGGTCGTGAATTGAGTGAGGGGTGTGCGCGAGGATCTTCCTTGTTTGATATGGATGGTGGAACTATCAGTAGGTACACTGAGGGAGCGTAATTAGCTTGTCAGCGTCAAAATGAAACTAATGAAACTCTCTGATCCCTTTTACCACGCTAGAAGTCTTTATCTCTCTAGCTACTTTCGTTTTTGCAGGACTGTCATCGTAGTCCATCCAGTTACTCAGTTAACTCTTTGCTTGTTCTTTAAACAGTTTTTTCTTACAAATCTGGCGGAAATCCTTTGAATATCAATCTTTAGCCCTTCAACTGCTTCCATCATCTGATGAGGATCGATGTTGCAGACTTCATCCATTGTCCATTGACGGTTTAAACTATGTTACCTTTACCAGGCGTAGTAGTCACTTTCAAGTTTCAAAATACCCATATGGGCTGATACTGTATGGGTACGTTGAAGCACTTGATTGTATTTATTGCTCTCTGTAACTCCTCTGCTTCCATCACTAGCCCTTTAAATGCCGAGAGAGACCAGAGGTCTTGTGGAGTAAGGACTCGACACGGTCGAACCTCGGAAAATCCGTTGATTTGACGTCACAGCCCCCGACAAATCTCAACTATTGAATGGCCTTACTTGAAATTTTTTGAGGCTGTGACGTCAAAATGTCGTCATTTTTCGAGGCTCGGATATTCCGAGAACATACAGAAAAGCCCCCCGGGGTAAAAAGCTAGAGTAGTTAAATATTTTTGTGCCTTAAAGTGGGTGTTAAATACATAAATGATTGTGTAATTGAAGAGATTAATCAACATTTTTAGTGAAGGAATACTTGCTACATGTTCCGAGTGCGGACTGAATATTAAAAACTAGGAATCTTGGGGTGATTGTGGGTGTTCCCGTATGTTTTTGGCTGTTTGTTTGTGTGTGTATGTGTGTGTGGGGAGGAGCGAGTGGGGGAAGGGAGGGGAGTGGGAGGAGGGAGAGGCGGGGGAGTGCTCGCAATCAGTTGTATTAAAGTGGAGAGAGGGGAGTGGGAGGGGAGGGAAAAGGGAGGGGGGCGTGGCGCATGGGTTTGAATATAGGTTGGCCGTAAAAGGGTGACGGGAGGGAACTTCGACCTACGTACGGAGTGTGTGTATGTGTCGCCGCTGTGGCTGCCGTGGCAAGGACTTATCGATTGTGGCGCCACAGCACGGAAGAACATGGGGATTCCCGCCCACTCAGCCGTTGTAGTGGGAGTGAGGGGTGGGGGGGTGGAGTTGGGGGTTAGGGGGGAGGAGGGGGGCGATGGGGTAAGGGTACGTATGAGAGGGTTCGCAGAAGTGGCGGTAAAAGAGCATGGTTATGGTTCGGCAATGGCTGCCTCCGCCGCGCGGCGGGCAGGGTGGGGTGGAGTGGGAGAGATCGCATGGTCTCCCCTGCTTCGCAATCCTCTCTTAAATTTTACGCTTTCTTTTACTTTAATATCCCCGTCTTTTTTTCGGGAGGGCTTCGCGGGCAAGGATTAAGGTTCCATGCGCTCTTTAATTTTTCATAAGCCCTCGACAGGGTTCCGGGAAAAGCATTTCGCCGCAAGAATTGCATTTCCGGTGTTGCCTTAAGCCGTTGGCAGTGTGTTTCGCTATGCATTCTGCGGATTTCATTTTTTATTTTTTTCTCAATCGAAAAGGAAAAGTAATTATTCATATTCCACCCAGGATGCTTCACTTTTCTTTTGGCCTTTTTTTTTCGTCTCGCCGGATGTTCTGAGGTGTTTTTGTGCATTTTGATTTGATTTCCTTGGAGTTTTAAAAGCAGCTCATTATTACTTTGGTGTTGTACCTACTCTATATGATTTTGGTTAGAACGGAAATGTTCTCTTGTGTGAGTTGGAGTATTCTAGTCATAAACCTTATATTGATGCATTTACAAGTATTCTCAAATGACTATCATGGTCACAAGTGAATGATGAGTGATGAATCAATGATTTTATATTTGCAGACTCTGTACCTTTTAGTTGCATAGTATTAGTTTTCACTCACATCAGGACTCAATTTATGTCTATTTTCTACTGGGTGACAATGAAATCTTGCGAAGTGGTAACTGATACTATATCAACGGGCGTAGAGCAGCTTATTGTAAAACATTATGGTGATGATTTTTAGTCTGGTGAGAAAACCGGAGCTTGGTATTGGAGAAAAATTCAAGCGTTCAACTATGACGGCTCTCATGCGAATGATTATGTAGTTTGTATATAATGTTTCTGTTAAAAATTGTTGAGGGAGTGAATTTCCGTCCGGTGATGTCTGCACATTTTCTTCTGAGTCCTCAGGTCGTCTGATGCTATTAATTAAATCAGAATAAGTGTCGCTGAATCACTGATTTATTCTTGTTACATGTTGGGTGTCAAGTTTTCTTCAGCCATACGGTAAATGAATTGAGAACATTAACCGTATTTTTGCAATTTTCTTATGCGTGAGAAAGTCATTGTTTGTCAAGAGGATGGTCATTTATTATGTTGCTTTCGCTTTTTACGAGCATGCCTTCTTCGTAATAGTTCCTAGAAAGTGAATATGCAATCTATATAGACTCCATGGCAATATCATTAAACTGAAATTAAATATGAATCGCGACTGGAAACCTGTATCGACTTTTTTATGGATGCAAAGTTATGGCCATTTAAGTTGTAACATGTTGTAACATCTTTTGGTGGAATTTATTGATGTTAAGGTTTAACTGAGTTACTTTTTAATGAAGATAATCGGGTATTATAAATTGGTTAGGTATATTTGTCGCTGTCCCAGGAATACCTTCTAAGTTTGGTAATTATACTTAATATGCCCCTTTTTCATGCTATGCATTATTGATTAAAAATCAGTTTCATTTCTCAAGTCAGAAATATGGTTTAATATTTTATACCGTTTATTTGTTCATTGTAAATATTTAGATTGTAACGCCTTGTCGTTTTATGACGCTAAATTATATTGGCAAGCATTTTTAGTTTACTTTATTTTCCCCAGAACGGTGGAGAGGAAATTATAACACAATATCTTTTCGTAGCGCTACACGTCCTTCCTCCTTCGAGCTCTCTCAACAATCAACCTCTCCAAATCATCCAAAAAATCAAACTTGAACAACAAAATCATCGAAACCTAATTACAAAAGATAAATCTCTATGAATTTAAGGAGCGAGGCGTTAATGATATTTAGTTTTAACAGTCTTGGAAAATGTATCAATTTCTTCGTTTGATAGATTTCGTGAGATCTTTGCAGTATCATAAATGTTAAAATCTAATTTGTGCGAAGTGGCCTTAAATTGTGCAAATACGTAAAATATTTGTGCTCAAATTGTGGTAGGCTTACTGAATTTTGTTCCCTCACTTGAAACTTGGGTACAGCGCATTGTGCTGGAATTCTTTCATGCAAATGAAAACTGTTCTCCCGAACTGGTTCAAATAAGCTCTGTATAAAGCTTTTGATTGTTTTGGGAGTTCCGTTTAAAAATACTGTATGCCGAATCCATAAATGTTCTTTACAAATGAAATCCTTGCCGGTAATATATTATAATATAGTTTTTAAAATTACTTAGAAACTGTCTCTTCTCCAGCTACTCTTTCCAAAAGAAATTTTAATGAAAAATCTCTGGGCATTACGCCACCTTTTGTTTTCATTATAATTTAATATTCATTGTGGGGTTACTGTGTCTAAAAAAACTGTCTTAGATTCATTAATTAAAGTCATCGTTCACGTGGTGACATTGTAAGAGTCGTCATTGTGGACTAATTTGATGAGTTGAATCCCGGATTTTGAACTATGCCTTTCTCTAAGCTCCATTTTCGTTCCCATTGTGTCCGTTCCTGCTCAGTGTTCTTACACACCACGCTGCAGTTTCATTAGTTTGCTCGACACGAAAGTTGGAATTGGGCGCTCAAGAGTACGCGGTGGTTGTGGTCGCGAGGATCGAAACTCGTAGACTGCTGCTGTCGTCTTTGAGGAGTTCGCTCGTCCTCGACTCCCTCTTCACTCGCATGTGTATGCGTGCATACCATTTCTTCTGTCCTCAATTCTTTCCATGGGACGCGTTGTTATTGGTTGTTTAGGGGGTAGCGAAGGTGGAGGATTAAATGATTCTTGTTTTTTAGCGGCCGAGGGCTTGACGCCTTTTTTATTTTTTAAAGAGGTCTAACTCATGCGTGAGAGTGTCAACTGGGCGATCTTTTTATTTTTTTATGCGCGACTTACAAGTGGAGAGCTGCGGGACGAGAGGTGAGAGGTTGAGTTCTCCCACTTGTTCGTGTACGCCTCTGGACTGCATCGCCACGCCATTCATGCCCTGCTTCCCCAACGCCCCACGCCTTACTCTCCCACTCACCCCTCCCTTACCCACCCGTCCTTCCCCTCCCAACTCATCTTAATTCCCACCCCCCGTTCCTTCTCGCATTCCTCCCGGTTCCTTGTTATGGCGTGTCGGTTACCACCACCGTAAGACCTTCGCAGCCGACCTCGTCTCGTCACAGCTCAAGTCTCCCGCAACCTGACTTCCTTTCTGTCTGTGTCTCGCCGTGGAGCTATTTTATTACCTTACCGCTCTCATGGTGCGCGTGCCTATGTCGAAGGAAAGTTATTTTTATATCGCTGGGATGAATTTTTTAGTATTTCAATAAGGAATTTTGTATAACCTCCCCCTGCGTTAGATTGGTTTGGCAGTCAATTCTACCACCGAAAGATTTTCCTCGAGCCATGCGTAAGACGGAAAAGGGACACAAAGTCCGTGGGTTCACGCCACACAAGTTACATATTACTCTCAGTTTTGAAACTGCGCAGGCAAAACGGACAATAAAACGGGGCGTGTGTGGCGGCCTAGAGACTCGGAAGGTTTCACACTAAGGTTCAGGTTTCCGGAAAAATTCATATCCGCGAGTTGACAATCGACATGGCGGATAGATATATTATACCCTCACAACGTCCGAGGGATTGACTTAATGAGAAAAAATAACTTTGTTTAGTTTGTTCTTGACCACTTTTAATTAATTGTATGTATTTTATAGAGGGTTGGTCAATGAGGTTATTACATTGACCAACCCTCCATTAAATGTATGCAATCAAGAAAAAAATAAGGGAGATTCATCGCCAAATAAAGAGGTTCAGGAGCTCTTTCATCCCGTGTACCATTCACGATTGCAACAAGTTCAAATCGAGACGCTGATACGTTTGGAAAACACCTATCTAACCATCACGTCTCCACCCATCCTCCCGATTCGTTTTTCCTATATTCGTCCATTTTATAGCTGGTGTCCTGTCATCCCCTGCCATACCCACTTTCGTCGGCTTGCGGGTTTGTACATACGTAGATGAGAAAGCAGATTGTGAGTGAATCTTTACCTAGGAGATATTTTTCATTGAATGAAATCTGTCCTTGAGCTTTAGAAATATACATTCAGTGCTTGCATTAAGCTAAAACTTAAATTGATCTTTGCTGCACCGTACCGAACTGTGCTGAACGAAAAATCACATTGTGAGCTTCGTATTTTTCCTCCAGCGTTTTATTGCAATTGAATCTTCACTTAATAGGTATTTATTATCACCAGATCTTTTCAGCTGTGGAAGTCTACATTTAGTAATCTGAAAATAAAGTCACAAGGCGTAAAAATAAGAATTTCTATTTGATAAATATTGCTTTTGATTTTACTTGAACATGCGCGGTTTCAAATTTGCATAATTATTTTATTTGAAAGTATATCATTGTTGTTGGTTAACTTTAATATGTGTATTTTTATTTTTCACCTGCACAATCGTTTACGATCATTTGGATCCAGTAAGAAATCGGTCAGTTCAAAACAAACCTCGACGTTTTCCAATGCATTTTATGCTTATCGCAAAGTATTATTCCCATTCATTTCCCGCATTTAAAATTTTGTTTTTATTATTTCACCGTAATTCTATTTTCCTCTTAAGCGTTCCCTCGGGTTGACGCTTACATTTCTTCATTGATTATTTTTTTCCGTGGTACCGCATCGGAAAAGACTGGAGTTGAATGGATATCGTGGGGGAATAATAAATATTTGGCTTTCTTGTTTTTGATATGGAATTGAAAGTGCTTTTTAAATGTAACGCTAGCTCTATTAATTTCTCTTAGTAACCACGGATTAAAAGCGACGTTTTTGTTTGCTTAGTGTTTTTCCAATTAAGTTTCCATCCAAGTGAATGCCAAACGATAACATTTTGTGAAATGAAAGTGATTTTGAGTTCAGCCAGCGAGTCACAATTCAGAAAGCGCCAGACGAGAAATATTTCCTTTAACGAATTGGTTGATTTATCTTTTCAAAATAGCGTAGATATTATGGTTTAATTTTAGCAATTATTTTAACTCTATTTGGAAGAGTGCACGCCTTAATTGAATAGAATTTCCGAAACGTTTTCTAGTTTTTGTTGAGAAATATTCTCCTCTCCGAGTCCGTGATAGAGGTAGGTAGGTATATATCATTACTAATAATAAAACTATTTTGTGCGGGTTATTTGAATATCATGTTGCATTAAGATATTTTCTGAGCTGAAATACCCGCTGTAGAATTGTACTCTTGATATTTTTACGTATAATATTCATTGTTCAAACTTTTGGCGAGTATAACACCTGTAAATGAATTATCATTGCTAAATATTTTTCATTGCGGATAATGTATTGTCTCAGATAAATTGTGAATGTACTGGCTCGATGAAAGCCTGTTATGGCCTCATTCTTGCTATGTTACCACCGTTAAGTATAACGCTTATCGACATCTTAAGTCATTTCGCTTTCTTGCTGGTAGTAATTTTTGCCGTTATACTGCTATTTTGTCGTATTTTAACAAAATACCGAAGGAATCACCTCAGTTTTTGTCCTTTTCTTTGAACAATATCATAATATCTCCCCATCAGATATAAAAACCTCCTTGTTGTGATCGTTACTTAAGTCTCACGGATATCAGAAGTGACATGCATTTAAGTAAAATTCCCAAATGATATATCATTAAGCTCATGAATGTTTTCTTAAGGAAGCAAAACTTGCTGTGCGTGCGTGGCTCATAAAATACGTGGAAAAGAGAACACTTCAGTGTAAAAGCAGAATTGATAAGAGTTCGGAATGGGTGGGTCATGAAAGAATGTGGGTTGGATGCTTCGATAATAAACATGTTTGAAAGGCACGGGCTTTGTTGGTTTGGCCACGTTGAGAGAACGGATGAGTTTCGAATGAAGAAGCAGATTTGTGGTAGCTGAGGAGTTAGCTGTGTGAGAGGAAGGAATTGACCGAGGAAGCCATTTGGGTGAGTTGGTTAAAGATACTCTTTTAAAAGAAGGAACATTAGGAGTCGCGAGAACAGGAGGCGTGTATGAAATAGCGTATGAAGCAAAATGAATAAATTAAGTAAGAGAGGCATGCATGGATGAATTATTTCGCAAGAAATCATGAAAACCCAGAGCCAGTTTTACAGGCACAACACCGAGAATTAAGGTAGTTTCAGCAAAAAATCACATCACCTAGAATTTGATGAATTTTCCCTCATTTTAAAGAATAAGCTCATCTTTCCAATGATATCGAAATACTAACCCCTTGACAAACTACTTTTCGTGCTCTTCAGAGGGAGAATATTAAAAAAATAGTAATTTATAACATTTAGATTTCATCAAAAAACTAACGGTGTATACTTTGTATGTTTTCTCAACTATTTATAAAAATTAATCAATTACTTACGGCAGTAATTTTACAGATACGCAGAAAAAACGGTTGTGCAGGCGTTTTTACAGTACGGCGTAGAAAAGTGAGTCAAGTTAGAGACTTATGTGGTTATATTTATTTAATTACTGTTAACTTTGGTCATATATAACTATATTTTTTCGCCATTAATACTACAATATTTATTTCATACTTCTTACAGACGCTGAAAAAAAAAAAATAAAATTCGAATATGGTCTTCATTATGACTAGGGAACTATCTCGCTCAAACTACCTCAAGCTCTTTTGACTATTCCTACCCCGAGTAAGAACTGCGTGATGGGTATGCATAATTGAGGCTGATTGTGATGTATTGTGATGATTTAGTGTATTGGATCACAAAAAGCACGCTAGTGGACGAAAGGAAAGTTCCATTTAGGGTTTTAAAATGGAACTGTAAGAGAATACAAGATGGGGGAAATATATTGAGCGTCTTTTCGGAGGTGGGTGGTGCCTAACTCGGGTTTGCTGGCTCATTTTTTAATTTGTGTCAGTCGAAGCATGAGTTGAAATTCGGGCTCCAGGTGAGGTTAATCTGATCTCTTTCCAGGAATGTGAGGATGAAATAGCGTGGAGCAAGTATACGAGAGATGAGGATGGGGAAGGTAGCAAGGAGCTGGGGAAGAGATCTGGTTAGGGGATGGAGGGGTTAAGATAAGGAAGCAAGTCAGTTGTGCACAGCCCCTAGTGTGGTAATCGAGATGAAGCAGGTTTTTGCAGCGCTTCTAAGCTCAAACGCTCCACCTATGGTTTTGCAAATGGGATTTTGAGAGAAGCGTCTTGGGAGTGTAGGTATCGCGCTTCGCATTTCTCGCGGTGGCGGAGGGTCCTAAGGTCTCACCGCCGTAAGTACTCATCGAGGCCTTGTTTTCCACGGCCTCCGTTCCTCATGAGTCTCATGTTGAGCTGTTGCATTCAAAACACGCAGCAATCAGTTTTGTTGCTCTCCGTTTCCTCTTCATGCGATGATGTTGCTTGCATTATATACCTACATATCTTGTTTTCATTAAATAACTGATAATCAACAAGAACGTTCCATGGTTTCAGGCTCAACTATGTGGAAGTTGATTTTCACAAATGAAAAGGTAACTTTGTTTTCCTCCACATACTTATTCTCTTGGTACAACATGTTTTGACACAACTGTGTCATCATCAAGTACAAAGTTACAAAAATTTTCAGCAGGTATATATACTCAGGACTTGGTGGAAGGTAGGAGAGGGGGAGGGATTAGGGGGTGTTGAGTAGGGGATGAGGGGGGGGAGTAGGTGTTGTTCCCCTCCTCGACACTCCCATTATCCCCCCCTCTCCTACCTTCCACCAAGTCCCTATGCCTGCTGAACATTTTTGTAACTTTGTACCTGATGATGACTCCGTTGTGTCGAAACATGATGTACCAAGAGAATTAATCTGTGGAAGAAAACAAAAATTACCTTTTCATTTTGTGATCAATAAAAACCTGAAGTATCTGTGTAATATGAATCCATAGAGGAAATATCCCTTTTTATTAGTATTGACCATCTCTGGAATAGTTCAATCACATGTATTTTGTGACAGGATTACGTTTCCGCTCTTCTGTAAACGAATGTTTGAAGGATGAGGAAGGGTGTGGAAAAATCACGTATGTATCACAGCAATGATTATGACTTTGGAGTCCCTAGTAAAGTTGGTTGTCCTGTGACCTCTCCATTATTTTGTAAATAAATCTAAAATTCTATGAACCTTATTCCATGTTTTCATCATTAGCAGTTTCTGCGAAAATTCTCGTCCTCATCTTCTAAGGGTATCCGAAGCTACAGTTTAAAAGAGTGGGAAAGCATTTAGGGCTAGGACTCTCCCCCAAGAGGCTGGCGGCAAATTTGGCCTCCCGCCACAGCGACTGCCGGAATAATTCATTATGTCGCCAAAGACCTCCAAAAGGAGTGCTCATTGTTATGAGGATTGCCTGTCTCTCCTTCGTAAAGAGATGTCGAGATTTGAAAAGCGATAGAATTCGTTGGAAATTTGAATACGGTGTCGTCAGAACCAGAAGCGTATTTCCATCTCTCTCTATACCTCCATCTCGTTTACTCCAACGCTTTACCTCCCGCTCCGCCCACTGTGATACGGTCGTTACGTTGGCAAGCTGTCTGTTCCCTTCCGCTTCGCTCCAGTGGGCTGTCCCATCCACAATTCTCTTGTGTATCGCTTGTCTAGTGGCAGCCGCATTCTGTGCAAATTTCCCGCTCTACCCCTTTCATCCCTTGTCCTGCGCCACACCTTTTCATTTTGCCGTGTCCTGTTTATTCATTGCGTATTTGGTCTCGAACAGTCGTGCCTTCTTCTCTTTGCCGAGGAGCAAGATTTCACTACCTCTTATCTCAAGCGGAAACTTCCTGGTCATTTTTATCGATCAAGCTGGGACACGTAGCGCTGGGATCGTTGTGTATTTGGTTGTATTCTAGCCACGATTTGCTTTGTTGAAAACGTGTGGAGATATTCAACTGTCATTCACATATCGTTGGAATAATTTAGCTTGGTCTTATTTAGCTAGTGTTTATGACTCTAGATAGTCTCTTGTATTTACTGGAAGTGGGGATGAGCGTCATTATACTAGATCGAACTCATTCGCCCGGTTATAATAAGGCTAGCCATGCGTACGCTCTTATAGATTGGGATACGACCTTAGTTAAGCAGAATATTTAGGTAGAACGGATGAACTGTGTTATTTCTCAAATCAAGGGTATGTTTCGCCATAAAGAAAAAATTATTTCACATGCTGTAAATCTTGTTAGAAAACAGTAGGATTACTAATGACTGAAATAGAAAATAACCTCTAATATACATCTAATACTATTCTGCAAGACACTTCAAGTGTGTGTGGCAAAGGGCTACTAAGTCCGATATTGCAGTTACGATCTAATCCACCGCAGTTAGTTATGGCTGACTGAATTTTTTTCACCTCTTTGGAAAATACGATGTCTTCGATCTTGTGTTAAAGAGTTCGTCTAAATTTTAAGCCTTGGTCATTCAGGAATTCATTGCGGGGATTTTACAACAATATCATAAAAAAACACGCTCTCTATCGTTGAAAAGTAACAAAAAAGGGGATTTTTAGCGTCTGGATAATGCTCTGTGGAAGAAGTAGTGGACGGATTCCTGGGGGAGGTGATCGAGAAGAGGTAACTTACTTTTCTCGATTGCCAAGGGAACGGACGAGCTTTGCACGGACGAGCGGCCGCGTGGAGCTCGTGGAGTTTGGGTGTGGCGCAGATAGCGGCGGGGAAGTCTCGGGACACGCATAAGGGGGGTTATGGACTTTTTCATTTTCCTGTCTTTCTTTCCGCGATTTTCCCTCGTTCTCCTTTCTTACTCACCGCTTTCTTTTCCGTTATCATATCCCTTTTTCTTCATACTCTTTGCACCTTGCTTCTATCCTCCTTACTCTTGATCTCGAACGTTTCTGAGCTGCCCACTTCCTTCCCGTCTCTGCCTTTAAAAACCCATGTTTTTAATCTAATTACTTCACCATAAATTTCTCTGATTTATTGCGATCGTCTTTGTTTAATCTCGCGCGTATTTCTAGTCTGCCATTTCATATATTTTCTTTCCAGATTGAGTTGGTATTTAGTTATCAAGCATGCGAGTTTGTGTTTTGTTACGGAGTATGTTCCACTAATGCAAATTTTACTTTAGCATGCTACCAACCTTGTAATTGACTCTTCAACTCCGAATAATTGTTGGAAACATCGGTCGATGGCAGTTCCATTTCTTCTTCAATCCCCATTACCAGACTCGAATGCATCATATGTCACCTCACGAAACTCAAGGAGCCTTTTGACCACTTTCGTAGCTCATCGTGTGTACGCAGAGATGTATATCTTAGATCATAGGATAAGAATATTTCCCAGCCTCCGCTATTTATTTTTCATTTAGATTTATGGGTCAAGTGGTGGAAATACTGCATATATAAATTCAGTGACTCTGTAATGACTAATCCCCGACCAATGAATTTGATGATAAAGTTTGGCATATGATACGACTTTGTAGAATAGGATTCATCATAATTATAGCCGTTACTCGACTCGGCGAATGGTGGAGTTGTATTGATTTTCATGTAACGTGGGCTGATGGAACCAATGCCAAGAAAGTACTATTTGTCGCGTAATATAATCGAGGCTAATATTATCAAAGTTTGAATTCCGTTTCTGGCAGATATCATATGAAGTTGTTACATTAACAAGAGTAAAGTCATCTCGAATTGCTTAATTCCTGCGGTTAAGGCCGCAGTGTATGCCAGATGGCTTGCCCAGACCACTAGCAGCCTGGTTTCCTTTTGCTGGAATGAAGATGTTAAGGAAAACGGAGGGGTTTTGAAATGTACGTCTGGCAAACGTACATCAAGCATAAAAGTATCCTCTCCCGCTTGAAAGGGCGAGCTGAAGTTTTTTTCCATGTTTTAGGTCTAACCCTTAGCCCCTGGAGCATAATATTGCAGTAAAATATTAAAATGAACTTCGTGTACGCAGTGGATATTGTTAAAAATTTCTCAGAGTATTACTCTTTATTTGATCAAAATACAACTGTACCCACTTGTCTAATTACTAATTACTCATCGATTACTGATTATATTACCTGCATGGAAAACGTGGGCGTAGTAATCCAATCGCTTGTGGGCTGGTATTAATTCGGAGAGGCATCCTTTTTCATCTTATACTTCTCTTACCGTTTGCAGTTCGTCAATGACACACTTGTGATGTCAAAAGTCACCATAAGATAACTCTCATTGTCAGTAGCCCCCATTGTCGGCAACCTTATTACACTGCAATCTTTCTCGTTTTCCTTTTTCCGCGTCTGAGAACCTCCTATATTTAAATCCTTCTGGCATTTCTTACGTCTAATCCTCTAAAAGTCTTCTGATCGACCAAGGAAAGGGATTGGGGTCGATGGTTTTGGTCCGGCGTCCATAGAAGGTGATCCGTTTTCCTCTTCAATCGGCTTTTTCCCGTGGATTACATCGAGAAAGTGAACACTTTTTTTAGCATCGCTTATTTTTCCATTGCCTGCAAAGGGAGTCCCTTTCGTGCTTTATTACCGGGTGTTCGCGTATTAGGTATTGCTGCTGTAGTTTTAGTGAGCAATTATAGTGAAGGCGTATAATTATTTTTTCCTTTTATAGACACAAGCACCTGATGGTGACGATTTTTCATTGAAACCCGGGTCGCGTGAGTGTGAATATGTGGTTTAGGTTTTCCTTATTATTGTTTTGAGTCATTAAAGCTATTAGCAATTTATCCTGACACCGTTAATTTGCATTTATTTCGTAAATAGTTATCTAGGTTGTGACCTCTTGTGTTTGCACCAACTTTTATACTGCTTTTAAAGTCGCTGAATCTTAAATTCAATGATTGTAATATGAAGTTTGATGGAAGGGTTTGAGAAAGAAATCTTTGGAATCATAGTACGAAACAAATAGTCTCGGAGAGATCTTGGATGTCCGCAATATGAACCCACGTTTCGCTCACAAATTCCCTTGGATCTTTTCGCCTCGGATTTTATGAAAGAAATCCTACTAAATAAATCATCCGCCTGGAAAATTCGGAAGTTCAAATTTCTCTCGGAAATTCCTCAAGATTCGTTTCTTTCTCGTGCGCACACAATGCATAAATCAGTTCAGTAGGCCACTCCCGAGACCTCCCTTCTCCTCAATCGCACCTGAGCCTCTTTCCCTCCTCCGCTCACCACCGACCGCCTCCAGACGGCCGAGGGGGGACTTTTCATTCACGGCGCTCATTTTGATGTCGTTGGGTTTGATCACCCTTTTTGAGCGCGTTTTGTCCAATTAAATCTCCGAGGAAACTTTTCGCGGGGGAGGCGGGTATTCCCTTCGCCCAACCAATCAAACACTCCCCCCGCGAATAATGACCCTAAGGTATTCTCCCCGCGATCGGTCTGTTCCTTCCTCCACTTCTTTCTTACCCTCCCTCTGCCCTTCCTTTCCTCCTTCGCCCAAAAATGCTCGCGAACGCGAAACCCCATCTCTCCCATCTTTTTCTCCTCCATCCCGTGTAAACTTCGTCAATTATTTCTGCCTTCCTTTTAATTAAACACGACCCACCCCCCATCTTTCCTTTCCCCACCCATTTCCCGGTTCCTTTTCCTTTCACGGGCCGTCCTGCCTTAACCCCTCCCGTTGGCACCGCTTTGTTTCACTCCCGTATGCCTCTCCCCATCCTTCTCATCCCTTCCTCCTGCCTTCTCTCATTTCCTTCCTCCTCCCTTATGAGCCACCCACCCCCGCGGGAAGTCTTGCCTCTCTCATATATATATACAGGGGTACCTACTCCTCGCAATTTCCAGTCATCTCACCCTCTCCTCAAGTCTCTGACTTACCCCCGCCTCATACTCCACTACCACTCTCTCTCCTTCTTCCCTTGTCTTATTTCTGCGGCTTCATGAATTTTGCATTCCCCTTCCTCCCCCTGCCTCGCCCCTCTGTAACTCTCCCCTCTTGCCTTTCTCTCTCTCTCTCCCTCTCTCTCTGCCTTTCTTTCCAAAACTCTCTCTCTCGCCCCGCGCCTTCGTATCCATGGGTTTCCCACTTCCATTCTCAAAACGGGGAAATAAAGAAGGGCGCACTTACAGCTGTTGGGCAAACCGCCCTAAACCGCCTTCCCTAAACCGCCTTCTCCATCCCGTCTCCTCTTTCCTCTCCTGCTCACAAATCTCTCTCACTCCTCTCTCCCCTCCTCCTCCCCCTCCCCCTCCCCCTCCTCCTCCTCCTCCTCTTCCTCTCCTCCCCACCCACCCAACCGACCAAAATCACTCTCGCTTTTAAATCTCCTCGAGCCATCTCTTCCCGGACTCCTTACAGTTTCCTTTGAGCGTCCACTTCCTTGCCATAGTGCCGAATTGTGTGTGTGTGTTTCCGTACAGTTTAATGTGTCTTGAAAGTGTAATTTTTAGTTTTCATCCTCAGCTCTTGAACCACATGTCTGCTGTTCCATCCTCGTTTCTCAACAATTCTGATTGCTTGTTAGATTTTGGGGTCATGTCTCCTTTTCACATGGCCAACCGCGTTCTTTATCGGTACGAGCGTGTATATCAACGGGCGTGATTCCCTTCAGGTGTGCCTGCCCTGTGTGTAAAATCTGCAGTTTAAGTTTTGCCTATGCTTACAGAGTTGAGCCGGCGACTATCGCTAGTCGACGTGGTAAGTCAGCGTAGAACTCGACGAAGACGTCAAAGAGATTTGTGTAGGTGGCTGTCACCGTAGATGATCTGGTGGAAACATGAGAAGCAGTCATATATCAATAATTTAATCATTCATAAAGAGCTAATTTGGCCAGGTTATAACGTATGTTAGCATTTCGCTCGCTGAAACATGCCAAGCTAATGAACGAACACATTCACATTTAGACAAACGAATTGGGCACATTCTGAGGAGTAACAGCTTCTTTGGTGTAATGGTGAAATATTAATGGGAAGAATCAACAAGGGAGGAACAAGGATATAATATATGAGGAGTGTTATGAGGAATGCTTTAGTATGGAACTTAGAAGTAATGAGGTGGTTAGCCATTCGGAGAATTGAGTGGAGTGTTGCATGGAGCTAATCTTCCGATTCGTGCTACTCATGGTGCTTTTCATTTACTCACTCGACCATTTCACGAACCGTGCCATATTTGAGACCATGATGAATCAATACAACTGATGACGCCCGTGCGACGTGGTTGGCGATAGTGCCTTACACTACTATCCCATGCCAGCACTCTTGGGGTCGTAGTTACTGCAAAGACAGATCGCGACGTCACTGACTGATTTTGAGGGAAAATAATTACTTAATGTGAATTTGCCGTAACGTGAGTTCATGATGAGAAAAAACACAGTACAAGTTCCACTATTTTTTATTGCTGTCGACCGGTTTCGACGTCTAAAGCGTCATTATCAAGACAAACAGAACGAAATATTGCTGCTGCTGGCCTTGTATAATAAGGAAGGATGGGAGGGTGGGAATATTATAATAAGTACTAAGTGTACTATTTCAGATGTCTCGATGGATTTCAAATGCTTCCTATCCTGTTGTCTACCGCTGATAAAATATGATTACTTTGTTATAAACCCACCCCTCCCTTGAATTTTACCACCACCCTACCTTACTCTCGCCACCCCCCCTCTTGCCCCACGTAAGTTAGTCTTCTCCCCGACCCGTACTCCTTTCAACCAACCGTCAATACCTGAACCCCTTTCCCCTCATTTCTTCATGTTCCCACCCCCACTTCCTTATTATATAAGGCCAGCAGCAGTAATATTTCGTTCTGTTTGTCTTGATAATGACGCTTCAGACGTCGAAACCGGTCGACAGCAATAAAAAGTAATGGAATTTGTAGTGTTTTTGCTCTTCATGAACTCATATCAATAATTTCCACCACATATCGCCACAATCGATTAATTTGATGTCTTAACGTGGATTAGAATGCTGATGCTCGATTTCGGATTGGCTCATCGATTGCGCTTTTCTTTGGAACCAACTCTGATGGATATATTTTCTGCACTGATCCTTATGCTCTCACTTCCCATGGTTCGATCGTTTTCTAGCGATTGTGGAAGAAGGGATGCCGTTCGCTGTTATTATAGTCTCGAAGAGTCTTTGCCGGCCGCAGTAATTCGTTTATTTTTAATTGCGTTAGTGATCTAGTTAAAGGAGAAGTAGCGAAGGGTTGAATTAAGCGGTTTACTGTTCTTTTATTAGCGCAGAAATTGGGAGTTCAAAGGAGCTCATCGTTGATGTCGTCACGTTTACACAAGTCAGTCGTTATTGGTCTTTGCTGACATTTGGGCTCAAAGCATTTGTTTACTCCAATTTCCTCTTTAGCTTTGAGCTCCTTAAGTAATTAATTAATTGAGTCTGTTTTTTAACCCTTGGTTTACTTCGCGTGCAATTTATTAATTGAAACTTACGTACATGCAGACCTATCACGTCATTCCCTTTCGTTACCTTCCCATTATCGATGTGTTCGTCCCGTTCTCTCTGCTTCAAAGATAGCATATCTTCAAGCATACATCCATACCGTACTCTCACCTCGTTGTCTAATAACCTCTCCACTTACACTCTCATTTGCTTACGCGCACTTATCATCCGCGGAACCCACTTTCTACCCAGATTCACTCGATGGATCACCAAATAGTGATCTGTTCCACTTTCGGAACCCCTCATCACTATTGTATCATTACTTATTCTCTCAATATATCATTATACGCGATGAAATCGATCATGCTGTTACAATCGCTCCTTTTCCCTGTATGCATTTGGATTTTATTATGTTTAAACCATCCATTTGAAACAAACAATCCTTTTTCCAAGCACACTCTAACCACGTTATCATAACATTTTATTAGGTAAAATGAACAAATAGAAGGATACCTTAGTTGAGGAATACACTGAGGTATATTTAACTGTATCCTCTCTATAGGGTGTACACCTTATGAATTTGATTTTCCTGGAAAGTCACTCGTCATTAGTAATAATTTTATTTTGCTTACATCGATTACGACTTTCTATTTTTTCAGGTAATTTTTTTATCTGCAACGCAGCCGAGCTTTACTCTCCAAGACATGCGATTGCCGTGTCATGCCAGAACTTAATTGCACGTTGTATTTGTTTATGGCTTTCGGAAATGTATCATACTCTGATATTCGTTGGGGCAAAATTTCTGAGAGAAGCCATTAATTATTTTTGGAATATATTAAATCTTACTGATCAACCCATAAGATTGCGAGCTTATCTTGCAAAGAAGATAAGCGTTCGTTCTCGGTTGCAATTTTTTTATTCTACGTATACGAGTAAAAATATTCGATTGTTGCCTTCTTACATCTCCTCTTAATAATTTATAAAAAAATTTATAGAAAATGATATTCGGTAGCAAGCTAAAAAAAATAGTGTCTTGGGGTGATTAACTATAAGAAAATCGGTTACTTTAGAGATTTCAGTTCCTGGCGAACACTTTACTGCTCTTATTTTCCTGTGCAGGCCGAGGTTGAATTTTAAGGTTCCAGAAGGAATGAGAATTTTGTTCCCAGGCATTTCGTAAATGCTTCTGGTGGAGGGCATCAAAAAGAATGCACAAAGTTGGGCAGTAGACCCACAGTGTGGGTAGGATCTATGCGAGAATTCGTTAGTAATTCGTAGTATTTCGACCAGTCGTAATTTTATTTGAATAATTATCGAACGGGCTGAAGAAAAATTTACTTGAAGAATTGAACGGAAAAGAGTGATTATAGAAACGTAATAAAAGTATGGATCAAGTTTTAATTTGAAACCTGGTGTTGTGTGGTTCGGAAACTTAGGATGGTTTTGATTAAGGAAGGTGATTGGTAGATAAGAAGAATTACGGGAGTTCGGAGAAGGATGGAAAAAGTTATTCGGATCGACGGGGAAAGTGAAGATGAGTTGTTGGATGGTACGTATAAAGAGAAGAAATTTGATGGCGTCGCGGCGAGGGTTGGGAATTGATGGCTGAATATTGAATTGTTGTTTGAGGGTGTTAAAGTTGCAAGGATTTTCCTTCCTCGGTGGATGGATGAAGAAAACCCGGAGCAGTTAGATTGTGTGCGGTCAGACGGGTGTGTTTGAGGGAAATTTCTTATAGCATTCCTTATATATCGTGTTGTACATTCTTTGCTGACACGTCATGTGTTTGAAATGATTATTGAGTTACGTCTGGATAATTGTAGGAGGATCTCATCAAGATTAACTCTGCTTTTAAAGCTTTGGGTTGCTGTTTAATGATGTCATTTTAGAACTCTCTCTCTCTAGCAAATTAATGCTAGATTAAGTAGAGCTTTTGACAGGGTGGAAATGTTGGAGATGGACATTTTCTTAGCACAACGTTAAATAGAAGGGTGACACGACCTCAATTGGCGTCCAATAACGTTCTCCCTCAATTAGTATCTTCAATTTAACGAAAGTTTATATTACGCAGTAAGTTTTCACTTAAAGATTAATGTTGGTATATTTCGAGCACAAAATATTTTTCTGTCCAGTCTTTCAATTAGACATGCCCGAAGCTGGCTTACCTCGAGATACACTTAAAAAGCGAAATGCATGCGAGCCTTGTAGGAAACCTTAAGTGTGATCTTCTGCCGTCATACCTCGCAGGCACTATCCCTATTCATAAAACTTCATTGTACTCATTTCGAGTGGAGATGTGAGATGACGTCGGATGGAAGATGTGCTGCCGGTGAAAAAAATGAAATTGAGCGCGTTTTCATTTTAGCTCATTTGACGCGCGCTTGACGCTCGTCGCTCTCGTAATCTCGCATTTTCATCTCCACAGCCCTCTATATCTCTCGCGCACGAAGGAGAGAGAGCGTGGGTATATATATTCGGTGCTCGGGAGGAGACAAAAACTCTCCTCCGCCAACCGTCCACTTTTAGTTTTCGCTTTGATCCTCGCCACGCCCCATATATAGCCACTTTTTGACCTCTCCCTCTCTCTTGCTATAGTTGCACTCTACTCTGCTTCCTCCCTCCGTACTCCTTCCGGACTGTGCCTTGTCTCCCTCCCGACGTCATCCACCCCTTCGATCCTCGTCCACCTTCCCCCCTTTACCACCGTCCACTTCTTCATCCTCTTAAGTCTCCTCCCCTCCCTTGGGGCGAGGGAAGCGTCATGCCCCCCTTTCCTTGTCAAAATATTTCCGTAAAGCATTTTAAATTAGGAATATATAATCATATGTTTACTTCTCCGCAATGGTGCGTCAGACTTCACTGTAATTTTTACTGACATTTACTGTGCGGAGCTCACCGCCGTAAAGAACCCCCTTCACTCAAATTAGCCGCGAGAACCAACGCTGCCTAGTTATGAAGGACCGTAAATACTCTCCAATCTCGTCCATCAGCTGTTATCAATCCGAAAATCGGTTTGTTGTGGCTCTCTCCTTTAGTCATTCAGCTAATAGCTTTATTCCTTAATAAATCTTCATTTTAACATCCCTCATAATTTTTCAGATGTATTCAATTCTTAGCCTTCCTCGGTAATCCTCCCCCATTAATTTCTCCTTTCAATACCGCTATTTAAGAGGCTTAAATGCCTCAGAATATGACCAACGACTCTGCCTATTCTACTTCGCTGAGTTATCATATTGCACCTTTTATCCACAACTGCGCAGGACTTCGTCGGGGATTCTTTGTATCCAATTCGTCTTCATCTACCTTCTAATGCTGGAAATTTTCCATTCCACCCCTTTCTCAAGAAATCCAATCTGCTCTACTATCTCTGGACGCTGGGGGAACTTAAACACCGTACACTAATGTGAAATTACGGCCCGGGAGGGTATGGCCCATTCATTCACATGCTTTAAATTAAATGGGTTAAGGTGATGGACGTCCCAAGTTGCTAGAGTCTCGGGCATCGAGTGGAATGATGCCGGATTTCCCGTCTCTTCGATCCTCGTCCTCCTTTTGCCGTCCACGTTTTCATCCTCTTAGGCCACCCCGTTTCCCCCTTGGGGGCCAGGTATGAGGGGGGGGGGGTTCCCCTCTACCTCTCTTTACTCGGTGACAGAAAAAAGATATAAATAAGGATGGGAGACAAAAATCTTCCCCCTCTTTCTCCTGGTCATCTCATTTTCTCTCTCCTCCTCTTCGCCCCCCGCTGTGGGTTTGACCTCTCCCTCTTCCTTTCTTCTCTTCCTCTCCCCCTTGCTTTTCTCTCCTCGCTCATCATCCACTCTGCCAGCGTCCGCTTGGCTCTTTATGTTCCCATTTTGTTGTCCTTCCTCTTTCACCTCTGGTTTTTACTCGCAGGATCCCGCCGTCGCAGCTGTCTTATTTCCACGGGTGTTGCGAGGGCGCCTGGGTGTCGTTTTCCAGCGAGCGCGCGCGCGCGGAGTTCCCGTGCGGTGAAGTGTGCCGAAGGCTATTATCCGCCGGATTTTTTAATTATTTACTTGCTGCAGGACTGTTCCCTTTCACTGGTTCTGTGGGTGAATTTTTTCTATGGTCGGTGGTGTGGGACCTTTCGACCTCTGCCCGCTGGTTTGCACTCGCTCGTCGCCTTCCGTTCAAAGTGACGATTTGCAGGCTGGGTGGTCTCCGTGACATTTCTCACCTCCAAACGCCTGTAATCGCAAATATGTATTCTTTGGGCTATCGTGACTCACGTTCTCACCTCTTATTATTGCTTCTAAATTTGGATCATAACTACTTAATCCAGCTCTGTAAAACTTGCTTCTTCTTAACTTGGTGGTACTGCATATTGTGTAAATATGGTGACGATGATCCTTTTGAAGTTAAACATAGGGTGTTTGACTATTCAGTACATTTTTGTAAAAGTTTGTTCAATAAGTTTTTACTTCGTAGATAAGAAATAGTATTTGACTTAACTTTGTGGAAGTCACAAGCCTTCGTGATTAAAAATTATTTTTTTTTAATTCACACTTTTTTATCCAAACCGACTCAGATTTCTGCAGCTATGTGCCATTACAAGGTAATTCCTTGATAATGGCACATAGCTGCAGAAATCTGAGTCGGTTAGGATAAAAAAATGTGGATTAAAAAAAAGTAATTTTTTATCAAGAATTACTTCGTGGAGTTTTTTAATAAGTAATTCAAGGTTTAATCTTTATCATATTCTCCTCTGCTGGTGGTCAGTAACTTCGATGCTGTTTCCTTTTTTTCTGGAGTAATTCATTGTTGGGTTGGAATTAAAATCATCGAGATGATACTTTCCCTTGCATATAGCCCTTGTCAGTACTAGGGGCGAAGAATCACTAAAAGGTCTTGGCGTGTCTTTATGTTGTCAGTGGTGTAATAATCTTAGTCATATAATAATGCTTTATTCAAAACCTTGAATGAGGAAACCTTTCTCCTGAAACCATGAGATAGTACTCATTCATATTTATATCCGTTTTAACCTCACCCAGTTATGACATTCCTATTCTATTCACAATTTTATCTGATGAGATAATATGTAATTAACTTATTAAAACCAGTAGAAAATAATTATATTAGTTTATATTTTAAACATCCGTGTAAAGTAAGTGTTAACTTGGTTTTGCGTAGCTATTCTCAGGCAATTAAATTTATGACCTCCGAGAAACTCATGCGCATAATCTTTCCAGTTCTATTCTGCTTCATGTTCTTCTTTGACCCTGGTAAAATAAGTAATTGTTCTCGCAATTACTCAGTATGATGGCTTCATTCTGATTTTGTCATGCTTTGCGTTGTGTAATAATTAAAACATTATCCGCTTCAAGTTATTCCTTAAATAGTTTTCCATGTTATTTGTCGCTAACTACATTATAATGAATGTTAGAATCGTACGTTTCACTGTGAGATTCTCAGGTATCATAGTTATAAAATGATTTCACTGTTATTTATCTAATAGAGATGAGCGCACCAGGCACAAGGAGCCTTTTGATATTGACGCCTTCGTCCTGGAACACATTTTGGATGGCGCAAGCGAGTTCCGGCAACTTGAATCCAGGCACCCGTCCAAAGAGAAATTTTCCGAGTAAAATGGCCAGGTTATCGACCACCCTGGCATGACTGATGGCTGAGATGAGGTATTACCTGCCGTCTTAGTGCCGTTGAAATGTGTGGGTCTCCAAGAGGTTGAGTGAGACGGTTACTTTAAAACAGTGGTCGTTTGAAGGGGAGGCCGCCTTAAAGTGCGAGGGTACCATACGAATTGCACGTTTATGCACTATCGTTTAAGTGCGCGGGTCTACTCTTGTAATTAGATCATTTAAAATAACTTAAAACTCGTTGTAGCTTAGTAAATGTATCATATCTTCGTGGCTCACTTTCAATTTTTATTGCTATTGAAATTACTTAAATCCACGGAATTTCCCCTCCTTTTAGAAAATTAAACTTATACTACTTAAGATGGATTTGTGCGGGAGCACTTGAGGGTCCTTATTTTACCTTGGCGTCTGCATGACATCAGTAGTTAATGGTAGCATGGCGAAGTAAACATTCGCAATGGTGATTTTGTACAGGCTTGAATGCTTGTAAAGTTGATATTGATAGAACGGGATTATAGAATTGAAATTTCCGGTGTGATTTAGTGTCTTATTTAAAAAACGACCAATATTCACCAATTCGTATACACTTTCCCCGCATACCTATTTAACTCCTATTTGCACAAAGGGTGCATCATATAGTTTGAAACACCCAAGAAGAAAATTTGGTCGTCCGCTCATGTTAGTAGCACTTAAGAGGCGTACACAAATATACTTTGTATTTGCATAACTTTAGCGAGTATACTAATACCTGCTTGCATTCTTAAAGCGAGTTCGAACGCGATTGCTAAAGTGTAAGAATGCAGGCACCAGCCAATTCAACCCAATTCGTATGTTCCTTTTAATGTATTCTCAGACTTCATTACGTAATTGTTCAGTCAGTAAAACGGACTGCTTGGATTTGGTGACAACATGTCACTCTTCACGTCGCGTTTGAATTCAGACGTTCTTCAAATGAGGCCACGATATTGGCCGCATCTCCTTCAACATGTCTCCGCCCTTTATGACGACGCTCTTACCCTTTTAATCGTTACGCCGTTATCCTTCGACAAGTTTCCCGTCTCTGCGAGATTTCCCGTCGGTATTCCGGAAGTGTTATCGAACGTCGTTCAGATAGGAATCGCTCTTCGACACCGAGCAGAAATCTCGGTCGGTGCCACCATTCCCCTCATGGTAATGGCATTTGATGGCACAAGAAAGGAGGGGGGGGTGACTCTACCCCCCCCCCTTTTTCACCCACACTCTCCTCCTTTCGGGTGCGAAGAAAAAAATCGAACGGCGTTAAGAAGGCGGGATTCGCGGGAGCGGGGGTTGTTTATATCGGCGTCTGCATGACTGCTGCCTGGCGATAAGCCGCTGTAGCACGACGGGTTCGGCTTCTCCCTCCCGATCTTTCTCGCCTCCTGCCGGGCGCCCATGTAAAAATATCAATATACCATCCCTTATGCCGGTCTTCCCCCCTTCCTGCCGTACCTGCCCCAGCTGGATTTTCATCTCACGTCCCCGTAATCCCAAGATCCCTCTTAGTTCCCTCCCTCTAGCCGGAATCACGCGAGGCGTTATTTTTCTTCTCTTGCGCTCTGCCTACTGTTTCCTTCCCCTTCGCGGCTTCTTGCTCTGTGTTGGGTTCCGCACAAAAGGGCGAACTGCGTCTAACGACTCTTCTCATCCTGGGGGGGTTGTTTTGTAATCTCACTTAAGTGAGAACACGTCATAAAATGTGGAAAATTACGTCATTTTTCGTAGTTCAACTCCGCCATCCAGGCGGCGCGGCGTGACTATCTTTGGCTCTCAAGTGGTTAGACCCCTGGGGGGTTATTTTGTAATCTCACTTATTTAATGACTCTTTGTGGGAAGGTGGGATATCCGTTTCGCTCTCTTAATGATCGGCTCACGATCGGCCAAGGTGCGAAGGTGGCTCCATTTCACGTTCCTGACGACATGTGAGATGGAACTAATGAAATGCGGAGCCAAATGAAGCGGATCAAGAGTCGAAAGAGCGGATGAATCAAATAAATAGACCGGCAGTTCACCACGTGAGAGCCGAAGATGGCCACGCCGCCTGGGTGGCGGAGTTGAACTACGAAAAATTACGTAATTTTCCTCATTTTATAACGTATTCTCACTTAAAAGTGAGATTACAAAATAATGCCCCTGAGCTGGGAGAGGAGCACTTTGGCGCAAACTTCTAAACACGTCTGTACTCGACAGATGTCAATCATCTAAACCTACATATTACGTTTGAACAGGCGCGTGTGGCACGGGGTGTTTTTGGACATCTGGGTTATCACATAGGTGGCAGAGGTGGGATCACTGTTCCTTCTTGCGCGCTTTCGTTATCGTCATCCAAAACGCAAACCGCTCTAGAAGGGAAATGCTCCCAGTTGCTGTTCTAAGAACGCACTCCTTCAATTGAATTTAGTGATGTAACGCACCTGGCAAAATTTGAAGCTTGACGATCACACTTTCGCTGTCAAGAGCATAATTGAAAAATAGCGTTACCGCGAGCGTACGCGTTATGGAGAACAGTGATTGCGCCCCAGTCTTAATGAAGGGAGGTGAAAGGAATTGAAAGAGAAGGGCGAAAGTAAATAGCTTCTTAAAGGATTGCCCTAGTATGTTTTCGTTGTAGTCTGATGGTGCGTGGAAAGAAGTGATTTTTGTACCAATCAGTTCGGTGGATCATATCTGTCTCACTTCGAGGCGGTTATTTTTACACCTTCCATCATCTCATTAGGTACAGTGCGGGGTTAAAATAATATCCTTCTTGTCACCCTGACTAATTGCTCTTGCGATTTGAGCAAGCTGAGCTTTTTCCCTGTTAGTGTAAATACTAGCAGCCATATTCCTGGTATTGTTGATGTTTTAGAATTTTAATGTGTCGGTTGAAGCGCTTTTCTCGACCTATGGTTAATCTGTGCTAAACATACGCCATCCACACTCTGGAAATCCCAGATAGCAAGACATGAATTGGGGCACCTGATTGGCTTCTCCTGGAGCAGATAAAATCGCAAAGGCCTGGTTAAATTTTGCGGCAGATCCCATTGTTGTGCGCTGGCCGCAACACTCCAAGGAAGTTCCATGTGAAGCTGCCTTAACCAATTCACCACACTCTTCCTCCCCTTATACAAACTTCCATCCAAGCCCGCCTCAGATTTTTCCTCAGATTACTTCGCCTTTTTTTTGCACCATCTTAAACGCTTCTCCGCAGTCACCGCGTATAAAATTCGCGTGCGCACATTTACGAGTGCCATGTGGCAAAATTCATTTTCACGGCCCCAGTACTTGGCTTATTCATTAGCACGCGTGACTAAATGGGTTAAATATATTTTAAATGACGTTTCAAGTAGGGATTGGATTAGTTTGGTGGTTGGAGCACTTTTTTACTCTGGGGACTGGGTTCGAATCTTGAGAGTAGCGGAGATTTGTGATTGAAATTGTGATCCCTTTTTGGGTGCAATGTGGACAGCATTATAGGGTATAGTACCCTGAACTGCGTGAATTCTCACGCACTCCACGATAGAATTAATAAGAATGGTCGAGTATCGTAACCTCGATACGGAAACATTTGATGACACTGCCTACAGAATTTGTGTTTTCTCTTGCCAGCTGGGCAAACATTTGGTGGCTGCGCTGTCTCTTCGAGTACTCTGCAGGGAAAGCAATTTGCAGTTAATACGTAATTATCATTCGAGGATTAAATCCACACGTCAGTATTCTTCTGGGTCTGTTTACGTAAGCTTAGCCCAATTTCTTATGCCTGGTGATGTTGTGTAACTCCTTATTTTCCCATATCCAATTATCCTGCGGGTAGAAAGTGTACATAATTGCAATATCCTTTGTTAAAATCAAATAGCTATTTGGGCGGCAATGGTTATTACCAGGAAATATATCTTCTTTAGAATGGGGACTGTCCAAGAACCTACCAATCAGCTGGTAGAATACTTGAATGAATCTTAATTTTTAACTTTGAGACGAAGATTTAAGACGAAGAGGTGAAGAAAGGTCGAGTGATGAAACTGGAGAAGGAAAACAACGGACACCACATGATAGAAATCAAATGCAAATTCGCTTTCCCTTTATGTTCCATTATTGCCTGAGGGTTACGATTTTTGGTCAAAAGCATTTTGTTTTTTCACCAATGCAGCAACTTAATTTACTTGGCAAGAGGCGTATTTAAATTAGAACTAATACCTAATGCCTTAATGCCAGAGGTTAAGTGATGAAGAGAATTACTGAGATTTTACTGGCGGTGTTTTTCACCACAACCAGTCTATGAGTGATAAATGACTCCTGCATTGTAATTGAATTTTAAACGTCACATTGAAAGGGATCTTTGAATTCAATTTTATTTTTTTCCTCCTGTTGAAATTCAGTGGGCAACACCACTTAGTAATCTACAACCTATATAAAAATAAGGGGGTTTCTCTATGTTTCTGTTACTCAATTACTCGAAAATGGCTGTACCGATTACTTTGTAAATTTGCTTGTGGGTAAATGAGTGGCACTTGGGCGAACGTAGCCTATATTAAAATTTCCTCAGCCCCAAGTTTCCCAGAACGGGCCCCTAGATTGTACTCCCATAAGAAAAGCATTGAAATCAGTGCAGAGGTTGTTTTTTTTTTGCTTTTTTAAATTACTTACACTGCTGAAATAAGACTGAAATATTCAGTATCTGGTGGCTGAAAGAACGGAGGATTTAAATATTGCATTCGATTATGTTTTACATTTCATTTTTGCTTAAAAATTAGGCCGGTCCATTTATTGCTTACAGTAAATAAAATTATTAATATTACCGAATTTAAGTTTGATTTCAGTTTGGGTATTTTGTACCCCAACCTCTCCATGTGCGCTTTACAGATTTTTAGATGTTTTTTGGTACCATTTGTTATATTTCTGCTTGCAAAATGTCAATAGAATATGCTATTTAAACTATTCTCGAAAATAATCCTCTAATTTCATGTCACGTATAAACTTTTTTTAGCTGAGGAAATGTAACATGCTCAACATTCCTTTATGCATAACCGGTGCAATTAATTTGCAGTTTCCCATCCGAAGCTGGGTCCCTCTGCTATTGTTTATAATATTTTAAATTATTTATTATTATATAAAATATTTAAATTATTATAAACAACAGCAGTAATATATATATATTTCGTTCACTCACTCACACACCGCCTTTAGGCGAATAAATATATAATAATTTGAACAGAAGGTGAAAGAAAGAGATAGGAAACATGTAACTAAAATTGGACGAAGACACTGGTGATGTGGAAGATGGTAAAGCCGAGAAATCAGAGGGTAAAAATGTGCCGTGGCCGGGACACGAACCCGGAACCTCCCGATTTCGCGCCGGGTGCTCTACCAGTTGAGCTACCAGGACACTTAGATTTACCATGATTTCGGCTGGGGCTTATAGGAAAGAATACCCCTTCAAGCTTGAGCCCGTAGCCGTGGCCTCTGGATGGCACACAAGGGCAGCTATTCCATCACCAAGAGATTACATATCTTTTATATATATAAAAGTCAATGTATGTATGTATGTTCCACATCATCTCCTAAACCACAGGACCGATTTTGATGATATTTGGAACACATGTTTGTTGCTGGTAGACAACAAACACTGTAGGGTTCAATTAACCAAACCCTATTTTTTTAGGGTTAAGGGTGTGATCCTTACTAATATGTATAAAAATGTAATGGTGTCTGTCTGTCTGTTGCTCCATCACGCAAAAACTACTGATCCGATTGAGCTGAAATTTGGCATGCAGATAGAAAACATGTGTGGTTGTAACATATGCTATATTAAAAATCCCTAAGGGCCCCCAAAGGCCCCCTGAAGGTCCCCTCTGGTGGTTCATGCTAAGCATTGGGTTCGGTGCAGTGGTTTCATTTATTTGTTTTTAAAATTACTTTCACTCAAGATATAGGGCTGGGATTTTTTTTTCGGATGGCTGAATAAATGACTTTTCTAATTTTATCAATCGATTTCCTTCTACGCTCCGTATTTGTCTGAACTTCATATTTTCAGCTTGAAAATCTCACCTTTTTCTCTGAAATCAACAATAACATATTTCCTTGACAACCATAGATTTGATTTTCAAAGGATATACACGCCTCTAGCATTTAAATATCACGCCTTCCTGCAGGCCCATGATAGTACGTAGAAAGAAAATCCGTATAAGAAGAGCCCAGAGTACTCGATAAAGTCAATGCATATTTAACAAGTATACTTTTCAACGTCTATTCTCAAAGTAGCTCTCAAAGGGGCACTGCATGTATATGAGAGAATAATTACGTAGTAAACTTTACACATAAAGGAATTAATAGAATACACACTTAATTAAATGTGCAAGAATATTTACGTGAAGCAAATATCAATGGTAATAATGCCTCTGTTGCTACAACAAACACGGCGTTGTTTATTATCATTTAATACTCAGATGTATTACACGTAGTGAAACCGTCGGCCTCTCATTGCGATTGCGAATTGTTTTTTAGACCAATTCCCACATCATAAATGTCACGAGTTATTTATATGTTTAAAAGTGTTAAAGTGCAGTTAACTTAGGTACATTCACTCAATCATCGAGTTGCCTATTCTAGACTCTCACTTGCCGCTGTGTTTCCGTTTCTTGGACTCAAAAATATATCCATCAACATGCCTAATAGGAAAAAGAGTAACCTTTCGAAAAAATCTTCTAAAGCAAAATGAATGTTTTATTTGCGAGAAAATGAGCCCTTGAAAGAAAAACGACAAAGGTTAGACTTGGATGGTCAAAGACATGCCCACCAGCGATCTCATGAGATTCTCCTCATGGTGTTTCTCGGGTTACGCTAAGATCCGCACAAATTTCATCCTTACCCAACCTACAGACGGGTAACCAACTATAAATCTGGTTCAAATATAGACGCATCTGTTTCGAACATTCAGTCTGCGTTAAGATGGCGGAAATAATAATGACGTCACTACATGCTTCTTACCCGAAAGAAGAACGGAAATTCTGCGCAATCAACGACATCCGTGCATGAAAATCGACAAGTGCATTAAGAATCACCATAGATTTTTTTCATTTAGCAACGGAAACCAATGATTATGGCTATTCCGAAGGCGCAGTCCCATTGATGGAGGATTCATAAGTCAAATAAACCTGGCTTCTGCTGCCATTACTCCTCTTGACGTTGTCAACCGCTGGATTGTACCCTTCTGTCCAATCCTGATTAAGATAATCAACGCACATATCAACGTTGAATAGTGCAACTGAATTAAGACATGGAATGCAAATATATGTATGTACAAAAGGGAAGCGATAGAGCTGTTAATCACTCAGAAGACGGCTCAAGAGAACCGGAGGGACGAGGTGACCATCTATCAACCTTTGCTATTTAAGTATTAATGAGTCTGCAAGGCCGATTTTTGAGTTTCCCGTGCATGAAAGTGAACCAATAGTCACTCATCTCTCCGTGCACATGGAAAAATGTCAGTGTGTCGACTACATCGAACACAACATACAAGATAGGTTACCACACCTACTCCTCAAATGACCACGAATACTGTTTTTCTTCGGGCTTTGCGGTTTTATTATAAAAAATAAGTTTAATGTTTTTCACACCCGTTGAATTTCAACGGGTATCTTCCGCTCGTATATATATACATGTAAGCGAGTTTCAGTGAGAATTATCAGGGTTTTTTTTCCTCTCCGAAGTCCCCACGTGCTGTTAATAGATGATAGATTGTACCTGCATTTAGGACGTCACATTGATCCTGTAGGTAAATGACTTCTCCCGCTGAAATTCAATGGGCACTATAATCTTGTCCATATTTATATTATTATATTATTATTCGTGGACCCAGATTGTAATAATCTTACCAAATAGGTGTTTTTCTACCATTTGTTATTTATCTGATTCTGAAATACCTATCTGTAGAATACCCCATTTAAAATATTTTCGAGATTAAATCTCAAATTTCATGTCACGTATAACATTTTTTTTTAGCCGAGAAATTGTAAAATGCTTAACAATAGTCATGTTCCTTTATGCGATGCGATTAATTCGCAGCTTCCCGTGCGAAGCCGGGTCTCCCCTCTGCTAGTATAATATATTTTGATCATTTTACTCAAGTGGTATTGAAGATCCCGAAACTTTTAATTTAGCAATAAACTTCTCGATTAGGTCTTCGGAACTCGCCTTGTTTGTGGATTTGTTTTTTGTATAATGTTTAAGCCTTTAACGGAGAACGTAATAGTCCCACCGTATTATTTAAATACTATTCGGCAGCTTGCTCTATTTTCTAATTTTAAAACAAACAAATTGAATCATGTGGCAAGTAGCATTGTATTTACTGACATCCTATGTATTCCGTCATATCCATAGCATTAAAACCACTTTTCCTTGCAGGTTTACTTTTCATTCAGAAATAAAATCGTTCGTAGATTCATTTTACTTTATTTCGTGATTTTTGTAACTTCTACTGAATAAAAGTGAGATGATAATATTACATTTATGAACTTGGGATATGTTTTTAGGCTCAATGTTGTGGAAAAGTTCCCATTCCATATGTTAGATAATAATTTCATTATCAATTTGGCAGAAGTCTGTTACATATAAAAATTATGGTTTCAACCAGTTTATGTTTTTAAAACTTTTTAAAATGTCGTTAATTTCCAGGTGGGTCACGGTTTGTGATTAAAGAGAGGAAATTAAGAGTTAATTACAGTCTCTGCAATTATGTAGCTACTTATTTCTATAATTAGAATCGCTTTGTGGTTTCCGTTTTGAATATCCCTACAGAATACGTGAAAATTACTGAACTGCATTTATTTTAGTAATTATAACTATTCACATTGCTGTACTATTTTGACCCATTTGTCAGTGTCATTTGGAGTTCACTGTAAACTCTGAACTCCGTCTGATAGCTATGGTCCTCAAGTGTTCTTTCCGTGAAAAATATTTTTTTTAATAAAAGGTAGGGTGGCTTATGCTGTCTAAGGGCGGTTTTTTTGGTGCTACGTTGGTTCCTTTAAGTTTTCAGTGATAAATTTTGTATTTGATGTAGTAGATAATTGAATTCATTATGACAAAAACACAGTACAAAATTCCACTATTTATTTTAATGCTGTCGACCGGTTTCGACGACTAAAACGTCATTTATAAGACAAACAGGTCTGTGTTTTTTTCATAATAAATTCTATCTCCAATGTCTACCAAGTATCGCCACAATCGATTAATTAGTAGATAATTGTTTGCCAGTTGAGGCAAAATACCGCCTTTATATCATGTTCGCACAAATTGATAAGGGCTATACCTCTTGAGGTGAGGTACTGGGTGACTTCGTTCGTTTTCGTTACGTTGTCTTATATAGTTTTTATGAGGCCCTGCCGTTGTGCCAGGTCGCCTTGAATCCTGTTGCAAATTTCTGCACGCTGAAAAATAAAAATACGAGTGAAAACTTCGGCATCCAGTGTTGGTCGATTCTGCCTCCAGGTCGCGGTATTTAATCTGCGAGTTTTGTCATATTACGGAATGCATTAGCACACGTTTCAGCTGCGTGCGGTCTTATCGCGCCAAACGACTGGGAGGTGAAGACGCAATGGCTTTCGGGAATGAGCCGACGACCGCAAGAAAAAAAAGAGGATTGTGGCGAGAATTAACGTGTTTTGTTTGTCACGCAAGACGATGCTGTTTTTGCTGCGCTTTCGGGTGTAGAGATGGAGAGAACATAAATTCTGGGGACTGCCCTTTGATGAAATAATCTTTCCGTTTTATGCGCCCCAGGCTTTTACTGTTTGAAAAAAGTTGCAAAACTACACTTATTTGGCTTGATGGATCACATTTCATTCCATATTATTGTAGATTTTATGAAGAATGAGCATTACTATATTACCCGGCGATGGATACGAAAAGCTTTTCTCATAGTTAAGCTTATTTTTTATAGTTTCAAAGCTTAGTTTTTTTGGAATTCGTTTCATTGCACTTTGGTGAAAATGAAGAAATATAATTTGCGAGTTACCAATGTGTGCGGCCAAGTATGGAGCGAATCTTCGCTTTAGGTAAACAGGCAAGCTACGAATATCGTAAGTGAAATTCGTCAACTTTTAGGACTTTGGTATCTTCGCAGCAACTCTCTCTTTTGTTCTGCCATCATTACTGTTCTTGCGATTGAAGTACTTTTACAGATTTGAAACCGCATTTCCCGGTAGTTGCCGAGTAGAGGCGGAAACGGAGAGTCTTTCCTTTACAAAGAAAAGGTGTTTTTGGTAGGAACAATAATGGAAGAGATGAAACTCCTGGTAGTTAGGGCCTAAAATGTTCTAAGTTTCTCGAAACAACAAGTCAATTTACAAGACCTTATGCTTACTATGTTCTCTCAATCGAAGGACTATAAATCGTGCTCAAAACATCACGTGCGACTTGACGCGTTTTGTTATTTATAATGTTTTCGGTTACCTTAATGATGCGTAAACAACCTTTAAAACTGTACTGTCGTTTAGAGAAACTTGTTACAATTGTAAGCTCGACAATATACAGTTTGATCCGTCAAGGGTCGGCAACGAGCTTTAATTTACCTCAGTGTCATTTTATGACGAAGATATTCATTTGATGACTGGTTTTAGCAACGAGCAGTGCTATACTGACTGTGAACAGCGAGAGCACCTTTGGCGGCGCGTTGGGACGCGAAATGAACAGCTCCAACAGAAATCTGTGGTCCATAATTCTGTTCCCCTCGACCTTGCAGAGGTTACCAAATCGCCCCCCCCCCCTAAGAGTTGCGTACACCGAGGAAACTTACAGCACAGGGTGGCAGCCCCTGCCACTGGCAGGGGTTCGGAAGAAGACTTAAAAGCTCTCCCGGACCCTCAGCGTTTCTCCCTCAAGAAGTCTCCTCAAGCTTTTGCTCCCCGCTCTTAATTTCACTGTCGCAATTCCTTTCCCTTCCGCCTCTACCCCTCGTCTCCTCCACTCTCTCGCCCTCTTGACTACATCCCGCAGCCTCCTTTCCCTCGGTCATCCTTCAACCGCTCGCTTTCATGTTTCCCTTCTCAATCCGAGGAAAAGACCTCAAATAACATTATCCGTACTCCCATAGCGGCTCATGAGCTTAATCTTGTTTCTTGACCTCCCTAACGTATTTCTTGTCGGGGGTGCTTGCTTAGTTTTTTGGTACAGCTTTTGCTCAGCGTGTTGATGAAATTGCTGTGTTATCTCCCAATAATCTCTCTGCAAAACCTCTATATAAATTGAAATAGCTGACGTTTGGCCCGAAAAATTGTATCAAGGCATGTTTTTGTCGAAGGAAAGTGTAGGTTCATACTTACAACTTCATATCGAATTTCAGCATTGTTCTTGCGCCTGGAAAGATGGCAGGTTTTTAATGCATCTACTGGTGACGCAATTCACTTGGCTTTGTAGGATTTGGTATTTGGATTTGGGACTTGGCTTTGTTCAAGCACTTAAATTGTTAATATTCCGTTTATGAAGTTTGTAGGTCGTTAGTGCAAATTTTCACCTTTTTTATCGGAGGATTATCAAATGACTTTGGAAAAGAATTTCGAGCGTTAAGAATAACAATGGACTTCAGTACCATGGTAAACTCCAGACTCACCTGTCAAGACTCCATTGGAAGCCATACCTAAATGTAATATGTTAAGAAAATTTGTCGATGCGAAAGAATTTCAAAGGATATAGTTGATTCACTGCCCAATGCATGGATTTATTACTGCCCAATAAATCCATCTTTGTAGCGATGCGAATGCGATAATGTTTTTCTCTGGGGATTGTAGTAGGAGTTTCAAGGGTAAGTGATATACAGTTGCCTTTTGCGCCACGAGATACTAGTATACCATTCTGACGGAGGTATGAAAGTGGATGGTGGAGAAAAACGCGGCGTCGAAATGATTCCATCTTAGCGATAGATGATCAGCGGGCCAGCTTTTTATATTCAGTCACCAAGGTCTGCATATGAGTTGTGCTATCACCCGAGTTAGTGCATGAACCCCGCTTCTGTCTCTAGTGGTGACATTTTTCGCATGCGTATTTAAATGATTTAGTGCTGAGCCTTTGTGCTTGGATGAAGTGTTTTTGTGGTGCGGGAAAGTACGCTCGTTTGAACTTTGCCTCGTATTAATAATAATAATAATACATAGCTTTTTTGTCCTGTGGGTCGTTGTTGACATAGAACATATTCAGAAACATTAATACATAATAACTTTTCACAATAGATTTACAATATTGTCTGAAAAAAACTCATCATTACTATAATAACATTTATTAAGCAATAGTTCTTTGAGTTTTAATTTAAAAGAAGACACAGAGGACTTACATTTAAAGTTTGTAGGTAACTTGTTGTACAAAAGTGATGCCGAGTGAATAGGGCCATTCTTGCATACAGCACGTGGTTATACTCGCAGGTGAACATTCTCCCTTCCACAAGTCAAGTGACTATGAACCATCGAGTTAGGAACGAACATAGATGGGATTCTTTTAACCAAATAAACATGAGTGAAAAATATATATATTCTGGGTAAAGTCATGATATTCATATACAAGATGGTTGAAGCGTTTACTTGGTGGAATTTCGACATGATAGAATGATTAAAACTTTGTAGTGTTCCACACTGTTTTTATTAATGGTACAACCCTGACCGGTTTCAATGTTCACACATCATCATCAGAGGCTAAAATTACCTCTAATCATAGAACCTCATAGAATGATTAAAACTTTGTAGTGTTCCACACTGTTTTTATTAATGGTACAAGGCAGACCGGTTTCAATGTTCACACATCATCATAAGAGGCTAATTTTAGCCTCTTATGATGATGTGTGAACATTGAAACCGGTCAGCCTTGTACCATTAATAAAAACAGTGTGGAACATTACAAAGTTTTAATCATTCTATCATGATATTCAGTTGCCTAAACAAAGGCCTTCCAGGGGTCCTGATGGGTGCACTCATCATGGCCTTCATAGACCTCTTTTGCATAGAAAATGCCTTCCTTGCTGCACTCGAGTTACCCCATAAGACAACTCCATAGGTCAAGTAAGCGTGAACTTTAGCATAGTATACTAGTTTCAAAATTTCCACGGAAGTAATAGGGACAAGTACTATTAAATACTATATTTTTTAACTTTAATCGCTCGACTTGTCTTTTCTATCGGTGATAACTCTATTTGCAAGCGTGGGATATAAATACCCCTGTAGTTAATGGTGTTAAATATAATAATGCAATGCTGAGAAGAAAAACTAGATTATTGTTCCATGAGAAGATACTATTTTTTGTGCATTAATGATAAGAATTTTGTTGCGAATTTACTTGCAATATTTTGCGTACTGTGCCCACGTTCTTCTGCGTGCCTACAATGTAGGTTTTCTAATGATTAAATCATAATATTATCCATTGCTCTACTGCCAACTCTACTTTACGAAACGAGTGGCCACAAGTTTTACTCGCCTTATTTTGGTTCTGTGGGAATGTATAATTGCTTTTTAGATGAATTTGAAAAAAAATATAGAGGATTTGGTGTACATTTTTATTTACTGGAATATTTTACAAAGTTTTTGCAATGGAATCCTGAAAAGTTACATTTTTTTATTGCTCTTATCGTGCCCATTTGGCTATTGTCGTGCTTTCTTTGAGTTATCAAAGGGTTGTCTTTTTTCTTTAATATTAAAACCCACTTTTGGAAAATGTGAAAATAAACCAATTTGTTAACGTTACAAAGTTATTTCGTCATCGTGCTCCTCCTGATATTTTACGATGTTTAAATTTATGTGTTACATAATTGTATCTCTTCGTGCCTATTTGGCCGACGTTATATTTTTTTCCCAAGATTTCATTTGTATATTTCTCAAAAGCGTTGGGTAAAATTTAGCTGAAAAGAAACATTTTTCAATGCTATTTCCCAGTTGTTATCCTCTGGAAATTAGAGTTTTATTCCCATGCCAAATTTACGTCTTTCCTTCATGCCATTAGATTCAGGGGATATATTTGGGATTACAATTAACGACGTATATTTACCTCCCACCTCACTGTACATCCGTTTTGACTAGAGTTAAATTTTAAATAATACATTTTTTTCCTTCTCGCAAAGTGGTGCTCCTCTGCCTTTTTATAGAAATCTTCTTAATTAATTCTGTTGTTCATCAAGTACAAATCATTAATTTCGCGAAGACGAAAATAGCCGTTCAAATCTTTTAAGACCTCTTTTTTATCAGAAGAGCGCGGTATTGTTCTTCGTCTCCACTTAATCAAGACTTTTATAATCGCTTTTAACATTTTCTCGATTAATATTCTCGAGGGATGTAGCTCAATCCTACTTGAATCCACGTTTTATGAAAGACTGCTCTGCCACCGCCTTCAAGTGGAAATGTCTATGCTCATAAGCTGGTGTTATATGCGTTTACATGAGATTGTTGGTGCATGTCTTTTGAGACACTGAAATATACTTCTAATAAACTTTCACCTCCTTCAGGTATTGGATATGGAATTAAAAATTAACTTTTTGATCTTTCGCTTTGTGTGAAATTTGTTAAAATAGACCGTTTATAGTGAAGAAAAATAAGATGCCATAATGTGATTAAATTAATTCATATCAGACGAGTGGACATGGGAACGTAAAAGGCGGTTTAGAATCCGATTGCAGCCTTGAATTTATCTTTTTATAATTTCATTTCCTTTTTGAAAGTGCGATACTCGAAATAGATGCTGCTTCCGTTGGTCTTTTTCGCGTAGGTAGTTCACGAGAGTCGTTTGTGCAAGCTTGTAAGTGTACTTCTGCAATTTCCTCATTCGGCTCGGCTTATTTTAGCCCGAGGATTGCATCCACCGTGTAAGTAAGTACTGCGCTCATTCCACGAGTGTGTGGTTGAATTCTTTAATGCTTCTGCTCGCGAGGGAACGCGGCGAGTGCATGCTTTACTCTCTTCCCCTTCTCCCACGCCCCCCCTCCCCCCCTAATATCCGCCCCCCCCTTCCTCCTCCCCTTATCTCCACATTAAGGTGGTTTGAGGAGCGAGATATTTCCCATCGAGTCATAATGGAAACCATATTCAAATGTTATTTTTTGACTTTAGCGTCTGTAAGAAGTATGAAATAAATATTGTAATATTAATGGCGCAAAGATATAGTTATATATTATCAAAATTCGCAGTAATTAGATAAATAAAGCTATATAAGTCTCTAACTTGACTAATTTCTTCTAGAAAGCCTTCAAAACAGCAGGTATATTTGCGATTCTGTCAAAATTACTGTGGTGAGTAATATTTTATTTTTTATAAATAGTTGAGAAAACATGCAATCTACACACCGTTAGTTTTTTGACGAAATCTAGGTGCTAGAAGTTCCTAATTTGCTTAATATTCTCTCTCTCTGGAGCGCACAGCCGTAATCTATCCCATGTAAAACAGTTTATATTTTCAGGCAAATAGCTCGAAAAGTAGTTCGGCAACGGGTTGATATTTTGATATCATTGGTAAGATGAGAGTTTTTTCTTTAAAATGAGGCATAATTCATCAAATTCTAGGTGAAGTGGTTTTTCGCTAAAACCAACTTAACCTCCCTCTCCTTTTCTCTCCCTCAACGTATAGTCCAGTGAGTATGTCGAAAAAAAGGTTAAAAATTGAGAGGATTCTTACTTAGTAGCGATTTTATTTCGTAAATGTGTTGGTTGCGATGATAGAAATAAGCATCTCATCTCGAGATGAAAAAAAAAATATTTTCCGCGTCATTGTTTTATTTTAACAATAAAATCGAAAAAGGAGTTTTTCCATAATGTTGGAATAACTATCGGTCCCAGAGAAAAATGAAGCACACGAGAGTTGTGCGTATTAAACATATACCTTCATAATGAATAAAGACACTTGGTAATCTTCCACAGATTTATTTATTTGACACGACGCGTTTCACCACACTGTGGCATAATCTGGTGAAACGCGTCGTGTCAAATAAATAAATCTGTGGAAGATTACCAAGTGTCTTTATTCATTATGGATATCGAGAACTTCCACCATATCCAGCCTGAAACAGTTGTATTTAAACATATACCTATAATTTAAGACTTGTTAAATTAAAATCGGTCAACTAATAAAAATATCATAGCAAAAAAATACGATAACTAACTTTTTTTGTTATTGTTATAACTTTGCAAGAATTCATTTAAAATCAATCAATTCTTCTTTATAACATGAGTTTTAAAAAGCTTAAAAAGTATGCTAAAGATGGGCGCTGTAGGTTTAATAGTTTTTGCAAACTTTCATTTGTTTATCCCGCCTGCGGAAAAAACCGTCAAATTTGACCGCTTGTACGGTTGCCAATTTTTAATAAAAAAAGGTTTAGCAACTCGCATTTTAAAGAGCTTAGATCAAGAGCTTATCTAATTAGGTGTGAAAATGAATAGTCGAATGTTTCAAAATAAGGTCGTAAAAGTTTGCATTCCAATTTCGCCGTTGCAGTCTCCAATCCGTTCCTTCTCGTTCCCTCTCCTTTTGCTATTCTCTCTCCTTTTTTATCTTCATCCCCGAAACCGCGCCATCCCTCCTGTAAATCCCCTCATCTAGTCCTTTTTTCAGTAGTCGTCGTTCCCCCTTCTATCTCTGTAGCGAGTGAGCCTCACCTCCACTCCTCTGGCCCTGCTTCATTCTCTCTTCAGCCATCCCCTCTTCCTCATACTCCTCCGCCCGCGTACTCAAGCTGGAGAGCATTCCCCGAAAAAAATGGAAGTTCGACAAAAAAAATAATTATGTTTCTCCCCCCGCCCCCATTGGTCGCCCGCCGTAGTGACGTCGATTCTCCAATCCCTCCACTGCCCTCGTCCTTTTTTTTTTCGTTTTCTTTCGCTCCTTTCCCGCGTCCCACCTTTCTTCTTCCCCCTTCTTCGCCCTCTTGAACCCGTTGGCATTATCCCCTATCGTTCCCCCTCTCTCCCAACCACCGCGCTTTTATCTCTTTCAATCCCTGGAGCCGCTGCGGTGTCCCCCCCACCGACCCTCCCGCTCCCCCCACGTTCAGCTCTCTTGCTGTCCGCCGCCGCGACGTTCTGGGTATCGAGCATATACGCTCTTTACTCTCGAGGCGAGTGGGTTTAGGTTTATGTTCGAAGGGTGCGTCGGTGGATTGCGATCATTTCGAACCGCTAACAACAACCTATGGTTTGAAAGTTAAAATCGTCATGAATGTTTCATTACTTATATTACATACATGTGTGCGCTTGCTTCTCTATGACGCTGAATAAATTTAAAAAGAATGGCTTGTTTCATAAAAGAAAGGAATTTGGCTTCGGCGTACAGTGTCCTTTCTTAAAACTCGTTCTCTGTCCTTTGTTTCGAGGAGTAAATTTTTTATTCGTTTTGTAACAATCAAGAAACCGCGCAGCTGATCATCCATGTTGGTATTTTGATTTTTCCACTGTGGGCATCAGAACAATCTCGCCGAAACGTGACTTAAGTCAACAGGAGATCGGAAATTCGATGCCTGGTGTTTTATTTTTAATAATATTTGATTTTAATGATATTTGTCCGGGTTCTTTGTGAGTTTTATTGTATATCATCCGGCTGATGTCGCTTGGGATACCTCGCATTTCCTCATGTGCCTTAAGAGCTTTACCATTCGTTCGCGGTCCACAATTATTGACCAATTAATCAAGTTGCGTGTTTCCTGGAAGTAAAAATAGTATATTCCCAGAACTCGGTGATATCTTCCTGCATGCTCAACGGACCTTTTTTTTTTTTAAATATAACTTTTGTCTGTTTCGCTACGCTGAACTTTGGTATTCGTCGGTTTTTTGACTTATTATTAATTTCATATTATTTGTCTCCAATTGTTTTATTGCTTCGGATTATATTCCCATTAAGTATATTAATAATACTTTATATATTATTACTCTCATAAACCAACCAGTAATGCCAAAAATGTTATGACGTTTTAATTTTTTGTTGTGTAATATCGTAATCGCCGATACTTCACGTCACTTACCAAACACCATTATTTCTCCTTACGGAATTTTATAATTAAGGCTCAATTATCATTATGGTACCATTATTTTATTGAGGTACTTCTTCATCCCTTTCATCGTCCTTGAGTTGTTTGTGTATCACTGCAGTTTTTGGAGGCACATTTCGTAAGGGCGACAGAAAAAATCGCTGCGTTGCGTTTCCCCAAGATGGGTAAAACATCTTCTTAGAAGATGTGCATTAATTGATCTTAGTACTTAACTTACTTCTTCTTTTCATTGAAAGGGACGTATCATTTGTGTGAGCTGCGAGCAAACCAACTTGAATGTAACCTAGAGCAAGCAGACATCCTGAGTAATGGGAGAGAGTTTGGTGATTGGACAGCTATACTTTAGAATTGACAAGGTGTTAACGCCCGATAAAATTATAGGATCGAGTTTGGTGAGGGGGAAGCCATAGGCAAATGGGGCCGGGGAGTCTTTCCAGGCGTTTTGGACATTCCCTATCCAATCCTGTGAATCGTCGACATTTTTTCTTCCTCCTCGTCTCCATTCCTTTCTCGAGATTTAAATGCGAGCAGGAGGATCTGGGTGGTCCGAATTCATCCAGAATCAAATGCTATACATTTCGCTCACCCTCGCCGCCTCCTCCTCTTCTTCCCCGCCCCTCCTCCTGTTCGTCGTGTTTTTCGCCCTCTTGCCCCGTCATTTTATTTCCCTTCCCTCCTCTTTTTCCCTCGCTCTTTGGTAGCCGTTAAAATTTTTTGCTCGCATTTGTAATGTGTTCTAACCTTCGGGACAAAAAACACCATTTTCCTGGAGAATTCTCGGCCCTACGCAGGAATTCCGACCACTTTCCTGTAGTCAAACACCGGTACATAATCCTCTTGAATTCCCTGCGCAGTTAATGGCTTGTATTTGAAAGTGATAACTATTTTCCGAGGTTTGGAAATAACTTGTGTCTCTCTCTCACACTACGGGTACAAAAGGGTGTTTGTAATGTATTCTTTGAGTAATTATGGAAATCTTCCACTCCCGTCATACTTACCTTACCTTCCCATTTGGAGCGCCTATTCATACGGATAGGTATAATCATATGACGAAGATCTAACTTTATGGCTTAGACTGCATGTATTGTGCCTGGTGGTAGCGTAACAGCCGAAATCGGTTGTTTGTAGTGCAATAAATCTGTGGTAAACACAAAGCTGTGTTCTTCTTATTGTTAGATTCAAATAAAGTGAGCCAAGAACTAGTATCTTTTCAGAACTTTATTTGGTTTCTCTGAGACTACAAGAGCTCTTTCCCAGGCCAGGGCTCATACAGCTATGTATCGCCTCCAGACGAGGTAGCTCCTCTTCTCCAACTCAGGGCCGTAGCACACATTCCGCTGCGCCAGATAGTTCTCCCCTGATAAGGTATCATTCCGCTGTGATGTTCGTGCGTCCGCGCGGATTTCAATTCTTGCCGCTAACACGGCCATTCTGACGCAGTTACGCTCTCGGAACTGCTACAAACCAATCTCTGAAAATACAAGTGTTCATCTTAGCACAGTTTATAATGGACACAAAGCGAACTTACGTGCCCGTCGTTCTAATCAGCGATTTCCAGTTTATCAAGCTGTAACGAGTGCTACTAGAACACACTTATAGTCATCAGAGCAGGCATGTCAAGGACCCTCGATGGTCCCAAGGAACTTAGAGGCACACCTTTAAAAGAATGCATTAATGGGGCAATAAGACCCATACCACGAGGCACTCAAGACCTCGGAAAACAAAACACACACTGAGAACATTCCAACTACCTGCCTCAGGGTAAACAAGACATTTGACAACCAAAACAAATAATCAGAGTGCTCATCTCTGTACTTAAGAGGCAATAGGTCCTCGTAATACCAACATAAGAGTGTACGTCTCCACGCTTCAAGGTATCAAATACCTTGGATTTCAACCATTAGAGTGCACGTCTCCACGCTTCAAGGTATCAAATACCTTGGAATGCCAACAAGAGTGTCCGTCTCCACGCTTCAAGGTATCAAATACCTTGGATTTCCAACAAGAGTGTCCGTCTCCACGCTTCAAGGTATCAAATACCTTGGAATGCCAACAAGAGTGTCCGTCTCCACGCTTCAAGGTATCAAATACCTTGGAATGCCAACAAGAGTGTCCGTCTCCACGCTTCAAGGTATCAAATACCTTGGAATGCCAACAAGAGTGTCCGTCTCCACGCTTCAAGGTATCAAATACCTTGGAATGCCAACAAGAGTGTCCGTCTCCACGCTTCGAGGCACAAAGTACCTCGGAATTCAACCTTTAGAGTACGTCTCCACGCTTTAATGTACAAGGTACTTCAGAATACAATCAGAACTGTCCTTACCCATTATCAATGTGCACTCTCAAGGAGAGTGATGAGATCATTCATGTCAGTCGCCGCCGTCCAATCCTTCGGCCATGGTCGCAGCTGCTCCTTAGCTGCCTTAATGATCTTGTGCCTGCCGGCACCAACCCGCTTCAATCCATAGCGGCCTTCGCGTGTGACCTCCCGGATCTCGTATGGTCCAAGAAACTCGAAGTCCGTCTTGCTCGCGTGAAGTTTGCTCGCCCGGTGTAGCAGCACGAAGTCCCCAACTTGGTACTGCATGGTGTCACGCCTTTTGAAGTTCATTCCAGCGCTGGACGATTCGTCTGGCCGGAGTCGTTCGCTTACACGCCTCCTGTCAACATTCATATATCTGACAGGTGTTAAATCATGTGACAAATCATTTAAAGCAGCTTGTATAAGTGGGGTGGTAACTTCTATACCCATCAGTACCTGAAGCGGACAAACACCGCTTTTTGCAAAGTAGCGTTCAAGACCAACCGAATCCTCCACAGAACGCTCGGCCATTCTGCCATCAACCTCGTCTCGATTCTTATCAAGTTCATTATTGTTCTCAATCGAGGAAACAGAAAATGCAACAAAATCGAATTTATCGTTTTCTCTATTCCGATATGACATTGCTCGTCAAGAAATAAACGTAAGAGTCCAAGTCTACTTTGGCGGGGGACATAATAGCGTAATACTTTCCGCTTATCTTTCATAACCTGTTGGTGACAAAGCAATCCATCTTTCTCAACGTATTGGTTTGAGTCTAATTTTCCCTCGCGTAACTCAGAAAGCATCTGCTGATTTTCCGCGTTGCCTTTTTGTTCGATATGAAACCACGAATCGTGCCGACAAGTTCTAAATACGGAAACGGGATTACGGCTAAGGTAATCAATATGGCTTAGGCTAGAGCCTTTGCGGTAAATTATTTCAAAATTGAAATCCTGCATATATGTCCACCATTGGGCGATTCGAGGTTCAATATCTCGCTTATTTACAGTCGCTTTAACAGAGTTGCAATCGGTGACAATTAAAAATTTTATCCCTATCAGGTACACTCGAAAATGCTTAAGGGAATTAACTATGGCCAAAGTTTCTAATTCATAGGAATGATACTTCGCTTCTGTGGGAGACGTACGTTTGCTGTAATACGCGACCACTTTGTTTTGCCCGTCGTATTTTTGCATAAGAATTCCTCCATACCCAATTGCACTCGCATCGGTATGCAGCTCAGTAGGTAGGTTGTGGTAGAAGACCACCAGGAGAGGCTCGGCAGTCAAACAGCGGATTACGTAATTTTTAGTCTCCTCGTGCTCAACCGTCCAAATGAAACTTTCATTATTTTTAGTAAGTGCGTTAATGCATGCAGTACGACTCGCAAACTCGTGAATGAATTTTCGGAAGTATCCAGCTAATCCCATAAATTGACGGACTTGTTTTACATCCGTAGGACTAGGCAATTTAGTCAATGCGTTGACTTTATTATTACTTGGACGGCTGCCTTTCTCGGAAATCTCATGTCCGAGATATTCAATTTTTGGCTGAAGAAATTTACATTTATTTATATTCAGCGAAAACCCAGCGGCTTTTAACGCTTGCAAAACTTTTTCCAGGCATAGCAATCCCATTTCAATAGTCTCAGATGGAATGAGGATATCGTCCATATAGACGAGGGCAATGGTATGCTTTAGATCCCCCAAAGCAGCGTTAATTGACCTCTGAAACACGGCAGGTGCGTTTGCCAGGCCAAACGGCATGCGGAGATATTCAAAATGACCATCGGGGGTCACGAAAGCAGTCTTATGAATGGAATTCGGGTGTATGGGGATTTGATGAAACCCAGACGCCATATCAAGTGACGTGAAAAACTTCCCTCGCCCAAGTCTGTCCAACTGATCATCAATTCGTGGTAAAGGATATCTATCCTTCACCGTGTGGGCATTTAACTCACGAAAGTCGACACACATTCGGTACGTCCCCTGTTTCTTTTTAACTATGAGGATAGGACTAGCATATGGCGACGTACTCTCTCGAATGACGCGATTGAATAGCAAATCATTTATGATTTTACGAACCTCCGCACGTTCGCTTGCGGACAGGTGATAAGGCCGTCGGTTAACAATGAAGTTATCAGTCAAATTGATCTCTAAGAAGGCATTATTCACAGTTGAAACCGCCGTTCCGGTGGTAACCATATCAGCGTAATTATTGAGAACAAGACTTATCTGAGAATAATGTTCTTTAGGCAAAATGAGGGTACCCAGTGTATCCTCCAAAACACGCATGACACCTGGGAGCTGTCGCCTTACTACTCGCGTCCCCTCGCAATCCGTGAAGGTTGCAAGTCGCGTATCATTAAATAAATTACAGCCTATGATGACGTCATAATCGAGGCACGTAGCAGGGACTATCAGGAAAGTAAGTTTCGTGCTCTGTCCAGTAATTTCTGCTGTGGCTTCAAAATTATATTTGGTCACAAGCCTCCCTCGAGTAATTCCCGTGTTGGGAAATTCGTGCCTCACTAGTTTAGGGGAGAAGGTGTCTAAAAAGGCATCGGGCATCAAGGATACATCTGCCCCCGTATCGATCAACCCCATATAGGTTTTACCGTCAACCTTTACTTTGGTGGGAACAACTGTTTTTTCGCAACTCACAAGGTTAATTTGGCTTCTACGCCTTTCTATCGAGGCTTTGAGATAGCAATCATCCCCAAAATGTCCCCGCTTATAACAAGAGTTACACTTTTTCGAATTACTCGTACTGTCAGCGCCCTTGGAAGAACTTGCTTGAGAAGGCAAACTCGAACTAGTTTGCCGATTAGTTTTTAAATGACAAGCGCTTTGCTTGTGCCCAATTTGTCCACAAAGATAACATTTTAAAGGGAATTTCTGTCTTTTAAATTCAAGTTTCGGCCGTTTAATAGCGCGAGCTGTAGTTCCCTCTCGACTAGGTTCCTTGCAACCGCCGTCGACAACCTCGGCACGCGATATATGTGGAATGGAGCTTAAGTAAGATACGAGATCAGAGACAGAGGTAAAATTGCGCATAGTAGCCGATTCTTGGATTTTCCCATCGCTAATGCCATGCACAATTAATTCAATTAAGTCCTCAGCTCCCCATTGAGCTCTCAAGTTTTTAAGCAGGGCCAACTTCTTATGGGCATATGCAGTGAAAGTATTAAAATTCGAACTATTACAAGCAGCGGCTTCACAGAGCAAACGGCCAAGAATTTTTCGCGGAGGAAAAAGCTCCAAAAATTCGGTTTTAAAGACGGGCCAGCTGCGAACTGCTGGAGACCAGCTCTCGAACCATACCTTGCAATCACCAGTCAAGTAGCGCCCCACTCTTACAAGCATCTGCACGTCCGACCAGCAAAGTTCTTTCTTGATTTCTTCGATCTGCTGTAACCAACGATGAGCATCGTCAGTTTCTGGGTGAAATAGCGTAAGATCAGCATGCTCGGAAGTTCCTTGGCTGCTCTCAATCTTCCTCAATACTGCGGCGAGTAACTCCTCCATTCCTTCCGCAGCCAGAGAAAATCAAGAATGTTCCTCCCACGTTGTCAGGAGCGTAGAGAGGAATCCCACTTCTGATGTTAGATTCAAATAAAGTGAGCCAAGAACTAGTATCTTTTCAGAACTTTATTTGGTTTCTCTGAGACTACAAGAGCTCTTTCCCAGGCCAGGGCTCATACAGCTATGTATCGCCTCCAGACGAGGTAGCTCCTCTTCTCCAACTCAGGGCCGTAGCACACATTCCGCTGCGCCAGATAGTTCTCCCCTGATAAGGTATCATTCCGCTGTGATGTTCGTGCGTCCGCGCGGATTTCAATTCTTGCCGCTAACATTATAATAGTTCATACGGATAGACTTAAATTAAAATTATGATGATGAATAATGAAGTTTCATTACTGAAATGAAGTCAAATATTGGTGATTAATAATGCGGATATATTAGTGGATTATTGGAAGATAGATGCTTAGTTCCTAGATACTATTCCATCTTGTATGCGACTGAGAATGACTACTCGAGGCTTTGCAGAATTTTACCCTGAAATAAGGCAGAAGAGGGTGATATTCCTGCCGTTTGGAAAATTCATTAAGTTCCTTCAAACCTTCGTTAAAAACTCCTGTCTCATTGTATTCAGAATTCGGACTTCGCATGCTCAAATCTTGTTTAATGTGCTCTACCGAAGCACTTTATTGAAGGAGATTTTTTTGGTGAAATGAAGGTAAGTAGTTCAGAGGAACTCTTTCCGAAGAATATTTAATGTTAGAAAATTTACCGCCTGTCCTTTGTTTGTGATCTTTGTTAGACAAAACAGTTCAGATGCATTTTCAGTATTTTTTTATATTGCTGAAGGAATAGACACGTACACATAATAATACCAGCTTATTAATTGAAACGGAAACTTATGAACTGGACAGAAAAGCAAAATCATGAATTGAATTGAACAATGCCTCACCACTTTGAATAGATGCTGTTTCTATGATTGCTGCTCTACGCATGTTTATTTTTATGTGTACGTTCAGCTCGCTTTTCGTTGCGAGACTTACTTCATTAACTTAGCAGTGGTTAATTGTTTGGGAGTTTTCCCTTAATACATAATTGCGAATGCTAACTGCAAATAATGGCTATTTGATTTGAAATTTTTAATTAAGGACGTGCTTGAAATTCCGCTGAGGATGGAGTTTATGGAACTGAATCTAAATCAGCTACATTTTCCCTTTGCAATCCGGGATATTCTTCATACTTATCATGCGGAAGCTCGCCGATATCTCCTCGACATGGCATAAATTCAAATCGCATTCAGAATGGAGTTTCATTGGTACGAGTTTATCTTATATGTCGTTAGTTTTGTTCGCCTTTCTCGTCTTCATGTCGTGAATTTCACTTTTTCTCCCAGAATTCCTCTTTATCAGTATTTTTTATTATATTGTCATTTGATCAGTCACGGTTTAACGCAATTGGGGGCCTGTAGGCAGTACAAACAATGGGCCCTACTTTAATAAACAAGTCGCAAGAGAAGAAAGGGAAAAACATTCTCAGGGCCCCTTCGGGGCCCCCAAAGCCTCTGGACCCATAGGCAACTGCCTACTTTGCTTTATTAGTAATACAACACTGCATGTGATAGATTGGTTTTCCAAAATTTCTATTGAAAAATTTATCGTAAACGTCCCTACGAGCGCAGTCATGATATGGAGCATGTAACCATTGAGTTAGTTCTCTCTACGTTTGCTGGTTTACTTTTTTTTTAATGATTGTATGCTTCATTTGTGTTGGATGTGGTGCATGGAAAACTTTAATCAAGTTGTCACTTAATTTATCGTAGATGGAGACTACGAAAATCCTCCTAAGTTACTTGTCTCAATGCTAAGAATATGAATGGGCAATTGAATGTTTCCGGATGGATTTCTTCTTTGTAGTTTTTATTTCTTTCGAAGATGATCCATGAGGTGGATGTTTGTATATGACTCTCCTTTGGTAAAGATATGCCATCTGCTTTATGGATTGAGAACTTGAACGAGTTTGAGAGAGAGAGAGAAGATGAGTGAGAAAGATAAAGAGCCCTTAGTCGGCTTAGAATTGACTAAGAGAATCATGTATGCCTACGTGAGGAGAAGTCATGTGTAAATGAACTTTGTTAAACATCGGATGTATAGTTATGCTTACATAAAACTGTTATTACTCCTTTGTGTTACGGAAGGGAGGATATTATGCTTCTAACATTTCGAATATTAGTTCCGAAATCTCAGCGAGAGATACATGTAAAATACGATCTGCGTGACTTTTCTTTCCTCGAATTTTGGAAATGTGAGATGCTGAATTGGCATATTTGATTTAGAAAGAATTCTGAATTTCAAAAAAAACACTGGTTAAAGCTATTTTTTGGTCCTTGTGGTTTCATCTTTTTTCTCTAAAATGAGTTGATGAAGCTCGATTATCCGAATACTTTTTTACTTTTCCTATTTTACGGATGTTTTTTTTTTCATTCCATCTGTCTCTTATTATGATTAGCGTTCATAGCTACTGTTCTTTACTTTGACCGCATTGTCGTAGAATTTCTATAACGTCTTTCTCCTACCTCTTCCTCCGTAAACTGAGAATTTTCCCGGGACCATGTTATTCATGCATGTTGATAGTTTTCGAACCACCTGCCATACAGAGTTTTATTACCTGTTCCGTATTAAATGACCTTTTATTCCTTTGGCCTACTCATTGAAATGGCAGGTACTGGTTATATTAAGTGCTCTACAGCCTACGTTCCATCCCATTATTCATTAAATAAAGAATAATCTGTTGTATTGCTTCTTAATAATTTTCCCAAAGAGGCAGGCGATCCGGAGCCTTGTTTCTAGCTTACCATTGTGTCTGGTCCTTTATCCTTTTCCAATCCTTAGTATTTTTATTTCAGTTCTAATGCTGCCATTATGGTCACGATGAATAGTTTTCTGGCGCTTCGTACTACTTGTGTTTTAGCTCATCACTTAGAGCTTAGTAATAAAATCATTAAAGTTCAAAATAAGGCCCGGAGATGGAAACGGAAGAGAATGGAGACTTTCGAAACTTAGTTCAGGAGGTGGATGCTGAAGATCAAATGGACCGTTAGGACCAGAAACAAGGAAGTGTGCAGAAGACTAGGAGAGGAGTAAACCACATGGAGCACTGTCAGGAAGTCTAGGTCCCAATGGATAGCCCACACTTAGAGGCTCAGCGAATATGTCAGGAACATAGGGGAAGGGAAAACCCCACGAGGAGAACCTAGGGGACAAATAGGGCAAGCAAAACGGGATACGAAGCAGAAGGACATGAAGGAGTTAGCAGGGGACAGGGTATAATGAAAGGCTGCAGTCAACCAATCGCGGGATTGTATGACTAATGATGATGAAGTTCCAAGTAAGCTTCATATTGGTTCACTTTTGTGAACATGCCGACTACTTCAACTTCACATGCTAAAGTTTGTATGTACATGTGTACTTATTGTTAGCCATTAAACTCTGAGTGGTTTTTTCCCTACGGAAAGAAATATGTATCTGTAAACGTGAAGTGTTCAGTATGAAGAGAAATTTACATTAAAAAAGTGTTAATTTTTCTCCCCCCCCTCAATCATTCCGTCTCTGCATTTCTCCACCTGTGTTGGAATATTTTTGCTTCGCGTTTTTTTCCGGAATTTATTTTTGGGTGATTTGGGAGATAGCAATTCACATAAAAATGTGCACATTATTCTCATTTGCGCTGGTAATTTCAAATGCTTCCACCTTACTGAGCAAGTACTTCACCTAATAGACAAATTATTGTGGGAGTTTCATGTTCATGTATGCTTTATGCTACATTGATAATAGTGTTTGTGTGTGCTTTGCGTCATGCAGTGACGATTATAATGGATGACTCATGAACAGATAAGGTGCGGAAGTGTGCAGAATGGATAAATTAGGAACTCTTCGTTGGATTCACATCAGCCGTTCCGCAGGCATATTTAAGAATTGAATGTACTTTTTTTTTAAGGTGGTTCCACCGCGACTGCGTGAGTTAAAACAAATACTAAATGCCTACTCTTTAATTATTTGGTTTAAAAAATGCCACTTTCGCTGATGACTTGCGTTAGCTATTGAAAAACAAAGTGAAGCTACAAAATTTGCAGATTATTCCACGAATATGTTTTAAATGAACACACTTTTTTTAAAGCTATAGACGCCGACTGCAGTGACATTTCTATTGAATTGCCAAATTTTAACTCCAATCATCGCAGTTATTAGCTAGTAACTCAAAAAATACGGTGGTAAGGCGCATATGTTTTATTTTTAATCAATTTCCCCGGAGTTTTCGGTTCTTACAGACATATTTCCTTGACAATGGATAAATATCTTATCTTATATATAAAAAAGAGAATGTTTGTTTTGTTCGTGTTTTATGCACTCCAATACATACATGCATCCGATTGCGATGTAACTTTGGTGAGTTGTTGTGCGCGTGCCCATGAACGTTTCTGAATAATAAAAATGGCAATTATTCGGGTTGTTTTTACCCCAATACTGATTCCATTTACTCCCATAAGAAAAGCATTGAATACGGTGGAGGTTTTTCTTTAATTGCTTTTTTAAATTACTTGCACTCAAGATATTGGATAAAAATGTATATCATAGACCGCATACAAGAATGCAGTATTTAATTATTTCTTTCAAATTTCTTACACACTTCGTTTTTGTCCAATTATTGTCTTTTCATCTCGAAATTCATTAATTTTTATTCCATTTCAACAATACAAAGTATCCTTGGCAACCAGGCTTGAATATCCATTTAATAGCGATTTCAGAATGAATGGCTATTCACATATCTGCAGCATTTAAAGGCCAGGTTCAGTAACTAATTTGATAGTTGTAGTCAAACGACTACAGTTCCCCGTTCGCATTGCCTTCTCAATGACCATCAACTATGCACAAGGTCAATCCCTTCAAGTTGTGTGGATAAAATTTGGAAAATCCTTGCTTTTCACGTGGTCAATCATATGTTGCATGCTCACGTGTGGGAATGACCAGTAATACCAAATTCAACACGAGCTGATGAACTCAACGCTTGCTTCAAAGCGTCGCATCTTTGGAGATGTGCAGAAACTCATGTTTACGACCAATATGCGCGTAAATATGCAACGCTATGTGTCAACCATATTTTCAAAACAGCTCTTGGACATTGGTAATAGAAAATTACCAGTTTATGCCGACACACTATAAATTTCATTTGCATTAAACTTTGGTATCATTGTTCCATCGATAGAACATATGATTCGTAAAGTTTTTCCACAAATTGTCACCAATTACAAAAATCACCAATGGCTTTGCGAACGTGCTATTTTGGCAGCAAATAACACCGACCTCAATACAATCAATTACGTCATCCACGAACAAATTTCGGGCGAGTCTGTCTCCTACAAATCGATTGACAGCGTCATGAATGCGGAAGAGATTTTTTATTATCCAATTGAGTTTTTTAAATTCGTTCGATCTTTCTGGTGTACCACCGCAAAAATTGTCACTCAAACTTGGCGCACCAATAATTCGCTTGCACAACATTAATGCACCACGATTGTGTGATAGAACCACTGTCAAACAACTGATGCCAAACGTCATAGAAGCGACAATTCTGAATGGCAAGTGAAAAAGTGAAGATGTGCTTATTCCACGTATTCCCATCATTCCCACCAACATGCCATTTGATTTTAAACGACTACAGTTCTCCGTTCGCCTTGCATTCTTAACGACATTCAACAAGGCACAAGGTCAATCGCTTCAAGTGTGTGGAATGAATCTGGAAAACCCATGCTTTTCACACGGCCAATTATATGTTGCATGCTCATGAGTGGGACAGCCGAAAAATTTATTTGTTTTGGCAGATGGCGGTAAGACCAAAATTATTATTAATCCGAAAGCACGGGAATAATATTTTTTACTCTATTTTAATACAAAAAAAAACATTTTCTTTAATTTATTTTGAACATGTAAATTTGTCTGCTTTATATATGTGTGCCTATCTAGAAATAAAAAGGCAATGCAACGCATGCCGGGCGGAGCTAGTCTTTATATATAAAAATTCAGCCTGCGATTGTTTGTGCTCGCAAAACTCGAAAAGTAGTCGGTCGATTGACTTGAAATTTTGACACAACGTTGAATTTGAGTAGACGAAGGTTTCCTAATTATTAAAATTGCAAATTTTGGGGTTGTTTTTACCCTAACGTCGTTAACATTTACTCCCATAAGAAAAGCATTGAATTCGGTCAGGTGGTTCTTTATTTGATTTTTTAAAATGCTTGCACTCGAGATATTTATAGACATTTTTATCATAGAACGCATAAAAGAACGCAGTATTTAATTCTTTCATTCAATTCTCTTATATGCTTCTTTATTGTCCAAGTATTGCGTTTTTATCTCTAAATTTATCAATTTTTCTTCCTTTTCAACGATAGAAATTTCCTTGGCAACCAGGCGTTAATATCCATTTCATAGCGATTTCATGAATGGATATTCACGCCTGCAGCGTTTAAAGGCCAGGTGCAGTGGCTAATTTGATATTTGTAGCCAAACGAATACAGTTCCCCGTTCGCCTTTCCTTTTCAATGACCATCAACAAGATAAAACGATTCAAGTGTGTGGATTAAATCTGGCAAATCCTTGCTTTTCACACGGCCAGTAATATGTTGCGTGCTCACGAGTGGGACATCCGAAAAATGTATTTGCTTTCGCAGATGGCGGTAAGACCAAATATATTGTATATTCCGAAGTACTTGAATAAGTGTTTTAATCTTTAATTTAATACATAAAAATCATTGCCTTTCATTTATATTTTACATGTAAATGTGTCTGCTTTGTATATGTGTGCATTCTTAGAAAGAAAAAGAAGCATTGCAACGCGTGCCGCGCACAGCTAGTATTAGATATAAAAATACTATATTTCCCTGTGTTTCTCCCACTTAACATCTTGTAATTTCAAGTCCAATTTGCGAGAAAGATACCGTGGAAAGGAAACATTTTGTTTTTTATATCAGATAGTGGACTTGTTTTTTTTAAGTATCCAGAACATGAATGAAATGACATTTATGTCCTTTTACGACGGAACTACCTTAAACTGAAGATTGGCCATAAATGCCTCGATGGCCAGTGTATGTACACTTCAAGATTTTAATTATGGGACATACTCTTCTCTTCAGAAAGACTCTTAGAGCAGGACGGCACGTGATATTTTCGTCCATTACCGTCTCATAAGAATCTTGTCTCGGGCCGTTGAGTCCCCTCGCGCTTTGTAAATGTTCGTCTTTTTGCGTGGCAAGGATACTTGTCCGTCTCCTCAGTCCTCCCCCCCTCGTCTACATCTCGTGGTACATTCTCCCTCGCCCCTTCTCTCCCTCATCCCTCCTCTCCTCTCTTCTCCTCTCCACTCGGGAGGCTGTGGAGTGCCTTCGCGTGCTCGCGGCACCTCGTTCTGAAACTGTGTCAGTCTCTTTGGTTTTAAGGAATGTGTCGTGCCTCATTCACACCGCCGTCGCACGTGCCAAACGCAGCTTAATCGACGTGGGGTCGCACTACTTCTTGAGTCAGGGTCGCAAATCCGTGAGGTAACATCGTATATCTCCAGGATTAGCAAAGAAAATCTTAGCTTTTATGAAACGAAAAAATTAAGTCATACCGCATCCAATTTTTTTTTTGGGATTTTGAAAATGTCTTTAAAATTACTGGCTGTTTATTAATCAGCAAACGCTATGCAATCTCCTTTTTTGCCTTATCTGATTTTTAGCAGGTCCTTAATGACAGATAGTAAAAAAGTTTTCATATCTAAACAGGACGATTGATGATTGGAATAGACTCCCTGCAGAACTGTTTCAGCCCTTTCCTAGAAACTTAAAGATTTTTAAGAATAGGTGCAAAAAATTTATTTTGGAAAACTAATTTCAATGTTTATTTTTAAATTTTCGATGACTGATTTAGTGATGTACTTTCATTCTTTCACTGTTACCACCTGGCAAGTAGCCAACTTGTAACGATTTGTGTATAATAATAATAATAAATAACCGGTGTCTAACGTCTGCCGCAAATTGAAACTCCGCTATATTAGAGAGGCAAATTTTTAATGCACCGTTAAATTTATTTGTCTCACAATCAGTGCTACCCGACGCACGCAATAAGAATTACAAGAATGAAGTAAAAAGAAGTTTGAAGTGAAATATTGCCTTTTTTAGGTACTGTCGCTTGATAAAATATTGCGTCACAAGCGGTTCTCAAAGCTCTAAATATGTTTGCTGGTGTAGGGCGTCTCTGATGACTGTGAGAATTATTATAGGGTACGGTCCTTCGTATCATGCAAGTCTAACTCAGTCGAATAGGAACAATTCTTCAAGGGAGTGCTCCCGACTTTTGAGCACATTATTTTAGAGTCGAGCCCGGTTTCGTTCTTAGAAGCGGCAGTATATTTTTAGAGTGACAAAAGCGATCAGGGAAGGTAATGTGCGGAGAATGGGGAATATGTCGACGGTTTGACGTTTTATGGAGTAAGGGGGCAAGTTACTGTAAAGTTTAATCTGTTTTATTGCAACGTCCTACCAATTCCCGAGGAAAGAACGCCTTCTGCTAACAGCCAGCTGATATCCTGTTACTGCACTGGAAAGTAAAACTGTGAAACGCCACGTAAATGAGCAGAGGGCCTGTACGCCTGTGTATGAGTAATTTTGCTCTGTGTTCTAAATATTTACAAACCATGGCGCGTGTGTAACAGGCTGTTGTTTGTTTCTTGACAAGGGATACATTTTGACGATAAACTGACTAATAGACAAGTGCCTATATACCCGATGGCAGTATGCATGTAAACATATAAAAAAAAGTCTCAAGTCATATATATATATATAATGAAAATTAATTGTTATTTCATCCACTTCTAGCATCCAATTTAAAAAAAAACATTGAAACCGTCATGAATACATAAAACACTATTGTATTATGATTTATTTAGATAACATCCATGTATCGGTAAAGAAAAAGCATATGAAAAGCGAGTTTGCCACTGACCATAAGAGGATAATTCATTACTGAGGTAATCAATGAGTCATCAGTCTCTCATGTAGCTCAACGGCGCCTTCGAAAGCTAGTCCGACTGGTTTAATTCTCATTCTCGCAGTTAGCTCATTTTAACCGTAGACCATCTCTGTTGGGTATCTCTGGCGTTCCTTGGTTGAAACCTTCCTTCCTTCGCCACTTCGGAAATGGAGTGCCCGCCCTTTACCAAGCTAGTGTACTTGTGATTCGGAAGGAAAGGATATTTCCATTTTTGACTTCCTCAGAGAAATCCTAAGTTAGGCTCCGAGAGTATTGAGCTGCCCGAAACCCTTGTTGGCCGCAGTACTGTCATTTCATTGTTTGTGTTTTGTTGAGAACGAAGTCGAGAGCACTCTTCATATCACTCTGCATATCGTTTTTATTGCAATATCCTTCATAAAAGCGGTGGGTCCCCACTCATCACGCGCATAGCAACACGTCAACACTTTTTTAACTATCAAAAACAACCAACTTTTTATATGCCATTATTTTCAATCCTTTTTCTTCATATTTAAGTAACGAGTGTTTTTATTTTGTAATATTACGTCGATGTATGTGTGTGCGCCTATGTTGGTAGCAATTAGAAAGTTTCTTTATTTATGAGGGTATATACAAATTTGTTTACCCCTCTTCATTAATCTTTTTAAAGTTTTACAGTATTTTCATAAATTTACATTTGGAAAGACCAATTTTAACTGTTTCAATATGTATCATAATTGTAAACGGTTAGAATTTGTTAAGGTTAAGTGGCCTATGTCGGTAGTTGGAACGAGGCATTACTTCGCTTGTTGATTCTCTTCCCTCTTTTATCCATTAGATATATCGCGCCCGGCCTTTTTCGATCTCGGTCGCAGCTCCTCGCAGCATCCCTACTCCTCTCTCTCCCCCCTCACCTATCTCCCTTCCATCTTCGTCTTTCCCTTCCTTGTCAGGCTCTTCCCGTCTCCTCTCCCTCTTCCGATCGTCCTCCGCAGCGGGGCAGCCCCAGGGCCCTCACTGGGCCTCGCACCCCCCCCCCCGCCCACACACTATACCCCCCCCTTGAGGACACCTTCCCCCACCGTCCTCCGTCGCCCCCGTCTCCTTGAGATTGCCGGCTCAGAAATTGGACTGTCATCCGGAAATGACCTCCCACCCCCCGCTTTTGCTTGTTTCTCTCTCTCTCTCTCTGGATAGGGGGGGGGAGGGCATGGGGCGGGGGGAGGGAAGGCATTAAAGCGATGCCGTGTGAGGGTTGGCGGTAAAAGGGGCAAAATTAGGGAAGAGGTGAAACGTTGTGGGTGGGTGAGAGGGAGAGGCGTGGAACTTGGGGGTTTTGTGGTGGTGGTTGGGGGTGGGGCTGAACGGGTGGCCGGTTGGAGGTGTTGTGAGTGATTGGGTGAGTAATGTGGGGGCGCCTCTTTGGGTAAAGGCGCCGGGGGAGGTATTTTGAAAGTGCCGGGGGAAAAGTGGCGTTGGCGTCCCGGATGGAAAATGGAACAATCCAGGAACGGCTAGACACTGTTCTCGCCCTCGTCATCCGCCGCTTTTCTGCAGAAAAAATAATTCCATCTCTGGATTTATAGGCCCACGCAACTAGTTACTGTAATAATAATGTTGCAGGGGTGCTTTTTCTCGTTGTCTGACTGCTGTAACGTGTCGAGTTTGACCTCCTTCAGGTCTGAGAAAAATGCTGTTTTACATTGGTAAGGCCGCGCTTAGATTATGCAGTAAGTTTTTCTACGTCTACATACTACCCTGCGAGCCGCTGCAGAGGCGCGTGGCAGTGGGTGTTGAGACACCAGTCATGGAAAGGCGGGGGAGAGTAGGCAGCAGGAGAGCGGAGAGAACAGAGTCGAATTGTGTGAAAACGATGTGTCTCAAGATAATGTCGCACTGTTTATCTTGTAATCACTAAAGGTACGAGGAAAGAAGGAATGTTTTTACCTTTCAGCTCGGCGGTGTATCCCTCTTATTTAGTCACTCCTATTAGCTCTAGATATATAGCACAGGGTTTAAATAATATTATCCGTGTCGTGTTTAGGGACGTATTTAGGCCACTACGGAGGAAAAATGATAATATTATTAGATAAAGTTCAAAGATCTGTCAATATTTGTGAGATAGTGCAAAGAGAACAAGAAAAGATTAATAAATAATTACAATTATGAAAGCTTTGAAGGTACATTAGGGCTGAGTGTAATTCTAGAACTGCCTTGTCTGTCCGTAGCCTCATTGGACAAGGTAAAATAGAGGAGTTAGAAATTAGTAGGTATAATTTTAAATACTTCTTTCTTTCATGCGCAAATCGAGATCACAGGGGTGATACCAAAATATTTATGCTGAAAGGTAAAAAAATTATAGAAGTATAAGAAAAAAAATCAAGAAAGTAATCTACCCCCTATAATAGCTGTAAAAACTATACCCTGTATACCCTTAAGTATATTCCATCCTTCATCATTAATTCCTCTAGAACTATTCTTTGATAAAAATCATCAACAACAGGAAAGGAAATTAAACGAGCAGTGTTACAAGCCGTTGACTTTGGAGTATTAGGAATAATTTATGCTATAATTGCAATTATATTACAATTGGCATTTTCTTGGTATTTAAATTGCAGTTAATATTTTCGAGACATGATTATTTCGCCATAATGGGGAGTACCCACATTCAAGACCATTGGTACCGCAGTTTTTGCGAATGAGCTGTTCATTCAGACAAACACGCAGGTTGCGAGTTGGCGGAGATGGACCCCCGGTGTTGACAGTTGACTCAGCGGAAGACACCTCGGCGTCTTCGGTGTCCCAATTAAACTCGACCTCTGCTTGGCACGGCGGCGGCCTATTAAGGGGTTTGATGGAAGAAGGGACGTTTAAAGTCTCTATCTCGCCCCAATAAAGACGTTTATCTATCCATCTATCTATTTGGGAATTGGATATTGATACCATTACACCAACCCCTGGGCTTAAATATATGCATTGCATGTGATCGAAATGCTAAAATTCTAACCAATGTCATTATCTCCAACTGATCTCGCAGCTATAGTTGGCTGGATATTCACTGTGGTTGTTTTATATAGGGATATTTAAAAGCATATCTCGTGGAATAACAGTGCCGGATTACCAATTACGCAAATTAGGCAGTTGCCTATGGGCCCCGAGGCTTTGAGGGCCCCGGAGAAGCCCCGAGAATTTCCCACCCTTCTTCTCTTGCGATTTGTTTATTAACGTGGGTCCCGTTGGTCGTACGGCCTACAGGACCCCAAGTGTTCCGGCACTGCGTGGGTAATATAAACGTACTTTTTTGTGCATAAATTGATGTGGGAGAAATTTGTCACTCTATTTCGAGACATGCCTGGCTCTCCTCTTACGCTATCGATAGCGTTTTTTTTATAATCTTCGTAATTTGATGAATTTTAATGGGGGAGTAACAGTGGTGAACAAACATTAGTGTGGATTAGGTTTCTGTCAGATGTTGTGGTAGCTTATTAAGCCTCGGAATATTTGTGATGACGGCTGGAGTAGTTCATGCATTCAAATTTAAAGAAATGTTAGTCATTCTCTCCATTCCCGTTTAAATTTCTCTTTTTCCCGCAGTCGTAGTGATTAATGAGAGAAAGCTTCATATTCCTGTTGACGGGTAGCGTCAAGTGCGTTAAAAATACATTGGATTTTAAAAAGCTCTGATGGAGCACATTGAGCGAGGAACACAGAAAATGTCACATTTCACGCTCCCGTATTAAAAATAAAATTCCGTAACTTGAGAGCAAAAAACGCCTGTGTGAAGTGAGAGGCAATCTGTCTGGGGGGTGGGGGAGAATTGAGGGTGCGGGAGGGGGCAGCTGGGGGAAGGTAGGTGGGGGGGGAGGGGAGGACTAGATTTAGGAGTTAGTGCAAATGTAATCCACGGTATGCCATGAAGGGGTCAGATGATCCGGAATCCCGTGCCTCCCTCGCAAAACCCTGTGTTCAAATCCTCGTCCCTCATTCCTACCTCTCCCGTCCCTTTTTTTCCTTCCTCGTCTGCAATAATCCGCTTATGCACGCTATGCAGGGTCCGTCGGCTTGGGATCAGCAGATCAGATCAGGGAGTGCGAGCATCTTGTCCGGCTTCCTCGAAGAACTCACTCGCGTGCGCTCATTAATGCATGGCTGCATCCTCGTGCTCTGGGCTCGCGCCCCTGACTCGCTCGCCTTACTATGGCACCACCAATAGCCAATTTTGTGTATGACATGTGAGTCGTCTTCAATATCGATACTGCATGATTTCTTTTGCCTTCCGGAGTTGGGCTTATCGGTACGTTTCTCTTTATGGTTGCGAAAAGAGTTTGTGATTTTCATTACTGTGCATCATCATTTGAATCGGGCTTTGTACGTGTTCATTCGCGGCTGGACCTTAAAATTTAAGATGAAAGACCGTAGCACTACCGAGAGGTTTATATCTTTAAAATGAGTCTGTTTCGAAGTGCATTTCAACATAATGACACTTTCGATCAAATAAAGCGAATTGCTCTCTCCTGGTCAAGTGCCATGTGCTTGTGATAATGTTGGCCAAGATATCGTCGTCCTTCATTATCATGTGGTTTTTTCCTGCTGATTGGATTGATTATTATTAACTTCCTATGCTTGAGGTCTTCTTGTCACTTTCTTATTAATTATTTGTGTGACATCAAGTCTGTCATGTTCCTCTTATTTTCCGCCTCTCCTTATGTTCTACAAAATCCCTATCCTGTCCCTTCCACTTCCGCTATTAACCAACGTTCTCCCCTATTTCAGCTCTTTCAACTGTTTCTGAAAAAATGTGAAGTAGTCGTCGAATATTGGCGGTTCTTTTCGAATTTTGAGGATTTCTCCTCGGTGTAGTATTTTCCTGACCTTTAACTTGCTATGTATGGTTCGGTGAAATCGTTGTTTTTCATGTTTGTATCAGCATAATTTCCTGAGAATATAATACAAGCCTCATGAAATTATCCGTGGGATATTATCTTTTTGGATGAGCGTATTAAATGTCATTTTTTTCTCCAAAAGTTGGCGTGGATATAATTAGTTACTATCGCCAGCCTTTTTGTTTTCCAATGCCGCATCTTTCGTTTGATTTTTGGTAAAATCGTTCATTGACATGACAAGGTGTATTTTCAATTGATAAATCAGTGAGAAACTCTGTGTATTGACTGAACCGCCAGAAAATTCAGGAAAAATTCAATAATTTTGTGCAGAAATATAACAAAAATAGCATCACTGGCGTATATTGACAATGGATAGCAATCTCAAGTAGCTTTTTTTATTCATTCCGCTCTATTAAATGCATGAAGTATAAAGAATATTTATAACTTATTAGTGTATTTATAAATTTACGGCTAATAACGAAGATTTCTCGTTGAAGTATGTTCTACCCCAACAGCGACGGTGTCGAGGAGCTTTAACTTTCCATCTCCCGCGCTTCGGAGGGAGCTCCTGGCTCGCCAAGTAGTTGGTTATTTGAGCGCTAGTGGCGCGCGCTCTCGGCAGCGTGCATGTAAACACCAATTCTTCCCGCTTTGCTCGCCATCTACAGGTGAACTGCTCCATCTCGAGAGCGGGGCTTCTAGCTTGCTCGATAATTTCAGTGTGGCGCCGGCTGTATCTTTACATTCTTCCGGCTGTCGGCCGGTGTAATTCTGTGCTCAACGAGGTGGGAGATGATACGCCAATGAGAAGTACTTGTTTTTTTCGTTTTAATTTTACGATCTTATTTCTTTTCGTTTTAATTTCAGCTTGAATAAATTATTAGACGTGGTAGTTGCATTTTTAACGCGATGTTTGTAGACTGATACCAATGGCTAGTTATTTTTTAATGGTTTTTTGTTCGCAATGATGTAATTCATACTTCAGGGGATATTGTTGTGTCATTCTGACGCAAAGTGTGACATTATCAGGACATCGTTAATTGGTCCTACCGCTTGCCAAAGTACCATTCTACTGTAATAATTTTTAATGACTCTACAAATATTTGCAGCATCCTATGGCATGCATCAGTCGAATTATTTTCCGATTTATCGTCACATCTGTTCAATCTGGTGAAACTCAGTGGATGTTGCTGAGAATAATCCACATTCGTTACCACAAGTTTATCGTTAGAAGTAAGTCAATTAATTTTTTAAATTTAAAAGTAAATTAACTCCCTAGATTTGTTAAGGCAATTCTCATCTCCAACTTTGCGGAATTTATTTGAATGAAACGAGTAATTTCCTTCAAATTTTCAGCACATTTTGGTGTACATCTTTCACCGGAGCAGTGTGGTCACTTGATTCTGTTGGGGGTCACATGGGGTACACTCTCCGAAAATAGTTGAAATATCCTCCCTGTGTGGCGCACCATTAATCACACACAATCAGCTGCATGAAGATTGATGGCGGGACTTCTTCGCAGACGCCTCACTCTCAGCGCTATAAAATGACTATCGGAGTAGACAGAATGTTTTCGAAGTTCATTCTCCGGCCGTCCCTCGCGAGTGGCGTGCGGAATTATTTCCGAACCCTTTCCTATGCATGTGAACACACATACATGGCCTTGTTTCCGAGTGGGAAAGCCTTAGGGAGTTGTCTGTATCAGTGGCTAGGCCATTAAACCATCGGAAAATCGATGTATTTCATTAATCATAGGATAATTCGACTCGGAAAACCCGCCTTCCAGTCGTCTTTCCATGCTCTAATTGACCACTTAACGATGCAAATTGCATTTCCGCTGCTCCGGTCGCTTACTTGGCTAAGGCGCTCACTTAGCTCTCATTCTTGATCTGGGATTATTGCTCATGCCCACAACCTTATCTAAGAGCATCGAAGTCACGAATTATCATTGTCATTCACTACCAACTTGCTTCCTCTATGTAAAAGGCTTTTTACATGAACGTCCTGAACGTAAAGCTCATAGAAGGGCATCATCAATCAAGTCTTGTGTATGGTAATGCCCGTGCTCTATACATTTTTCGTTCTAATTTTTATCAGAACGTAGATTGGGTTCCTGTCCTTGTCATATTTGAGAGTCCAAAATTACCAGACGCTGTGGCACATTAAAGACAGCCTGCAGGAGAACAGCCCGTGGTTTGGCTATACATTTCGGATCTTTCTGGTAATCGATTTTCAAAAGAAGTTTTTATTCCATGAATGTTTTTATGGCTTGTGAATGATTGGAAATTGCGGGTCCAAATGCTTAGATTTAGAACTTGGAATAGTGTATTTTCCGGGATTACATGCTCACAAATTCATGCTATTTTTCTTGCTTTGACTATGTAGTTTTTAAAGGAGCCTCTATGCACAAATCTGCTGTCATAAGAGCATATACAAGGTGTCCGGCGACCTGGAAAACCTTGAAAACCTGGAAAACTCAGGGAAATATTTTGTCCTGGAATACTCAGGGAAAACTCAGGGAATTTTTGCATTTTTCCGAAAAACCCTGGAAAATGCACGGCAGACGATTTCCATTGAGGCACAGAGATATAGAGGTTTAACCTGTGCCTTTGATTGCATTATGCTTTGCTCGTAATCAGCGTAGCCTGGCGCTCCCTGTTCATTTCATACTCTTTTCGCAGCTGTGCGCCCGCTCGCAGCTTGTAAGTTGCGCAGTCCAGGGGCCAATTGCATAACAAGGCAAATTCCACACGGAATAATTCCCATTTAAAATGGCCGCTACGAATGGAATCAGAATTGATGCCAAAATGCGATTGTATATCTCCTTCAGCGGAAACAGAAGTCCGCATGGAAATCTTGATTCCGTTCGAAGAGCCGTATATGTACATGGAATTCTTGGTGTTGCCAAATTTACGAGAAATCTAAACGTCTGCGCATGTGCAGTGGAATTTCCCGAAATTATACGAAATCCATTCGGCTGGCAACCTAAATGGATAATTGGGCATTGTTATATGATTGGTAATCCTCACCCAATAATCTCAACCCTTCTCGTTTCAATTTTTGCAGAAATGTTTTGGAAGGAGCGGAAATACATTTTGCGGTAACTTCGTGTTGAAATCACGGCCCTCGGGTTCGAAGTCGACAGGCCCACTGTACAGGGTCAACCCAAGTTAATTATAATTCGTGTATTGTCCAAAAAATACAGTTTTGTTCAAATTGTATTCTTTCGGGTGTTAGATCCGTTAGATTCGGGTGTTAGACCTATCACAAAGCAATTAATTCACAGTTTCTGAAATGCTCATGCAAAGTGCAGTGAAGGCTTAGCGAAGAAGAGGAAAGGTACCATGGCCTCAAGGGAAAAAGAACAATAAAGAGGTACTGAAAAAAGTTCAAGAGCTGCTAACCAAAAGAAACAAATTTCTTGAAATGCCGAGAAATTTGTTGCAAAAGCTGAATCGGAAATGCACTTGTTGAGAAAAATCACACCAGTTTCTTTTATTTACAAGTTCTTTATCAAACTATCCTGAATCTAATATTTATTGTCATCAAATTGCACCTGACTCAAATTTTGTTGTCAGTTAACTGTTTTTGTTTATTTGTTGGTTGAAATGAAACCCGTATTACTCCACATTCCTTGTATACTCTATTATTTAACTCAAAGTAGGTACCAACATTTCTCGTATTTTTCAAATCGGCAAAACATGCCGATTTTATTAGAAATTCATTAAAAATTAGTAAGAAACGAAGTGCGACATGACCCTGGAAAATTCAAAAATTTGCCTGGAAAACCTGGAAAACTCAGGGAAAAAAGAAATTGAGATTCACCGGACACCCTGATATAAGGTGTAAGCAGGCCTTTAAAACATCATATTCTCTTGATAAGTAGGTCTTTACCTGGGCCAATTGGCTAGACGCTCTAGAAAAGACTAAATTCTATGAAAGAACGAGTGGAACTTCCATCCCGCCGCCCCTTCATGAAAATAATAGTTATGCTAATTCTAGTTACTTTTAATCATCCACCTTAAGTCATTCGGGTAGAATGGTGATCTACGAATGAGTCGATGAAGCGAGCTTGTAGATAGTTACCTGATACTGCTAAATTTTTTTTATACTGGAAATTTTGGAGTTAAGTGATACTTTTCTCGCCTTATAATTTACCTTATTGTCTCATCAACCAACCTCGTTTTCCTCTTTTCAATCATTACCTTGCTCTCACAGTCTGCGTGGGGGATAATATTTTTGATTTAATATTTACATGATTGATTTTGATTTTAGGTCACCGGGAATCTTGGTGAATTGTTGCATTTTCACTTTTTTGTTAGTGAAAATTTCTGCAATTCCTTTTTCCTCTCATAAAAAACAACTGGAGTTCAATTGAACTCCCAAAACCGTATAAGAAATATAAAAAATGCAATATATTTCAGCTAATTTGCCCTGGGCAATACCCGCAATGCACATTCGATTTAAAAAAAGCTGTACTAGAGATATTATAAAAAAAGATTTTCAAGTGAATACGTAGAACCTAGTGCGGAACTGTTCGACAAAGTTTATTGTAATACTTTCTGTGGTGTCATAGATATCGTGATCAGTCGGTGAGTAAGTCGGTGGTACTTGCCATTCATATTGGTACGCAGATGGTTTGTAGTTTTGTGTGGTGAGGTCGTGTCGCTACCTCTTTCGCGGCTACGCACTCCCGATTCGAAGGCCATCCACGGCGACTTATTAAAAAAAATACATTCGTGTCCCACCTCCCGTGTGTTGCTCTTAAAATCGACGCGTGCTAATTTATTATTGTGAGGAAACTTTTACAAAACCACATAAAAAATTATACATAACCACGACCCGGGTTTCGGCGGCTGAGCGTCATCATCAGGTGATCTAAAATGTAAAGTAATTCCTTATATACTATCAGTCAGTTGGGGGGGGGGGGAGGATAGTGGGGTGAGGGGGGGACGGGAATGGTCAACAAAAGAGGAAAGGATAGGGAAGTTGGCGGGCAGCAAGCATTCATTTAAAAGATTAACATCTGGGTCAACATTTCGTTTTAAAATGTCGAGCTGTTCGAATGCTTGCTGCCCGCCAACTCCCATATCCTTTCCTCTTTTGTTGACCATTCCCGTCCCCCTCACCCCACTATCCTAACTGACTGATAGAATATAAGGGATTGCTTTATATTTTTGATCACCTGATGATGACGCTCAGCCATCGAAACCCGGGTCGTGGTGGTGTATAATTTTTTATGTGGTTGTGTAAAATTTCCTCACTTGAATAAATTGTTGGGATGGAATACCACAAAGTTTTCGAAGACTGCGTTTTATTCGACGCGTGCTTTTCAAGTGGAATGGACCGTAATGTGTGTGCTCTCTGGTCTTTTGTCTTCACTCTTGAAGCACCATGAAACTTAATGGTAGGAGGCTGGACCTGTATGCCCCTCTCAACCTCGCTCCCACCGCCCTCCCACCCCCCACTTCCACTTCACTCACTCTCTCCTCCTTCCAAGGCTCCTGCTATCACATTCCCTTTATTCCCCTCAAACCTCCCCCCCCCCTACCTCCCCCTTAACGTCCGCTAAGCCTCCCGCCTTCGCCTCCTTCCCGGGGGGTTGCTATGGGAACGGAGACCCGTTCCAAGGAACCTATGTAACCGATCGCGCTTTTTGCAGGAGCATGCGAACATGTTTTGTCGTTCGCCACCTCCTCTATCCCCGAAAAATCTTTCGTGGCTCAATTTTATCGTGGGAATGTGATACCTCTTTTTTTCCCTTCCCGGCTACTCCCCGGATTCCGGTCGGAGCTGTGCAAATTCCTCGCAGCGAATGGCATCGGCCGTCGAGAGCTTTTGCTTGCCTGAAGAGGACGCTTTTGCCTCTGTCGTACCACTTCTCCATCGCCGTCCTCAGCCATTAACTAGATCCCTATAACATCGCCCTCCTGCCTTCCTAGTCGCTGGACATGAGTGGCGCTTCAGTGGATTCTCAGCCGTGTGGAGCTCTCCGCTTAATTGCATTAGCTTTTTTAGCTCCGCTGTGAAGAGAGGCCTATCAGCAGTGAAAGCGTGTCATCGTCCCGAGAAATCTCAGTAATATGCGCTCTTTCTCTATGGATCTGCTGTTGGCTTGGCTGCCAGTGGCTTTAAGTATGCGTAATACCCCTTTCCTGAATCTGTGTGTGGTGCTTGTGGAATGAAGCTCACTAATCTGTCCGTACGCGGAAGGACAAGGAAAATGTGAATGCACGCGTGCTCGCTTCCAACTGCCGTGTGTACTGATATTTGTATCCTGGACATTCGCTGTTCAGTCAGGTTTTTCAACGTTGGTAATAATTCCCTTATCGCCCATTTTCCTGCTGAGCGTTGTTTGAAATATAGCTGGATACAATTTCGGATGGAAGTGACCTCTTGGGACGCAATATATTCTGCAGCCTTCAAGAGGAGGGTATTGATTTTAATAATGACTTCATTAGAGGCGAAATTAATCGTCTGTTTATTAATTTCTGTTGAATAGGGCTCACAGAAACATTATATGTCGTATTGATCTTTTATGTGGTACGCATGCGAATTGATGACGATTAATTACTGTTACTTGCACACCAGGAGTTAGGTATTCACCGAGTGAATAGTCGGATTACCGCGTTGCATGATGCTGCGGTTTAATTTTGAACACGTGCGGATTCATTTCATTGCTAGACGTTATATGTAATTTTAAGTCGAACGTAAATCTGTATTTTGGGTTATTTCACGGTTGGCAATTTCGGACAATTTTACGCGCTTAATAAATCGACTCGTTCTGAATTGATAATTCATGTTTCTGTTTCTATTTTCGAGAGGGGCTCAGTCACTATTAGGGGAAGATATTGTATGCTCTAGTGTTTGCTAAAAACAAGTACTTGCTGTGTGTGTTTCTTAGGTGCAATTTCAGTTAAGAGGCATCGGTATTTTCCCTGTGTACTATTTATATGTGACGTCTAATATGTTTGCTCGTTGATCTTATACGAAGGTTGTTTATCAGTGTTTTCAGTCTAAAGCAAAGAAAATATAAAAAAACACGCAATATTGCACCTTCCGAGTTAGAATTAACGGTACTTTCTGTTGATGTTCATTCAGTTTTTTTGGCAGTCCTATTTTGATACGGTTGAAGACTTAGAAGCAACTTTCCATAGTTAAAAGTTTTTAAATGACTATTACGACTTAGATTTCGATGTTTTACACATAATATTCAGGTAAGATCACCTGAAGATGATGTGTAAAACATCGAAACCAAGGTCGTAGTAAAGTCTTTTAAAAACATTTAACTGTGGAAAATTGCTTTTTAACTCTTCAACCGTATCATGTTGAAATTCCACGTCTAATTGCCTGAATCTTCGGAATTCATAGTGCTATTTTAGTGAGTGATATTAGATGTGCTTCAATTTGTGACTCTCGAGGAAAGTAACGAGTCCGACAAACTTATTGCAAAATGTCCCTTCCTCTCTCCCTCTCTCTCTCTTGCAAATCGTCGCCTTCATCCTTGCAACAGAGCCCTTAAAGGAAGAACGAGAGTTTTTAGGACGTCACCCTCGGCCCATGATTGAGATCACTCGTAGCTGAACGTCCTCGTTCTTCCTCACTGCCTCTTCACCTTTTATCGTCTCCTTTATTCTCGAATCTGGGGCCTCACACTAATGTCCCGCCTTCCTTGTAAGCCTCCACATTTTCTTCCTCTAGATTCTCTTCCTGTTTATATATATATACACACACATATCGAACCTCTTCTATCTTGCTTCCTCCTCCACCTCCACAATCTCCTTTCAGCTTCTCCTCACCGTCCATTTCATCCTCCCCCTGATGATGTCCTCCAGTCCCTCTGTGTATCGCTTCCCCCTTGTCCTCCTCTTCCATTGTGTGCCACTCACGTTCTATTTCGTCTCCCGAGCTTCTCGCCCCGGCTCGGGGTCATTCATAGCTGACCCCTTCAGCGCCGGCGTGCGTGGGACAGTGGTGGACTGAGGGACAGTTGGTGGGCGGGGGACAGGCTGAGGGTGAACCATGGGCTGTTGAATGTATACGCGGGGAGGAGTTCGTGGGAGGGAAAGATTTCGTTTGTTTAGGGTTCTCCCTCTCTCTTGAATGGTATATTCAAGGGGATCGGGATGTGGTGTGGTGTCTCTGCCTTGAACGAAAAAGCCCGCTCACTCGAAGCGGGTGGGCGTGTCCCGAGGAGTTAGAAGGTCTTTGATTGGCCCAGCGATGGCGCCTCTGTCCGCGCGGAGGTACCGGATATAATGCTCGCTAGAGATCCCCTTTCTATGCATGGCGCGGTTTTTGTACCTGAAGTGGTTCCCTTCGTGTTTGCTCTCAACGGCCTCCGGTCTTTTCAAAGTTTCCACACGTGGCCTTTTCTCATTCCAAAGGTTTTCTTTGGATGGCGTCTCCCACTTCTGTTGAGATCAGGTACCGCACTTCTCGTGGGTTTGAGACTCATCGTTTTTCACGAAAGCGAACCGGTGTGCTGAGGTGTGACGCACATGGCCACGTTTATCTGTTTTACCGTTTTATACTCGTTTTACTTCGATGACCCTTAAGCGATGAAGAACTGTAGAGCCAAAATATTATTAGATGTAAGTAGTATGACCTTATAAAAACTGAAAGGTGATGGTTATGGCAGTAGGTATCAGCTATCGCTGTTTAGGGGTTTGCGAATAAGCCATATTCATAACAGATCATCAAATTTCTCGAGTGTCGGCATGTGTAGGTGGCAAATGGAGAAGTATGAAATGTGCGTGCCATACTTTTTATTTTATCCTGAGCTTGGAGTTTGAATTTCATTGGTGGAAATTTATCGGATTGAACTTTCTTCGAGAAAAAAATGTTTTGAGGTCATGCGAAATTTGACCTTTTTCCGATGGAATGTGACCTCGTGTTTGTGGGTTATATACAGAAAAGAAACTAAGAGGAAGAGTGGAAAATTATTGTTAAATGCAATGAGAAATTTGGTGTTTAACATGTATTTTACTTTACAAAATATAAGTTGTATTAAATTTTGCTTTCATGTAGAAGCTTTTGATTGGCCCGGCTTTTACTTTTATCCTGTGAGCGGCTTTCTCCTGTTGGCCATTTTACCATTTTGATCTACATTACTTACTTTTATATTTGTAAAACGTAATAATGTCTTGTTAAAGACTGCTTCGGAACATGGCGTAGTAAAGTTACAAGTCCTTAACGCCCAGGAATGGGAGTGGATGGAAATCATTTGAGATTAGATTGTTTGTATAGGAAGAAATGATTCATTGAGGTGAATGGAGGAAAATAAAAACTATATAGTGTTAGCTGTGGTAGGGGAAGAAGGGAAGTACTTAAATGGAGGTATTTAAAAGAAAAAACTCCCAAAGTTAGGACGTATGGAGATGATTTCAGAATACTTATAGATTTAAAGAGAAATGCTAAAGTTACTAAGTAATTTAAATCTTAGTATGTGATGACCTGTAGCGGAATGGAGCATTTACCAAGCTAAAGATATAACCTATGACGTATTAGGCGTTTGCAAATGGTACAATATGTTTTAACATGAGTATTTCGAAATGATAATCATTAGGATGTTCTAATTAATAATGAACAGTGCTCGGTAGAACATAATCGAAAATATCATTTCAATTAATATTTATTTTCTTGATGTCCATTTTTATTTTGATTGTGTCAGCGACTGTGTCAAGTCCTTCAAGGGATCCTGTTTCGTGCACCTAATCAAATGTTGGAATACTAGAACGATGTTTAGATTGATAATCGACCTATTTTCTCATTTCTGTGCCAACTTAGTAGAAATATCTTTTTTTTATTTTTCGTGTGCAGTCATCTAGACCAACGCCAAACCACCAAACCAAAAGTGGTTTGGGATAATAAGCCGAGTAATGGCGGAAGTGTGACATATATATATTCCCCTACTTACTGCGAGGCGTCCATCCGATTGGGGTACTTTCGAGGGAAATGGGATACCCAGGGGCAAGGGGGGATTGGAAAAGGTCGGGAACCACAGATCTAGACGGTCAAGTAATTTCTTTATCCTAGAATATGCTACGTTATCCAAGATCATCAGTTTCCCAAAACCTCGCGCGAGGGACTGTAAAACAGTTCATTCTGAAGCTTATCCGGGTGATTGCGTTTATCAGCCGTTCGTGCCCATTACAGGGGTTTGAGTGATGCGATATTTTTTTAAGGGTCGGGCGGTAAAAACAAATCGCGTGTCGTGTTAACGTGTGGTTTCACCGCCAGCCATAACCAAACGGGGCATCAATTGGACGACGCGTAGCAGTCTAAATGCTCGTTTAGTTTCGCGGACACACTTGAAGTGGGGTCTCTCGAAGTTTTATCGCGTACTAGTGTATCGCACTTTAGTGCGCCCTAAGCACGGCCGACGTTGCTGGCTGGCTTTTTCACGTCGTAGGGTGAGAAGGGGGAGAAGCGTGGATTTAGGGAGCCGGAGCGGGACGCTTGGGCGAGTGTTAAGTGCTTTTGAGGTGCGGTGACGTGAATAGTAGGGGGAGGGGCAGGGTGTATGGGGGAGTGGGGTCAGGGAAGAAGCAGGAGGGCTTTCCGCTGGAGTTTATGCGGGAGAGGCGAGAAGCCCCGGCATTAAGGCTGCGTGATTTAGCGATACATCGACTGCAGATGGTAAAAACAATACCCGCGAGATCGATATTCATCATCTGGGGTGTGCGATATATCGCATTGCCATTCAGTGCGGTGTATGCAGAGCAATGTGGTATGCGATTTAATAGGATATATGCGATCCAATCCAAGGCATGTGATGCTGCGCGACGCTTGCGATACTGCGCAATGAGGTAAGGGATAGGGCGGTTGTGGTAGCAGAGCAATGACTTTCTATTCCGTAGGGACCGGGTTCGAATCACGACTATGTCTGTGATTTTTGGGGAATCTCTACTATCCTTACGCACCTATCCTTCAAAGCGCAAATTGCCTCAGTTTTCGATCGACTCCCCGAGTAACCAACCAACCAACGATAGGTATGTGATGTAATGCGATGTGTGGTACTTCCCGTGTTTCGCAATGCAGGCTTTATATCGCTAGGCGATATTATAATTTGAAGAGCGCGTGTTCGGTGGCCCATACGGCAGCCTGACCCAGCATTGGCTTCGGGACGTGGCTGTGGGCTGACTACTTGCTCCGGGCGCCTTGCGCTTTTGTGCATGGATTCCGAGCTGGAAGGATTTGGGAGCGATATATAGCACTCTCTCTTGGTGCGGGAGGGAGTGGGGTGTTTGATGCGGGTGATGTGTGGGCCAGTGGCGCAGAGGTCTTGTCGGTCGGACGGCGAACTGGATTGGGCTTAGCGCACCGGGGGAGCAAGGAGGGGGGGTGGGAGGCACGCATGTAATATCCGCGGATTCCGAGGTTGGGGAGGTGGTGTGCGCTGGGATGGGGGCCTTTGGGCTGTTTTACATGGGTTGAAGGGGAGTCGGGGCGGTCTTATTGGCGTCAGTAGTTTTTCCTCTGCGCCTTTAATCGCCCTCCCCAACCCCTCCCATCCCGGCCAATATTGCATCGCGGTATTCATTAGTGTGCCCGCACATGTAATCCCTGCATCCTTTTCAATTTCCTCCCCTCTCTGTCTCGGTGTCTAGTTCTGTAGAGCAAGTGGTGGACGTAATTTTCCCGGCTCTGCTTGATTTAGAATTTATATTTTTGTCGTTTAGCACTCAGAAGATTTTTCGCCACCCGTCAGATCTTTCATGACCGAGAGAAAAATCATAAAATTTGGATTTGGGCAGCGGGGATGTTCTGAGAATGGTTGTCGTTAATTTCATAACAAAATGACTGGCTGAAATGATCGATTTCGCTCGGATAAGGTTTTTTACCTAGAGTTGTTAGAACTATCATAAATATAAAAGATGATAATGATGTGAAGGATATGACCATTGTAGTGTAAATATATTCCATTGTTACCGCTATTAGTCTTGAAGTGATGTTTGCTATACATTTGTAAAATTTAGCTATTTTTATGTTGGTTTTGAAAGAATTGCTTTCAGTAAGAAGTACTTTTTTATGCTCCCTTAAGCCTGAATGAATATTATTCATGGTTGTCATTTTATGCTTTGTGTGGAATAACATTATGTTGAACCTTGTGAAAAGTAGCCTTTAATAAAATTATAATTTTTCGCATTTCTATTGGCACAACTTACATTATTAAGCAATTAATTGATTGATTCTTAAGAAATCTAATCCATAAATAGTGCAGGAGGTAACTATAAAAAGGTTTGATTTTTCAGTATATTTATTAATAAATTACAGCGCCAGCGTGCATTACGTAAAACATTATGAGTATGTTACGAAGCATACATATTTTGTCATATTTTAGTCCTCTTCATACTCGCAAGCTTTCGGTCAGAACCCTCGTATGTGATAATTCATGCTTACAAATACACTTAATAATTTAACTCATTTTCCTTTTATGCCCCAGTTTGCGAGATACGAACCCTGGATTTAGGCTGCCTGGTTCAACAAACATCTCCTTTTTTGTGAAATGCCTGCGGTGAGAAAATTCAATTGCCATTGGACTTGCTTCAAGCCAATACTACCGCACAAATTTGGTAGAGTGCAGCTTTTGCTGCAAATTTGCTAGAATCTTGTTGCCGTTGGAGAGATTAGGAGCGTTGTGGTTTTTCTGTGAATTTCGCAAGGGTGGCCACGTCTGGATCTAACTTCTCTCGCTTCAGAATATGAATAGAGTCGACAGTTAGGCTGAGAGAGATAGAGCCTTGCTGCCTTTTGTGGCTCCATTCCCTCCTGTGGAGCGGGCTAAAGGTGCGCCCATGCCATTTAGCTTGATTTTCTCTGCCAGATACATAAGCGAATGTGAGTTTGCGGCGTAACTGAGGAATAGAGGCTAGGTTGGACTATTTTCCTTTTGAGGTTGGGCGGCTTATGAAGTGGAGTTCAATGGGGCCTTCCCAACATCGTTGTACTATCGTTTTCAAAAGTCTGAGTGCATCCACTTTGCCCTATTCTACAAACTGTAGAATGGGGCATGTCCGGAAAAGTTTTGAATATTGGCACCACCTGCGGACTGCGTTTTTTGCTGGGCTAGCTTCACTTGTCGTGAGACGATGGCGGGGTATGAGTTTCTGAACGAAAGAATCCACGGGGACGGAGTAAAACACGGGAGAGGAAAACCCCATCGGAATGCACCGAAGGTTATTCGCGCTCATGCGGTTGCGGCGCGACGATGAGGCCTCCGACTTGGGTGATTTTCGTTCTCGAAATTCACATTTGTGCTCACGAGTGACCCACTGTAAAAGCGGCGCGGTAGCCGTGTGGTTAAGACTGCCTCGAAAGGCGTATTTAAAACATTCCCAGGTTCGATGCTTAGTGTCTGTCTTTTTTTTCTCTCAAGTAATTTCAATATGACTGTGAAAATGAACCTCGAGTACAGCCTCTTTATATGAACGGTCCCGGTACTGTTTATTATATTACATGCATTCAATAATGATGGAGGACTACTTAATACTAAATTAGAATCCTTGAATCCTTATTTCTCTTTAAGCCAATCTATTCACAGTGAATAAATACTTACACGTCTCATTAGCTGAATATTTTTGGTCTAACACTGAGTATGACAAAATCTCCCGAGAGTTAAAATCCCTACGCTCTAAACAAAATCTCTCGTTTTACCACCAGAATATCAAGTCACATTCTAGGTATGATATTTTGGTGATCCGCGAGTGATACGTATCATCAAAATGTCTTAGATAGGCCTCTTATTCAAACCCCTAGGGCTCAAAGAAATAATATGCTGTGAAAAACAGTATTTATGCTATCGAAAGAGGGTTTCTCAGCAAGTGGATGTACGAGTGAAAGTAAATCATACGGCTCGGGCCGAAAAAAGTAACCAATTATTTATTTACCGTAGTCTTCTGACGATTATTGTGTTCTGGACATATATTGAGAAGCGTAGCCAGGGGGGGGAGCAGTGGGGGCGAATGCCCCCCCCCCGTTCCCTATGTTCTGGATACCCTGTGTATGTGAATGTTTCCGCCCTAAAGTCCCAAATACGTGCGTGAATCAATTTCATAACTTCATTATCAACAATAAATTCTACAAGGTCTACAACTTTGGATAGTAAATTACGAGAAAAACAAGTATGTAACAGTTTGTTTAATAAACTGCTGAATATATGAGTCGGAGCCCCCTAAACCCCCCCCCCCCCCTCTCCCCGGTGTACCCTAGACCCAAAACCTGGCTACACCACTGTATATATTATTTTAAATGTCATTGGATGCGGCATAGTGTTTCGAAAACCGAAGTCACCTTTCTCCGTTAACCCTTTCTCGGGTAATTTCAGCGAGGTATGCATTTCTGGGATGGGAAAGGATAACAGAATTTAAAATGGGAATTGTTAATCCTTGCTTCTTTCCTGTCTTTTACACTATTTATTCAATATTTAGCTTCCAAAGTTAATATTTTCTTCATTTCTTCGGAAATGAGTGGATGTTATTAGTGAAATTAATATGATCTGCAGAATATGACAGTGATAATATTTGCGCTGACATAATTCTACCAATTGTTTATTAGCTGCAACGGACTGTGATTCGTCATTGTCTCTGTGTGCAGCCGCGAGGAAAGGGGTGAAAAAATAAACACATGAAATTCTTTACATATTTTATGTTTTGTTTCGTCAACCCTCTGAATCCACCACTTCCTGTAACCGGCGATTCTCTGATGCGACTAAGTTTGCGCATATTTTAGGCCGCCTGCGAAAGGAATATAATTTCTCCCGGACATGGGCTTCTAATACCTTCACAGATTTTTTTTCAACCAATTTCCACTCCTGAACCATAAGTCCCAGCGTTGTAGCTAGCGGCAGGCCAGGCGGGCGGCTGCCAGGGGCGCAACCCTCAAGGGGGCGCACTTTGCAGGCCCGCAGCCTGCGGGCCGCTGGGGCACACGCACAAAACATTAGTGCATGATTTTACCTTAAAAAAAAACTTACACTTGATTACAACTCTAATCGACTCCGGGGGGAAAAACACAGATTAGAAACGGCGTGGCGACCCTCACTTAACTCACAAAATTTGTACCAGACCCTAAATATAAGGGGTAAAACATGGCGGGTAAATATCAAGGTGTTCAAGCGCGAATCTTACAACTGAATGAACCTGCCAGATTTTAAACTAAGTAGTAGAGCTTACTAACTAAATTTAGTTGAAGTGCATACATCTTGTGTAACACTAGAAATGACTACGTTTTTCGACACAGTGCAAAATATTTTAATTATTTTTCCGGATCGATTGAACGTTGGCAAGCTTTATCAAATTTAAAATTTACTTTGAAGGGTCATTCTGATACGAGATGGTCATCAAATTATAATTCAATTCACGCATTGCATACTCAACTACCGCATATAATGAAAAAATTACATACATTTGCAGAAGTAACTGATGAAAGGAGGACATACAGCTGATTCTGTAGCTTTAGCTAAAATTATTTTACAAATGATAAAATTCGTATTTATTTGTATTTTGGTCGTATGGGAATATCCTCTTGGAAGTATTGAGAACGTTAATATCATTTTACAGGAAAAAACTGTTTCCATTGAGGTAGCATCAAAACACTTGCAGGGCCTTGTGGATTTTTGAATTATTTGAGAAAAAGCCAAATAGATAGCTGTGTATTGATTCAGCAAATAATTTACCAAAAGAGCTGTCGATAGAGCCATAACTTTCTAAATAGAGTAAACGAAAGGTTAATACAATGTTCGATGAAAGGGCCAAGAATGCGGCTATAAAGAATCCTCTTCAAAAGTATTAAATTCAGCTTTTCTGTGCACTAGACCCACTTATTCAGCAAATGGGATGGAGATTTCAAAGTTTAGCTGCCGTAGCTTCTGATTTTGGTCACCTAACAGGACTTTAGCTGCATGAAACCTCCACTGAAGAACTAAAGAAATCCGTAGCGGATCTCGCATTAAAATTCAAAGATGATTTAAATGCCAACGAGTTGTGTATAGAAATTGAAAGGTACAAATACCAAACGAAATTGCCTGTTTGCATTTTTACCTGATTTAAAAAATGCAGATTACATTGCACGTCTTAATTGCCATGAAGAATATGGCTTAGTGACAAGTTATCCCAATATAAGGATTGCACTTTGCCTAGCATTGACGTTACCTGTGACTTCTGTCAGCTCTGAAAGATCTTTCAGCAAATAAAAATTAATAAAAAAATATTTACGATCGCAGATTGTTCAAGATCGTTTGAGTAATCTCGCTATACTATCAATCGAGTATGACATTCCAAAAAACCATTAATATAGACGATATTATTGTCAAATTGGCCACAGAAAAAGCCAGAAAAGTAAACTTTTAAGAGATTTTATGTCTAAATGAATGAACTCGTATGTTATTATTTCCCTTCCTACATAATCGTAAGAACTAATCTATGCTTAAATGTATACAAAACTTAAATTGCACTTTCAAAGTTATAGTGTTGTTTCTCTTCCACGAAAATAAGTCTTGGGGGGCACAAAATTCAAATCTTGCCAGGGGCGATCATGACCCCTAGCCCTACGACGCTGATAAGTCCCCACAGGTTTTCGATGGGATTTAAATCTGGTGAACATTCCGGCCAAGGTAACACCACTAATTGTTTATTTCGAAAAAAAGGTCCTCCACAGTTCTGGCCGTATGTATAGGACAGTTGTCCTGTCCAAAATTCGATTCCCCGTCCGGGGCAACCTCTTTTGAGAACGGTATCAGATTATCTTCTAATACGTTAACGTACTCCAGCGCGTTCGTTCGAGTCGAAGTCCTCACTAATAGTACAGGACCAGAAGCGGTCATTTCCCCCCAAAAGATTGAATTAACACGCCCAGATGTTTTTGTCCTCAAAATATGGCTGGATTTGTATCTATAAAGACAAAATTATTCGAAGATACATTAAGAAACATCATATTTTACATTTTAATTAGGTGTATAAATTGTAATTCATTTCTTAAATTTGGCAGTTATAAACTAAGCTATTGTCTTCTGCTGCGTTTCATTAGTCTAATTGTAAATGAGATCGGATAATTTTCAACGTCAATGATTGGCTTTAAATATCAATCATCAGTTTGACCTCTCTTAATGGCAGTTTACCAACGCACTGCTATGTGCTAAAAATCTATGCATTTATCACTAATAACTAACTTTATTCGTCTAAAACTTAAGCACTTTGTGATTGAGGGAAATATCAACAGAAACAGAGGAAGGCGTTGATTAAAAGGTAATTCAGATTAAGGCCTGAATAAGTTCAAGATGAAGCATATGCAAACGGAAAACTTATCGTGTATTTCGCGGACGCCATAAGTGTATTCGGCCGCTGCAATAACTCCTGAATGTTTTCTGGTCAGAAAATATGGTGAGGTCCCAGAAAGCTTGAGGCAAATTCATGCAAGCGTTTGCAAAATGCATCCTTGCAGAACATAGGGTCCGGGGGGGGGGGGGGGGGGGGGGGGGGCATTCACCCCCACTGCTCCCCCCTGGCTACGCTTCTCAATATATGTCCAGAACACAATAATCGTCAGAATACTACGGTAAATAAATAACTGGATACTTTTTTCGGCCCGAGCCGTATGATTTACTTCCGCTCGTACACCCACTTGCTGAGAAACCCTCTTTCGATAGAATAAATACTGTTTTTCACAGCATATTATTTCTTTGAGCCCTAGGAGTTTGAATAAGAGGCCTATCTAAGACATTTTGATGATACGTATCACTCGCGGACCACCAAAATATCATACCTAGAATGTGACTTGATATCCTGGTGGTAAAACGAGAGATTTGTTTCGAGCAAAGGAATTTTAACTCTCGGGAGATTTTGCCATACTCAGTGTTAGACAAAAAATATTCAGCTAGTGAGACGTGTAAGTATTTATTCACTGTGAATAGATTGGCTTAAAGAGAAATAAGGATTCAAGGATTCTAATTTAGTATTAAGTAGTCCTCCATCATTATTGAATGCATGTAATATAATAAAAAGTACCGTGTCCGTTCATATAAAGAGGCTGTACTCGAGGTTCATTATCACAGTCATATTGAAATTACTTGAGAGCAAAAAAAGACAGACACTAAGCATCGAGCCTGGGAATGTTTTAAATACGCCTTTTGAGGCAGTCTTAACCACGCGGCTAACGCTCCGCTTTTACAGTGGTTCACTCCTGAGCACAAATGTGAATTTCGAGAACGAAAATCACCCAAGTCGGAGGCCTCATCGTCGCGCCGCAACCGCATGAGCGCGAATAACCTTCGGTGCATTCCGATGGGGTTTTCCTCTCCCGTGTTTTACTCCGTCCCCGTCGATTCTTTCGTTCAGAAACCAATACCCCGCCATCGTCTCACGACAAGTGAAGCTAGCCCAGCAAAAAACGCAGTCCGCAGGTGGTGCCAATATTCAAAACTTTTCCGGACATGCCCCATTCTACGGTTTGTAGAATATGGCAAAGTGGATGCACTCAGACTTTTGAAAACGATAGTACGTATACATCTTTACTCCATTTCTCTTTCCGTTCTCTTTGCTCCCTTGGCCTTCCTTTCATCATCAAACACAAAATTCCTTATCAAGCTTCTTAAGGCTTCCCTTAAATATCTTTTCTTTCGTTTTGGGCCTATAAAACGCTCCTATTGTTTTAATTTCCGTATTGTAACCTCCGTAAATAGTCCGTGGGATCACGGTTTCTACTTTCGCATTTACGCGAAATCAGTTACTAAGACGCAAACTGCTCTAGAAGCAGTTGCGATGGCGATAGGCGATGCTCTTAGTTATAGCCATAAGGACACACTCACCCTAAAAGAGGTTGTAGTGTTGATTTAAAGCATCGGACAACATTTGAAGAATTACGATCACGTTATCGCCCTCGTGGGCGAAATTGTAAAATGGCGGTAACGCGAGCGCATTGGTTATGGATAACCGTGATTGCACCCCTGGAATAGTCAATGGAACTCATGTTGAGCGAAAATGTTACACTTTACCTTATATCGCCTCTTTGATCTCAAGTTTTCTACCTGAATATATGTTTCATAGTTTTGCATAAAATATGGTTGATACCCTTTTCGCAATTTATGTTTTTCCCGCCCAGTCAGTACCCGAAGTAATGGCTAGTCTTAGTTTTTATATGGCTCTAATATATTTTTTAAATCTTAAATATGGTAGATTTTTGCTAGCGTAGAAATCTTATAAATGGCCATGAAATTCCGTATCAGAGAATTGGTTATGTATTGAGAATATACATCTGCCAATGACATTTTAAATCTTTCAGTTTTCAGTTTTGAATGATTTATTTGGATGCGCTAAGTCACGGGAATGAAGGAAATAGAGGAATGCTTTAGAGATTTTAAATATCCTTTATCTTTTGCTGAAGCGTTTCTTGTTGATATTTTTTTTGTTGACCGTAGTAAAAGCGTTTACTTGTAAGCGTGAATCTCATTCATATGTTATTAATTTTGTATTTAGCAAGTGCGAATGAGTGCCAGTATGTGCCAGACATGTGGACTGTAAAAAGGCTTACGAATAATTCTCCATCGTTAGTTCGAAATTGGGGAATATCTTTTTTGCATATCGTATCTACTTAGATTATTATTTGACCATGGAGCTTTGGATAAGTTATGTACGTAAATAATAGCAATTATATGTCTAAGATGCACTGCTGTTGAAGTTTTGGTGCATATACAATATTCTACGTCTTTTAAACTCTCTCGTTTCATTTCCAGTAATCTCCCACTTAGCTGTAGACTACATATTGTAAAGTTTGTTGCAGGCATTCCCATGGTGATACCGAATCTCATTGTCCTTCCATTCTTCCATTATGTCCACTCGTTTTGATTTGATGTTTCATAAAAATTATCTGAACGCATAAAATTTATCATAAATTTCCTTTCGTTGGGACATAGGTTTCCCTTAACATAATTTTATGGACTCCTGGTGAATGCATCTTGCGTGCTTGTAGTGAAATAACCGTTATATACCTACTAATAGACATAAAATCATGAATAAATTAGTTATGTCTCGAGATATTGGTGGTTAGAGATTCATGAGCCTAGTGTTTATGACGGTTAGTCATTCATTTATACGAGTATGTATGCATAAATTAATGATTTAGCGTTATGAACTCTAGGTTCAGAATCTTTTTGCTTTTACAAATTATTAATATAACATTTTCTGTCATATTAGTGGAAACTGCATATAATTGGCTAGTAATATTCAATAGGGAATAAATGTGTCAAAAAATTATTATTAATGAAAGATAATTCTTTGCTTTACTATCTTTGATGTGGTGTTTGCCTGTATTATTTCTATTGTATCGCATTGGGTACATCCATGAATCCAAGTATTTTATGGCAAAAGTCTTGATTTAATAATTCTCTTTATTTTTATACTAGCTGAAGGTACCCGTTGAACTTCAACGGTTGTGAAAAAAAATGAACTTATTTTATAAGAAAATACAAAAAACCTAAAGAAAAGTGTCAGCGTGATCATTTGAGGAGTTCGTATCCTATCTTGTTTGTTGTGATCGTTGTGATTCGTTCGTTTTCCATTTCGTGCACGATGAGTTGAGTGATTGTTTGTCCTCTTTAATACACGGGAAAACCCAATAATGGGCCACGAAGACTCATTACTACTTAATAAATAGCACCTAGGTTGATAGATGGTGACCTCGTCCCTCAAGTTCTCTTGAGCCGTCTTCTGAGTGAATAACAGCTTGATCACTTCCCTTGTGTACATAAATATATTTGCATTCAATGACTTAATTGAGTTCCGCCATTCACCGTTGATATGTGCGTTGAGTATCTTAATCAGGATAGGGGAGTAGAGTATAATCCAACGGTTGACAACGTCAAAAGGAGCATTTTCAATAGCAGCGATGTTTATTTGTCTTATGAATCCTTCAATACCCGGACTTTGCCTTTGGCATAAAGGGTGGCTATATTCATTGTTTCCTAAATCATAATCATTGGTTACAAAATTCAAAATCTATGGTGATCAGTCTTAGTGCACTTGCCAATTTTCATGCAACAATGACGTCCATTACGCAGAATATCCGTTCTTCTCATGGGTAAGAAGCATGTAGTGATGAAATTATAATTTCCGTCATCTTAAAACAGGTTGAAGATTCGAAAGAGATGGCTCAATATTTGAACCAGATTTTTAGCTGGTTACCCGTCAGTAGGTTTGGTTAGGATGAAATTTGTGCGGTTCTTAGCGTAATCCGAGAAACATCACGGGGAGATTATCATGAGATTGCAGGTAGGCATGTCTTTGAGCATCCAAGGCTAACCTTTGTTGTTTTTCATGCAAGGACTCATTTTATCGCAAAGAAGACATTCCTCATGCTTTAGAAGATTTTTTCAAAATGTTACCCTTTATTCTATTAGGCATGTTTATGGATATATTTTTAAGTCCAAGGAGGGGAAACACAGAGGCAAGTGAGAGACTCGAATAGGCAACTCGATGATTGAGTCAATGTAAGTAAACTGCGTTTTAACACGTTTAAGTATATATAAATAACTCGTAAAGTTTATGTGGTAATTGGTCTAAAAAACAGTTCGCAATCGTAATGAGAGGAAGACGGTTCCACTACGTGTAATTCATCAGAGTATTAAACTATAATAAACGACGCCGTATTTGTTGTAGCAACAGATGCATTATTAGCATTATTATTCGCTGCACGTAAATATTCTTCCACGTTTAATTCCTTTATGTGTATCGTTTTCAACATAAGTGTTCTCTCGTATGCAGTTCCCTTATGAGAGCTACTTTGAGAATAGACATTGAAGAGTATATCTGTAAATATGCATTGAATTTATCGATTACCCCCCGAAGCAATCTATCATGGGGCCCTTGGGACTCTGGGCCCTTCTTATACAAATTTTCTTTCTACGTGCTATCATGGGCCTGCAGGAAAACTTAAATGCCATATGCGTGAATATCCTTTGAAATTCAAATCTCTGATTGTCAAGGAAATATGCTATTGTTGATTTCAGAGAAAAATGTGATATTTTTCAGCTATAAACATAATTTTCAGAGAATTACGAAGCGTAAAAGAAAATCGATTGAAAGAATTAGAAACTTCATTTATTCAACCATCCGATAAAAAAAATTCCAGTCCTCTGTCTTGAGTGAAAGTAATTTTTAAAAGCAAAAAATAAAACCACTGCACCAAACCAAATGCTTAGCATGGACCACAAGGGACCCCCAGGGGGGGCCTTTGGGGGCCCTGGCAGATTTTTAATGTAGCCTATGTTTCATCCCGGTACATTTTATAACTACATACAAAATTTCAGCTCAATCGGTTCAGTAGTGTTTGCGTGATTGAGCAACAGACAGACAGACACCATTCAATTTTTATATATTAGTATGATAAATTACTAATTTAATTTTTAAGAAAGCTATCCTGCAAGTATTGCATCATGCGGCAGCTGACGTCACGATACTAATTCACTAACTCCACGTCACGGGGGGATGTCGCTACTGCACATTTTGGACGCTACCTCCCCATTATTATATGTATAACCGCGTATTTGCATCTTATGTGCTCATTTGATTATGTTCCGTATTGGCTGCTTAATAATTGAAAAATGTCCCGCATTGGCTGTTTTGAAATATGACAGCCTTATACCTGTGTACACAATCTTAGTTGGATGCATTAGTTAAATGAACCTGTGAAGGGGGTCTTCGAGGATGAGCGTAAGGAGGTCGGCACTAGGGTAACCGGCCACACGAGAATGAAATGAATACATATTCTGAATTATAAAGCTCCCTTTTTTTTAAATCCCTCAAGCAATTGCTTAATAGCTGACGCAAGGAAGGCCTGTCAAAGTCTCAAAGTGCATTCGTCCGCGACTCCGCTTGCTGTAGCGTAATATAGGTTTACCAGCTCAACCGTGATGAAAGCTACCCGATTGTGTACAATCTGAAACTAATTTTGATGTGTATCATTAAAATCTGTCTCGCTGGTTAAAATACAAACGGAGTGCTTCGACCTAAGTTAAGAGTATGAGTGCATTGCATGAATGCAAACAAATATTGATATCCTTAATAGGTAGAAGTATATTCAATGTAAAATAATCGTATTTATCTCTAAATAATCGACAATAGGACATTTATTCCGTGTTTATCGCAAATGTATCCCTTTTCATATGTACATACCTCCACTAAAGCTGGCATGGGTGACGATTGCGTGAACGCCTATCCGGCAAACGCTGAAGTCGCAGGTTCGAGCCTCGCCCGGGTGGTCTTTTTTCCTATTCAGGGCATGGATGTTTGTGCTTGTATCCGCCGAAAGCTAATAAACCCGCAGTACAAGGCTGTTTGAACAATTTTCGGGAAATTGGAAAAATAATTAACAAATAAACATCTGGTCGTTGAAGTTGTTACTTTAATAGGGCAGCACACCATCACTATTGCCAACCATTAAAGCAACCTTTCTTGCTTTAGTTCTTTGTAGAACTTTGTTGTTCTTTAGTTCATTCTTGCTTTAGTCCTTTGTCGGTGTTTTTTAGTTAAATATCAATTAAGACATAGCTTAGTAACTTCCCTCACCGTCCTGTAAATTTTACTTGTTATCTTTCCACACCTAATGGCGTTAAAACTTGCTGGCTTTTTCATTTATGCATCGTTTCCAAAAGTTTAATTAAAAAAATAATAGATTTTATAAATGATGCTACTTTCTGTATTCATCATAACTGATTGGTTGCTTTCCTCCCTCCACTTGTCGTTATTCAGTACATTTGTATGTTTATTGAACATTTGAAATAGAGACATAAGTCATGACGAAATGCGCAAGTATGCAACTTAATCACAAATCTGTGCATAAAATTACAATATGTGTTATCATTTAAGTGTTTAACATAAATATGATGCCAATGCAGTTCACACAAAAAAACAGTTTAAAATATGGACATTTTGTAAAACCAGGGAAATATAATTTGAATCCTCCTGAGCCTGTCAAAGAAAATGATATAATTTAATCACTCCCTAATTGCACCCGGGTGTTTTCTGTATCGGATACGAGTCCGTATTCCGTCCATTCCGTTATCGCAATCCCCCCCCGCAATCTCTTATCCTTCGCTATGCTCCTCCCCCTCCTTATCTTTTCCCGGAGACGCTCTATGAGGGATAGATGGCTGGCCCTGACCCTTCACCCCTTTGCCCTTCCCCCCCCCCCTCTGGTGCCCTCATGCATCACCGCGAACTGCCCCAAGTGTTGCCGTGCGGCTCCGCGCTTGTTGATCCTCGATTTTTTTCACTTCCTCCTCGTGGCTCTCTCTCGTCGCGAGCTCCACTGCTGCTCCTCCTCGGCACCGAAATGGCATCCGTTTCCCGGACTTCATTCCCAACCGCTCCCCCCACACCCTCCCGCGCCGCCATCTCCCGGATAAACCGGCTACCACCCCGCCCTCTGACGTCACTCTTGCCCTCTCGTGGAGGGTTTTGGCGCGGCAATGCAGAGGCGCGGCCCTCGCTGCCTTCTGCTTCCACGGCGCCCAGAGAGATACTCCCGAGCGGTTTTTTTTCGCTCGCTCTCCCGTGGAATAAAAGAGTTGGCTGTTCTCCTGCCTCTAGGCCAAGGAGGAGTCTTCGTTTTTTTGAAAAAGCCCTTTCGTTTTCTTCTTTTTCTCGCTCTCGTTCTTAGAAAGCGTGTTGAAAAAAATTGCGGAATGTGTCCTTAATTCTTTTCCTGTTTCGTAAAAGTATCAGGGGATTGGTAATTATGTGCGTGGAAAAGTTGTTTTTTGTACATAAAGTGAAAAATTCCGAGTTTATCGGGTCGATGTTTTAAATTCTTAAAAGTCTGGTTGTGCAATTTTTCTGAAGTTCGTGGTTTTCCTACTTAGGATACCCGAGTATTTTAATTGATTCCATTTGCCAAGAGCCTTCTTTTTTATGTGGTGTAAACTGAAGAAAATTCAACGTAAATGAGTAGATGGGTAGATGTGGAACCTTTCTTGATTTAGTTCTTTGTTCTACCAGTTGTTTTATCGAAATAAAAATGAAGACGTAGCTTAGTAACTTCCCTCATAGTTCTGTAAAGTTTACTTATTATCTTTCCACACTTAACGGCATAAAAACTAGTTTGATTTTTCCTTTATGCATCGTTTCCAAAAGTTTAGTTGAAAAAATAATAGATGGATTAAATTATGTAATTTCATGTCGTTTTTCCCAATTCAATCAATATTTACCTTTTAATATCAGGTCAACTCTTATTATTTTTATCCCTTGGATATTTTGGCTGAGTTGAGGTGCGTAATCAAGTGAGTGATACAGTATTGTTATATGTAATCTCTGCCATTATAAGTATTGTGATTGTGTTTTGTGCTTTTCAAAAATAAGTAGTTTTTTTATGTTTGTGTGTACGCTGTCATGGCTGCCTCATTAAGTTTACTCTTGCTATCTTGTCGCATTATGTCTTACCAAGTAACTAGTCTATGCTTACTATGTGCTTTGAGTATTGTATTATCAGATGCGGATGCATTTTGTAGGGTGTCATTCAATTTTATTGAACCTTCGATGAAATGTGACGTCAAGGAGAGGCATTTGATGGTCGCGGGATCGAAGATGGAGAGCTAGCGGAGAGGCCGTCGGCAGATAAGAGAGGGAGAGCGTTTTCGAATGGGCTGTTAGGGTTAGTTACTGGTCTTTATCGTTTCACCCCTCCGACGACGCCCACCTTACACGTAAGTACGCTAATGCACCCGTATCCGCTAGGTAAACAGGTACCACCCCAAACAAACCCTCTCTCCGTTGGGCCGCGAGGAGGTGACGGCCACCGTGCCGTTTGGGAGATAAAATGGATTAGCGGACCCCGATGGTGACTGGGGTGCGGTTAAGACGATGGAGTGGAGCGTGGGGGGATGGGAAGGGAGGCAGGGGAGGGGGAGGGGTGAGGCCACGGAACGAACGGGAGAAAGGGAATCGAGTGTGTGCGACGGCCAAGGGTCATTCTCTAGGACGTTGTCGGATACTCTTCCCTCCCCATTCCTCCGTGCTCCGTTTGAGAGCCCGGGCAAGCACAGTTTAACCCTCCGCTTCGATCGGGGAGTTTGTCTGGATCGGGGGAGTAATCCCTTGGCGTTTGCCCCACGGCCGCTCGCTTCGAAATGAGATAAGTTCAGTGTCATCGCAGCCTCCTCCATAATGGGACTCCTTGGAATCGAGATAGGAGTGATATTAGGTGATGATACATCTTAATTACCTTTTCTGAATCGTATCAAGTGGAGGAGATCATGGGACTCAAGAAGCTCATGTGGACGTATCATAGCACGGCGGTCTCGATGGTGGATTAGAGTTAACGTCCTCGTTCTAATGTGGAGGTCTTGGTTTCGATTCTCACATGAATGGGTTTTTGATTCACGTAGGTCTTGTTTTTTTTTATTTTGATGCATATTGTTATTTATTTTACGAAGTGTATATTTATTAATAACAAAAAATTCCGAAATTAATACATTGGGTAATAGAATATTTCAAACATAATTCAGTTCTGCCAAACCAAAGGTTTGTCGGCTGGCTCCGTGAAGTCATCATCACTTATTTATTGGCCCCACACATTATAACATGTCTATGCAGCTAATATAAAAGGAGTTTCCGTCATAAAGCGGAATTCCAAAATCAAAAAGCTTATAAAGAAATAGGTTTTCAATTAATGTGTTCAATAACCACATGGATATACAATTATGGGCTATGCCACAAGTTAGTATAATCTTATGGGATAGTACATTAATCATATAGCATAACACAGGACACACAAGAATACAAGATGTATGTGATATAATGGAAGATATTCATAAATAACATACAATTTATTGCTTTTCACATGGTAATTTTCTTTCAGTTGAATGATTGCATTGAACTAAGATACTTTCCTAGATCAATCTACATTTTATTTTGATAATATTATTGAGGTCTTTTAGGCTTCCAGGTAAACTATTATGCATTATGGGTATTTTTACATTTGAAATCGGTGTTTTTGTGAATAAAGAAAATAATTCTAATGATAAAATAAATTCTTTCCTTTTTCGCTCTCGTTCGAAATCATCAACTTCCTTTTTAACTTTTTCTTGTGTTAATAGGAGTACTTCCAAGAAAAAAACGAGCTCCACGGATGTAATAAAGAAAAGAATTTTAAATTCAGGAATAAAATTTGTCATTAACGTCTACCGGAGTTAAGCTCTGGGGTCCCAGGGTTTTCTCAAAATTCGGCTTCTGTAAACATTCCGAGAACTCTAGTCCTGTGGTGTTCATTCTCCATTGGTTATCAAAAGTTGCTCTCGTCATATATCACCTTACTTCAGCTTAGTAACTTTCGAATCCTTAGGCTCTACGTGAGTGAGAGCTTTGCCATAATGTTTCCCCTTTAGTTCAGTATTATTCAAGTTTTAGTGGAACGCATTTTGATGGGGTAAAATTTCCGCTTCAAGTGGGGGGGATAGAATGATACGGGACAATGCAAGAGCAGCACTTCAGTCTAATTTTTTTTTCTTCCTAAACGTATTGCGGTGAAACGTGGAACATTGTGCTTCAGTGACCTTCACATTCACCAGCGTCATTATTCATACTCGCAGCAGCAAAGGGGGTAATGGCTCGCGGTTGTATACATCACGCCCAATGAGCCGTGGGCTGTTTCGGAGGCTCTCCGGCGTTAACGCTTGAGTTATCCCTCCAGTGCCGTTCGGAAGTGGGGGAGCGGGGATCCCGAAGCCTCCTCTGTGAACTAACTTCCTGCTTCTCTCCGTACTTCCTTCGCTATTCTTTCAACCCTCCTATCCTGTCTTGTCTTCCTCTCGCATCCGCCCTCTCCTTCTCCCTCAGTACCTCAACCAAGAGCGTTTTCTCTCGTCTTCTTCGCACACCATTCCCCCTCTTACCACACTCCCCCATCTCTTACCACCCTCCTCCACCTCTTACCACCCTCCCCCATCTCTTACCACCCCCACCCCCCCACAGAGTCACCCCACACCTACCTCGTCCGCATTAGAATACACTCCTGTTTTAAAAGAAGAACATAAATTAGTGCTTTCCACTGATTTATTAAATAAAATGCAACCGGTTTCGGTTATTACACCATCATCAGGAAAACTTATAACATCTGATTAAATCTGATTAGATTCTGATCTGAATAACTTATTAGATAGATATAATAGCTGAACACTTATAGATTATAAGTTTAGCTGACGATGGTGTAGTAACCGAAACTGGTTGTATTTTATGTAATAAATCAGTGGAAAACACTTAAGTTGTGTTCTTCTCTTAAAATGGAAAGATTCCACATACTTTTGGAAAGATACCACACTTTCTTCATACGATTAGAGTACACTCCTGCTCGACGGGGTTTCTTGAAGGACTTCTTCACTTTCCTCTAATCCTTACTCCCATTCCTTTAATCTCTCTTTCTTCTCGGGAGATACACGAGTTTTATCAGACGTTTACATCTCATATCAACCTGCCGCCGGCAAATTTCTAAGTATTTCACTGCCCTATGTTTCAGATTCCGAGATTAAGTCCAGAATAGTTATGGTAAAGGAAGTTTTGAATAAGAAGAGAAATGTGTTATGCAGCGGCATGGACCTAGAACTGTGGACGAGACTGGTGAAATGTTGTGTGTGGAGTGTTATGTTGTATGGATGCGAAACGTGGACATTGGGAAGGAGGAAGAAGGATAGGATAAATGCTTTTGAGATGTGGGTGTGGAGGAGGCTAGAGAGAGTGAAATGGGTGGATAGAGTATGGGAAGACTGGGAAGAGTTAGGGAGGAAAGAGCACTACTGAAACAATACAGAAGAGAAAAGGGAAACTAGACCGTACATATTTTAAGAGGGAAGGGGATTTTAAGGAGGTCTCGGTGGTTTCACCCAACTTAAGAGAATTCAATGAAACTTCCTGAAAGTATTAATAATATATTGTTCTAAAGCTACCTGCAAATTTTCAGAATTATTTACCGCAGGTTTTTAAAGATATTTGATCGAGAAGTGGGCATGAAATTACACATTCTTATGCCTTTTCTTCTGCATCCTGCAAGTTATGCATCCACTTTCAAGTACATTACTCAAATGGTGCCAATTTCACACGATCTGCAACGCGCGCGAGGGATTTATTCAAGCGCTCGGAGTAAAAATCTGAAACCTAGACATTCTTCTATCGATGATATAAATTATTGTACATTTAATAACTAGAAAAGGTTCTTTCTGATGAATGAAGCCTTTGCGTTCCCATAAAAACCCGTGTAATTTAATTCCCACTTGTCGTTCAAATATCTTAAGAAATCTGCGGCAAATAATTCTGAAAAAAATCAGGTAGCTTTAAGACAACCACATTAATGTTTCCAGAAAGTTTCATCGAATTCTCTTAAGTTGAGTAAAACCTCCTTAAAAACAGCAGTTGAGGGAGCATTGGAGGGAGAAAAGAGAAGAAGAAGGCTGAAAATGATAGACGAAGTAAAGATAAAAAGAAGGTACAAGAAAACTAAGGAAGAGGCCCGGGACAGGACAAATTGGAGACAGCTTTGGTGTTTGGGACTCGCCATCAGTAAGCAGAATACCAGTTGATGACGATATTTCAGCTGAGGAATTAAAAAGGACGTCGACACTTGGTTGGTGGCTTCCTGGAAGCCCTCCTTCTCCCCCACTTTTTGGGGGTGTCTAGTGTCTATTCTAGTCCCCCACTAGTAGTGTCATCCTTGTTTGGCCGTGAGGTCAGACATTTGATATCCCCAATTCCTCCTTAAATTTCCGTGACTATCGAGGAATCTGGGTAGCGCGATGGTCTGCGCTTCTGTGCGGCAGGCCAATGGCCTGCGGTGTGATTCCCGGCGCAATTGGATATTTTTCTCGTGGTAGGTTTTTGGCTATCAAACTGGGGAGGATGTACCATTTGATCTATGACTAACTCTTTGGCAAACACGAAATCTACCGAAAAAGGTACCGCGGCCGTCTTGTCACCTGATGTTCGTACTCGTAGTTTATTTGATGACAATAAAAGCTGGTGTCGCGGCCCGTTTACTGGATTACCGGTCAGGATTTGAAGCTTCCTATCTACGCATTCGTTCTCCCGTTTGAGACCTCTTTTTTCTGTCACAATTCTTCCTTTTGAAGAGTATCCCACCAATATTAAGAGTCAACCCAAGGGCTCTGCCACTGCCAGTTGTGTCGTTCCTCTCATTTCCTCCTCAATTTTCTAATTTATGTATTTCCTACTTCATATAAATTTTACTTCAGAGGATAAGTTTTTGGAAAGCAATAATGGAGACTAATAGTTGGGAGGTGATATACGTGGCACCTTTATTACCTCCGTCGCTCCTGAGGAGTCTCCAAATTCCTGAAGTCACTCTGTAACGCCTTTGCCGTAAATAGTTTTAATAATGAATCTTTATCCATGAAAACACCAAAGGTGGAGATCATTTTGAATCTTTTGTTACATGAGGAAGAATGCGGAGGTGAATAAGGAGATGTTACAGTTGCTGTGATAAGGATCATGGCGGATTTTGCGAACGTGGTGCAATTAACATCAGGCATTAATGCAAGGAGCTGATTTGCACATTATAGAATCCGCATGGTTCCTGTCTGAATCACTCCCGTGTTGGAGCGTAATTGAGTTGAGTTCTCGTCTCGCGTTGTCGTACGTGAATGCGAAACGTGGTAATCGGAAACGTGGGAATCCACCGCCGCAGCAAAGGAGCTGGTTTTCTCCTTGCGATTCGTGGTGGGAACGTCATTTGGATTGCTTGATCCGCTTCTCTTGATTGCCACTGTAGATGTGATGATCTAATTAGCTCAGGTTTCTCACGTCTGTTGTAGTTTACTCTTGTTGCGAAGAATTACTCATGCCTTAACCACTACCGCTAAGTATGTAGAACACCCTCCGTTACTAGATTTAGTGAAGTTATTCGCGTCTTTAATTGAAAGATAGGAATACTTTAAAAATGAATGTGAAAAAAGGATGAAGAAGATTCGTTTTTATCGTTTGCCCTTGCGTGAAATTTCTGCCGTTGGTATGTCTTATATGGGAACTGTGTACTAGACTTTTATTTTTGTGCATTGTCTCAGCGAGCTCGCACGTAGCCGAAGGGGTTCTAACCTGCCATTCTATATTGATGTCTAGAAAAATACAAAACTTATGCCTTTCACTGTGAAAATATTAACTTCTCTCTTCGCGAGTAGTTCTGAAACCTTGAAGTGATTTTAGCTAATTGTTAATGAAATATACCTCATTGAATCTTAGGTGCGTTTTTGTATAAAGAAGCCCATATGTTGCATTGGATGTTGTATTCTGCTTGAAATTGTGAGATGCCTCTGTGAATAAGGTGGTGATGGCCTTTCTGTAAGTAATAAACGTTTCATGATGTGAAATGAAAGCCTATATCTATTACCCTTTTTCAATCACCTATTACTTTTTAAAGCTATTGGCCTTGAGTTTTAAAGAGTTTATCAGCTTGATCAATTTTGTAATCCGCGATACTCGTTACAACATTTGAATTCACGTTAAGAAGAATATATTTCACTGCATATTATGTGGATACATACATTTTGTATTAAGCGGATAGTTACTATGTATATAAGTTTAGAAAATAAATTTTTCTCAAGTTATTTTATTGAAACAATATCTTAATTGATAGAAAGTTGAACGGCACCATCTGTTTTTTTATTTGCAGCTTATTGTAAATATCCTTCTGTTAATTTCATCGTTGTCCCTAAGTGTTTCACCTTTTTCCGTCTTTACATCCTCTGTTGCCCTTAGTTCTTTTCTGACTGTTTTTCCTCGTCTAGGGGTTTTTTTTAAACGAAGGGGTAAATTACTTAAGATTAGCTAGTCTTGGGAACTATGACTACGGTCGATTTACGATTGTGCAGTCAGGTGTCACATAGTTACCCCAGCGCAATCTGTCTTTCACATCACCATACCCAGCCTCTCCGAACTCTCTTAAACAGCTATCCGTTGATCCTCCCTGAATACCGTCATTTTCCCCGCCATTCCTTTATCATCTCCATCCTGCTGCCTTGCGTCGTTTTCTTCTCCTGTTCCTCTTTCCTTCGTTCCATTCGCTTCTCTCTCTCTCTCTCCTCCTCCCACGGTTCTCAACCCAAACCGCGCTCTTTTATGCTCCCATCTCACTTCCTCTCATTCGTTCCGTATCAGCCGTCCTCCCATCACTCTGCCCATAAACCATTTATGCCTAACGAGTCGTTTTCGACCCACGTAGAAACGAATTTACTTCGACATTGTATTACCTTTGGAAGTTCTGTGGGAGCTTTTGTATTTTTGCACTGCTGTCATTTTACTTTCTCTTTTTACCGCTTTCGAAAATATTCGGTGCGTAACAACGACAGTATTTACGTCAAGTTAAGGCAAATATCTCATTGAAGCAGTTATATATTTAGTAAAAATTAGCACTTACGATTAATTCTGAATTATTCAAGTTTACGTCGATTGAAAATGCTCTCGACTCATCAAATGAAGAGTTTGATTTGAGAATTGGATTAAGAATGCAAAGATCCGCCAGAGTCGTGAAAATGCTTTTTGTGACTAAGCAGACCAGAGCAGCAGTCAAAGCAGTTTTGTCTAAGCAGTGCGGCAGAGTCAATGGATAAAATAGATTGAGAGCCCTTCCAAAAGTGAAATAATAAATGGAGATATTTGTAACTTCTAGTACGGTACAGGACTACTGCCTTTAATTCTGAAATCCACGATATTGTTAAGCTCCCTCCCTGCATAGGCAAATTCCTTCACACAGATAAAATCGGAGGGTAGACTTTAGAACGCATAGGTTTAAATACTAATTTTAATTATTTTACCACAGTTAAGAGACCCCAATACAACCACGACAAAGTACCCGTTAAGTAAAAGACAACGAAATATCATATTCACGCAACATTACATTATTTTTGCCCTTGTCCCCTACTCCCCCATTCTTTTGAGGCTGAAGAGTGCAGTGTTACTCTCCATCAAAATCGACGTCCTACTTCGCGAGACACCGCTGGGGCGTTCGGCATGGGGTGTTTGGACAACAGACTCATAAAAGGGAAATGTAGAAAAAAGGAGCTGTGGGAAAAAAGTGGTGATCAAAGAGGTGCGCTTTGAGAGAATTAGTGTCCCCGTCTCCTCCTGTTGTTCCTGTGAATGGTGCGAGGGAAGAAATAATTCTGAAGCTTATCTTTGTCAGTTAAATTGTTTAATTTTGTCACTGTTGTCTGTCATACAAGTGTAGTGTGGGGTAAAATAATAATGTACGCGTGTGTGTAAAGATCAGCGCCACCGTCATCGCCCCCGTTTCCTTCTTTCCTCCTCATCTTTTCGTCTCCCGATGCCTTTCTCATGCTCCGTACGCGCCAATCCTCCCTGTGTCGCAACCCCCTTTAATTCCCCCCTCCCTCACGCAACAACCCCACGCGTACTCACTCCCCTCATCCGAGAGTCAACCTATCTCCCCAGCACCCGCTATAAACACCGTCAAGACAAGGGCGCCTGTCACCACTACCACCACTTTGTGCGCCCCACTCTTCTCTTCCCTTTAACCTAATTCATCACCCTCCCCTCTGCCACGCCTCCTCCCCTTATATCCCCTCAACACGTCATCTCCCTGACGTCTCTGGTGTCCCCCGTTAAAGGCTCGGCACTCCTACACCCTCCCTTCTTCTATCAACCCTCCCACTAAATATGCCCACGCACTATTACTCTCTACCTCTATTCACTCTACTCCACCCACACCGTCTGCCTTTCTCATAGGGACGGACAGGCAAATCAAAACTGTCGATATGGCTCCATAAAATACTTTCGATAGAATGATATAATCGGAATACAGTTATAAATAGAGTAATGCATCGGATCAAAGGCTTTCCAACATTAATTAATACTGTTTAATGCATAAAAATAACTTATGCGTGAACAGATAAAAATAACTTTGTAAGCTCCACAAATATTTTTATACAAGATTTTTACCTGAAGATGGCGTAATTGGCGAAACCTGGTTGTATCAATAAAAATGTTTGTGGAGCTTACAAAGTAGTTTTTATCTGTTTACTATGCAGTGGTTCCACCAAGTAAAGTCGGTAAGTATTGAGTTTAACTTATGCGTCTCTGATTAAGTGACCCTCTCATTAATTCTCTCCCATTCTCTTATCCGTTTCTCCGTGACTAGTGCATGTCTTTGCTTGATGTCCTTACTACTTCATTCACATGCGTTCAATTTACTCCTTAGGTAAAAGGACTATTCTACAGTTAGTATAGTCCATGCTCATTCTTATATTATTTGTGCTAGCCTCTCTAATATTTAGTAAATGTCCTTGTTGAGTGCCAATAGATTTCCTGAAAGATTTAAGCGTCATATAAAATAAAACATCGAAACAAAATTAATAATTTTCTCGAAGATTTGGAAACATACGTTACCGTAGTTATGAAATGAATATCGAATGAGAAATATTGATACAGGATTACTCTGAATATATTTCGGCTAACCTCAGCTCCACCTCTCCCCCCCATCTAATTCAGGTGCTACACATACCATTGCTGCTCTCACCCGGGGCGTATCCCTAGGCACCCTTCCCTCCCCTACTGCATGCATGATGGCGAGGGGAGATGGAGGGGGAAGGCTGGGCGCGTCTAATTTCGTGATTTGCATTACTACGGTGTACCGTGCGCACGGTGGGATGAGCTGTTGCCGTTGGCTGAAACCATACCTCTCAAAGTTGTGCGTCCGATGTTATGGCACCTTTACATGCATCTGATTCAGCGTTAAATAACCACATCGACCTGCGTCGTTCACAACTACGTCTCTGTGGATTTCGCATTGCTAGATGATAACGAAAGTGGCCCCAAAGCCGTGCGCTTTGATGTAAATCTGTGATGAAGTTAATAAGTGATGGAAAGTCTATCTTAAGTTCACTTCCGCGGCGCATCGTGAGGTTAAAGGTAAGGAATGAAAGACTCCGACGGGGATCTCCGTTCAGATTGGTTACGCAGTCCGCAGCAACCCAAATCGGGTACATGTAAATAGTTTTAGGATATCTTCCAATGGATTTATTTTTGGATGTTTGTTAGTCCATGCTTATGATTTCCTCGACCGTTACACTATCGACTTCCTACGTTACACTATCTACTTTTAAATGTGAAACCTCTTTTCAAATATATGCATTTTTGACCTCCATTTATACCATCCCAAATTCATATCCCACTCCTCCTTTTGCCACACTTATTCGAAATTCATCCATCACCCTCTTCAGCATGCCATTAGGTACATCTAAATACGCCTCTTTTACTACCTTGTTCTAATATATCCCATCAGCATCCCTCCCTACCATTTCTAACACTTCCTCATTTGTTCTCTAATATCATCATGCTCATGTTCATTCTCTCTACCTTACTTTCCATTCTTCTCCTTTTCAAATCGTCTAAATTGTACAGTCATCCATAATCGGGTTGGATGATCTTATTCCGCAGAATATCGAAGATTTTTGATTGTACGTCCGATCTTGGATAGTGCTAAAGGTGAGAGAATGGTTTGGAGTCTGAAACGTTACGGCCGGTACGCTGAAATAAAATCCCATGATATGAGTTTGGATTTTTTCAAAAAACATTTGCTCCATTGGCGTTAGTTTTTTATGTAATGCTTGTAAATGTTCATAAAAGACTCGAGAGGGCCGATACTAAAAATTTACACTGGTGCGGGATGGGTTGGTCTGGACCAGGCAGAAAAATAGCCGCCCATTCAGCCCTCCACTTTAGGATACGCAATTTGCAACCATTCCTGAAGATACTTCAGTGGAACGAAATATGTAACCCCCAAACCTTCGCTTATGGAGGTAACTGGGGTGGAGGCAGTAAAACTGATTCAGGTGTGGCTAGTTAACTTAATATTTCACGGTGTAATGATTGTTGATACCTGAAGTTGTAAATTTGTTTGAGTTCCTACAGTATGTTCAAAATTAATTGTGGTAATTTTGAATTCTATTCGAAGAAATAGTTCTTCGCGTCCATGAAATTTAGCGTGCCATTCCGAAGTTTTCTTGGCAAGTTACTAACGAACTTGTTTTTGGGATGCTGAGCCGACAGCTGACAAAGAACCCTCTAATCATTCTGCTCGTTAATTTATTTTTCTTCTGCTCATTTTACCTTTCTGCTGTGGTTAATGCATTGATATACCGTGTTCTCCAGCACAATTTCAATTTTCCAGATAGTTGCCATAAAAATAATTTCATCACATTTTCTTCCTGGTTATAAGAAGGACCTGTTGATAGTGGTGATGGACTAAAATATGCCGCGTAATGAGCGAGGTGAAGAATTTATCGTTTTAGATAGGCTGGATATATATATAAATATCGACGTCAGTGCTTAGAAGTAATGCTTCTAGAAATAAAAAAGTTTTTGGAATTTTATTTTAGTTTTTCTGCTTGGCCATACTTTGACTTTTCATAACCCTTAGAGTGCCACACAATGATATTATAGCTGTTAGTTATTCGCGCTAAAATTTCCTATAACGGTTTTTCATACGATTTTTCATGGTAAACAAAAAAATGAAAATATACATCCTTGTAAAATTAATGCTTAAAATGTTTTCTTCATTCTAGAGAGAAATGCTTATTGACAGAGTGGTAAAGTTAAAAAAAAACGGGCTCTTTGGCGTACACTACGGTAGAAGAGGCATGCTCTAGAGATGGATTATGGCGCTAGAGATCGTATAAATTCCGCATTTGAAGTTTGGAGCCGTGATGTATTTCGTCTCATTTTACTGACATTTTCCCCTTCCCGCCCTTTTCTTCCATTCTGGCTCTTTTCCTCTCGTTTCCCATTGCTCTCTTCCCTTAGCGTAGAGCTCCCCCCTTCTTCACCTGCTCTCCCCCCAATGTTTGCCTCAGCTCTCCCACCCTGCCATACACCCCTCCACTCAGCATTCCCAATCCTCTCCTCTACCCGCAAAACCGCTCCCCCGAAATCTTCCGCCCTCCTGTCCCACACGAGCACCTATTTTGCGGCAGTTGATTTGCATGCTGCTCCACTTGGGGGGGGGGGGGGGGGAAGAGTCTATTTGCTGTCGCATATCCCCGGGTGTGTTCCGCCGTACGCTCTTGCTCCCCCCCCCCCCCTTGACGTGGGCGCCCCGAATACCCCGCTCCTCCATCTTGCCCTATTTCGGCGCTGCATTCAATACCGCCACACTCCCCCAATTTCCTTCCTTCCTGCCTCTCTCCTCTCATCCTCTTATTGCTGTTGCCTGCCTCACCCTCTCTGCCCACTCTAGTTTTTGTTGACACTGGAGGGATGCCGCCCGCTCTTTTTCACTGCAAACGGGAAATGTTTCCCATGTGGAGCAATGCGGTAGCGTTACGGTTTTGAGTGATATTTTTCTCTTATCATTTTAGAGACAACATTCGAAATTTATTTTAACATTTACGCAAATTCAAGAAGCTAGAAGTCACTATAGTAGTATTTTTAGCATAAAAATGTTTTATTATGACTAAAATTCTTTGTACTTAACTAAATATGCATGCATTTTGGAAGCCTTAACTCGAATTATTTGTATCGCGCCGTACGCTGATAAGGTTAATTTTGCGGTTCTGTAAAAGGTATTGTGATGAGTAATCAGTTTACTTTTTTAAATTGAGAAAACTTACAAATCTTCACATTTCTGACGCGATATGCGCGTCAGGACTTCCTTTTTTCAAGAGTCTCTTAGGACCCAGCGCCCAGCTGTACCATGTGTATTCTATTTCTTGGAAAATATTTGGAAGAGTAGTGCGATAGGTGGCTGGTATATTGGTAACATTAGAAAGATGATATATTTTTTTACAATAAGGATTGAATTTCATGCTTGATGATATCTCGCTCCAACTACCTCAAACTCGATGAATGTGTGAAGCGATTGCTGTTTGCGTCTCGCACTAAGTATCGCAATCAGCAAAACATGGTTAAATTGTAGAAATGGACTCATCGACGGTGGTTCAAAATGTTTGGCACATCGCTTTGTTCCGACTTTTTTCTTGTGCGTTAGTTTTTATATATTCTTCTGTACACGTTGTTATTGGTAGTTATTGCTGATTTATCGCCTTGTACAAACCTGCGAGCATATAGATCGGCAACTTCTTTTTAACGCCGGCATGAGGAATTTACAGTATAAACAGTCGTGATTAAACAGATATTACATTCCACAATTTCCTTAAATCTCGAATGGAAGGCAGCGCCTCAAGCATTCTTTTTGGTCGGATTTAAAGGTAAAATATTATATTCAGTCATGATAAATTTGTTCTTAATACTCTTTACACCTGTGCTAAGCCTCAGTCGTTTCCTGCTAACGAAATAATGTTAAGTGAACATTTTACTTAATGTTGAATCGGTTCAATTTTTCCTCGAATAATAGAGAAAACATCTTTTTATCACGTTTCTCATGAATATATTTCTTAATGTATGGAATCTGATCTCTATTACACAATTTAAAGTATGATGCTTCCAATAATTTGGCTGAGTCCGGAGAAATTATCCTTATTGCAGTTAAATGCTCAGCTGTTCATAAGAACATCACAATATGCTCTCCCTGAATGCTCTATGCTTATTTCTGGTGTGGAAAGATTATCCTTTTGTTCTGTAAGGATAACTGTATATCTGCTTATTTTAATTTTATTGTTATTTATATTTCGCTAGGAGGGTGTATAAGCATCAGTCGTAAAGTAAAAGGCGGATTTTATCTTCTGGTTCCGAGGTAAACATATCAAACATCTCATTTGTTATTCGTGCAATCACCTAAAAGAAAGATCTGAGAGAGGATAGGAGGACGAATTGAAACTGGGTCTAGAAGGCCTCGGAATATAAATCCGTATTGAATTATTCCTTGCCGCCCGTTCCTGCTCTAGTTAAGGGATGTATTTGGTTATTTTGAACGATATTTTTATAGTAATTTCCTGGGCATAGGTATGTCCCGTCTCGTGAACACACAAAGAGCCCTGAGAACATAGAATTTTACTATCCTAATTTATAGGACTTTCTGGGATTAAATAACGGTGATAATTTGATAGGGCTTTGATGGGATTTTTCGGACGCGCATTTGGTAAGCTGTGTAATTTTATGACTATGACCTATGGAATCAAAAGAGAATAGTGAAACTTGTCGATCTTCTCTCCCATTATTATGATGCATTAGGATTGTAATGAGACGACGTTTGATATCTTAAACGAGGAAATCGGAGTTAAGGCGCAGGTTTGAGAGTCCAATATTTTCATCGAGTCAGCGTTTTTTCGTCTATTTTACTATCAGGAAATGTTTTAGAATTTGATCAAAAATAATATCTCTCATTGTTGATAGATGGGATGCAGTTATTTGCCCAGTATCCATTTAATGTTGCAGATGAGTTCTCCATTTCGTATGTGTCGGTGGAATAGGTATTTGCGGAGGCACATTGAGGACCTCGTATATTTAGAACGCTGTGCCCTTTCTCATTTATCCGCCATGCTGTACTCAACCCGCTGGGTCGGTGTGGTTGATAGTAAGTTTGGCGATTGGAAGTGATGAGGGATAGAGATGATCTACTGCCTCCAGCCTCATGGAATTATTTGATAAACCGCAGGTGAGCTCCCTATGATACTTATTATTCCTCTGTCATCATTTAACACCTCGATGCGATTAGTTACAACAGCTTTGAAAGGATTGCGGCATTTCTTAAGGCGAGAAATAAGTCGGTTAAGTTCGACTGCAGTCATGAGAAGGTTTTTAGAGGTGGAGTTTAATCTTGGTTTCCCATTATTTCAATCATTAGTGTGAAAGTAACTCGTTCCTCCTGTAGCTTTTTGTGATTTCAACTAGCTATTTTTCGTATTAAATGGTGTTGCTGATAAGATAAGTTGGAGATTAATGGGAAATTACGGTGAATCTCGACTCGTGACCTTCCATTTAGTATGATTAAATGAAAAATATGTTAGAATGACAATTTTGTAAATTTGAAAAATAATAATTTTGAGATCCTCTTCTTTTTTTACCTCTATATTAAATTCAACATAACTATGAAGTACCAATTACCTATTTCCTACCCAAATCACCTACCAATACGAAGGATAAAGAGCAATACTCCATAACTGTATTGATGATAATATTTACCAAGAGTACGCACTTCTGTCATTTCCAATCTTTGCGACGAATTGGCTTAGAAATCTTTTCATGATTTTTAAATTGAAATAACTGATATTACATTGATTTTACTCTGCCATTTTCGCTTCACCAGGATAATATTTAACTACGCAGGAATGCTTGAGGGGATGAGAGAACCCGAGAATGAAAATGGAACGTGGCTTTATTTTTTATTCTTTTGTGCGTAGGCTCGGGTTCGTGACGCAAGAACGTCTCTGAAGCTTAAAGTAATTCCAGATTGAAAACGTTGTCGCTCCTTTCCCTCGACAAGAGCCCAATGGAAGGAAGGAGGTTGATATCGCGAGATACTGCTTGTACGGTCGATAGACCTGCCACTCAAAGCGCCTCGCCGAGGCATTTCCAAATCCAATTGCACATCCATTCCGTCTAAAACGTTGAAGACGCCTCCTTGTGAAAAAATTCTCCTCTGGACTGGGTTTTCCCCCGGAGAATTCATCTCTACGTGGCAATTTTCGCATTTTTCTTTTTCGAGTTTTGTACGCTACAGAGCGGGTTAACATCTTGTCAGACACTCGAGTCTTCCAAAGTACTCCTCTTCAAGAAACTGCGTTTGCTTGAGTTTTCCACTCCTACCTGTTTTCAAGGAAATGAGAAACTGTTGCATGTTTAATCCTTTTCCTTTTTACCGTCGTTGTCGTCGATGATGCATGTGGATCTATGTGAAATTGGGAATGAACAACTTAGTCGCTATGGATTTTGTGGCGGATAGTTGGCGTTAAATTCAAGTTTCGTAATGCGGCATTTGAAGGAAGCCTATGAATCGTTTTGCCATTGGGATGTCGGTCTATTTTCCTTAATAAAAGAATGCTGAATTCAACACTTGAATTGCGGTACTCTTTGTGTGGTAATCACGCGCAAATCATTAAAAGTCAGATATCTTAGATAAAGTGATAGGTAAAACATAGATGGATAGAAAATCTTAGATAAGAAATTTTAGGTCAAGCGTTTATTTTCAAGTGAATGGAATATTCTATTTGAAACGAACTAACAAGGGAAGTTTAAGTTTTTGTTTGGAACTTCCACCATTTTTCTGATTTGAATACACTCTAGTTCACGTTTTAATTTATGGCGCATTACGACACATGAAAACCCAAAAACATCAAATATGTTCTCCCGCAGCTGTTATGTCTTAAATAATAAAAGCTCTTCGATTTTTATTGCGCTAACGTTTTGTAGCCACTCTCTTAATTAGTATTGAAACACTTAAGCATGGAAGAGAAAGATCCACAACAAACCGTAGAGCTTCAATCACTTATTCGAGCTCGATGAAATATTATTACTTAGCACGAAACGGTTCAATCCCACTTCTTTTCAGAAGGAAGGATGAACTTAAGGACTAAAGCTAACTTTGTTGTACATGTATTCATTGAACCTTTCTGGTTATTTTAACATTTCATAGAAGTATACACCGAAGACGGTGAAATTCGCCATGAAAAAATCTTTATGATCGTTATGATTTTTTCATGGCGAATTTCACCGTCTTTGGTGTAAAACTTCGCACCCGTGCGCGTGACTGCGTACCACATCATTTGTTTAATGCAAGGATTGGAAATTTCGTGGAATACTTACCAGCCTTATATTTGGGATCGACCGCTTTTGAAATTATGTTTCTTATTCGTCGACAGCTCTCCATCCAAATTTTTCCAAAGCTTCGAAAAACTCTCGCCCTGCTAAAGCCCGAGTCGATGCCTAATACTCCTCCTGCTCCGTGCCAATTTAATGGCTAATTCGTGGATTTATGCTGCATTGAAATTCATCCTTGGGTGATTGATACGCTCCCAGATGGCTCATTCGATCCTCCCTGCTCCGCTGGAATCGACGGTATCCAGGCTAATGATGAAACCCCTGATAATCCTCCTCCCTCGGAATTCTCCGCCGAGGGCGGGAATAATGCAAAGTGGAGGCGGAGGGATACGGCAGAAGAGAGAGAGAGGTAATGCGAGGCTACGCGAAGGAGCCGGAAGAGGGAATAAGTTCCCATTCGGCCTAATGATTCGATTGGCTCTCACGGGGAGCCGTGGAAATACCATGGCGCCTCCATGTATCGCGAAGAGCGGGACTGGGGGGTGATAGGGGTTGGTGGGAGTTTGATAGCCGGGTAGAAAGCGGTCGGGTGGCGATAAATGGAGAGTGTAGTTTAAGGGAGTGGAGCATCGGCAGTAGGGCTAGCCCGACAACGATATTTTAATTGTCCATATTCCGATTTCGTTGGAGCCTCATTTGTGGTAGTTTGAGCGAGATAGTTCCCTAGTCATAATGGAGACCATATTCGAATTTTATTTTTTATTTCAGCACCCGTAAGAATTATGAAATAAATATTGTAATATTGATGGTGCAAAAATGTAGTGAATTGTGACAAAAATTCCCAGTAATTAAATAAATATCACTACATGAGTCTCTAACTTGACTCATTTTTCGAACCCAGACCCCTCGACTTCGCGCAGAGTGCTCAAACCAGTTAAGCTACTCAGGCGTCCTCTCTCACTGCGATTTCCATGGAGGCTTCAATGAACGAGTTGTCTGCATAACGGCCTCCTGAAAACGATCAATGCTAGACACAAGAAATGGAAAGAATTAAATAGAGAGACCAACCAGGGCATACATCGGGAAAATTAAGGTGGACGTTAATAAGAAAAAATTAATGAGAAAAAATATCAGGTGAAATAAGAGTTGGTTAGGGAGCTGCAGCAAATTAATAATAGGATTGACGACTTCTGATGATGGTTATATTAAGTTACATTCATGGTAGGAATTTTTCCAGTCAGCATCCCACTTTCAAAACTTATTTAAATATTAAGTTGTAAGCATACAAATTAGTTAATTATAAGTTAAGTTGTAAGCATAAATCCAAGAAATCTGTGAAAGGTACGTTTTTAAGGAATGCTTTAGAGGAAAAAAAACTACGCCTACCTCTATTGACAGTAATGCCTAAATGCGGATGGTTCCTAAAGAACTTTCAAAAATTGAATTTGGAATCACGAATCCGGGGTTAACACATGTCTGTGCGTTAGCTTTTAAAGGCCTAAGATCTTACTTCCTGGTATAAATTCTAAATTTCGAAGTATCTGCCGAATAATATTTTATTTATCTTTCAAAAATGGGTTATTCCCGTAAGTAAACATTATTACAATAAAAATATCCTAAAATATTGGTTCGGTTAATTGCATTGCAATGCATTGTTGGTAGTGTCAACATCGACCGATATGTATCTTGCCATCCCTCATTGGGAGTGGGATTGGGTACCCTAGTCTGTAACAGTGTTAAAGATGGTAGTATATACTGGCAGTTGAGGGAAAGTGTGAGGAAATGGATCTGGATAGGACTAATCCCGATTACACCTGAAGGAAATGACAGTGATCCGCTTACTTTGCTGTACAAAAGTTGCGATGGATTATTTGGCGGCTATTTCAAAGACTGGGTTTGGACCCGCTAGATTCGGAGACAAAACGCAAAGCTTAGTTAACTAGAAAAATTCCGGCCACATAGTTTTCAGGTCAACACGAAGGATATTATATCACCCACGCAATTCATCTGTGGAACCGACGAAATAATATTAATAATAATATTTTCTGTATAGGTAACAGCTTTTCGCCAATACTACCTATTTATTATACATATTTAGACAACACACACGACAATGCCCTGGATGGGGAAAAACCACCCCGGCGGGACTCGAACCCGTGACCTTTGGGTTGGTAGGCGAAAGTGACAATAGAAGGGAGATAGATAGGTGTAGGATAGGTACTCAGTGGAACTGATAGGCACAACATTTCCTTCTTCCCTCGCACAATGAATGACTACTGCAGAAACTGAGTGATACATCAATCCTTCAAATTCTTCCGCTATTCCCTTCCTTTTTCAAAGCTGAAATCTTGACACCTCCTGCCACACGTCTTCTTGGCGGATCGTCGGGGGTAGTATATGGATCGTAGGATGGGTAAATATGTAGTTTGTGTGCATGGAGTCGTCGTGTGCTCATCTCCTTCCTCCATCTTTCTCCACCGACGTCATTGTGTTTCCCTCCCGGACCCCCCTCTCCTCACATGCCTCTACGCTAGGAACTAATGTTCTCGGAAATCCACTCATCTTCCACGCCTCTGCGATTCCTCTTCCTCCTTTTTTTTTAGTGGGACGAGTTCGGAAAATTGAAATCGTCATGGGAGCAATAAACCCGTTTTTGTCGCTGCTTTTTTTCCCTTCGTGTCCCCATGTCTTCAACTCATTTTCCCCCATCCGTCTCCTTTCTCTTTCACCCCCCTCTTCACCCCCTCCCTCCCTCTTCCCCAACGCCATCTCGGATATATCCCATTAATCGTGGAGGTGTTCGTGACTCTCCCGCAGAGGTAATGAAGAAGGGCGAGACGTCGTAATTTCGTCGCAGCGGGTGCTCGTTATCCACTCACTACGATCCTTCCTCCAACTTTATGTTTGTGAGCACGCCTGGTTCCTATTGGGCAATCAATCTATGCAGACGTATAAGTGGAGGACATGCGCTTCTGTAATTCTTGAATAATTCGGCACCTAGAAGCCCTTTCGGCTTCATTTCTGTCGATAAAATACTTTCTGGAAAGGTGTACGTTTACTACATGAACTTGCTTCTACTTGTTGTCATACGTTTTATTTTTAATTCAGAGCTACCAAAAAGATATTGCCTAGGGACGATATTTTCATACATAGTCTAATGGCTGTTTTTGGGCTGATTTGTTATTCCTGGAGCCTTATTGCTGTCCCTATTAGCTGATTTCATATTATGTACAATTATATAATATTTTTCGAAATGCGCTCCTGCAGGCAATCCATGATTACATCGGTCATTGAAGCATTAACTCAATATGCAGCAGGATTAAGTGATGTGCTAGTATTTGCTCATTATTATTTGTGTCAACATCCAACATAATGGAAAATCTGTGTGCTTTGCTTTATTTTCTATTTTTGTTTAAACATTTTAATCTTTTTAGCACTGAGAAAGATAGTTAGATAAATCTAAATGTTGACTGCTGTATAAAGTGCCTTCAGTATATGGCCAACATCTCAATAATGTAAGACTACGTAAAATTCACTTTTTTTACACTGTCATGCATGAGATTCTTAGATGCAAGTGTCTAAATAGTTCGGATTTATGCTGATTGGCACCTACTATTGGTTAGCCGGTTTGGAGGCTTTAATACCCTGAGTCAAGATGTTGATACATACAATGTAATCCGCCGATGATACATAAACAATGCCAGAGAATAAATTGGCAAAAGGGGCAAATATTGGAGTCGCTCATAAATCTGCCGGTATGGCCTCCCAATCGTTATAGCCTTCCGTCGAAGTGATCCAAATCTCTTTCCAGCCATTATTTCCCGTCGTTCCCGGCGTCCGGAGAAATTATTCCCGCCATTCGCGATGGAGAGATAGAGGAGGGATTTGCAGACGGGAGAGAGAGTAAGTTGAAGGGGGGGAGGGGGAGTCTTATAATCTAAAGTTTCGGATCTTCGGCACGCTCCCCCGTTCCCCTCGTCGGTCGTTTCATGCAACGACTTGAAGAAGAAGAAGCAGCCCCACGGAATAGCTCCCTCTCTGCCTCGACGGATTTCATGATCCCGTGGAGTTTTTTTCACCAAGGCGCGCTCGTGTATATTTTTCGCCACCTTTTCAGCTCACGTTCTCTCTATTCGTTTTTATCGCCCAGGTATCCTTATCGCTGGACTTTCTCCGCCGCTCCCGTGCCTCCCCCGTTAGCGGAGAGCGAACTTCCGTGGCGACGATGATTCTCGGTTGCGAGTTAGAAGGAAGTGCAACGGGGTAGGAAGTTTAGTGGTAGTTTCTCTCGCTTAGGTGCCCGGCCTATTGACTCCCCCGTTCGCCTAACTGTGGTGCCGTATTCGAAACTGGAGCCTGTAATGCGAAGCAGTCTCTTGCCTAGAGTTTCGGGGTGATCCGTCTCGGTGTCGCGATTCAATTTTAGGCCGGCCGCACACCGAAGGAGCAATCTGTCTGAAGCAAGTGTCACGAGTCATTTTGTTGGAAGCATTTTGACAGTTTGCTCCTCCAGTGTGCGGTAGCTTGCGACAAAGAGTCATTTTGACTCGAGTTGAGAAAAATAGCTAGTTGCCCGTTCACCCTGTTAAGAAGATGAGTGCAGAAGAAGATCTTAATGTTGCCATGTGCTTATGGCAGTTTGTCCAAATGTTGGATATGTCTCCAGAAAGGAAGCATTGGGTTCATCCCATTAACAAAAAGAGGGATATAAAATCCTTTGCAATCGCATCCTGATTGTGGTGATCTTTTCTTGTTATGTCGTATATCACTGGCCTTGCCTCAACCATTACCAAAAGTTTGTCCACATCGACCAATTCGTCAGTATCTCGTTCTATTGACATTTTTAAGGAACACATGTCATAAAACAACACAAACAAACGTACGCCGGCCGCACAATGCTCGAAATGAAGTTAGAAAAGCCGCCGTGCGCATGCGCTGACTCTTTAGCTTCCGACGGTTGTCGCGAGGCATAAAATTTCCACTAGGCGTCCGACACTGTTTCAAGCGCCTCGCAACGTCGCGAGGCGCCTCGAAACACGCGTTCCCTCAGTGTACGTCGGTCCGTTGAAATACATGCAGAAGTAGGTGTCCGACAAAACTGTAGAAACAAAATGACTCGCGACACTTGCTTCAGACAGTTTGCTCCTTCGGTGTGCGGCCAGCCTAAGGAGATGGCGTTCGCAGTTCCTCGTGTAAGGGTACCACCCACTTATGCGAAATTGCAGCACCGATTAATTTTGCATCTTTTCCATTCTTCAGACTCCTTTCTGGATCATATCGGCCATAAATTCATGATTTCAAATATAGGGTTGGAAAATCATGGTTTAAATGTTTATAACCGTTTTAAAAATTGACTGCTTTGTCTCAATGGAGTTGTGTTGTATGTTCCGTAACAGCGTATTACAAATTGTTGTTGATTGCATCATTCAGACACATATGAATTCTTTTAAAAGCATGAGTATCGATGTTGGGTTAAAAAATAATATGCTCTTCGATCATCGACATTTTCTTTTGCTACTGCTAATTTCTTTAGAGAGTATTGAAAGCCCTGCGTTGATGAACATTGATGGGATTTTGCAACCTTATTCTAGTGTATTCACCTGCGGCGCGGTTATGTTGTTGGTTAACATGTCCCTCTGTGGACTTCAATCTTCGTATCAGAAACCTAGCAACGGTAAAAACCTTTGTAACATTAGTAAATGTCTTTGTAATATCATATGCTTTTGGTAGAATTTGAGCTGTGTGGTTACCGGAGAGTGGGATACCCTTTTGGAGTTCCTCTTGTTCGGCGCCAGATTCACCTTATCTCTTGATATTGCCAAGGAGCCTTTTTTGACTTGTAGCGTAAAAAAATATAAATACGTCGGATAAGCTAAAGTTCAAACTGTTTGCCCCGCAATTGTCTATACATTTCACGGAATGGGTCCTTTATTTCGTCTTTGTGGACGGTTTTTGGGCAGAATATCCGAAGTACTATTTTAAGGAGGAGCCTACGATGCTGAGGAGGCCGGAGAAGCTCTCCAGAAGTTCACTGTAACTGTGCCCCAGGTGTCCACCTTTGGCCCTACACCGTTTCTTTACTGGGAAATATATTCTCCCTGAAGTAATGAAACTTTCGTTTGATGAATTTTAATTGCAGTTTATTTGATTTGCCGGCGATTTGGAGATATGAATTCCTTTCGGTGTCAAATCGTTCCAAGTTTTATTTCCTACATTGCATGAAACTGACTTGGAGGAGATGTAGGCTAACATCGTCTCCTCTGTTTCTTTTTCTTAAAGCTCCCTGAAGTCCCTCTTTAAAATGGTGTATTGATACCTATTGTGCATTATGGGAATTGCTAAGCAGAATTTGTTTTTTTTTTGAAGACGATATGATAATTATGAGCAATATTCAATTCGCTTTGCTTTCGCTTCGCTATGTTATAGCGCTTAAATTTGCTGTGGAATATTATTGATGTACTCGAAGCGGGACCCGGCTTCGCACGGGAAGCTGTGATTAAATTGCACCGATAATGCATAAAAGAACCGGGCTAATGTTGAGAATCTTACATTTTCTCGGATAAAAAAAATCTATTCATGATATGAAATTTGAGGCTTAAGTTAGAGAATATTTTAAATTGCATATTTTATAGATGTATTAAAAGAAGAGAAAAACAAGTGGTACAAAAACCACATATTTGGTAATATTATTACCCAATCTTGGTCCAGATATTGTGCTAAATAATATTCATAAGGACAAGGTTGTTGGACGCTTAATCTTTATGCTTACGAGTCGGCAATTACTGATGTCGGTGGAATCCACAATTTATTATATTTTATCATCTGTTTTACTTCGTATTTTTGTAAAGACCGTTTTTGATTTTATTATCTGCTTTGAGTACGTTTAATAATGTTTGACCAAACAAAATTTCTCCCGGAAAATACTTTAAAATTAGTTTTCTTGCTAAAAATATTTGCGTGGAGTTGTCGGTATCATATATGTTATATCGATATTAATTATTCTGCAGTGGTTATTAGTCAAATTTCTCTAGTGAATTCAGTGCAACGAATTTATTATCATCGTCCACTTATTGATGATTGGGCAATTGTAAAGTAGGTTTTACGATGGAAATTTAGTAGGAGTTTTTAATTTTAAATTTGTTCGCATTTCTCCTGGAAAAATACAACAACATCTTTACTTACATTTTTTTAGGTTGGTTATTCCCTTTTCTATACCTTTTCGAACAGAAACTTAGAAACATCATGTGAGGTCCTCAAGATATGTTTGAAATTGACGTTTTGATTTTAATTTGGCTAAGTTATGTCGAAACTGATAGATTAGCTCTTCATTCTACGAGTTTCTTCGTGAGCTTTTTTACTTTAATTCTGCTCAGCACTAGCATGTCAGTAGAAAATGAAGCTATCATTCTTACGTGGTCCATGTTTTCCTTTCTCTCACCGATTTCGATCTTGGTCAAATAACTGAAACGTATGAGAAATGTTAGCGTGTGAATCACTATGCTCTTGATCGGCTGTCTTGTGTAATGTGTGTCGGGCATCGCCTCGTTTTATACGCTGCTTATTGGGTGTTAGTCCCAGCTGTTACCGACGTCGAGCTCAAAATTGCCCATGTGACAACGTCCCGCCTCAGCGAATTCCAAATTGGTGAAGATAAAAGACTTGCGCCGGGATTGGTGTCGACGTAGTGTCTCCCTTCCTCCGCATTCCTTCCGAGCGTCTTTTGTCTCTCTACTCTCCTCAGTTTCTCCACCTCCTCCTCCCTCCACAGCTTTCACAAGGCCTCCTAGATATCCTCCTTGCCAATTCACCTCAAATTATCCAGTAATATCTTACAGTTCAGAAGGAGCTCAAATGAGTTATTTACTTCCCTCAGTGTAATGAACACCACGTTTTACTCGAAATGATCGAATTGTATTTTTTATTTGTATTTTTTACTTTTATTTTTTTTATGTATTAGTGATTTTTATTATTAGCTATCTTTTGATTAGTTGTTTCATCAAGGTCCTGGCTGATAATTTGCTTCCTTCAGTGTCTTGAACATCACATTCTCATTTAAGCATATTGAATAATATTTGCAAATTGTCATTGTGATTATTTTGATTTTTTTATTTTTGTATCCTTCAGTGTTTTGGCTGATTAATAGTTATATTTCGGTGTTGTGAACGTGATAATTGTTTTAATTGTCTTTGCCCTCTAGCTGATTTCGTTAGCACAGTTTTGTGTATTTTAAAAAATATATGTTTTGTATTAGTTGCCCCATGGTGGCATGTATTCATGTTCCAAGGGACTTCGTTCTCAGATCAATAAAGTTGTTTATATTCTATTCTGTTCCACCCTCCCCCACCAGTCCGTTCTTTGAGAGCCCCCCCCCCTCTTATCCCCGCCGCTCTTAACCCAACCCTCCCTCTGCGTTCTTTCCTTTTCGATCGGCCGTGATTAATCGGCCTTCCGAGGCGAGCGGGGTTGGCGCCCCGCGACGGACGTGGCTCCCTCCATCTCGGCGGCACGTTTTGTCGCCATGTCGTGCAGGATGGCGCGGGGGTATCCCTCGGACGCGGGATTAGTCAGTCGCTGGAAGTATTGGGGAGTGGGGTTGGAGGGGGTTGGGAGGAAATAGAGTAGGAGGGTGGGAGGAGGAGAGGCGTGTGACGCAAACTAGCTTCCGGGCGATGGGCCCGCTTTCATCCGCCCGTCCGCTCTATTTCCCCGTCTCTTCGGATACACCGTGGCTTGCGTTCATCCATCTCCTCTCTCCCCCGACCGCCGTCCTTAAACATACGTGTGGAGGAAGCTGAGCAGTCGGAGGACACGCCTCTCTTGCCCTCTCAACTCCTGGGGCCTCTTATCTCTCCACCCGAGAGCTCATGGAATACAAGGAGGAAGCTAGCTTCACTCTCGGAATGTTTCAGGATTCTTACTTGATCTCTTGATGGCTTAAGCTGGAGGATGAAATGATGGTATTATTCTGACCAAGAAGATGGAATGTCTTTGAGGCAAAAGCCAATAATAAGAACTAAGACGATGCAATTTTCCACAGATAAAATTTTTGAATCGACCCGGGTTTCGATGCACTGCATCAGCATCAGGTGATGATATAGTGCATCAAAACCTGGGTCGATTAAAAACTTTTATCTGTGGAAAATTGCATCGTCTTAGTTCTTATTATGTTCATATTCCACAACATCTCGCCTGATTCCTCCCTTTTTGCAAAAGCCAATCTATCGGGTCTATTTTTATGATTAGAGAGACTACCGGTTAAGGTAGATTTAAGTAGATGGAAGAGATATTCATCCTCTTGACTTTTACAGGCGCAGGTCGCTGTCTCCTCACACGATTTGTTTCTTCAGCTCGGTGTGCATCCTACCTCTCTTCATCCCATTTATTATGCCTATTCTTTTCCTTTCCCTTCCCCGCTTACCCAATGTCCTGCCCTCCGACATGGTCTCCGCTTCTCCTCGCCCCGCTAGTGCGGACCTGTTTAAAACACCTACTCACCGTCCTAATCTCCAGAAATTTTGATTCTGCGTTATGTTCTTGAGGCGCGTTGTTAATGATCAATGCTATCTGCCTCAAATGCAACCATTTTGCCATTTTAAGTTACATCTCGTCGAATCACCGCGGAAGTCTCCATACCATTTTAAGTTACATTTATAAGTTATGTCCTTATGTTCACTGTGGAACGGATAGAAAGGCCGTTTCCTTTATTCAGAACCCTCGCCAATGAAATGGGACCTACTGAGATGTTTGCAGGGGTTTTTCTGCCGCCCCTTTTTCCTCCTTCTACCTCCTGTCACCACCGCCGTTCCCTTCCTTCGCACCCTTGCCGTCCCTGGGCATGTAAGGGTAGCGAAATAGGCAGAAAGGTAGGTTATACGGCTGTCCGTCCTAATCTCCACCGTCCTAATCTCCAGAAATTTCGTCCCCTCACAAACCTCATTTTTAAAATTTTTAATTTGAAGCTATCTTTCCGTGAGTTTTGAATGAATTTTTCAGGAAACCCAGTTTAATTCAAATCACTGAGGGAGTAGCCGCAAGAGTTGCTTCTGCGGAAATTTTCCGCTGTTAAGGATACTTTAGAAGAAATTCTGCGTTGGGATTCGAATTTGCCCCAATTGTTGTTACCAACGAAGCATCCCCGGCATCCTCGATTCTCAGTTGTGAAAAATGTTTTATTTTTATCGTGAATGTCGCTCATTCGTGGAAAAAAGATAATTGCCAATTATAAAAATTTGAGTTTTGATGTAGAATTTGAGCTCTTCGCAAAACTATTCTCCGAATTGATTTTTTTCAGTGAAATGTTTATGAGATTTATCTCTGGAATAATATGAAGAAATGATCACTTAATAAATGGCTGCGATGAGGTGAAGGGCAAATTAACCCGATCTGTGCTGATCACTATTGGCTTTTTAGCTTTTAAGCCTCGTGAAAAATTTATCAAATCAAATCAATGGTCAAATTATGAGTACAAATTAGAGTGGCTGCTCCTGATTAATACTCTATTTACACTTTTCAGGCGTAAATGTATCTCTTCTTTCATCTCTTAATGTGGAGTTGGTAGCTCCGATACCATTTTCTGAATTTCCCCCTTGTCAATCTGTTATTGGTTTTCATTTTTAGACAATCGGTGAACTACATTCACAAGCATATTCTTGGCAGAGAAACGTATTTTAATTCCCTATGTCGCTAGATTTATTATAGCTAGGTATTAAGGTTTGGTATACACAAAGGCGTCGAAATTCGCCATGAAAAAAATAATTTGACTTGACCGGGATTCGAACCCGGATCTCCCGATTGCCGGTCAGGTATGTTAGCAAATTACGCCACCAGTTTTTATGGCGAATTTCACCGTCTTTTGTCTGTCTTCGCACACGTGCGCGTGACTGCGTACCATATCATTTGTGCAATCGCAATGATTGAAAAATTAAAGGTTGGTTTTGATCCAAACGTTTTGACCATCGTTAAAATCAATGCGAGCTCGAAGTGGTTTCTGGAAATATTATTTTTGCGACTGGCTTACGTGAATCTGTGGATTTTCAAAACTAAACGCTGCCCGCAATTCCAAAGTTCTCTTTTTGCATGTGTGGGACGTTTCGACGTTTAGAAGATTGAGGAATGAACATAGAATTTAGGCGGTTTTCTTAATACCTCTCCGTTCTTTTAGATGTTCCCTCTTCTCATCTTTGCATCTCTGATCATGTGTGGGGCATATCGTTCTCTCCCAGTCTCCCCTTTGATTCCTTTGAAAACGCGGTCGAATTCCCTCGGCCGAAGGATTCCCCACCACCATCGCAGTTTCCCGACAATGAAAAGATATGCCGGTTGATTGGGTCGGAATTCCCTCTCGTGCATTTTCGCTTTCCCTCCTCCCCGTTCCTTTTATTTTCAAAGTTGCGGAGAGGAGCGTTGGGGGGGGGGGGAGGAGAGTGGGCGAGGGAGCGCTTTCGGGAAAAGGGGGAAGGAGGTGGGAAGACGGGGAGGAACCCCTATGTTCTCCGGAATCATGGGAAGGTGTAAGGGCTGAGGGAGAGGATGGCAAGGGAGGGAAGGGGTTCGCTTAATTTTAATAGGGGATGAGGGAATTTAATTTTGACGATAGTCAGTGTTACCTCCTCCCACCCAACCTTTCCGACTCGTATCACGAGTTAACGTATTCTAATCCTGCTCGTCTCAAACATCCTGGCATGTCGAAAAATTTAGCGGTTTTGAGGAGACGAGGGGTAATGTTGCGGCCTCCCAAATATTTAAAAAGTTTTCTTTCCCAATAAATGGACTTATGTCGAAGTTACTGTAACTTTCATTGCTTGTACCTTAAACTCGTCAGGGCTCATATCTATCTCTATTGGTGGTATTGGCCTTAACTGGAGGTGGATCATTTCCGGGATAAGTCAGAATTTCACGTTGTTTTTTAAGTCCTTGTTCATTTTTTCTTTCGTCTGTTCAACATTTTTTAAGAGATGTGCTGTATGCGTAGGATGTTGGTATAGTTTAGCTGAAATTTAACATGAAGAGTATGTATGGTCTCTTGGTAATCGATTACCTTTTCCAGTAGCAGCTAACAAACGTTGAAGACTTACTTCTTTCAATCGGTTTTCGAGATCATACATAGCGCTTATTTTTTCATTTTATAGAATAATTTGGAAAGCCGCATTTCCATAATAACTCCCTGTAATAAACAATGTGCCATATGTATCTGATAATCGGGTGTCTCAATGGAAAAAGTACCCTGCGGCAATCGAAAGAACTGCATAAGGAGCCATTAGGGCCTAAAATGCCCAATGCAAGGCAGACGTATATGGTAAAATTCAATCCCAACGCTGACCTCGTATTGAGTTATCGTCATGAAGCGTTGAAGTAGTGCGTCTTGAAGCAAACACCTTTTGGGAATTGATGCTGAACTTCTTATGTTGATATGCTGCCAAATAGAATGCAGTTTATTTGTATGCATTCACTTCTTTTGGTTTAACTAAAGGAAAGGTTCCATTTCGAATCACTACCTGTGACATTTCACCTGAAATAATGTTCCGTGGGTCTTAATACTCTTCATAGGCAGTATAGTGGGCAATTTTGTTAAGCCTTTCAACATCATTTGTTATTCTGTCAGAAGCACATCGTTTAATTTTTACAATACTTTTCTGAGTTCTGATGCATATAGATAGAATAATTTCTTCCCCTATTACATTTTGTAGTTTAAGCATTATTCTGATTGGAGGGAAAATGGTAATCCAATTTCGTGAATATTTCGTGAGAAAGTCCCAGTCTCATCAATCTTTGTCTTTTTGAACGTAATGTGGACGATAATTCCTGAAAAAATCAGAATTCCTTAAGCATTTCGGCTTAGGAAATAGAAAAAGATTGGCATTTGCTAAATTCGGCCCCCGTTATTTGTGATGCATGCGATAATCTCTACAAAGAGAGATCAATCGTTGCAATGGTCTGAATCGGTCATTACCTTTATCAAATTCTCAATCAATCGATAAAGCGAATAGTGACGTCTCCTAGAAAAATTGACTGGTGTTAAGTATTCTGAGGATGGATATACTCGTCCTATATAGCATTAATTGGCGTCTAAATGTGGGAATTCTATTGCGGAAGAGGTATCGTGACTTGTTCAAACTACCATGGCTTTCTCTGGTTCTGGAATAAAGAACAAAATATCACTATTACCTGCTGTTTTGTTGTGAACCGTAACTTAAAATCATCGTCTATTTTAAGTTTCTTTTAAAATAAAAACTGTAATTATATTTATGACTGCGTTATGGTGGTGGAAATGAGTATGTGGAGAAGCGGAAAAGATTTATAAATAATTGAACGTTCTACGGCCGTTAAAATATTGAAAGAAAATGAATTCCCCAAGGCCGTACTCTTTGATGGGCGAAAAACGGGGAGGGAAAGGAGGGATGAATAGGGTGTTGAAAGGTTAGTTAACCAGACCGGACAAAAAAGCAAAAGATAACAAAAATAAAAAATTAAGACAAGCACTCACTCACGCACTCTACTCACGGGTTTGCTGTAGAAACAAATTACCGCGAGTGCTCAATCACGCACACAATCAGGTTTGCGAAGTATTAACTTACGCCAGTGACCGTCAAGCACACGGGGATGAGGAAGGAAGGTGGAGGGTTAAAAGTGCCCAAGAAGGTTCTCCTGACACCTGGTGTTTCCGGAAGAGATTGTTTCGGGGCATTCCATACCATTCTCGCAATCTCTCATATTCCTCGTGGGGCGATAACTTCTTTTATTCACGAATTACTTCCACAAAACCCGTCTAAATGTATTGTTAATGCCCCCAAACGGGGGGGTGCCAACTTCTCAAAACGCTTCATTCATGAATGGTGGAAATCTACATGGAAATCCCATTCCGCTCCCTCGCATTATTTCTCATGTTTATCTTCACCCCGCGGTGGGCGCGTTTTTCTTATATTCTCTTCGTTATGACCCATTCTCGTGGAGCTAATCTCTCTTGCTTTTCGTCCGTCAAAGGAGAAGGTTTTTATTTTAAGCGCGAGCTCTTTAAGGAGCTCCATCCCCTCCCGCTCAAGTGAGTCTTTTCCTCCACTGAATTTTTTAAGCGGAGAAGTTCTTCAAGAAGTTTGTTTTTTTCTCTCTTTTTTTTGCTGAGCGTCGCACGCTGCAGGGGAGACGCCTCTCAGCGGGGCCGTTTATTACGAGAAGGCTGCTCGCTGGCGTCTCGGACTGCGTCGCTCGTCTGAGAGGGACGAGCCGGAAGAAGGAAAAAGCGGAAACTCACATTGAACACAAAATCGGTACCTAAAATAATCTACCCAAGACTTCAATCGCCCGTGTCTTCAAACCAACCGATGAAAACATTAGAATTATAAATTGTTTTATACGATACATATGATTACAACTGTCGACGCATCTAAAAAACTCAAAATCTACCTGCGTATGAGAATATTAATTTTTTTTCTCTAGATGGCCTTTGGGTTTTTATTTTCCAAAATGACCAGTGTCCAATTATGGTACGTGTTCTGCGCCATCAGTCTGTTTTAATTTTATCATTTATGAAACAGGGATACGTTATGTTGTCCAAATGAGATCGGTCGCGAGCCGACTCAATGGGAAGCGACTTTAACTGCTTGTGTTTACTTCTTCTTTTCACGTTATTGCCTCCAATGCTGCATGTGTACCCACCTATGTATCTTCTGATAAGTCCAAGGAAGACACGACTCTTCTTTATGATTGCCCAACTCGACGACATAGCTCAACAGATAAACAAGTGTCATCTTCTGCATTATTTTCTTGAGGCGCACTGTTAATGATCGCTATCTGACTCAAATGCAACCGTTTTGCCATTTTAAGTTACGTTTCTAAGTTATGTCCTCATGTTCACTGTGAATCGGATTTTAAGGGAAGGCCGTTTCCTTTATTCAGAACCCTCGCCAATGAAATGGGACCTACTGAGGTGTTTGCAGGGACACGGTTTTCTGCCGCCCCTTTTTCTTCCTCCTACCCCCTGTCACCACCGCCGTTCCCTTCCTTCGCACCCTTTCCGTTCCACTCCCTGGGCATATAATGCTAGCAAAAAGGCTAGGCAAAAAGGATGGTCAAACATTGAAGGCTTATCGGGCTTTCTTCTGCGTATTTCCATTGTCGTAGACGACAGTTTCGATAGCATTGCAGTTATCTTCTTCAAGTCAGGTCACTTCTGACCTGAATAAGATAGCTGTAATGATATCGAAACTGTCGTCTACGGCAATAGAAATACGCGGAAGAAAGCCCGAAAAGCCTTCACTGCCGTCTCAACGACTCCGCGGAAGCATTCGAGTTCAAGGATGGTCAAATTTCAATACCGCACTTCGACATAAATATTACGCCGCGAAAGGTGCAAGTATCGCATTGCGTCACATTACATCGCATTGCATCGTATATCGCTTTGCATTGCGTGTCTAATCGTGTCGCTCCACATCGCACAGCCGGGCGATCGATGTCGCAAAACGATATCTCCGGCGTATCGCTCGTGGCAGCGTCGCCTAAGTCATCCCTGGCCGTAGAAAAATAAGTCTTCTTCCTCTCACGACGCGACGTCCGGGCATCAGCATTCCGTCCTCGCAGGAGAGAGTGAGAAGGGAAGCGGTGCTGGGGGCTTGAGGGGGGTGGGGGAGGGCAGAGGAAGTGGAGGAGGAGGAGAGTCTCCAAGATGGCCGTGGAGGAGGAGGAGGAAAAAGTAATATCTAAGTGAAAAAACGAGCACTTATGCGTGCGCGCGAGAAGTGGAGGGAGGAATGGAGTGTATGGGAGGGGAAGGATTTATAAAGCATGTGTGTGCTCCTTACTTCACCCCTCCGAGCTGGAAAGAGGGTGTCAGGTAGGTGAGAGGATTGAGGGTCGGGAAGGGAGCGGGTGAAGGCGTAAGGGGCGGTGGAAGGGTATTTTGAATTCCATCGTCCCGCGCGGCCACGAGAAACTCTCCTTATCCTCCGTTCAGTGTACGCACTGGTGCGTCTTTTCCTCTCGCAGCTCGCAGACTCTCATAACGCGGATGATTTTATTTTGAACACGCACTGCATTTGTAGCTTTCGAAACCTAGTGTTGGAGGCGAATGCTTGGTATCAAATGTACGGAATAAAATGGCGAACCAGGGAATAGCAAACTAATAGAAGAGGAAGGATGATTTTTTCGGGCAATGCTGCGTTTTCTTCATTCAAGACGCAAGAAGACCATCCTCGATTAATACGTGAGGCCATAGAACTAGTCAATAGAGCAAATAACTTCAATAGGGAGGATGGATATAACCTGATCGGGGTTTGGAAAGGGTTCCTGGCTCCTGCAAAAGCCAAACGGCTAACGTCCCCCGCACAAGATTCAAATCGGCCCAACAATGGTGCAACGGACGTCGCGACGCGTCGATGCTTCTATATAAGACCGATCTGAAGCTGTTGAACGCTCATTTGCTTGATGACATTCTCTTCCAGTACGAGAAGCGAAACTTTGAGTTTTTTTTAATACAAAAAACGCAGCATTTCCCGGAAAAATCATCCTTCATAGACAAGAAAAGCTGCGAAAGTCTTCAAACAAAAAATAATGTAAGAGGAGTTAAATTAAATCACGAATTTCAGGAAAGGAAGATTGGATTGAACTGTTAGACTTGCCACACACTGAGACAAAATGTATGCGTAAGGAGCGTGATAAAACGAAACTAGAATGGAAGTTGTTGATAAAAAGGAATCGGGATCAATGTGAGCGATAGATAGCCACTCTGAAAGCGAGCTAGACAAAACTGGACGTGAAATAGAAGAGCAATCATGGGGATAAAGATAAAGGAACAAGCATTGGAATAGGGAAGAATGGAAGGTTGAGGTCAACAAGTCTTAGGATTGAACAAGCTAATGAGGATGTTTTTATCTGTTTAACAAACCAAAGCGACAAAATAAGAGAGGCACACGTTCAAACAGATTAAGGATTAGTTATTTCCTAGCCCTTTTTACGGCTGCAACGAAAACTGCGAGACAAAAATGTACAATATTAGATCTCATTTTTTTGTCCCTCACTTTTCCCAATCGTTTTTCATATTCTCTTCCTCATGGCTGATGTGCTAACATCCCATGCCACACGCCCCTGAGCTGACTTGCTGGTGGTTAATCAAAAGGATCTGTTGGTGAAAATGTTTGTCGATTATACGGGTGTAACATTTGAGCTAACTCGCCGTGGTGACCATGCTTACTTAGGGTGCCCGCGAGCCTTATGAAGCGTGAGAAGTTTGGTGGCATTTTTAAATGAGACTATTGAAGTTCCGAAGGGTATGAAATATAATACCGCTCACAGAAAGGCTACCTGTGTTGTATAATCATCGTTTTTGCTTGATGTTATTTTGTCTGTTGTTACGCTCAATATTTATTGTAATTTTAAAATTTGATAAATATGTACAAAAATGCCCTTATTAATGAAACAAGGTGCGTCTTATTTGAGCAACCTTTAAGGCCGTTTTACACGGTACATTTTTTTGTACAATCTATCGTGCGAACGCATGTACAGTCAAGTGTGCAGAAAATATTGTATGAACGACTGAATCAGACTAAATGTCGTTTTACACGGTGAGTGCAAACGCACAATTTTCCGTGCAATTTAGCGGTAGAAATCGATCGGAATTCGCGAGTCTTTTGTTTATCATGTATATGTTTCACTCGTGAACATATATGTTTCACTCACGTATTTGACACTTTGAAAAGCTGATCACCTGAAATTCGGAACCTCGACTCGACCATCTGCCTACTGATAATTCTCCCGGTTCAGAAAAAGCTCCCGTGGACTCTTCTCTCTGGCTTTATATTCGACCTTTGCATCGTTTCGTTTTTTCTCATCTGGATTTTAGAACGACAAGTCATTGAAGTTTCTCGCCGGATCTCCACTCTTTTTAGACAAAGTTCGTGGGTTTATTATGTGTTTGTGACAAAGTGTTATTATCAAATGATCAAGTGGTATAGCAGAACACGGGACCCTTTTTTTTAGACCCTCCCTTGTATTTGTACCAGTGTTTTAATGTCTTTTTTTTACGATTACTATGTTACCTGCTAAACAATAGAAATAAAATGTTTATCATTATATCACGCGGGTTATCAGGAACTCTACTTGAGGACCAGTCATAATTCTGGGGGAAAAGGACACAAACCCAAAGATCGCGATTACACTGAAAAACCAGAACACCAAATAACACGATGAAATGACGATGTAAACATTTGAGCAACTTTAAGTTAACTCTTCTCGGGTTCTAAACTGCTTCAAACTATTCATAATTGTCGACGTAATTAATTCTTACCTTGAGAATTAGTGACGAGTCGTCTCTCGAATCGTCGACAATTATGAATAGTTAAAACCGGTGGAGAGCCCGAGAAGAGTTTACTCATGAAAGATTATATACACAGGATAATAATTACTCATAATATTCGACGGGAAAGTGTTAATCCTTTTTATAAACAACTTTATTTTCAATCGTAACACAGGCACCACAGTTTTCGCCACATCTGCGACATCTGTGGAATATTAACGATACTAACTGATCGAAATTGTATGATTGTCTGAATGGAATTAGAACAGGTTCTATTTTCCGTTCAGGCATTCATACATTCGCACAAGCGTTCGCACAATTTGCCGCTTTACACGGTACAATTTCCTGATACATGCGTTCGCACGATAGATTGTACAAACAAATGTACCGTGTAAAACGGCCTTTAAAGAAAGGCGAAAATTTCAAGAAGCTGGATTAGAGCTCTTGACCCCAAAATAGTTCATTTAATGACGCATTAGAAAGTAAAAAGCGAGCATCGTTTTTTTATTCTGAAATATTGGTGCCATTAAATGTATGTTGATTCCCATTTAAAACCGATTTCGTCTTCATTTTAGTCATCCGAAATAAAAGTACCGTTAGAAATATTTGAATTATGGCTTTATTTCAATGCTCGACTCCCCAGATGGAAAATCGCTCCATTTATGATAGCCCCAAATAATTGAATGCGAAGTAATAGGTTTACTCGTATTATGAGCTTGTGAAAAATATCAACCCCTTGGTACATTAACTGCGTTCGTCAAGTGTTTTATACATGCATTGTTTCTGGAATCGCATTTTCACCGTGGAGAGAGAGGCCCTCTCTGGCATTGATTAATTACTCCGGAGATAAGCTTCTTCATTCATAAATTTCGGCCGTTACGACTGAGCCAGGAGATAATCATCAAGCTACTATACTGGATCCAAAATCCTATGAATTGCGAACTGTCCTCCGTATCGTTTTTTAATGGTAACTTTATGACATTTGCCTGTGTGCAACCGCGAGCAAGGGCATCACTGAAGTGCTCTTGGAACTCCATAAACCTCAATCCTTGCTTCGAAGGATAAGTCCTTTACCAAGTGATCATCGAAAGTGCCCTCAAGTGCGATGTAGGAATAATTAGTGAGAGGAAGGTAATAGTTTTTTGTTTTACATTTATTTCGTTCGAATAGACCGTTTGTTACCCAGGGGAACAATTTTTTAAATTTTTCTGCTCTTCTATATATTACTGGGGAATAAAACTATTTTGCTAAGGGACTTTCGTATTCACTTTTTAAACATAGTTTTACTAGAGTTATTTATATTCTGGAAATATTTTTAACTTCGTTTTAAATGAGAATCAGTCCTAGACCTAAGAGGGTGAAATTCATCATGAAAACATCAGGTGTGTTAGCCAGTTACACCTGCTAGCTATCTTAGTTCAAGGTAAATTTCAGCAGAGGGGGTTTTTTACGAACAAGTTGTTCTCGTCCCCAGTCTACATTGTGGCACAGAAATATGCCGCGGTCGCGGAGAATAAACCTAACGTCGCTTTAGAACGACGAACTTTTGACAATTTTCCTATCATTGCGATTTCTCAAATGACGTGTTGCGCAGCCACGCTCACGGATGCAAAGATGTACACCAAAGAGGATGAAATTCGTCGTGAAAAAATCATACCGGGTTCGAAGTCAAATGATATTTTTCATGGCGAATTTCACCCTCTTTGGTGTACATCTTTTCACTCATGCGCGTGATTGCGTATCACATCATCTATGCAATCGCAATGATTGGAAAATTGTCTTTGGAAAAAAACATGTTTTTTTTCACAAAAAAACTTTTCGTTTCATTAATTCGAATTAAAACGTTATAGACGCTCGATTTTTCAACTCTCCCATCACTTGAAATGACTGCTCCTCAACTTCCACCGCCACCCGAGGCGGTAAGTAATTTACAGCGAAGTGGATTTCTTTCCTCAGAAGGCGTTCGAGAGCTAGTCTTTTTTGAAGGGGAGGTGTGAGATTTAAGTAGTGAGAAAGCTCTCCTTTTCCTTCATCCCACTCTCCCCACGGCAACTCCGCTCCGTTTTCTCTCACTGCCCCTCACCCTCCAACCCCCGCCGAGGCATTGCGCATCCTATCCCATCCCCTGTGCCCCCGCCTTGTCCTCCTCCTACCGCCGTCGCAAGGGGGTGAATCTCTCCAGGCATATATATATTTTAACGCGTTGCTCTTTCCCTGCGACTCTCTCTCCAGGCCACAAATCATCCCCCACTCACACCTCCTCTCTCTCCCTTTCTCACCCCCTTAAACCTTCTCTCCCTCCATCCACCCGTATCCGACCCCCGTGTCATTTTTTATGCTCCAAAACCGTCCTCTCGCGTTTATCTTGCCCACACACCGGATCCTGTGAAAATTCCTGCGTCACAAGAAAAAAAGAAAACAGCATAAAAATTAAACGGCGTTGCCCTGGTAGTTTACACAAGAAGTGTGACTCTCATTCTTTCTTGCTCTCTTTATGAGAGAAGTGTAAATCGCCATAAAGGTCGACGTTTTGTCTATTCTCTCGCCTCATTTTGTTTACTCTCCTACCCTTTCTCAACCTCCTTTTTATTCAGCTCTCTTTCTTGTCATCTCCGTAGCTTCTTCACCTTTGTGATGTGTTTTATTCCTCCACCTCCTGTGTCCCTGCGCCACTCTTTACTTCCTCGTAACTTATCTTTCTTTCCTAGGAGTTCTATATTCTCCTCCCTCATCCTCTTCCTTACTGAGGGCGTTGTGTCGGTGGATTCCTTGCTCGGTGCTCTTTATCACCACTTCATTGTCTTGTTCGCCTCCTGCCGCTTCTCCTTCCTGGGCTTAAGGTTTGTCACCTCCGCTTACTTGTGAACACTTCCTTACTCAGAATGCTGCCTCTCGCTGCATTGTATGTTGGCGTAATTATGATGCGGAGACTCCGGCTCTTTCACGTTACGTGGGAAAAGCATGTTAATGGAAGGAGAATGGTATGAGTTTGTCATGAATATTTTTATCTAGTTCTTCTATGAATTAGAAGTAGTTTATATCAATCTAATTGGTTTAGTTTTCCTTAAAAAGTACCAGTTTGCTATATTTGCGAACGCGTGAATAAGAACGCCTTTAGCAGGCATGGTTGTTAATTTTCCGGAAGCCGTGGGTTCAACCTACTAATTCTAAAATTAGTGTTCCTCGCTCATAGGTGAATAAAATATGGACGTACGTGTATAGGTAATGACACAATATCTTATTGTATTAACGCGTAAAGGGAAAAGTAAACGGACTGAGAACGTGGACTCCCAACAGGTAAGCTGCCGGTGAATATTGGTGTCGGATTTGAATGCGACCAAATACTATGATTACTTATCTTTGGTGGCTTTTTTTATTATTTGAAATTCTTTTTGAGAGCTATAACGTGGATTAAATGAAATGCAAATGCTAAATATAATAACAAAATGCTTTAACTACGGCTACTGATTGATTTTAATGAATGCATCTTTTCAAGTGAATGCTTATAATTTTTCTCGAAAACTTTTCTCCTTGTAATTTATTACATAATTTTTATAGTTTTAATATTTAAACTAATCTAAATAATAATTAATCAGAGGTATAATATTAAAATTTTCCAATGAAAAGGTTCTTTACTCCAGAAATGACGGGTTTTTTTCTGTAGTTACCTACTTGTCATATTTACATATTCCGTGAAGGATTTCATTATACTCTCTATTGGTGAAATTTTCAGTTTTTTGGGAAAAGTGACAATATTGTTTATGAGTATAACACGTTCTTTGGATTACGTTGCAAGTATTTTTGAGAACATTGGAGTAGCTTTTCATGTTTTAAAATTATTAATTTCCCTATCCCTAACAATTTAACAACTTGATAAAGGGAATGTATCAATGATTTAGGAGAGTTCACACCAAGTGTCGACGTATTCCGTTTTTTTACTCCGCTTTTTATGATGATAAAAACTAAATTTGGAACAAATAATTTTATCACTTGCAAAAACAAAAAAAACCTAGTTATTATCCGTTTTAATATTTTTTAATGATTCCATACTTAAATCAGGAGAAGAAACATTTTATCTATTTCAGGTGCAAAAACCTCTGTTTGGTGTAACAATGATCTCTCTATTATTAGAGCATATTTTTCGGATGAGAAATGTAATTTTCACCTGTTTGATGTCGAATGGAAATTTTTTCGGTCATTCTATTTTTTTTTACTTTTTCTATTTTATCCTGATAGTTGTTGTAATGGCGCTTTGTATCTTTATTTGTACTTATGTTCGTGGAAGGCCTAAATACACCTCTGGGCCATAAACATGAAAACATTTTGCCCTACTAATTTTGTCCACGGTTACCTTGCTGTTTAATTTCTGTAGCTCAACTTTTTGGGAAGAGATTTGTAAAAAAAAATTGAACATGCTTTATCGCCATAAAACCTTTTAAAAACTGATTCCTCACGCGGCTTCGTGTCATGCCTCCATCATCGATTTTAATTTATTAATAATACCCTTTTAAGCTTTTATGTTTCTCATTTAAAAAAATCGGCGTCGTTTTCGATTCTGCTCCGTGAGCTAACGCAATTTGCCACCGCCCGGATGTTCCCGCGCCGCATAGCCGAGCATGTGTTCGTTAATAGCCTCCATTAAAATCTCACAGTGAATTAGCTCTCCGTCGTGTCGAGGCCGAAAATCTGAAAAGCGAGGAACTTCGGTAAATATTTCATGGGTCCGTAGTGAGCGCTAATCCCCCTTTTCTTGGTCCCCTCCTGCTTAATGCTCTTCCTCTTGATCCTCGCGTCCAACTCTACCGTGCTGACGCGAGAAGGTCGTTCACGCTCACCACTCGTAGTCGCACCCGTCCTTCCGACGTTCCTCTACGTGAAGACGAACCTTTCTCTCCTTTTATCTCCTGCTTTCCATATTCTTTCACTCTTCTCTCCTCTCTTAGCCAACTGAGCACCATTGCCATCCTTTCGTCCGCTTCCTGGAGCTCTCCCCTCATGACGCTTTCATCCATCCGCTCCCTTCCACGCTGATTTTTCTTCTTCAAAAACCTTCCTCTTGATTCATGTTACGCATTCGGTTTCTGAAAAATCGTTCAGGTCTTTCGATGAAAAAATTCAAATTTCATTTCAGCGCGCATTATGTGTAACATTCCGTGGCGTTCCGTGTACCTACCGTACCATGATGGCTTGCGTTGTGCGAATTTTGCGAATGTTTGGAAGGCATGGTTTCAAGGCGGAAAGAAGTGGACCGGAAATTCTATTCGTCTGGAGCTGGGTCGAAGTATGAACGTTATTGATATTTCGCGACGGACAAAAACGTGCTTAATTCATTTGGAATCAAGCATTGCTCTCCTGTGTTAGGGGGTCCTGACTTGGGGAGAGGACATCTAGCTTGCGTCTATCTAGCCTCATGCGAAATTATAATGCTTGGTGGCGAAACCGGATCACGCATCTGGCTAGCAATCGGAAGATCTGGGTTCGGTTACCGATCAAGTTGAATGGTTTCTCATGGTGTACTCTTGTACATGGGTGTTATTCCTTTATTGTGATAAATTTATGATACTCATTTTTCATTTTCCGTCCATTTTCTCATGATCTTTGGCCCAGTTTTATAATCTTTGGTTAAATATTTTCCCGGTATGAAAACCGATGTTAGCAAGCTATCCCATGGATAACGCTCACGTCTACTAATCGAATGTCTAATGTAATATGCAAAACCCGAAACCCCATTGAAAATCAAGTTAACGAAAAGTCTACGTCTGATTAGCGATATTATAAAACCTTACCATGATGGTTTGCGTTGTGCGAATTTTGTGGATGTTTGGAAGGCATGGTTTCAAGGTGGAAAGAAGTGGACCGGAAGGTCAATTCATCTGGAACTGGGTCGAAGTGTGAACGTTATTGATATTTCGCGCCGGTATAAAACGTGTGTCGCAAAAGTTGAAAGGTCGGAAAGGTATAAAGCGAGAGACAGCGGAGAATTTTCGATTGTGAGGAACGGTCATGACGGAGTAAGGGTGAATGGAGTAAATTTCATTCTTGCGAAATCATGACTATTGAATCCGTTCTTTTTTTGTCATTTAGTCATCACTCACTGACCCTGGGAACCTATGGAGAAGGTGTAGGTATATTTAATATAAATGTGGGGAGGAATCGTCACTGGATGATTATGCTACAAAATTAGACTTGTATTTGTCAGCTATCTGAATTACCCTGCGTTGTTCGGGATCTCACTTCCTTTATAACTCATCATATAAGAGAAAAATCTGTTGAAAATATGAGAAACTTCATTATTTTGGATATCTGATAAAAAATTTTTTTTAATGCGTTAAAGACTAAAATCTGGTTGTCAAAGAAATATGCCATTGTTGATTTCAGAAAGAAATGTGCGTTTTTGGAGCTAAAAACGCGATTTTCAGACAATAATTCGAATTGGAAAAGATAATTGATTGAAAGAATTATTAACTTCATTCTTTCAGCCATTTGGCTAAAACTATCCAAACTCTCTATCTTGAGCGGAAGTAATTTTAAAAAGAAAAAAATGAAACCACTCCAAATATCCCAATACGTAGCGTAGGCCACCAAAGGGCCCCTTTTTAGGACCTTTTGAGGCCCTGAGATCCTTTTAAAATAGCCTATAATTTTCCTCCTGTCTTTGAACTATTAGTCTGCAAATTTAACCATGATCGGAGTAAAACTGAAGATTTTTTTGAAAGACAAACAGACAAATGTTTTAAAATATATATGTAGATACTAGGCCTGCACAACGATGATTGGAGGTCAGGAAACTGCGAGGGAAACGAATATGGTTGAAATGAATTCGTGAACTCATAAAACTTTATGAAAAAATTCATGTTAGTGATTGAATTGTGGAAGGGAGCAGGGAGTGATCAAAATAGGAGTTCAGAGATGGAGGGACATACATTAGCTACTAATCATTGTTTATGAGTTATAGTGTAATTATATGAAGAGACTCGGACATTTTCAGCGCAGTATATATAGAGATTACGCTCGGACAGTGACAAGACTCGTGAATTTACTCAAAAATAAACAACCATTGCTGGAGGAAAATCCGTACTCTTGAGAGAGAACTCATTGAATATTCCACACAAAAAGGAATGCCATGTGGGATCACGCAAAGAAATAAATGGTAAGTGAATAAGAGTTACGTATTCGCTCTCATTACCATTTGCATAACTTGTGCGAGAGTCGCGCAACATGACCGCATGAAAATTGCAAGTTGTAAGCGAGTCGGAAACGACCAGAGTTAAAAATTTTTGAAATTGAGAACGAGAGGATTGTGGGTGTGGATTGTGTGGGAGTTGGGTCGGACAAGGGTTAGAAGTTGCGCGGGGAGGACTTGTGTCGGGAGGAAGGATGCAAATGGTGGAGGGAGAAACGAGACAGAGAGAGAGAGGGAGTTGAGGATCGGAGAGGGTAGAAGCGTAGGGGGGATGGTGAGAGGGGATGTTGAGTGCGTCGGCGTGCATTAGCATATGTGCGCTTGGGACCTCCCTGAGGGGGGTTAACGTGGTGAGGGAGGGGGAGGATAACGGGGAAAGATGCCGCCTCGGGAAAAAAGTTTTCCATCTTCCCTGTGATGGAAGAGGATGGGCCGGAATAAATAAAAAAAGACTCATATTAGTAAACAGGACTCGGCTTTTTCCGGGCTTCATTTGAATATCGAGCCGTCCTCTTCTGTCTGTGTCTTTCTCACCCTTGCTTACTTCCCCCCCCCTCCCGATTATGCCTTTTTATTTTCACTCCTGTTGCGTAACTGCAAATTGTTTTTTTCCTCGATACAACTTTGTTTTTTTTCAAACGCACAAAAAGTCGTTTACTTTTAATCGCACGTGCTTTTAATTTTATGACCCAGTTATTTTCGTATCTTGGTTTTTTAGTATACGGGACTTATCCTTTATTTATTTAGACCCGCTCTTTGTCGTTAGATTTTTGTGGATTTCGTTGCCCTTGTGTAAAGCAGTTATTTTATTGCTCACTCTGTACGGCAGGGATTTACCGTTCTCATGTCATCGGAAAAGTTCTAGTGTGAGTTTCATGCATGTTACGTCGCAATTTATCTTCGGAATCATTCATTCATTTTCGCCTTTTTCTAGTTTTCCTGTTACGCCTTGATTTTCATGGCTTGTCAAATTCTTGATACACTTTCAAGGGGCAATCATTATGTTTGTACTGTTGTTTTTTTTCAATCATCTTGCATGGAATTCCGAGCTCATTCGCTATTGTCTGTGAACACATGTTCCGTGCATTTTCGTCTGAGTCACGCTGTCTATTTCACAAGAAATGTATGCCTTTTTGTAGGAGCAATGTGGGACTCATTCTCATTTACGTATTGTTGACTCATTGAGTGCCTATGCCTAATATCATATTTTTATCTTTTTTCAGGTAAGTTTTGAAAACAAGTTCTTGGCTGATTCCTTTTCTTTCAACTATTAGTAAGTACTCACTTAGATTACTAAATAGCATGTCCCATTGCTGTGCCGGATTGTATAGGGACTGGAGCTGTAATCGTGGGTCATTTGAGTGCTCATGTTAATAAATTTTCAAGTCGATAAAATACAACGCACTACATTTCATTTAAATCTGTTTATGCGTTGTAAATTTCCATATTCGCAGTAATGGAAATGACACAAGAATTATATTTTACATTTTTGCCTAAATTAAAGCATGTTTTGTCTTGAGCTATTGATAGTTTTTGGCTCGGTTTTATAAATTTATGGGAAAATTATATTTAAGTATATTTTTATTATCTGTGACTCTCCGTGACACCGTGATATTTGTTAGCATACTTTATAATAATATGAAATGTATTATTTTGCGTTTAGAAAAAAATCTGTACACGTGATCGAATTTTTACGAAATATATCTCAGGTGCCGCTCTGATACGTGTAAAAATAGGATAGAATCGCCAAAAAGACATTTCGGTAAAAAGTATTTTTTTTGCAGCTTTTTTCTATAGTTGTCACTGATGAAAACACTTGCGTAAAGTTTCGCGCAAATCTGTGAGTAGGCAAAAATCGCTCCAGCCACCTTAATGTCTTTGAGTGATTGGATAGGCAGTCGTCAATATTGAGATCACGGCCATCATTTGAAGTACTTTCTTCGATAATGTTAAGACTACCGTCGTCATGAAATTTCAATCTGTTTTACTTACAAATTTTGTATTAAATTTTAGCTTTTTTATGCAAATTATTATTTTTTAAGTTCTCTCGGAGTTTTCCACGGCGATTAGATGAATGTTCCGTTCTTCTTCCGGGTACCTGCCGCGTTGTTGTGTTTTTCTGACAACGTTTCTCCTCCCGTCCTGGAGGAGGTGGCTTCAGGTCGAAGATATCTACGCTGAATTTTGGTGCGACTTTATATTGGAGCTGGTCGCATCTGATTGTCTGTCAATTATGGCGGTAAAACCACTTTTCGCGCCATTTCACATTTCATTGCGCGCAAAAACCCTCCTCCAAGTGGTAGCTAGGTTGAAACCATCGTCCCTGTTTCAACACCCTGGTTACAACCTAGCTACCACTAGGAGGAGGGTTTTTGCGCGCAATGAAATGTGAAATGGCGCGAAAAGTGGTTTTACCGCCATAATTGACAGACGATCAGATGCGACCAGCTCCAGGATAAAGTCGGACCAAAATGCAGCGCAGATATCTTCGACCTGAAGCCAGCTCCTCCAGGACGGGAGGAGAAACGTCAGAAAAACACAACGACGCGGCAGAGTACCCGGAAGAAGAATGGAATATTATTTTTTAACTTTAAAAGAGCATTACGTTCCCAGCGTTGTGATGCACAATGCCGTTTCACCGTAATGTGCGTGGCTTTCTACGAGGCAGGAGCGGAAACCGTTCGGATAGAATTGCGACATTATAAATAAATAAATTTCCATTGGTATTTTGTGCTCACCCGAAGTATTTTTGCATGACAAGAAAAGATTCGATTTCCTCAACAATCTTCCCAATCGCATCTTTCTGGATTTCCTTAATCCTGGAATTTTCGTGTTGCGTCGCATATTGTAGTACCGTGCGGGCTTTCAATTTCAGGTGCTGCGCGAAGAAAGAAAAAGACTTTACTATCCAATGCTCAGCTCTCCGCGGGTCGCGTTTCCATATTGTACGCTCTTTCTCCGTTGCTATGTTCGACGGGAGAATCAGATGGTGGGAGATATCTTCTCCAAATATTGAATCGGCTTCCGCAACGGTTTAAAGGGATTAAGAACTAAAAGGAATTCAACAAATTGTTAACTTTTTGTTGGTTTTTTATCCATGTGAAATTTCTTTTCAATCGTTCATTAGTTTGCGACTTGAATTCATGCCGCCTTACATCGAATAATGGATTTTACGCACACGAGGAAATTTGGGATGACCGCGAAGGGGTCTTTTTTTTTTCTTTTCAGACTATGTCGAACTAGCATATTCTGAAGCCTTCTGCTTTCATTGCTTCGAGCATTCCATGATGGAGTTAATTCTAGCGTAACCATGTATTTAAATCTTTTAGTTTCTAAGAGATTGTTGAAATTTGTGAAATATTTAAATACGGGGATAATTTCGGATTTGAACGCTAAACTTTGGAGAGCTTATGATGAGCATGTATGCATTTTATCGTTCAAAGGGCGTGAAATGGAGAAAAAGGATTTTGTAATGTTAAGAATAATTTAACGTTTTCTACTAACTCGTTGGTAGGCGAACGACATTATGGAATGAAGAATCACTTGCTAATTTCCACACGTTGATTTAGTCAACTTACCGTTTTCGATGTTTACTACATCATCATCAGAGATATAACTACCTGTAGTAAGATGATGATGTGGTTAACTATCTCTGATGATGATGTGGTTAACATCGAAACCGGTAAGTTGACTAAATGAAAGTGTGGAAATTACCGAGTGGTTCTTCATGCCATTACGTTTTCTAGTTCACTTTGTTATTACGTAGTGTTTGTCCTTGATAATTTGGTCTCGTCATATGAATATTTGTTTTGTAGGGATCGGTGTCGGCTCCCTATTTCGAGGTCGCTCCCTTCTGAGATTTTTTCAAGCTTTTTCTATTCGTCGTATGAATTTCGGGCGGAGTTTTTAAACCCATGTATTTTCTCATCCGTGAACATCGCTTGCAATCCCTTTAGGGGGTAACCAACTTGCGCCCATTTTGAACCCCGATCGATGGGCCACTGAACCACGCTTAAAAAAACCTTCACTTTCCCTCCGTGACTCTGACTTGGGGAAGACCTTCTTGATACTCCAATCGGATGGTTGAGGAAGGGGGGGGGGGGGGCATTCGGAGACGATGGGAACTGGGTCCGGTGGCTGTAAATTCTCGTCGCCACTTTGGTCCCTCCCCGGGGAGAGTGGGGCCGAAGAAGGGTCGGAAGACGGAGGGTCACTTCCCGCTCTCGAGTCGTCGTCTTGATGGATGTGTATGTATTTTTTCCTACTCTGAGAGTATCTTCGGCCGAAAGCCGATGGAATAATCCTCTTTGCCCTCCGCCCTCTCTCGTCCTCAGCGATCCCAAACTTCCCCTCTCTTCTCTCTCGCCCTCTCTTGCGTTGTTCGAGAGGTATATGACGATTTGTGTGTGTGTTTGATTTTTTGCGGTTCGCTGCGTTATTTCCTTATATTCTCTCCGACGGAGGGATTGTTTGTGCCTTCCGTTCCCCTTCGGGTTGGTGGACACAAGGGCCTCATCCTATCAGTAAGGGTCAATTTCTATTTCCCGAAAACTGATGTGAGGTCCTTGGAATTTTACTTATAACGCACAAGTTTACCTATTCTTTCGAATGAAAAGTTGAACCTGACGAAGGTCAAGTGTGTCGTTTCTAGAAAATTTCGTTGTATATCGCTGTGAAGGATTTTACTTTTTATTTTACTTACAGAGTATTTGAAAGTCATAAGGAGCCAGAGTTTTCGCAGTAATAACAATTTGCGAGGCCTAAGGGGGTCCTCCTATGCAAGAGGACCCCTTAGACAATAATTACCATAGGGGAAGTAGGCACCCTCTTAAGATCGTAAGCTTTTTATGACTTTCTCCTCCTGTTCTATGAAATGAATCTTCTTTAAATCCACGTTTTACGGAAGATTATCTTGTAAGAAGGCTCGGTTAAAAATTAGTAGTTTTACAACTGATTTAAAAATAATATTTTAGATTTGTCGGCCCCGGTGGCGACGGGGTAACGTCCTCGCCTGCCAATCAAAGGGTCGCGGGTTCGAGTCCCGCCTGGGTGGATTTTTCTCCATCCAGGACATGGGTGTTTGTGTTCGTTTACTGTTAATGTTATCACCCGATGTAAGAGGCCATTGCGAGCTGTTTTCGGGGTAGTTGAAATAAATAAATAAATAATAAATAAAATAAATTAATTTTACCTTCAACAAAAGGCATTACGTTTATGAAACATGATTTGTCACAGGTATTTTGCGATTTTGCCATCGAACGTCGACGGTGTGCGCTCCATGGGTGGAGTTTTAGAGATTTGATGCATACATGGGGTCTCCGCAGTACTTCACTTTGTCAACTTTTCTCCGTTGACTCCCCGGAGAAGGCTCTTCTGGGCGTGAAGCATATCCGCCGTCACGCCGTCTCGGAGCCAGCCACGGGGAACCGCCGCTCGGCTTTCTCACGGGCCGAAGCCATGAGAACGGGAGTGGCAGTGAGATTTCGGGCGGTGTGGTTGACGCCCAACACCCCTACCCACCTGCATCCCTATGGACGGAGCCGGTTTTTGAGTAAAAGCCGTCGAGGTGTTCCTCGAGGGTGGACGACAGGGGTCTGAAAAAGGGGATTTAGAGTGGTGGGTGCTGTGGAGGGAGGTGTAAGATGGATAAGGGGGGCAGGAGCAGGCTTGAGCAGATGGGATAATGCAGTCCAGAGTGCGTGCCTTGGATGAAAGCCGTTTCGCATTGAAACCAAGAACATGGTTGAAGGACAGAACGTAACTGAATCTCAGGCTGAGAATTTCTTTCTTTCGTTATGGTGACCGATACAATTTCTTCCGCTGTGATGTCATTTGCTCAAGAATAGTTCCGGTTTCACGGCGCAATTTGTCTTTCGTTTTGGAATTTATTTTATTTATTAGTGGAGATAAAACGAATGCTATATATTTGATAGTCGATTTTCAATAATTAGGAAGGCGTCTTTTATTTAAATTACGCATACGTATGTGTTTACCTCGTCATGAAGCCGTTGCGAAGGAATTTACGTTGGTGCATTTAAACAGCCTTATGGTTGGTGAGGATTTTGGATGAGATTAGGGGAAGGCAGGGTAGGTGGGTGGAAGCGGTAATGAGGGGCGATGGTTTGCCGAACCCAAAGCTAAACTCCAACTGAGTTGGGTTTAGCCTTTGGGCACTGGCTTGTCAAGGACGACTCCGCTTACCTTGGAGACCGAGGGCGAGAACACCTAGCTTAAATAAATATTTCCCCTGGTAAACTCGCCATGAGTTAATATCGCTTGTTAGAATAACTGCTTATCACACCTGAAGGGGAATTCCGATATGAATTCGAATCCAGGGCAGTTTAATGATTTTTCTTGGGCGAATTTCCTCAGCTTGAAGATAGGTGGAGATGTAAAATTATCTATCCTCCGAAAAAGTTAATGCTGCCAACAAGAAGTCACTTCCAAGAGTGTTGCACAAAGGAATTTCCTGCGGGGTGAAAACATTGTAAACCTCAAAGATAAAGAAGAAAAATCATGGGATGGAAAATCACCTGTAGAAACTGTATCGGCTAAAACCTTAAATAGCCAGGTACTGGAGGATGAAGACAATTTAGATGAAGGTGGAAAAGAATATCTTACTATATTTTCTACTTACAAGAATACAATACTACAGATACGAGCTTGAGAAATGGGAAGATCCCGAGAGTGTTGATTGAATTCCCTTGAAGCTACTCAGTCATGCAGTGGTCAGGGCCAAGAGCAGACTATACAAATGAATCTTTAGACAGACATGCCAACGACCAGATGTCAATGTACTAAGTATATAATCATCTCCCTTCCCTATATGGCAAAAGCCGGAATATGCACATCATTGAGATCTTTTAACCTTACAAATATAGAGTCGTAAATCTGACGAGAATCATGTAATTATAGATTGATGAAAGAATGTATTAGCTTCTGGATCAAGACTGATTCTTCTGCAGCAGATTTAGGTAAATAATTAGATTACAGATCAGAGAAGTAGCTAAACTGGATTCGTCTATCAGTAGAAAGTATAAAGCAAAGTTTGACTACTTTGAATTCCAGTACCTGGTTACCAAGCGTTGCTCGATGTTTATTTGGTGTACTAAGAACTTGTATGCTCCTATTCTGCTACTTATTGTCTATTTTTTTATATTGGGCATTCACATAGTGTGGTTTAAGGTTTTAATAAAACAGATTTTATAAAGCAAAACGGATATTTAAAAAAAATATTGTAATGATGATGCAATTAGGTAGTATAAAGCTAACTCAAAAACTCCACTAACACAAACATTTTCTTCTAATGCAATTCTGAAATTATCAATAAATTCAATATTTACATTGTTTTCTTCATTTAAATATTCATTGACAGATTATTGTTATTATTAGATTCAAAATTATTCAATATTTCTTTCCATACAACGTTTCTCGTGTGTCGAAGTTATTGAGTCAGGATGGTCTTGGGCAAATTGTTGCAAGGTTGATCCATCTTCTAAAGTTGTACGAGCTGCTTCCGCAAATTCGGGCCATTGTGATAAAGAAGTCTGATGATCCAAGTCGACGGACGAAGGCCATATCTTTAGTGATGGGCAAAGTCGGTCTTTTGAGAGATTTCGGTCGCGTCGGTCACTCCCGCTTGTGATTCGATCTTCGATCGTCGATCAGAGAGACCGATTTTCCAGCTAGTGAGCAGTCCAAGTTGCCTACGATCAATGATCTCTCAGGAAAATCGTGATAGATAAAAAATCTGGTCGTTCGTGAGTTTCATACTGTAAGCATGACCGAGGTGTACAGCTTTGCTCTTGATAGCACAGAGCAGGCACAGAGTTTCAGTGCAGCTACCTCGTTCAGTGCCGGTTTCCGTGGAGTTGTGGGTAATTCTTTGAAAACAATTGAAGGCACAATTGTGCAATCGTGCGAAGGTTTGTTTTGTTTTTACACAATGCTCTTGGTTTGTGATTTTAAGTATAGTTATACGAAGAATATTAGGAATATCCCACTTGATTACAAAACTATTGAAGAGTGACATTTTATCGACCACAAATTATTAACAACTCATTATAGAAACCAATGATAAATACTAATTTAGTAGCGAAATTTTATTTTGGTATGTAGTTCGAAACGATCAACGTTTTCTTTTGGCTGTAAGAATTTAAAGCAAATTACCCGACTGTAGCACTAAAATTCCATTTTCAATTACAGTCTGTTTCACTTGTTCACGAGACGTAATATTTGTCGAGAATATTGAAACGATGGTTTATCGTGTATTTAAGTGACAATGCAATTATGGAAATTCAGTGATTACAAATGTTATATGTGCTGTGATGTATTGCGTATGTTCTTGTGGTGATATTTTGATATTTAAAGGTTATTTGTGTTAGGTAGACTTACGCTCCTAATGGATGTGTTATGACAGGAAATACACCATGGAGGTTATAAAAGTTTCTGTGCTTCTGAAATGGCATAATATTGCGTTGTGTTTCTGGACGTGAGTTACACGAAGAAAGTGTATGTTCAACTTATGCTAAAGTTATAGTTTATGTCGTAAATTTACCAAGAATTAGTGCTTCAAAAATAGCCTATATAGTGAAGTTAATGGTGGGTTTTTGTTTGTTTACGTCGTATATTTTTAAGTTACAGTACCCCCTGAAATAATCTCATAGTTTGCTGCTGTGTTTGTCTAAGAGCGAATTGCATGTAAAAAAGCGAACGTTCAACATTGGTAAAGGTTTGTTTACATCGTACTATATATCTATAATTTAGTTACTGTGCTTCTGAAATACTGTCTCGTGATCGTCGAGTGCTTACAATATTAATAAATGCCAAAATCGAAGATTTGTTCATAGGTTAACCTAATATTCGTCGTTTATTGTTTACATCGTAAATATAAAGCATAAATTCAGAGTATTAGTGCAAATACAGGAGTCCAAGACATTCGCTGTGTATATATATATCTGTGATTCTAATAATAACAATCAGTCCTACGATGAATACTTTTTTGTGAAGTTGCTTCTGTCGTGATGTTGTTTTCTTCTCGTGAAGCACTTCTTGTGCCAAAGTGAACTGAATAGGACTTCACGTTTACTATTCTCAATATTTGTTGAAATATATGAATTTTTTCAGCCACTTGAGTGATTTATATCTAATGTAAAACGCTCCTTACAAAACATACTTCGTTTGTTGCCATCGATTAAAATCGTTGAGGTTTCACCATGCACTTCGTCACTTAGATAACTAATCAAACTAGTCAATTATATTGATGTTCAGTAAATATGTTTTTCGCAATGCCACATAGATTCTAAATGTTTAAAAAGCATATTATTAAATGATGGTTTGTATATGTACCTGCGTACCTTTCAATAAAATGTATATTCAGTAAAAATGCACTTTGTTATAGTATTGAATCTTTAGTGCTATATTAATTCCCCCTTACAAAATGCTTTTGCCCGTACATTGGAGATGTTAATTGGTTACGAAAACGATTTGATTATTATAGTTATGTCTTACAGGGTATTCAACAGTTATACATATCAAATTCTTATCAGTAAGTGTTAACATATATTGCTTCTAAGCTACCTATAAGAAATGCCTAATACACACAAAATATTTGTTATTATGATGTGTATGAGTAGGGATTTAAAAACTGATTGCAGGATGTGATGAATCTTCTTAAATTGTTTGGCACTGACAGTGCTAATTTTAAACCCACTACATTCGTTCTTCCTCTAGATGATATTGCTGCTATCATTAAAAAGCACCAATGCAATGCAATAAAATATGTAAGCGTCAGTGAGTTTCTCTACTAATTGATTGCTACTCTAGTTGCCATTTACTAGACTATATCATGTAACAGGTAGGGAATACTATATCTAGGCAAAATTATAACTAGTTTACTCTGTAGATTTTATGAAATGCATGGAACAATCAGGTTATAAGAATGTTTACTAAATATCTGACCTCAATATATATGTTTATTATCTTTGCAAGGAATAGCCTCTGATCAATTATTAATTTACACAATGGTTTAGTGCTTATCAATGGTTATAGCCATCAATAACTTCAGACCAATATCCACTCTGCCAGTTCTCTCTATATTATAGAACTGTAATCAGAAAACAGTAGTGTTTACATATCATATGAGTGATAACAGTTGTATGTCATACCTAGTTTTGATTCAAAGAAGAAAAATCAGCTGTGCATACTGTGACAAATGTTTATTTCCCCCATGCAATCATTGAATTTGCTAGAACAATATACATACCATCTTGGATTATTAAGAGTAAAGATTCTGAGTGTATTTCATGTTGATTTTTGCTTGATATACTTACTGGATACTTATGGGAACTAAAGCTAATATCTTTTTATTAATTTTCTTTTGACATTTTGAAAATATCTCTTCCTTCATGCTACCGTAATGGACTTTATGAAAGGATTATTCTCTGTGGGTTTGGCAATGTTTAAATAATAGATTAGAGTTGAGTATTGGAACAGGATTGTGATTGAGGAGTAAATAGCGTAAGAGGAAGATGGAAAAAATTGTGGGTTCATGATGTGGTGGAAGAGACATTAAAGGAGGAAGATTAGGAGTCTTAAGATTAGGAGTCTTAAGAATAGGAGAGAGTGTGAATGAAGTAATGTATGAATGCAATAGAGGCAAAGGATATATGCCAATATAGGGTATTATGGAGTAAATTATTATAAGAGAGCCAGTTTCCAAATCCAAACAGACATCACTAACAGCAGAGAGCAAACAATATCATGTGATAAGTTGTGTGCCTCAAGTTATCCAGGTACTCAATTACTTAGCAGTCAACTTAAGTGTACAGATGTCGTTCCTGTGTGACTTAAAGTCAACTTGATCAGAATAAAATTATTTTTTATGCTCTAATTTAAATTAAATGTCTGTCATAATTTAAGTCAAGTATGCACTCATAGTTTTGGTAACACCCTTTTATAAATTGAAGAAGTTAATGGAGAAGAGGGTCATGGATGGATAATAAAGCAATGGTAGGTAATCAATGATTTTTCACTTATAACAAAATTTTAGTGTAAAATGGATTTGGTCTATAATGCTTCATGCTTAATGAATGCTGTTACATATTATTAATATTATTTATTTCACTGATATGAGGAACCTAAGAAGCTTTCTCGGGTTTCCAACAGGGTGATGGTCTCCATGTAGGCTGACGTTTCGATGTCTGACTCAGTCATTGTCATCAGGGGTGATGAAAACTAAGGGTTGTGCAACCATTCATATATCAATTTATTTTTAATAATCAATAAGTGAAATAAATGTTGGTGTAGGTTTTTTACAATTACTACTTGGCTTATTTTGAATATGTTCCTTGAAACCCCAATATGATTAAGTCTTAAGTCGACTCCTATTGTCATGATCTTTGGTAAATTTATGAATATTAATCAACTGTTATCAAAGGACATGCTATGATGTATTGTTTACCTGTAGTAGAAATTAACAAGGGTAATTATAGCTGTTAGGCTCACACATGCCAGATTGGACGAAGAGCAGGAACGAAGGGAACATAGTCCACTCAGCATCTGTGGATATTTTTCCTCATGGTAAGTGGCTTGCCAGCTCACTCCAGAGTATAGATTGAGAATGGTCATTGAGTAGAAACCATTAGAGGCTTAAGACAAATAGCAAAAAACAAATAGTGGAATGAAGTTGTAACTGGGGCAGAATTTTAGTGGAACGAGGTGTCCTACTCAAGATATTAAATGTCTTGTATCAGCAATATTCAAGAATTATGGGGGATATGTAATGCCTCAAGTCCTGATATAGGATGCAAACAAAAGGTTGGTTTGGAAGGTTTTATAAAGGGTTGTGGACTTCGGTGGATCTAAACCATTGGCTAATGTTGAGAGGGTGAGATTAGAAGTACTAAAGTTATATGAGGAGTGGCTCTCGAGAAGGATAATGAAAGTAAGATAGAGGAGAAGTTAAGAGATACTTGACTAGGCATTGAAGTTACATATCACAGTGAAGGAAATTTAGGAGTCCACTTTATGTCAGATAGTAGGTAATTAGAGGAAATGAGGTACTGAAAGGCACTTTTGAAGGGAAAGGTTTGCTTTGTTGGGAGATTTTGGAAAAGTATAGGCAATTGAAATGAATGGATGTGATGCGCAGAACTAAATTGAAACATTTTAAGGAAAGAAATTTTTGAAGCAGGAAGGGTGGAGTGGTAACTGACCACTGAAATATATATGTCTGTTAAGCTATCTGTATACCATTATAATGGTGGTAAAATGTCATGGTCAGGCAAATATAAGAATTAAAGTGAATGTGGAATGATAACTGCATGTGGAATGAATAGACGTTGATAACAGTCCAATGCTATAATTGCATTACTCCACCAATGTTTAAGATAGGCATCAGTTTTTAAACTAAAGTAAGATTTTCTTTGCCACTATAGGTTTCTGATTATCCACATGAATGTTCTGCTAACTTCCTGCAGGTTCCTTCTAAATTTTCCTGCTAAATATTTACCAGGGATTTTGGATGTACAATGAGTAATTAGTACTATCAGAAATTTTAATTTGTCCTTTCCAAGGAATTAAATTTTAAATGAATATGGTCTAAGCTCCTGTGTACAAGCCATGTTCGAATACACACTTTGATGGATGATACGATGATTACAAATTTCCAGCACTATTTTACAGTATATGATGCTCTATTGCACGCAGAAATACAGTCTTTATTTATTTAATTGCTCACATACAGCATTTCTGCCAATTTAAAGTGACACAGTATCGGTGGTATGAAGTCATATATTGCCTTACTAAACATGTTAGTACATTTTGATTGAAATAACTCCTTGCCCATTTCAATGGGATGCCTAAGGCTAATGTAATGGCCCACTCATGTAATTAATTTTTGCTTACAACCAATTACAGTATTACGATATTTACATTGTACCGTTTATTGAAGCTACACTCAGTGCAAATGCAAATGAAATTCCGGAAACTCATACTGATATTTACCGATCAAGCCTATGTACATTTTTTTAACTTACTATTCACTACAAAAGTATAATGATGAAAGTATGAATCAAATTACCTGTGGGTAATCATAATTTGCAGTTATCATGTCTCGAACGGTGTTTGGATCTAACCTATATTAACTGGAATCACGCTATTATTCCCTGAATCAAGTTCTTCAAATACCATTCCTCTAAATGAAAAGGAGAGTTATTGGCACATACGAAATTTTATTCTCCGAAAAAAGGATTCGCTGATGAGATTGCAGTTAAAAATATTTGAAATAACACCAAAAGCAAACTGCATTCCAAAAACAAACAATTCTGGATGAATTCACCGGTGATTTTAACACGCCGGTACTTCGGAAGACATATGGGAAGAAAATTCAGACGAAGGGAAAGCCAACGGACATCCAATGAAGCACTGGAAACATTCTTGATTGACAGCAACACCATCAAAGTCTAGAAAAAGTGGTTGAAGAGAGAGGAGCGGAGTTGAATTTTTAAAATGCATTGGCAATATGAATCACAGTTGTTTATATAAACGGCCGGTATATATATAATACAGCGGCATGGGTATCAGGTTTGATTTCTAAGCGATCACGTCATAGACTCAGATATTTAATTATCACACAATTTACGACTCGTCGCGGCAAAGGAAAACAATTCATAGGGATATAGTATTGTACTATACTACTTACAAGTGACGATTAACCTATTGCACGTAATAAATAACGGCACTACACCCTGTTCAAAATGTCTACTGGTTTCAGTAGGATTTTCTACTGAGTCCTACTGAACTCTACTGCACTCTATTGGACTCTACTGGATCCCAACTGTTTTCTACTGTTATGGGTACAGTAGCCTACTGAATTGTACTGGTTTCTATAAACCAACTGAACTCTACTGTTTTCTACTTTTCAGATAAGTAGGGACAGATAGGTACAGGCAGATATATATAGGTAGTTAATAAATAGCACTACAAAATTTAATTAATAGAAGGCCATGTATTTTGGTGCATAAACAATCAAATAGGTATACATGATTAAAAATTCAAAAAAACAAACAAATTTACATATTTAAACAAAAGTGTTTAAATGGAACTGAGCTTACATACTCATAATTATCAACCTGAATGTGAACTGAGACACATTTAACAGTGGAAAATTGTGTACAAAACTTCCCTCTTCTACCAACTACAATTTTCAGGTTATCTTGGCCATAGACATTTAATGTGCGAAGCGGCTTGAGAACAACATAAAGTTCCACATGTGCATCCCCCACAGCAACTATATGAACAATTTTACCGAATGATCCCTCAACAAGTTCAACATAGGAGTCATTCTTCTGGCCCAAGTCTCTCCCTGGCGAAAATGTTCCGCTTCCTCGACAGGTCATGAAGGGTACAAGAAGCGGTGATTCGCTTAAGGAAGCGAATCAACGTTCGGTGTAGGTACGGTTCTTTGACTGTTGAAGTACCGTACACGAAACATACGGAAGTGGTTCTCTACTGCCGCTTCGTGTACGGTTCTTTGTCTGTTGAAGTAGCATGCACAATGTACCCCGCGATATTACTCCACTTACTGCCTTCGTTCGCCTATATTACGCCATAATACGAGTTGATTATTGCACATTTGAACCGAGATAATACAATGTGAAACGAGGTAGCGTGTTACATGCATTACGAGATGAAACAACCTATTCCTCTCTAGGTAAGACAAGGTGATTCAAAAAGAATCAAGCTGCCCCGAAACGACAGTTACTGGTTGATACCATTGATACCACATAAATCGAGGTAATATTACCTTGATTTACGGCCCCCAGGCTGTGGGTTTGCAAAGTGTGCCCTCTGAGGGTTGTGCCTCTGGCAGCCACCCGCCTGGCCAGCCCCTATGCTACGACGCTGAAGCTTACGTGCGGGAATTGGAAACATCTTGTTTACTCGCAGTAATATTGCATTTATATTCATACTATGTGGCAACATAGAATAACAGTTATCTGGCATTAATTAATGGCAAATAAAGTTGATCAAGATTTTATGGTATTTCCTCAAACTATCCCGGAACTTTCATTTAATGATAATAGTTCTCGAAGTCACATTTATCCACGGAAGTGACTACATATATACGTCTTTCTCTCAACGCCTCTTCATCAGTAAAGGGTGCGAGCACAGGTGCGTTGAGTCAAATAGTTAGGCAGGGATTGTAGTGTTAGGTAGGAGGTACACTGCGACGACGTAAATCATGCCATTTCGCAGTAGTATTAAAGTGAGTAGTCGCTAATTATAATTTTAGTAGTAAAAACAGTAGAAAACAGTAGCAGTACAGTGGAGCTACTGTAAACAGTAGAAAACAGTAGCAGTGCAGTAGACCTACAGTAGAAAACAGTAGGAAAACATTGAACTTCAAAAGCATTGAACTTCAAAAGGCGGGGATCAGGATGTTTTAGGTTGATGTCTGAAGGCGAATATTTGGCAAGTTGAGGTCTCTGAGCTTGTTCAAATCTAGTCAAATTTTGATGACTGGTATAAGGTCTTCTTAAAGGAATATTAATACAGAGAATCCAAAATTGCAATATTTGGATAAAATAGTGCAAAAGGAAAGGGCCCAACACGACTTTCAATATTGTTCATGGTAACTAAAGATTTCCCACGTTTACGAATTATTAACTCTTTATCTGGAAAGCTTTGTTCAGCGTTGAGGGTAACAATGGAACAAACTTCATTCTAAAGGGGGATGTAAAACCTTCTGTGATCAACGGCATCAGGTAATGCAAAAAGCAGCTTAACATAAGGCGGCTCTTCACCTTCTGCAGCAGCGCGTCTATTATCTTCTTCTTGTACTTCCCGCATTATCATGAATCCAAGAGCAAACGGATTTTCAGATCTCAAAATATATTCCAAGAGACTAATAAGATTCTCGCTGATACCATGATTAATGGCATTGTTTATGCGTGCACTAAGAGCATCCTGATCATCCTGATCCTGAAGGAATGCGACAGTTACACAGGGAAAAAAATGATCCGCCTTGACCGGGAGTCGAACACGATACCGCGCCGAGTGATTTAGCCAGTTAAGTTACCGAGGCAGTAGAACTTTTTGGCTGGTGAGCTAAAGCACCCGGCGCGATACCGAGTCCCGGTCAATGCGGGTGATTTTGTCCTCTCTGGAATTTTCGTTTTGAGTTACTTCCTTAAGTTCACGTGCTCAGTGGGAACCAGGATCAAGGGACTGTTCGCATGGGCAAATGTCTTCGGACTTAAGCGAGGGAAGGTAGATGTCAGAGAGCTTAGTCTGCAGCGCTGGAGTTGGCCTTCCTCGTCCTTCCGAACTGCTCAGTTACTGCTCTCCATCTCTTTCTGGATTCATGCATATGGAAATTCAGTTTTCCCTCTTCCACCGAGAAGGACCGACAGTCTTCCTTCCCCGTCCTTTCCCTACCGTTTGGACACAATTTATGCCTCCAGAGACAACTAAAGGTTTTTCCCCCGCGTTGGATTGCCTCTCTCTCTCTATCCGTCTCTTTCGCACGTGTGCTTCCTCGTGGGGCCTTTGCGGGGGGGGGGGGGCGTGGTTTGGGGCCGCCCCTTTTCCATTCCCGCCCCTGCCGTCCCCGCCCCTCGCGCCTTCGCCGAAAAATCTCCCGCAAGGCCATCCCTCATCCCACGGATGTATTACACGGGCATCTCATGTTATTTGTTTCATTTTTTCTGCCCTCCCTTTGCCACCATGCCACTTCCCATTTCTCGGCCTCGTCGTGGGCGCCTCTTCTTCTTGCTCGTTTCCCGCCCCGCGCCCTCTTGCCTGCCACGCCTCGCGAAGCAACGCGTTCCGTTCGGAGCCCCGCGTGTGAAACCACCCCCTTCTCTTCATCCACCACCTGTTCATTTCGGCGTTTCGTTGCTCTTTTTTTCTTTCAATTTCTGCCGCCCGCCCATATTGCGATGAGTGCGCCTCTGGTTGCTCATTCTTCGCTTTTTTTCCGCCCCTCCCGTGCCCTCGAAGCGAGCAGTGTCTTGAACTGAGGGTGAGATCAAAGCCCCATATTTGAGACACTTAAGTTTCCCAGTTTGTGCCATGTAGTTCTGCAAAATAATTAAAGGTGTCTTTTTTATCTGTAATAAGACCACTCAAACTATCATTGTATGTGCTTCTTTGAAATAGAGTACGGAGCCTAATTTTGGGATAGAAAAAACGAGAAGTATTACAGTATTAGTATATTAAAAACATTATTCTGATATAGCTGATTTCAAAACGTTTTTCGTATTTTTTAATCGAATTTTCTTCCCAATAGTTAAGATTTTTTTTTAAGTATTATCAAATCTTTATTTAATTGCAGTTTTTAAAAGTATTTTTAACAAATATCTTATTCTAGCATCTAAAATTAAAGCAGAAATGTAATATACACAGGGTGATTACAAAAGAATACGTTGGTTTCAAAGATCTGTATTTTTCAAATGGTATGAGCTACAGAGCTGCACTACCTCCTAAAATGACCGATACATTCTCTAGTTTTGTTGAAAAAAATGACATTGCAAATGTTCAATATGCCCTCCTTGAGTAAACCCGAAAAGTATCAAGTCGATATTCAAATTCCTCCCGCACTCTGTGAAGCATGTCAGCAGTTACTATCTTCACAGCCAAAGTTGTGCGTGCTTTCAATTCATCGCTGTTAGTAGGCATAGATTAAGATTGGCTTTTTCCAATACTGGAAGCAGATTCCAATGATTTTGTGTTTCAGCAAGATGGGGCTCCTCCCCATTGGCACCTCTCAGTTCGTTCTCATCTTAATGAGACCTACGCACAAAGATGGATTGGTCAATCTGCAAGGCAAGACTTCGCCCTTCATCTGTCGTCTCCGAGGTCACCTGATCTAACACCATGTGATTTTTTGTGGGTATATGTCAAGAGTCAAGTCTTTGTGCCGTTATTGCCTACTAACAGCGAGGAATTGAAAGCACGCATAACTTTGGCTGTGAAGACAGTAACTGCTGACATGCTTCACAGAGTGTGGGAGGGATTTGAATATCGACTTGATATTGTTCGGGTTACTCAAGGAGGACATATTGAACATTTGTGATGTTATATTTTTCAATAACACAAGAGAATGTATTGGTAATTTTAAGAGGCCGCGCAGCTCTGTAGCTCGTAACATTTGAAAAATACAGATCTTTGAAACCGACGCATTCTTTTGTAATCACCCTGTGTATAGATTTTTTGTTTTACACAAATATAGGGGCCTTCTAATTTTGTTTTGGGAGTTGCTTTATGGAACTGACTTTCCTCCGAGCACTTGGGGTTAAGACTTATGGTTACGGTCATGGGCAAGGCCTAAAGGCGGCCTTTTTATCGTCGGCACCCCCAATAGAAAAATATTGCGCATGCCTATGAGGGTGGTATTTAATTCTTTTGAAAATCTATGCTCATCACATTAAAACGTTTTTAGCGAAGGTATGACTCTGACGATGCTGTCACTTGGTGAACTGAATGCGGTGACGAGAGTAAATCATGGGAGATGGTACACACGTTACCACTTCTTTTTTCAACTTATGCATGTGTGGGATGATGTCTGTGAAATATTATGCCATCATTCTCGCCCCTCACCGGAAATGTTTTACAGCTGCTGATGATGAGCCTCCCGGGAATACATTGTGAAGGTGGCATGCCTTTTTTTTCCTTTTACGATGGAAGGGTTCTTCTGTTGACGAGGGAGTGTCGCCCTTGTGGATGTGCATCGCTCTCGGAATCGAAATGGTAGGGCCGTGAGGAAAAGGACAATGAGAGAATGCCTCCGTCGATTACGTTTTCGTTATCCACGCTCATCGAAGAGAGTGGCAGGGGAGACTTTATGCGCGATATCATTTGAAACACTAATACGTGCATGCAATCTGTGTATAGTGAACAATGCGATGAACATGTCTCTCTGGCTGATACTGAATAATTTCCAATTGATTGCCCTGTTCACATAATTTAAATACTTAAAACATTGTTGTAGCTATAGTATCTTTTAATTTTAATTTAATTTTTTATCTCGATGTTGTATAAATTGTATAAATTACATTCAAATCATGTAAGTGTTGTGGCTGTTGCTTTCACTAATTTATGTATCTCACTGGTAAATGCCCTCGTAGTTGTAATAAAAATACCTTTGGTTAAATTAGCATTATTTCTCTTCTTTTTATAGGGTTTTCACTATTTATGCCACCCTTGACTGCACTTTTCATTATGACTCGGGAAACACCCTTATATTCCCTTCTCTCCCAAAATTACCTATCAAAGGGTCCTTATCTATTCCATTTTTAAATTTCATATTCAAAGTATATTACGCCAATACGTTGATGAGAACTATCGTGAAGAGCACTGATTTTATAAGGATATATAATTTTAAATTCATTAGCATAAACGTTTATCCATCTTAACCCTCAAAAAAGTTTAAATTATTTATTTTATTCTGGCGTTGTTTTTGATACCTAGAAAATGAGTGTCATCTCATTCATTAAAAGAGGAGTACCTTGAATCTCCCTTCACGCACAATTGATTCAAGCACTAATTAGTCTTGTCAAACCATCTATGTCTGAAATAGTTCAATGCTTTGAGGATACCGGGACTAGCCAAAGTATTACCTTACCTTTTACGGAGTCACCTGCATGTGCACATAAGTGCGATATTCCACAGAGGAAAAAATATTCCCCTTGACAGGCATCCCGGTCAAGGCGAATATCCTCTGTGGAATATCGCACTTGTCTGCATTAGTGTTATTTAAGCTTAATATGTCTTGTCTCGGATAAATGTCGCGGTACTCTCGACTAGATCATGTTTCCCTCGTTCTTATTAAATTTGAACTTTTTTTAACTTTGTCTCCCGCCATTAAATTTCAAGTTTGTTTAACTTGAAATTTTTGTTGATTTCTGTCATTTCTTTTCATTTTCTACTCCTTTTGAAATTAAATAATGCTAAATGTCGAGTGTAAAAATTTGTAGAAAAAGACATTTCGTCGGAGAGACGTCGAGAAATTGGAGCCGTTACTCAAACCATTATTCGGCTTTTTATAGTCAGTTCGAGTTGTCTCGCAAAAGTGTTCATCTCCGCGGTGTGAGGAATGTGGATATGAATAAGTAGTAGATGTAAATTATGTAAATGCATGATTTATTTATCGACTTTAAGGTGGAAGAAATTGGATTCTCTATTCCCTCCAAGGTAAGAAAAAATATAACGGCTACGTTTGGTAGCACCAACTGGTAAGATCAGGAGTGATTATGCGTGACGTCATACCTTAAGGTATATTCTAGGAATAGGTCGGGGCAGATGAAATTTCCAGTTGAGGAGGATATCTTGGAAGAAGAGTTAGGTGTACTTACATGACCGTGCTCATCAATCTCCCTTGAGACGCCTTGAAGGGCATATTTAATTTAATATTTATTTTCGGGGTAGTTAAGCATATGCAAGTGAAGTAAATTCATGATTATTGAATGAATATGTGAGTGATAAATAAGTAGGTGAATTGGAAGTTGTAATTTATCAGTTCAGTTCATGGGGCATTAACCCTGTACAGGCATGCGACCCGAATTCTCAGAGGTTTGTGGCCGTCCCAAGGCGCATAGTATTCTCGAAGTAAACTCTCAATTTACCTGATGGATCACCTCGTAACTGACTTGTTTTAATTGTGGCACATGCTTATCTGGAAATCAAATATTTAAGCGTTTTCACCCGGTTGATAATGTTCAATGTGGAAAATGAATAGGTCTTCCGGTCGGCGAGCTTTTCAATGTTAATTAAATTCAGGGAGGAACTTAGATTCTTGTTTCGAGTCCATTTTTATGTATCGTACTTCCCATCATGTTTTTAGTTTTTGGTGCCAGCGGTGGACGAATTCACTCTTTAACTATAACTGGTAGTTTCAGTCGTTACTTGGTGGAACTTATTCATTGCATAAATGAAAAACTTAAACTTTGTGGTTACAAAATTATTCAGATGTGGATTCACAATGATCATTGTGAAACCACAAAGTTTAAGTTTTTCATTTACACTCTTTAACTAGTTAAGTAAAAGAGAGCTTAATTTGAGTGTTCTGTTCCTATGCGCACCCGTGTGTTACTACGATTATGTTGTCCTTCTTCCATTCGGTTTGTACCGCTGTGTATTTCTTTCCGAGTCGCCTCACGTGCTTGAATACATCAACCCCGCTCGAGGACAATGGGGAGTAATCGTTCAATGTGTATCGTCCCTCACTCTTGAGTTAACAAATAGACTCAGGGAAGGAGTACGTGGAGATGGATGGGCCGGGGGCTTAGGGATGGAGGGTGGTCCATCCGCGGTCGCTTCCGATTGTTGCGAGGGGGGGTGTGGGGAAAGAGGGGTTTTAGATGCAGGGGGGGCGAAGTAGTTGCGTTGGCATGCGTGAGGCAGTGGTGGAGGCTCGTTGCTGGGGATGGGGCGGGTTTGACCGAGAAAAATGAGACCCGTTTGTGGAGATGGAAGTGTCTCCTTCCTCGAGCCCCTCCCTCTTGTCCCTTCCTCAACTATTTCCCTCCCGCCTCATTATTCTTCGTTTCTCCCTTCTTCCCCTTTCCCTACCTTTTCTTAAAAGTCCTCTCCCAAGTTTCCCTCCCTATTCCTCTACCCATGCGTCTCATTTCACTTCTTTACTTTGGCCATTGCTTATCGTTCCCCCCCGAAAACCTGCTCATATATATTATATCTTTCCCACCTCTCCCTCGTGTCGCATCTATCTCCCGTCCACTTTAATTTTTTTCCATTCCGCATAATGCTTTTCTTTTTTCCTCGCCCTCCAAACTTTCTCCATCGCTCAAGTCCCCCCACCCCCCTCTTCCTCTCCTACTCCTCTTCTTCCTCCTCTGGTCGGAATATAAAATGAGCCGTGATGATCCCAATTTCGCCCCATTTCAATTTTCTTCCCCCGAAGAATCGTCTTCCTTTTTTTCTAGACGTCCTCTCGCCAAGTTTTTCCCTTGGTCCTTTCCGCTCGGATTTCCTTCTGGGATCTAATCGCTTTAGTGGGTGCGGTATGCCGAATTCGCACGGCGAGGCCTCGTTCGTATCACTCTCCAGAAGGGAGCTGGGTTTTCCATTTGTCCATTCAAGTCGGTGACGTAGCCAGGGATTTGGTCTGTGGGGGGGCTTAATCTGAAGTCTGGGGGTTTGTTCTTACCCTTTTCCCCTCTCGAACCCTTGTATTTTTCATCCAATATAATACATGGTAAATTAAACTAACAATATGATTTGAAATTTCAGGGGGGGCTGAAGCCCCTGAAGCCCCCCCTGGCTACGTGCCTGATTCAAGTGTGTCGATAAGAGCCTTCTGCGTGTGGTACACTATCCCAATGCGGGAATGGGATCTCTCTGAGAAGTGGACTGATTGCGGTTATAACTCTATGTTCAATTGTTCAGTCTTTCAATTTTTTTTATGCAGGCCTCCATTCAATCCAGGTCTGTGGTATCCCGCAATTTTTCTTCTTTCCAAATAAAATTCTTTTTCTCCTTTTTTGTAATTAGTTTTACTCTTCATCTATCATTACGCTAAATCCTGAATCCTGAATCTTCTGTTTTACCATACAAAAAACGTCTTGGGAGAAAAGGAATCACTTTATTTTACTGATCACATTTTAACTGGGGGAATATCCTTGTTGGGTTTGAATAGAACTGGAAACAAATGATGGTGTACATTATTGCAGGAGTATTGGTAAAAGAGTTGAATATCAAGAGTTATTCTCAGCGTAGGAACTTCCATCAACGAATACTGTTTAAATGAATAGATTATACTCCGCCCTGAAAATTTCTGATGACTAAATATTTTCTGTTCCTACAAATACGGATATTGTTCAAGTGAAAACGAAGGAGTAAAGTCAATTGAAATGGAGCTCCAGTTTTGAAAAAAAACAGCAGTTCTTCTGCTGAGACACGAAGAATTTTAAGTGTTGAACTTGAATTGAATTATTACTTGGTTAAAAAACTCACTCCCACCTCTGTATGAAGTTTTCTTAGAGCACTAGTTCCAGACTTGAGAATTAATTCATCCTTTTCGCTGATGAGAGCTCCGCCCTGCTCACAGCATCCCACACCTCCAACTGCGGGGCGGCTGCAGTGCCGAGCACGTCCGCCATCTCCTCTTCTCTCGTCGATACGGGTAGAGCAGCCTTCCTCTGTCCGTCTCTTTCTCTCCCTTCCTTCCTTTCCTTTCGTTCTCACTCACCCCTTTTCCTCTTCCTGCTTCTTCCTGTTTCGATTGCTGCCGTCTTGCTAGCGTGCGCACCGCGACGGAGGGAGAGGATGGAGTAGAATAGAATGAATAAACCTTTATTATACTCTGGGAAAGGCCCCCTAGAGCAACAAGAAAATACAATTAAATAGCAGCGGGGTAATTAACAAATTAACAAATGATTTTGTTCAAATCAGAAAATAAATGGAGCTAAATATCAAAGAAAAAGAAAGACCAAAAACAACTACTCTCACTGAAAAACAATAACTGTATTTGTGATACAATTGAATTCAAAGATAGGATAGATATGATTCAAGGTAATCGAAAGTTAAAAATCCTTAAGGTTACAATAATAAGAGATTTAAAAAAACATTTTAAAAAGTTAAAAAACATGAATGGACCATGACAAAAAAAAGAATATTTATCTAGAAAAGAAATTAGTAATGAGAATTTAATACTGAACAGACTAAACTATACAGGATAACATTCTTTCAAAAAAATTGCGTACAAACTAAATGGAAAAATTGCCAACGAACGAGATTTCCTCAAATCAAATTGGAATTGAATTCCAGAGTTGTGAGGCGGCCATTACAAACGACGTGTGAAAGGTAGTGGTTTGGTGGGTTTGAAGTAGGTTGCTAGGTTCTGTTCTAGCAATCATTGCATGATTAGTAGTTATTTTAGGAAACATATCAATTAGGTAGGAAGGTTCGTTGTTAGCAAAGATAGAAAAAATAAATGTTCCAAGTAGGTGTTTACGACGTGAGCCGGTATTCAAGTTTTTCATAATAGGGAGTGAGGCGTTCATCTTTGCGAAGATTAAAATGTACCGAGAGAGAGAGAGAGAGATTTTGTTCAGAGGATAGAGAGAGAGAGAGCTAGAGAAGGAGGAAGTGAGTTGAGAGGAGAAGGCAGATGCTTTCGAGCGGGAGTTATTTTGCCACGAGGTGCGGCACTTATTTTGGGAGGTTTTCGCTCGGGGATGGTGCGGCACCGTCGTTCGGGGGGTGAAGTATTCGACGGGGGTCGTCGCGAGGGTGCGGAAAGGGTTTTTTTCCTAGGAGGCTGCGTGCGTTACGAGATGATGAAGTGGTGTGGGTGCGGCGCTCCGGGTGCGGGGATTCGAGGGGAGTGTGGTGGCAAGAGTAATGGGCGAGCGGGTGGAGGCTTGTTTGTCCCGAGGCTGTGGAGACGGGGCGTTCGAATTTCTCCCAAGTTTATGACGTGATATTTTGGAGTTAGCGTCAATCAGTGGGGATAGAGGAGCCAGCCGCGTCGCGGTGTTCATTTTCCAAATGCGGACGGGCTCCCTTAATTTTTTATGCATATATTCCCTTTTACACACCCTATCGTTGGTTTTGGTGGTCGCATTATTTCACCGGGTGTGTTCGCCCAAAGGCGGAAACTGTGATTTAAAACCGTGGATGACGTAAGGGTTCTTTTTTTACGGTCAAAACGTTGGCGGGCCCTGAAATAGTAAAGAGCATATATATGAGTATGAGCGTATATGTATGGTCATTCCGATTTATCGGAGCTTATATTTTTACGATAGCATGCTGCTCACGTGAAGTGTGTGCTTGCATAGAGTTTACTTGCGCTCAATTGTTTGCATTTTTTGCTCTTGTTATTTGGAAGAGCACTTTATATTTTTTTCTCGGTACATCGGTGACGTTATCGTTTGATGCATCCATGTTTTCTCGTATCCAGACTCGATACTGCGGTTTGTGCAAATCTTTACGTTGAAGGCCTGATTTATTGGCTTGAGTCTGCCTACAATCCAGATTAACTTCATAGTTTCTTCGTTTCGATTTCGGGGATTCGAATGCGTGTTCAAATGGCTTTCCGATTTACTCCCAGTCTTTCCATTCCTCGTAACGGCGCTCCGCTCTCTTGTCGCCACGAGATGAAATCATCTTGGCTTGGCTTCTAATTCGGTTCGTGCGAAGAAACTTCCGCTACATGGTTGTTGGAAGGTTAATGAAGTGTTGCGTTTGAGTGTAAGTTTCCCAATCCTCGGTATCTTGAACTCTCATCCCAAAACGATTCTCGAGTCGAATCTTACCGTAATCGAGCTCCAATTAGGCGAACTCTATTGCGCTCCTCTTCACATCTCCCGGTAATGGCTCGGTGCCTAAATGAATGTAAATCGCTCCGTATTTTTCTCTCCCCGTTCCTCGCCTCCATTCTTCCCCCACCCGACCAAGGAATAGCGCGTGTGGGTCGTGAGGAAATTGGAGTGCTTCGGTGCGGAAAGCGATCTCAAATGGGCTTAGTGGGAATGTTTTATCTTTGGCGGGGTGAGCCATGAGGAAGGGCGAGGTGAAGAGTGCAGATTCGAGTTGCATTCCATGTATACATAGTTCCAGGTGGATCAACCTCACCCGGAGACTCAAAGAAATAGAAGAATCATGACAGGAGGGAAAGTATAAGTCCTTCGAGGAAGAATTGATCAGATAAAACAGGATGTGAAACAGAAAAGCACGAGACAAGGATATATTGAGGGCTGAATCCAATACCAATCTTAGGATTAAATGACTTTTTTATGATCTACTTAGCACCCTACAGTCTACCTCGGAAAATGTTTGGCAAGGGGAAAATGTTTACCAAAACATCTAAGTACTATAAGTATATGCTGTTATAGTTTTCGGTATTTGAGTGTTATTGGATGGCGTAAAAATGCATAAGTGTCCAGAAACATAAGCATTTCAATCGTAAAGCAAGCATCTGGGAGCTGTTAGTACTAGCTCTCATATTAATAAGATTTTTTTTGGGATACCAGGACTAGCCACGGTATAATCTTGTACGGAGTCAGCCGCAAGTGCACATTAGTGCGATATTCCAAAGAGGAAAAATCATTCGACTTGAACGGAATCCGGGCCTAGGCGAATGATCTTTCCTCTTTAGAATATCGCAAGAATTTATTTATCAAATTAGTTTACTATCTACGACACCTGTCGAGAACTTACCCTAATTTTAACAAATTCTGTGAGTCATTCCCATTCTAGTTATTTAACGTCAGATTTTATCAATCATTTTTTACTATTGTAAAACGTAATCTTGGGGATCGATAGCTTTTATGCGTTCTTGGGAGGACTCATGCTGTTTTAAATGGCGTACCTGATTTTGAAATGTGCTTTTGAAATGTTGAATATCGTTGTATGTGACTGATAAAGCTATTGACTTTGTATTTACCACATAAGTGGTTGGGCAAAAATGGTTAAACTGACTCGTCTAGTAGTACAGTGACTTACTATTGGTAGAAGATTATGGGATCACATAACTTGTGGTGATGTTATTAAAATAAATAGAGGCAGCAGTAATGGAATTATTTTATGCGATTGTTGTAGCTTCCGTTGCATTGGAGATAATTGCAATTGCGGAGTACGAATTAATTGGAAAACTAGATGTTCCCATTATGATAATGATTAGAGTAGGAGGTGAAGAAACCAATAAAAGTTGTCAAAACGCCCTTTTAAATGTCATGCCGATCTTTACTGCTCAATTTTGAGGATACCGGGACTAGCCACGGTAGTTACCTTTACGGAGTCACCCGCAAGTGCACATAAGTGCGATATTCCACAGAGGAAAAATCATTCGCCTTGACCGGGATTTGACACTTGCCTAGCAGTTCTGACGACCATGCTCCTATAAAGCCACCAAATTATCCATAGGGTAGAAGGACGCCTCGGTAGCTTAACTGGTTAAAGCACTCGGCGCGAAATCGAGGGATCCGGGTTCGAATCCCGGGGAAGGCGAATGATTTTTCCTCTGTGGAATATCGCATTTACTGCTCAAGTTTTAACTTGGTGTACCTCGTAGGGCGTTTGCTGTGTGGGATGGGACATCTGTGAGGGAGGGATGAGGGGGAGAGGCGATGGAACGACCAGTTGATGTGGCCGTAAAGTGGGAAGTGAGAGAGATGAGGGTTTGAAGAAGGTTTGAACGATTTCCTTCAGACTGGATCGCATTAGCCGAAAATCACGGAGGAGGAGGAAGCTATCCTAATCCTCATTGAAAGACACGTTGGGACTGGGAGAACGAGAACCCGTCAGCGACTGCGAATATTACATTAGCACTTCGAGAGAGTGGTGCAAAATGCGCTGCCTAAAGGAGAGAAGCCCAGCAGTGGTGGTGGTGGTGTTGGAGATGGTGCACTTGGGACCTTCGGCGTAATTAAGTTATGCCGCCTTAGATGGAAAATAAAATCAAGTCGGTGATGAAACGAAAACGTCGAGGCTGAAGGCGGTAATGCAGTCACTCTCTGTCAATTTTTTCCCGGAGATGCAATTTTAAGGGGTGTCGGCGTTGCGCTTGTGATAATTCACGAGGTAAAGTTAGTACTGGCAGTGATCGTGATTATATACGCTATTTTAATGAGATTCCACTATTACATTTGAAGTATTAATGACTCCTATACTTGAAATTACTCAGGTTTCGAAGAGAGAGATGGCGAAGCATCAGAAATATATTAATTCTCTCGGTCGAGCATTAAATACTTTTCTAGCATTTAGAATAAAATTGTTATGCGAAAACTGAAAAAAGCGAAATTTTTCTGGGAATTCAATGTATTTATAAAATGAAGGTGTTTCGTGTTAGTTCTGGCTTTTTTTAGCAGATTACAGCCATAATTGATGGAAATTTTCGTAAAATGTTCTTCTCGTGGCTGTTCGGGATATAATAAGGTTGGTAATCAATAAAAATATATATTTTGAGAATGATTAGCTTATTTTTTATCTTACCTATCTGTTCCTAAGACAGTTTGCCGTTGTCAGTGATACTTTTCGTGTGGGGCGAGTACAGAGGTGAGACATGTAATTTGTCTTCACTCGCGCAGTTGCGAGTGAATCTACTAAAGTATGCGACTATTAGTTGGCATTATTGTTCATTCTGCCTTGCAAAATGAAGAAAATTGTTATTCGTAGAGGGCAGCTATATCTAGCAGTACTTAATAGTTACTATTATGACTAGAGGTCATGTTAAGTAAATCATGTAAAGCCTAAGTTACCAATGTAAACATCTGCTGGATGTGTATTATATTTCCTACGCCCGGGTGGGCCCTAATCAGTGCAAATGGCATTAATGTAAGTATATGTAACCACAGCATACGTTATTTATAGTTATGAGGATTAAAAGCGAAAAAAATGACGCGACCAAGTAGATGAAAATCAGGAAACGGTAAGAGCTTAGTTGTATATTTAAGCATAAGGGTTTATTTTTAAGATGAGAGGCACCAGCAATCATTATTAATGGAAAAGATGAGTGGAATTAAATGGACGATGGCTTCTTTGGTCATGAATAATTGTCACTCTCATTATTTTAATGTTGAAGATAAAGAATTAATAAAGAACTCGGCTGAATCATTAATTTATTTCAGAGTTCGTATTTGAGATATCGGTTACTTATCAGATATGATATTTGTTTTAGTGGATTTTTGTAATGCAAGTGAAATAGTTGAAAATATCACTGTTAGTATTATCGTTTCTTAGTGTTTATTTTGCAGATGGTGTTGTCTGTACGGTCTTGTTATTTTTGTCTGTAAGACAGCATTCCAGTGGAGATTTAAGAGTTAGGCACATTTGTATTCATGCCCTTATTATTATTTGGTGTGATTCAGCTGGAGGCCGTTACATTAATTAAAATTGGAGTTTTACTTTTCGTTATAATAATTGAATACCATTTATTTTGATCTCATGAGAAATCATCAGCCTAAACCCATCAGCGGTTTCGTATTTTTCACGCGAACAAGGTGACGGGTGAGGGTCTGTTCTTTCTTGTCCATGGTTGACAGCTGGGCGTTAACGTAATTTAACGAATGACGCAACGTTCATCTCCCTGAGTAGAATTCATCCTTTTCAATCCATACTAATAGATTTTGAATTCTCTGCCCTTATGAAACTCCGTGAGACTTTTTGTGTGGAAATGCATAATATTTCAAACTGGGGGACTTTTAATTTACTTTCCACTTGTACTTTAAGCCATTAAGTCATGAGCCCAAGCCACCCATATTGATTGGCCCGGTGTGTTTAATTGTAATCTAGTGTCTGAAACCAGTAACTAGTATTGAAACTGTTAACCGAAGTCATGAAATTTTGCAATGCTTTCAGTGCAATTAGCGTGAACTGGGATTAAAACTTTGAATGCTTAGTAAAAGACATATTAAGACATAAGTGAGACTTACATAAAGTAAGACTTACACACAAAGTAAGACTTACAAAGTCTTACTTTGTGAGTTCTCACATATTAAGTGAGTTAAATGCCTTGGAAGTGTTAATAGCCAAATGACACTAATTTGAGCTTTCTTTTCGACATTCAACTTGACCCATATCGTGCGACATTCGTATTTAAAGTAGGCATTGGTCTGGAAGAAGACAGCGACGGTATCACTGGGAACTTCTTTAGCTTCAATGACATGCGAAAGCCATCCGGTGGCGCGGCGTTTCCTTTCTCGTCGGGATGATATATAAGCGCTGTCATCTGGTCACACCCAGAAGCGTGAGTTCGGGTGCGGAAAGGAGAGAGATATCGACGGATTCGGAGAATTCGGCCGCCGGGGACGAGGCGGAGATGGGATGGAGAAATATTGGAGGCAGGGTCATGCTGGGACTTTTGCCAAGGGAGCCTGGGAATGATATTCTGCGGAGGAAAAACCAGGAATGAGAAAGGTCTCCATTGGAAGAGAATATTTTATCCAGCCAGGCATTCTGGAGTGAAGATCAGAAAACAACAGCTGGAAGAACAGTCTCCAGAATCATCTTCATTCGATCCATCCAGGACCGTGGAACGTAGATATCCACGAAGTATGCTTAATCAGGTCTATATTTTCGTTGAGGTCATACTAATACTCAGTGCACTCAACTGGTATTTTTTTAAATCGTGGAATCGCCTTCCTGTAAAGAGACATTACAGCCAGCGAATTTTCATCGGATGTTAATTTAAAGCTGACTTAAAGAAGATTTTATGGCTGGTATTGTATTCTTTTAGGCCTGGAATTTGGTTTTAAATTGTTACATGGAAGCAAGAATCTCCTAATGGCGTGGAAATCATTTTGGAATTTTTCTTTTGCTGAACATTTTCAAGATTCTTCCTCCTTGTTTTAGGGTTATCTCGAATAAATACTTATTCATGCCTCGGAATTATATCAAGGTGTGAGTTCCGGTGCAACGGTTGCATGTGAAAGGGGGACAAAAAGTTTGTGAAATTAATTTAAAAGAGCCACCTTTCATTTCATCCTTTTCTAGACACGTCCCCCTGCATGTATGCATCCGAAAGGAACCCTACTAGGCGCCTCGAAGATGTTTAGCATGGGGTGGGCGTTCACCAAATCATTCACTACACATATATGCTTCCGTTTAAGTTTCTCATAAGTACTGCGTTGAAGCGTTGCTCATGATTTCATGTAAGCTGCAGGAATTGCATTTATATAATTGCATATAATATTGCATAATATATATTGCATATTAAGCTAATGCGTACGTGAATGTTAAATACATTTGAAAGTACAGCAGATATGCGGGTTTTATACAGAAATTGAACTTGAAAATAACGATTAAAATGTAAAAAGTTTATTAAATGTATAAATATTAAATAAAAGGCGTGTAAATGCAATGCAAGGCGTGGCAATGCAGCTATCTAATCTATACACCGAACAACCTATTAATCCAGTCTTAATGACAGCATTTACTGTCTCTTAATTATTCGCGCGAGAAATCACCTTAAATCTGTCAGTTCGGCAGTCTTAATTAATCAACTTTATGCTCACGATGTAATTGACCGTAGTATATCGGGGTTCGTAGTATTTTTTGCGTCTTTGGAAAAAGGTCAACTTCGAATTTCCTGAAAATATCTCGTCTAAATTTTAGCATTAAGTCTGAAACATTATACCTGTCGTTGTTGTTGTAGTCTTCATCATCATTGGTGCATCTGTCCGCAGACAGGTTTCAACGGTAGCGTTGTCTCCACATTCTTCTGTCCTGGGCCTCTCTCTTCATCTCCGCATAACTCCTTCCTTCTTTTATATCCCTCTCATTCCGTACCTCCTCCTTCCTCTTCCTCTCTTCCCTTCTATTATTGATTTCTGTAGGGTGTTATTCCTTAAAATATGTCCAATCCATTTTGCCTTTCTCTTTTTAATTTCTCTTAAAATACTTCTTTCTTCTCCAATCCTCCTCAGCACTTCTTCATTGGTGATCTTATCTTTCCATCCAATCTTCTCCATTCGTCGCCATATCCACATTTCAAAGCTTTCTAAGTACTTTTTTTCTCTCTTCTTCAACGTCCACGTTTCGCATCTATACAACACAATGCTCCATATAAAGCATTTTGCAAATCTTTTCCTAATATCCATCTTGATGTTCCTTGCTGTCACCAGTTCCTTAATCTTGCTAAATGCTACTTTTCCTTGCCCAATTCTGCTTTTAATTTCTTCAGTACAGTCGCCACTCTGTGTAACTATACTTCCCAGGTACTTGAAAGAGCTTACTTGTTTTAATTTTTCTTTCTCCATCCATATATTGTAGTCTTATTACTCCAATTATATTATCGTAGCGACCATTTTCATATCATGCCGGTCTGCACTGCACACGTTCTAATTCGGTTTATAAGTCTACCTCGTGAGAATTCCAAATAATGGCGACGTATTGTAAATGAGGTTCTGTCCGTGTTGGTCAATCACATCGCCGTCCGATCCCCTGCGAGGAGTAAATCTCTTTCACTCTCGTGTGCTTGTATTCATGAGATGGCCCTATATGCAGACGGTGTAGTATTGCTCGCCAAAAGCCGAAAATTGACTATGGCTAAAATCTATGCCCAAGATGCCCTAGATGACGCCGTTAAATGGTACCGAAAGTGGAGATTGGAGTTAAATGCAAACAAGACACAGGCAATAATATTTTTACGCCCAAGAGCACAAATTGAGAGAGGCAGCTGCCTTAGAATATGCGAACAACATATCGAGTGGCAAACCCAGGCCAACTATTTAGGAGTTGTCATCGATGAGAAACTGACAATGCGAAGCCACATCGCAAAAATAACGGGCAAGGCGTTTGCTACGAGGGCAACACTCTCGCCAATTTTGAAAAACTCGACAACCCCACCTGAAATATAGGCAAAAATATATGGCATATTCATCAGGCCCACAATCCTATATGCCGTCCCCGCATGGGGGGGCCTCTTGGGTAAAGGACTTATGACGCAATAGTTTATTGCATAGATTGGAAATAAGTGAAGGAAAGTGCATCCGCTCTACGCTTAAAATCAAGAGACGGACGAGCAATGCAATTTCATTTGCGAGCAATGCAATGACTTGGCAGGCATTAAGCCAATGAGGCTGGTTATAAAAAACTTAACAGAGACATATATAAAGAAACACAAAGAAAGCGATGTGAAGGAAGTAGTAGATGTATCCACTAAAAAAGCAAAAATGGATGATAAATACAGAAGACCAGATAGTGGACTCGTATAGTAATTAAATATCACGCAAGGTGTGGAGGCCAACAAAATGATATAGGGAAAAAGTCTAATAAAAAAGACGCCCCCTGAAATTATAAGCTGCTTCGCAGCGACGACACTTTGGCTTGTATTCATCCTACGCCCGCGCCGGTCCAATCTCGCTATCCTGTGCTTCGCCTGCGGAGATCGTCTTTAATGGGCGCGCAAATTTTGTGATGCGCAGAGATGGCTCAAGAGCACACCATTAATTGGAAGATCCCCGCGAGCGACTCTCAAAGCGAGATTGCTGCATCCTCACTAACTCAGGCTCTTTCCCTCAAATTCATTTTTTTCTACCCCCTTTGGACACTACTCGGCCGGTGGGAGCAAGGGAACAAATTTACAACGTTGCCTGGCTCTTCCGTTGACTTTATCCTGGAGGATTTATTTGTCTTTTTGTGTGCTTACCTTTACCAATGAAATGAAAACTTGATCGGTACTCGTACATTAACATCTTGATTTATGTGGGTTCAATTTTTTGCCATTGCGTCAATACTTATTTTAGTTGCCAAGTTTTCCGGAAAATGAACGTTTTTTTCCGAGGAGATTATGAACCAAGGCTGATATGAGAACTTTGATGTATTTCTTGCGAAAAAATATTTAAATGAATTTTCTGGTACCGTATAGTCTAAGGAAGTCTTTTTTAGAAATGCGACTTTAGTTAATGAAATCATTAGGGAACCGCTGGCAAATGAAAGGTTTCTATTCATTGAAATATTAATGATTCTTGAACACGCTGGAATTTAAGGCGATGCGTGCATAACAAAAACGTCCATCTCTATAATTTTGCCCGTGAAATGATTGTCCCAGCCTGCTTCTTATTTTTTGCTAATTTAGTCACAATCGCTCTTAAAACAGTAATGCAACTAATAATAATTTCCCTAAATGGCTTCATGAGAAATTGCGGATAGATGATCTATGTGTGACCTCAATAATTAACATTCGCACAGTGTGCAATGCAAATGTGTTGTGGATCTCTATATTGCTTGGGAAAATTAGCTTGGATTGCAGACAAAGATAAAATCTAAAATAAACTAAAATTAATATACTAATAAAAAGCTACGCGTACTTACGTATGATTCAGTTGCTAGGCGTAGTGATTCAGATGTACGCCAATAGATGGCAAGCGAGCTTTCATATACGTTCTCCACTAACTGACACATGGCGCGGATGTATGCATTTTTCAAAATATACACAGGAAAACGTCATAGTAATATCTCCCCCTGCTTCACCAAAATGTTGTATTTTACAATAAAATCTCGGACATTTAGATGATATATATATTTTACCATTAGTTACGTATATTGCTTTAATTAACAATAAAAAACATCATGTTTATTTCTATTTATTTAATTCCGTTTTGGCTATTTCGCCAATATTTTAGTCTGTGTCTGCAGAATTTTCAGCTTGTAATACTATAAAATTAAAATAAATTGTTTTAATGTTAATTGTTCACTATATAAAAAACTCTTCGATATTTTTCTCGTTTCAGAATCGTTGCCTTTCATACATAAGGACATTCACCTTATATTCTATGTTACTGTCAGACTCTCAATATCTGCATCCACGTTTTTCGAATTTTTAAGGGTTTTAAAGCTTTAGATTCGAACATGAAGTCGGAACCTTTATAATCATGTGTTTATTAGCTCGTTGTTCACATTTTATAGATCCTTGGTAATGGATATGAAATCAAAGTATTCTTTGTACACGTCTAGTTTCCCATCCGCATGGGTTTAATCATCGTTCCTTGTGAAAGCCTTCGCTGGTGTATCACCTTAATGTTCGGCTTCCTTAGCTACTAATTATTAAGTGAAAATCGGTGTTGAACTTGTTGATCATGAAAAAGGTTCGCATGTAATTGTATAGAACATTTTTTTCCGCTTTGTTTCGTGGTCATTCGTTCCTCGTCTATATTTCATGAATGATGCGACGCTGTCTTTACGAATCCATACGGAAATTAACCGCTTAGAGAAAGACTTTGAGGAAAGTTGGATGGCAAAGCGTGTCTAGTCCTGGGTGGTAGAAAAGTCAATATAATCGCTGTGATTCATATTCGGAAAGGAAGACATTGCGTGCATGCCTTCGGCAGTACCGATGTCGGGTTGGGTCTCACCACCCCTCTCACACCGGCTGCCCTTCCGCTATCTTCCGGTTTCTCGTCTCGAATATCTAAGTCCTCTTTTGCGTCCTCCCTTCTCACCCTGCCTGGAATCCTTGAGAAAGCCTCCCTAGATAAGGAAAGAAATGTTTCCAATTCAAGAAAATGAATGGGGACCGAGTGTGGAGGAGAACGCGCTCTTTTGAGGGAGAGGGGAAGGTTGACAGCCGGAGTTGTAAAACTCTCGTATTCCTCTTTTTCCAATTCATATGACTCGCAGGCCCTGTCTTTCATCTGTTTCGATTGTGTTCGGTCCTGCTTTTGCCACGAAAGGTCTTGGCTTTTTGTCGCGTCCCGTCTCCCGTGGCGTTTTTGCTCGCGGACATACGAGGTTGTGGGAGAGGAAGGGGTGAGCAAAACAACAGGGGTTGGGGAGCATGTCGAGGGTAATGAGGGGCGTGAAAGAGTAGGGGTTGCCATTTACTGATCTTTTTCTTAGGGGTTATCTCTGTGCGACTTGATAAATAGCTGCTCTCGAACGTTTGCCTTTTAGTTCCTCCTTTTACTCGATTAAGCTCGGAACGCGGAAGCTTAAGCAATTAAGTATGGACGAATTTGGGAAGAATCCAGAGTGTACTTGCAACCCACCATGGACCCTTAAAGAAATGATCCATTATTCCCGTATCATGTGTCCAGATACGTTCATTATGGTTAAAAAGCTCTTAAAATTTGTTTCAAAGTGCTATTAAAAATATAACTTGCGCAAGAAATAGAATTCGGGTACTCCTTGCGACGTGAAACTTTGCATTCGTTATGACTATAACGTAAATTGTTTTATTTCCACTAACTCGCCTTTACTGTGAGGCTATCGTTGGTTTATAATATTACCAATGCGTCATGATTTGGTGTGGGTTTAAGGAAAATTATTACCAAATTCTAAAAAACCCATCGTCGTTCTTTCGTGAATTTTGGGGCCAAATTCAGTTGTGAATGAAAATGAAAAATATATTTTCATCGAATACAGTGGAGGTGGTACAGTAGAGTCTCGATTATCCGACCTAAACCGGCCGCGGCAAGGTCGGATAAGTGAGAAGGTCGGATAGCGCGAAAATAATAAAAACAATGTAAAGAAAATGTTAAATTTAATTTGCACATTGAAAACTTTTCAAATACATGTGTCTTACTTAACTTTATATGACGTACAAGTAGTAGTATGAAAGACTGCACTTACGGCAAAGTAATTAATATGTTGTATAGAAGGTACTTACCGTACAGTGAACTACGAAACCATGTTTAAAAATGGGTGAAAAAGTGCACGGGGACGGTCGGATAACACGGAAGGTCGGATAACCGGAGGTCGGATAACTGACACTCTACTGTATTGAATGGGATAGATGATCATATTTTGATATCATTGCGATGTTCCACAGAGGAAAAATCATTCGCCTTAACCGTATCCCGTATATAATATTCTGTCTTCATCGTAGAATTACCTGAATTTCCACATTTAAAGCTGAAAATACCTTTACAACACTTCACTTAAAGTTAATAAAGATGAATCTTTGTAAATAAAACCTGATAAAACTCATGTTGAGAATTACTTGTGAATGACTGACATGTAACTGACGTCGGTACGTTTTGAATTCTATTCGGAACATTTGGATTCGTAGCATTATCTGTCCTTATTTTATACGTTCATGAATTTAAAAAAATCAATATGGCATAGGATGCTTGATTATAACATTTTCATCAGTAGAGCTCAAATTTTTCATAAGTGTCAGTGCATTTATGAATCTATGTCACTAAATTGAAAGACAGGATTGAGTGCTTGAAATCAGGGCCCAGGAAATTAAACGAAATCACTCTGTGAAGTTTAACTGGCTAGTGCCGTGATAACATGGCCTCTTTGTATAATATTTTTTTAATTGTTCCGCTAATCTAATTATGTTTATTCTCGTAGAATCAATTGGTGAATAAGCATTTAAGGATGCGTTTCTGTGAAAGAAAATCTTTTTTTGCAACCGGCCCATCATGAAGCAGTCTAATATTCATAGGAAAATTTTAATTCGATTTTCGATCTTTACATGGTGCCTTTCTTTCTTCTGTCACTAAATAGAAGCTGCCCCGAAGGTTCACCGTATTCCCTTCAAATCCATACGTCGACCCTCAACACCTTTGCCCTCTCAGCTATTCTTTGTATTGATGCAACGCGCTCGCATTGGTGACGGCCACGTATAAACAATGGGGTTAATCAACCGGCTCCGTTTCATCTCCGATGTCGCCCTGGCGACCGCATCCAGGACACCGGGGTCTTTCCATTCTGCCTGACTCGTTGTGCTCGATGCCGCGAATATATGATGTATACCTCTGTCTTAATGAACTGCACCTGTTCGTCCGACTGAGTACGCAATTGAGTGGACCCCTCTTCATTTTAAAGGGAGTTAACTCAATTTACACTCCACTAAGAGCTCTCAGTTTTCATTTCAGGTTGCGCCGCAATACTCATTTTATAAGCATCCCTTGGAAATTTCGTGGATACCGGAGAGAAACAGATGGAAAAGCATTCAATCGAAATGTCCTCTAGGTGTACTGCGATCTTTCTGTTCTTGGATTTCAGGAAAGAGCCGTGGCAGTGTGTGAAGTTGAAATATATTTTGCATTGTGCTGATAATACTGGAGCACTGTGGATTTTGACTTTTAAGTACTTTGACTTACTTCTTTTATTATTCATGCCCTATTACAAATGAGAGCTATGGATAGGAAAAAATGGCCTTTTTTTCAGGGTCACTCGTTTTTTCCTTATAACCTAAATAAAAAAAGGAATTCTTTAAGTTTTTCTCAGGGCAGTAAAAATGCATTATCCTCGCATGAAACCCATTTTCAAGTACAGAAATTTCAAGTACCAACGTTTTGCTTTCCATTCACGCTTTATTTACGTCTGTTCTGTGCTGTAAAACAATCCTCTGGTGGAGCTTGTGAAAATGGGGGCAAAATATTCTTCAGAGTTATCAGAGTTGAAATTTGCCTGTTTCAGGGGCATTTTTTGTGAGTGCAGACTTAGGATTGTGAGTCAAAAAAATTTGTCTCTAACCAAATACCATATTTCGTTGAAATGCATGATGGTGAGGCAATGTATGTGTTTGAAAATCAGTTAGTTTAAAATAGAATTACTCTTCTTCCTTTATTCTGTGATTTTACAGTTTAATGCCGTCCATCCATATGAACAATAGTCCGGTGTTTAATTTGTAGGTCACCTCTAAGTGGAAGGAGTAACTACAGCATTGAATGATTCAGTCACCTTGATGAATCTCAGGATAACTTTTTAGATCCTGAAGATTGACTGTCTAATGCGTCCCTTAGTGGAAATATTTCATGTTGGAAATGAACGTTGAATTAAAACACTGCAGTTTTCACGGATAACTTTATTAATTACCGCCATGGATTCATTGTATTTCGGCATAATCAAGTGGGAATTGCCATCTTCTAAGTTCAACGATCGTTCCGAGTCTATTAGAACTTTTTGTCTTCGACATCAAGGAAACAACATGCAGTCGAAATGATTGTAATAGCTCCCTACCCTGGAATATCTCTCTTGCCTGGAAGCCATTATTTCTCTGGATTCCGCCCTTCCAGCTAAGGGGTGTGGCAATCAAGCTGTGAGGTAGCGTATGCACGGCAGTGCATCCGGCAACCCCTGCCGCTCACCCGACCGGACGGAGGAATGCAGATGGACATCGTTTTGTCGGGAGCTCGGTAGTCGCCAGTCCGGCCGACGGGGAAAGGGAAAGTTAAGTCTCGGTGACAGGATCGGTTGGTGGGGAGAGAGGGGGGTCGTTGGATTGTGGGAGGGCAATGCGGAGATAGGATGGGGGTGCGGTCCAGGGGCTTTTTCGGCCAAGAGTTCAGAGGCGTTAGAGGTATTGGCGGCATCTCATGCGGAATGTGGACCCGATGCCTGGATTTCCCATTCGATTTCCCGTTTGAGAGCCGCAGCTTCCACGTTGAGAGGCCCGAATGACAACACTCTTCCGGACCCACTCTCGCGCAAGCTCCCATCCCTTTCCCGTCATCCATTTACTCGCGTGTGAACTCAATGTCATCGCACAGGGCCCCGCCCTGTGATATCCTACGGTTATATGCATCTGTTTTTGCGTTGTTTTGGCGCAGAGGTGTGCATCACTCGCAGACCCCCTTTACCCAGCAGCGGCAGCACCGGATGGAAACAGAAGACGGTGGTAAATCGTGACGTTGTTAAACTCAATACTTTTCGGCGTTACTCGGTGGAACCACTGCATCATGAACAGTAACAATAACTTTGTAAGCTCCACAAAAAATATTTATTGGTATAACCGGTTTCGCCAGTTAGGGCATCTTCAGGTATACGCTAAAGATAGTATAGCTGAAGTTCAGGGTATACCTGAAAATACCGTAACTTGCGAAACCGGTTGTACCAAGAAATATTTTTTTGTGGAGCTTATAAAGTTAATGTTACTGTTCATCTACATCTACGAAGCACCGTTCAAGCCACTACTTGGATGTGTGGCACGGGGTGATTCCACACCAGGCATGCAGCACTCGTCCCAGCACAAATCAGAACCACGTAAGCTCCCCCGGCCGCTAGGCTCAGGCCAAAAAGCAGTCATATTACTGTTCATAATCGTGACGTTTTCTCTCTTCCGAATTATTTCATTTTATTGTAGAGTTGATGTAGGAAAATTAATGTTTTAGAGGAGTATGTATTGGCTGTGGGCTGCGCTGGTGGTATTTATTTTAAGACGACGAAGACTTCGGATGGAAAGGTGTATCTTTCCACGTCCCTGATGTCAAGCCAATGCATATAAATTTCTCGAAGTTGTTCTACAATTTTCTCCGCATATGATACGATTTTAAGGGCATGCTACTGCCAACACTCAAAAGGTTGACAACAGTAATTAGATGGCCGACATTACCACGGTAACGAATCACGTGATCAACGGATGACTGGCAGAAAGCATTGGTTCTCTCTCCCTGCCGCTGCTCCATCACCGGAAGATGAGCAACTCCGAGGGCAACGCAGCGTGCGTTGGGGATCTCTCTTCTGATTGGCTACGCAGTGTGCGGCAACGCAAAAACGGATGCGTGAAAACGTAGCCTTAAAACCCTCCCGCTCCATCCTCTGCGGTCAACCTCTCTCGTCGCTTTTCATCACTTCCTCTCACTACCGCTCTCTTGTCGTCCTGCTCTCGTCACCACCTTTTTCTTCCCCTTCGCCCAATCACCTCCAGCTCCCACATGAGTATCGGTCCCAGTTGTGGGCGTTCTTAATTGCTTTCGCAACCAGGTACGGATGGATTCCCCGGGAATTCGATATTCGAACCCCCAGAAGCCATCGTGTGTTTTTATTCCATCGTTTTAATTTTTCGGATTTCCTCCTTCTCGCGTTTTCGTCGTCGTCCTCTGCATTTCGTGATTGGTTGGGATGATTGCCAATTCGAAGTTGATTCAGGGAGAGCGAATCCCCTTTCCCTCTTTGCTCTCTCTCTCTCTCTCTTTGCTCTCTTTCCCCACTTCTCTCTGGCTTGGCTTGCTCCCTGGGATCCGTTTGATCGATTGGGTGGGTGTTGAGTGAATCGAAAAAAATCCATATGTGATCATCAGCTTCCCTGTCTACTTTCGAAATTATTTAACTCGTGGGATTCGTTTTGGTTTTTATTGTTTTCGCTCGTGGATGTTTTTGCGTACGGTTCCGTTAAGTGTATTCTTATGATTTCAGAGATGGTCTCTGGGTGCGGCTAACTTTACTTTTCCAATGATAGGATCTTTCATCAGAGTTGCTTATATTATTTTTGCCTTTGCTCTCCGACGATTATGATGTGGGATTAAAGGAAACTTCACCCCAGACAATTATTTCCTAATGATCTGATTTTTTAGTGAAGGATATTGATGGATTCATTCAACCACCTCTTTGTTCTATTTCCTCTGCTGTTATCCTGGCTAAATTGTCTCGCCGTTCGGGAATCAATTTGCTCAGCTGTTTGGTTTTCTATAACTTCAGATCGGTACGAAATTTAATCAGTTAGTACCACCCCTATCTTGAGATTCTTTTTAAAGAATTATCTGCAGTTTAAAGAATTATGAGTGCGTAATTTAGCACTTAACCTTACCGTATAGCAAACACCGAGGTTGGCAATGTACTCTAAATGTCTTTGTTTCCGAAAGTGGTAATTTATGGAAAAAATATGTCTTCAGGCTACATATTTAGCATCCTCATTTGGAGAGACAGTGCAGTTAATTAATCCTGCGCGTTGGTTCATGTAGCTTTTTTCGGGAAAGCAATGGCCACACGTAGTGAGCCATTTGGTAGCGATTCCTTTTCCGATTTTATATTCAAATGGTAAAGTGATTAAAACCACTCAACTATTGACTATCGCCGATGGTGTCCATGCTAGGGCTCTCAAGTACGTTGTATAATGGCAGCACATCACTTTTAGTCGGCTTAATATGTTTTCGACTCCCTTAAAAACTGGCTGTTGTGTTCAAAAGGGAGCAAAACAGTTGTCAGTATTTTTTTAGTTTCCACTGTCACAGCTTTTTCCGATTGTTTTATTCAATTTACCGCTTTACTTTCATAATAAAAATATACTTCACACAATGCTCAAACCACCTCAACCATAATTTAAACGTTTACAAGCCTTTGTCAAAGTATTTTTTTTTTAATTGGCTCCGGGTAACCCTTGACAATGGCGAGCAAATGTTGAAACCTTGGTTCCGCTAATGCAAATAATGTGTATGGAAAGATAAAAATTATTTTTCCTCATGAATGTGTGTAAATTTTGCAGAAATTAACCCGAAAGAATGAATCTGCAGTTTTAATGTATATTTAAACTGGTACCTAGTTGTTGATTTCATATCGTTCGACAAATATTGCCCACTTGAGTGGCTTAATTACGTCCTAATACGAAGGTTAACCCATAAGTAAGGTGTCCATAGCGCTAGAGCCGCGAGGAAATTTTTTGGGTGGCAGTTGAAACCAGTGCTGTATTCTTCCATCCTCCCACTTTCAAACAAACGGTCACTGAGCTTGCTAGCTAATTTAGTCTTTGCTTGGCGGTCGTTTGAAATGTAAATCCTCATCGCCGTTCCCGCCAAGTCCGTACTTGGCTGGAACGAAGCAAGGTCGTGGCAACTGCGTTTTGGGGTCGCATGGGGGTATTGTTGGTTTCATTTCATGCATTTTGGGACCACAATAAAGGTAGGCGCATATTGTGAGACCCTCAAAAATCCCAAACGGGCGATTCAGAATCTGAGAAGGGGTATGCTGGAGTATGTATTCTTCACGAAAGTGCTTGCCAACAAGTCACCACTCTTCCGAACGAGTTTGGGTGGGACATTATCCCTCGCCCCCTTTATAGTCCGTACCATGGATACTATATAATCTACATTGATACTATAGGTCTTATCGTAGCCTCCTTCGCACCCAGGTACAAAGCAACGAAAGTTACGCCACATTCTTCAATTACCAAAAGCTTAATTATAATAATAATAATAATAATAATAATAATGGCGTCTTTATTTAATCAAGTGTATTTAGGACCATTGGGTCCTCTCTTACAATAAACTTGAACAATCACAAACATCCATGTCCTGGGAGGAGAAAAATCCTCCCCTGGCGGGATTCGAACCCGCGACCTTTGGGTTGGCAGGCGAGGACGTTTCCCCGCCGCCACCGAGGCCGACAAAAAGTTCCGACACTCGGAATCGAACTCGAGACCTATGCATCAGCAGTTGACGGCCTTAACCACTGGGCTATCGCCGCCAATTATCCGGCATTCAAAAGTAAAACTATCGCTGAAGAGCGATTTAACGCGAATCAGGCACGTACACTTCCATTTCCAGCAATGGAGAAAATCTGAAATGAATAGATCCCTAAGCTAAACAGCGCCACGATGCGGAAAATGTGGAAAGAGATTAAAAAGCGCGCGAAGTGACAGCAGAAATCAGCGCTTCTCGTGGCCGACTCCCGAATCCTTTATGTTAGTACCCATGGTTCGTACTTACAAGTACTTACTTATACTTGTAGCACCCAGCGATTTTCATTTGTTTACAAATGTGAAAGGACAATTATGTGGACTGCGATTTAACGACGATGGCGATGTGAATGAAGAGTTCATACGCTATCTGAATGCGTTGGCGAGATTCTACGACACTGGCATACAAAAACTGCCACCGCGGCTCGAAAAATGCATCGAACATAATGATGGTTGCACTGAAAAACAATGTGTTGCTATACTTCACAATCATGTAAAAAGTTTAGAAAATATTATTTTTTTCAAAATATGGAGTGCTTATTTTTGGCTTAACCCTCGTACAGCAGTTCTCCGTTTAAGGGGCTTAAATGTTCCATGTTAAGGGTCTTTATTACATTATTGGGCGAAAATCTAGACTTTCATTTTTTTACTTTCTTGAAACCTTTCTAGATCAATCCGATTTAGGGTTCGCGATATTATTGGAAATTTGGTGCTGTTGTTGTTTCGCCATTGCTTCTGGTTGTAGAATACTGGAACACCATTCATGCTTTTCTTGATGAACATCGTGCGAAGTAATTTAACTTGTTGAAGAACTGGCTGTCTTCGCCAAGTATTTGTTTGGTTATAATGAACATACTGCAAAAGTACTGATTGCTTCATCAACACTAGAAATGTCGTTGTGACAATGTGTCAAACTAATGCTTAGGAGATGTCTATTAGACGGGATAACAAAGAAATATTATTTGATAATTTTCCTTCTTATAGTTAAGTGCATTTTATATTAGCAATGGGGAAGGCAAATTATTCATCTTTTCTCCGTTCTATAATCCCATTTCACGTTACTTCGTTGTTCATTCAATTGCGTGGTTTTCGCAGGATGTATCAAATTGAAATGAAGCTGCACAGGTTATTTTCGGGTCTTCCCCGGGTCCAAGGGCTGCATTCTGTCAGAGGTTTCGATGCTCGTCTCGAGGCTTCTTTCTCATTTGCTCATGGAACGATGTTCGAGTCGATCGTCGGAGCATCGGCTCGTATGCAGCCCCTGACGCGGTGGAAGGCCCAGGAGGAAGTTGTGCTGCTGACACATCAGGAAAGCGCCCAGTCTCAAATAAACTTCTGCATTAAAGCAAAAGAGGAAAGAGGCTTCAAAAGCCAGGGCAGCTGCCGCTCGTTTCCCTTTCATTTTCGCAGCTTACATTTGTTAATAATTTCTTAGTCCTCGCTCCTTTACTGAGATTCTTGTCCAGTTAATAAATAGTATTAAAATGGGGATAGAGTGGATCATTTTCAACAGGATATTTTATTTAATCTACTTTCAATTATTCAACCATGCTGAGAACTTACCTTTTCGGGGATTATTTATTTGCTCGGAGTTGTTTATTTCACGCACCAGCTGGACGTTTTACGTAATTTATCTGGAAGCTGCTTGAGAGCATTAGTGACTTCTCAGCTTTAGTGAATCCTTTCTCAGTACTTCACCTCTCATCTGATCTCGAGTCTGCTATTTTAAGCTATGGTGTGATGAAAGCGGGGGAATTGGTTTCCGCTTACTAAATCTGTCTAATGCCTCTCTTTCCCTTCTAGTTTATAGTGAAACCAGCGCGGATTTTTAGGCCCTCCTCTCTTTCTCAATCCTCCTCTCAGCTCCTGCTTAAAGTGCCTCTCAAGAGATCTTTTCAGTCTCCCTTTCCCTCTCTCTTTCTTTCCCTAGCTTCCTTTCGGCCCGCTCTTTCACTCCGCGCCGAAGTCTTCCACGTGTAGGGCCTCGCATGTTTCGGCAGAGAGCCCGTCTCATTCCTCATACAGCCGTGCCTACCGTCTCAAGCCCATACTCCCGAGGAGAGGAGAAGAAACACGCCCCTGCAAGTCCCCCCTCCTATTTTCTTCGTAACCCTCTTACTGCCACCTCACCTTCTTTATTCCCTTTCGCATACGCTGCTTTGCTTTTACCTCTCTCTACCCTACTTTCGAATGGATGTTCCTTCTCTCTTCCTCAGGGTTCCTTAGGGTGGGGTGGGATGGAGATGATCCGAGACTTCACGAGGAGCGCAAGGGCCGTGTTTTGAGCTGTGTGTGTATGTCACGCCTCCCTTGCTCTCATCGGTTCAGGACTTCCCGTTGCTGTCTCCTCCGACAACCAGTCTGTCCTTCTCACTCGATGCCATTTACATATCACCTTTCGATTCTTCCAAGGTGCTAGGTCGTATTTCGCTTATTCCGTATTCCCTTTGCCTTACAATGTTACTCGCTCTGTTCTACGTCCGTCGATTTATTTAGCGGTGGAGTATGCAGTAGATATTTATTGTGTTCTACTTCGTATATTGGTGCCATTTGTGTTTCCCTAAATACCGTAATTTGTATGCGTTTACGAAATGAAATCTTTGCTAAAAGTGAATTTTCTTATAGGTTAAAGAGGAATTAGATCTTATTTTGGCAATTGATTTGAGTTCATGTAGTTTATTTACTTTGAAGTGGAATAGGACATTAAATTAAGAGTTAGGCAGGGTTGGGCGCCATCTAATGCGGTTATAGTTCTCTGCTGAGATTCATATGGATATACACTCTGTGTGGACTGGACATTAACGTTGGTATCCCTATTATACTTCGATTCGTGAGCTTGGAATCACACTTTTTTGTAATGACATTACTTCTCAACTTGTAAAAAAGTTGTTTTAAAGGAACGTTTTATGCCAGGTATTTCAATCTAAAGACACCACATACCTTCAGTACAATTCTTTTTTGTGAGTCACTAATGAGGTTTTAAATTAGAACAATCGGATCTATATTTAAGGAAGTGAATGGTAAATTCAACAGATACAGGCGAGATATCGTGGAAGTTCTTCATAATATAAGAGAAACAATTGCACTTTTCCACAAATTGCTTTAATGCGTACAACGCGTTTCGGCTCACAGAGCCATCATCAGGTACAAGACGGCTCATTGAGCCGAAACGCGTTGCACGCATTAAAGCAATTTGTGGAAAAGTGAAATTGTTTCTCTTATATGAAATGAATGGTATTTATTTAAAGGAAGTTGGGACCATTAAGGAACTCATTTAATTAGCCCGCATAGGCCGTGCTCATGCTATTCTGTCGCTAGTTAATATGTACTTCTATGAGATTCAAAATCGTTCATAGCTCATTTCTTGATCTAATAACAATTTCATTCTCTGGAAATGTAATCAAGGATGACAATTACGGCGGCGAGTTTCTAATGAGGAGATGCGTTTATCATGGCGTGCCGCATAGCACGCATAAGGAAAGGCGAGGATAAAGGATTTCTATTTACTTCATTCATTCATTCATTCAAGTATTCTACCATCTGATTGGTAGGTTCTTGCACAGTCCCCATTCTGCTTCCCAACCTCATAGACACTGTCTCGCTTTCACTCCTAAGGATGGCCCGTTATTAGATCCCTCTTCAATTCTTCATATCTTCTACCTCCTCTTATTTCGTCCAGAGTTCCTATCCTCTTCCTTCCTCTTCCACGCTTCCCCAGTGTTCTCCCCTCTATCACTCTCTTCAACATGCCCTCTCCTCTCAAAACCTCCTCCATCCATCTCTTCTGCCTTCTCCGAACCTCTGCCACAATCTTCCTCTCCGACCATATCCAATACCTCCTCGTTCGTCTTTCTCGCCATCCAGCTAACCTTCTCCATCCTTCTCCAAACCCACATCTCTAACGCCTCAATTCTACGCACATCCTCCCTTCGAAATGACCAAGTTTCCGAGCAATAGAGCGCCACGCTCCATATTAAAGGTTTCACCAGCTTCTTCTTTACGTCTCTTCTCAGACCCCCCCTCATCAATTCCCTTCTCTTCGAAAATGCTTCTTTAGCGAGCGCAATTCTGCATTCCCCTCCAAAATACTACCCAGATACGTAATCTGCTCGACCTGCTCTATCTTCTGCCCTCCAACCCTTACATTCAGCTCCGCCTTCTTACTTCTAGAAAATCTCAATACTTTCGTTTTTTTGTGATTGATATTCATCCTATACTTTTCGCACTGCACCTCTAATGCATTCACCATTGACTGTAACCCCTTGGCAGACTGACTAACCAATGCTTGGTCGTCTGCAAATCTCACTGATTTTATCAGCTCCCCTCCTACGTTTATTCCTACCTCCTCCTCCCCCCATGCCTCCCTTACCATTTCTTCTGAATACACGTTAAAAAGCAACGGCGAGTCTACCAAGTTTCCTATTCATTACGAATGCTACCCCACGCTGACTTTCATTCCCTGCACAATAAATTACTCTATAGTCGTCGGTCCAGTAGTCCCCGTCATTTTTCCATCGTATTTCACCCAGACCAATCTACACCCATCCTCTCCATTTCTTGTTTTATATTCTCTAGCTTCCCCGCCCTCAGCATAGTCCTAACATTCCACGTGCCTATTCTGATAGTTTCGTTCCTCTTCTTTATCTTCTTTTCCTCTGCTGTTAATACGTCTGAGCAAGGATTTCGTGTGATGACGACCGCAGGGGCCTTGCTCCCACCGCTGCCGGGCACGACGCCCGGCCCTCTGGACCGAGTCCCGTAGTTGCCAGGATTCATTATCGTTTGAGAACTGTCCATAATTTCAAGGTTTTTGTTTTAATTGAGATAGTATTCCGTGGCCTTACTCTAGTATTTTTTACGTGACACCATCACTTTAGAGGCCTCCCCACTGGGGTCAGACGCCTTTTGCAGCCGCCTCACTGAGGTACAGACGCTGCGCGGACTACCATTAGTCTGTCTCCTAACCTTCGACCAATCTGGCATGGGTGACCCTACCAGGAGCATTGCTCCCGCCAGTGCAGCTCTAGGGGTCATCGGAGCACGCAAGCCCTTCCACCACGACAAGGTTGTAGTCCAAGAGAAGGGTCTATATATTTAGTAAGTTATAAATATTTTTGTGATGGGATCTATATGTAATCCTCTATCGAGCGTGTAGAAGTATGAGACTACCTTGTGATGGAATAAATCGGACATCTCTCGATGACTTGACTATTTAGGGCTTTGAGAAATATTTTTAGTAACGGAGCACATCTGACTTATAAGTAATTTTTAAGAAAATATTAAAAGTCCAAAAGAAATTAATTCTTTTCGACCTTGGTTTCGACGCTGCGCATCATCATGGGGATAATGACCTGGTGATGATTCGCATCATCATAACCATGGTCGCGTGGGAATATATATTCCTTTGGAATTACAGCGTTTCCTTTACGCTTGACTTGAAGAAATTCCCCGGAGTTAAATCTGAAATTGTCCCTTTCCTCGACCTTTGGTATTAATTGGTTTCCCTAAACCCGAATCCACATGTTGAGAATAAAAATATATTACCCCAAATTATACCAGATAATTTATATTTTTCTTCTTGTCAGGGCAAAATTAAGGGTTAAATAGCTTAATATTCCTATTTTAATTTATTTTTAGAATTACCGTGGCTGAGTGATGAGCTTTAGTGTTGGTTTGGGGCTTTTTAAATTGTTATCCGAAAGGTTGAAGAAAATAGAATAGGCTGAAAGGATGTTAAACGAAGATAATTCATCTCTATGAACTTTAAGGAAGGGAGAGAGGTTTTTAGTGTTATCATAAGAAGGAGTAGAAGTGGGTATAGCTATTGGGATTTTAAAGCTTTGTATAGGGGATGCAGAAAGTGCGAAGGAATGAAGAGAGGACGAGCGAAGAAGTGCTAGGCATTTAGAGGAGGAGAGGATGTTGCTTGAGAAAATCAAGGGAAGTGGTATGGAGCAAGTAACGGATGAAGAGGGTGTACTGTGGATCGTTATGGGAGGTATAATACGAGGCCAGTGAAGCAGAAGGAAGAAAGTTATAGGCATTTAAATTGGCTTTAAGGGAATACTAAGCAGAAAGGGACTAATAAAAAAAATTGTGCAGAGCAAAACTTTTTGGAAGGAAGTTCCTCATAAGCCTATGAGGTTCGTAAGTTTTCATGAAGCGTACTTAGTCTACCTTTGATATCTTTTCTCATCCATGGTAGGCTATCTATAATTAATGAAGTACAAATCGCCTTAAAGGCTTTCCAGGAGTCGACTTATCCATCCATAGATAGTTTGAGGATAATGGAGAGTCTTGTCTTACGTACTCCTGAAGAATTTTTTTTCGTGTTTACGTTTCCAAAACTTGTGTATTCACCGCTTTCTCCCTTTTTGCTGTGTACTGCGTTCTGAATAGTTGTCGGTACAAACAATAAATTTATACTCCTAAATCATTTGAAATGTGTTTTTTAATTTGAAACAATCTTTCAGTTTGTTTATTCGGTCAAGAGTTGTGACATTATTAACTCTAAATGAGGAAGATAACAGATTGGTTGAAAACAAAAAATGGTGAATATTATCATCATCAGTATTATTCTACCAAGTTACTGGATTTTATGGAAAGTTTCAACGCCTACTTCCCAAGAAAATTAATCGTCGATGGGCTTACTTTTTGGAACTTTTCCATACTTGGAAAGAAATAAACTATAGTTTTCCACATGTTTTTTTATTTTTCCCCAACCGGTTTCAACGAATACTTGTAATTTCCAAGAGGTTAATACACCACGAAGCGATCAGTCTCTCACATTTATGCCATAGGCAAGAGGAGGAAATATTGAAGAGGGATTAGGAAATGAGGGGAGTAAGGTGAATATGTACAAGCTTACTCAGAGGGAGCTAGGTCAGTGTTTTAACACCATGATTGAGGAGAAGGGGGGGAGAAGGGACTCTTACAGAAAGGAGAGGTTAGTTTATAGGAACCACCTCATTTACCAGTTCTTCCATATACAATCTGTGAAATTTCCGAATTTCGAAGTTTTCCAAAAAGCTAACTAAAATCTAACTTGGCATCTTTGTCCCCAAAATGTAAAACATTAAGATTAACATGTGAAAGATGATCATTATTAATTAAATGCATTGAAAACATAGACTTGTTATCCAGATTAATCAATGAATTCTTATGCTCCCTAATTCGTACATTAAATCTCCTTAGGTTTTATCAATATGCAAACAATAAAAGTTGGGGGAAAATAAAAAAGTGTGGAAAACTACAAAGTTCATTTCTTTCCAAAGCAAAGAAATTCTACTTGCCATTTTTTAGTTATTTTCAATCTCTAGTACTCGTGGCTATCTATTTGTTAACCATTTAATATAAATATAGGATATGTTATGTAGGAATGCATTGTTAACATAATTTCGTTTCAAGGTACCTCTTCTTTTTTATGCCATTATCATCAAGTGATGATAAATTATTTTATTATATTTTATAAAACGTAGTTTTGGTCATGAATGTGTGTAAATTTTGCATAGATTAACCCGAAATATTGAACCTGCAATTTTAATGTATTGTAAGTGTGCACGGCTTCCTTCTCATTCTAGCAACCTTGCTGTTCCCATGCCTAGAGAGTTCTCTCCCTCCTTTCCTGGAATGCAACACTCTTGCAATATGAATTTCTCCCTCTTCCCTCCCCTTTCCTCCTCTTTTCCATCCGCCGAGAGCAAGTGAACTTAAGAACCTCCCCAACCCTCCCATACCCCTCCTCCTCCAACTTGACATCCGGCTAAGCTGCTGTGGAAACGCAAGTTAGCGTTTTTCCTGAACGACGAAAAAGAACGAAGGAAGAGGGAAGTATGATTTGACGGGCCGTGGTGTACGGATGTAACTTGCGGTGTAATAAATGTAGTTAAAATGATCTGGGTTGCTTCTTTCCCTAAAACCTCCCTTCGCGTTCCCTCAGCGAATCTCCGGCGAACCCACTAAGTTTACAGTGGTGTCAGAAGTGGGATTACCAACAAGAGATACCGGAGATCGTTGATATCGCGTGGGAGATCTACATAATGGCGAGTCGCGTCAGTTTCGGGGGCCACGAAGTGCCATTACAAAGTGTAATAGACGATTTCGGGGAGAAAATAATCCAGCTGACGAGAGAGAATGAGGCATTGAAGGAGAGGCTTAGTACTCCTCCCATATCAACTCCAACGGCGCCTCCTAAGAATTTCGGGCTCATTGGCAGCATAGATGTGTTTTCCGGCCGTCAAGGAGAGGATGTCGTGGCCTTCCTGGACCGAGTAGAGCAAGTGGCTGAGTTGAGTGGATGGACGAGTGAGGAGACTTTAAAGGCGGCCAGGGTGCGGCTTAGCGGAGATGCAGCGGAATTTTGCCGCAGTAAGGAAGAGTGTCGTAACGCAGCTGCCTACCCCGTCTTCAAGGAGTGCTTAATCGGGAGGTACCGACCAAAATTAACCGCCCGGTTCTATAGGGAACTGTTGTCGGTAATGAGGATGCGGCAGGGGGAAGAAATCGAGACCTTCGCTGACCGTGTGAGACTCACTAATTCTCACAACTACGAGGTCCCCGACAGCCCGGTGATGGCCTCCGCGATCCGGCACGAAGCCGATCAACGAGCCCTCGACTCCTTCCTTAGGGGTCTTCCCGGAGAGCTCGGCCGGCTGTGTCGGTTGGCCATGCCGACAACCTTTGACGCGGCCATCGAAACAGCCGTCCGGATCCGCGAGGCTGACCGAAGCCCGAGAGCCCCTTCGCTGGTTCGGCGCGTTTTTCGCTCCCCCGCGGAGCGTCGCTGCTACGAGTGCAACTCCCCGGATCATCTTGCCCGGCAATGCCCACGGGGTCGGAGGTGTTATTCGTGCGGAGGCCGGGACCATCTTGCGCGTCAATGCCTCCGAGGAACACCGGGAAACGACGGCGGGCCCCGAGGGGCACCGGGAAACGACGGCGGGCCCGGAGACGCCGCCCAAACCGGGCCCTGGTGAACCTGACCCTCCCGCGTGGTGAGTCTTTCAGGCAGGTACAGGATTTAGTGGTGGCAGCTAGGGTAAATGGCAGGGAATGTGAACTCTTAGTAGATACCGGTGCCCAAGTGTCCCTGATATCTAGTGAAGTGAGTGGATATGAGAATCTTCAAAAATCCCCATATCGAATTAAAGGTATTTCAGGGAAGTCTGTGTGGAATTATGGTGTGAAAGTAGTAGCTCTAGGATTAGGGGAGTTTGTGTGTAGTTTAAGTATGCAAGTAGTAGATTCATTAGGCGGTTACCAAGGGATTTTAGAGTTAGATTTTTTTAATAGGCACAGCGCAGTGATTAATGTGCGTGAAAGGACGATGAGGCTGGGCGGGGCCACCATTTTACTCCGGGGTGCTAAGAATGTAGGTAATAAGTTTGAGGAAAGAGGTGACGGCGCCAAGATTGGAAGCATTGAAGTCATTTAAGAGATGTCATTTATGTGTGTGGAAGAAACGAAAGATGTGTCAATCCGGTTATCGGAAGAAATGATAGTTCCCCCTAGGAGTGAAAAAATAGTGTGTGTCGGGGTCGCCGAGAGGGTCCCTACCGATAGAGAATATATAACTGAGCCCGAAGCAATAGATGCTCAGAACTGTGCGGTTGCAAGGAGCGTGTGTAGGGTCCTACGAGATGGTGCCATCCTCCTCAAGGTAGAGAATTTTGGGCAGGACGAAGTCACTCTGCGAAGGGGACGAAATTAGCCACGCTGCACGAAGTGCAAGAAACGGGCGGAGACGATTTCCTGGGCGCAACGAGGCATGTTAGGGTAGCGGATGCGTTCACGGAAGAGGTAAGCTTTGAAGAAAAGTTAAGGGACTTGGGGGAATCGGAGAGGATGGCCCTGATTCCGTTATTGGAGGAATATAAGGACTTGTTTACGGAGAGTGGGTCGCCTCCGGCGACGACCCTTACCTCGCCTCGGATTCCCACGGGAAATGCCCCGCCGGTCTATCGCCGGCCCTACCGCGTGCCTCACCATCAAAAGGGAATAATCCAAGACTTTATAGAGGAGCAACTAAATGCCGGAATAATAGTCCCTAGTAAGAGTCCCTGGGCGTCTCCTGTGGTGATCGTTCCCAAGAAGTCCATCGATGGAAAGGCAAGTTACCGATTTTGTGTCGATTTTCGCGGCATTAATGCAGTCACTACCCCGGACGTGTACCCTTTGCCTAATATTACAGAAACATTGGACTATTTGGGTAGGAGCCGCTATTTTTCCACGATCGACCTCAAAAATGGTTATTACCAAATTCCCATGCACCCAGACTCTCAAGAGAAGACCGGATTCAACGTGGAAATGGGACAATATGAATATACGCGTATGCCATTTGGGCTGCGTAACGCGCCTAGTTCATTCCAGCGCATGATGGACGGGGTTTTGATGGGTTTAAAGCCCACTCAGTGCCTTGTTTACCTAGATGACGTCATAATTTTTAGTACCACCCTCGAGGAGCACGTTGAAAGGCTGCGGAAAGTATTTGAGAGGCTGAGAGATGCAGGGCTGACCCTATAATTCGAAAAATGCCATTTTGTAAAGGAAAGGGTTAAATATTTGGGACACGTAATTGATCGACGGGGAGTTAGACCGGACTAGTCCGGACGGGGAGTAAGTCCGAAGATCAGTGCAGTGATGGAATTCCCAGCGCCGTCAAATACTAAAGAAGTGCAGTCGTTTTTAGGGCTCGCCAACTACTATTGGCGATTCGTCGACAATTATGCGGAAATCGCTAGGCCCCTCACACGTCTCCTCAAGAAAGGGACTACATTTTTGTGGACGCCTGAGTGCGAGTCAGCATTGACCTCCCTGAAGAGTGTTTTAGTTAGTAGTCCAGTTCTCGCATACCCTGATTTTTCAAAACCGTTCGTCATTTCCACCGACGCGAGTAACTTCGCCGTGGGCGCCGTGCTGTCTCAGGAGGTTGACGGCGAGGAACATCCCGTCGCCTATGCATCGCGGCAACTTCAAGCGGCGGAAATAAATTACACGACGACAGAGAAGGAGCTTCTGGCCGTCGTATGGGCGGTGCAATACTTCCGTTGCTACGTATATGGACGTAAGTTTACAATTGTAACGGACCACGCAGCGCTTCGGTGGATGTTTAGTTTACGTGATCCGAACAGCCGTTTGACGAGATGGACGCTAAAACTCTCCGAGTACGAATATGAGGTGACACACAAGCCGGGAAAACTGCACCTCAATGCGAATGGGTTGAGCCGGAAGGTACGTAAAGTGGAGGTGGATGGTAAAGACGAATTAGCCGAGTGCCAACGGACGGATATAGTGCCTAGAGTGGAAATTGAAGCGAGACTTTGAAGAGAAGGATGTATATCTGTGTAGACGAACACGCGAGGGATTGAAAATAATTGTGCCTTCAGACCTAAGGGAAAAAGTAATAAGGCAGCATCATGAGCACGCCTTGTGTGGTCACTTGGGAGCGCAGCCGACGGTTAAGAGGATTCAACAGCAATACTGGTGGCCCACCCTGATAAGTGATGTCGGAGAATTAGTGAGGAGCTGTATACCTTGCAATCAGCGTAGCCCCTATGGAAAATCCAAGGCGCCATTAGGGAAGCTCCCTGAACCCGCGGCACCATTTTCCTTCATTAGTATCGACAGTCGGGCCCCTCCCTCGCACTGAAGGTGGTAATAGATTTATTCTGACCATCCTCGACCACTTCTCCCGCTATTTAGAAATGGTGCCTATCCCCGTACAGACAGCCGAAATCGTAGCCGACGCATTAGTCAAGCGGTGGTTCTTGAAATTTGGAGTTCCGGATTGCATCCCCTCGGACCAGGGCACGAATTTTGAATCGGAATTGTTTCAGGGCGTGTGTAAACTCCTAAGAATAACAAACTGCGTACGTCCACCCTCCATCCTAGTTGTAACGGTAGATGTGAGAGAGTACATATCTCAGATGATAAGTCACTACATTAATAGCCGGGATAATGATTGGGACGCGTGGTTACCCTTTTCTGTGGCAGCTTATAATACCAACTTCCATAGCAGTGTCAAATTTACACCGCATGAGGTTATATATGGCCGAAAAATGGTAACACCATTCCATTGTTTGAGGGAAGAGGGGCATGCTAGTGGCGACGCGTATACCCAAGAATTGAGAGGAAGACTTCGCTACATTTGGGAAAAGTGCTTTACCAATAATAAACGGGCATTAGAGGAACAGGCGGCTCAATATAATAAAGGGAGTAAGGACGTAATCTACAAGAAGGGTCAATACGTATATTTGAGTGACCCGTCCTTGAAATTAGGGAGGATTCGGAAATTTCATAAGCCATTTTCCGGGCCTTATCAAATATTAGAGGTGCTCAATGATTCGAATTTGCGATTACAGTTGCGATTTCGCACGATTGTGGTGCATAAGGATCGTGTGAAACCTCACCACGGAACGAGAAATACAGCGAAGGAATTTGCAGACGCTATTAAAAATGAGAGGAAGCGAGGGCGCCCCCGCCGATTTCCGTTAAGTGCGAGTATAGATGACTGGACAGAAGCCATCGCGCCGGATATTCCCTCTACGAGTGCACCGCCAGCACAGTGGAAACCCCGCCCCTCCCGTCCCCTTTCTCCTTTGCCCGGCCGCGACGCCGGGAATTCGCCTCGCCCGACACCGTCGGAGGATTCCGAAGTAAGAAACGAGTTCGACGAAGAAGAGGAAGACCTGTCGCCCACACCTCCAAAGAGACACCGAAGAAACCCACGCTGCCTACAAACACAACTGAGCGGTCGCCGTATCTTCTGCGGAGTCGCTCACGGGCGACCTTGCCGGCCGCCAGTGATAACGCGGAGGACGCGGCCTTCGCGGTAGACGAGACGGCAGCTGCGATAGCTCCACGGGCGACCTTGCCGGCCGCCGGAGATAACGTGGAGGACGCGGCCTTCGTGGTTGATGAGACGGCAGCCGAGACATCCCCTATCGCTCCACGTGCTTCTACCCTCGAGCCGCCGCCCCTTGTACGGCAGGCCAGTGAGGTGGTTTCCGCCCCATCCCCCCTTACAACTTACGTCCTCGCCCCCAGTAAGCAGCATGGAGCTTGTGTGGTGTGTGTTGTGTGTAGCCCTCGTCGCTGCTGGCGAACCTAAGGTCTTTCCTTTAAATAATGGAGTGTTGTTCGAGAGACAACGGGATGTGGTGATATCTGAGCATGCCTGGAGTGTTGTGATTAATTTTGATTTGCTAGAATTAAGGAATGAATATATAATGTTGTTAAACGTGTTCTCGGACGCTAATTTTTCCGCCGAACGAGGGGCTGCTGAGCGGCCCAGTGAAGGGTATTTTCAGGTCCTGAGGAAAATGGCGACAGAATACGATAGAGTAAGGGAGGAACTTGAGACTCTGGTTGACTTAGTGGAAAGAAAAAGAGTAAAAAGAGGGTGGATTAACGCGGGGGGTACCCTGTTGAAAACAGTTTTCGGGACATTGGACCAGGGGGACCTAGATGGTATCCACCGAAGAATTACGGCGGTTGAAAGAGCGAGCGGTAGTATGAGATCGGAATTGGAGAACCAACTGTTTCTAGTGGGGAATTTAGAAGAGATGATAACCAATAACACTAAGTTCATTCGGGGAATTATGTCGGATTTATTGGTTTTCAAGAATAAAACCGTTAACTTTTCGGAGAGATTAGCTTCGTGCACCAGACAAATGAGTGAATCAATTAAGGAAGAATATAGATTGCGGCAAATAGACCACGCGCTAGTCAATGCGCGCGTGGATTTGGTGAACCTCCGACAGGCGCTGGAAAGCAGCGTACATAGTAAACTGAGCAGTGTGTTGGTACCCCCCCATATGTTGGTTTCATTGTTACAGAGGATTAGGAATCAAATCAAATTACCCCTTTACATGATAACCCCCTGCGATAGCAATTCCTTGTATATATATTATGAGATGGTTAGAGTAGCGGCCATCGTGCTAGGACACCAGTTGCGTATTATTATTGATGTGCCGTTGGGAAATAGAGATAGTAGGTACGTTTGAAAGATATAAAATTCATAGTTATCCAGTGTATCATAGGGAGTTGGGCAAATTTGTTGGATGGAATCTGGGGAAAACCCTCGTGATAAGTATGGACAGGAACAATTTTGCTGTCCTGGAAGATGATAGTCTGAAGGAATGCAAAACGGACCCGATTGTTGTATGTCCTTCAAGCTTTGTGTTACTTACGGGAGGTCAATCGGTTTGCGAGTATAGTCTGTTTATTTCCGGGGACCCTTCAAATTGCTCGCGAGATGTCTTTAATCCGCACCAACCCTTCTTCAAGCGCGTGTGGTCTGGTTGGCTATTTTCACTTGCGCAGAAAACCCGCATTACGCTTTTGTGCAGGAAGTCTACTGGTGTAGAGCGACCTATTACTATGACAATATCAGGCAGTGGGTTACTACGGAATTCAAGTCATTGCGACATCTTAAGTACTAACTTCAAACTACTTTCGAGCACTCACGGAAGCACTACGTTCAATGAAAGTTTTTCGGAAATCGTTATGCCTGGGATTGATTTGGTTGACACTAGCAGAAATTTTAGCCCGGGAGTTCTCGATTTGGGCGAAGGAGTGACCCTAGAAAATTTGAAGGACGAATTGGATAAAGAACTGCATCATTTTCAGGGCAGGGTAAATTTGGAGCGTATCCTTAGGAGAACTGCAGAAGGGAAAGGGGCTAGCCCGCGCCCACACTATTACGCTGGGCTTGAAGTCATAGTTTTCTTAGTCCTTTCGATAGTCGCATTACTGTTATGCCATAGGTTTAGGGTGGTACAAGCAATTCGAAAGATGGGCGCGCACGTCGTTCAGACGGAAGTAATTGTGGCTGAGAATGTTCGTGTGCGTGTATCACCGGAGGAAATCAACGAGACGACGTATACGGTGCCCACGTAGGAAAGGGCAGGTTGACAATAGGGTTGTGTAAGGGATTATCGGTGGAATTGGTAATTACGAGGAGACGCTGATGAGTTCTATTTCAATTTTATGGTGGTATTCACTCATGTATGTTAAAGTTTTCTTGGTTAGAGTATGTTGTGGAGGTGCGCCCTTGTGGTTTTTTATCAATGGAATGTAAACGCACATTGGGTCACGCCTACTGAAAGACGCAGGGACAAGCCCTCTCCTTGGCATTGCGCCTAAAGGGGCAGTTTAAGAGTCTCTTTCTTTGTGATGTTGATTTTGGTTTTGATGGGATATTATTATGGTTGTGAGGGTTGATTTCTTCCTTTGATAATTGTCATTTCAACTCTGTTACAGTTATGTCTCATTTCTTATATATTTCTTAAAATTCTTATTTTGAAGTGATATAAACGAACTTTGGACTAAATGAAATTGGAAAACAGCTGTTATAATTAGGTTTTATGATTTTTGGGTTGTGTAGTGATGTTCGCAGTATGGTTCTGGTTGGGAAAAATTTCACGTTGTTCAATTTTTCTTTTGTGGGGGGGGGGGGGGGGGGAGTGATGTAAGTGTGCACGGCTTCCTTCTCATTCTAGCAACCTTGCTGTTCCCATGCCTAGAGAGTTCTCTCCCTCCTTGCCTGGAATGCAACACTCTTGCAATATGAATTTCTCCCTCTTCCCTCCCCTTTCCTCCTCCTTTCCATCCGCCGAGAACAAGCGAACTTTAGAACCTCCCCAACCCTCCCATACCCCTCCTCCTCCAACTTGACATCCGGCTAAGCTGCTGTGGGAACGCAAGTTAGCGTTTTTCCTGAACGACGAAAAAGAAGAACGAAGGAAGAGGGAAGTATGATTTGACGGGCCGTGGTGTACGGATGTAACTTGCGGTGTAATAAATGTAGTTAAAATGATCTGGGTTGCTTCTTTCCCTAAATCCTCCCTTCGCGTTCCCTCAGCGAATCTCCGGCGAACCCACTAAGTTTACAGTATATTTTATAAAGAATTATATTATTATAACGTTTATTATATTATAATACTTATACGTATAGAAATCTTGGAATCTGACGTTGAATAAACTGAGTGTTGTTTTAATAGCAAATGCATTGTTGTCCAAATTAGTTCATCGAGATAAATATTTAGTTTTAATAGCCCTGGTGTTTGTGAATGGAAAATGAGTCACATTTTTAGGTACCTATGGCGTAAACATCTCCCTTAAGTGGAGTGTGGCAATGAATTAGACGTCTGACTCTGTTTAATTCCACCTTTTAGCCTGCTTCTGGAACGTTATTTCTACGGTGGAAACAGTTACCGGCTCCTACGTCCCTGCTTACTTGAATGAGTAGGGCTAGAAAAGAAGCGAGTGCCCTCATCTCCACTTGCGTTGATTCGCCCATGCCTTACTTGAGAATATTTCGCTGGGCATCTATTACTCGAACCTCGAGTTGCAATTGCTTTGGTGGCGCCTGCGTATTGCACATAAATATGCCTCTTCGAGCTGTTACCGCAGGACTGATTTCAGCACATTATAGAAGCGGGTGTATTATGTTTTGGGGGTAAAAGAGGCCGAGCAATGGCGGAGGAACTTGGCGGAGCAAGACCCAATCGATCAAGCGCCTTAATGGCATTTCCCTTCGTTTCCTTTTTATTCTCAGTCCTCTCTCTCCTGTCTGTTCTCCCCCTTCTTTTCCCCACTCCTTCTCCTTGTTTCCTCCCTCCCTTCACGGCATTGCACACTTGTCCCTCTTCTCTTCCCATCTGGTTCCATCGTCGGGGGTCGCTTTATAGGCTCTCTTTTCCCCGTTCGCCCATCCTCATCCGTCCTTCGTCGTCTTTACAACCGTTGATGGACCAGAAGGGACCTCCTTCCCTCCCCGCTCTCTTCGAATAACCCGGTAGCTGCGACGTCCCGAGTGTTGTCAACCACTCCCGCTTGAGGGAGACTAAATTACTTCGGCCCTCCCGAAAAACCTTTAAAAAATCTCGGGAGGCTGTGTGGCTGGATGAGCAATCTACTCCCGTCCATTATTCCATTCTTCTGCTCCGAAGTGCTTTAAAGGGGCGCGTCTTCATTCCAGCCTTCTTGCAGGCTGTTCCTCCCGATAGGTATAAATTGCCTCCTTCAGACATTCCGTTCCCTCGCTACGATGATAGCGCCGAGTCGGCAGCCTGGCTCACGTTGTGTCTGGGCAGTGTTGCCGATCCCTTAACGCTGTCTCCTAAGGTCTAAGGACTTGTTTTCTTCGGTTCAGACGGAAGGGGGCAATATTGTTTAACAAATCGTCTGAAGTTATTTTATCTGCCGACTTAATAAGGCTATCATTTCATGGGCTGTTCAGCTATTGGTTGCTTATCATAGTGTCGCAGGGGTGTGGACTGTCGGCAATTACATTCGCGCCTTTTTGTATTCTTGGTAATTTTAAAATCTCCAAATAGTAATAACTGCTGGAATAATTAGTGCGATATTCCACAGAGGAAAAATCATTCGCCTTGACCGGGGTTTTTAAGTGAATAGTTTTTCTTATGAAGAATATCGCACTAATGTGCACTTACGGGTGACTCCGTATACGTTAATACCGTGGCTAGTCCCGGTATCCTCTAAATTTGAAAAAACAAATTGCTAGAATGATGCTTTAATTCCAGATATAGCCCCCACCCTTCTCTGAATGGCTATTATTTGACATTAAATAGCGTGACGTGTTCCATGCTAGCAATTTATTACCATGACTCTTTGCTCTTCCTTTGTTTACCGGTAGAAAATTTCTTTTATTGCTGAGCGTTTGGCGAAAATGTTTCATGAAAGACCGAAATTCGGGAAATGACTCAGGAATGAAAATCATTGAGGAAGGTGAAGTATTGGTAATGCTTTAGCGATAGGCGTGCTTTCCCGAATGTATTTATAAAAAAAACCTAAGGTTGTGTACAATTGTTAGAACTTTGATTTCCCTTATTTTTTCAAAGTATTTATTCACGTTAAAAATAATTTAGATGAATGAGGCACCATTTGCTTTTAAAGACTGAATGCGCCATAAAATCATTTTGGAGATAGTGTCAGCATATCAGTTGAAATTTAAACTATTACCACTTGAAATTATGTGCATCCAAATTATTCCCGGGAAGGATTCCTTGGAATGGCCTGTAACGGAAATGATATTTTTCATTATTAATGTGGCAGTAATGTATTTAATGTCCTAATTATGACTTATAAAATACTTATGATCGTCACGGCGGGAAATGCATGTTATAAAATAAAATCCGGCGATCATAAATCAATATCAGTTATTGCCCCTCAACTGTAATTTCTTTTTCTCATCTTTTTGGAGGCACAGTTTTTAAAGCAGAGGTGTAAAACCCCATTGACAAGAAAACTTGCTTCTGTTGAACGAACTGTCATTTTAAGCGGTTTCATATTGTGATGTGAAACAGGTGATATAAGTAATGAATTACAATAGCATTATCAGTGACGGAAGTAAGCACATTGTATGGCGTGATATAATACCTCTCAATTGCTGTCGATGAGAACATACTAATTAACTTGTGTAACTTAAAGGGGTCGGGTATTTTAGGTGAAACTTCCTCATCAAATGCCTTTTCCGAAATTTTCCTTTTTGTGGTTATTCCAGAATGAGACGTAGGTTTTAACATTTTTATAACGGGCACGGTTTTTTATTTTTCTCTGCGTGCGTTTTCCGATAAAAGGTCAAAGCGTGTCCATGTCATTGGTTCCGAGTTCTCCGAGGTACGGTATTTATTCGACTTCAAAAGGCAGCGTCTTTAATTAGGGAATCTTGCTCTCACTTTGAGGGGAGAAATCGAGCGAATGAAAGGGAAATAAAATTCATTTTCTTGTCGCGATGGTTAAAGGACAACGTGGTGAATTCCAAAGAAGTTGTTTCTTTAAACCAATACTCATTTTATTTCGTCATGCATACCTCGTAGATTGGAAAAATATACTGCTTTGCGCTCAAGGAAGACAGCATCGATTCATCTGATATTTTTTAATGTTTTTATTCGATTTCGTGTAGGTTGGAGAGATAATATTAGAAACATGCGAGATCTGGGTGTGCGGTAAATTGAGTAGGTATCATATTGATACCAATATGATTTTTAGGAAGGTAAATAATAATAAGAAGGATGTTGTTTTCATTCATTAATTTATTTATAGTAGAGATAATTCAAAGTGGATCCGAAATCAGTTTCTTTCGTTCCATGTGGTTTTATCATCTTAGTCTCCATTCCGAAATTTGGAATTTAGGTTTGCAGAAAGGATTAATAATATTTTACAGATTCGGTTGGGCTGATATTGTCATAGCCTCTACGTTGATATTTTAGCTGTAGTGCTTGGCATCTCAATATATACATGGGATAATCATGATGGAAAAGAGAAATTAATCTGAGTATTACATAGGTTGAAGTTATCTAAATAAAGGGAATAATTAGGAATACTTTCTTTCATCTTATTTTTTAATTATGCTCTTTTAGGAATGTGTGGCATAATTCGTTGGTTTTAATACTGGGGAATCGTGTCGGTATTTATTGAAGCACGAAGAAATTGAATTTTATGAATTTATTTAACGGTTGTAGTTTTGCCTTGTTAATTTAAGCACATTGGCTGATACTGTGTCCGTAAAGACGTTGAGGTTCTCAGCATTGAGTTTATAAAAGTGAATAAATAAATCAGCATGGATAAAAAGTCATTCTTGAAGTACGAGTAGGTACCTACTTTGACAAACAGCTACGTAATACTCTAGTAGTATCCGGTGTATAAAATATGGTCTTTTTATTAAGTTTATGACAGCGTAATTATGGAATAATCCCGGTCGATTGTAGTTTGGCGTAATACTTATGCTTCGATGGTCCCTCTGATTTACTTTCGTTTCAGCGTCGTTTCTTCCTCGTTTGAATGGAATACGTTGATCGGTCTTCTTCTCGAGGAGGAATTCGGTGGTGGACTTCATGAATATTGAACATTATGCTAGATATTGTGATTTCATGATTGTGATTCTGTTAATGCAAATAAAAGAGTGGGAATCCTGTGGGTCGTCCACTGGGAGTAATCTGGCCGTCGCCTCGCGCGGGGTTTGTTATAAGATGCAAATTGGAAGATGTTATTTTATTCCCTCCTCCTCTTTGTTATTTTGTGCGCGGTGGGAAAGCGGGAAATTGGACTGATAAATAATTCGTCCGAAACAAAAGAGCGTCCTGGGCCGCCGCCGGAGCGGTGGGGGGTGGCGGCGGCCCAGTTGAGGCAGCGGACGTCATCACCCTTCCCCGCCCCCTCTGTGATATTCGTGGAGTACTCGCGGAACCATCCGCGAGTGTTTCATCCAGTTGTCACTTTCCGAGTATATATGCCCTTGCTATTCCAGAGCCTGTATCCTCATCGTTCCCTTGTCACGTGGGGATGTGCCGCATGTTGTATTGTTGGACATCGACTGCGATATGACGGAGGTATCGTTGGTGGGTTGGTGGTTTACAGAGACTACCGACAAACTGGTGTTTTTAATTTCGCCATTGTGGATCTGTGGGTTGGTATTTCATGGAAAACCATTTTGCTTGGATTGAGGATAGTATAGAGAAACCTGGCGTCGGCAGCCTGCTTAGAACGAAAGGAGCCAAGGAGTCCACAGATTTACATTCCATCCTACGGATGGAGTACTCTTTGGCCCGGTTTTACATCATCATCATCATCTGAGTAATCTATCGGTTGAAGGTAGGTTATGACGAAAGTCAGAGAAAATCAAACGAACTCTTACACGTGCAGTCCCTTATCTACCTCTAGTATTTCTTTCTTCATCTCAGCTTGTCTTCATCCCGTCCATAAAACCTATTTCTTTCTTTCCCTTCCCCGCTTTCCCAACGTCCTTCCTTCTATCACGGCCTTCAGCTATCCATCTCCCCTTATTACCCGCTTCCAGCTACCTACCCTGCCTTCTTCTAATCTCTTACAGACGTTTCCTTACCAACTAGGTCAAGCCCATCTCATAATATCTGATTAATGTTTACCGCAAGACGTCTTGATGTTAAATCAGATTGAGGGTTTTATATATTACACCAGACTGTTGTTTAGTTGACGTGAGATTATTATTAGACGTATTAGCTTCGATTGACTTTCCGATAAAATATGTTAACAGAGATTATAATGCCGGACCTAGGAGTGCTTTCCACACGTGACCCAAGTGGGAATCGGGATTGTATTGAAAAGAATTCTCCGTAGCTACTCTGCTACTTCCACAATTCAATCCTGGGCCCTTGGAATGGGAAGCCAGTACGCTAACTACCATCATCCCCTAATCCCCTGTAGATATCGGATAGCGACATTATTCTGCCGGGCTCTGCAAAGTTTTGACTTGCCATGTCATCCTATCACATGGCATGCCATATTACGAGATATGTCACACGACGCGTCATACGTAAGTTCTCTAACTGCTGAGGTGATATTGCCCCGCCTAACTCAAAACCATAGTCTTATGACAAACCCAATTATCATGTTCATGGCGGAATTAGAATTCGTGATCATGGAGTTGCCAGCCGGGCGCTTTACCAATCTGTCTGCCGCAGTCACCTATATATTTTACGATAATTTATCATTCGATTTGCAAAAAACGAGATACCATAATGACAAGTTATAAAAATCTACAATGGCCGTAATAAATTGGCACCACTCGTCAAAATTACACCACAATTACTGTGCTGGTTTGGGGGAAAAACCTACTTGCTTCAACGGTCACGGACTTCATTTCCTTTCCCTTCCCACCTCCCCTATCTCTCCCTCCCCCCCATACTTGCTTCATCAGTCACGGACTTCACTTCCCACTTCCCTTACCTCCCCCCCTCCTTCCCCACCAATACCTTTCCGTTGAGCTCACGTTCCCTAGATTTGAGGTGTCATACTACTTATTTGCGATATCGCACATCCTAAGATGACATGCAGTGTGCGATGTGTCACTCCTTTTGGGATGCAAAATTTGTTTCGAATTCCGATATACTGAATTATGAACACTCGATGTATATGCTACAGTAATCCGGAGAAATCGAATTGCAATATTGATCATTAGGGAAATGCCATTTATCGCCTTGTGATCCTCAACAATATTTTATGCCATGGAGTAGCAATCAAAGTAAGGTTTCGCAGCATGTGGTACGTCGCGTCTTTCGCGATGCAATATCATCGCCATGCGATACTAAAATTAGAACATCGCACAGCCTGGCTGTCATGCCCGTGGTGTGGGACCCGTTATACGCACGAAAGTCTCTTCACCCTCCCTTCCTTTTGCCAATCCCTCCCTTCCTCCTTTCATACGCGTTCATTCCCAGCGTACATATGTACGCGCAAATACGAGCCCGTGCCTCCCTCATCCTTTCCCAGCTTCCTCTCCATTTCATCTACGATTACGGCGTGCATTAATTTTTTTGAACCCCTCCTCTCCCTAGCCGTGCCGCATTATATCCACCCCCCTCTCAAGCGCCACGTGGTGGTTAAGTGAGGAAATTTCATCCCATTGCCGACGGCGTGGCTACGTCTCCATTCTCGTCCCGTTCTCATTCTTCGGAGCTCCCTCTTTTTTCCCCCCCACATGTCCCATTACTTCCTATATATATAAATATATATATATACATATATATATATTTTTTTTTTTTTACTCCTCCTCACGCACATACTCCCTTTCTCGCTGCTTCCCTCTTCCTCTCATAAACCTCCCCCTCCTCCTCCTTCTCTGTCTCCATCCGTGTCCCTGCTCAAACCCTTCCTCCCTCCCTCCTTACCCTCCCATCGGCCAGCTTAAACCTATTTTCTCCTACGCACTCGTCTTACTGAGAGCGCCAATTTCACGGAGTATTAAGCGGGGCGAAGGACGTGCGACGGACGCGGACTGGGTGGCGTTGGCATTTTCGCCTAAGGAGCCTCTCTCCTTCTTCTATTAAGATTATCGAATGTCGATGGGTCCGAGGGTTTTGTCTGTCGAGTAAGTGGCGATGGTGTATGGGATTTGGGAATTAGAAAGTGATGGGATGTAACATCGTGCTGATGCTTGCTCGATTTTGTGCGGCCAATGTATTTTAAATGTATATCTACATAGGTAATACTCTCCAAAACCACCTCAAGTGTTTTATGCAGAAAATGAATTTTCGTTGATCATTTGCTGATATAAATTCATGCTGTGAAAATTGCAGGAACGATGTTTTACCTTATATTTAAAATGGGCTAAGTATGTAATAGGAGTACTATTATAATTTCGAAAAGTAAAGCAGACTAGTGTGATGTGCTGTTGCTATTGATAAGCTTATGGTAAAATAAGCTTTACAAAGAGATTCAGCTACATGCCGAAGGACCTCTCTACTCAGTCTTAATCACAGCTAATACGTAAAAAGTTTGTGAAAAAAGAAGAATGTTAATCTTGTTTGTTGGAAATGTAATTTCGTATTCTTATCGACCGTACTCTTACGGTGTTTTCAGAACGCTTTTATTCTAGCCATGTTCTATTTTATGGAAGGAAGTTCCTCTTTCCTTGTGCCACTGCTTCAGATATCAAGTCAAAATTTTCACCAGTGTGACACTTGTTCCTCTTTCCATAATTTTTCTGCATTTTTTCCTGAGTGTACTCTTGCAGACGTATCTTATTTTTTTGCCATGTTTACGTTAGTTTTGTAACTTTTGGTGTCATTTCATTAAGATTATTTTCTTCTCCGGTGCTTCCTTTCCATTTGCTCCTCTCCTTTACGAGACTCACGAGAACTCTTCAAAGACCCACGCTGTCGGCGCATTTTCTCGTTCATTTGTTCCCATAATTACCTTTTTTTCCGTCCTCTTTTGCTCTTCCACGGTCAGTCATTTTAGTATGCTAATTTGGAGAAAAGTAACCCGTTCGCGTCTTTTTTGTGGGAAGTATAAGCAGTTGATGACTTCATAGTAATTATGCATAGATAAGAAGTTTCATCTCTTTATGGAAAAAAATTCTGAAATCCAGATTTTGACTAAATTTGATTGAGGTGCCGAAAATTTTGTAAAATTTAGATTCTATGTAAAATGAATTCTTTGAGATGCATAAATGAGATTCATGAGCTAAATCTCTTTAAGGTAAAGAAGCATTCTAGTGTTTTATTGGCTACTCTTAGCTAAAAGAATGACGAGTAATATTTTGCATTTTAAGTAGGTATTACCAATTAATGTTTTAACTCATTGTTTGTATTTTTCTATCATTTATTTTAACGTAGAGCCTCAAAGTTACCTGAGGACTTTTAAATGCTCTTTAAGTATATATTTGAAGCCCATTTACCGAACTTGATATTTATTCATTGAGTGAATAGGTTATTTTTTTGTTTGAAGTTTTAAATTAATAATTGTAACACGAAAAAATGCACTGCAACAAGAAAATTTCAGCTGTGGATTATTTTTTAGAAATAATCCTTTCAAATATTTGCGAAAGTTATATTTACGATTGCTGGTTTTTATTCATTAGCTTATAAACAACTCTATTATGCGCTAAACTTGGCAAATTACATTTCAGAAGAAATTTTTTAATTTTTTAGCGTTTCCCCTTTCGCTGGGCTCGTTAAAGTGTATATTATTGAGAGTGCAGCCTTGGGGAAAAACTGCTTTAAAAATATTCATGAGGAATCCCTCGGTGGGAAGGCATGCTGTAACAATGACCTTGTGGGGAGGGATGTCATCACGTTTATCTGAATATTGCCTGTTATTCGCCTTCCGTAATTCTTGCCAGGCATTGCATTATAGAGCCTTGGGCCGTTTGATTGGATCGCCTACAGTGCCTATTGGTTTGAAAGTGTCTATACGTTCCCAGTTGGTGCTTGAAATTCCGTCATTTATGTAAATTTCGTTAGCGACGAGAGTGGTGTTTAATTTTAAAAAAATAATCCGCATACAATTTATATTCATTTTCTACAAATTGAAGCAGGATTTTGGTAACAGGTAAAAAGCAATGTTAATTATGTAAATCCAATATGGCAATGATATCAGCAACGTCAGTCAAGCAATTTTGTTTGAAGTATCCGCTAGCGAAATTAATATTTTAATGTTGAAAAAATTTATAAATCCACGCATCTTCGCTCATTACCCGTCCGTCTAAGTATCTACTTAATTTTCTTCCACTTCACACTTTTAACTCCCCCTCCCCACGTTTTTCGCCAAAATAGTAGCGTACACTGGTAGGTAAGAGGGTAGTACACTAGTAGGCTTGCAGGGTATTTTGTAGATGTAGATGTAGAAGACCCTATCACTGTACTTGTCCCCTACGCTCTTACCTTGATGCGTCTCCTTGCCCGGCCTCTTAAAGGGATTTAACAGTACGTTCGTACATAAGGCAATTTCAAAAAGGTCCAATTTATGTCATAAAATGCATTGGAGATTTCAAACCATCGGTAATATACCCTCTTTCTCTATATTTTTACAGACAAAAATAACAAGTTACTCAATTATCTACCCTTTGTTTAGGATGTATCATTATAACACTTGTCAACATCAGCCAGAAATGAGATTAATAGATATCAGCTCGTATGAATTAAATTATTAACACGAAAACTTCCATGCACGAATTAATATGCCAATGTCTAAAAGGTGATCAGTGTTTGTGGGTGTTGGGTTTTCCCGGCTTTAATGTGCAGTTCCTGGGTTCACGCTGTCGATTCTTGCTTTACTGGCCCACAGCTGTTCACTCCTCTCCGGGTGGCTATTTTGAAGTCGTATCCTCCCGTAGAAGTTCGTCTATCGGTATGTGGTGGGTTTACAATTGGACCCCGTGCGGGAGGAGTGTCCGCTCACTGATAATTTCAGTAACACACCCTACTGTTCGCCCCCACCGCTATTTATACCAACCCTAAACATTACTTTTCCCCAACAGGGGAGCTATTCTTTATGGTCTCGGAATTTCTGAGCCTCGAGAGTGACGAAGGGTGATGTCGATTTCAGGGGGACTGCATGGCGGATAGACCCAGGTAGTCTCCAGAACACCCTCATTAGGAAGGCCCTCGCTCGCTCGCGAGATAATCCGGATCCTCTCTCGAGGTTGGGGACGCACGAGGGTCGCCCTTCCCGGCAGGTAGAAAGTGACCCCGTGCAGTACAATTATAAAGTTTATAAATTTTGCAATTTTGTAACTTTTTCGCATCGCCATCGAATCCCTTGTCCCAAAACGTTCACGAGCGTCTTTTGATTGACTCTCTAGGATGAAAATTAAGGATTTTAGTGTCAGCATAGAAAATGCGCCTATGACACCTGGCAACCCAACCCAACCAAACCAAACCCAACCCAACCAAACCCAACCCAACCAAACCAAACCAAACCAAACCCAACCCAACCAAACCAAACCAAACCCAACCAAACCCAACCCAACCAAACCAAACCAAACCCAACCCAACCAAACCAAACCAAACCCAACCAAACCCAACCAAACCAAACCAAACCCAACCAAACCAAACCCAACCAAACCCAACCCAACCCAACGCCGCATTTTCTATGCTGACACTAAAATCCTTAATTTTCATCCTAGAGAGTCAATCAAAATACGCTCGTAAACGTATTGAGACAAGGGATTCGATGGCGATGCGAAAAAGTTACAAAATTGCAAAATTTATAAACTTTATAATTGTACTGCACGGGGTTACTTTCTACCTGCCGGAAGGGCGACCCTCGTGCGTCCCCAACCTCGAGAGAGGATCCGGATTATCTCGCGAGCGAGCGAGGGCCTTCCTAATGAGGGTGTTCTGGAGACTACCTGGGTCCATCCGCCATGCAGTCCCCCTGAAATCGACACTACCCGTGACGAAATTTTGACGTCACGGCCTCCATAATTTCAAATGGGACCATTCAAAGGTTGACATTTTTCGGGGGCTTTGACGTCACATCCATGGATTTTCCGAGGTTCGACCGTGTTGGGTCCGTACTGAATAAGGCACCTGAGCTCTGTACGTGTCTCTACCTTTCGCCTTCCGTTCTCCCGGCGCCCTTCTGAAGCAGGTGCAACCGATGAATTTGCCTTTTGTGCTTGCGGATATGCAAATTGCATTTTCGAGATTGTTTTTTTCCCAACCCCTGCGTGTTCGCTCGAGCGACAACGAATTGTCGCGCCGCCTCTGCTGGTAATTGTTTATGCGGTCGCTCGTACCCGACCTTTGTCTAGATGCTACCTTATCACATCAAACGCTATATCTTGAGATCCGCGACAAGGGTCTTTATTTAATTTATTATTTGTTAATATTTGTGAGACGACAGCCATTCTTGTGGTATTTTCATAGAAAATGTATGCTTGCATGTTTCATCATATTGTATGCAAATTTATGGGTGCTTTACTCTGAAATTTTGGAGTCGAGACGTCGTCGTGAGAAACCTAATAGCGAGATATATATAACTGTTTGGCTGTAATCCGCGTGTTTTTCGGTGTTATTCGGACGTTTAGAAAACGTTTCCATCGACTTAGAAAACGCTAAAATCATCGCCAAGGTGAAAAAGTTCAAACCCCAAATAATCCTTTAGGCCATCAAGATGATGAAAAATAAACAAAATTTCATTTAGAGATGGAGGTCTCAAAATCAGCCTCACGTGGAACCCAGTCTCATACATAAAAATCCTTCCCATCCTACCCCACCTTTCACCTTCCCCACTTGAATCACTTAATTCAAGTATTACATAAGACGTTTTTGGGAGGAAGGGGTGTTCCGGGCTTTTCTTACGTTGTCTTACGTAAGGGGGTGAGGGGGTCCGAGGCAGTTTTACCTAAGGTATAATGCCCCTTCTGAATTCGTATTTTTATCACTTTTTAAAATTATTTTCGTAGGAAAAATATTACTTTTTAGGATCACTGCCGCGGCGGTTCGCTTGAATGTATACTAAACTATAGAAAATCTTACAAACAATTCGTTGCGTTCATTGGTTTGGAGATGTCGCATTTTCAAAGATCGAATGTTTTGTGAGTTGTGCGCTCAGCGAATCGTGAAATATAAAAAACAGTTTGCGATATCCGTGATGAGGTCAGTTTTTGCGCATTTTGAGATAGAATTCCCCATAGTTTACTATCTATGTCCATGGTTGCAAAAATGTCTGATAACTTACGTAGGATTTGGAGGGGAGGGTTCGGTAAATGTTTCATTGTTTTACATGGAGGGGTGGGTGAGGGTTATAAAGTTGTAAAAATCGCCTTACGTAATACTTGAATAGCCCCTTACAGATAACTGCCTTTATAAAAACGACGCCGGCAGCGAGCACTTACTTCCCCTTGAAGAAGTAACCAGCAGAGGTACGAAACGTCGAGCTAACACCGATCAACACACGGCATATACACCCGAATAGTTGTGTATCCCTGTACGAGCCGCAAAAGGTTCAAAAAAGAAATCTAATATCGAGTAAGCATTGTTACTGCTTAGTTATTTTCAAACAGTAGGTGTATCCGTGGTCTCTGTTGAAGTCTCCCTGGTGGAGGCAGAGTCTGTTGGTTATTTTTACCTGCATGTAGAAGTTGTTGGGTGCCATCGTCGCTCTCCGCGGGGTGTGTCCGTGACGACGCAGTGTCCTAAAGTGCGTGTGTATTTTCCGAGGCTTGGTTGAAAGTGTCTCTGCCTTGGCGAGCAACCCGCTTGGCAATTTGCGTGCCCGAAAGTCCTCCCGGGGGCCACTCACCTCGCTCGTTTGCAAGGACGGTGTTTCCGCTCCTGCATTTGCTCCAGCATTGGCGCGCTCGTCTATTTACACTCTGCATTTTTAGTGTGGTGACAAAAGGATAGTCGCCTCGGCTGACGAGAGAGAGAGAGAAAGAGGCTGTGCTGTAACCTTGCTGTGAGACAAAGAACGAAACGAAGGTTTTTCTTTATCATCCCTCTCCTCTTACGAAATCATTTGCTCGAAGCTCGCCGCTCCATCCGCTTCGTGCACCTCACGTTCTGCACTTGACCGAAGTCCGTTTCGCTGTGAAGCACCTCCGTGCTGCTTTCATTTTTTTTTATTATTTTCGCCATCAAATGTGTCGAGGGAAAACTTGACTCCGCGCGCCCTCTTGCTCTCTTGTTTTTCCAGGGAGGAGTCATTTTTTGTGTGTGTATTGTTTCGTGCGGACCGCTGTTCATTATATTTCGTGCGTTCGCATCCTTCGCTTCGTCTGGACGTTCTCGCTCCTCTCATTGCCGCTGGTGTTCTCTCTTAAAAAAATGAATGCGTCCAAGGAATTTCTTCGTATGCGTGTATTGTTTTGTTCGTAAGCATAATTTGACCTAAGTTTTTCGTGGCTATACTCTTCACGCTTTCTTCATTCATGGTATCAGCGTAGAAAATTTTGCTGTTGTTTCTTATGAAGTGCTTAGTACCTACTATGAGATGTAATCCTGAATTTATTTGAAGTTTGTTGTTTGTAAATATTCTCATATGAGTGAGCATGCGTTCGTTACGGAATTTCTGAATAATTCACCCTCTAGCATAACAATGAGCCCTTAACATAGACCACTTCATTTTTTAATATTTTAGTATCTTACATTATTTCTTTATTTGCTTATTATGTATTTATTCATAATTGTACAATCTGGAATTATAGTTTCTATGAAAACTTCTTCTATTCTCCCCTATTAATGAAGTGTACCTTGCTCCTATCGGCAAATATTGATGAGTTCAAGTGGTAAATATTCTATATCTAAATTCCAATTATTAGATATCTTATTTCTCATTATTACGTGAAAGATTTAGTCGATATTGTCTCCTGGATTAAAAGTGTTAATCAATTAATCTACGTGTAAATCTTTACTTCCTTAAAGCAATAATTAGTGTACATACCGTCGATAAGAATAAAATGGCCGCGAAATAAATCACGACGCACGTGCGTAAAATCACGATTTTTGTTTTCTTAATAGTTGGTGATTGTAATTCTAACGACGAATCGTTAAGTCCCTCTCATCTTTCTTCTCTGAAGTTTGTGTTTCTTCTTTAATGCTTCAAAAACTTACCTCTAGTTCTGGTGCAGAAAAGGAATGCCGGTCTCTGCAACAAATGCAGTTAATTCCTGGAACTTGATCAGCTCAGGAAGGAGGACGTATAGCTTGTATTTTACTACAGCTTTGGTTTAATTAATTGTTATTATTTAGCCATTTTAGCCTGTATTAGCCTGGATAAGTTTCAAGTGTAAATCGAATATAGTGGTTGTATAATTTTAATAGTCTGTGATTCGCCGAATCTTGAAAACTAAGCGTTTTTCGCACTCCTGTGGGTAATAAATTCGAATGGCCATCTCACTGAATTAGCTTCCCTGTCTCTCCTTCCTTACCCTTCAGTGTGCGTCATTTTCTTTCACTGTTCTTCCTCGTGGCTGATGAAGCTATAAAGTTTTGATGAGGCGGTAAAGAATAATTTTTGCCTCGCGAAGCACCTGCCCTACCCTTCTTCCTTTTCCACAGTGTACCTTTGCCGAGAGCATGCTGAGTTAGGCCTTCATTTCTTTTTCCGGTATGGAGGAGTCCTCCGCAGTATTCCTAATAAGGAAAAAGTCTCTCCCACGGGAATGTTTCGGATATGCGTTTGGGGAGATTGGGTGGAAATAACATTTTTCAGCGCCAGTCTTCGCACTAAGTTCTTTTTTTTCCGGGACGGGGAAGTAGCACTTGCCCGGAAATGTCAGAGGACAGGATGGGTTTCGTTCTGGAAAGGGGGTTCAAAATTTCAGGCGTAACTATCGGGAGTGGTCTGCTCCATGGGAGGGCGTTAAAAGTAATAAGGAGGGGATCGGGGGTTGGTGAGCGTGGGGGGGAAGGGGGTCTCAAGGCGTCGTAGAGACGTTTCTTAAGGCCCGACTCGCTCTCTGCGGACTCTCCCATCTTCTTCGGATTCGTTGGCACTCTTTTCTTAGACACTCACTCTGTGAAAGGGTATCGGGATTGAAAAAAATGAAATTTCGGCGGTGGTCTTGAGAGAGAGAGAAGTAGGGCGTGAAAGTAGTGCGGATGGGCTGAGCTGTGGAAGCGAGAGATACGTCTCTTTATTATTTCTTCCTATTTCGTTTGACTCTGTGGCATTAAATTCAATTCTTCCATCTACCACTTACTTTCTCTCTCTCTCTCCTTTCGTCTCATCTGTTGCCCTCCCTTCTCCCTATTTTCTTCAATCCTTTCCTTACGGTCCTCCGCATCCCCCTCTTCCACGTTCCTCCTCTTTGGTTCGTCTTTTTCTCCTTCGATTGTCCTTTCGTAGGGACCCACTTTTCGCTCGCTTCTTTTCGGAGGAGCCTCGGGGGATTTCCAGCGAAGCGCTTGCTGACTCTCTACGGTGTGGAATCTGATTTGATTCTCTCGGGAAGTAGGCTTAAATAGCTTTCGTCGTGTTTTTTTTCTTACGTCCAAATTACCGACACGTAGCGTTAAATGAGTCCAGCACGTGTTCGTAAATCTTAAGGTGGTGTCAATAGTGAAGATATTTTCCAGGATGTCATGCTCTCTCGGTGATTGGTTCCCGTGCGGTGATATTAGTTCACGATTTAGCTGAAGTGGCTCTCGATATTTATTGGAACGGAATCAAATAATGAGACTCTTCCCATCTTTTGATGTTGCCCTTTCATCTTTCTCTTTGACTTTTTGCACTTGATTTCCTCTCCCTGCCTTCTTTTCTGATCTTAACATTTAGTTTTGTTACATCCTAATAAGCCGACCCTTTGTACTTCCTGCAGTTCACGTCCGAAATCGTGCTAAGCCCCCCGACATCTCTGTTTTTCCTTCTGAGTTTTCCTCTGCCCCACCTTCCGCATCTCCTGTCACTACTCACTGCTCCGTGCACCCAGCTAAACTCTCTCGCTATCACCCTTACCGAAGGGAATTGTCCTTTTTTCCCATCCAGTAATTCCTCCTCACTTCCAACCCCAGATGGGTAGAGGATTTATTTTTTAAGGCCTTTTCACGTCTCTCGTTTCTTCGTCTTATTCCCCTTCTTTCGTCTCCTCATTCCTCATTCGAGTGGTTGGTTGGTTATTTGGAGAGGCGACAGTCAGGTGAGGTCATTGTGCATTTAAGGATTGGTAAGTTAAGGTGTTAAAGGTTAAAGCACTTAAGGATTGGGGGAAGGGTGGAGAGAATCCCTGGATGAGGTATTAGTTTATTGTAAACGAAAGGCGCCAATGGGTCCTTAATGTCCCGTCTGAGGAACTCAAGTATTACGCTTGAAGTGCCCTCAACATGACCTTCAAATAGGGGGTCAAGGTATACTGAAAATGTCCGCCACTGAAACATATCTAGGATTCGAACCGGACGCACGGGATGGTAAGCTGGTCCTCTGGCCACCATCTCATCCTGATCACTCATTCTGTCACTACCGAATCTTCGCTTCCGTCGACTTGACGCTACTCGTTCCCCCTTACTCCTCCACCGCCGCTCCTATTTCTTCTCCCTCGCCCCAAAGCCCACGAATTCGCCTTGGAATCCGCTCGGCATGCCTTCCCACATTCTCCCTCTTCGGTTTTGCTTTGGGACGTCGTCTAGCCTCTTAATTGTTTCCTCGCTTTCAGTTTGCTTTCGGTAGCCTCTTAATTTATTCCCTGGCTGTTGTCGTCACGTGGAGGTTGGAATGAATAATTTGGCGACTTTGCAGTCGACAGAATTTGTTTGGGAAGTTTTTTGTTGATCTATCATTGAATTCGTCGCTCTATGGATATTGTACGCAAATTAGGCATTTATTTGTTCTGTGCGTTTAAGATGTTATTACAGCCTTACCGCTTACATTTTTCAACTTTTTTCGCGTGCATGTGCAACGCAAATCCAAGCCATGGTTCATCTGCGCCTGTGCACCCCAGGTGGTTAGCCGCTGTCTTAACAAGTAGTTATGGGATTTTAGCAGAAACATAACATTTCTTCTTTGTTTCAACCGTGTGATTCTCGGTTCTCTTTGGTTTTAATAAAAAAAAGACTAGCAGACCTGCTGCCTGCTTTGCAGGCAGTCTCTGTCTGGTGTGCTCTTGAGGTGACCCACTGGCAATTTTACTTCCCCTAAACAGCAAGAACGGGAGCAATATTTGACATACATTAACAAATACTGGTAATGAATTATCTCCGAGGTCAGTTTCTCGCACATTCGTATATCATTGGTATAAGTAATACTTCTAAACTTTCGACGTGAAGTGCATGGAAAACTCTTGAGGTTCATTTCACTTACGCTAGCTAATCATATATCTTATGCAATAAAACCAAATCAAGGGAAGGGCAATATCAAAGCACTTAATTGATTATATTAACATTGAGTTTACAGAAATTTGACATGAACCTTATTGTTATGGAGTGGCATACATTTAAACATTCACCCGGATAATTTCTAAATATCTTCACTAAATAACTTCATTCGCGTAAAAGTAGCTATATATCAAGGGAAATAATATAAATGAAAATAAAGTAATACAGATATCGTAGTACAATCAACATTTACCTGAAAAGGATAAATTAACGACGTTTATATGTTCATACGGTTTGTAACTGATTGTAAAGTAATGAGTACTGTTTGTATACTTCACCGTTGCTAACATTTATAAATTCATCGTCGTTTAGCTGTTTTTACGGATTATGAGCTTAATTGCCACGGTTTTTTGCATTTTTTTTTGTTACCACTAACTGCTAAAAATCCATAACTACTACCAAATCATACAGACAGAGAATCCACATTTAATGCACCAAACCTCATTTCTCTAGATCAAAAATTGAAAGAGAAATCAACAAAATGGATACAGAATGACTGACTGACTGACACGATACAAAATTAATATATATAGATACCAATAAATATCTCCCGGCTGGTTTTCTCTTTTCTTTCCTTTACTCGTTTCAGTGTATGTTTCTTTTCAATATCGTTAAATTACTGTAAAAATCCAATTTTCTCGTTCAGCTTTTACTCTCAGACCTGGTTCATTTCGCACAAAAAGGGTTTTAGGGTTAGTGGTTTACCTGGCGAGGAATATGAAAGAAATAAGGAACAATACGATTGTTATCTCGTTCGAATGAATTTTCGAAAAATGTTCCCCTTCTCCACACACACCCCCCTCTCCCCTCCCGCCATGCACACCCGTCGTATACGCATTCCCAGCTTTCATCCCGCGCTTCATTTCACCTTTTTCCCTCCGGCCTTCGCCTCAGGCCGCCTCACCCTCTCTCCACGCTCTCTCCTCTAAGACAACTCGGTCGTTATGTTCCCATCTTCCCATTGGTGGAATTAAAGCGGGTTCGCCTTCTACTACCCTCCATCTCTCTCTCTCTCTCCTTCGTCCCTCGGACATTAAAGAATTTCCCCCGGCGTTTCTCCCGCCCCACATCCCTCCTCGTCCTACTCTCCTCTTTTCTATTCTCTGCCCTGCCATTCCACCTCCGGACATCTTCCACCATTTTCCTCTCCGCCCCGCCATCCGGCCTCCTTGCCCTTATTCTCTCCTTTTCATTTCGCTGTAACCTCCGGAGCTCCCTTACCCTTCCCCCCCTCCCCCTTCACTCCTTCCCCCCCTCTCACGATCCCTGAACATATCCCCCGTTCCTCTGCCTAACGTCCCTCCCCTTTACTTTTCTTGCAAAAAGAAGAAATTAAAGGTATCCTCGCAACTCTCTTCAATTCCACCCGGTCTCACCTCTGCATTTCCTTTTCCGGTGTAACGATTCCTCTTAGTCCAGCCCTTCCACTTGGAGCCATTTTTAACCGCTGTTCTCGTAATGTGCCTATTTTTGAAATTATTTTCCCCCCTTTTCATTTTTCGCCTCCTTAACCGTGACCCATTTTTCACCTCAGTTCGTTGCTTAAGTTTTACTTTCCCCGGACATCTAATCCTCGTGAAAACTTAACTTCTCCTTTTAAAGCTGCTGCTCTTCGTCTTTAGTTTTTCTGAAGGATTTAGCTTCAAAAGCCTTCATTCCACTGCTTGTTCTCTTCTCTCCCTCTGAACTCCCGGTCGGGAGCCTCTTCTCTCATCTTTAAACATTGCTTGCGGAACTTTGCTTTCACTTCCTAACTCTGCGCATCATTCATTTCTTTTCCTCCTTGCTTGCTGCTCGCCACGCTCCTTTTAAGTGGAATTGCTCTCTTTGCTTGTTTTCGGACCTTCCTCCTTCATCATCACGTCAATCAATCCTCCTCTCGCGTTTTCCGACTTCTCCGTTGCGTTTTCTTTCCCCTCATTTCTGCCTACCCGCGTAATAATGCCTACCTGCCTCGTAATTAAGCTTAGCTTTTTCCCCAATTATTCGCCGTGCGCTCTCTTGTTCTTTCTGTTCCTCAGTTTGCTAAATCCCTTTCATCCTCGCCGGAATCGATTTCGTTTTGCCTGAACTCTGGCTCCATTTGCTGTCGCCTTCTCTCCTTGCCTTCTTAATACAATTTCACTCTTTGCAAGAGATGAGTTCAAAAAAGGTAGTTTTAAAATCACCTTCTGCATAAAGGATCGGGAATGGCGTAATGGGTCCTCAATTAAGTCTTTCGTAAAAGGACTTTTAAGTCCATAGAATGGAAATTTGAGTGTCCGGAATGGGCTTGCATTTCTAATATCCTTAGAAGAAAATCTATTTGGGAGATAGAGTGGTAGCTCTCAACTAAATAAAAAGATGCGTATTTATGAGAGGTGTTCAAACCTCTCATACCTGAGGTTACATCAAAGTTTTTTATTGGAATAGGTTTTCTTCATAACCTACATTAATTCTCTGCCTGGAATTTTTGTGTTTATTTTTGTTGTTCGTTTTGCAATAAATATGGACACTTATTTTTTTTTTAAGTTTTAGTGTTACGTTTAATTGTATTGAAACCGGAATCTATGGGGACAGGATCCCCGTGGATGCACTTGGTTTGAGTGGAAAGAGAGTTGTTTAAGGAGATCATAAGGGCCAGGAATAGTTTAATGTTGCAAATTTTGGAGTATTGGGGTGTTGAAGGCAATGATGGAAGAAAAAAGCGAGGAAGAGGGAGGTAAAAAACAATGGGTGGGATTAAAAACGAAATCGTATGAAAAGTTCAAGTGTGACGGAGAAGGAAGTCTTTCCTTCCTTTTTAAGTCCTCTTTAATCCATCGTAAGTCGGTAAATTAGTTTTTTGCTCTCCTTTGGTAATGTTCGATGGATAGCCGATACCCGTTTGATCATTTAGTACATGGTATTCGGATGTGGAGTGATATTTGCTTAAGTATTGCCACGAAAGAAGTTTAAACTTAATGAACAATGTTTGATGGCATCCGGATGTATTTTGGGATTCAATGTTTTCCTTTTATTATTCTTTTGACCTCTTGCTCGTTTGTCCATTCTAGACCTCTCCAAAGTTTTTAGTGTTTTACCTCCGCGAGTCATATCAAAGACAAGTGAAAAAAAGGTTTCTGTGCGTTGCTTATTGTTCCTGTTTGTTCGATGCTCGTGTTTGAATAAATTGGAAAGCTCAACTCTTTGGGTGTGAACCTAAGAGGAAGTTCCAAGTGCGACTTGGTGCAAATACTTAATATCCGTGTTGTAAGAAAAAAAATGTATAATTTCTCACTTCTATTAATGCACACGGACCAAGGTTTCGGCATATTGGTCTTGATAGTGTCATAATGTGCCGAAACCATTGGCGGTATTGTAATAATGAAAACAGTTGTACTGCTGCTCACAATGTATTCTACCGGTGACGCGACGCGTGTCATTGATTTTCGTAATTTTCAACTTTCAAGACTAGTCGATTTTTTTTACATTTTAAATGACGTAAAGCGTTGGAATGCGTCGTGTGCCAAGTTAAAATGAATAGTGTACAGTTGTACTACTGTTTCCTTGATATCAACGTAATAATTCTGCTCCAGGAAATCTCGTAGGAACTGTTTACTTGAGCGGTTTGCATTAATAAAGTGTGGGAATTATGAAAGTGCTTCATTACGACAGGGGTCTTCGGATATGGCTACGAATAAAACTTTTCCTCCGTTTGAACTGGACGGTTTAGTTCCTACACTCATGGCGTATCCGTGTGAGCGCATTTTCTTGTTGCGGTCTCGCAAAGTGATGCAGAGGCGAGGGACGACTCGAGGTGGTTAAGTGACGAAAAGGGGGCGTGCAGTTCGGGAATCTTTGTGGAGTTCGCACGACGCCACGCGGGTGGTCGGGAGGGTGAGTGGAATGCCTGGGAAATGGAGCAGCTGAGCCATCGGAGCTGACTCCGAGAGTGCGCGCCCGGAAAGTTGGGAATTATTTACGTGTTAAAGTTGAATGGGGTTTTATGGGAAAACAAAAGCGTTGCTTTGTACGTGCGCTATTTGCGGGAGTGCGGCTTGGAGGAGGAGGCGTTGAGGGAGATACTCGTGAGGAGCGGTAGTCGGCGGTGCGGAGGGAAGTGGTGAAACAGGGGCTGTGTGTGAGGGGGATGTTTAGAGAAACTTCGGTGCTGGGTGCGTCGGGGAACGCGGGGGAAATGGAAGAAGGACCTTAGCTGAGGAGATTTACTGCTCTTCTTTTGCGGAGTCAGGGAAGGGAGAGGTGTCAGGGAGTTGTTTTGTGTAGGCAGTGAACTTGCTTTGGGCAGAGCGCTTTTTATTAGGTTCTCAGTGTTAAATTCTCGGCCGCTTTTCTCCTTTATGACCTTCGTTTTGTCTTGATCTTGACTTAAAACCTCTTTACTGATCCTCGTTTTGCTTCTGAAAATGAAAACTGGATAGGTCTCCCTCGGAGAGGGATGAACTAATGGCGAGTATACTTTTCCCCAAGGCCCCGAACGTTGAATTGAGCGCCGCTGAACCACGCGATGTCTTTGACTTTTCAAGTCGCGGGTTTGAATTTACTTCTGGGTGAATACCGAAGCCGGGAACCGTCGAATTTCATGAGTGTTTTTTGAAAAATAAGAATATATTTAGTTATTTTCGGCAATATACCTTTTCGACTTGTGATATAAACTCATTGCTCTGTTTAAATATCGGTTCCGAAGCTATTAATCAGGCACTAAAGACAAGCTGTGAGTTGACTGAAACATTTCAGGCATCTAGGTAGATGACATAACTGCGGTTTCCCCAGAGGAAAAATCGTTCACCTTAGTGTACCGATGTACCGATAAGTGTACCGATGCTTTGTCACAAAACCTAGTGCTTTGACATAATCGATCATTTTGAGATTAAGATCATAGAAATAATTCCGGAATCATCCCGTGACAGTTATTTTGGCTGATAGCGATGGAGCTTACAATCGAAGCGGTTGTAATACTCGTTATTTTGCACTGATTTCTCCTTCAATTATCGGAATTGCTCTCTCCACTATAGATAACACTCGGAAAGAGAAATGCTGGTTTCATGTCATGAAATATGTCTAAATAATCCTTCCACTTTTTCATTTACACCTACAATCATTAAGTTCTGAATAAATCCATTCGTGTAAATTGACGGCCATTAACCAAGATGAGATGTGAATACTTTTGGATTACACGGTAACCATAACTATGAAAGACTAATGGTATCCTGCTTACAATTTGAATAACAATGACGAATAAAAATTGTTGCCTTGGCATACCGTGACCCAGCCTAATTATTTTTCTGTTGTATGGTCCTGTAAAAGGGCTTATGAATGACTCTACTGTGTTATATCGCAGTGGCTTAGCTTTTGTGTGGCATAGTGTCCTCTTATCCCGCCACCACTCGTCTCCTTTTGGGACTTCTTGTTAGAGATGCGAGCTTTCCTCGTCATCGCTTCCGGCCGTGTTGGTATTTGCTTTCGCTCACGGTTCAGCCTCCCTTCAGCTCACTTGACAACGCTCTTCTTTCCTCTTTCATTTTCCATCGGATTTTATATTTTTTTCTCCTTTTCTAACATTTTACGAGAGAGCACTGCGAATTCTTTGGTTTTTTTCCTCCAGGCGTTAGCGGAAAAGTCTCCAAAGAGTTCTTTCGAGTGTGTTCTCCTAGGTTTGATGGGGGTATGGGGTTTCGGAGATGCAAGAGAGCAAAGGTGGTGAAAAAGAGGTAGCTGGAATGGTGTGTATCAAGTGAACTTCTCCTGTGGCGCAGCGCGTGGGGAAAAAGATGAATAACTGATCATTGAGGATTTCGCACCCTCCCTCCCCACTTGAAAACATAGAATCTCTGGCGGAAAAAAGTTTGTGGTAGCTGCTACCGGGACCCACGTGAGGATAAGCGTTACCACGTGACGGGTGTCAACGTGGAGACTACTTCTTTTGCTCATTTACGGTCGCTCTAAGGTCCCACACAATGCTACTACGTTTGCGAATGGTAAAGCCAAACCAAAAGTTGCCTTTTTGGTCGAAAAAATCAGTGGAAGACTCCAGTCACGAATGCTTCTGCGGTTTTGGTCTTCCTGTTCCCATTCGTACCACTATTTCACTTTTCATGTGCGAATAAATAAATGCTACAGAGAACCGCATCTCACTTAGTACTTCCACTCATGACCTGGTTTCGTTTTTAATGCGTAGCTTGCTGCAGGAAAATTATCCTAGATGGAAGGAATTTTTATTTCTTTTTGTTATTTTCCGTGGTATTGGTCAAGTGTCATTGATCGTGCACCATTATTAAATTTAGGGAGAATGGACGCCAAAGAAATATTTCAGAGGATGGATAGTGATATTTTATATTTTTATTAATTTGAAATCTTCTTTTGGGAGGGACTTACTTTTTGAACATATGTGGAGGAAAACTTTTATTTTAAGGAACTCGAATTAATTTTCTCCGGCTAATGGATCGGAAATAATTTATTTTCTCATATTACACATGTATGTTTGCGCCGTTATCGGAATCTTGAAATCAGTCCATTTTATTTGTTTTTTTTTACTCCCTGTTAAAGTAATGAATCACTGCAAGTGCCAAAAAAGTGTTGTTATAAAGTTGCAGCGAACGCACTTCGAGCTTTTAGAGCATGTGTAGCCCCTAAAATCCCAAGATAGTGATTTCAAAATATCCATCGCATTTCAATTAATGATACGTTTATTTTGTTTTTAACATAGGATAACAACTTTTTAGCTTTTCTCGGGTCAAATAAATTTACGGGAATGCTTCGTTTTTGACGCATAACGAAGGTTGTTATTAAACGGTGTGCAAAAAACACGTTAAACGTGACTTGAAAGTGACGCAAAAGCAACCCGATTTATTTTCCGATTTTTCTCCCTCGGAAATGAATAAGGTACGCAATCCAGCATCCGTGGGCTCGCTTTCACCTCGTTGACTTCCAGACCTTGCGATATTGAAGGTAACATTTTTCACTTTGAAAATTCGCTCTCAAAGCGCGGCTCGGTGGAAACATTTCGCGTATGAAAAAATTGAAGAGTAGCGAAAACAGACACCGTGCGCATTTGATGAAGTGTCCCATGACGAATGGGATTAATTCGTTATTCTTAATCGCGCATGGGAGAGGAGACGGGTGAAATTTTATTTTCGTTACTCTCTTATTTTTTTCTGCTGGCACGGACGTGTTGGCGAATGTCACGGGTGAGTGTCGGGGCTGTGGAGTCTCGTCGAGAGGGTGGAAGGGGAAAAAGACCGTGGTGGGAGAGGTGGAAACGTCGATTTTTACCCCTCTCTCTCTCTCTCTGAAAGTGTTCGCGAATCTCGTGTTCTGGGGCGGGGGGGGAGGGGGACTGGGGGCGACGCTAAAGGGGGGGGGGGTGGCGTGCGGAGGGTGGTGGTACGAGAAGGGAGTGAAGTTGACGCATCGTTGAGCTCACAGAGCCGTTGCACGCGGAACCCCCCGCCCTCCCGGTCCCTAGCCTAGTGTTCCCTCCCTCCACCGCACCCGCCTCTCGTTTGCGTCTGTCGTGTTCCGTGGTTCGCTGCCAACCCACCCTCTCGGCGTTGGCTCCTCGCGCACTCCCGCGCAGAACGTTTCGGTTCCCCGTCCACCTTTTGGCTTCCCTCGCCCTCGTCTCACCTGTGCCAATCCACAGCCCAAGCCGCAGCCGGGTCCGTTTTGATGTCCCACACTTCGCGTCTCTGTCCTGATAAAAGAACAACTCGTTGACCTCTCGAGTTCTCGTTCATTTAACCATCCCCCTTTAATTTTAATGCCGTGTTATCGCTCTCCCGCTGCAATTGAAATGGTTTGTTTGAGGGTTTTCCAGAGAGGTTTGCTTTGCGCGGTCAGTCAAGCCCGTGCATGTCTCATTATAATGATGGCGGAGTGAGTCTGGATTTTGATTCGAAAGCACTTGCTCTTCGGCGTTGAACGCATTGTTCCTGTGCGTTTGGTTTTGCTTCACCGGCGCTCATCTGCCTTCATTTCCCTACTTTTGTCTACTGCTATTGTTCAGCCAGCGGAATACACTGATGATCTGTGATCAAACGCGTTCCAGTTGAATGTGGGCATATTTGAGGCGTGGCCTCAAATATGCTCACCGAGGCAAGATTTGATGAATATGGATGTATGTGATTCCTTTTAATTATTCGATGATTAGGAGTGGGTCCCAATCACGTTTTTGTGGATCAGAGAAGCGTTATGGGATCAAGCGTGTAGCAATGGCCCTGCCATGCATTTGTCATTTACTCTGATGAGCACCTGTTCGTTGAAGCCAAATGAAGTGCCTGAAATTTAGCTTTCATTAAACCGATCAAGTAGTAGCGAAAGAAATCTTTCATTGTTTTGATGATTTGTCTTCTCTAACTAACCATTAGTTTTGCGTACTTAAGCTCCTTATAAATTTAATTTGTATCCTGTCAAAGGTATTAGTAGTTTTGTCATCTTAATACTGTCAGACATTCCCATCAACTATCTGTTTTTTCGCTCTTGTTGTCATTAGTATAATTCAAATTGAAGTGACACCGAATTTCTCCTCTTTTCAAGTTTATTTCCTAGTCGATATTTTGGTATTTTTTGTTAAAAATAAATTTTTATCCGAGTTAAATCTTTTTGTTATTTTATCAGCATTGAGAAGGACATGCAAAAGGGACTGCGCCCGGAATGTGGGCATTTTCATTGGGAATAATGTTTTCGTCGTGTACCAACATTCCTTTCCCTTGTGTTATCAAAGCTTGTCATTTGACCTCCATTACTTTCCCTCTCTTGCGTGCTCCGTGGCCAATTTTTCCTGTCGAAGCTTCCTTCGGGTCAGAATCCACGTCCGCACTCACTTCCTCGCCCATATATCCCTTCATGCCCTCCTCCACACATCTTCCCTGCTCCTCCCCTTCCGCCCAAGCCAACCTTTCCGCCCTCGTACACTTCCCTCACCCATCTCATGCAAAAGCCTTTTCCTGGGCTTCGCTCCCGCCTGAGTGACGGACCCGCTTGTTGTAAGTCATTTCGCTTCCTCCGCATAGTCCCAGTTCCAAGCCCTCCAGACACTTGTCGACGTATTTAAACACCCGATCACGACCGCACGCTTCATTCGCCTGCTCCTTCCAAGTTCCCCATCTTTCTCTCTTCTCCTTTCATCCACCCGGCAACCTAATTTTCGCCACCGCTCCAGTCCCACCCCTCGCACACCGTCTCCATCTCATGCAAGAGTTCCCACACCCTCCCTTGCTCCATCTCGCTCCTCCGTATTTTCCACCCATAGGGTTGCCCACTTATTAGGCTTTAACCCGAAGCCTCCTCGCTCGGATTGGAAAACCCCAATCTCCGCTTTCCAGATTGGACTGTGCAAATGTTTCGCCTTTGGGTGAACTTTGCTCCCAAATTTGTTTTAAGTTCTCCTCCTCCAGTATTCCGTACCTTACGTCTCTTAAAAAGAAAGATTTACGCGGAATTTCATGCTAGCTCCATGAAAACTTTGCCACGGGATTATACTTCCCGCAGCGTTTGTCTTGAGAAGACTCCGCCTGAATATTGGCAGTGGTACCTCAGGGAATTGGCGCTTTGGTTGCGTCTTCAGAGAGGAGGAGAAACTTATTATATTTACGTAAATACCTACGCTTTACATTAGATGCAGCCTTTGGGTGATTATGTCGGTGGCTGAGAACCCAACCAATAAAGAAAAAAAGGGATTCATTCTGTTGTCAAATGTCCTTTCGGCTTCATGGGCTGAAATTGTTGTTAATATCATCTGTATTCGTGTTAGGAGTGTGCTCGATGATTTCTGCTCTTTCCTCTACTCTTTCCGAGGATAAATATAGTTCTGTGCTATCCCTAGCAGTAAAATCATTTATGTACACTTTTTATTTTCATTTATATCCATTTTGTAGCTCTTTCATCTCACGGTATTTTATGAAATATGGTGTTAATCATTTTAGGTACTGTTTTATGTTATCTTTTTGCCGTCTTCGTACATGAATCTAAGTAATTTATTGATTTGCCCATCCTCAATTCTACGCCACTCCGCGCGGGAATCGACCCTAGAATGGATACCATCGAGGTCAGCTTCTAGTTTCAGCGATTCCTGTGCTCGTTTTTTATTGTGAATGTGACAGTGATTCTGAAAATAAATTTAAACTTTGGGTTTAATTAAGACCAGTACAATTGTTCTGGAATTTGTTCAAACTTAACAATAAATTTAAGATTTAGATAACTCTCATGGGGACTTATACGAGAAGAAGTTGTCTCTTCTCTGTTTGCCAGCCCTCAATCCCTCTCTATCGAGAAAGTGTCGTCCACACACTAAAAGAGCTCCCCTTCTTCGAGTAGCGTGCCGGACTGGTTGGGAAAACCTCTCGCCAACCCCTTTGGCTTCCAGTAAGAGGTCCTAGAATCCCAACTCTCTTGAGTTTTTGCCTTGCTTCAGGTTTCTTACTTTTATCCTTCGATTTTGTCCCTCTCCTCAGATTCCCAAAGCTCTCTAATCGACTGACCATGCCCTCACTGAATTGGTCTGTTTTGATTCGGTGTTTTCCTCACAAATTATGAATTTTGTTTCTACTTCTAATCCCTCTACTCCAACTCTGTATTTTGCCCTCTTACCAACATTTATGTGATTCACTAGTCGCACTGCATGCAGACAGTCTTCATGTTATTCTTGGATACACATGGATTATTTTATCATTCCTTTTTCTGCTCTCTCTTAAGCGGTCGTCACACGAGACATTTTTTCCTGCACTATCCCATGCAGTCACTTGGGAGTTTTAGCTACTTAGCCCTTGCTGCGTCGAATGATCCCTTCCTGCATCTGAACAGGAGTTTTCTTGCGCCCGCAACTAAACGTATAAACATGTGCCTTCTTTATAGTTATCTATCAGCTTCTTCTCTTGCAACTCTTTTTCCCAATCAGTGGAGTTGCAGGTATCCAAATACCTGATGTTTTAACTCTCGTTGCAGTCAAAGTTTAAGATAGCAGTTTATGCGATATCTGCAGCTTAGAATTCCTAAATCACATGGCAAGAACAGGGGCTCCGGATTAAACCACGCTTCTCGGGACGCAGAGAAAAATCGCACGGGATAGTTCTTGAAAAAAAGAAAGGTAACCTTGCAATGCGAAGTTAGCACCGGTGCACAGGAGATCCAAAGGTAGCACGCTAGGTGCAGCGGAGGGGGTAATCTTAATCAACTCTGGGTAAATCGTTTCGTGTGACACTGGCTTTAGCCCTCTCAGCCGATGTTACACCGTCTCGCCATCTCTCCCTTTACCCGGCCGCCACCAGCTTCCCCTTCCTCCGTAATCCCTGCCTCCCTGTGGTGTCGTTGAAAACGCCCTCAAGCGTCAATTTTTCCGCGCCATAAAATGTTTTTGGGGAAAAAAATGAAGGGATAAATACGGCTCGGGTCGTCTGGCCCCTCACCCCGTCCGTGTTGCGCCTGGTTTAATTCATACATTCCTCTGGTCTCGCCTGGCTTTCTGCGGGCATTTGATTGCCCACCCACCCGCAACGGTTTTAATACCGTCGATTTGAATTTTGTTTGGAATCGGGATTGTAAGAACTCAGGGGCAGTTGGGTTCATGTACTGACTCGTCGGGAGAAATGAAGAGCATTGAAATTGTGTAGTGGATGTTTTTAGTGGGAAACGACCGATGACAGATCACCTTCACCGGGTGAGGGGAGGGATAGGGTAGGATTATGCAGAAGATGGAGGAAAGGATGGATTGGAAACCCGGTGTCAGCGAATGCCTACCCCTGCTGTCCTTCCCATCTTCCCTCAATGGCCTCAATGAAGTGCCCTCTGTATGACACAAAGGCATTCTCCGAAAAGTCTCCGCTACTGCCGTGGTTCAAGCCCTGGTCTTCGGGAGGATAAGTGGGAAAACAGATAAGCCTTCACGCTACCCCGATCCCTGGTAAAAATTTTGTTTCATAATTGGCCGTATCGACACTTAAGCTAGGTAGTGAAAGCTGACGTGATAAGGTTGAAGAGTTAAAGCAATTTTTAGCAAATAAAAAAAAACAAAATACCTAGGTTGCGATGTTTTACACATCATCTTCAGGTTAAAACACCTGAAGATGGTGTGTAAAACATCGAAACCTTGGTCTAAAGTTTCTCTTAAAAATGTTATTTGCGAAAAAATCTTTTTAGAAAACTTTTATTTGTGGAAAATTGCTTTTAACTCTTCAACCTTATCATGTTGAAATTCCATGCCTGAATCTTCGAAATTCATCAGCACTGACGTATCCCTGTTGGGATAGTGCTGTGGATGAAAATGGTGGTCGGGATGTGGGTCTATCGCATAGGCTGCCGATCCTCGAGTTCGCCGATCTCACTTCGCTTGAGTTGCACCGCCAGTCGCTGTGTTGGTAATGTCGTCAGGGTGCTGGCGTGTGCTTGTTCTTATGTGCACCACGGATTTGATACCTCTCTCGTTCCCCCGCGTTCCCCCAATCCCCCCCGGACCAATCGGAGCGTGGAATCGACGCTCGCCTCCCCCTGCCGTGCTCTCTTCCACGTCGAGAGGCACTCACGCCAGTGACGCTGACGATATTGCTGCCAGGAATCCCAGCGCGCAGTTTTGCGAAATTTCGTATCCGTTCCGGCGCATTGTTAACGCGAATAACGTCATTGCGAAGTAAGTTCGAGTCTACGAGCAGGCAAACGGAAATCCTCTTTCTTCCTCAAACATTTTGGTGTTTTTTCCAGGATTTATTTTCATTAGCACGTTTTCTCTTCCTCTTTCTCGATCAGTTTAAATTGAGGATACTTGGCTTTAGGAGATTTGTTTTCATCCCGAATGGGCCATTTCAAATGGCTCTTGAAATAACCCTGAGCAGTAACTAGTTCGGAAAAAATGTATGAAATTACTTTTTTGGCGCTATTATTTGGTAATGCTTCGGAATTAATGCAAATGATATCTCTAATTTTATTAATGGCATTGCATTTGGATAAATTTTCTATGAATTATTTTACATGCGTTACTCTTTTTACATTAATGCGGTATTGATCCAACTTATCACCCGTTGCAAGTGCTGAATTATTGACTTGAAAGAAGTTAAGGACTCGTATTTTTTCTTCTTTCCAGTCTCTTTCGCGTTTTAAGGGAAAGGGTTATGCGCTTCAAGCCGTCATATGCATCTTTTTGCGTTATCTACTTTTCCCTTGGCAGCAGATAATTCAATCATGCCATTTTTATTAGACGGGAGAGAGAGAGAAAAAAATGGTCTGGCGTGTATTTCTACGTCGCGGCATTTCTATTCCACTTTCTCCCCTTTCTGTTTCTACCCTTCCGCTCGGCTGGCGCCTCTTCCTACCTTCCCCTCTCTGCTCCCGTGAAATTCATTCGAGCACATCAAGGGAACTTGCCGATAACGTGGCGGAGACAGGTGAGAAATCCTACGTATTGCGTCGGGAATGTGCGGAACGAGATGGAATTCCCATAAAAAGAAAGGTCTGTATGATGCGGAACCTTTAAATGGAAATATATCGTATTTTATTTGACTGGTGCCTCTTCCTTCCTTGAAGTGTGGGGACGTGACATATGTTCGTAAGGAGAGGAGGAGGGGGTGAGGAGGAGCCGCATCATAGGGACTGTCGCCCTCGGTAGGGGGTAAAGGGTTAGACAGGATTAGTTTCGTTTTATTTCATTGGATGGGTACATTTAAGGCCAAAATCTGATCAAGATATTGTTTTATGTCGCACTTAGTATATGCAGGAAGTACTTTGGACTTGCTGGAGAAAGAATTGATTTTGATATTAAATAAAAGCTCAAGCAATACCAGACATTGGTTTTAATCGATTTGATGTGTAGGCTAAGAATACTGACTTCCCAATCTAGGGGGCCTACGTTAGAATCCTTGTCGTGGCAGAGTTTTATAGGTAGAATACCGAACCACTCTTGGATGCTATGTAGATAGCACCTGAAGTACACTATGATCATATGATGGGAAATTAAAGTGCACACTTCTTGGCTCATTTTGTTAATAGTAGGCTAATGCCAACTCCGGATTTCTAACTACCTTTTCTCCGTTTCTATAATAAATTTTTGATTCACGATATACTCATTTTTCCTAAATGAAAAAATTGAAATCGGTTGTCGGTGGCCTCCCTAAATTACCAATCAACCATTTTCTGTTAGGTTTTTTTTAAAGTCCTAGTTTGGGCGAAGGCTTCCGCAGTGACTTACTAATATGCTGGAGCTCATTCTTCTGGAGCAGCTGCGTGTGTCATGCATGTTCATTTGACGAAAGTTTCTCCTCCGCTACAGGAGGCGTCTTCAGATCACTTCGACATGACCACATATTTTTAAAGTCCTGTTATGCGGCAATTCAAAGTGTAACTGAGTTATTTGGTAAATTAGAATTAGTGTGCCATGAAGAAATATAGTTAAATTATGACTTCTATAAACGTGTAAGAGACCTAAGTTCTCGTTTAACATCGATTGCATTATTAGACTCCCTCTCTGCTTCTGTAGATGAAGGCACCGAAGTAAAATAATTGGACTAGGTACTAGGTCTGATAGGTTTAGACGGTTTTCCTTTTTGTCACTGCTTAGTTCTTGACCACTAGAGAACCACAGCAATGTACCCATACATTTATATGTAGTATTATTCCATATGCATCAAACGTTCATTTAATTTTTATGGGGTAAGATCAGCTATTCAATGGAAGATACTTATTTTCTATCTATCTTTTTAGTTAGTTAGTTCTAGTTTCTATCCTTAACATAATTTTCAAGTGCTTGACTGCTCTGTAAGGCAGACTTCTTTAAAATTAAATATGGAGTAATTGCACCATACTTGTCATGGTACCATCTCAGCTTTTTCATTCGCAATAACTCAAAATGACTCCCGCCCCACCAACTCCTTGCAGAACGCCCTTGTGGACGGGATAAAATACGAATGTATTTCATGGATTGGGGCTGATGCGTTAACCGGAGGGTGAAGTAGAGGCGAAGCGGGGGGGGGGGGCTGTTGAAATAAGGAAGCGAAGGGAAAATGCGTGGCTGGAAATGACTGGGTGTCGGGGGCTGGGGGCAAGGGTTTTTGTGATCATGCAGAGAGGGGTTTGGGAGCCTGTGAAGAAGGGAAAAGAAGGAAGGCAGGGCGAAAATTGGGCAAGATGAAAACGGGAATCGAATGAGGGGTAATTTTGTTTCTTACGAGAGACGCGTAAACATTAGGCGAAAATTTATTTCCATTTCGGAAGTGACTCCGGTCGCCCTGTATTTTACGTCGCCCGGGTGACGGAAGGTGCTCTCCACACCCCCCCTCCCATGCCCCTCCCGCCTCCTCCCCCGGCTCTCGTCCCTCCCTTCTCCGCGCTCCTCTCTCTCTCACTCACGCCTCTCCCCCTTTCGACGTATTTTTCTTCCCAGAACCTCGTCATCCCTCTCCTGTCTTTCCCATTCACTCCTTTCCTTTCGAGTGAGCCTCTTCTGCCTCTTTCCCATCGTGTTTCTACATGTAATTTCCCCCCCCCCCCCTTAACCCCCACGTTCCCCCGCCTCTCCCGCCCCTAATCTTCTCCTTACCGTCCACGGCTCTCACCGTCCTCCACCTTTTCCCTTTCGTTCCCCTCTCCCCGTCGCATTCATTGCCTTATCTCTGCTCGCCATCGCCACTATTGATTGAAACCATAAAAAGGTTTTTTTTTACTAGTGTATTATTTTTTCGGAAAAACACTTTTTTTGCCAAATTAACGCTTTTTTAAATTAATTGTTTTACCTTGACTTACCTCTCGCACTGCTTCCAAGGAGAGGCAACCCAAGACCTCCTATACCCCTTTGAAAAAGTATAAAAAACTTGTCAATGTTAAAAATTGGCACGTACTACCCCAAGACCTCCCATACCCCTTTGAAGAAAAGTAAAAAAAAAGGAATTGTAAAAATTAAAAAATTGGGACATACCTATAGACACATATTTCACTCTAGAGCAGTGATTCCTAACCGGTGTGCCGCGGCACTTTACGGTGCTGCCAGATTATTGTGAGAAAACGAAAAAGTTTTAGTATGACCAACTTATGGAGTCTTTACTCTCTCGCCCGACAGATTGTGACAGTAATCGAAGAACTTCTTCCAACCTGACTCCAGTAGTATACCATACCTAAACTATACCGTATTTATTATATGTTGGTTGGTGATTTTACTATTACCTAACTTAAATTAATAAAATAAAGTTGAGTAACTATGTATTTAAATGTGAAGTTAAAATTTTCCCGATTCCTAATCCTCCGCAAAATATTTATATTTTTAAAACTTTTAACAAGAGTGCCGCAAACGTAAAAGGGTTCGGAGTTACTGCTCTGGAATATTGATTGGAGGAAGATGGTTTCAGTCGAAATATGTAAAAATATTTTTTTCGCTTTGGTCTCTGCCCCAGAATACGTTGTCAGCTAACTTAATTTCATCTTCTTGGAAGATAACATCGTTTTCTGTTATTTTGATGCTCTTTTAGCTATGCATTTTGTGTGGCGATTTTCCTCAGATGTGTACATTTTATACGTTATAAGATAATATCGTAGCTTTAGAGATTTTTATAGGTTATTTTTGGAGCATTAAAAAAAACAAGAACACAATTCTCATTTGTGATAAAGTTGGTTTGTTAGTAAAGTTTTTCATTTTTTTCTAGTCTCCTATTACTACTGTCGACCTATTACGCCCGTGTATTTGCTCGTTGTCCTCTGGTGTCGAGGCATCCTATCCTTTCCATAGATCGCTTTTCGTCCCTGCGGTGGTTGATGTGCAATTGCCTACTTTCGTCCATTCTCATAGTTTATTTTCTCCCGAATCCTCTCTTCCGCTCTCGCTCTTCCATACAGCTCACCACCCTTACGCTTTCCTTCGCCAAAGTTTCGCTGCGTTTCCGCCGCACCTCATCGGGCGCTGCTGCCGGGGAGAGATCAATTTCCGTCGACACGCCTAACTCAATTACGCTGTCGCGGAGCCCACAATCCGTGTTCCGCCCCCCCTCCAGTTTGAGTCGATTTTTGTGCTCGTATAGGAAAAGGGTGCGTCGCGGAATATAACTGCGAGACCAAGAGATACGTGATATAGAGCTGAGTTGGTACGGTTTAATATTTTAGGCAGGTCTCTTTGGCGCGGAATGTCAGTTTTAACCGGACAATTGGACTAATGCCCGCTCAAGTCAAATAATTTTTTCGTGTCGAATTTCACCGCCTTCGGTGTAAAACTTCACACCCGTGCGCGTGACTGCGTACCACATCATTTGCGCAACCGCAATGGTTGGGAATTTGGGCTAATGCCTTTTTTTTGGTCGAAATTCGATTTCATCACGCTTAAGGAAAAAATGCGTCTTTCCGTAATTATTTATCCATTTGGACTGAAGAACTATGATATGATTACGGTGCATTCCTTCGTTGTTCAATGTAAGTTTGTTTTGAACTACTCCTCTTATTTCAATTGAGACGGGAGATTTTGGATTGGCAAAATTGGAAATCGAATCGTGACTTGTATCTGTTACCTTTAGATTTCAAAGTAGTAGTAATTATGGGATGACGCCTGAAGTTCTGTGCTGAATAGGTATTCAGAAAAGGGTGTTGAAGAGTTGCCTGATATTTTAACTTCTAACAGAAGTGAGCTTTCGTTAAATTATCTCCGAAAAGAGTGATCTATCCCTGCGTATTTATGGAAATAAGGTTATTTTCCTCATTCGAGGAGTCTGAAATTTCTCTTTTCATATTTAAATGTAGTTTTCAAGCTTAACCGCTCTTCTAAGGATGAAGTTCGTTCCCTGTCAACATTTCATTTGAGCCGAGTTTCCAAGAGCTCAGCGCCAGCTCGCTTCTTGTAACGAATCGAATTCTTCGCCCTGATCGATGGAGAGGGAGAAAGTCTGTTGAAATTAACGAGGCAGTCTTGTCTCGGTTTAATTGGCGCCTTATTCCACCTTAATTGGTGGTTGGCTGAATCTCTCCGAATACATCCACATCCTCGATTCCTTTCCCGGGAACGGAGGAAATATGTCGGCGGAATAATAAGTAACACTGAACCTTTTTCCTCGCTGTTTATGTTTTACTGTGGAACAGATTTTCAAATTTCTGAATTGCATCACTTTGCAGATTTGTCATTACAATGGTACATTAGGACACGATATATTTTTCGCCTTCTTTCTTTTATGAAATGTTTTAGCATTGCTTATGGGAGATATATTTTAATTTCAGTGTTAACAAATTTAAGACACATGAAACAGCTATGAATCGCTGATAACGATATTTTTATTAAAAGTAAATAATTTAAAAATTTATTCACTTCCAATTTTGGTTAAAACAATGGAAATTCAGCTTGAAAGCCCGCGAAAAGCGTTTTTGTAATTTTACGGTAACTAATCGTATGAAACCAGGGTAACAAAAGGTATTCGTCATTATTTCATTGAAAGGTTGTTAAAAGTTTGAACATTTGTTCAACATTTGACATTTTCTCCGGAAAAAATTGGGCTAAAAATTGAATGTTTTAAAAATTAATCAAAATTTAGACGTGCAGGCAATTTCCCACTGTCACTGGAGGACGGCTTCCACTTATAACTATTTTTCCGAAACTTTTGTTGTCTATGGGGAAATGGGATGAATCTGTATGTGGCGGGCAGCGATTAAAATCATCAAACGTTAAAGTTTGAAGTGTAAGTTTGAAAGTTTCGCTCTTACATTTGATCGCCGCATCGACATTTCATTTTTCTAACTTAATTTGGCTTAGATCTTCATATTCTCCATTCAAAGAATGGGGATGACCTTCATACTTAAGGACTCGGAAATAATTTGAAATAGACGCTGAAAGTTGGGAATATATTAAAACTAGAATCAATGTCGATTAAGTTCATAGAATTACTGGTATACAACGACTTAACTGCTTTCTTAACACATTAATAAATCATCCAGTTTGCGTAATTCTTTTATCAATAGGCTGCATTGACACACATTATATCGTTCATATTTCATGTTTACCTTATTTTTTTTTAGATTTAATTCTGAATGCTCTTCCATGCGTGTCATTAGTCTGTTGAAAAATCAAGAAAATTACCCCATCTGGCAATTTAATGACGAAACGTTATACACTGCTATATTTACTTTTTATTCGTTACAATTTAAAAAAAAGGTGAATAATTTTAAAATAATATTTCAAAGTGATGCATTATGGTGGAATATATACATAAATAGATTTTCCTGTCATTTCTCTTGTAATAAGATTTTATTTTATTTTTCAGGTAAGTCAAAATCATTGATTTCCTTACGTTCATCTGGTCCACCGCCTGCGGCTGTAAGTACCTGTTTTACTTTCACGCTGGCGTTGCTATATGACCACCAAGTTGGATTTAACTGAATACGTTCTCTACTTCTATTGTACCGATTGTGTTCGGCATTATTGGATTATTGCTAAATGTTGTGCACTCGGTGACGTTGAAGAGCTTATAATTATCAGTTAAACTTATTGTTAATCATCAATAAAGCGCTCACAGATGCCATTAATCTTTTTCGAGTTGATACGTTGTGCAATTAGTTAGTGTTACGGCTGTTTGTTTGTGCTTGAGACTCAGAAGATTTCCATTAATGGAGTTAGTTCACAAGTTACATTGCTGAGGATGAATGGTACGAAGGACGTGCGTGAGGGGTGAATAGAAGGATTTTGAAGACCAGGTCAACGACTGATACGGCGAAGTTGGTGATTGGTCTAAAATGGTTCGATCTTCGAGTTGCTCGTTGGGTTCGGAAATGCGGCGAAAGGTGGTGTAGTGGAGTATTGATTTGCAGAGAAGCGTCAAAAATGTGGATGCAGGAATGAACTGTTTTTTTATTATGGCGCCGACGGGCTGATAAGATATGCTGTTTCATTTTTGTGTGTGCGCAATTGCCAGAAAGTGAAAAATCTGCGGGCCTTCTCTCAGTGTGATGATCTTCTTGCGTTCACATTTTTGCATTTGAATTTGCATTTTATTTAAAATCGGAGGATAGTGTATATGGAATTTCTCTACATAGGAATGGTCCTTCCGTTTTAAGTAAATGTTAATGTTCAGGAAAATCATACTAGTTTGCTTGTTGCAATCCTCCTTTACTTAACTGCAATATTTTTACGTGGGTGGTGCAACAAATTTTATAATGTTTTTATTGTGTTTGTTTTGTCTTTCGGAACTCATTTTCTTAATCCTTTTTTTTCCATTTGTGCATTTATTCATTATTGTTCTCAATGAAATACTAAAATTAGAGTGATCATCTAATTAACTTTTTCACTTAAATTATACCCAATCAAGTCCCCTTTCAAAAAATATAACTTCAGTACATATCTGATGAATGTTCAGCATGATATATGTCCCTAGTTTCATCGGACTTTTCTTCAAACAATTTTCATATTTTTCTTAAAAATTATCATTTTGCGAAGGTAATGAACTATTAAACATTACGGTAATATTTCTTTGTACCCTAGCTGTTTAGTAACTTATCGTTAATCGCTGTAATTTTTATTAATTTTAAGTTTTAAAATACGCTCTATTCCGTACACCTAAAATGATGTACGAGGTAAGTTCCAATGACTCGACACACAAATATGTAAGTTGATATTTAGAGCGAAGCTACGTATCTAAATGTTGAGAGCTTCCTGGAATACGGGTCGAAATGAAACGTGTACCTACCACGTGTGCAAACAGTGTTTGCCGGAGAGGATTGGAATCGTATAGAAGAACTTTGTCTGGTTGTGGCACACTTTCGAGGTTTCTCCAAAGGGCGTGGTCTCAGCATTCCTGGTACCTTCATCCTCTGCATCGTTCCTCCAACCCCTCCTCCAACCCCCGGCATTTTCTCTTATAACCCTTTGAGGGAGCCTGAAGGGAGGATGGGGCTCCTCGTACAATGCCTTGCCGCTATCACAACGCCACTGAACTGCCATGTTTCCTGTCCCCCTTCCCCCTCCCACCTCCCTAGCCTACAACCGTCGGGCGAAGGGATGAAAGGTGAAGGCCTAATGACCGTAGATGGCTGGCAGTTCGAAGTCGGGCGATAACGACCTTTTAGTATTCACCCAATGCACTGAGCATGTGTTTTGGTTCGATCAATTTTCCAGCTCAACCAGTCCTTCTTCGCACATTTATCTCTCCCTTTTAGTCATTGGAGGAAGCTCACATTACCCGTCAGTGACTATATTTTGTACTTCAGAAATAGAAATTCTAGAACTTTTTCCTATTCCATACTTTCTATTTTTTCTATTACATATGGTTATTTCTCCGAGGACGTTCGCAATTATAAGCTTCATCAGAAAAATAATTACGTAGTGGAAGTTGACCGTATATTTTAGATTTTCAACAGTTTTGCTAAAGAACTTTTTTTGTAGATTTTCGCAGTTAATTTTAATTTTGGTTAGTTTATTTTGGATTTTTTCTAAGATTTTTTAAGGCTAAAAAAAGTATAGTTATATCGCAGAAATCCAAAAGAAACTTACCAAAAAGTTTTACTAACGGTTTTAAAGAATATATTGTGGTGAAAGTATTATAATTAAACCTTGTTTCGAGTAAGATTCCTGTGAAGTCAAGAGGTAAAATCTTGTATGATAATAGCACTAAATCATTTTCTACTAGAGTAACCTCTAAACACCAAAACATGATGAATGTGGTATATTTTTATCCCCTTTTTGACTCGATTTATGCATCAGTTACCCATATTGTTAATATTTGTAAGAATGTGTATGTATTTCAATTAAATTTGTGCCTTTGTTCGATATTCATGCCATTAAGTTGGAATACAAAATTTTACTATTTGTCTGCTACAAGTTCATCACTCTGCGCCATCTTGTTGTGCCCTTGAATAATTCTGTATTCCACTTCGATAGACTGATTTTTATCATCTTTCTCGGAACGCCCTCTTTTGTTACCATTTACTTGATTTGATTCATAATGCTAACTTAATATTCATTCAAGCGATTCCCATGGGCGTTTTAGTTCTTGTCCCAAGGAAATAAAGTGTATGTATTAACATACTCTACTACAATTTAGGAATGTGCATTAACTATACTTCTTTTTATCGCATCAGCAGTTGTTAACTTTAAACGGTATCCAGAAAAAAAATCAGGGACATCATAAAGGATCTTTCCTCCTCTTTGTATGATAATTCTAATAATCGCTGCGAGAAAGGAAAAAAGGGGACGTAAACTTAGATTTATGACTCTATTATAATATTTCTTGCCGGAATTTTTGTATACGTTCGATTGGTCAGTGTACAGCTTCTTTTCTTGTGAGTCTCTCAATTTTGGAGCCATTTTTGATCGATTGGGCTGTTCACGGTTATCGCGGTATGCTTGGGTGAGGTTGTCGACGGGATGCGATGAAGTGCCAAATTATCTTCTAGTTAACCAACATGGATAATGCAATAAAATTATAAATGATCCGAGTATTTGGCATGCTCATTATAGAAATAATATTCATCATGATTTCTATTAAGTGGCTTTACAATATCCTGTTTAACATTGATCATCTTGCTAAGAGGAATCAGGACATCTCCAGTAGTTTTACTTATGATGTAGAAGAAGTAAAACTATTATACCAAGAATTAAAAAAGCTTAACAATATAAATGGTAAGAAAGAAGGTAAATATTTTAATTTTGGGAAGGAGAATAGTTTCCGTGACGGCTATCCTCTTTCTTTTCCCGCGAAGGTGTGTCGGTGCGCGTGGAGTTCGTCGCGTGGGATCGTTCGTTCTTCTTTCTTCCCATCTCGATACTGCGATTTCAGACTCGAGTGGTAACTGGGGCTGCTTTGTCTCTCCATACGTTCGTCGTTCAGAGAGGGAATGGGAGTGGAAAGGCGAAGTAAATTGTGAATGGAAGGTAGTGGGAAGGTATTTGTGATTTTGCCGATGTTTTTCGGTTCACGGAACGCCTTCCGCTAAGCATGTAAGGTTGTGTACTATTAGGAGTGCGTGTGGGTGTGTGAGTTGGAGGAGTGAGGTTCTTTTTATGAGAAGTACTGTCCCCGCCTCCGTGTGATAAATTATTATTATAAACTAGGTTTTAAAAGGCGCCCGCGGTGCCAACTTCTTCAAAGAAGATATTGAAATTAAATGACACTTGATATCATGAGTTTATTTTAAACACTAATAAAACTACATTCTTTCCGTTTATCTGCGAGAGAGAGAGCAACGTACAGAGAATACTGCTATTTGGAGTTGGAAGTCCAACGTGGTCAAACGACATGTTCATTATAATCTTATACGCCGGAATCGCTGGAAATTGTCGTCGTCGCAAGATTATTATTGGTGTCAGAAATGATTATCGCTTTAATGAAATTTCTTGCAAGCAGTTGAATAATGGCATTTTGAAATTTAAGTAACTGTGGCTCCATCTAATAACAGCATTTTCAAATTTAAGTTACGGTGGCTCCATCTTACAGCGATCCTGTGTCAGTTAGTGTTCGGCAAGGACTTTTCTTATTTAGAGTATGTTATCCTGGCGAGTATTCCTCGGCCGTTGGAGGTTTGCGGATGCCAGTGATACACTCCGTATTTTTAATCTTCTCGTCTCCCCATCACCCTCGCCTTTTCCCCATCCAAATATCCCTCGTTTACTTCTTTCAACCCCGACGTCTTGTACTGCATCCTTTTCAGTGTTGATTTTGATGCCCTTTTAATATGCAGTTCAGTATCGATAGTAGCCCTCACCAACCATTGACAACTAAGTTAATATTTCATTCTTTACGTAATCACTTTCGGCTTTCTTTTCCGCAACTTCCTCTTGTTTCCCTGTCAGCCCTAGGTATTTTTCGCAAATCCATTTATCTCATTATCGAAGCCCGAGATAGTTTTGTCGCACTGCTCCATTAAAGAATTTCATTAAGTGCTTTGTGCTTTAAGGCAGCCAGGGCCTATTTTCCTAGCACCCGTGTCTGAATATTTTTTCGTTGTTGCATAGCTTTTATGGTAGTAACATTCCCCCCTGATTCGTAATTGAATGGTGGCATCTCTAGAACCGAATGAAGTGTAACCCAATACCCGTAGCTCATGCACGAATATTTTTATATACATTGAATGATGCGTTTGTAAATAAATAAAGATGTGCAAAGGCTGTCACCTATTTATCAACACTCCCCGAGCATTGTGATGAAGAGGCTTCAAAGGTATTGAGATTGAGATGTCGAGGGACAGAATGATAGAAAAATCCTCCGTTGGGGCCATAGCAGGCGTGAACAAACTACTGAAAAACTACTCAAATTCACATCTATAATCTGATTCGACCATGTTACGTGGGCTGGCTCGCTGGCATGCTCGACAACAGAGTACACCTTTCCCATCCCCCACTCATGGATAATCGTTCCCCACTCCATGTTTGTCAGTGCCTCCTTCACGGTATCTCGTGCAACTTCGACCAGCCCATTAGGCGAAGACCGTTAAATTGAGGTGGCCCGGAGGTATAGAGCCACCTTACCTTTAACACCTGGCTTTGCCATGGCCTGGTGGATAAAATAGGCCAGATAAAAATATCAACCTGCCTATATGAAGAGTAGAAGATGGCGAGCCCCTCATAGATAGTCCACCGGTATGACATTCGTGTTGCTTACTCAGCCTATACTGGAGGATAATTTCTTCGTCTTGCAGTAGCATGCATGCTGCAGCCTATAGGTTCCCATCCTTGATGCTCTCATTTCTCATCTTTAATTCCCAATTAACCACTGAGTATGAGTCTGGAAACAGAGTTGCAGTTTTTAATGGAATAATTTTCTTAAATCTAATTAAGTGTAAAATTGGATATTTTTCTATAGCCAAATTCCTTCTGTTCCCTTGCTTAGAAGCATTGATTAATGCGATATTGTTGCTTGATATTCAGGGTAATAATTTGCATCCTTGCTCGCGTCTCTGATTTTCCAAAGGTTTACTGATTCCTGGAATTGGTGATACTGAATTATCGCCTATTTCTACATTGTTGAGATTAATAAATTTCGGTGTAATCATTCATCGTTGCTTTATTCATTCTCCCGCCTCAAAGTCTTCGCAGTTCTGTGTTCCGAGTTTGATACTTGCCGTGCGAATGGAAACTGATTTGGTTATTTGCTATCTTCTGTCTTGATGTGCGAGGTATTATCTATGCAATATCAAGTGTTGTCACCAAATTAGTCAGTCTCCATTGGCTACAAGTTATTATGTTTGGGCTATGGTACGTTTTCATACGTAATGATTGAGCGCATATATTTAGAAACGTTTTTAGACTCTGTTATGTTGTGGAATTATTATCTATGAATAGTTATCTTGGTGTGGTTCTCGCCTGCGTAGTTAAACCCGAGCTCGTCCGTGTCCTGCCTTGAGTAATTAGTAAGTTAAGATGAGGAAAGAGTTGGTTTTTTTGATTGAGTCGCCTGTTTCGTAATTTTAAATATACAACAATGGCTTATGGGAAACTACGTGTCATGTTTCTCGAGAAACATTCGAAGAGGTATACCCTTGGCAGTAATCTGCATGAACCAGATTAAGTAGAAAAAGTATCGCTTTGATTTAAAGTATTAAACTTTTAAAAATCATTATTGCTTGCTAGGGAAAATTTCCGCTGTGATAGCTTGAGTATGCGACGTTTTAGTATTCTCAGATGTCTGAATTCTATTCCCCAGTAATATATGCCATGAATCTCCTAAAACTAGGATCTGCTGTATGCTTTTTTTCCCGGCCTTCCAGAATGCTCAAGGTGTTCTACTCCATTTGATTGAGAGCCCATCTTTTTACGACGGAGCCTTGGCCATAAAATTCAATGAAATCGCTTGATGACGAATGTGGTAATATGAGCGAATGTTTTCTCGTTTCGGTAAAGTTCACTGACCCCAGCACTGTCTCCTAAGTATCGCCTTTTGAGATTGTCATCGCAAATGAAGATGGAGGCAGAGCGAAGTGATAATTTCCCAAAGCCTCGGTTGCATTCCTCGCTATCATATTTCTCCTATGATCTTCTTTTTTCTTCACCCTCAGCGTACTAAGTCCTTCCTCGTCCAATAAAACATTTTCATCTTTATTTTCTGATAAACTTCACTGGTGAATTCTATTTAAATAAGAGTGTCAAAATAAACTTGAATAATCAAAGGCAATCTTAGACAATCGGTGATTTTTTCATTGCAATTTGAGAAAAGCGTCCTTATTAAATCATCTTATAATTTTCCTTCAGCTGCAGTTCATCTTGAGATGAGTTGTTAATCCTTTCGATGCATGTTGGTTTTTTATTTCTGCGTAATAGTTGTACATCACTTTATGCGCACAAGCCGTTCATTTTAATTTCTGAATTTTATTAGATATTTACAACTTATTTTCGTATGCTTGAAATTTTGCCGTCATAAAATCTTTGCGTGGATATTTTTCATAAAAATCCTTGGGGTATTTCTTGTCTCAATCTAATATTAATACTACTCCATCCATTTAATCCATTTTTTGGAATTCTGGGTTCCAGGTTTAATCAAACGCGTAAGGACGATAACAACCCTGATTATCGAGTAAAAATAACGCCCTATCAGACGACCCTGACTAAAAAACGTCATCTAAATTCGACTCTCTCAAAGAAAATAAATTCTTACTGCATCGCATTAAAAAATCGTTTTTCAAATTGGACCCTTTTTCTAGCGATATTAAAAGCTTCAGGGCGTTTCGGGCAAAGGGGGTCGTGGAGGGAAGGGTTCGTGGCACCAGCAGGGGGAGGAATGTATGTGGGCCGCCGGTGGGGGTTGGGAAAAGGGGGGTGGTTTGGAGGGAATTGGGTAAGGGTGGATGGGCGTCTCCCTAATGTAAGGAGAAGGCTTTTCGTTTCCTGCCTCTCCCACTTCATTGGCATTCCAATCCGGGTTTCGTTTCATCCCCCCCTACCTCGCCCACCTTTCTTGAAAAACCCCATTCGACCTCTCCCCCGACTTCCCCCTCGCACCCTTTTCCCCTGCAGCGCATCGCCTCCTAATCATCTTACGTGTATTTTTTTTCCTTCCCCCGCTCCATCGACCCCACCGACTCAATTAGGTATGCACTGATCTCGCGGTCCTCCCTACATCTCATGTCTCTGTACAGCTGCCGTCCCGCCAGAGTGGTTCGCGAGGCGAGTACCTTTGTCATTTTCAGCGTACTCTCGATCAAAATTTTACTATCGAACATGATAGGCATTTATTTTTAAAATGATCCTTACCCTCTAAATTAACGTGGTAATTATTCGTGTAATATCGTTTTTGTTTACCGGCATGCATAAGGGCATTGGGAGTTAAGGATATTGTTCCATTTTGGAGCATGAACGAGTGTGTAGTAAGTGTGTAATCAGTTCTTGTTTGCATATTTCTTAATTCATTCATCCGAAGCGTTTGTTGTTCGTTGTTTCCCGGCGTGTATTGGCGAGGCCTGCTTGATTCCAGCGTCTCTTGTCTCGTGCTCAAAGAAGCAGAGCTTGTGGATTCTTTTGTAGCTTCCCCTCCGGCTCTCATCCTCTCAGATCAATCAATAAAAATGTTTTCATCAATTTGCTCATTATTATTTAACTTATTTTTGGAGAAAATGAATCTTTTGGAAAGAAACCCGGATGCTGATTTGCCCTCACAATCATTATTGTGAAGAATGGGACTAGCGAGTTATTTTTGTCTTGTCAAAGAGATCCTGAGGATGTGATCTACTTTTTTCTGTTACATTGTGTCTCTCGATATTGTAGTCTTTTGAAATTATCTTTGCGAAATTTATTTCGCTTGCTTATTTTTTTCCTTTTTATCGACGTGTTCTTTTGGCATGTATACTTTGGAAAAATATTTTAATTTCATATTTTGCTCTTCCCTTATTCACGTACAGTGGATTTCATCTCTATACGTATATATCATGATTGCAATGTAATTGATGGATGTGTTCGTGGTTATACATATTTCTTGTATCAGCATCAATTGACTCATTGGTTTTTATCAATATGCAAATTGTTTTCTTTTGATTCAATTGAGCATGCGTGAATTGTGCCGAATGGTATGGCGAGAGAAGGGGAGACGTTCGTGGTATTTACTTCCGTTTCCGTTTTTCCCGCAGTTCTTATTGCTTAGCATGAGAATTCTTTCTTTTCTTTCAGGATTTCCTCTGAGCCTCTTCACGAAAGGAGGGGTCTTTTGCTGTGTTGCTTTATTTAAACCTTAAGTTACGCTTCTCACGTTCCCATTGATCATAGTTGTAGGTTTTATAAAAAGAAGATACATTTTATTTACTTTTAATAATGAATAACAGTTTTTTATTGTATTCACTTTTCCAAAGAGTTATCTCGTTACTGAGACTGATTTTAAGCTTGTTTTCGCGTTCTGGCTGTGAAATTTCATTCAGGAAGAATTTTATCATTTACAGTCAGGTTTTCTGATCCCATTTGTATGATGACGATTTTTTTGCGAAGTTCACCTGATGATCTTGTGGTACATAGACAAGGGGTTGGTGTTCGTTATTCTATCTTGTATCTCTACAGCAGTGATATACGTCAAATGTACGGGGCGGTCATATATTGCAACAGATTTTGGATGCATTGCATCTCATTTGCATTTGGGTGGTTATTTGTTCGTATTCTTTTGTTGGTGATGTTGTAACAAAAAATGTGTTAAAGAAATATTTCTACGGCTTTTTTGTAAGTGTTTTTGTGTTGCTTAAAGTTAGGGACATGGGTTGATTTTATCCAATCAACCTGACTGAATTTCTGAGTGTTATTTATTATTGAAATGAATTTTAATTTACATTTATACTCTTCATGATGTCTTGTTGAAACCCTTTCTTGTTTAACTTCGAGAAATCAATTGAACGGTAAGTATTCCGTTTCAAAAGTATGAGGAAGTATGATTCTACAGTTGTACAGTTGTCAATTTAATCACATTATGTCTCACTATCATGAATGTTAATGTTATAGAACTCGCAGTTATAATTTGTCATTGTTCGAATTAATTATCATCCTGAGTCTTGTCTTTCAATAAGTTTCGCTCTTCATCTTTTTATTTCTTTGTCAAGGCCTCTGTTTCAAATATATTTATGTATAGATTATTTTTGGGAAAGATTCGCGCGGTATACGCCTCCTATACAACTCTCTCTGTGCCTCAGATTTATGAGTTGAAGGTTATGATGTTTTATTTATTATTTTCAATCGGCTTTTACATTAGATCTCTCTTTAGGCCGCTGTGAAACTTCTTTAGTTGAGGTCAAATTTTATTTTCAATAATCCCCTTGTTCTCATGTTTTTTCTTTCGCCCAGTCCGTTATCATTTTTCATTTAATTAGTTCTTAATTTCAACCTGCGGATATTCCAGAATTTCTCTTTATTGACAAGCTAGCCTTTATATAATCAAGGCTGTAGTTGGTTTTCAAATTTCATGGGTATTTAGATCATCAATTCAATCATGCGAGTAAATCTGATTACGAAGTTGTTTCTGGGGAGTTTGCCTCTCGTTGATTTTTCATGAGCGCCTGACTATCCTCCAATTTTCATTTCCTCTCTTTCTGATTTTGCGCCCGGAGGAACAAGGAATTTCACTCTTGGACACCGCATCATGTCTCAGTAATATGTATTGTCTACGTTCGAAAAATTTATCCTGCAGTTGTTTTTGCAGTATTTAATGTCGCGTGTTTTTGCAGCTCATCCATCAATTGGTAATTATAGATTGACGTCAATGAAAAGGTGCAAATTATTTCTGGTTCAAGCCTGTGTATACAGAAGTTTCTTTGTACTTTTTTCTTATTGCTCCTTAAATTAATTTGTAGCTTACCTTTGAGATAAAAGTTGACTGTCATTATTTTAATAATTACCGTTTATTTGACGAGCTTTAGATTTTCCATTTATTTTTGTGTATGTTTATGTGAATCCTAGAACTGGTCTATTTTTTATTGCTATTTATTTGACTTTCATTGTCATTCAATATTAATATGCTGGCATAGCTGGGGTTATCTGTTGTCCTGCGATAACTTTGAATTTAAATTGTATCATAATGAAAAATAATTAATCCTAAGGTATGGAACAATTAATTTATTGATATGATACATCAAAGATTATTTCATGTGGTAAAATTTCGCTTTTTAGCATATAACTAAGAATTTAAATTGGTCTCATTTTGCTCCCCGACATCATGTTTTCCACGTGCCTTCTATCTCTGTAATTGACTTATGCTTCGTCGCTCTTTTCTGCCTTTATTTAACTTCATTTGTTATGACATTATTTAACGTCATATACACGCTCCGTTCTTAAGATCACGCATGAATTACAGTTTTCTCTCCCAAGATTTGACGCATATCTTCAAATAGGTATTTAAGAATAATAATATTGATGTCAAAAGCTTTAGCGTCCATCTTCGTTTAACAAGCATCATCAATCATCCAAACAAACCAATTTTTTTGGTACACCCTTAATGTATCCCTTCCCTTGCAATTTTATTTTGCTTAATGCATCTCTATGATGGATATTCTGGTCCATACGCTTAAAAAATCTGCAGTCTGTGATATTAAGCGTACTTTTTTCTTTGTGTGATACAGTTCCATTGTCAGTGAGAGAGAGGGTTCTTCCGATGAGACAGGTTGTTTCAAACTTCCAGTGAACCATTTTACATTTTGGATATATGACTTTGAAGCTTGATGTGAAGGATCAAAACAGTCTTGGTTAATTTTCCCGCTATATTATCAGGCCCATTTATTTATTAACACAGCATGCTTGGGTTACATGGTATTATTATATGTTGTAAGTGTTTATGGGGCCCTGGGAGTATGAGAATTCAGAACGCCTCTTATGAAATGAATGGATAATCAGGTTTTGTTAAAATTCAGTTTTTTTCTTTTTTTTTCCTTTGTCAATGAGGGTTTTTTTTAAAGTTTTATTGAGCTATTTTAAACATTGTATCAATTTTAGTGGGATTTATTCCCAATTTTTTGTCTGAATACTATCTAAACTTCGATCTAAAGCATGTGGATCTATTTCCTGAGAATAAATATATGATTATAGGTACTAATTTTTTTAACAAAAATATTTTGAATCGTAATCATTCCCGTTTAATTCATCTTGTCAAATTATATATTGAGCTGATGTCTGCTTCCTGCTGTTTTCGATGCTAATTATATAGTTCATTATTATATTCCATTTCATCATTCAAAAGTTTCAATTATACGTGAATGCAATTAATCGGCTTCTTTAGCGTTGATTTATTGGTTTTATTCCATTGAAAGTTATATTCAACGTTTCCTCTCTTTATAATAAGTTAAGTAAAATGCCAAAATAGGGAGGAAAAGAAACGAATAGTTAAGGTACAATTTTAATTGAAATGCTCGCTTCACTTTTCGGGTTTAGTCATTGATTGTCATGGTTACTGTCTTAGTTTAATAGTATATATGCGTCCACCTGCTTGCCCGAAGGTTTCTGTTTTTAGCCCGACCTCAATATGGCACTTAAATTGGATTGATCTAACGAGTAAGTAGCAAATTGTTGTTGGTTGAGGGCATCCTGAAGATACTTGAAAGAGTTATCACAGGGGTACGTGGATCTTTAGGCGGCGTTGTTGCATACTTATTAGCTTAAAAAAGGTACATTTTATTAAACGCTTGTCAATTGGAAAATTTCTAAATTGGAAGTGAAAAATCTCATTTACTTATCTGATACTTGATATGTTCACTCGGAAACATTATTGTCTTTGTATCGAATGTATAGGCTTAACTTGGTGGAACCACATTGCGATAGTTTGGAAATAATTTCACTTTGTAAAATTTCACCGAAAGTTTTATTCCTTCCTACCCAGGGTTTCGACTTTTACTTATTCCTTGGTAATGACTTTGTAATAGTCGAAACCCTTGGTCGGAAGGAATAAAACTTTCTGTGGAATGTTACAAGGTGAAATTATTTCCAAACTAATTATTGTCTCTCTCGTTTTTAGGCTTATGAGAGAGAATAGCTTGATATCAAACGGAATAGTCGTCCAAAGGATAAATGAGTATTATTTGAGCCCAAAAACATAAAAAAACATGTTATTTGCATCTTTCTTTCTTGAGACTATTTGATAAAGAAACAACGTGTATATAAATGTAAATAATCTTAAACTTAATTAATGCTCTTGGTTGAATTTATACTTTGTATATCAAAGGGTTCGCCGATATTCCTAGAGTTTTTTAATAGAATCAAAAGCCTTTTAAAAGTCTTGGCTTTTTAAGTAAGCTATAGTTTTTTATATTTTATTCTACATTTTAGCCGAGGAAAATTTCTCAGAATAAAAGGAGAAATTCCATTTTATCTCGATGGTCCTCACGACGCTCTCTCTGTGACCGAATAACGACAAATTTTGCCCAGGTAGGGTGTATATGCAGATCTTGTTTATGCAACGCGAGGGGCAATCGCGTTCCCCCTCGGGGAAGCATTAAAGGGGTGATTAGTGCGTGCGTTGCTTTAATTTGGAGCGTTGCTTGCGTGGCACTCAGGAGCAAGTGGCGGGAGTAAGTGCGGGTGTGAAAATGAGACACCGTTAATAGGGTTTGGGGGAGAGTGGTTGGGTGGGTTAGAATCCATAGTGTCAAGATGTGGAGGGAAATAGTTCGACAGGAGATTTCACAGGGAATAGGGTAGAGCAATTCCCAGTGGGAGGTTCCAGATTGGATGCTTGTGCTGTGATTTGGCTCCTTTAGTTGGAATAATTATAGTAGTGAGTACAAAACATTCCATCAAGTTGTACGAAGGTTAAAAGTTTTATGAAGAGAGCGATGTCTTCCAACATTAAACACGGCTTGAAAAGTCTGTTGAAGATGAAAACATCTATTTGGTGTTTTCTCATTCATCTCGGCATTTAAAAGGAGGACCGAGTCCTTTCTTTGAAATGAAGTCAGTCGAGTCTCAAAGGTCGCGTCTCGGTCCTGGCAGTGTTGGCTGAGATTTATCTTTTCAAAGAGATTAAGAAAGGATACAGAAAACATTCGCGGTTCAAGAGGCGTAGTTTGCTGAAGTTAGTTCAGTGTCATTGAGTGTCAACCTCAGTCCCTCAACTTTATCCTGATTTCATCATTTCAGCGGACCGCAGGCTGTCTTATTCAATGACTTCTTAATGCGTCCATTTTATGAGTATCCGTGAAACAGGTTTGGATGTGGAAAGGGGTTTGGTCTTTGGCTTGGAGATAATTGCCAAATGCGAATTTATCCAAAAGCATTTGCCTTAAATTCGTGAAAGTGGTCAAGACCTAAATTACCGGTATGATTTTTCTTCTTTTACTTGTAAGTTCAGTTTTTTTAAAGTTTTTATTAGTAACTGGAGTGATAGAGTAAATGAAAAGTGAAAAGTGACCGATTCAAATTCTGTTTTTATTCCCCAGTAACGCTTAAAACATTATTTGACAAATCGTTAGATAAATTGTACCCTCTATTAAGATCCGGCATTTATGAAATCAGCTGTGACTCGTGTGACTCAACAAATGTAGGTCAAACAGGCCGGAATTTCAAAGTACGGGCAGCGGAACATAGAAGGTGTTATGAAAAGAAAGACACTAGGTCCCATTTAGCCATTCATCTCATCAACGAGGGCCATTCGTGCAATTTCAACCCAAAAATATTGGCCTTCGAAGAAAAAGGACGTCGGCTCGACGCACTTGAGCAGTGGGAGATCACCAGGAGGAGGAAACGCAAAGAAAAGCTTATCAACGACATTGAGTTCCTGAGTCATTCCCCGCTGCTAGCCCTCCCCCCCCCTAAAACCTTCAACCGAACCCCAATTCCTTACGTATTCCAACCGCCTCCCCACTCCCTTCCCCCTTCCTTTACCCCCCAACCCCTCTCCCACTTCCGCCAACTCATAACCATACCCCTCCTTTCCCCATGTATATAAGACTTCTTGATGGGAACCTTGCATTGTACCAGATGATAGCGAAGACGATTCGCTGAAACGCGTCGTACCAAAATAAATACTGTGGACATACACAAAGTTTTTTCACTTTTCATTTATCATTATGTTCCACAACATCTCGCCGAACACCGTTGAATACATCCGTGATAGAGTACATTGTATTTTTCGCATACGCCTTTTTTTAGTATGCCAAAATATATTTTTTTAATATTTTTGATTAAAAATTTTAAAATACACCTTAATATATGGCGTATTTGAAGCTTAAATGGTAATTTTAATTTCCATAATTCTAAATATTTGGAAGTTGCAGTCAATTATTATTGTTCGCACCGGCCAATTTTGCCCCTTAGGTTGTTAAACAGATGCAGCGTTTTAATTATTTCTTTTTATTTTAGTCACCTATTCCCATTATCGTCTTCAGTTTGTTTCTAACTTTGGTTATTTACCTTGTCTCCGTTGCTCACGTACATACGCTTTCATCCTCACTTCTCCTTGCCTTCCATTCTGGAATTTCGTCGTCAGCTCCTCAAATCTGCGTCCATGTTGTTCGTCTTTATCACCGCTTTGCCCAACTCCACATTTTCCGGTTGTCCTCTGGTTGCCTCCTCTACGCGTCACTTACGAAGCACCTGCTAGTTCACATGTTTGGCGTAGTTTCCGTTTATCGAGCGTCACCTCGTTTTTCCCAAATGCGCTTGAATCGTCGCCTTCGTTTCAAGTTTCCAATGGGCTCTAGATCTCCTCGGCCACTGCGTAGCGGCGAAGGCACTGATACCCTCCAATCCGGTCGCTCTTTTTTCCCTCCCCTTAGAGTGCAGCATTGTGGTGCGGCATCCACTCCACAGTGAGGTTTCAACGGAGAAAGGGAGGGAGGGTGGAGCTATTGGGTCAGAGAGGGTTATTACGGAATGCTTTCAACCACGGCGGGTCGTTCGAGATGCCATCAAAGCGGGCCCATGCAATTGTTCGCCCTGATTCAAGTGCGCTCGACCTTCCCTTCTCTCCCCCCTCCCCACCGTCTGTCTTCCCACCTTTTTTCTTTTCTTTTTCGTCTTCTCGCGCTGTCTCCTGCGACGGTTTCTAATTTCTCACACCCGCCCGGGAGGAGTCCTTTTTCCCCATTTGCGTCATGTTCTTACCCTCTCCCTTCATTACTCCCCTCGGATTTACTCTCTCATTCTCCCGTTCTTTCTTACCATTCCTTCCTTCTCTCCCCCCAACCCCCTTGGGTCATGGGTTCGTAACATCCCTTGCCCTCTCACACCTCTCCACTCCCGACTTTTCCACCCGAGTTCATTTCCCTTATAAACCTCCAGTAGTGTTGTTTGAACCCTGCTGACTTCCCATTATTATTTTCCTCTGCTAAGCTTTTAAGTCTCCTGCGGTGTGCTTTCTTTCACCCGCTTAGATAATCTTTAATTTAGACATTTCGTTTTTCAACGTTGACAAAATTTCTTCTTAACGTTATGGATTTAATTATATTCAAGGTGCACATTCACTTTTTTGCTTTTTAAAATGTTCACTCATTTCGTGGATTTACTGGAAATGTTCATGGAGTTCGAAAGTCAAGAATAAAAAGGAATTCGGAGTGTTGTTATGCGTTATCAGTAATCCATCAGTAATAAAAATTGGTGGGAAGCATTTTTTCCATGATTAGTTGAAGTTAATAAATATGATTTATTTGGACTTGCATGCCATTGTAACTTAAATTTTGTCGATAATGGGAAAGCATAGTATTTGGAAACTTTAAGAATTATTTTGAAATCTCAGATTGGTGATGAGTACTAATTCTTTTTGGCTCATGCTGCCTTCATTGACTCCTTCTGTAAAAGTCAATGTCTTCTTTTTGTCCATGAAAAATTATTATTTTATTTTCAAAGTTAAGGTATCAAAGCTACCTCTCTTTATATGAAATTTCTTTCCACTCAGTAATATTTTCTGTGCTCGCATTAATATTTCCTTCGTTTTAGCTTTCCTAGTACCCATCTTTTCCACCACGGTCGCACTTAAAGTCTTATCGGTTTGAGTGGCCCAGATTTTGACTGGAATTAGCTCTCCGGACTTGGGTCTATCGGTACGGTGAAAGGATTAAAATTCATTACGAGATCAGAAAATTCGGTTCTCACAAATCTACCTCAAAATTCATTTGAACTTTATTTTTTCCTTTTATTCCCTTATTTTATTGTTCACAGGAAAGAGTTTTAGTCCTCTTTTGAATGTATTCTATACCTGTGACAATATATCCCTCAATTTTAGAATAACTTATTCAACATGTGATCGGTTGTCGTCTCGTTATTAAATTTTGCGGCGCTTCGCGTGACTAGCAATGGTTTACAAATTTTTAGAGTTTCTATTTTAGCTTCATTGTGGGTTTTTAATTGGGGGTTTCACGGTGTGTTTCTTTTTAGTAATATTCTCGATTACACTGCGGCTCTTGAGTATTACTGTTTAATGCTGTATTTATTTTTTTATAAAACTAAGTCGTCTGTATACGCGCTTCATCTGTGTATGAAGTATGGTGTGTCTGTCTTCATATCTGTTTAAAGACTAACGGGTGGTAGTGAAATGTGTTTACAGGCAGCTCAAGAGAAAATTAATAATTAATTAAAAATTAGATTAATAAATGTTTTTTTTGGTTAATTTTTCTCCGCCCTACGAATATAATTATCCCCCTTAGTTTCCACCTCGCTTGTGCTTTACTTCATGTCTTTTCATTTTCTTCTCCATGAATAAGTAGGTATTTGTTGCTATATTTTATCTAAAATTCGCGAAAAAGGGTGCTTACCACTATCTTCAACCTTTCGATTTCTACTCTTTAGTTTTTAATGTGCCGTGAATATTACCCCAAATATTTCTTGTTCTCTCTAACATCCTAATTTGTTTGTCATTCCAACGCATGTTAGTTTTACAGTAGTAGTCATAAATAATGTTATCTTGTTCTCTTCACTTGAACCTTAACCTTTAACTGTCTTTCGAAAATTCATAATTGCAATCAGCATATTTTTATCTTGCTATAATATTTCCATTTGCCCCCTTTGGCGTCGTAAAATGTTTTAGATATGTATGACGTAAAGTACAATAAGTAAGACAGGGATTTACTTATACAAAGGGCATATAGTAGTGGATATTTTTGACATTCAGCGGAAAGGTTAGGTTAATTATGCCCTACATGCTCTTTGTCTCAGATGAGAGAATGCTTATATTGAGAAACGTATTAATTACCAAATAAACCGAAGTGTATGGGGTAAATTCTAGCGCATTGACGTATGACTTAGGCGTTCTGTTAGTATCCTGGGGAAATAATTACGAATGCATGATTATCACTGGGCTTAATCTACTTGTTGCTCTACTTCCTTTTATACTGAACCGTCTAGTTTTGATTACATGGGAGTTCTTATCGTTAGGAGAAGTCCTATGCTTTTACAACATGAAATTTTCTGTACGACAGTCGTGTTATGTGAGTATTTTTGCTCATATTTCGGCTGCTTCGTTATATGCCACTTCCAAAATATGGATGATGTCAATATTATTATTGAAGTAGTAGAAGCACTAACACAATATGCACGGTCTTTCTATTATAAAGCTTGCTTTTCTCATGACTATTAGAAAGAGGCAATGAAGACTTTTATGAGTAAGTATTTCCTCTTATGGGTGGGAGAATACGGGGTCCATCCCAAAAAAAACTCTTTCGATTCCCGTTGGGTTTTGAAGCTTAATGAAGCCAAATATATGTAATTTAAATTAATTTTCTTTTTAATATGCGTTAGATTATCCCATGTACTGATCAATGATGCCAATTTTAACTAAAGCAGTGATATAATTTTTCAACAATAATCATTAATTCTTTTTCTCACTGAAAGTATAAGTAATACATTTAAAGAATATAATGTGGTTACCGCGTCAGATAATTTTCTTCCCTCCTATTGCTATAATGTACCCTAATAATGAGCCCGGGAAACAAGACTTTTTATGTTGGCTCGATCTTCGGAGACCAAATTTAGGGTTTCTTGTTTTCTGCGTTCCTCTCCATCAAGACCCGTATTACTGGTATAACATCGTGAGTATCATGATTCATCCATTTTCGAAGAATTCACTGTGGAATAAACCCTTGGAATGATCTTTTCTTCGATAGAGATTGCTGTTTGTAGTCGCGGTTTGTTATATCAAAAATACGGAAGCAGTTATGTTCCCATTCAGGCATTCGCAATGGGCTATAGATATATGTATATATATATATATATATATATATATATATATATATATATATATATATATATATATATAATATCTTCTGAGAAACCGCACTCGGCGAATAAAAACACAAATATAAATATACTTTTAAAACACAGGCACACGAAAATTAGAAGGACACTCACAGAATAATTTGCGGACGTTTCGACGGTCAAGCCGCCATCGTCAACGACAAGAGACTAACTCTAACAAGTTAGTCTCTTGTCGTTGACGATGGCGGCTTGACCGTCGAAACGTCCGCAAATTATTCTGTGAGTGTCCTTCTAATTTTCGTGTGCCTGTGTTTTAAAAGTATATTTATATTTGTGTTTATATATATATATATATATATATATAATATATATATTAAAGTAAGAGAGTTCTCTTTCTTTTTTGCAAACCTGCATTTGGTCATTTTGGGATATGATCCATTCCAACTAATATTATCTATATCCTAAACACAAGAAATTCTGCTTTTCTGTTCATTTTGGAATCTTTTCCCTCAAGGTGTGTCACCATTAATTCCTTAACGGGAGATAACTCATCCGTCTTCTTCAGCCGGCGTCCTTGCTCCCTTCACTTAGTTTCTCCTCTGCCTTCTTTCTCTCCGCGCTCTTCTAATTTCTTGATGTTTTTTTCCTTATAGATTCCAAGGAATTTCCGTGGCAGCATAATATCGCAATGTGAGGTGGCCCTCATCCTACTAAACAACACAAACGAGGCTTTAATGTGCGGATGATCTGTCTCCGTCCTTGCCCGCTTGTCCCCTCCCCTCCGCTGCTCCTTCAAAACTTCATTTTTCCACTCCATTATCTCCATCCGTCCGTCCGTCCCCCTAGAGAATCATGCCTCCATCCACGGCCTTTATTTTTCTCTTACCCCTTCATTTCATTTCAAATTGTTGCCATGAAGGTTTCATTACCGCCGATGACCTCACCTCTCAAAAGTATCTCCCCTTGCCTCTTCAAGTCTCCTGTGCCCTCAAAACGTTCAAATTCCTTAAACCTTGGCCTAGTTGCATTCTTCATTTCCGAAAAAATCATGAATGTCTCTCCAAACCTTGTTGGTGCAATATTCCTCTGACAATTAGAATCGTTCAGACCTGTTTTTCTGTTCGTATAATTTTTCTTGAGTTTCTGGTTAATGCTTCCGCAGTGGTGATATAGCAGAATGCTTTCAATTTTTGAGAGATTTTACTGCGTTAGCGATATTAATTGTTGATAGCTATTCGCATATTCCAAGACTCATCGTCAAAAATTAAGGGGACATTGTTTCGGAATCTATTTCTATTGTGTCTCTTCGAGGTGCACACCTGCCTTTGCGGCCCATCAGAAGTGAGGCAGTGATGCACAGTGATCACCTTTTTCTTCAACTGCTACTGCTGACTATAAACATCTTCGATTTGCCGGCCAAGTCCGTCATCATTCAGTGCGATATTCCACAGAGTATAAATCATTCGTCTTGACTGGATTCGAACCCGGAACCCTTGATTTCGCGAAGTCGAGGGATCCGAATTAGAATCTCGGTCAAGTCGAATGAATTCTATTCTGCGGAATGTCGCACAAATGTGCACTTGCTGGTTACTCCGTTACCGCGGCTTGTCCCGGTATCTTCAACATTTGTCCGTCACCCATGCTTGACAGATGTTTCTTCAATCAATCGTCTCACATACAAGGCGAAGGAAATCATTTCGCAATTGCTCCAATCCCATCTTTGTTTGTGTGATGATGGGGAATGCATGTTCCGCTTCTTAAATTGTACGCATTGTATGCTCTCAAGGGTGATCCGTCGGCGACATTTTATTTCCCTCTTCTATTAGCCCACTAAACCTCGATCATAACTGCCGGGAGTATTTTTTTCTTTTAAGATTTCGGTTCATTTAATCATTTAGTTAGTGAATGCGAAATCCTTGGAATGGCGTTGACTTTCATATTGTTAATTTCTATCTTTGTGCTTCCGGCTTCTCTCTCATGCACTTTTGGTTCCTTTCCCATTTGCCTCCTGGTTTGAGGGCACGCCTCACCTCGCTGCCGCTTTCATCCTCTTTCTGCCTCGAAGTACGTCTCGTTGCTCTGCCCTTTCCCTCTCTCTCCCTTTTTTCTCCGTATGACTTCTTTCCCTTTCCGGGCCGAGCTACGCTTGCATCCCCTTTCTCTCCTACTCCGACCCTTCTGCTGGCATCGTAGTTCGGCCCTTATCCTTTTCAGAAATGTAGGCACCCTGAGCAAGAGAGTGAAATAGAATAATGTTTTCTTTGTTCCAGGGCTTAACCCCTGGAGCAATATGTTCGGTTCCATGCAAAGAAATTGTCAACTGAGCGATGTAAAAATAAGTATATAGGTACGGTAGAGAAGAATTATTAAGTTTGCCTTTGGTTCTATTGGATTTCCAGATGGTATTTCATGTCATTGAAAAATTGTGCTGGACCTCGGTAAATGGAGATAAAAAATAATATCTCTTTACGTCATTTTCAGGTATTAGCTATTTCTTCAATCGTTTATACCAATTTCAATCTGTGTAAGAATGGTTAGTGATGTTAAATGATTAAGTAGTGAGTTCTGCGGAGTGATACATAGCTGTTCACTTCTTAAGATGCAGCAATAAAAAACGGAAAAATCATGCAGTTACTGGCATATTATCTCCCGTTATCGGTTCTAACCGTTAGTCCAGTCCATTTTTTCAGTCTATCGGCAACTGTCGGGATGATACGTGATCAATTAAGTCATTGACGAATAAAAGGGAAAATTACTGGTTTTCTCTCAATTGAAATGATTGGAATGGCGGGGAAGTGTTTATTGCCAGAGGGAGAGGGTGGGAGGAGGGGGCAAGTGAAAGGTGCAGAGAGCACAAGAGTTGGAGTGGTTGAGAGTGAGATGGCCTCTGGTGGTGGTGGCCTTTCTGCGTTCGGGAGGGAGTGCGTTGGTAAGGAGAGTGCGGAGGAGGGAGATGGGGAGATAGAGGTGGGGTGGATGTAGAGGTCCCCTCCCCTTCTTGCCTCCCCCTGCCACCTGTCCCTCCACCCGCCCCGCCGCCGCCGCCCTCCCGCCTCCCTCTACCCCCGCCCGCCTCGGCTCCTCTCCTTCAGTCGGAAGCTCGGCGTGTCCGTGAGCGGACGCTCCATGCTGTTCATCAGTCGTTCACTTCGCGGTATCTCTCTTCCCTGTCCGTCGTGTTCGTTGTTACGGTGTTCCAGTCCTCGTCGTTATCGCGTTGAGACACGACCAAATCCCCAAGGGCGGAATTCCGTCCTTCTCCTGCGCCGTATTTCTCCCGTTCGAGGTGTTAAGATCTCAATTTTAGATCGAGTTTATCGGCTTCATTCCAGCTTTTTTCCGCTTTTTATACGTCACTTACAATTCGCGGAACCATTGTTGGACCTTACACTAGTTGCCAAGCTATTCTCATAAATTTATATATTGGGAGTCTGATATTAATTTTCCTCGGGGTAATTCGTAAAATTCTGTGAAACATATTTATTCCAGTTTATTTTTGTAACATATCTTTTATCAGTTTTATATTTTATGCGGGCTTAATAGTAGTTTCCTCTGCATTTTCTCTCAACTGCAGTGAGTTTTCATTAACATTTGATTCTGTCTATTTCTTTTACTTTGCGCATAGCGCAATAAAGTGAATAGCGCAGTCTGATATGTGCCTTTTGTTCCCGCAAAATTATTCTGCATCTTATTTTTACATTTCCGGGAAATTTTTCATTCTTTAGAATTCTTACGCGATCTTTCCTTTCGGGAAATCCGTCGACGGACATTTTTATCTTCCCAGTCCCTCCCCCTCCTTGCCGGCGATCAGTTCGTGGAGTGTACCTCGAATAAACCCTCGCCCTCCACTTCGCATGCTGAAGGAGCATCGCCCAACCTAAAAAAATATTCCGATCGTCAGAACGCCCCCACTCCCTCCCATACTCCTGGCCTCGGCCAGGGTTTTCTACGGCCTCTCTTGCGATTACCACCTGGACCCTGAGAATCCCCTCCCCCCCTGTCCCGCATCTCAAGATTTGTGCTTGTGTGAATGTGTACCAGTGTTAGTGCTACCTCCGAAGGCGAGCGCTGTGTTGCACGCCGACTCCGAAGAATTCTCTCCCCTCCCCTATCCACTGAGATTTTAAGAAGCTGTATCCGTCGGATTTCCGTCCCCGATCCGATTCCTTCTTTTATCGAGTGAGCGAAAGGAAGAGTAGAGGAATCTGGGTGGAAGAGACAAGAGGGGGATTTGTTTCTCGGATGGAGAGGGAGAGTTGAAGAGAGGAGGAGGAGGGAGGCTGTGCAGTCGATCTGTGGTCGTGCGGAAAGGGATGAGCAGAGTCGGGAGACGTTTTTGAATCGCTCCCCCCGCCCGACGTTGAACGCGGTGGAGTGAATCCCTCCTGGATTTGTTCTCGTTTCCATCCCGACAAGTTCTTCACGAAACCCTTCGCATGGCGAGAATGTTCCGTGGGTGAGCCGATCGAGGGAAGCAGGAGAAAATTCCGACACTCTCTCCCGAAGACCTGCGGGCGACTCATCGGCCAAGTAACCCTTTTAATGCGCTTAATTCGAAGCTGCCGGGATGGGTGCGGCGAAGATCTATGCCACGTGTGTCCAGAGTCCGATCCGAAGGCTGAAGCTCTTATGGCAAGTCCTCAAGTGAGTTTCCTGTCTAATGGGTGAATGGAGTTTCAATCTCGGTGGCTTTTTGGCTTATCCTTTTGAGAGATTCCGTCTTCCCCTTTCACCCTGCTGAGAGAGTTGGCGGAGCGGATTAGAATAAGCACGTTATCAGGGGTTAAAAGTGAGGAAATGTTTCCCCAGCTGATTTGTGTCCGTTTGTGTATCCAAGTTCCTAGAAAATGTTTCGGTGATTCTAAAAAATGGGAATGTAGAAATACTTTCTCATGTAAATTATCGTCTAATTTTTTTGTCGGCTCAAATTTAAAGGTCTCCATTTCCAATCTTGCACAGTTGAATAAAATTAAATAGGCGGTTGGTGAAAGTATTATTCATTGCGAAAATGACTCGAACGAACGTAGTAAGTAGTCATGGGCACGGACGCAATACGTGGAGAGTGGCAACTGGGAGAAATCCTGATTGGAAATCGATATATTCAGGTTCGTACCCCGGTTAAGTCACATGAATTTTTCATTATAAATTTTTGGCTTTGGTGCTAGTCGGTGATAGTATCTCATTTCAGGATTTTCCGACTCGATCCTCGTTCATTAGTCGTTGATGAAGGGGCATGGTATGGGATTCAGGTTTAATGGGAGGAGGATGAACCATCTTCTCTCATCAGTTCTTACGGTTACGAAGAATGCAGGTTTAATTCAAATTGACCGGTTCCTTAAAGTTAACCTCAAGGTCTAATTACTATTCCGATGTCTTTTGCTGCAGCCTTCCCGAAGTAGCACTTAAGTTATGCTTGTATCCATGCAATGTACCGAGAAAGTTTTTCGTGAGATACATTAGGAAATTCCGATATCAGCAGCTTACCACTTGTCTCCCTCGTTGCGTGTGCTGGGGAGAGCGGGGCGATATCTCCTAGCTCCCTTGGCGCATATTAAATTCTTCGTGTCCCGAGCAGATTCTTTCGCTTCTTCTTCCTAGTTTCTCCTCCCGCAGCGCCCATCCTCCCTTTAAACGTGAGGGATTACGTGAGAAGGTAAGAGCCGTCCTTTTTTTATTTTATCTTCCATTTCTCCTAAACTCATCCCTAGAAGAAGTGATAGAAAGAGGAAAATGGTTAGATAAGGCGGAATAGAAACCACATGGAGATGAGAAAAGTTGGCGAAATGATGATGTCCGGTGTCATAAAAATGCTTTTCAGGATACCTTTTGAGGGAGATTACCCGCAGTCTGTGGCCAAACATTTCTGCCGAAATGGGCATCCTCACCCGGGGAAAAATGGGCGTGTACGTGGTTACGGGTTTTGGTTATAATTTCTTTGAGTTGCGGGACGGGCAAAACCTCGCGAAGAAAGGCTTTCATTTGGGTCCTGTCACAGTTTTTATGTGCTCGACTAAAAAAAATACAAAAGAGGCTATTAACAGAATTACGACGATATGACGGTCTTCATTGTTAGTCGGTCGCGCACCCAGGCGTGAGTGGAGACATTGAAGAAAAAAGTGTGAATATTATAATGGTCTGGTGCGAGTGGCGAGGTGGAGGGTCGCAGAAAAAATAATTATTATTTTTAAAAATACTCTCGTTTTTGCTAGCGCCAGAATCAAGAGGATCTCATTCGTTAATTTCGTGTTACCTTGGGTATAAATAAAAGTATTTCGTGTTATTAATTGTTATTATTTTTAATAAGGTAAATTCTTGATAACGAAACGATAGAGTAACGAAATTCTTGATATGATCGCGAATACTGAACGAAGTTCATGATTAAGTCATTTATAATAATAGGTTAATCAGAATCACGTAATCAGTCTCAACTTGGAACATGGCAATTACACACAACAAAGGCTTGCAAGAGATACATAGATACCAAATAGATACAGGGAACAAAAGAATCACTAACAAGATAAAGTTTAAAACCAACCGATGAATTAGGTAACTAGCATTTAGTAGAGAAAGTTTAAATGTTAACTGACTGGCTTGATGGTGGGGAGGAGGATAACGGAAATGATGGGAGCGAATGCTTATTTTATTTTACGCTGGCGTTAGATTTATGCGGATCTGGTTTTGTGTCCTCGTGGTTAGCGCATGGGAAATCACGGCGTGTTGCGGGGAGCGTGCGTAGTTGCTTGCTGGAAATGTTTTTGTTTCGTGCGTTTCTCATTCGTTCTTCACTCGAATATTTCCCTCAAATGGTTTCGTCGGGCTCGGGAGGACGAACAAACTTGGGAGTGGAAAATAAGTTGCCAATTTAAGATTTTCAGCGAGATAAGCGGATAGCTGCACAAATTGCTCGAGGCATGGAATACTTTAATGCGGTAGATAATTACGGGAATCTTTACTCCCTGGAGAGTGCCTCTACGCTTGAAGATAAAATGTCCTCCCTATTTTTTTCGCGGCGATGAGGAACAATGATGGCAATGAATGCTGGACGATTTCTATTCTTTTCGTCTTTGATTTGCGTTGCAAGGGCTGGTACTTATTCCAGAATGATGGATCGCTACTTCTAACCTAAAATAGGCACGTAAATGAGATTGCAGTACTAGCATCAGCTCTTATACTTTTTCCTATTTTATTTAAGAATTTCTGATGGGTAGTTCACACAAATTTCGGCTTATCCATCCTTGAGTTATAGAAGTGGATGCTGTTTAAGTGGATAGCGATAGTGTATATTATTCCAGCTATAGCATTTTCTCATTTTCCATTCTAAATACCTTTGTGCAGTTGATTGCCAGAATACGCTGCCGTATTACTAGCCAGAAATGTCCTCAATTTACCGAGAAAAGGTCTTAGGCGATTTCCAACATTGTTTATTTTTAAGCTTTTTTATTTGATGTTTATTCCACTGCTATATTTTCGTTTATTTCCTTCATTGAGATCTAAATTTCTTTAAAATGAAAGACATTGTGAGAGGTTCTGCATAAATACCAACCTAAAATAAAAAGGGGCGGAGTATTTTTTGTTATAAAGAAAATATTTGCCCCATATCGAACAACACTACTCCTACCGTAATCCATTATCAACCGTGTTATTCTTTATTATTCTATTTTACGATCGAAGAGTGTGGATTGATAAATCTTTGAAATATGTTCTCGTCGATGAATTCGAGTGTCCACCACGCCATGTCAAATTTCCGGCAATTAATAAAGAGTGTGCAGGAAGTGCATGGCTGCGCAGTATATTCTCCTTCCTCGGGAGGATTCTCGACGAGACAAATTTCTCCGCGTGCCGAGGCGGGTTACGCTGCATTGATTCGTCTCTTCCATTCGCGGTCTCGCCCCATGCTGTTCCCCGGCGACGCTGCCCGCCCCACCCGCCATTCGGTTCCGTCCCCGCACTCTGCCGGTCGGGAGACCGTGACTATCCCAATAAGGACGTTCGGTGGTTTCACTCAACTTCTGAGAATTCGACGACACTTGCTGGAAGCATTAATTAATATTTTCCTAAAGCTACCTGATTTTTTTCAGAATTATTTACCGCAGGTCACTTAAGATATTTGATCGAGAAGTTGGCAAAAAATTACATGGGTTTTTATGGGAACACAAGGTACGAGTAGCTTAATTCTTCAAAAAGAACCTTTTTTTTAGTTAAAAATAAGATAAACAATAATAATAAAAATAAATTATATCAAATGATTTTCATACATTATTCTATTGATGGTTTAAATTATTTTTGTTTTTCTTATTCTTATCTAGAAAACGTTCTTTTCGATGAATAAAGCTAGTCGCACCTCGCGTTCCCATAAGAACCCATGTAATTTCATGCCCACTTCCACATCAAATATCATAAGAAATCTGCGGTAAATAATTTTGAAAAAATTGAGGTAGCTTTAGAAAAACATAATTAATGCTTCCAGCAAGTTACGTCAAATTCCCTTTAAGTTAAGAGTGACACCATCAGAACGTCCTTAAGACGCTGCGGGGTGCCGTCGCGGGACTAGCGGTCTTATCGCGTGGACGAGTCGGTTATCTGGCGAGAAGAGCTTTCAGCAGCGGCATTTGCATCGTGCACTGTCCGCCCGCTGCTCTCACGCATCTTCCCTTCGTCCCCCCTAGAGTTAATTCAAGCGCCCTTCCTACAGCCGTGCCTACCCGGCGCTCGTTTGGTGCTCGCCTTTTCCTGTCGCATGCGCGGGTGTCTTTTGCACCACCGGTAATTAGCCCTCAGTTATCATTCCTCTGAGGTATATTTGGCTAAATAAATAAACTAGTCATGCTCTTTTATTTTTCTGCTTTGGTCATGTGGCTACGTTCGATCATTTATCCGTATTTTAATGTAAACATCTCACTGTCTAGTTTTCTTTATCAAAATAATCTGATTTTTAGATTTCGTTGCATTATTTTATGGGAAATTGTTTTTTTTAAATAGTTTGAATTTGTATGAGTGCTCGATGTGGTTCATAGCCTCTCTTTACAAAATTTAGCGATGTGATGTTTTGGACAATTTTTCCGTTTTCCTTAGGCGTTAATTCGTCCGAATCTTCTCATTGGGATCAGTTAGAATTTAGAAATATGCCTTAACATTAAACTAAGTTTACTGTTACCGTTATGTTATCCTTCTTAGGGATAGATCAAGCCAAGTTGGCGTTACTATTTGTCAACGAGCTGGTCTTGAAGATAAGTACATGTTTTTTCAGCCTTACGTCATCAGTATTTAATAATAATTTAGCCTTTTATTTAAAAATAATGCTCATAGATCCTGACATTTTTCTGCGAAGTGTTTTGCAAAAATCGCTGATTGCTGCCATTCGCTTGTGATAAACTTAGGAAATGAAATGAAACTTTTAAATAAGTTTTCGATGTATTTTATGTGAATCTTGATCTCTTTGGAAGAGGTGTACTGTTCCGAATCTTCTACTTAATTCTTCTCGTGACCGCTGTGGATGGTAACGATTTGCGCATTCGTTTGAATGAGAATTCTACCTATCTATTCTCGTTCGCATCATCCAGGACATGAATACTGTTCTTTTAGTCTATATATTGCACGTCTCGTCAAACAGGGGTCTCCGAAGGTCTTCTTTCATCTCACTGCGAGTTTTTCTTCCGTCACCGGTCATCCATAGTCGATAATATCGTTACGATACGTAGTGAAAGAGAAGAACCTTATTCTGGCATATTTTCCCATCATCAATCATCTGCTCTCTTGACTTGGCCATCGGAGACAACATTTCACTTTAATGTCAAGGTGAAGGACTCATAAAATATTCATTGCGGAAAACATCACGTACTTAGTTTCTTTTAATTTAATGGTTGGTTGTCACCCTTTTCGGTAAATGGCTTTCGTCTAATTTTCCATGAGCCGTTTTGAATTTTCCAAATACGAGTTTTCCGAGAGTTTGAAGACTGCTAATTTATTTTAACCTTATTTTGATTTCTAATAGTTCACCTAACTCAGTTAACAATGTTAACTTTCGCTTCGGTTTAAGGACGGCAAATTGTGAACGTGGAAATGGAATTATCTTGTTATTGTTTTTTTGTGTTGGTGCCAAACAATATTACGTCTGAGTCCCAACCTAGACGAAGTGTCCAATAAAACTGATGATATCAGGCCTGACCTCGTGGAAATTATGGATATCCATGATGAGAAAACCACCTTTGTTATTTCCACAAAGTACTTTTTACTTGTACTGTTTGTAGTCACCACTGATTTAGTTCTAGGAAGTTTACGGTTAGAACGCCCAAATTTTTTATTATTGAAAATGTAGGTGTTAAATAATGTATTTATATTCCGAAATGATTGAGCCTGTGGCTTAATTGGAAAATGTTCCCGATACTTGTTATCGGGAGCCATCCTTTGCTCCAGCCTAAAAAACACCTGTCATCTCCGTAGAATGGGAAAGGGCGACTTCATTAGTGGTTCACACCCTTGGTGAAATGAGCGAAGTTTGATCGAAGTTTTCATTTGGAAGTCTCCTGGAGGTACCTTGGACAGCCCTGAACACCAGGATGCTTTAATTTCATTTTCTCTCGTAGAGAAAAGGCTTAACGAACGAATCTTTTGCGAGCTTCCGTTCATCCCCTGTGTCCCAGAAGGCTGGTTTCATTCAAGAAGTCTGTTTAATCATTCATTGAAACTTATAGTTTTGCTGTTCCGCGGAATAATATTGTTTGGTATTCCATCGAAAAATAATGTGAGTCTTTGACTTTCGCAGTATATTTTGTCTCCTAGTTGATTTATCATTTTCTAAATAATTAATTGAAACTGACAGTCTTCTTTTTTGGAGTTACCTCAGCCGAGAAAGATAATTTTTCTCACAAGTTCTTCGTTTTTACACGGGCTTGGATCATTCTTTCTTGGCCTAATATATTCTTATTTCTTTTGGGGGCTATAAAATGTGTCAGGTCTTTTTAGTGATTTTATCGGTTGCTTGAATACGCAAAGTGGCCGAAATATATGATTTTAGAGCGTCCTTTTCAAATTGAAATGATTGATGAAATCTTTATATGTTTATTCCTTCGTGCTCGATCTGTTAATAATTTTTATATTCCGCCGTAAGTGTTAATTAGTTTCACCAAATCAGCTATTTTCATCGCTACATCTTGCATTTTGAATTTCTCCTTGTTCTACCGTGGTCTGTAAAGTTTCTGTTAGTGTAACGTTTTAGGTAAATGCCAATCAAAGGTAAAAATATACCTGATAGCAAACAAATACTGAAAAAGCGGGATAATCGTCTATACTTTCCCACCACCCTTTGTTAGTTTTTTTTTTTCAAAACGTTATCACCCTCGTGGAAAAATTGAACGCCACCATTTCTTACGTTTATCGTCCGGTCCTCGCCTTTTCTTTCCGGTGCAAATTCTTATCGCACACTCTTGCATTCCATTTCGTGTACCGGCTTCTCTCGTTCCCATCACCTCCACCATCCTTTTCTCGCCGTTATCGGTAAACGATTAGCACGTTCGGCGGTTTTTGAAAACCCAACCGTTAGGCAAGCGGTTGGCGGCGTGGGTCCAAGAGGGAGAGATAGAGAGAGGGCAGATCAAAGCCCATATGGGCTCCGGAGCGGGCGAGGAAGGCAGCGGTGAAGGAAATATGGCCAGGCGGCACTAGTAGGCACCCTAATCGCACCCAACCTGCATCATCGTCCCAGCATCTACCATGCATCACTCGTGCAGCCATCCCGACTTCATAAGCTAACTATAAATGCAAAGGAAATCCACGTATTTTGTTTAAAACTTCTTCGAATTAAGGGAAAGTGCTTACTGGAGTTACTTGAGGACTGGGCATGGAACCGGTAGAGAGAGGTTACACGTAGGACTACAGTTACCAGAAAATCTCGTTACGTAATCGTTCATATACTGAATTGATTACGTGACCTGAGATTTCGCTGCATAGTGGAAAGCCCAGCTATTTTGCCGGGGCAACATTTTTATTTAAGCTACAATAAAATATTTAGACGATCGAAAAAAGATCCTACTTTTGCACTAATTCATGCGCTACTGTAAATATACTTATTCCTTTTAGCGAGGAGTGAACTGTTTAGTTTCCCGCCTTTGTGTTTGCAAAGCGAGGATTGGCTTGGGTATTAGCAAACGCTCTCCGATCTCAAATAACCCCAGAGACTTTACTCCGAGTACGCACTGCTGGTTTTTCGTTGTTGTGAAAGAATAACATCAAGATAATTACTCGTGCCTTAGTTTATTACTGTTAGGTGCGCGGAAGACATTAATATACTAATTGAAGTCGATATTATTATCTTGCAAATATTTTCGCTGCGCCTGTTTATCGGGTAAACATCCGGCGAACTTCTCGCACTTCGCCACTTGGAGACCACACGAGCGCTTCACGTTTCTCGCTGCAGGATTCCCCCGTGGCCGTGGCGGGTGTTGAGGGCGTGCGGGTAGTTGGGACCGGGGTGACTCGTCGAAGGCTGGGGGAGGGTCCTTCGGGACACACTCTACAATCCGGCCCATCTCCTGTCTGAGGGTTCCTCCTCCTTCCCCCTGATTTTATCTCTCGGCCCTTTCTATGGCTCCCACCACTTGCACCAGTATTTGTGTTTTTTTGGATCTGATTTTTTTTCCGAATCCCTTTATGCTCTTGGAAAAATTCACGTTCGTGCGCGGAATGAAAATCGAGCAGTGAAGTGACGGCTTATGGATAGCCGAAGGATTTGATGGCGATTTTTCTGCATCATAAGCAGATTTGTTTTTGTTCCAAAAATATATGTATCGTTTTTATGTGAAGCTGGGGTGGCTGTTGTTGGCAAAGCTTGTGGCGTGGTCAAGTATTGGACGTATATTCCGAAACGTATGGATGGATCTTTTTTATTTATTTCATGTTCCATTCGTTGTGAATGATAAGCGTAAAAATCACTTTTGACTGGTTTGTCAATGAGTTTTATTGGCAGGATTTTATGCTAGGGTACTATAAATTAATATCTGGGTGAGCCAATAAGTATTCCTCATTTGATTAATGAGTTTCCTCCTTTCACGTGTAGTACTGGCCTTAATATTTGATTCTAAAGAAACAAAGACGATAACAACTTTAGATGAAAACGAATGGATCAGCGTCATTGAAGCGTTTTAGAGTCGCATGAAATTGATTTGACTCCATTACTGCCCGAGTTAACCTACTGTAAACGCCAAGGTCATTCCACCTAGTTTCATTGACCCTGCTGATCACTATCAGTTTCATCGTTTAAATAATGATTTTACGTATCATCTCAAAATGTAGCGTATTTTAAACATTACAATAATGAGAAACCAGTGCGAACGTAAAATGACCGTTCAGTGGAAGTTCGAATAACTTAGTCGATACTTTTTTGCTTACCTTGTTTTCCCGTGCCTATAATTGGACCTGAAGTAGACCTAGAAGTACGGTGTCTAATTTTCAACCACATGATTCAATATCTCTCATTCATATCTATGATTCAATATTGTCTCATGATATTTCAGATATTAGATTCCTATTCTCTGCGCTCGACACGAGAATTATAAAGCTCTGTTATCGAGCGAATTTTTGAATTACTTGTCCTCCTGTAGTCATTCAACAGCGTAAATATTGAAGGAGTTTTGCCGCCGCTGGAAATTAGTTGTCTAGGTTATTATAATATTGGACGGAAGGTAAATGGTAATGTGCCAAGCAGGAGGCATTAATCAGTTTGCAAGTAATGAATTATACTCTCGATAATGATTTTAGATCTCCATGTAGAACTTAAGTATCGGAGCCTGATATAGGTACTTTTTTCGGTCCCCCCACAGCTTGATGTCTTATCGTTCCCTAACTTAATTCAGAAGACATAGATTAATGGTCCAATTTCAATGACGTTAGCGAATACTGGTTCAAAATTATTCGACAAATAATTATCCCACCTTTCTCGACAAGCTCTAATGCCTCTCCTGGATTCCGGATACCCTTGCTTCCAGTTTTCCTACCTCCGCCAAAGTACCGATTTCTCATTACCTATTCCGGACGCTGCAATCCTCACTCGCGATATTAACCCTCATGTGTTTTTACATCCCCTTTGGCTGCTGCGTCAGCGATCTTAGCAATGATACGGATCCTCCGTAGCCGCCCCTTTGATGAAAGTGCCCGTTTAATTTGCGATACGGGAACCATTTCCGAATGAAAACCCTCCCTACTCATGGGGAAAAGGGGAAGTTTTTTTTCCTTTTCTATAATTCTTCCCGGTTGCATTTTTCAGAAGTTTGCTCCGGCGCCATTTGTTGCCGCCGGCCTTCTGGGGCAGTGGACTCTTGGTATCCCCAAAATTTCCCTCACCCATCCGGTGTAATTAAATCTTTCGTCTTTGGCGCACGGAGATCTTAGTGGGAGTAAGAAGAGCAGTAAGAAGAGTCTCTCATGTGGCTTATTAAATATTCCAGAAAGGAGCAAATGCTTTCCCGATTCCGGGAAGAAATCTCGTTCCCTTACTCGCTTTCCCCATACGCCCCTCAACTGCTTCCTTCTCCATTAATGCGATAAAAATACATTATTTATTCCGAGGCTTCCGAAAGTAGATCCCTCGCGCTCTATATCGCGGAGGCAGTTCCTGGGTGGAAAAAGTTAAGGCCGGTTCGTAAGAACATTACTTAACAATGCAACGTACGACGGTCACGTCAATTCGAGTCATATAATCGTAAAGAGCTTGGGCCTTAAGTAGATCATGCAGAGGATAACTCTCGCTCATCTCTTTGAGTTCGATCATTCATTTGGCCAAGCATGAAGAGGAGTGTTTTGTTAAACCAATCAATTAGGAGTAAATTAGGCGGTTACGCATGCGTAACCTGCCGTCCCCCCCATCCCACCGTGAAATTAATAACTACGCTGAAGTTATTTAAGGTGTGGTCACTTCTCATTGAGATGGTTCTTCAACGACCACATTATACTATGTAATGAATCTCAACTATGATAATCCCAAAATGAGTGTTGATACATAGCTAAGAAACAGAAAAGTTCTTGGGAATTGGACAGAATAAAAAAAACTTCATTGCTAAAATTTAGGAAAGAGAGGAATTGTTATTGATCGTTTGGAAGATTGGAGCCTGAGCTAAAGTTGCGTTGCGTAATGTTCTTAAGTTATTTTTTTATGTTCAGGGTGACCAGGCCTTATATTTAGGTGGTGGGACGGTGGGATATCGACTTGACGGGACTAGTAGGTACTGCATTGGCTAGGGCGTGGATGGAGGTGTCGGAAGATTTCGGTGTTGGTCCGCGGGGGGGGGGGGGGGTTTAAATTTTTTATATCTCGGGCGGGGGCGGGGTCGGCGCGTGTGGAGGACGGGAAGGGAAGTGGGAATGCCCTCTCGGTTTCCGGTCGGCGTGCGTGGCATGGACGTGGAGAGTATTTATGCCCCGCGGCTCGACGACCGCCCTCGGAGAATGGGCTCAAAACGATCTTAGCCGATCGAACTCGGAAGGGACGCGCGGCCAAAGGGTGAGGGGAGCGGGAATGAGCGGCAATCGTGCGAGTAGGGGTCGGGCCCTTTCCATGGCGACCGAGTGGCGGTCTTGAGAGGGACGGACGGAATGGCAGGATTCAAAACATTAGCCGGTTGGTCGGAGGTGAATTGAATGAATGAGTTCAAGGAGCCAATCGATTCAAAATTTCGATAAAATTCAGTGCTGAGGGTAGTAGGGTAGAGGGTAGTCTGTCTAGTTTGTTTTTTAAGCCAGCGTGCTACCTACCTGTTTTTCCTATGCTCGCACATGCCGGCGTCTAAACCTTCCTCATGTAGAATGAAATCTTCTTCATCTTCGAAGGCATTTTTGCCTGTTCTTTATGATTATGCCTTTTTTTTAACTGAAGTTGTCGGACCATCTCTTGCGTGGTCGACCTATGTCCCTCTTTCCGACTAGTATTCGGTCTCTTGCTATCTTGACGAATCTTGAGTCGTCCATTTTTGATATGTGTTCATTCCATTCTTCTTTCCTTTTACGTGTCCATTCTGTTATTGGAGGTATATTACATAGGCCTCTGATATTTTCGTTAGAGATCCTATCTACTCTTGTCTTGTTCACTGTTTTTCTCATTATCGTCATTTCTGCATCCTGCATTCTCTGTTTTGTTTTACTTGTTTGTGCTGTTGTTTCCATGGAATGTGTCAAAAAAGGTATGATAACTGCTTTCGCTCTCGGTATCGTGGGTGGATTGAGTAGCTCACGGTACCGTGCCGGTCCCAAGCCCGGATAAATGAGGAGGGTTGGTGAGTGAGGCTAGCGACCTACTCACTGTAAAGAAATCAATTGCTCAAAGTAATGATACAATGCCTCGGAATCGGAAAATGAAAGCTATTATTATTTAATCGGAAAATAAATTTAATGCCCGTTTTACACGGGGAACGTAATTGTACAATCTGATGTACGTGCGAACGTGCATTTCTAATTGCATCGTGTAAAGCCGTGAATTGCCAGAACGCATGCGCGAATTCATGAACGCGAGATGGTAAAATAGCCCCTGATCTAATTCGAAAATGATTGCACCCCCGATTGAGAAAAACATGCAGTCTGAAGTTGTGCAATTTCGTGCCCCGTGTAAAACGGCCTTTACAAAGACCACACTTAACACATCAAACACGACCCGAGTTTTAACGATTTATCGTCGTCATCAGGTGATGATGACGATACGATGTCACCTGATGATGAAGATAAATTGGTGAAACCCGGGTCGAGGTTTGATGTGTTAAATGTGGTCTTTGCAAAAGTTTTTTTCCGATTAAATATTGTGAAAATAGATGGAGTACCACAAAGTTATTGAAGAGAGAGATTTATTTATGGAAGTTATTAGACCTTTCAAATGATCCGGGGGTTGTCTGTACAGTAAACGCCGGTTCAATGTATTTTAGAAACCGGCCCAAGTCTTATTTCTTCTATGCTCATGCATCCTGTCATCTTAACGTTTTATAACAATCAATATTAACCTTAAATAATAATATTAAACGTTTTGTTTTAGAGAGGAATGAGAGAGGGTGTTCAATCATAGCATAGCACTTCAAGAGAGAGTCGTTATTAAAATTCATCTCAAGGCATTAAGCCACGATATTGCTGTATTTGCATGGGAGTTATCTGGCGTGACTCTAAACAAAATTTAACTGATATTGTATGATGATGTGATGCATGCTAATACCTTTAGTACTCTTACCAGGTTTGCCCTTGAAAATTACGTTTTCATGTTGAAAATATTTTCAGCTTTTATTAGGTCGTGTAAAAAATTACGAAGTTTGTCTTTTAAACTGTTGTATTAGTAATGTTCTTCCTCAAAAGTCAGTCCAGAAGGCGTGTATATCTGTTCGTTTAATTAATCACCCTGAATCGCATGAGATCAGAATAGATCGCAGAGTTGCTATGTATAAGTTATCAACAGGCTTCAAAGTCGAATGGTGAGTGTTTTGATTGAATACGGTATTCGTACAATAAAAAGCAAGAATGTAAACCGAGAGTATTGTGTGAAAATGAAAAGGGTTGTTGATAGATTGAGGATGTTGAGCGAGGGAGGGAAAGTTGTGGTAGGATTCTTCGGGAAAGTTCGTTAAATCGTGAAAGTCTTGATCCTCCCAGCCTCCTCTCTTTAAAAATAAACTTAAGAAAACGGTTAAATGCGTGACGTCGACGTCGTATATACTCCTTGACTTGCTCCGAATTGGACTTTTCTTCTAGGCGTAAGAAATGCTTCACCCGGAATGCAAAACTGAACCGATTCTATTCGGAGAAGTGTATCTCTTGGGGATTGGATGTTTCTCTGTGGGGTTTCTTGTTTGGGATATTGGCTTATGAGCCCAATCATGCGCTACATGTCACCTTCACTTGACTCCATAGACCAGTCTAGTTCTCCTCAGTTTCGCCTCGTTCTGAGATACCTACTCATTTTCTGTTGGAACACCGGTTCTTCTTTTTTTGTCAGGGCTTCGCTTGAAATCTTCGCCAATTTTTTGTACTTTTCTCGAATCGAATTTATTGAATTAATTGCCGGCCCCGGTGGCGGGGGGTTTAAGTCCTCGCCTGCTAATCCGAGGGCCGCGGGTTCCAGTCTTGCCTGGGTCGGTTTTCGCATGCCCAGGCCATGGCTGTTTCTTTAAAGTTCTCATGGTTCGGCCCCTAAGAAACTTGAAACAAAGGCGAATGCCTTATCGGGATCGCAGGGGTATACGGACCACCAAAATCGTCCGAAAGAGCAAAAAAAAAGAAATTAGTGCCATCGGTTGTGTCAGGTTTATTATTTTTTCTTGTCAATAATGAAATATTGTTCCGTTTGAAAGCGCCTGTATGTTTCACTTCTAATTATCATTTCTGTAAATCATCGAATTCAAAGGATTATCGAAAGCATTACAAATTCAATAGAGAAATGACATATGTTAGCTGATCAAGGAAATTAGCTGCTCAAGGAAGGGAAGGTTATAAATCACTATGAAATAGAGTAGCAAAAATTCAATTTTTCATGAATATGGAGGTGCAGATCAGTCATACACCTAGTGCCACTAGGTTTTTTCGTATTCTTGTATAGGATTGAGGGTTAGAGTGGATATAAATGCTTCGTTTTCTCTTAAAAATTTGTGATGAAGTCCGTATTCACTTCGAATTCGAGTTCGAGCTTCAGGGTCGCACGAAAGGAGTTTGGCACACATGACGGGAAAGCACATAAAAATTCTTACCGGTTGCATATGTATGCGGCTCCCAGACGCCATTTGGGATATTAAAACCCTTCTGCACACGTATGATACTCTCTAGTCTCGTGGACTAAATTTTCTGATGCCTTTTCTCCGCGTTCGAATCCATGGCCATTTTGGGTTTCCAAATCTTTTATCATTCCATTCGACGGATTACCCCTTCTTTGGCATGTTCTGTTTTCACCCAATTAGTCCTAGGTTTAGCCCATAAGATCCTTTTTGCCAGTGAATTGATTCCTCCTTGGAGAGAAAATAATAACGTGAAAACAATTTTCCAGATTGGTCATGGTTCAAACATTATTTTTAGCGTGCTGATCATTTTTCCGGGTAAAATCTGTTCATCTTCAATAGGATTTTAATAAATCGCGCATGGATGAATGTTGAAATGTGATTTATGCCTCTCAGTGGCATGTCATCGACCCTCTGTATATTCCCGGCCAAAAACGCCGGCTTTCATGTCTCTTCATTCGCGATGCCAACCCACCCGCGCATACATATATATATATCTTTTGAATGCTTTCGTCGCCCGAGGGCCTTTGGAGAGCTCAAGTGAATCAAGCTCCGGGTAGGCGATGCGATCCTCTCGTGTCATGTTTCATACTGCGACGTGAACACCTCGCGGAGCGTGCGAATCGGACGTGCGTACGTATCATGATTTGATTCATTGCGTCGGAAAATGGAGTGCGTGGAGGCGGGTGGTCCAGGGGCGGCAGGGGTGGCCGCGTGGGTCACCTGCGGTTGTGTGTTTATCCGGGCGCTTTCAATCCCGGGAGCCCGCCACGCCCCTGTTTTTAGTATTCACTGACGTCGTCCCCAGAGTTCCTCTCTTTTCCCTGTACCCGATCCTCCCCCCCCCCCCTGTGACTCCCCACTCCTCCCCCCTGCTATTCTTTCCTCTTGCGTCGCGCGGAGGGCAGAAGGGGACTCTGGGTATCCTCGAAGTATAAGTCGAATTCATGTTGTTTGCGGGGGTTGATTTCGTATGGGAAGACGTTGAAATTGTTGATTTAAGAATGTTGATTTTAAGGGTCTTCTGGAGATAATGAAAGAACACTATTTTAAAAGAGGAACAAACATTTAATAATCTTCTTTTAATAAACTTGTTTCACCAAAACTATTTAATATCAATCAACAAACTGTTATTCTGCAGTCGTTGTCCTAACAAATCATAAACTTTAGGTTTCCAATCAACAGATATATACTGCTTACTTCATAGAAATAAGGTGGAGGATGTATTGGTAGCTGCGATCGAATCCATGTGTTATAGCTTCATTCTGTAGCGTATGGACGTATTAATTTGATTTTATGGTAGAGCAATCGTATTATTAAATTTTTGCTTTAAAGTCTCTCGTGACTTCAGTACCAGTCGTATTTAGTTTTAAGGTATTTTGCTTCAAATATTGGCGCATTTGAATGTATAAGTCTCTAGACTATACGTAATTTACGAGAAAAAATTATTAAAAATCAGTGCACGAATAGAATGCGTGAAAAATATTTCCCTATTAATTGCGGACTTAAATCATTTTACATGTATTATGGGTCATAATACTTGGTCCTTTCTATCAGACAAAAAAGAAAATTTGTGGAAAAAAACCAAAACCAAATTAATTGGCTCCATATATGCGTGTTTAGGTCGTGTCAAATCCATTGTATGTGGAGGTGCATTTCGACTCAATTACCTGCAGTTATCGCCGAGCTTGCATGCGTCCAATGTTTGAAAACTTAGTTCTCACTATCAACTAAATTATTCATTTAGTGTCATAACGAAAAATAAGTATTATTAGCACATTTGGAAACGATTGTGAGAGTGTAAAGGTTTTATCAATAGGATATATATGGTGATTTCGTTGATTTTTTTCTTACCTATTGCAGTTTGGGGCCTCGAGTGCAAGCGTGCCCGTACGAATTTTCAACCACTTTCTTGAGGCTCTGGTGCTATATTTTCTCTTTGGATGGAGCTTCTTGCTACGGGGGTAGAAGCTGGCTCTTCCACTGCCAGTGTGCACTCCGTCTTAGCCATGCTCTTTCAGTATTACTCCTCTTTCTCTTCCCTTCCTCTTTCCTCTTGCATCGGACGGTGGAGGACTAGAGGGGCTGGATATATCCCCCATGGAGATTATAAGTCACGGCTTCGGGTTATGCTGACGAGACGGGCGATTTCGAGGGGGAAACGGCCGGGAGAGGGTGAAGGAGGATTTGGGAGGTGCTGGCGGAAGAGATGGAGGTACGATATTGAATGTGCCGTTATTTTTTCTCTCTCTCCCTGTTTTCCATCCGTTAACGCGGGGGAATACAGCTGTAGGGGTTTATTGTATTAAAGTCTGTCCTCTTTTTGGTTGGGCATTAAAAAAAACTTGGTAGCGAGTATATTTGTGGAGAGCTAAGCGGAGGCAAAGGTTATTTTACTCAACGAGGCTTACCGGAAGGATTCTGTTTTAACTTTTGTTACCCTTGTCGAAAGCATTCTTTTATCTTGTAATTTTCATGTGGTACTAAGGCATTTTTATCCCTCTTTGCAGTGACTTGGAATCATTTACTATTTCCATTTACTATGTATTTTTTTCAATTTGAAAGAGGAACTAGTTTTTATTGATGATTACGGCATGAAAGCTTACTTTTTAGTATTTAGTGTTTTTTGGTCTTCTCCATCTATTTCGGTTCCCAATTCCTCATTCAGTTGCCTGAACAGCGTTGTGAACGAAGCGTTGAGTTCTCTGAAGCTCAATCTTGTTCAATGCGGGTGATTGAATTATATCCTCTGTAAGCGTTGATTTAACATGGAACGGCTAACGTATCCGTTTTCAAAAGATTGAATCATTATTCGTTGCATATTGACATCCCTGTCGATATGTTTGCATTAAACTCGTATACAAGCGGATCGTTTTTCGTATATATTTTCCAAAAACTCGTATCGTCGCTGAGACAATTAATTTTAATATGGTGGCAATCCTTGCTTCGTTGAAAAAATTCATACGTTGTGTCTTTGGCTATTCTTCACTGCCCAACCTGTCACTGGGGCATTTATTGCTTTTTTTCAGTTGCCGTTTGCCCTCTTTTTTCCCGCCTCCAGTTTCCTGCATTTCTTCTTTATTTATGGGCGCAATTTAGCTGCAGAGCTCAGGAGATGACTGATGCTCGTTGCTGTCAGCCTTTTCTCTAATGCATCGCCAACAATTACAATCATGCATCCACGCTTTAGATCCATCTGATGCCATCGCTTTATTAGTTCTCTTTCTCTCCTTTCACTTTCATATAATTCCCTCCTGTCCGTGTTAACGGATTCTGTTCCAAAATAAAGCGATTGTCGTACACTGTTGGATTCAATTACGCTAAAACGAAAGCCACGGGAATTGTTTCGGTGCTGTGTACCGTGTGTTCTTACAATACGTACCTATGCGCTGTGATTTACAGTCGTCATCAAAATGCGTATTTACTTTTGTGTGCTATTGCAAACAATTGACCTTGGTTTGAAATGCAGCTAAGCACGGGATGAGTTAAGGATAATTCCACACTCGTTGTTATCAGTCGTGCCAGAAGTTTTTCTGCGTTACTATTCAAGGTAATTTTTCAAACTATTGTGGCCATTGAAAATTTCGAAAATTATTATTCACAGTTTTACCGTATATTTTTTCCATGCATAAATATTTTATGATTTTTTTTTGCACGAATATAGTGTTTATGCTGATGACTTTGAGTCAGCTTTTCATTTACTATTTTTTTCATCTACTTTCTGTGATATGTTTAATTTTGTTGCTGGGAGTTTATTTTAAGAGAGAAAATTATAATGATTGATTTAGTGCTTTGTAATGATTTGGATCGCTTGATCGTATTCCGCTATATGTTTCGGCCTCTTTCTCAATACGATTCCTGGAATGTAGCGTAGTAAACTATGGTTGAAATGTTTGAAATGCTTGCCGGGCATGTGTCGTTGATTTTATGAATTAAGTATCTACATATTTCCGGATTTTGGAGCAGTTAGTGTGATGTTTGCATTGAAGGAATGAAATGAAAACGGAAGCCCGTGGCATGTGAATCAGCCACAAGGCCTAGTTTTCCATACTTATTTCATATTACTCTTTCAGATAATGTAGTTATTCTTATGTTTTCCCCCTGGACACGTGCATGATTAAATGTATTCGACATATATTATGGCGCACTGGAAATAGTTAATTTACAATGTACCAATAGTGCATACCTACATTTTGTCAGAGGTTGTCATTTTTCTGTTTAACTTACACTTATATACTTATCAATGGTGTTGACTAGACTGATGACTATTTTTCCTCCTTTGCTTAATTTAATGGAGATACGGTTCCATGACGTTTGTGACTTTTGAGTTTTCTGCTGAGTTAGTAACCAGACAAGTTGTTGGTTAGCGTTTCCTATTCATTACAAAATGCATTTCTGTTCATAGATGATGAAGCTCATGAAAAAGTCTCTCGATTCAATTACGGTAGATTTCGATCTTATCGTATTGAATTGGGGCCAATGTGCCCTTCTGCATTTTAAGTGCTAGTGCTAAGTAAGCGGATGCTTTTTTTTCCGAAGTTAATGTTTAAATGGTGGAAAAATCGCTTGGAGTGTTTTTCATTCTTTTGACGTTGCTATCGCTCTCTGTGTGACGCATTGCAGTGGCACGTACTCAATAGTTGACCGTCATTTAGATTCCCTTCATTTCGAAGTCTGTCTCGCCGTCATCACTTGGACCTACTTTGGTGACATTTCCTACGCCTTAGTTTTTCGTCCGTGGGTGCTGCACGTTAGCTTAAGTTTAGTGTAAACGTAATTTGTACGCTGTGATTCCATTAATTCTGCTTGAAATATATCATACACTAACATCCATAGATTTGCGTGAAATATATGCTTTCGGAGGATTGAAGATTCGTAGGATCACTTCCATTGAGGATTTTAATATATTTTGCCGGTTAATTTTGAAGATTTCCTTAAGGAAGTCACAAATTCCAGTGCATCATGTATTCTTTCAACGTCTATTATAAGTGGAAATTCCGAGGTCGTCTTTATTGAAGGAAGAATTTGTTTGAGAACATGGTGTATTATTATGTTTTTAATTTTGCAGATTTATATACTTCATGATGTAGAGAGATTTTCCATTTTATCCAATAAGGGCATGATCCGCGGTAGGCCCGTCTATTTGCATCAGAGAAGTATTTGGGAAATAACCCGTATGTTTAACTTCGTGCTCGTACATTGATTGTCACGAATATGGCCTATAGTTTTATGGCATACATTCAAATTTCGAAGCATAAGCGTCTACTCAGCTCATTTTTGTTAAAGTTACTAGCTAGTATGTGTCGCGTAACATTCGTATTTAGTAAACCATGATAATTTTTTGGTTCAAATTGAAATGTGTCTCTGAAACATAATATTGCGGTGCACTAAGTAACTATCATGTCGTGCTAATTAAAATATATTTTCTATTTTTTTACCATAATCCCGTTTACCTAAGGCGTAAGCTATATCGCCCTTGGCTGGATATCCACTTAATGCGCCTATTTATATGTTCGGTGGAGTGGTAGACAGTCGGGGAAATTAATTGCCTCTCGGAAGTAATTCTTGCGGAACCACGTCCTTAATCCTCCTCCGCGCCCAGCTTTATATTTTTTCTTGTAAAGGAACTCTTCAGCTTGCCCTATTACACGAGACTCTTCCTTCTCGATGGTGTATTTTTATCAACCCGGGTGCTTTTACATAGCCTCTCGCAGCATCTGTGCCTCGCTGTTTAATGCGGACAGCCGTTTGTCTTCCGTCCTGCGGCCGCTGAGCTCTCTTAACCTAAGTCGTGCCCTTCTTACCATAACCCTCCATCTTTCCTCCTCCACCATCTTATCATGATCCCTCCCACCCATCCTATCCGTCCCTCCCCACAAAACTCTCCGTCTTCCTCCTTTCCGCCGCGCCCTGCTTCCTTGGGCCTCTCCTTGTCCTTTTTATTGAACAGCCTCTCAACAGAAATTGAAAGCCATTATCCGATTAAATCAGTTCGCTTTGGTGTTTTTTTTTAAATACTCAGGATTTATTTATATCTAAAGGTGGCCGGTTTCTGTATGTACCTCAACATACCTTCGGAATGCTTATAGTATGTACCTACTCTCTGGAGGAATTTACACTTGTCGTAAAATATAGCCATATTGTAAGTGGTTTTAGCCCCGGGTGAAAATGGAGCCTACGCACAATGGTCGGGTGAAAATGAAAGGATGGCCGATTCAAAATGAAAAGAAATCGACTAGATCGGGAATCGCACCACGGACCTTGCGATATCGCGCCCGATGTACTGACCACCATGCTATCTAGCCGTATAAGAATCACTGAAATCGGCGGGGTTTTATATTAAAAAACCCGCAAGAGTAGCCTGTAGATTGGGATAAGAGAGGGCACCATGGCAGTATTTCACCCACCGGCAGAGAAGGAACGACGAACACAAAATAGGAAAGGAAAGACTGACAAAGGCACACCGACAGTGGTGCAGAGACAGAGCAGGCGTTTCGGGGAACGCAGAGCCCAAGGAAGAAAATGTGCCATTTCGGCCGTACAACCATTCATTCATTCACTCGGACCGCGTAATTATATCAATATTCCGTTCAGATAGAAGGTGAAAGAAAGTACATATATGTGACAATGGTGGGATGAAGTTTTAACGATGGCCGATTCCAAATGTGAAAAATATTAATTCTCTTCCTGCATTCTGCTTCCACTTTGATACTTCCCCTATCACGTATGTGATACGCACATATCTGCCTCCCAGACCCCACGACCTCGCGGTAGTATGTAGAAGAAAAGAGGAAAGCCATTTACGAATGGGTCTTACGTATTCCGACTGAGGGGGTGAGTATACCACTTGGTACTTTAACTGCTGGCTATTTCGTGCGGGAGCCGAGGCTATGAACGGCCACGGTAATCAATCTTCTTCCCCAGTTTTTTCCTGCGTGTTCCTCCCTCGGCGTCATTTCAAATCCTCATTCTTCCCATTGATCCCCCCATCCCTCGTGCAACCACTACTCACGATAATTGATTGAACCGGTTCGCATTGCGGTTGGGGAAGGAGGACTTCAGTTTGAGTTCCGTAGCGAATACGTTCCTCGTATCGTTTCCTTGACAGTCATTAGACAGGCCCAAACTTTTTTCACCTGATCAAATATTGTCTTCCTCCTAGAGGCAGAGTGAGTCCCATCCATCATCTTCCGGTGTCTGCATGCTTTATTCTTTGAAGGATTCCTTAGAGCGTCTCTCAATCACGTTGAAAGAAATGTGTTCCCTGTCGTTTCAGTCACATGATGTTTGTTCAGCCATTTGCTATGCTCTTGTTATTAGATAACTTCTCCCTTCATTGGCCATTATTTTGTGATGCCCCATCCGCTTTCATTCTTATTTCAATTCAATATTCGCGTCTCCTTACTAATTCCCTCTGGGTGTTTGGTCTCGCTCCCAATTTTCCTCCCCATGACTTTGTCCTGTTTTATTTATCAGCCCCGTTCTTTTCCCCCTCGCCCCCGCTCGCCGGTTGCCCTTCCCTTCTTCCGCGCTTTTCTCGCCTCTCACAGTCCATCTCCTGCCGTCACATTCATACCAAGTCCGACCATCTCTTTCCTTCACCTTTTCTTACGCTAATGTCTCGATTTCCTTTCCCCTAACATTCTCTCCTTTCTTGCGTCCTCACTCCGGCCTTTTCAACATCTTCCCCTCCCTCCTTCCCCTGACAAAAAAAAAGCTCCGGTTTCCACTGTAATCCCCCTCAGGCCTCCCTCTCCTTCTTCTCGGCTTTCTTTCCACCCTCCCCTCACATCCTCTTTGTTCCACTGCCTGTCTTCCTTTCCTTCTTTTTTATCTTTCTCTCTCTGTCCTTCTACCTCAGTTCTCATGTTTATCGAATGACGCTTTTTCCTCTTCCCCTCTTGTCCTTCGGAGTGTTTTTTCTCTCTCACGTTTTTTCATGTCGCTGTATTTCAACGTTTCGCTCGTTTCTGGGATGACATTTTTTATCGCGGGTTGTCTCCGTCGCCTTTCACAATTGCTCTCCTCTGTAAAGACCCCCTTCCTACCTCATTTGAGGACCTTCCCTTTCATAGATTCACATGATTTAGTCCCCTGTCCAGGGAGATCCGACTCCTGATTGCTTTCTCTAGGTCACTCTCTCTACTCCATGCAGTGTTTGTATTTGTGGATCGTGATATTCTTCGTGGCCTTAACGTGAAGTGTCGGTGAAGGGTTGCAAAGAGGCTGTTGGCAGCGAGAGTGAAAGGCAGAGACATTGAGCAGCAAGGTTGTTTCATGGCCAGTGGTATGAATTGGAGCTCTTTCCTCTTATAAAAGAGACGTTAATGTAGAGTTTTTACTGCATAATCATGAGTTGAAGAAATATTCGACCATCATCTCTGCCCCGCAAAACTGTCGTAGGATTCTACGTAATTCATTGCGTAATATCTGCATCCTCGGATCTTTCCTGAATGCCTGCTGTTAAATTGGATTTTGTAGATAAGGAAGAGAATTGAAGCGTTAGTCTTTACAAAGGATCCCCTCATCAGCAGGCGTATTAAGAAAGACATGCTCCTATCTTAATTAGGAAACAAATATTGTGCCCTCTACAAAAATGCCTCATTTTTGACGCATTATATTCTTGAACGTCACAATCTTTAATGTGGTGTCCAAGAATTAATTTAATGCAGTCTTGCAGGTGCAACATTTAGCAGTTCTCCTTTTCTTGGATCAGTGGTTCTTTACCCAGAGGACAATTTTATGGTTTCAGAGAGGTTTTTCAGAGATTTAAGAGTTCAGGAGGATATGCTCAACACCCTTAGTTTGCTCCATTTCAGCCATTAGGAGCCGTCTAATACCCCTCAAAAGCCTTTTTTGTTTTTTTTATACATTTGAGTGATGAAATGCAGCTGTAGGTATTACAATTTATGTTAAAACTTCGGTGCGATGACAAATTCCACCACGCCAGTATGCTCTGCTCGCGGACGAGCGCAATATTTTTTTTTCTGCTCACCACAGCTGAGCGGTCTCCCATTGTGGCGAAATTAACTCGTGTTCCTCGAATTCCACGGCAACCGCGAGATAAACTATATTCCTCAAGGATCAGTGACTGCACCCTACCCTTTCAAATTTTGTCTTTTAATAAAGAAGCCATTTCTCCCGTTGCCGTTCCTCTTCTCCTCGGCCTTAACGAAGCCTCTTCCATCCAAAGACCCCCCCCCTCCTCCCACCCTCTCTCTTTCTCTCTCTCGTTCCTTTCTCTTCGCCACCACCACTCTCTCTCTCTCTCCTTCTGACTCCGTCTCGCTCATTATTTCATCCTCTTCCCTTCATATTCATTTCCAGCGGGGGAAAGCACTCAATCCTCCGTACTGCTCCCTCCACCGCACTTTTCCCTTTCTCTCTTCTGCGCTCTCCCAATTTCCTTTCCTCCCGTGCCCTTTTAAAATGCTCGCCGTCCCTCACCCCCTGTGACCCTCACCCCGCCCCTGCTCTTTCCCCTCATCCTCCCTCACCCGACCCGAGCGTTCCTGGTTCTGCTGCGCCGGGCTTATACTCACGCACCGGGATCCGTAGATTAGAGGTGCCGCTGTCGGAAGGAACTGTTGTTGGTGGTGGTGGGGGCTTGAACGAGGGGTGCGTAGGGTCACACGTTCTGTAATTTGGTGTGGTGCGGACCTCTAACGTGAGAGAGATCTGGTGTGTTCCCGAGGCAGGTGGGCGCGGTTCGTTTGGGGGTGAAGGGTCGAGGGAGTCATTTGGGGGTTTTCTACGGCGAGATGTACGAGGGTGGGTAGCGAAGGTTGGGCCTCGCCGAGCATGTAAAGGAGAGAATGGATCGCGCAGTCCACCTTGATCCCTCCTGAGGTCCGGTCATCTCATTCCTCTGGTCTTCGTTGGACGCCGTTTGATTCTGGCCTTCAATTTAACGAGGGGGGTCTTCTTCGGTATTCAAAGAGAGGGATGAGGATGTGGGATCTCGAAGTAAAAGTACTTAGAATCCTCTGGGTAGCAGAGCCCTTCCCAAAACGTTTCAGACGAATTTTATTTTGTTTCGTGTATTCATCGGGAGTTATGACTAGAGTCTAATTTTTAGACAGATTTTATGCTTGTAGATAAGTGCTAAATATGCATTCTTGGTCTAGAGAGAGGAGTGCAATGAAAATTTTGCCATATTTTTTTTTAACTCCTTCAGGAATAAAGAGGGATTCATGATACATCTTAAACGTACTCATTGGTATTTTTTGGTCGTTCATACATAAAGCTAGAGTTATATGTAACTCTTGTTGCGATTGCTTTTTGCCTTGTCTTTTATTTATTTTAGATGATATGATGTTATATTTAAATAGTGAAAATAAATCGCAGCATTTCTACTGATCTAATGAACATCTATTGTGCCTATTCTTTGAGACAATTTTTAAATAATAAAATTAATTTATTGTTGAAATTATTGTCTGATTTTACAAAAAAATTATTGAAGTAGCTGGGAAGCATTGAGAAGATGATGTGGTAACCATCATCACCCTCAATTTCGTAAATCGTTACTCTGTATTTGAATTCATTTTATGCAGCGCTTGGCATGAATTATTGCTCGGTGGATCTTTGTTGATTTACTGATTTTTTGTTTTCATGCGTTGAAGGTCTGTAAGAGAACGAAATATTCTCTGCCGTCACGACCTTAATCAAATTAGGTATTTGTTTGTTGTGTCGTAACTGTGTTCTGAACACATTTTAAATCTAGGCATTCCATTGCGTGTGAATTAAAAAAAATAAATTCACTTCAAGAGAATAATGGCTTTCTTTATGAAAGGTAATATATAAAGATATAAAGATATTTCTTACTATGCACGTTTTGTTTACTCGTGATTGCACATAGATGCAATTTTCCTTAAATTTATTGTCTGTTATAATGTTAGGTAAAAAACGGCCATGAGGCAAATTTGATCCATAATGTACAATAGTGACGAGAGAGACGATAATATACGTAATGTGGAAAACAAAATATGTGGAAGAAAGATTGTGTTGACTCAAGGCATGGAAATAATGGCGGGAGATTTTGGAAAATAAGCCTCGTCTCATTAGTGGGTACATTTTTCTCGAGTGCTTTGCCGCAGAAATTGTTTCTCTCTCGCTTCGCTGCGGTGCGGGATCGATGTGGTTTCGGTTGTAATTAGGACGACGGATGCGAGGATTAAGGATTTTGCGTCAGTAAATCACGGGGGAAAAGGTTTCGCGAAATATCTCCCATTAGTAACTTTGGCCTCGGACCAAAAGAGGAGCGAGGAGGACGAGGCAGGGGATAAGCTGAGGAGGATTTTGGGAGGTGGATTTGTTAAAAAAAAATACTTGGTGAGATATATTATGTATTATATATTTGCGCCCATCAAGTATTTAAGTTAGCGGTATGAGCAGCGTCATCCGCTAGTGAATGATGTTTTTTAGAACTTGAAATATTTGTCGTTATTCCTTTTTGTATTTTAAGGTTCTACGCTATCAGTTATGCTGAGACGGTGTTTGCTTCTGTTATCTCACCCGCGCGGATGGCTGTGGCTTATTCGGTGCATTTTGTGTCTCTCGCTGTGTTGCCAAGGTGTGCGCTGAACGGCAGTTTGTACCGGGGCCCAGGGAATAGATAAAGCTAGGGGTGGGATATTGGGATAGAGTCGGGAGGAGAAAGGGAGCGTATGACCCTCGGGGGTGAAAGGCTGGGCTTGACCTGGATGGGTGAGAAGGAGCGAATATCATTATTGCTGTATTTTTCGGAGGGCGCTCGACCCAAACTTCGCTCTTAGTTTTCGATGTTTATTCTCGGTCGTCAAATTCCCATATCGCCATGCGCCCGCCCTCGCTTAGTTCGCGCGTGTAGCGAATATATATTTCGGTATCTCTCGCTACCCGTGGCCTTTAACTAGCCAAGGGTTTTTTTCGGCGGCGTTCCTCGCTTTGTTTCCGTTGCCATGTCTGTTTTGTGGTTTATGAGTCTCGCAGAAGCTCGTATTCGCTTTCTGATTTTACGCCGAGGAGTTTTTTTTGCGTCCTATCCTATCATTCTCACCCGACCCTCATGACTGCTGAGCGGCTTTCGTGCTTTTTGTCCGCATCCTCCTTGTAACGGCTTTTTACCCGTATAAACTTCGAGACCGTGGAGATTTTGACTTATGACGCCTCGTCGCACCCAATCCTTGGTTGATTCGCCCATTGCAACACTCAAACCGATATGGTGGCCCTCGGCTGGCGTGTTGGGGGTTTTGTGTGCAGAAGCTCGCAAAACCTTTGGTCTCGCTTCTTTTTGAGTCCTGATTCCAACCAGCAATTCGAATTTTTGACTCTTTTTGTGACTCGCGTCTTTTATGGAGATCGCAAAACTTAGCAGATATTTTAGTCTTGGGTTTTCTTTTAAATCCTCTTCGTAGGTCGAGGCTACTCGGCAGGTGTTCAGGCGCCGAAGAATTATCATTAAGTTGATGCAGATTTGTTTTCGTGTCATTTGTTTGAAGTAAATATATCTCGCTACTTACCTAACCTATACTCGCTACCTACGCTATATACCTCGCTTGCATTGGTGTGGTGTTATCGTGAATGGAGCCTCTAATATTTTGCCATCATTTTAGGTATAGTGGCAGTGTTAGAGCATCGATAAATGCACTTATGCGGCACTCGTTGCATCATTTTCTTCTATCCGATGCCTGTGGTTTCGATTTCCTCCCGGAATAATACAGGATATTCAATTCTCTCTCAGTTCTTCTCTCTTCCTCCTCCATCCCTTCTCTGCCTTATCCCACGTCTCTCTTTCTCCAATGTTTGCTCTGCGGTGGTGGTTTCATTTTTATGTTATGAGATACGCGATGATTTGAAATGTCGTGTTCAATGACACCATTTCCTCTCTCTCAACTCATTGGCGCTCTAAGGTGACCTCACGAGCGTAAAAATGGATGACTTTAAATATTTTCATGTTCTTGGAACGAGGTTTGCTGTAACATGTTATTGACTTTTCTACCATTGGTGATGTTGAACGCTGGCAGTTTTCATGGAAAGGTTTCTGTGAATGCAAGTATATGAATTCCAAAATTTCTATCCACAAGAAATCATTAATGCATGTGTTTCTAAAAAATAACGAATATCCAGCTTCGTGTGGGAATTTTAATGCTTGAGAAAATTCGAATTGCTGGTAGACGTAATAAGTCCGCAAATAGCGTCGCTACCCGAGAAACCTGCCGCCGTGATTTTACTATTGTAACTTGTAAGCGTTGGACTTTTCTGTTGGAGTGAATTAATGAGGTTTCACGTTTTCAAGCCAATGGTGGAAAAATGGACTTGTTTTCACGTTCACAAATTTTCTTGGTCTCGCTTAAATGTTTCTCGCGCCATTGCCTTCTCTGATCTGAAATTGAGCCCGTTCATTGAGGAGGAAATTTTTCGTAACTTGAACGTGGGCCGATTTGGCGTTGAATTTTGCTATTCAACCGTACATTTCGGTTATTAATATCGTTCGAAACTTTTTTTAAAAGTCTGTTGAGGAAAAGAGAATATTTCAGGATTGGAGAAAAAAACGGAAACTTTTGTTCTCATGATATTTTTTTCATCCCATAAAGTAAAATTGACCTTATTCTTCGCTGAGTTTTGGAATCCCTTGCTGAATTCTTCTTCTGTTCTTTCTTCATTTCATTCGTCTCGGACAAAATTTTCAGAGATGGAAGCAAGTTAGTTCATTTCCTTTTTTGGTGGGAAGAGAGGAGAGGAAACGTTACAACTCGAGAGGCGATCGCAAAGCCACCCCTTAAAGTATATAAGAGTTACCTAACTCTCTGAAAATCAGTCTAATGAGCTACTACCTTGGGCCATTGAATCCAAAGATGAAAGTTTTTAAAATGTTCTTAACTCGTGATCTTTTCATCAAAGATTGTTTTTGTTTGAAAATTTTGATCCCTCTGATTGTAACTTATTTTGACCTTACAATTAATTGAAAGTTTCTTGCGCATCGCCTGATTTCGAATCAGTACAATTTGTTGCTACACAGAACGCCTTTATGTGGTCTTGTACTTACTAATCTACATTGACTTTCTTAATTATTGGACATAGCTTTCTCTTTTTCTCCTGCGTAATTAAGTTCGGTATGTTTTACTTGGTGGAGGTCGAGTATGCTTGGTTATTGCGGTGCTAATTTCACTTATGCTTTGCGTATGGTTTTCTGGAGGTGGTGGTGAGATTTTGTTTATAAAGACAAATACAACTAGGCTCCTGATGGTCCTGCGTCGAGGTTTTCCTTTCTTCTATCGACAGCCCGCGCTATGCGTCCTCTTCTTTTTGTGGATTTGTTGACTACAGCAAGAGCGGACGCATTTGTTGTAATGAATCACCATCCGTTTAAGACTGGCGGTTTTGGTGCTCAAATGAGCCTTAATTTGAGTATTTATTGTTAATTATTATTGAAGATTTCACAGTCCATAGCCTACTAGTTCAAAAATTTTTCTTTCCTGTTATAATAAGGTAGTACTTAAGGTGCCTATAAATACACGAAAATACAATTTATATGCTAATATTATGAAAATGTGTTCCACCCTCGGTATATGAATTTTGAAATTGAATCATGGAATTTAAGAAGCTCACAAATCAATAATACTTGGTGTGACGAGGGAAAAATGCTGTAATAGCTAATTTTTACGATCGGGCGCGAAAGATTAATTTCAGTGAAAGTGTTGCTTTTCTATTATATGGTATTACTTTGTACATTATTAACTTTCTATTAGTTCATATTTGCATTTTTTACCGAGTACTTTTTTGATGTATTAGTCATAATTATACGCGGCTAGATATGTAAATAATGATTGGTGAAGTCTATAAATTCGTAGGTATGTAATTGAAAAATCCCTCAAATACATCAGACTATTATTTTATCGATATGAGTGACATGAAGTGGGTACGTAAAACTCTTCGCTTATCACCGGTCATTCGTCGAAAGTTTTGTTGACTTGCGAGGTACGAATGAGCGTCGGAAAACTATCAGGATTTCATATCCGGTAGATTTCAGTTTGAATGTCAGTTTTTTTTCCAGTTCATTTTATATAACTGCCTCATTTTTTGATTAAATTTGAACTCTTTGGCCCAAATCAACGATCCTCGTCAAGCAGTCGTGTGCACTTTTCTACTTAGGTGTGTGTGTGCCACCTGCAGGTGATGGGGACGGTGATGAGAGCATTTAACTTTCGACAACTTTTACACCGGCGGAGGCGGAAGCGTATGCCGACGATGAGGCATGTGAGATGGAGGAAGGAAGGGGAGCTCTGCGGAGGAAGGCGAAGGGAAACACCCGTGTAGTAGATAGGACAGCCCTTCCCTCTTCCCGCTTACCCCGCCTGCGCCATTTCCCAACTCCTGCGTATGGTCGGTGGTTTTGAGGAGCACAAAGGGTCCCTTGTAATCTTGCCTCTCCCCTGCCTCTTTACATGCGAGCGAGGGAGAGCACCTTCCCTTTATCACTCCCCGTTTGCGTCTGCCTTGCCCCCCTGTTTGCCCAATCTCCTCCTCCCTCCCGCTCCTCGGCCATCAACCCCTTCCGCTTTGGCGCCTCTCGATGGACCCAGTCAGTCCATCTCGTCCTCCCGCAGAGCAGTCCGAGTGTTCAGGAGGAGGCAGGTGGGTAGTTAGAGGATGGAGAGAATGGTTAGGGTTGTTGGAGGTGGAGGACGTGAAGGGGTTTAATAGTTGGGAGGAGGCGTCCCTGGGCGAAGAGAATAAAGAGTGTTCCGAGGGGAGGGGCGGGGCATACATGGGAGTTAACCGCACCCCGTAGCGGAGAGGGGTGGTGGATTCGCCGGTGCGGGACTCTGCATCGGGAGTGAGTTAAGGTGTAGCGGGGGCGGAGGTCCCGGCGGTTGCGTGTGGATTTGTGTTGGGGGTGTGCGTGGGTGGCGCCCGGCTCTTGTTTGGCGAGGTTTTGAGAGGAGGGGTCGTGCGAATTTGTGTGTTCGCAGAGGAAAATGGGCGTGTAGGGGCAATTTGATGTTTTTGCCTTCTTCTTTCTCCGCCGTGGCGTGTGTTGGGGGGGGGGGGGGGAGGATGGCGGAAAACAGCGGGGAGTGGGGGTGCGGGATGGATTAATTTGCGGTGCTCGTTGCGGGGAAGGTTGGACTGATCGCTTTCCCCTTCTCACGTGGTCTCTATTCTGCGACCGGTGGTTCCTTTACGCCCTTTTCATATTTTTTGCAGAGTGGATTCATTTTATTTTATTTTTTATAAACAACAATCACCTAAAACAGCTCATGTATGTCCTTTATATCGGGGTATTAGCAATTGTCAACGGACGAGCACACACAACCATGCCCTGGGAGGTGAAAAATCCTCCCCAGGCGGGACTCGAACCCGCAACCTTCAGGTTAGCAAGCGAAGACGTCACCCCCGCCGCCACCGAAGCCGAAATATGTTTACATATAATTGAAAACAACTAAAATAACATAAATTCTACTCTTGTTTCCCATCGAATGAGTGCCTTAGTAACCTGAATCTTCGCCATCGTCTTCATGGATTTGGAGCTTCGAACCTCAGCCTTGAGAATGCCGGCATCCGAATCATTCATCGGGTAAACACAAGTCACACCGCCAAGCTAGCGTTTGCAATTTTAAATTTATTAAGAAAAAAAATGTAGAAAAGGAATAAGTTATTAAACGACATTAATGGCACAGTCGCAGGATTACATTAACCCTGGTTTAAATTACTACACAGTGTACGCGTTTAACGGGACAAACAACTGGTTGGGATTGGTTTGGTGTGGTTTCTAGTGTTGACTCCCCTACCGTGGGCCTGGGTTCGAATCCCGGATGTTGGAGAGAGTTTTAGTGTAATTATAATCCCTGCTTGAGTTACTTGTGGAGGGAACTTTCAATATTATACTCCATTTGTCGGATGGGACTTAAAACGATGCATCCCTTGCCACCTTTCGTAATTATAAAGTTAACGCCGACATCAAGTTTTCAGTCAACCCTTCCTCTATTTCTTGTGCACCTAATTACCTTGCCAACATACCCACCAATCTGTAGTTGCGCAAATAATCTCAGTTGTCGGTGGAATCCCAAAAAAAACAACCAATGAGGAAACTGTGTCGACTTCGCAGCAGAAAGAAAGACAGCAAGTGAATTATACATTAGTAATATGTCCATCTCTTATGTGTAACACTATTGTAAGAGAGGTAATTTTTGTAAAAGCTAGTGAAAAATGTATTGGTTGTGGATATATCTCTTTCGTTAGGAAGAGCGAGAAATGATTCGAAGGTGTATAAGAGGCGGCACATGAAGGATCTTTTCGATGAGAAACATGCACTGAGAATTTAGGAGGGTGGTCGTTAGATCTTAAATCATGATCCCAGGGAAGCATTTTAGAGCAGATACAATGCAGAATGTGGCTTGGGGAGTGCCCTTTGCTTAGGGTTACTCCCGAGTAATGGCAGTAATAATCAGAAGTGAGATTTCACTAAAAGGGGACACGATTTTGCATAATGGAAATAAATGTAATAGTGAAATGATTTTTACTGTTGGGACATGCCGGAGACCAATTGGGGAAGTAATTGTTTCGTTGATTTTCATTGTTTCGATCGATTTCATAATTTCAATGCTTGACGCTCTGGAATTTGTCCAATGATCTTTTTTTGTAGTATTCAGGTTTCTGGTTCTGCGATTAAATTATTTAGTATAATGCGACAGTTTCGCCGTGCTATGCTGCCGGCTTCGTCGGGCTTGTAAGAACAACAATGGTCTTTTTTCAAAAAGTAAATAAACAATTCCAGCAGTTGATGATTTTGAGAAGTAAAAAACCTAATTTCGAATAAGTCTCTTCCAGGTATAAGGGAGTCTATTGATATATATGAGTATAACTCTCCTCTCTATTGATATTATTTGGTCTTTTTTTCTATTTCAATCGCCTCCCTTATGAGCCGTGGAAAGTAACTGTTTTCTTTGTGTAGTACTCTTGCCGTCTCGATGTAAATGGCGTGACCTTCCTCTAACGTAGTGTGCTCAGCCACGGCAGAGTGATACCAGTCTTTCTTCCGGATTGCACGTTCATGTTCCTTTAATCGGCATCCAATTGCTCTCTTGGTTTGCCCCACATATGATCTACCGCAACTGCAGAGAGGTTCGTACACACCCTCATGCATTGTGGGTGGTAATGGATCTTTTGTCCTATGATGTTTGAAGTACGTTTCTGCCTTTGAAATAATAATGCTTCTTATTTGTAGAAAACGGTCAACTTTGGTTACAGGTGCAGGTTGTATGCATTTTCTTTCGTTAAAGATGGCTTAACCTTTTCAGTTGTGAATCTCATTCATATGCTGTCAGATCGGGATATATTGGGCGTGTGGAGCTTTTAGCAGAAGTTTAAAAGGCTCATGGAATGATTCTGTGATTTCCAAGTCGGTGTGGAAAATACGTCTCCATGAGTTTATGCTGTTTTCTTTTTAAGTTTCGAAACGGTGTGGAAAGGAAAGAAATCTTTTTGAGTGGCGAGACTGAAGTCTTTTTAAGATTTCCGGTGAGAGAACTCTTCACCGAGGTAAGAAACGTCAGACGCGCTGAAAGAAGGAGAAACAAGTGGCAGTGCTGGGGGAGAGAGAGGTGCACGTTGGTAGAAGTTGAGTGAGTTCAGAGGGAAGTTTATTCTTTATTTTACGAAAGGACTAAGATAGTTTTAATTTTGCAAGGGATCGATTCGACTGGAACTTTATACCGGTTGGATTTTCAGGGTTGAAGGAATATCATCGAGGGAAAGAATTTCTCTGGCTCATTGAGGGCAAGAGGGCAAGACATTAAAGGACGATAGAGTTTTCGATGGGTCTCCATAAGCTTTAAAATAGCTATGAGTTGATATTTTTTTTGTTGAGTCTGAGAAAGTTGGCTATTTATTCAAAAGGGTTTTTATTATTTTGTTTTCAATTGAGGAGGATTCGAGCTAATGTGACCGATGGCTGAACGCTTAACTTTATGATGGTTTAATTAGCTAATCTGAACTTAAATGAGCTTTTACTGAAATCTCGATAGCCTTGCAGGTTTTTCTTTGTGTATGTTCAAACCCTCTCGGGAGCAAGACTCAACTTCCCAACGTGTATTAATTACTACCTGTGTTTTTTTTATATTTCCCCGGGAAACAATTATTTTTGGCATTATCTTTATGAGAAGTGAGCCTCCTGAAGAACCTGAATTTTTAGACTTGAATTCAGCTCCATTTTTCGATTTTCATTTGTGATTAAATGTTTTTGCGGGCATTCACAAATTGCAAAAAAAATTGTTATTAGTAAAAGTTACAATTGTTAATTTTACGGTTTACTGCTGCTCAACGTTATTTTGGTTTGACAAATTTGATTTTGGTATCGAAGGAAGCCTTCGAGTATTGCGTAAAACTTAAAAAAATGTGGATTTAAAATAACTAAGAGTCAAAAACCGTAGTTTTTCATAATGAGCATTTCTCCCTGAACAATGAAATTGTAATACTTGTAAACAGTTCATTAACTTCAGGAAATTTGTATAATTTATTCTATTCAACCCTAAAGGTCGTAATTTTGTTTTCGATTTAATTTTGAAATGCTTAACAAGAGATAATAAATATTGCCAGAAGCTCGAATAAGTCGTTATAAGAGATAAAATTGCTTTTTCTTTATTTATGCCCAATTCAAATATTTGCGTGTATGCATTAAGGCTCCTGGGAAATTTCGCTTGTTAATCCTTTTCGGGAACAATTTCGTTTAGTAATCTATATCACACCTTGTGAGTAACCCGTTTTTTCATCACTCCAAAGCAAACAAAAAGCGTTTGCTAAATTTCATCTGATCTGCTGGTTGATTCAGTGTTTTATATGCCTATCTATGATTAATTTTCATCTAAAGAAAATATTTACCAGTTGTTAAGTGAATAGAGCATCGTAATAAATCCGAAAGTTTTCGTTTAGCTAATTACAAGCATGTTTTTAAAGTATTTGTAAACATTCATTATTTTTAACGACTTTCATTCAATTGATCCGGAAGGAAAGTTGTCGAATGTCGTTAATTTTTAGCCTGCTCTGGGAATATGTGGCAGTTTGAATGCGTTACATCTAAATTAATTTTTTTGAATAACTTACATTAAATAAGTGTTGGGTCATTGTGGTCACAAGAGTTCATGTAGATCTTGGTTCAATATATCATGTAAAACGGTATTGGTATTCGATTTGAGTGGAGATAAGATTTTAACTTGAATTTAGTTGTGAAGCAGCATGGTCATGGTTAATTTTTAAAATAAATTATTTTGACATTAAAGGTACCTAATAAAACGAGACGAAGCTGTAAATCCGTCTCCGATAGAGCATGAGAAAAAAAAGATATTAAGCAATCTATGAATGCGGTTCTGTATCCTTTCGTTAAGTTTTATAGAAATAGCTAGTGAATTGATGTTCAGCTTCGGCGTAGGGTGTCGAATATCTCAATTTGACAAATTTTAGCGGTGTACTATGTACAGAGATAAAACCTTAAATATATCAATGAGTCTCCCGTTTAGCCAGCCGTTCTCCTAGTGTTATTTCTTGTTTGTTAAATGCTGCTAGTGTAGGATGTGGGTATTAAAAATTATTTTTTAAAACGTTTTTTCTTTTAAATTTAAATTAAGTTTATTGCTTTCAACAAACAAACAAATTATTAAATTAATTCAATGTCCAAAAGGAACAAGAAAGCTGGGTTGCCTCAAAAGGAAAACCTGTGCTGAGACAACCTTCATGAATTTATAATGCATTGTGACTTTATATGCATTTCTAACGCATTCAATGTTTTAGATACAAAAGCGAAAGAAATTTACGATAAACAATAATGCTATTAAGATCAGAAATATTACTAACACTAGAGAAGGTGCCCGTTGAATATCAACGGGAAAAATATTATCATTTACATTGATTGTAATAAACCATTCATATGTAATTTAGTGCAAAGAATCATTGAGTTAATGTGCATAAACACGGAATCTCGACTTAAACAATGAGTATGGTCGTTATGGAGACGATGACTCAAAAACGCTAAATATGTAGTGAAAAATCGTCACGTTTTAGCAAACATTTCGGAATATTGACCGGAATACAAAATTAGATTGTAGGAATAAGAATATTTATTTTATTTTCTTTCAATTGGCACCTTTCCCAATAATAGAAAACCACTGTTTATATTTTAATTTTGCAAATAAAAAAAGGTCTGCAGCCAAAGGAAGATTCAGCTTCACGTGTATTTCTTGTGTGAAAGTTACTGGCAAAGGTGATTATTATAGTAGAAGATGAATATAAATATGGAATAACGAGTAATTTTTCTGCAAAAAAATGTAATAACATCAAAGGAATCTGACAACATCCACGAAGCGTATGAAATGAGGCGTCAATCGGGAGCGCCATTTCAACGCAGTAGTATGTGCTTTCACTGGTCGGCGCACGGATGACCCGTTTGCGATAAAGGCCCTGTCTGTTATCGGCCGCGGCTTTTAGGGTGTCGTGCATTACAGTGAAGGGGTCGTCAGCGCCCGCGTACCGGCGTTCGTCAGGGTAATGATGTTGTCGCTTTTATGCGTGCATGACGTTAATCTTCTACAAGCACTTCCCATCCCCCACCCCCGCCTTTCACGCTCAGCTATCCATCCATCTGATGCCGTAGTTACCCGGGTGTCGATAGCGTGCGCGGCCAGTGAGGGCTAAGGTTGAACTGCTGGTAAGCCCGCGCGCAGTGAATGTGGCGGCCGAAGGCAGAACAATATTTTTCAATCACTCATTTTCCCAATCTCGCTGAGGTTTATTGAAAATCGGCATTGGAACAATTTGATTCCCATTCTCATTTGATGGGTTGTGCACGGACCTATCCCTAAATTCACATAGGAACCAGGAATTTAATTCAGATTTTACAATAATATCGCTCTCTACGGGGAATTAGTGACGTGCATTATGATAATGAATGCTAGTTCATGTTTATTAAAAGATATTTGGCGTCCAGAAACAGATGATTATTTTGTGGGCATGTATATTTCACGGTGTTGTGTGGTGCGTGGGAAATTAATTCAACGCTCGGTCATGAGAAAATAAATATTATCGCATTGCTTACTCTCTGTGGGCTTTTATTTAGGATTAAAAGCTTTTCTAAATGTCATTTGTGTGTAGACTTCTAGTGTTTTCTTGCCAACAGCAATTACTTTAAAATTTGGATACTTCCGTGTGCTCGATTTTCGCATTTATTTGCCTTTGAACCTTAAAGTCAGGCCTTGCGATTGGCCATCGTAAGATATGTGAGTTTATCGTAGTGTTATTCTTGAATGTTTTGGGACGTTTCACTTCGTTCATGCAGTTAATTCTCCCTAGAAAATGTGCAGTTTAACGATTATTTTGGTTGTTCCGTCAGAGAAATCAGGATGTCATTTGCTATTTATGAGGGTGTCTCAATGAAATTAATTGTCGACAAGCAAGCATTGTGGAAATTATTCATGGTAATAATAAATATTCACCTCATAATTTTCCACTCCATTTATTTTTCCCTCAACCGGTTTCAACGTTTTCACATCATTTTCACACAGAGAGTATTACTTAACCAATGAGTAGTCAGTCTCTTGTTTATACAATGAACAGGAGGAGGAATGAGAGGGACCAGGGTCAGGGTCATGGAGAAGTGATTTAGGAGGGGGAGGAACTAGTACAGAAAGAAATGTGTAATGATTCAGAGAAACAACCTCATTTACCAGTTTTTCGCCACTCAGCTCCTCTTTCAAAATGCGTATCCTTTTAATGGCAGGCGTCCTAACACTCCGTGCCACACACCCTGGGGGTGGATCGCGGGTTAAAATGTAGATGTGGCTTGTTATTCCTCCCCATAGGTGTGGTAAACCGAATTTCCGTTTGGCGGTCGTAAGGTGGGGGAACTTGGCTAAGAATTTGTTTATGAACCGCTGAGAGGCTGCAACCACGCCGACTCACGTTTGCCACATTTCCTATAGGTCATCCCTGCTTTGAGCCAAAAAGTGGATTATACCTATCTTCCTGGCTCTAGAGTCCTCACCCCCATCCTGTTTTCCCCTCCCCACCCCCTACCGGGGCCTCTGCAAAGTGTATATGCATGCGTAGTATTGGGGGGGGGACGGGGTAGTGGGGTGGCTGGCGGGAGGTAGGCCCTCACACGTTGGGCACGGCTGACCGGAGCCCATTTCGCATCAACCGTTCGATCCCATTGAATAGTGGACCCCGGGATCGCTCCCTGGAACGGGGGGCAAGAAGGAGGCGCTCTTCCTTGACCGGTGGCCAAGTCCCCCTCCTCCTCCGCTCCCTCTTTCCCGTCGTACCCCGCGCGACTGCTCCAAAACCTTCCGCCCCCATGTCGAAGGGAGAGAGAGGCAATCCCTCTTTCGCGGCCATTGATTATCTCCCCCCCGTGTCCCCCGCACAGCGCTCCTTCCTAATAACCCTCACTTCCTCGCCCGATCAGCCACCCCATTCACCCGACCGCTCCATTCCTCCTCGGCCAGCCAGCGGGGAACCAGCCGAAGGTTGACTCCCTGGAGCTGCAGTCTCTTATGATAGAATTGGATGGCCTGCTTGGCGCGGGGATCTTGTTGGTGTGGTGGGCGGAATACTGGCTTCCCATCAACCGTAAGGGCCTGGGTTGAATCCCGGCTGATCCCGAGATTTTTCAGTGGAATCCAGATCTCTATTTGGATGCTATGAGGAGAGCACTTCAAGTGTAGTTCCTGGTCTGTCGGATGGGACGTTAAAACTGTCAACCCTTAAGGCGCCTTTTGTTAAGATTATGCTTTTGCCGGTGTCAGCTTTCTTTCCATCTATCCTTCATCAGCTATGTAACCCTTCCTTTACCAGCATGCCCACGTATGATTGGTGGCGCAAGTTCCTTCAGTTGGTCCCTTAAAAGGGATGCCCGTGGGATTTCTTCGGTCCCTCCGCGCCTCTCTGTACCCTCCCAAGCAGAGCAAGAGAATAAGTTTTATGGACGTGATGGAGAAAGGTAGGACTTACACTGAGATGAAGAAAGAAATACTAAATAGGGCACTGCACTTGTAAGAGTCTGTTGGATTTTCTCTGACTTTCATCATAACCTACCTTTCACCGGTAGATTACTCAGATGATGATGATGCATGGCCGTTGGCGTTGCTTTGAGAAATGTTTTCCGTGGGAAAATACATCAATAGTGCTCGTTCGAGGGGTATTACCTTACTTTTCCTTAAGCCTACAGTCCAATCTTCGAGTGAGATTCCCGTCGCACGGTAGGGGATACATATTCATCGACGTATACATTATGTCTGCAGACCTCCTCCTGGGTGAGTGGCGGGGGATGTTTTTTTTTTCAAACATGCTCTTCATTATATCCTATGTTAATTTAAGGGTCTAAATTGTACCAAACGTTTTTACTCGGTCAAGAGCATGAATGAAAATAGATATTAGAATATCAAAACGTTAAGTTAGCTTTTAGGATAGGTATATATTGTTAGGAGGAATTAGCTATTATAAAATTGCTTATTACTAAGATTAAATAGCGCACCTATCTGCCTCGCAACGTTGAGATACACTCATAATGTCAGCTAATCTGTAATTTTTCGTGGAAAACTGAATTTAAAGTATGTCATTTTGGCTGTCTCAATCTCTAATTTTATTATTTCAATGGTATCAGGCTCAACTTTATGGAAGTTCATTTTAAATAATGAAAAGAAAACTTTGTTTTATTCCACCAATTTATTTCGCGGTATTACTAGTTTCAACGTAGCGGCGTCATTTTCGCGTACCTTCTTCTAATGTTATGCTTATAATCCAATCGAACGTAATATTTTGGGGTTTACCAATATTTTTATGACGTTGCTAAACGATAAATCGGGTACAAGCCTTATTTTAGGATAAGGTATAAATTCTAACCGACGCCCTGATAGTAATATCCATCCTATAATTCCTATTTTCTGCTTATGCTCGAATTTGTATGCTTGAAAAGTCCGGTCTCTCTGCGGCATTCTTGCCTTTCTCTTCCTCTTCAATGGGCCGGATGTTTTCCTCCTCTTCCCCATCTCCAAGGAGGTCAGGAAAGGGCCTTGCAGATACAATGCGCGATTAAGTATTCCTTTCTACTTCTTTTTCATGCACAGCATCCATGGCCCTTACATTTATCGTCTTTTTTTCCTATCCGCTTCGTCGGAGTGGAATACTCAAAGCATTTCTCTGTTCGCTTTCAAACCCTTGAGACCGCCTGCAGCCACGTTCATAGGGTAATGTTTCCGCTAAAATAGTTACCATTTGCCCATGATGGCGATAGAACCGGGAATCTGGACTAACTCGAAGTTTTACATGCCTGGAAAAAATTGAAGGAACTCATGGTAGGTTATTCTCTCCATTTTTGAGTTCTTGACCTTCGATCTAAAGACGGTGGTTGGAACACCAGCAATATTGTTGTCATCCCAGTCAACATACGCGGTGAATACCAGAAAAATGTACAGAATAATCACAAATCAACGCCGCGGAAACCTAAAAACTGGCAGAATTTGTGGGAAAACCAAGGAATTCGGCACTATCTCCCGCGGAATGAACGGTTTAGCGACCATCTGGCCATGACTAGCGGCGAGTGGCTCATAATTTATGCATCTCTGAAAGTTGTTGGTTTTGGTGAATATTTAAAGTATAAAATTATATGATATACTGTAAGGAAGTAGGAAAAAGAGGACTATCGCAGGTACCTACTGAGGTTACCAAAACTCAGAGATACACGACTGTGCGAAATTCCCAATGAATAAATCGTTCGACTCGACTCAGGTTCGAATCTCTGAAATTACGTCGAGTGTGTGGACTGATTCAGCAGCCCAGGTTAAAGCAAATCGAATTCTGGGGATTTAACTCTGAATTCCAGTCGAGGAGAATGATTTTTACATTATGAGTTCCGTACATGCGTGTATCTATTCAGCCGATGACTTCCGGCCGGTAGCTCAGTCGCGGCTTTCCCCCTACAGTCCTTGCACAAAGTCAGGAAATAATGAAATTGTACTTTGTGAAAGCCACTCGGGAAACCAGGGAAATTTTAGAGAGTTTTTTTTAAGTTCCAGTTCCTCTTGCTGCATGAAAAATCCGATGGTAGTATCTCGCAATGCGTACTTTGTTGAGGGGGGGTTGTACCCTTGAATCCAGGGGGATCTTGTGAAACTCGGATCCCTTACCTCTTCCTCGACATTCACCAGGTCCTCTCACCCCCATGGCCCGGCCGTTCTCGTCCTGGACTCAACCGCCGCACCCTTCTGCACGCCGCAATCTTCCGCTCCCGCATCTCCGCACCCTAAATCCTTGCCCTGCTCCCCTTTCACCTGTCCAAAAAACACGGGGGATGATCACGGCGCCCTACCCCGCCTGTGGATTCCCCTTTAACTCTCACCCTCTTCCTTCCTTTTTTTATCTTCATCGCCTTTTCCATTCTACCCTCCCCACGAACTTAACCCCTTTTTCATTTTCGTGGTGGTACAAACCCTCCCTTTCTTCTTCTCCGTACGCCCTCCATCGAACCGCCCTCTCAAAATGTTGGGCCCCTTTCCGGTATTAGCGGTGATTCATTGGCCCCTCTTTCTCTCTCTCTCCTCCCTATAATCTCTTCTTCCAACCAACCTCCTTGCTCTTGCCATCCTCCGTCTACCTCCTCTCCCTCCCCTACTTCCTTCCTCTGCTCCCTCACCATCTAGCCGCTCGCTCTATTTCATATCTCTCTTTCTTTCCTCCACCACAAAGGGAATATTCTTTTTTTTTCGTCCCCTCGGGTGAATCGCTTATGGTGGTAAGGGCGGGTTTTTTTTATCCTCCCTACGGTGGACGGCAAAGGATTTGAAAGTTACGAGTTGTAAAATTCGTTGGCCGTCGCCTTAAGCCCGGAGCTCATTCTTTTTCATTATAGTTTCTCTGTGAATTGTTTTACTTTTCCCCCCGAGTCGTCCGAGATAACTTGGGTGCATCATTTTTCTTGCATTCAGACTTTGAAAGTGTCAGGCAGTGGATTCAGTTCTCACTGTTGACGACTTGATCTCGACATCCCTGAATTTCATTGTTCAGTAAAGCATTTATTGTATTATGTCGTTACAATAACAGTTCGGCTACATTTTTAAAACTGATATACAGTATATGTATAATCCGAAAATATATCCCGTGTACTAAGCTGCGTGGGGTTGTTTTAGAATTTGTGGCTTTTCTAGATTACCACTCAAATTTTATTTGTTGGATAAAATGTTTGTGCCTCCATCTTGTGCCTAATGGTCCTTAAAAGTTGTGTAAAAAATTCTTTCCAATTGTATTTTTTGGTCGTTCATAGTTGAACTTAATGTTTGGGAGACAATGATGAAATGTTTGAAATTTAGCCCAATAATAGTATTTATATATGATGGGGTTTGGCAGTGGTTCTAGTATACTACCTTAAAATTGCAATACTATGTAAAGTTAAATTATTCTCTATAGATGTTTTGTGAGCAAAGACAATAACGCTTATGTTAGTATGGACCGTAAAGATAATTAATGGAATTAATTAATGTATGCTAGGAATGTTGTAATAACTGCCGCCACGTTCGCGTTGTTTTTATAACCTTAATTATTAATGTGCTAATTAGTGAAAATATTCGGGAAGTGATTTTTTAATTAAATAAAACACTCTTCAAAATAAACATTCAGTGATCACTTCAAAATGAGAAAAACAGGCATTTAAAGTCGAGTGCAGAATTTTGATATTTTCAATATCCTGTTCATTTTGTGAAGTTATAACCGAGGTTACTTTGCCAACTGGCTTGGGTCATATTATATTGCTTAATGCTTGAGGACTGGATAGATGATGCTGGAAATAAAAGTTTAAGTGCCTTCGAATCAAACTTTCTGGTTGGATGTAATATTTTTCTTCACTCGTGGTTAAATAACTCTTCTCGCGAGTGAGTGTTGTTGATATCTTTTCATTTTGCACTCCCCACGCCCCGTTTCATGGCAGCACTTCGGCGAGGAAATCGTGCTTTTCAGAGCGATCGTCAGAATTTATTCGTCTCCCACTCCGTTGATTCCGTCGTTAAAAAGTACTGCATTCCTATTTCCGCGCTCGAGCGCCGCGTCAATGATTCAAAAGAAATAACGGGCCGAGGGAAACCTCGGATGGCCGCTAATTTCTCCTCCCCGCATATCATCATTCACTTGATCATCATCCTCGCACTGGAACGGGACGTGTGTATTTATGCCCGCTCGCTCCCTTCTTTGTTTAGCTTCTCCATTTAAAGCACTCCTCGCTGCATGCCTGCTTCTTCGCTTCCTCATGCTGCGTAATACCTCCCTATCTCGTTTCTCGTCCCGCCGTCGTTGCTATGACGGCCTTCCTTTTTCTCCTTTTTTTTCGCTTCCCCAGCCGGGTTGGGTTGGGGAACATCTTGTTGAGGAGGGCCTATCCCACTCTGCATAATTAAGGGGGATTTTATCTCTCCATCCGCATTTTTTTCGCGCCCATCTTTTTTCTTCTCCATTCCCCACACCCATGTTCTCTCCCCCAAACGGTGACGTCCCTCCGCATTCCCCTCCCTCTGTTTATGCTTGCTTACCTTGGCTCGCGAGTGCGCAGCCCCACCCTTTGCATCGAATATTAACGTTCCTCCTCCGAATCATTTCATCCCCCGCCAATTTTTTTTTCGTCTCCACGCTCTCCCGCTTCCTCCCATCTCATTTCCCCCTGTCCGCCCTGCCCTAGATCTCTCGTTTTCCTCCCCTTCCCTCTATTTATCCCCCAAAACTATTCCGGCTCATTTCCCTTTTGTTTTGAGCTCCTTGTTTTCCTTTTTGCGTAAGTTTACCCTTCCTATTTTTATCACATGTAAATTTCCACTTGCATCGGGATGGTACTGGTGTGCCATTTAATTAACCTTATTTTTTCTTTTCATGCCATTCTAACGGCCAAAGTCCCGATTCCTGAGGTGCGTTCAGCGCCATTGAAACCTATGCGTTTCTTCAATATCATTTAATATATTCATTTACCTCATTTCTCTTTCTGCGTCGTTGTATCGTTTAATATTTCGGGTTGAAAATATTATGACAGTCTTTCTAATGCGTTTTTAATTTGGCGTAGCTTTTTCCTATTAGGTAAATATCACCAATAACAATTTTTCCGAGATTTATTGTATCACGTCTCGGAAAGAATTAACGAGAGCTTAAGTGTTAAGATTCCTTTATGGAAACTTGACGTGATCTTGAGTGTCAGCTATTCGGAGACTGGGACAGCCCTGTCGGAAAATTGAACCCCCGTTTTTGCTAGAAAATATACCTCTAGGGAATAATTTCCCTAGACTGCATTTTCCATGGGAACTGCTTTTGAAAGTGGGTTGCAGTGGCTTAGAATAAATTTATTTTACACCGAATGTAGTTGACTGTGATTGGTGACTTTTTATAATGGTTGCACGTCTTTTTTATTGAGAAATATTTCGTCAAACTCATTATAATTAATTGTGATAACTCTATGGTTGTATAAATGAAACTATGCAGAAAAGAATTTTGTTTTTTTTAAATATTTATTTTTCCCTCTTCAGTAATTCACTCTATGCACTGCATGCAGCAATCTATGCAATTGCTGGTGTAATTTTTCCTATACTTACCTGAAGGTTTTCCCTAAAGTAGCATTTTGTTCTAGGGATATTACTGACCGAAGTCTGTTATTTCTAAGAAAACAAATGTTCTAGGAAAATATTCCCTAGTGTTTTAGGGTATTTCCGTAAAAAATAAAATTTTTTCTAAGGAATTTTCAATTTTTCTCTTTCTTTTCCCAATCTTGTATGGAATTCTTATGGGGAAATTGCCTTCGAGAAGGATCCGATCGAGTATCAGAGGTTACCCACAATGCTCTGTGGTTAATGGAAAAATCAAATCGTAATACTTTCACTTGGTTAGGGAGGGTATTGTATAGCCCTACCTCTCTACAAAATACCAAAGTTAATGAATAAGAGTGATACATTGTCGAATAGGAAAGTGTATAGAGGCCGTTTTACGCTAGGCTCTTAAATGCGCAGTTTGGTGAACAGAAATTGCGAGAACGCAGGCAGGGAATTAGAGCAGTGGCTATTTTCATATCTTTGGCCATGCATTCGCGCAGTCATTTCAGCAAGTATCCTCTTTTTAATTTTCATTGCACATCCATCCTTACATCAGATTGTGCAATAAAGTGCCTTGTGAAAAACAGCCTTAAGGATCATTTTTTGAATCGCACTATTTATGACTATAACAGGCACAAATTGGAGAATTTAATTCACCGAAACACGCGTTACCTATCCTCCCTTCCGTCTTTATCCTTTTATGTTTTCCATCTCTTCGTAATTACTGGTGTACTTACACCCGTAGTCACAGAACGGAAGGGTGCACCCGTCCTATTCTCAGCGGTTCACTGCGCTTGCATTTTCCGGGCCCTTCATCGATTCCACTTCCATCACGTCTGCTTTACTCTCCTTTCAGAAGAGAATCGCCATTCTCACGTTCGTTGTCCGATGGCAGCGCGTTGTCCCAAGTATTCCTTACGTCCTGCGGATCCTTATGTTTTGACGACTCTCCACATTCGCGAGTTTCATCAACAGCTGAACCCAATTTCAACGTTCACATATCTCTGCGACTGTTGTCTTTTTTCCTCCTCATTTTTCCTTTCTGCTCTCTGTATCGCCTCGAGGAGTGAAAAATATTGCGTCGTCGGTACGCCTCTCTTCGGAAATGAAAAAAGGGATCCCTTCCAAATGCGGAGGGAAATATTTTCGCTTGACGGGTTCGCAATTTGTTGTAGTTAAAAAAAAGCGAGTCGCTTTTGTTACTCACGCTGGAGCTCGCACCTACTCTCGGGTATTATTAATTGCGGATCTTATGCGCTAACATATCAATTTTTACTTTTACATCGCCCTCTACGCATCAACAACCCTGTGTTCGTATCGTCTGTTCCAACCGCTACACGAGGTTCAACATTGTATTCGACTCTGAAATCATTCTTCGCCGTAGTCGAGCCTCCTGTCACCTTCCTGAGCCATCATTAAAGGGAGTCCTTCCATCATGTCAAGCATCCCACCCATTTCCCTTGTTAACTTAGTCCCGCGTAATATCCGTGAGACACGTTTCCCATGTTTTTCTACCTTATTAATATCTCGCCCCCTCTTCTTAGGCGTAATCCAGGAGCGCACCTCCCGTGCCATATTTTCCCTTTTATTTCCGCATCAAATCCCCTTTATATCACTTCCTCTCCCTCGGTTTATATATATATATATATATATATATATATATATATATATATGTGCCTGTACCTGTGTGCGTGTGGGTACACCGCTATGCATTCCTTTCTCTTCCAACCTGCTCGCCCTCCCCGCAAGCCTCCTGCTTTTAACCGCTATTCTCTCGGAACTCCCCCTTCTCCGACACCCCCTTCTACTTATCCTCTCCCTTCTCCGCACCACTCCACCCCCCCCCGCCCCCCCGCACACACCCTATATCCCCCCCAGACTGCATAGCCCGTACCCCCGCAAGGGGCAGATGAGTCTCCCATTCCAACACCTCTCCTTCCCGCCCCAGCCTCCTTCCTCCTCCCACCCTGCAACTTCCCGGGACCCAGACCGTCGTAACCATCTCTTATGCCCATCGTTATGCGACAGCAGGGATTTGAGTTTGACGGGTGGGATGAGGTATGGGGGCGGGGTTTTTGTTGGAGAATGGCTTGATGAGGGATGGTTTAGGTGTTTTGGCCCGCAGTTGGGGAAGAGGGGTGGAGGGGAAAGCGGTTGAGATATCCCGGCCCGCTGAACGTGATTCTCGCCTCTAAAGATTTAATCAGCTCAGCCGGTGAGTGGTAATTTATTTTTAACCCTCATAATTAATTCATTCTCGTTCCCCGTCTCCTTTCTTCTCTTACGAAACGCGGGAGGGATTTTATTTCTTGCGTTGGGTTTTCTTCCTCGTGCTGGCCTTCCATAAAACCTTTCTTTTGTACCCTACCGTATTAGTGGAAGGTTTCTTGGAAGAGCTGTGATTAATGTGGTTTTAATAGGTCTGGTGGTTAGTTAGCGTGAAAATTATTTTCGCAAAGTCCAATATGGTTTTTCATCCGAACATTTCCGTTTCGCATTTATCATTGAGAACTGGAGTGGAAGCTGTTTTTGGAGATTGGTTGGAATTGAAAATGTCACTTTTGTTGAGAATTTATCTTAGTGTACTTCCATCTCTATCCTGCAAAGCTGTCGAGTAGGAACCCTCCACTAATCGTGGATTAAGTGCATCCTAAATAAAGTATACCCATCTTATGCGCCAATTTTACACATGTAATGTTACCGAAATACTTTTAGTGCTAAATTTCTCGCGTGATTTGTATGTTGCAGGTGAGGGTGCATTTTTAGTCTTGCTTATGTAATAGGAATAAATAACTTTTTCAACTTAGATTAATAGAAAATGGGTCAAGTTACTGGCGCATCTCTGCGTAAAGCCTACAGCATCCTTTGTGTGTCGTTCAAATATGTCTCCAAATACACCCGCAATCTTAGTAATTGGATTTTGTAGCTATTATCGCTTGGTAAGTGTGACATTAGGTATTCTGTTTTATTTAAGCTGTAATTAAATTGCAGTTAAAATGTTACTAATGGAAATATCCAGGCTTGTTTGTAATGTTTTTTACGATGAAATCTGTAATGCTTGTAGGTATACCGCCATTTCTCTATGCGTAGACGTTGTAATAGGTGAGGATTTGAAACTTATAGCGAATGATCCCAGGTCTTACTAATTTTAACTTATTGAAACTTAGCGTATTTATCAATATATTTTGTTTGTCATCAATGTGGTTCTCATTTCTCATATTCCATTTGTCGTTCTCCCCTTACTTGTATTATTTTGTCCTAGTGATGTTCAATATTCACTATAAAGAAAGACATTGATTTGTGTCGGATCAAATTCTTGTGTTCTGTTTTAATTCGTTGGTTTCATGTGCCTTTTGGAAATATTCTCATAAAATAATTGTAGCCCTCATGGAACAGGAAACATGTTTTATGCTTTTTTATATTTTTTATGTGCATTCACTTGCTCTACTAGCTTTGAGACAGTAAAGCATCTTTTAGTTCTTGGGTCGTTGTTTATGTTCTCCTGTTTGTTTTCCATTAGAAAAGTTTGCATAAATTCTCCTTTCCTATAAACGCGAGGACATTAGTAGTGCACAAGTTTTCTCCAAGGATGCATCGAAGATTCTCTTAATTAGAACTTGTTTTAAGAAGTTTAATTTGGGAGAGGAAAGCAATATTTGGCTGGAGGTGCCTCATTTGGTGTCGTTATTGTCCTAAAAACCCTGCCTTCCTGCACCCCATTACCACCTCCCCAAGATACGCTCCACGCATTCTCGTTCGCGAACAACTTTTAAATTGGGTTGTCAGTGTATGTAGCCGCCCTTGAAGTCTCTGCTGGTGCAGTGGATTCCCCAGTTTATGGAGGGAGAGGGGGTTGGTCGTCCCCCGCTTGCCTGGTGCTCGGCTTCTCCCGCCTCCTGGCCGCCCCTGGGCGCCTACCAAAGCGTGCCGCTCCTCGAGCAGTGAAGTGCGTTCGAGGTGAGATGCGGTGGCTTCTTGATGGCTCAGCACCGGATACCCCGCATATCTTCCTACTCCCCGCTTACGATTTCTCGTGAGATTCACTCCACTCCCTTCTTATGCCCCATGCCTCTTCAACTCGTTCTCGTCTTTCGCGGGCTCTGGCCCATCTTAATGTACTCTACGTGATGAAATGAAAGGTAGAAATTTGTTCTCACTGGATTTTGTTTCTTATCAGACAAGTGCCACGTTTCAGCGTGGAACGCCAATACGAGGTTTGTTTCTACAAAGAAACCCATTCGTTCTCTTTTCGTTTTTTCTGTTTAACTACACCTGGTAATGACGTCTTAGTTTGAAGTGAAGGTTGTGTGTATAATACAAAATAATATCCGCTGTGGAATAGTCAAATTCTTTAGTTAAACTTCATTTTAGTTGGTTGGTTATTAGCTCTCGGGTTTTAATTTTGCTTTAACCTTCTTGATTGGGTCGCCAGGTGCACGAATGCTTGTAAATTGTGAGATAATGTAATACATTTAAAACTTTACGGTATTTATAGTGGGATATGACGCCTGAGTAGGCTAATGGATTTAACCATTCGGCATAAAGTTTAAGATCTATTTACGAACCTCAAGTGAAGACATTTTTTTCACTGTGAATTTGGCACAATCATTGTTAATTTCGCTCGTTATAATTCACGTAGTCGCTCTACACGCTCCCTCGAGCTGACCGACCAACGTCTTATCTTCCTCCCTGCGCCGACATCTTGGCAACTTGCACCATTTAGCGTAGGTGGGTAGGATTTTAAGGGCTGGATAACTTTTGGAATGAGTATAGGAAGGGTGTAAAGAATTCCGACTTCGATATCAGCGTACCATTAACGATGGCGCCACTTCACATCCGACGGACGGAGTATCTACTACGCATAGAGTGCTCTCCTCCGCTTGTTCATTTTATCGTTCTCATCCCATCCTCGCCTCGTTCGCGAGAGTGTGGCTTCAATTATAAGTTGATGTACGGTGTTTTAGGCCCAGTGTCGCGGGTGCGTTTTTTTACGGCGAAATTGGAGCAAGGCGTCATGTTCTCGTCGGGTGTCGTCTCCGCGCTACGCGTCGTTGCTGAAGTCGAGCCGATCTAACGAAGTTTTAGGGTTTTGCGATATGAGGGAGAAGGAATCGAGCCCTAGTTATGGACCAAGTCATGTCATCCCGGTAGGATGGTGGTGAATCGATTGCGGTTTGAAGCTTGGCGAAAGAGAATAATCCGGCCGCGAAAGGGTTTTACGGCGCATTGGAGCGCGGCGTCTCAACGGCATTCGTGCTCTCTAGCTAATGTACATCATGAATTGCCCTTTCATGGCAATCAAATTCCCTCCTTCCGTCGTCGTCTACCTACCGACGTCGCTATGGTGCTGTTCCGACTCCGTTTTGTGTTAATTTGTTCGTGAAAATATATTACTCTAATTCAGTCATACTTATTATGTACTCAGATATTTTTAATCAGATATCTGGATGAGGCTTTGTTTCGTGTGCATCAATCATCTTTCAAGAAAAAAATATCCGATGCTTATTAGAATCGCAATTCTCTCAAAACCCTGATTTAAGATAACTACTTTTAAGATGTGTTTTTCGTCCAATTTATAGACTACTTTCATGTTCACATTGTTAATGCCAGTCATATATCCGTGAATTGATTGTTCTAGGTTCCTTTCGCATCCTTCCATTCCAGCATTACGACTGTTTTTTTATATGTGTATTTATGCCTGAAGGGTTGGAAGTACCATGAAGTAAACCTTTTTTTCTTTCAGTGGATTCTTGGGCTCTTTCTGAACGCAAGTTGGTGCAAATTTCTGCTCGCTGTTACTTTTGGCGAATTTTTATCGTTCGTATTTACCGTGTGGGTTCTCGTCAATTTTCGCCTCCTTAAACGAGTTTCAACCATCCAGTCAATTTCCCTTGTGCGCCCTTTCCCGGATTCCTTACATCGAACATTTTAACAGCTTCGTTTCTTCCCGTTGAAAAGGAAAAGAAGTCCTTGATTAAATTCCGCGCAAGTTTTTCTCCTTTACCATCGGCTCGCCTTCTGCCCAAATACCGATTCGGACATCTGTCTAAAGGGCATCGCGGGCCGTTTCAATCATTCCGGCCCCGCCCAATTCCCACGCCTCTGCCCCCTCCCCCCTCTGCCTCCTTCGCCCTTCGCCTCCTTCCTCTGCCTTTCCATTCCCCTCTCCTCCTCACTCCCCTCTCCACCCGTCATTTCGAGCCGTCTCTCAAACTCTTGCCGTGCACGTGCTGTCGAGCGAATAATTCGGGATGTCTGTTAGAGAAAGAAAGAAATTCTCGAACTCAATAGAATCAGGCTCAACTTTGTGAAATCTCATCGTTAATAAAGATAAAAACTTTGTTAAATTTTACTGGATATGTTTAATAACGACCGGTTGCATCCAACAGTGGACATCCTCATGTACAATACAAGTCCTCTTGTCCCTTATGTATGGATAGTCAAGGTTAGTGGAGGTCGCAAGGTTGTGTATTGTACCTGATGATGCCCACTGTTGCATGAAACCGGTCGTTTTTAATCATATCCTGTGAAATTTTACAGTTTTTATCTTTCTTAAAGAAATTCTCCTTTATTTCACCCTCCTCCCGCTCGCGGCGCCGTCCTCCACCTCTGCTCATCCGAGTACTCCCTCTCGAAGGCCCTGGCGTCCTCATCTACCTTCTCCGTCTGTATTCAGTGGTGCTCACCTGCCCCTTATCAAGAAGTATCAATGCGACGTAGAAATTCCCACAGGAAAAAACAGCACAGCGTAAGTGCTGGTATAGGATACAACCCCCTGGGTTGTGGTTTCCTTGAAGTCCGTTGCTCCCTTTCGTTGCCATCGTTGATGGACTGAAAGATCTTAATATCCAGTCCCCTTGCATCCTCCTAAATTGCCACCGGAATTAGGAAGCCTGGGTAGCGTAGTGGTCTGAGCATTGGCCCGGCTAGCCCAAGGCCCATGGTTCGATTCCCTGTCCAGGCCTATTTTCTCCTGTGGCAATTGCTACGTCATTTCATCGCCGTATTTAGCAGCAGGCATGAATATCTTCCAAGTATCAATGTGGCATTAATTTACAGAGAAGGGTCAAGTGCTCGCGAAATTTAATGTACCAGGGCCGGTAGTCCAAATCACGTAGTATATCGTGGGAAGGAAAGTTAGTCCTGCTGATTCAGTGGTGAAACATAGTCGTGCTCAAGTGTGTAATAATTGTATGATATGGTATTATGGTTCTACTTTAAAACATCAACATCGAAGTATGACAAAGTATGTAACAGACAGATTTCCTGATTTTTGTTTTGACCGAAATGATAACTAAACCATTGCTCCCTCAGATGTGCGGGTCTTATCGGAATAATTTTGGGGTAATTGGGCGGTTGGTGGGTGTAGTGAGAAAGTAGTAAAGATGCTATTTTACTTTAAATAATTTTTACTTAGCAATTATTTTAAGGCTGCAATGGTGCAGCAGGTATTTGGGTCCTATCAGAGAAGAACTTCACTGAAGTGTTACATGAAGTTCAGTGATAGGCCAGATTTCAAAATGGAACTAAGAAAATATGAGAAAAATGTAGTGTGACTGTTTTGTGGTCGTATTAGGATTTAAATCCTTCGCGAGGGACTCCTATCATCGTAAAGATCAAGGTATTTATAAATGTCGAAATCGACTGAGGACAAAGCGTGTAACGAAAATAATGCTTGAACTGGCATTTTTTGATAAAAGTTCTTTGATTTCATGTGCAGGTTAGCTCAATTTTAATCTCAGGTTGTCCTCCACTTACCCTAAGTTTTGTATGCTTTTTTAAATTCCCGTAGATGTCTTTAAAAAAGAGCTCCAAGAAAATGATCGTGAAGTTACACTGAAGGGGAAGGCTTCATTCGTATTTTAAAATCCATCCTAGTCTCATTTCACCAACCTCATCGAGAAAGATGTAATACGTGTACCAAAGAAAATACCAAGGAGTTCCGCTCTCTTGCGTAAAGCCGCTACGAGTGAACAGAATGGCGACACTGTTATTATCACTCGGGGGAGAACCGCTATAAATTCGGATATTCTTATAGCTAAAAATCTCTAGGGAAGCCCGCGTGATTTTCATATAGATTCGGGGGACGTTATTTTACAGCCCAATTACACTTGTGGAATAGACGAAACCTGCAACATGAGAGAGGCACACTGCCTGTCAGGTGAATGAATTCATTCTCCTCACACACCATTAACGACTGCAATAGAAATAGTGTGTGACAAATACACATGTCACCTTTGTCCCTTTTCCCTGGTGCATTAACGTTCTTCGTCCCACGCCCTTACAGCGGCTCGATGAGTACTACGTAATATATAGTATGTAGATCCTCATATTGGCAGACGCCTCATACGGTATGCGTACCATAGCTCTACGCACGTCCATTTCTATCCTTCTCTCCACTCTCCTTCGCTGATTGCAGCGACCTTCCTTTCCTTTTTCTGTCATTGTCGCGAGCTATTTAATCTCTCATCCTCCATTTTTCTCTCTTGAGTTTTTTTGTTACATGTTCTTCCTTCGCAATCCACTCCGGGCTGCGCCCTACTTCGTCCATTCTCTTCTAGCTCTGCCTTCCAAACGCACAGTTCGTGCTTTCATACACTCTCCCCTTTATATTCCTCCGCATCGCACTCTCCCCCTCCTTGGCTCATCCCTCCCGAATACCCGAAAACCTTTTGCGTCGTTATTGTCCGCTGCCTATCCTTTCTCCCGCCGTAAACCCGCACCCCAGATGTTTTGGTCGTTAATGTCCTCGTAATTTCTCGTCATTTTTCGCTTATGTATCCGTCCTCCTATTTATTCTCCTCTCACTGTTTTTTTAGCTGTAATTGTCCTATTTGAGTTCGTATTTCGTGCATTAATATTTTATTCGTCTTTGAAGCCCGATGCTTCTTTAAAACCATTCATTTTGAGATGACATTTCCGCGATCTTATCGTTTTAGATAATTCACTCTATGAATTTTGCGATAATCGGTCGATACCGTACTTAGGTTTTATACCTTTGCTTGGTATTCGTTCATAATGATATGTATTTTTTTCCTCGTCATTTAGGGTTAAATTTTAATAACAGGCATAGGTCACCCGATAACTTTGTATTGACACCAAAGTGTTCTATAGTTTAAAACTTGTTTTAAAAGATTTTGTAATGATTTATCAAAAATAATGTAATTACGTTAATAAGTGCCGTTTTGGAAATATGGATGAGAATTGAATAACGAAAGAGATGTATGAGAGTGGGGTGAATATGTTAAAGAACGGGATAGACTGAAGAAGTTGTGGAGAAGTGCGGTAGAAGAGGCTCGTTAGAGGAGGAATATTAGGAGTCTTTAACAACAGGAGATCATTTATGAAGGAATTTATGAGAGTAACTGAAGAAAGAGAGGTATGTAGGTATAGGGCTGAATAGATTAAATTAATATACCACGTTTTTAAAACGGACTAAGAAATATAAAATACTTTTCCCTGGGCCCTTCTAAATTTTTTAGGGTGAAATTTTAGTGGCTATGGAGATGTTCGTAAGACTTGAAGAGAAAAACGTGGGGCGCAGGCAGTAGATAATAGAAGTAGATAATTCGGATGAATTCACTACCAATTTCAGTGCATTGCAAATGGTATTAATCGTGGGAGTTTGCTCAACGACACCTGGTCCTTTCACTCCTCCTTAATTATCATGGGTTGCCTGCGCCCCACGTTTTTCTCTTCAAGTCTTACAAATATCTCCATAGCCACTAAACATTCACCCTCAAAAATTTAGAAGGGCCCAGGGAAAATTATTTTATACTTCTTAGTCCGTTTTAAAAACGTGGTATATTAAAAAAAATTTATTTAATTAATTATTTTGAAATATGCATCCTTGAGGTCGTTGAGGATGCTCTCGTTCCATTAATATAAAAGTTTCTATATTATATTGCATAGTGGTAGTACGGTATGTTTCATATTTTCTCACACGAATAGTATTCACTTAATTTTATCTTCTTTCCTGTTTGCTAGTGGTAATATTCGGGAATATATTTGTCACTGAACCCTGCAAAATCGTCATCGCTGTCTCCAACCCGGTGTTCAGTTTGAACCTGTTAGATGGAGCTCTCCATACATAACCCTGTGGAGCTTATGGAATTTCCACCCCAGCTGGTGGGAGTCAGTTCCTTTCTCTGTTCTATTTGTGGTTTCCGATCCCTGAAGTGACTTTCTTTTTTTTTTTTTTTTGCTAGACCCCGGCCCCTCCTTTGGATTCTAGCCGCTCGTCTTGGAACGGCCCAAATGACGGGGAAAGGATTATTGGTTGAGAATTGTAGGAGAGGGGATACTGATCGCGGAAAAGACGACGAATGGATAAATTTATTTAAGACGGTTTTAGCTCAAGGCGGGTCGTGTCTAATATATAGTTCTCCGGGGCTCCGCTTCCTGCCTTGGCGCCCGCCTCCCTGCGCAGAAGTGGTTCCACGCGCGCATCCGATTGACGGATGTAATAAGGAGATAAGATTGGAAGAGGGGTTTGCAGGACGTGCGGTTCTTCCCTTTCAAATTTACCTTCCCTTCACCCTCAGCCCCCCCCTCCCTCCCCCGCCTCGTCCTCCTCATCTATTCCCCATTCACTTCTCATCCCCCGTGAGAGGGGAGATGGGATAAGTTCTGGGGCGTACTGCGTGATGCATTGTGAATAAATTGAAGGTGATTTTATTTCGAATTTTGGGTGAATTGATGAGAAATTTTCAGAAGTTGTCGTCTTTTTCTTCCTTAAGGATTAAAATTCAAGTGGTACGCGTAAGAGTTTCTATCCGTGGTGAATTTTACGAAATTATAATAGTTTATTATCGTGTACATATAGCTCGTCCTGTGTTTAACTGTACGAACTTGATGTGGTTTTCCCGTTGAACTGAACTTCCATCTCCTCATTTTCCAGGAAATAAATGGTGGCTTTTTCCCATACAGACTTTGGAGGTACGAGTAAATATTTGAACCTCTTCTGGATTTTTATTTTGTAGATGGAAACCTAGAGACGATCGTACACCGTGATCTTAAAAAAAAAATTCATGCCAGTCTTTCAAAGACCTGTCTTCTGTATCAATACCCTCGGGGGTATCGTGAAATTATTATAGCATGCTTCCAAGAAATGTATCTTATATCAGCATGTATCTATATATGTGTGTGTGTTCTACGTATCCCATTATATAAATGAAGCATCTCTCTAAATGTCAGATGGAAAATATTTTCAGCCGATTTGTACAAAGCCCTCGAATACCGTGGTCGAAAAGAGAAAGAAAATATGTCTAGGAAATAGGATCAATGTATCGCGTGGATGAGTTTCCGCTTTTATGGACGTCTTATTCCCTGCAACCCCAAAAGAAAATGAGATTGGTAATCTCTTGTCAGAAGGCCTGGATTTAAATCGTATCCGTTTCTTCAATATCCTCCCCCTCAAGATTGCGTATTTCCATTGAACCTCCTCCCTGCTTTCCTTTTCTGTTCTCCGCATCTGCAACAGTGCATCTGCATCCTTCTCTCTCCATTCTCTATGATGCCAGATGGAAGAAGGCTCCTCCCCTAGCCATCGGTGATCTGTCCATTATGTCATCATGAATGAAATATCTATAATGTTTTCTGGGTTCCAATTCCTATCGTCTATGGTGCCGCTAAGCACTATGCGAGAAAGATCATAAAATCAATTCTTAAATTATTTATGATAAATCATACTAATATATAAAAATTGAATGGTGTCTGTCTGTCTGTCTGTTGCTCAATCACGCAAACACTACTGAACCGATTGAGCTGAAATTTTGTATGTAGTTAGAAAATGTACCGGGATGTAACATAGGCTATATTAAATATCTGTCAGGGCCCCCAAAGGCCCCCCCTGGGGGTCCCTTGTGGTCCATGCTAAGCATTGGGTTTTTGGTGCAGTGGTTTTATTTTTTGCTTTTAAAAATTACTTTCACTCAAGATCGAGGGCTGGGATTTTTTTATCGGATGGCTTAATAAATGTAGTTTCTAATTCTTTCAATCGATTTTCTTTTATGGTTCGTAATTGTCTGAATATCATCTTTTTTGCTGAAATATCTTACATTTTTCTCTTTAATCAACAATAGCAATTTCCTTGACAACCAGAGATTTGAATTTCAAAGGATATTCACGCATCTGGAATTTACGTTTTCCTGCCGGCCCAAGACAGCACGTAGAAATAAAATCTGTTAAAGAAGGGCCCAGAGTCCTAAGGGACCCATGATAGATTGCTTCGGGGGGTTATCGATGTATTCAATACATATTTACAACAAGTATACTCTTCAATGTCTATTCTCAAAGTAGCTCTTATAGGGGCACTGCATGAATATGAGAGAACATATACGTAGAAAACGATACACATAAAGGAATTAAACGTGCATGAATATTTAGGTGCAGCGAATAATAATGCTAATAATGCCTCTGTTGCTACAACAAACATGGCGTTGTTTATTATCATGTAATACTCAGATGTATTATACGTAGTGGAACCGTCTACCTCTCATTTCGATTGCGAATAGTTTTTAGACCAATTTACACGTCACACGAACGAACGAAGGAACGTCAACGAGTATCATACTAGGTTAAGAACTCCTCAATTGACTACGCTGACAGTATTCTTCAGGCTTTGTGGTTTTTCTTTTAAAATACATTCAATTATTTTCACACCCGTTGAATTTGATAACGATTGCGAACAGTTTTTTTAGACCAATTCCCACTTCATAAACGTTACAAGTTATTTAAATATGTTTCAAAGGGTAAAAGTGCAGTAAACTAACATTCACTCAATCATCGCGTTGCCTATTCAAGACTCTCACTCGCCGCTGTGTTTCCCTTCTTTGGACTTAAAAATATATCCATTAACATGCCTAAAAAAAGTGTATACTTTCGAATCAATCTTCTAGAGCAAGAGGAATGTGTTCTTTGCGAGAAAATGAGCCCCTGCAAGAAAAACGACAAAGATTAGACTTGGATGCTCAAAGACATGTCCACCAGTGATCTCATGATCATCTCCCCGTGGTGTTTCAGGGGTTACGCTAAGATCCGAGCAAATCTTATCCTAGCCCAACCTACGGACGGGTAACCAGCTATAAATCTGGTTCAAATATAGACCTATCTGTTCAAACTTCAATCTGTATTAAGATGGCGGAAATTAAAATGACGTCACAACATGCTTCTTACCCGAAAGGAGTACACAAATTCTGCGCAATGAACGACATCCGTGGATGAAAATCGGCAAGTGCACTAAGAATGACCATAAATGTTTAATTTAGCAACCAAAACCAATAATTATGGCAACCCTTTATGCCGAAGGCGCAGTCCAGGTGATGGAGGATTCATAGGAGGTGAAATAAACGTGGGAGCGGCTGGGAATGCTCCTTTTTACATTATCAACCGCTGGATTGTACCCTACTCTCCAATCCTGATTAAGATACTAAACGTACATATCAACGTTGAATTTCGCAACTAAGTTTATTCATTGAATGCAAATATATTTATGTAAACAAGGGAATCGATCAATCTTTTAATCACTTAGAAGACGATTCAAGAGAACCGGAGGGACGAGGTGACCATATATTAACCCGTGTACTATTTAATTATTAATGTGTATGCGTGGCCCGTTTTTGGGTTTCCTGTGCATGAAAGTGGCCCAACAGTCACTCATCTCTCCGTGGACGGTCAGCGTATCTACCACAACGAACACTACATACAAGATAGGATACAAACACCTCAAATGATCACGCTGACAGTATTCTTCAGGCTTTGTTGTTTTCTTAAAAATAAGTTCATTTTTTTTCACACCCGTTGAATTTCAACGGGTACCCTCAGCTAGTACTACATAATATCAAAGCCAGGCGTTCACTTCAAGCCTTTTGATAAGTGGACTTATTCAATGACTACGGAATAATTCATTGGGTATGATGCCTACTCTTTTTTTTTAATTAACGGTGTTTGCCGAGCTGAAAATTTGCTTATATTCGTGAAAAATTCTTTCTAGCAAGCAATCAAACTATGAAGCAATTTTTTCTATTTCTCTTTAAGTACAATGATCTTATTTTAAACTACCAAAAACATTGAAAGTTGTTGAGGATTTCTTTTTAAGTTGAAGATAGTTGAAGGTACCTCGAATATTATTGTAAATATAATAAAGCAAAGCGTTATTTTCTACATTTTATCAGCATTTTTAGTATCTCACTTGGTAGAATACGGAAGGGTGATTCTCAGGGAAAGTAATTTCTTTTCAATTTTCTACGAAAGTACGTAAATTAACTCTTTTTTTTGTTTTGCCCCTGTATCAGTCTGCCTGGGTACAAGTAACTTAAATTAATGCCTAGGTTCAACTGTCCTAGGTTATGTTTGTGTATTGAATTATTATCATTGGAAAATACCTAAAGTTTAAATTGAAAGCTTATGAAAACCTATTTTCTTGATAACCAGGTATTCATCAAATTATTTTTTCCACACAAAATTGATTTCAGCTGTCTTTTCTTGATTTTGTCTTTATTGTTAGTGGAGGAATCACTCAGGGCAGTAAGACCCATTCTTGATGTGGAGTTTTGTGTGTTTTCCCGTTTCCACCTAGCATTAGCAGTCTTTCACGAGCAACGGTAGTGAACGGACGTATCTTGTGCTCTCTGCCTCACACCGTAGCCGTGACTTACCGTAGAAGTTTTTTGTCGAGTGTAGCGTCGATGCCTAACAACTGTGTTGAGTGCTCCTTGGCCACTAAACGTGGTCAGAAAACAGTGGTTTGCGGTACTTGTCAGGATGTATATCATCTGTCCTGTACCGTTCTCAGCGAGGCTGACTTACAGCATCTGGAGGACCTCAATCATACATTGAACTGTGCCCCCTGCATAAAAAGGAGCCGTTCTAATCGTGGAGAAGAAACTCCAGTCAAATCCTCGGCTGTCGACTCTCTGATTGACATTACTTCCACTGAAGCTTCTTCGTCAATGTTGAAGGAATTGTTGGATCGGGTGAAGGTGATTCAGGACCAGCAAAGTGAGTTTAATATCTCATTGAAAAATGAGATGAGTGAATTGAGAAAAGTTATATCGTCTGTGCAGTGTTTAATTAACGACCATGAAAAAACTATCGCCCTAATTAACGATTCAATAGCTAGCATTCTTGCTAGATTTGACAATCTTGTAGACGAAAATAAAAATCTACTTAAGAAAATTGATAATCTTGAAGTCCAATTGAATTTCGTGGGGCAGGAATCTCTCAGGAATGTACTGCAGATACACGGTATACCACTGAAAACTGGGGAAATCTTGGGAGCCCTAGTGTGTCAAGTGGGAATTTCCCTCGGGGTAAAATTTGACATTACGGACGTTGACTACTCATATAGAGTAAACGGGCGATTCAACAGCAACAGCAACAAGCCTCCTGCCATTAGAGTGCGCTTTACGAGGTCCAACCTCGCTCGAGAGATACTTGAGGCCCGTAAAGTAAAAAGAAATTTTTCCACTGCAGATATTGGCTGAACTGATCTCCATAATTATTCTATATATGTTAATGAATCACTTAGTGCTCACAATCGTAAACTGTATTCTAAAGCCAGAGATCTAAAGAAATCTGGCAAACTAAAACTAAAATATTTATGGGTCAGGGGCGGTAAAATATTTGGCAGGAAGGAAGATGGAAGTGAACGATTCGTCCTGCGCACAGAAGATGATCTCATCAATCTTCAATAGCACAGGCCAAATTGTTCAACTGGAGTGGGACCCGTAAATGTTGCTTTGATTGCTTCGAGTGATGCTAAAGGTATCTTACAGCAAAGTGATTCTCAATGTTCTAAATTAAAATCCTGTTCAACATATTTTATTAATAATAGATCTTACGATCATGTAAAACTATGTCTTGTAAACTGTCAGTCCTTAACTCACCATATTGATGAATTTCGTTTTCATTTCCTTGGAGAGACATTTGACATTATATGCATGACCGAAACGTGGCTGAAACCTGCAATCCCAGATGATATGGTGTACTTGGCCGATTACAACCTAGTGCGTCAAGACAGGATCGGGAAAAAAGGTGGTGGTGTAGGGGCCTTCATTCACCATAAACTGATCTATTGTGTATTGAGTACTTCCCCCTCAGAGTATTGTTCTAAGCCTGAATTTATAATTCTAGAAGTCTTTGGAATAAACACTGCGAAACTTCTACTTGCTATAGTTTATCGCCCACCAAAAACTGGTCTCATAAATGAATTTGTTAATTCATTCTTAAGTTATTATCCTACATACAAAAATACAATAATTGTTGGTGATTTTAATGCTGATATGCTCTCTGTGAGTTCGAATAGCAATCATCTGAGAGATTTTATACATCGTAATAACCTACATTTGGTCTCAAACCAAGCCACTCACCACACTTTAAATAGTCATACCTGCCTCGACCTCTGCATTGTGGATGACTCAGACAAAGCAATCTCCTTTTCACAAATTCCTGTCCCATTTTTATCTGCCCATGACCAAATATCCGTTTCTTATAAATTCCTATTCCCGTCACCAAAACGTCCTCCCTTTACTTTTCGCGACTTTAAAAAATTGAACGAAGAAAGATTCCTTGATGACCTCTCGTCCGCTGACTGGACGAAAATGTGTCAGTCAAACGACATCGACTTCAAACTAAAAATGTTCAACGAAAATATCCTAAATTGCTTTAACCTCCATGTTCCTGTGATTACATGTCAACCTAAGCGCCCAACCACTCCCTGGCTGACCAAGGACATCTCTGAAAAAATGAGGGAACGAAATCGTATTCGACGTGCTTTCATTCGTACCAAAAACCCAAATTTGTATGCTCAATTTACCAAGTTAAGGAATCAGACGAAACGCTTGATCAATGACTCTAAACGAAAATACTTTGCAAGCGCTCTCTCGGGTATTAAAGATTCTAAGCGTACATGGAAGGAACTAAGGAATTTAGGTATTGTGCGTCATCGACAAAATTCTCTAGCACAAAATATTACCGTCAACCAAATTAATCTTTACTTCTCTAGTGTCTCCCAAGCTGGTCCAAGCAGTACCTCTTTTCTTCCTACTTCAGTCACCACATCTAATACTGTCGTTCCTTTCAGCGACTCAAATTTCTATTTCGAAATTATCAATACCGATACCCTCAGTAAATTTATTTTCCGTTCCAAATCTAACTCCACCGGGATAGACGAAATATCATACAGAATGCTAAGAACATCCTATCCTGTTACAATGCCTATAATCCTTGATTTGTTTAATTTTTCACTACAATCTTCTAAATTCCCTACCCTCTGGAAATCATCACTTATAACACCAATAAAAAAGGTTAAAAATCCAGTGAAACCGTCAGATTACAGACCGATATCCATCTTATGCAATATCTCCAAAGCATTAGAACGTATTGTTCATTCCCAAGTTATTTATTTTCTCTCTCAAAACAAAAAATTTGACCCAATTCAATCTGGATTTCGTCGAGGATTTTCCACTCAGTCTGCGCTTCTGAAAATCACCGATGACATTCGAAGTGCGTTTGACAAGAGAATGATGACGATACTCGTGCTATTCGACTTCAGCAAGGCCTTCGATCGGGTAGACCATGCTTTTTTACTTGAGAAAATGAGGAAGTTGAATTTCTCCTGTTCGGTCCTCAACTGGTTTCATTCTTATCTATCTGACCGTCGACAAGCCGTGAGGGACACCTGCGGGAATCTTTCCAGCTGGGCCACAGTCAGCTGTGGAGTGCCGCAGGGTTCTGTACTTGGCCCCCTGCTCTTTTCTATTTTCGTTAATGACCTTCCACATAACTTAAAGCACACGAAATACATGCTTTACGCAGACGATCTGCAGATATATCGTCACTTTTTCCCCAGTGAAATTGCCGACGCTGTCAAAAAAATTAATGAGGATATAAAAGCCATTTCTGCTTGGTCCCTGCAAAATAACTTTGTTCTAAACACAAATAAGACCAAAGCAATAATTATTGGCAGCCCCAAGATCAAAAATCGCTTCCATCATGGAAATATATCTCAAGTCTGTGTTGATGGCACCTTCATTCCGTACTCTGACTCAAGTTAGAAATCTTGGGATAACTATCAGCTCAAGTCTGTCTTGGAGTAATCACGTTAATAATATTTCTCGTAAAATCAACACCATCCTATACCAACTTAAAGTGCATTCTAAATTTCTTCCTCAAGACACTAGGTAAATGCTCATTTCATCGTTGGTTTTCCCCGTTATTGATTACTGTTGTCTAGTTTACAACGACTTAAATGAAGAAGATAACACCACACTACACCGTGCACTAAATTCATGCATTAGGTTTATTTTTAAACTTCGCAGAGATGTCCACATGACCCCCTACTACAATAAACTTAGATGGCTCGATGTTAAAACCCGAAGGAAATATTTCCTCGGGTTCTACTTGTATTGTTTATTTCAAGAAAAATCCCCTGAATATTTATTCGACATGTTTTCCGTTAAACCTTCCACTAGGGATATGTGCACTAGATGTGATCCTGAGTATCTTTACTTACCTAGTCATCGCACAACGAAGTTCCAAAATTCTTTCTTGGTCACTGCATGTCATCTCTGGAACACCCTGCCCAAAAACATAAAAAATTGTTCTTCTGTTGCTAGTTTTAAGATGAAATATTATAATATGTTACTTTCTGACCACTGAATGTTGTTATTATTTTTCATATTGTTGTAATTGCTTGTAGTAGTTGTTTTTGCGTTTTTAATAATATTATTTAGGTGCTGTTTTTCTGTTGTTAACTTTAAAAATGTATGCAGATGAATTTGTTATACGGCATGATTTTCATAATACTTTGCTTTCAGAATTGTTAAAATTGTATTAATTTATATTTAATTTTTTAATTATGTTACTGTCCAAATTGTTGATTTTTCTCTTTATGTTGCTCAAAAAATGTAAATCTTAATTGCTTTTGTTCTTAAGGGGTATATCCCCAGGATAATTAATAAATTATTCATTATTATTAATAAGCTCTCATACTGGTACCAAATGTAATTGAATAAGAATGGAAGTCAGAAATGAGATAATTACTGTCATTGGCTTAAGTTTTGTTTGGCCGGTGACTGTAAATCTGCCCAAGGCCAATTGTTATTCCATCGGTAAGGGTCAGGTGTCCCAGTTCTAAAGAAAGTGGTGATAATTATCCCGCATCTCATTGCTTTTTTTTTTTACTTCGATGCCGAAAAAAGGGATTTCCATCGTGTGCAAGGAAAACCAACTCTATTATCTCCCACGTCGTTTTGCGATTTTTTCTGCGGAAAGCCGTTTTAATTTCATTAAATTAGGGAACCGGAGCCGCACATTTTGCCGCTCGCTTTAACGAGGGAGACCCCTGGAACCCCCTCTCCCGGGCCTCATCTTGTGCGCCATCCCTTAATGCCTTGATCTCGACCTTAGTCTTGAGTTCTTTATGGGTGACTCGTGGACCTCTTCCACGCCCACCCGCCCACCGCCCTCTTAGTCTTCCCATCATCCCTCACTCCCCCCCTTCTCCTGTTACGCTTGGATCGGATTTTCGTCCCCACTTCTTATTTTTTTCCTTGCAGGCTCTCTCCCGTCTCTCCTCATCTAACAGTAAATCTCCCGCCGCGTACCCCAAGGAAAAAAAATATAAAGCCCTCCGACTCAGTTGCTCGGGCAAGGCATGTGCAAGATTGTATTTTTATTTTTTTAAGTAAAAAGGATGTATTTTAATCCATTTGGAAAGGGTATGGTGGATGGTGGCAGATCTCTTTTTCCTCTTCCTTTCACTCACACTTGATCCTTTTAATAGTTTAGAAAGTGTATGTTCTCTCCTCCACTGGGGTAATTCTCTTCCCTGCAGCACGTCGCAAGGGTGTTGTAGAGGCCCTTTCTCGAGCTAAAGGATTCACCTCCTCCCCACGAGCTTTCCCCCGAAAGACGTTTCCGCCTCTCAACCTTCGCCCAACACGCCACGTACTCTTGCTTCCCCCCCCTTCTCGTTGTCTTTGTCACTCTTTCCTCCCTCTTTCCCCTTACCTAATCCCTCCTCGTCCGCCTTAATGTCTTCTTAATCTAGCGCATTATTTGTCGTCACCGGGATTAAGTGGAAGCTCCCTTTTTTCACGATTCCACGGATAATTTACCCTGGGCTTCTCGTCTTTCGCAGAAGATGATTCTCCATTCCAAGGAATCGGGAATGTTTGGCAAGGTAATTTAAAACATTGTTTGGAAATGTTTGGTTCGTGCTGTCTATTCTACGCTTTTAAATGTTGTTCTTGTTTCTAAGTTGCTTGACCATTCATTATAATAAATTGTTGTACTTTTCTACACTTTTTATTTTTTAAACACACTACTCGTTTCACCAATTTTATGGCATCGTCAGGTGTAGTAGTTTGTTTAAATATGAAATTGTAAACTAACTACTACACCTGACGATGCCATAAAAATTGTTGAAACGCGTAGTGTGTTTAAAAATAAAAAGTGTAGATAAGTACAACACTTTATTATAATGAATATTAAAAGTTTCTACGAAGTAGAACCTGAAGCTGTGGATTTTATTGGCAGACCATTTTGATACCATCACCAAAAGATAGCAGAACAGAAGACCTGTGCAGTGAACTACCCATGCTGTGGTTTTTTTTATTAAAAGATTTTTAGCATTTATTTAGCCGTCAAATTAGTTAGTAAAGCAAGGAATATTTTATTTTTGACAATTTTGAAGGAGACCGTGTGAAGAAGGAGAAGAATATAGCTGAGAAGTAGGGGTGCTTGTAAAACACAATACACTGGCACACCTTGTTATATTTCTCTCTGCACCAGTATTTCATTTGTATTTGAGAAATATATACATCGTAAACAAACTCGGTGATAAGGCCAGAAATAGGCATAAGAGCATTCGATTTCGTCCAGTTATTCGTATGGTTGCGAAGAGATGGCACAATAAAAAGGATTTGTTTAAGATCTATGGAGCAGCGCTCTTTTTATTTCTCTATTCCGCTGTGGCCTATCATCTTTCGCATGGCATATGTATTTCGCTGTTCTTACATATCTACATTTCTAGTAATAATGTTATGCCATAGCCACATAAAAATCCCCGCTGTCCTTCGTATTTAGGTAGGTGTGATGACTTCAGTAATTCACCAGCCTTAAATCGCGGCATGAAAGATATTATGCTCCATATTGAGGAAGATATTGAGCTCATAATATTCATGACAAACTTCGTAATGTATCATAGCTAATCATAATTTAGAACTTTTATTTTTACTAAAAATTCAGGTTGTAATATTTATTCGGCTTTAAAACACGTCTATATTCACTTTATTCCGTCTCTCCATGAGTTACATTGCATGAATTTTATTATGCGTACATTAACTCCAGCGGGTAAGACGTTTTGAAAGCCTGGATTGGTAAATCACTTGTTTACGTAGGTAGCTCATAGTTTTTCGAATCGATCGCAATATGTCTTCGAATTCCTCAATGTCCTGATTGTGTTTTACGGGGACTTAACGAAAAAAAGCAAAAGAATATATATCTTGGAAAGCAGGTGTTCGCAATCGGTACATATTCAGCAGATGAAAATTTCCATTTTTAGGAACCAATAGAAAGTTTCTTTCGGGTAATCGGATTTTCCCTTGCCCATATTTTTTTTTGACGACGCTTCTCTGGTGTGCCATGAAAGCAAAAGAAGAAGAGGAGGAAGTTTCCTTCCCCCCCGCCCCTCCCCCCAGTTAAATCCAAAAACTCGCGTGTTGGCACTCGAATTTAAATAACCGAATTCGCCGATGGGTATATACGCATATGTGCGTGTCTATTTTCTCCATCGTCTTCCTCTCCTCTTTCCTCTTCTATTCCCTCCGTCATATATCATTCGTTTGTCAACGTGAGGACTGCTCCACGTCGTTTCTCATTTTTGTCCTTTCACGTCATAGCGGCAGTTTTTTTTTCCTCCTCTTCCTCCTGCGGTATAATGCGGGAGAATTTCCTCCGGTCGTAATGACTAGCGGGACGCCTGAAGTCCCAGCACTCTTGTCGGTGTCCCAGCTGGGATTTGTAGATATTCTGCCGGTATCATCGGCGCTGCTGCTAAAAAGAATGTGAAACAGTTCTGCCATTTCATCAGCGGCGTCGCATTTCGGTTAACTGTGAATAACTGAATTCCGCGATAACTTCAGTGTGGCCACTGGATGCTTGGTGTGAATCTTAACTAATTTAGAAAACGCATTTCAAATCGAATCCTAATTTTTCTACTCTTGTGCGCTTTTAATCCTCTATTGCGTTGTTTTATGGGTAAAATCGCTGCACAGTCAGCTCCGTTAGCTACCTATGCTAGCGCCCAAGATGGTGGAAAAAATACACCGTTGTACTTAACATACTTCAATAATATAATTAAAAATCGATACTATTGGCACCGTTCATCTTTTTTCTCCAGTTTTTACCTCTTAATGAGAGATTTCACGTGATGGAAACATTCAACGTATTCGAATCCATAGCTACAGCATCCAAAAGTATTTTATATGTTAACTGGGTCATTGGAATTTACCCTGACGTTTGTTTATTGTGTTTTTGTTACCCCTGTTACGTCGTTACTGCAGTTATCGAGAAGCTATAGTGGCGGTACATTCAACGGCAGGAAACGTCATTAATTTGATGTACATATTGTTTACCGCACGGTGCTTTCAGTTGATGACGGAATTATTTGTTAGCACTGTCGTTACTGGCATTGATGTTACGGAATGCGCCTCGAAGTGACGCGTCTGGCCCAAATATCGTGGTGTTTTCCCCTCCCCCGCCATTTGCCTCTCCCCCCGTTCTGCTACCTCCCTCTCTGGGGGTGAAGAGGCTGCGGCGACGGTGTAAAAGGATGCTGAGGGTTTGTGTGTTCTCAAGTACTCAAGGAGCTCGCTTGCGGTTATCTGCCTGGTTTTGGATTGAGGGCACGAATGACGCTAAGGGGGTGGTCCCTTTAGCAGCAGTAGGCAACTCGTTCGCACTCACCACCTCCGTTGGGGACGTATTTCCCTTTGCGCGTAGGTGTGTGCATTTGCGATTTGCATCACGAGAATTGAACCTTTTGTCACTCCCTAGTGAGTGGGTGGAATTGAATGATGTGTTATGATCCACTGCGAGTTGCCGCGAAAGCAAACTTGCTCGTCTTCTAAGTTACTGTTTGTTTGTGAAACGTTGCTCAAACTGTCTTAAAATGTCTCCCATGTATTTAATGATGCGCGATTCAAAATAATAATCGTGAACCGTTCGCCCGAGTTAACTCTCGTCGAAAGTCGTAGGGATGCTAAAATTGTTTGAGAGCGTTTTACTGTATTACTTTGTCATATCACGAGATGAATCATGTTTGTTTTTTTTGTCAATCAGGTTTCATCGATATATTCTCATTGCACGGCGAGGAAGTCCAAAGCTCTAGAGAATATGAGTAGCAAGTGCAGGTTATGATACTAGCAACTGAATTAAAGTGCTCCTCTTGCACCTTACTGAGAGCTTTTCAAATTATTATTCAGCGAGTTTTTCTTTGGTGTCTTTTGATTTCCATGTCTAGTGTCAATTCTATTATATTTTTTAATGTTCAATTTGTGCTGTTTTCCACAACTATAAGCCATTGATGTGGTTATTCGCTGTTATAAACGGCGATCCTATTTCTTCGTTTACGCACATCTAGCTCAGGGTATTTATGGTCTTCGACGAATTTTATTACCTTTCTCATAAAAAGCGTCTGATGGAGCTGAGAGTTAATGATAATCCTGTGCTTGTCCTAAAGAAAATGAATATGCGAATTCCCGGAGTCCTGCACCAATCACGTTCACCGGTAAATGTTGTTAAGTATTGAGAATAAGGCTGTGGGGAATATTTTTTCTTTAATTTGTTTATGAAACTCAGAAGTTTGATCTTGGGTGAAGAATGACTAATATTATTCTCTCTTGCTAACGATGTAAATAATATTTTTCGGGATAAGTCACCTATTAGCCACATAAAACGGACAAAATGTTTAGACTTACATCTCCTCTAGGATACTTTTGAGTTCTGGAAACAAGTTGTAACTGCTAATCCTAATCGGAGCGAGTGTCTAGATAGTTTTAATTTCTTTAACTTAGGTGGCCACGTTTGAAATTAGGAACAGTTAAAAGACAGGCATGGTGGAATTCTTCCTTAAACATCCGAGAGTGGGCAGCCTGCGATTCTTCTGGAGTTCCCGTCTTTCATTTAAGGAGCAAAAGGAGGCGCGCTGTTTTGAAATTGGCCAGATGAAAAGGATGAGGATCTTTAAGGGCTGAGGAGCTTTGCCCTTCGCCTGGGCGAAGTACACGCGGGCCTTCTCTCGTCTCTCGACTTGAAGACGAGGACGGGGGAATTAATCAAAGGAAGCCCTGCACTTCCTTCTCTCCCTCTTCCTCTCTCTCTCCATCGCTCTCTTTCCCTCTCTCTATCTCTCTCAACCTCACTCACCGAATACCCACCCCCTATCATCCATCTCGGAATCAAACATCCGTTGAGCTCATTTTTCTTCTGCTCCTTTCACCCGCAGTTCTAGCCATCTTGGGAGTTTCTTTTTCTTCCCTTGGACTCCGCACCTTCCACTCCGTCTTTTATTGTGTTACCAGCTATCGGAAAATTGTTTAAACGGGTGGTCAATGACCGCAATATGGACCACCACTAATGATGCTTCTCGATTGCCTGGAGCCTTATTATTCATATGCACTTTGGGAAGTGAGAGACAGTTTAATTATGATGTTATTCATTTATTTTTCCACTTGAAGTTGTCAGTACGCCATAATTTTACCGGACGTATTCTTATCATGGTACGAGAACGAATGCAATCCCGGATTAGGAGTCTTTAAAGCTTTTCAATTGCAACTGATATAAGAATATAATATGTGTACATTATATGGATACTTAAACTTTTACTATTCTTAAGAGATAACTATATTATTTAATTTTTATTTATTGTTATGGCGGCCGCTTTAAATGATCGTCCCATACAAGTACTGTTGTAAAACTGCTGACCGTGTTTGTCTGATTTCTTTGATTGGTACTGAACAAATTATAACGCAAGGACAGAAATTTATATAAACTTTTAAAAAAATCGTGCGCGTGATGAAATTCTGAAGTTGGCCTCAGGGGCAGTCCAATAATAATTCATGGAATGTGTGGTGATTTTAAAATCTATTTTAAAAAGCACCTATTTTTTTTAAAACGTTCATGTAGCAATTATTTTTTTTGTTTTTTTTTTGGATATACTATTTTGTCGTAATGCTTAGGCTTAGTCTCAAGCATAATAATTTTTTTATAAATGTTATCTTGAAATGATTTACTCATGTATTTCCATGACTTGGGATGTTTTAGCTCGCTTCGTGCTTCTGTACGCTCTACTAGAGTATTATTCCATCCCTTTTTTATAACTTTTTTTAAGTATGTGTCCTTAAATCTTCGCCTCGGCAGAATTTTGAACATGAGAATATCTTGGTTGATTAAAATCCGTTTGCATTACAGAGTAAGTTTCTATGGGTCAAGTATGATTTTATTTTTGAAATAAAACTCTCAGAGAGGCGATTAGTTATCTTTCACGCAATCGAGTGAAGTAGTCTTCAATGTTACCATGTATTATTTTTGCAATTAAAAGGAGGAAAGGCCCTATGTGTGATCAGAGCGGATACGATTTATTTTAATTTGTTCTTTAATCTTCATTTCCTTCCGTTTAACGGCAATTGCAATGCATCCTGCGTGAGGTTGTCCTCCCTTACTGATGTTACCCGATGCTTCATGATGTCCGAAATCGTGACCTTGGGATAGAATGAAGCAGCATCTGAGGAATTCTCTAATAGTCGACGTCTAGTCTAAACTTCATCCGAAATTCCTAGTGGTTTTCCCGCTGTTGTGTATCGGAGTGGCTGAGCTGAAGGAGGGTGCGGAGTTATTTGAATTTTGTAGATACCTTTACCCCACGGATTCTTCCTACTTTATCTTCCCTTTCATCGTTCATGTCGGGTTCTCTCTTGAGAATGCCCTTGTGCATATAAATCTTCTTTCCTATCCCGGGGTCAAAGTTGATATGCGAACCTTCTCAATACTCCGAATGCAAAAGCGGAATTATCCTTTTTTCTTTTTGTTGGCGTTTGTTTTGAGATGATTTCTCTTTCACTCATTCTCTTTGTTTTCCGTTCTGAAGGTTGCTCTGATGATAGGCGGACTGGTTTGGCTTAAAATAGCTTGCCACCAAGTCGTAGCAGAAAGTGATTTGTGGATGCATTGGGTTTTTTGATTGACCCCTCGATTTTTGCAATTGCACATTGATCTTTGCATAATTGCATGCGTAATATTAATTTTCCAATACATTTCAACTGATTTGGATCATCGATCGTGCATTGAAATTCATTACCCAAGAAGTTGGAATTCGGTCGGAATAATCCATTTGAATGATTAAATAATTTTAATGATTATAGTTGTTGAAATTCCTCATATTTCCCCTCTGTGAATTAAAAGTTAGTCCCTAAATCATGATTTACAAGAGTTCTGAGTACATACATTCAGCCTATCATCGATCATTCTTCCCCATTAATGGGTAAAATGGTCTTCACTTCTGAATCGTGAATACAAATTTTATATCATAAATATTTAGGTTGCCACACGGCAAATGTAAAAATATAACATGGATATATGTGCATAAATTTGTTTTCATTCATTATAAGACAGAAAAGGTTGGTATCCGAACTCCCTCTCCCCAATTTTCCTTTGATGTTACGCGGGGTACGACTTGTATGTAGATGGGTTTCACATTTCCGTTTTTCGCAACTTAGGCTGTGCACTTCCGTTCGTTTTCGCCCCTCATTACTTCAATTACGAACGGATCATCCTTGTAACTCGTCGTTTTAAGTGACCTGTCGGAATTGAATCGCATGCCGCTGAATCTCGAAGAAGGATTTACAGCCCAAATACAACCTCCGCCACTCGTGCGCCACTCGGGCTGCAAATCTTTGGAATGACCCGAATGACACGTAAATTAATCGCCAGCTAATCGCTTGATCCGATGCCATCATCTCATTCATTCTCTCCCCCATGTCATTCGTGCGCACTCGAGTGGTGTCACGTGTAGAACCGTCTACGCCTCCTGCATCGCTTAAATTGAGCCGAACATTTGCTTAGCTCGATTTACAGAGGGATTAACACCGAATCATACCGTTGACATTTTGCTGCTTTTGCTGCCTCCGGTTCGAGAATTAGTCCACGCATCGCTGTGGACTTACACTCGGATACTAGATACAGGTGCGCCAAACGATCTGAGTAGGTCGTGGATGATTCTGTTTTTGGAGTTCCGAATAATGCGTGGCTTTGATAAACTTCTTAAGCTAAGTATTTTCAATTAGGTATAAATTGGAAAACATAAGAATGGCTTTCGTTTTTATTAACACTTCTGTTTTTATGCTGCAACTCTTTGCGCAATTTTGGCCGCATTGCTTGAGCGTTGGGAATTGTGTTGGCCTTAGATTACGTATTATTTCCGTTCGATAATATTTCAGAAGATAGGTATGCCCTTGTCCCCATGGCTATATGATCAAGGGCTATTTTCGCAAGACTTTCATTCGTTTTATTTATCATCAGCCCATTTAACCCAGATGTCAGTTTAAATTAAACATCTTTTATAATTTTCTATTAAATCAGCGCGTGATCATTTTCTACAACTTCTAATTGTAGGAATGTGTATTCGTAGCGAACGAAAAATAATTTAGTGACCTACGTTGATAGGACGCGATTCTTCGCATATTTGTTCTTACTCGCTGTCGGTTCTGCTTCTGGTATATTCCCTATTTTTTATTATTCATTTAAAAATCTTTTAGCCGGCATTTGCACCTAATTTGTGTGTTCGTTAGCCCAATGTCTATGTAAACACACTACTACTGTATCATTAGAGCTCATTTACGATAGCTGTGGCTGAATTCATTTTTTACAGACTGGCGATTATCATTCAAAATAAGGTCTTTTGTTTCTTATAGTGTAAAACTTTATTCCTGTTGCTTTTTGATAGTTAAGATAATAGTTGAATGTTTAGAATTTTTTGACACTGCGCCTAAATCCGTGCACCAGACTATATATTTCGAAGTATACAAATACCTTTTCATCATCAGCAGTTATCAACCCAAAACAAGTTTACTGCAGACCTACTCTTTGCTTTTCTAGCAGTTAACAATTTCATTCCTATATACTTAACATCATCTAAATGAGACGACTCGACGAATCTACGGTTTAGAACTTCTCCTAGTCGTAAGTCCCTGCGGGAAGCGGGAAGGATTCATTTTTGCTAAGGAATCAACCCTTAAACTACGAAAGGTGGCTTTAAAGAGACTGTCTCGCTGATAGATTTACTCAGCCAGCCAAGAGGAATTCATCACGGGACGATATCCTGCAAAACATTTCTGTGCCTTCATTAAAGCAATGAATTCGTCTCCCTCTTCGTATAGGAGTTTCCCTCCCTTTTTGATAAAGTTGCTTGAAATTGTTCCATCGTAAGCGGCCCGTCAAATTATCCTGACGTCTCAAAAAGTAGGCGGAGTATTCAGGGATTTCTTGTAGTAGTCTCCTTTCTTGTAGTAGTCTTCCCTTCCCGATCGAATTCTCGGAGCAAGCCAGTCATTTTTGAACCCTGCGATATTGGGATTTTACCTATGGTTGTATTCAAAATATTGAGCCTAATTAAATGACAAATTATGTTAATTTTTCCAACTTCCAAAACTCGTAAAAAAAAGATCTAATTTTATTTACCTCACTCTGACTAAATATTTCCTTTATAGTGAAATTCTTGTGTATTTTCATCAAATCAGGAATATTAAGTAACTTATTAAGTTAAGGATGTGTTTCGTTATATCATGTGAGTAAAAAGTGCATCACATTGAATGGTTTGAAAATTTATTTTCCTTTTTTGCTTTTAATTTCGGATTTTTAGGAGGTGGCGTCATCTTTGAGGTTTACATTTTCGCGTGTATGAACCAGCTGTTGTGACCTTGAATATTCCTTTGCCCGCTTTGTTAATTTCCCCAAGTTTTGAACTTTTGAATGCAAATTAAGTACAAAACGCTTATTCTTCGGCGCTTGGTAATTTTTGGGTTCGTATTTTGGATGGTTTCGCTTCGTTTTATCATTTCGATCATCTTACCGGAAATGTGATGACATAACTCCATTGAAAGCAAGTGTGGTATAATATTTCCCATCATCCGTATCCAGGTACCAGAAGGCAATTTTCTTTTCCAGCTTCGTGTTGTCATCACCGAAACCTCGTGTGTGCCTTTTCGTTTTACAAATCCTTTATATCTTTTAATTACGCCGTCGCGATACGTGTCATTATTTGTGTGCGTTTGCTGTAAAGCGGTTTCTTCCCTCGTTATCTGTTCTCCTCTGGTTACTGTTATCTGTTTCTCCTCTGATCACTCAAAAGTTCTGAAGCTACCTCAGTCATGGATATATTTAATAATTGGAGGGGCTTAAGGGTACCTTATGCTCCAATCCTCTCTTTCTGTCCCTTTCGTCTTCAATCCTTTCTCTTCAACCCTTCCTTTTCGCTTTTCCATAATTTCTCTCTATATTCCTCTTTATTTGTGTCCTCTTAAGCTCGTCCTCACATAGAACTGCGTTCTGCCCTCCTACCCCGGTTTCCTTCTTGTCTGCATTTCTACAATTTTGGATTGAAATTGTTCATAGTTGCGATTCAATGTCGTAGACTTGGAAACCTCAGCATCGTGATTATCGGCGCAGAGCGAAAGGATCCGATATCAGGCGAAGGCATAAGGACATTGATTTCATTATTTGAGGGGGAATCACGCGTTGCTACAGATAATCCCCGAGTTTGACTCCATCTAATAAGGTTTGGTGCTCCGGATAATGACATTGATCCTTTCCGTCGTCGAGGCCTGCGGTTATCGTGATACCATTGGAATGAGTTTCGGCCTTTCCCTTTGCCTCCGGGGGATGCAGTTCTCACTGTGATCAATACTTTTTGCTCATTCCGGTAGTTTGATCATCTTGGTGCTCTCGGAAATCCTCTTAGTCTGAATTAATTGTAGATTTCTAATTATTGGAAATATACATCTTGTATAAACGTTTCCGTTTAAACATTTCCTGCATTCAAATATTTCTGTCGATAGTTTTTTTTTAATGATACGAAATCTTTGTAGTTTGAATTTGGGAAGCATGTTGACAGAATAAATCCGTTCTATGCAATACTTTCCCATTGTAGTTGGGAATATAATATTTTCGATAAACCAGTGCTTTTTTCAAGGTGATACAATTGGAGCGTTTTACGTTGCGTCATTATAACGAGAGTATTTGAACGTAAAAAGGCACTGAGAGAGAGAATAGAAGCTCAAGGGGTAACGCCCATCCCCCAAGACTTGTTTACGATGAGAAACTGCTTCACCATCATCCTGGCGTGTTGCTTATCATCTCAGGCTGCTAACCAAAATTATCAAATTTCGTTTTTCGCCTTTCCGCGGGCAATCCCTTCCCCCCTCCTCTCTTCCCGCCCTTCTTCCACTTCTTGGCGCTCCGGCTTGTGCCTTACGAGAACCGTTAAATAGGGACATTAAATATCTGAGGGGCCTTAAGTTTTCAATGCTATATCCAGAGATTATTTCCTGCTTTTCATATGGTGTATTTTTAGAGAGAAATATTCTTATATTGAAGTTTAACAATTCATTTATTTGACAAAATATCATTCCCTAGGTATACAACGTTTTCATTCGATGATGCTTTGTGCGTCTGTTGAGACAATAGTCCAGCTGAAATGAGACACCCATATCCACAGCGTTGGGTATCCGCGGTAATGTTTAGTTCAGAGATGATCCCGGTTTGATTTAATCTCGTCATCGGTACATAACTATTGATTTTGCTCGACCGCAGTCGATCTCGTTTGACGTCTCCCCATTCGTCGCACTGACGCGCTGATATGTAACGCGATGGGAAAAACGCTGATAAACTGGTCTCTACGCGATGGCGATTTGGATTTGGGTCTCTCTCGTCCGTTTTCATCCGCGGTATCGTCTCGTTATAATAACGAAACGTAAAACGCATTTCATATTACGAGTTGGCATTTGGCCTTGACCCCTCCAAGAAGCAATAGTGTTTCTGTTATCATCAAGGATTATTTATCGTCGATTCTTTACTAACGGAAGTGAAAATTTTCATTTAAATATTCGTGTGCATGGTATTAATTATTTCTTTCCAATTTGTGATAACATTTTGTAGCATACATCTTTACTCTCTTCTCAAATTAATCAAGGTTCATTCCAATTTTTAGAACTCACTCTTTGGAAAGATGTTTATTGAAGTGCATTATTTTAGCCCAGTAAATTTCTATGCATGTGACTTCCTGAAAATGAGTGAAACCGTTTGCGAGTTGAATTTATTAGTTCATATACGTTCGAAGTAGAATCGTATTTTTCGATTGGAGGACGAAGAAAGTTACTTATTTTAAACTACCTACGATACTGCTGTTATTGTTTTGTAAAGACATTATAATTTAATTGCTTGACTTTCGTCGAATTTAAATTTCGCTAAAAATGCTAGGTCATTAGACGTCGTGTATTACTAACTAAACATACCACTAAGATGTTATCATATTATGGGTAAATGCGAACTGAAAGCGACATTGTAACTGGGATAATATTTCACTCTTCACGATCTTGGTTTTTTCACTGATGGATCGAGTTAATTTATTTTTGATGTTTTTCACCGATATACTATTTGAACACATTACTTCAAAATTGTGTAGGTGGTATTTCATGTCCCTATTTACCCATAGTTCTCTTTGGCCCTTAACGTGCCATTTGGCCATTTTAACTATTTCACACGTCTTTTGCCCATCATTTTATTTTTATACATATCTACCTAATAAAATTGACTGAGGCAGGCGAGATGTAGTGGAAAGTATTGATTAAAAAACAAGATGGCTCTTTATCCACAAGTTTTACTTCGGTACGACGAGTTTCAACGGTTAGGTCATCAGCAGGTACAATTCACCAGGTACATCAGGTACATTGTACCTGATGATGACCTAACGGTTGAAACGCGTCGTACCGAAGTAAAAGTTGTGGAACAAGTGCCATCTTGTTTTTAAATCAATATCTACCTAATATTTATTGAATATTAAAAAGCATATTTCGTTCAATGGACATTGATCCTAAGTTTTTAATGCACCTGTTCATATTTGTTGACAACGAAACAGCGATCTCTCAATCCTGGAAATCGCATTGGGTTTTCCTCAAATTAGTCCTTTGTATCTGATTTTCGTTACTTTAAGTTTCATATTTCGTTATCAAGAAGTATCCGATTCTAGTTTAACCGAAGCAAGCAGAAAATAGTTTCCGGGCTGGTATAGTTCTCTTTTCCCTGCTGTATTCTCCCTGGTAAACGTTGGAACACCATCGAAGCGTGAGATAAGCTGGAGCAGTTGCGGTGAATTCCATATGGCCAGTTATTTCCTATCGCTCGAATCACTATCCATTTCCACTCCGTCTACTTACATCCATTTGCTTCGCATCAAGCACTGAATTTACGAGCTGCGCCCTTGGCTTCCTCCCCTTAGCCGAACAGCTGGTGCGAGTCATGCCTGGCATCTTCTAGCGGGAGATAAAGGGAACTAGCTCCCAGAGGCCTCACCCCCTCCCAGGGCATCTAGCCCCCCCTTCCATGTTTCCCCTCATCTGATTCCGCCTCCCCCCCCCCCGTTTCCCCGATTCCTTCGCGCCTAACCCCATCTTGGTCCACGTTACTCGCCGTTGGCTGTGTTGGGGGGCGGATCAGTTGCGGCCGGCTGTTATCGAGGGTGGCTTTCTCTGCACCAAATCCCTTTGACGCCGTGGCATGGAGCCTGGAATCCTATAATATCTCTTACCTCTACTCTCTCTTCCTGTGCCGTCCTTCGACGTCGTACATTTTTCATGCCTAGGTTCGATTCGATTTTTTCCGTGTTTGGCTCCACCTTGAAGGTGTAAAGTATTGCTTTCCCCATTGCTGAAAAATAAACAATTTTGCTTCCGCATAGTTTATTTCAATGTGCGCTAGGCGCATAGTTGTGTGCTTGATGTGGTGGTACTATTGAAAATAATCTGTATAAACAATCATGTTTGTGCTTTTTAGTATGTACATATATCGTTTCCACCAAGTCAGCCCTGATTCATTCAATCATAGTGCTGATCCACAGAAACTGGAATTACCTGCAATAACCGAGAATGACGACGGTGTGAATTTATGCTTTATTCCGCGATTACCGACGGAAGAGTCCCTTGTGCTACCTTGGAGATATTTCGTGATTGCGGTGTATATCGATTCAGGCGAATATTTTTTACAAAAATATCTATCTAAAACGCTAACGCCAACCCATTGCTTTGAATGATATTAGGGTAACTAAGGAATATGAAGCTAAATGCAATTTTATATTTATTCCTGTTGTTGGTTGCGAAACTCACGGAGCTTACAAGGTTTTGAAGTTGACTCAGATTGCATTAGTGGAATATAACGCGCACGAACGACGAAGAATGGAACAATGTGCGTTGGCGATACGCTCGTTAATCTGCCGGTTGGCAGCGTTCTGTAGGCACACAATAGCTGGGGCGGAATCTAAAAAATACATTTTGTGTGTTCGTTCAATCGACATGCTTAAAAAGGAAATTTTGTTACCTCGTAGTAATTAAAAAACTTTCATTATTTGTATTCGAAGCCTTTATACAAAATCAATAAAATAAGCAATCACAGATGGGATAAGCAACGTTCTTTTCTCCTCAAGCGCTCGCCAGCGCCTATCAACAATCCCCTGGTCTGTTTTGAAGTGTGCCGGGTCTGAAACAAATGGGAAGCAAGTGCGTTGTTGTGTTGCAAAGTGAGCATTGCACTAAAGCGAATGGAAAGTGCCATCTAATACTCATGGGCATTTAAGGAAATAAATAAACGCAAGAAAACTGATGGAAATATATTGCATGAATAAAGTTACTACGCAGTATCTCTTAAATGTACAGTAAATCAGAAAAATATCCAAATGTAAAGGTCTCTTTTGTCACTGATGACGAAGCGAGTAATTCTGAGGAGGACACGAAGGCCCGAAATCAGCTGTTGCGTTGATGTCGATATGTATTGAGAGAGACTGTGAATGGGAATGTTGTAGCGGATACGTTTTGAGCAGAAATCATATTTATCTCCAATTGCAGTGTTGGTAATAAAGGCAAGTTTCATCTTGGTATGTTTTATTGAGAAATCGGAAGTGCCCTTACAAGTATGCGGTTGGAAGTAGTAGCTTGTGACACTATGCCATTTTTTGCGAGTATACATCCACCATGCTGATCACAGTTGAGCTCAAGGCTGCGTAGCCTTCGTTAAGCCAAACAAAAAATGAGCGAGATAGAAGGCATTTTAGAGTGAATATGAACTGTATAAAAATTCTTATTATTAAACGCTGTATACCTGAATTAATTAAATATTCAAGTAATTAATGTTGTCCACATTTTACGGGAAACTGATTTTTTATCGGAGCGATCGAATTTGCTAGCGTAATGATTACGATACTTTCAATAGTTTAAGAACGTTTTCATTGCGTTCAAAGGTAATGGTGTGATTTTATTCCTCTGACATATTACAGATAACTCGAAATCATCATTCATCCTCGTTTACCCTTCGGTGTGCGAATTTGGTGCGTTGTGGGAGAGGCTTAAAACTCCGCCACGGAGCGCATCGTATCCTATTATAACCGAGCGCTCTTCATTTCCTTCGCAACCCTTTGGGAGAAGATTGATTTCGAAGCGTGTGAGCCTATGACACTTTGGGTACTTTGATTCGATCTAGATATTGGGATTACTCCGGGTGTTTTTTTTTGTTTTGTTCTCATCTAGCCTAATCTGGTGACGTGGGCTGGCCTGACTTGCTTGTCTGGCCTGACTGGCTATGAATGCTTGTCTTCATCCTGTCTTTGGCTTCAGTTGATCTTGCGCTGAACAGCTGTTTTCTCTATACTCTTTGATCGACTTCGCATGTCATGGACCCTTTTCTCCGTTTGCTCCGAGGGTGGACGCACCTAGCCTCATTTCCTATGACACGAAATATGTCAGATTTTATCCAGAGTGGCTAACACTACTACGCCGTGGCTGTTAATTTTTGATACCTTTGTAGTATATATCAAATTCCCGGAAATTGTTCTGTTTTCACCGTGTAGGTCGGTACAAAGTGAAATGTGGCATTATTTTTCAATGGTATGTAGAAGATGCTTTCTTTTTTGTGCACTAAGTCAGAGATCAGTTATTAAATTAGAAAATATCTTGAAGCAGTGTTGCCTTCAATCAGTGCCGTACTGTGACTGTTAGATATTTTAGATTCTCAATTCGTTTTACTCTTTTTTCCCCTAAAATATTTTTAAAAACTGCGACTGATTGCCCCTTACCGTGGTCTTTCTATATATATTGAAATTTGACAATTTTCACTTCACTTCACAAACAAACGCAATGCGATACTTACTCTAGGCTCCTGAAAATGTTATTTATCTTACGTGAAAGGCATCTCTATCGGCGCATTAGTGTTCTCCATCACTCATCTTAATTATCATCACTCGTTAAGCCTTCGATAACATCCAGTGTCTCATAGATCTCTTGGAGTTTGCTTAAGATATCTGTCCTGATCTTTGGTAATAACTTTTTTGTGAATAACAGAGTAATAACTTTTTTGTGAATGGAATATCCTGATAATGAACTTTATCTCTAGATTCATATAAAAAATACATTTTATTCCATTGTTAACTATACATGTGATTTTTGTGCTCCGTTATCCATTCCCTATCGGTAAATGAGGAATATATTTTTGGAGACACCCGATAATTACTGCAGCGGCTATGATTTTGCCCACTATCCATAATTATCGAAGATGCGCAGATTAATTCAATAGTGGAGAATAATAATATTGAAGCATTTCCCTCAGTTATGTCAAAGGTCTTGGATACATTCCCATTACCCCGGCGTCCCTTAGGAAGAGAAAAACATAATCCCTTGGTACGTCTTCATAGTTCTGTTTTAACCTATTGCAAACACAGCCTACAGCGATGCATATGAGGATTATTCTTTCTTTATCTTAAATTAATGTCTTATCTCGCAGCGATAAGTGGAATGGGACCGTTTTCGCTCCGATGGATCATTTCTTCTGAATTTGAGAGCTATATGGAATTGCATCCACAGTTGACCGATCATCGGAGCCGACTAATCCATCCATCTCGCCTCAAGACCTTTGCGCGCCAGCGAGCTGTGGGATACAATTCTCCACTCTGCCGCTTTCTCTCTCCTTTTCTGATCTGTCTGCCGTTGAGTCCTTGTACACCCTATATCCACGACCGCACCCTTCCCAGGGTGCCTCTGCCCCTGCTTCCTCTGCCCCATTCATTTATTACCGCGTTCCTTTACCCCCTTGTCATCCCATCCATACGGATTCCTTGAGCGAAACTAATCGGGGCAAAAGGTCGCCCGACCCTATGTGAATCGTTCTCCGACGCCTCGTATTTGGGATGAGATGTGTGTTTGTGGGCTTGGGAGCGTTTGGTCTGCCGCCAGTCGAGTTTGCATTCGGGGGAATGACATTGGGAAGCCGTGCGCTGTCATATTCGCCCCGTGGTGGTGAGCGTGGTAATTTACGCAGCTTGGTTTCCATATGTGGTCCGCCCATATTCCCGACTCTTGTACCTTGAGGTCTCCTTCCCCCGTTGCTCTTAGCGTTGAACTTCGATTCTTTACTTCGATTCTGTGCGCCTGCTTTTACTTTGTCGCCGTTCGACAATGGTTCCCTTTTTACTCTTCGTTTATAATGAGCCATTAGTTGCGTTGTTTTATGGGAGCACAAATGGTAGTCTTTTGCTGCGCAATGGAGTAGCCTCATCGTTTTACTTACATTCAGGCAAAGTTTTTAACACAAAGGCTAATGTTGAAATTTATGTCGTACACAAATGAGTTCAATAACAATTGTAATAAAGACTATTAATGAAACATTTTGCATAATTATTTGCAAGTTGTTACAGCAGTCGTTCAGCTCATAATTTACGCTCGTAAGATTTTCGATTCATTGTTTATTGGTGATACTTTTCGTGGATTTAATAATAATGCATTTCTTTTCCTTTTCATCTCATTGTTTTCTCCTCAAACATAGTACGCAATTATTGATTAATCATGCCTGGTTTCCACTCCCACTCATCATCGTATTTAGTGAAGCATCGTCAAGCGCCCACTCCCACTTCCCCGCAGAGTCGGCATCTTAAGCCTCTTCAAAGTTATTTCGTGCATTCTTCATATCTCCAGTCAATGATTTTTTGCTCAGCAGGAGCTTTGATGCCGTTACCCATTTTTTAGTAAAAATATTCTCCGTAATTACTATAAAATTCACTAGAGTAGATGATCAAGTAGAAGAAACAGATGTGAGAGTTACTTCGGTTGTTAGATTTGTTATTCTGGCATGGTGCTCTAAAGACGTGGTTTCACCCGGTGAGTCCCTCTTAATTTGTAAAATTTGGATAAGTACGTACTGTTCCTGTGGAATAATCCCTGTTGTAGGAACTGCAGCGCATTTCCACCTTTGCTACCGGAAAACAATTATCTACGTTTAATCCATTCGTTCGGAGTTTCCATTGCTTATAACGCTTGCATGAGGTTTTTTTACTCGTATGCATTGCTTTCATCTCGCATATATTTCTCTCAGGGATTAAATGTGCATGTGAATAAGTGCTGGCTTGAAAATACTATTCTGATATACATTTTGCTTTTTGCTCTGAGCGTCGTGGAAGGGATAAGGTTAACACGGTTTCGGAAGTACTGCCTTCCTATCCCAAGGGACATGATGTGCATTCTGAATGTGGCAGAGATTTTCATTGGAATCTTAATTTCTACTTGCATGCTACTTCTTGGGAGTACCTACTTTAATAAGTGCACTTCTCCAACAGTGAGATGGGACGTTAAAGTACCCTTTTGCGAACTTCGTCGAGTGTGTTGGCAATGGCAGCGAGACGATAATTCCGACACCGGTTTTCTCTCCACTGTACCTCTATTCGCCAAATAATCCTACCTATACCAACTTCCCATGCCCATCAATCAATGATGACGCACCTAACCTCAGCTGTCGGTCCATAGCATCCCTAGCAACTACTGCGTAATACCGAGAGTCTTGCTCCGTGTATTCCATCCATTGCAACTCGTTGCGATTCTTCAGCGAATTTCATTTCTTTGACCGTGGTTTCGTCTTTTATCAGCGCTGTTCTTCAATTTTCCTCTCCTTTAATACGAAGCCCAGGAGGAAGGGCGCTGCGGAAGGACATTTTCCCTTTCACTGCCACTGGCCGTGTCCATCCATCTCGCTCGTGTCCTTGCGGGGATGAGTCGGCCGACTGACGGCTAAACCATTTGGCGTTCCCGAGAAGCGATACGTACTCCGCGCCGTCCTCCCACTCCCTCATCACGCCCTCATTCCCATGGGCTCAATGCACGCGCGGGCGAGCACCGAGATGTGTGTAATTCCTCTCGCCTTATCCATCCTCACCCTTCCAGTTCCCTCTTCAAGTCGCGGGATCTCTGCTCCTTCGATGTCGCAGCACTCCCGTTTCCTTCCCGTGACGGCTGCTGCGAGGCAATAAAAATCCCCCACCCCCACGGGAGAAGAATATCGGAGGCTGGAGTATCCTTTTTTTATTTTTTTAGGAGAGCTATCGGAGAGCGATGGAGGGATTGATGAGGGCGGAGAGGAAAGAGCAAAGGGAAAGGAAGCGGAGACTAGTAGTGTTGTGCACGATGAAGGAAAGCGTTTACAGTGAGAAGTTTGGTGTTAAGGTTTCCTCTCACATTGGTGGATGTGAGGGGATGAGGTGATAGGGGGACGGGATATCTCGAGGGTGAAGGCGGAGTGGAGTCATCCCTCACCCTTGCTTGCTTGGATACTGGATAGTAAATTGACAAAAAATGTTTCATTTGTTGTACTTATTGGGAAAATTGTCCAGCCTCTGTTTTCGTCAACAATGCTAAAATTCGTCGTACTTCTTTCATTTATTTTTCCCTCTGATGATCGTGCGCTCAAAGGTGAGAATGGTAATTAAATGGAAAGCATTTAAAATCTTTATTAGCTACATGCATTATTTTTTATTAGAAAGCAAGACTGGTATTTTTATAGGAAAGAAAATGACGCAAAAATAGTCTATAATTCGTCTTATTTTCGAGTCAATTGCGATATGCTGCTATAATTGCGGACAAAATGCTGTAGTATTATAAGTATGTCTTTTCAAAGCACCACCGAACTAGTCGTTTTGGTAACTTTAACGGGGTCAACACTTGAACAATACTCAAGTGTGTAGAACACGGTAATTCACCGGGACTGGAATTTGAACCCTGATATCCGGGTGGCTTAACTGGATGAGTACCTACTCGTTTTGGATTCGGGGAATCGGTTCAAATCCTAGTGTAGGCAAATGATTTTTTTCACTGTGGGCATTATTGTTATAAAAATGCAGTTCCTGTCTTTCGGCTACTCCGGCTGATAAAAGTAATCATGAAATAAAGTCGAATAACCCGAATAGTCTGGTGTCTCGATATTGCTGTGCATTAGCTTGAGTTAAATTGGGATGATAAATGAACAGATCAAGTTTTTAAAGGGCATATTAAAAAAAAAAAAGTGGCATCACCCTTTACTCAGGCAGTCGAGATACAAGCTCCCAAAGTTAGCGTTGTCTTTCTCTCGCGGGCAAAAAAGCGCTCATCCCTCGCCTTTGCTTCTCATTCATCATTATTGCGTTTTGGCCGATCGATGCGGTGAGCGGATCGGGACACAATAGCTGTCCAATTCCCCCGGCGCTGACGGAGGATCTGCTAGTTATCACGCGCCAGCATTTCGGTTGCGAGGCCGCTTCCCTGGCTATTCCGCGGAACGTATCCGTTTTTCTTTTATCCCTTTTGCTAATATTTTTCCTCATTCCCGCGTTTTAATAAACACGGCATCTGGATGGCGCCAGCATCACTTTCACTCTCGTGGCATCTGCCCTCTTTTGTTTTGATATTTTTATTGCGAAAGTTTTCTATGATTTTTAGAACTCATTTTTTCACAATATAGCGGTCGGCAATAAGCCTTTACCTGCTCTGACGCGTTCCTTCTGAATAACGTAAAGAAATATCCTGGTATCATTACCTATATTTCCGAAAAAATGATTCTTCCGCTGCAACATAACTCAAGTCGGATGTAATTGAGACAGTTGTCGACGCCATATGTCACGACACCCGCACGCTAGCCATTAACCATTCTTATTTACCGTTGGAATTTCAATTTCAGTCGGTATCATCTTTTGCAACGGAGTTCCTGTATTACTCTCGTTTTGTATAATTTATCATAACGAAAAAACTAATTCTACTAAAGTACAATCGTTTTTCCGGTAAAAATTAATATTTTAGAGCATTAATGACCTAGTTATTACCCTGTAAGGTCTTGGTTCATGACTTTCAACGGTTAGTTTAAAGCATGATTGCTATAATTTCTGTTTAGTTGAATTTCTTAGTCCGGATTCTGTCGTAAATTGATTAGTATAGTTTGAAGGAACCCTCACATTGTGTAGGCTTGACTTTAGTGGGGTGGTTTAATTAGTGGGGTGGTTTAATAAAGTGGCCTTTCGTTACCAAATTCCGTTCCGTTGCCGTTTCGTTTTATAATCTCTTTCCTTCAGCGTTCTCGTTTAGTCCCCACGCATGACCTTAAAAACTTTTCGTAATTTTATTTTCGCAAATATATGTTTAGCATGTAATTTTCTTATTTTAAGATTTTAGGATATACCTACTCTCTATTTCAACGATTTTAATATGTATGCTAACTCTAGTGTTTTTTTTAGATTTTTCATGACTGTATCATCGTTTTTTTTTAAATCTGTAAAGCGTTATTTTCCATGTTTTGCACTTTTCCTGTTTACAAGTTGGAGTGAATTTCACTATTGGTTGCTGTCATTCCATGAAGCGTATCAGCTACTATTTTAAATCATCGTAAATCGTTGAGTTTTTGGTGAGAGATCCCTATTACTAGGTATTTTTTTCATATATCAGTCTGCGTGTAGATAGTCATCCCGAGGTGGTGGATTTTGGTATCTTGAGCGTCCGTGTGACTATCTCAAGATCTGCATCTCGAATACTAGTTTAAGTCTTGCAGGCAGGGGCTACAATACTTGAGACGAATTGGACGACATCCATCCAAATTTGATCCAAGCCCAGCGAAACGTAACTTTGGTGATCGAGTGGAAACCGTTGTTTCAATCGTGGTAGTTCTTTTTCTGCTGTATTTCAATTAGTGTGGTCCTCTTGTATTGATCTTTGCTATCCTTCATTTTTCCACCACTTTCCCTTACATATTATATTTGTATCACTAGCTCCCTCACATCCTTTTTGATTTCTTCCTACTCCAGTTCTTGCTCGTGTCGTAAATATCATTTTCTTACCGCTCTTCTTCCCTCTTTTTCCCCCTTCTTTCTCCCACCACTCTGTCAACTTGACCTCGCGTCATTTTTTTCACTTCCCCTCTGTCCTTCCTTCTCTCCCCCTCCCTTCTCCCCGAAACCATTGCTTTTTTACTTCGCTCGGTGGCGACATTACTCTCCAGTCCTCCCACTTCACTCACCATTTCGTATCTCACTCACACGCTCCGGTCGACCGTCGACGTTGCAACAGCTAGCCACAGCGTATCGCCCCCCCCCCCCCTCCCCCCCCGTGATGGATTGGTTTCCCAACAGATATATATCCACTCCTCTCACGCATAAGGACCCTGCGGGAGCGTTTTATCTCACTATTTTTTTGTTTCCCCTGCTGTTTGGTGTGGTTTGGGAGTAATGGCTCCAGGGTCCGAGGAGATTGGTTGGGTTGATAGGTTGGACGTGGTGGTCTGAATTGCTTTCTTCGTGTCTCAGTGGAAAGCTAGCGGAATGAAGACATCTAGAAGGGCACAGATGACCCGAAGTTTACTTATGACACTGACGGCATTACTATTCTCCCTCATTACTTAGGTATATTTTGATACTACGTGAAAGTGGGGAAGATAGACTTCAAGATGAATAGCTTCTGATTCTATTTTTTCCCTCGAAAAATTCGTGACCATTGGAACATAAATATATTAACCGCAACACAACCACGGCTAAGTACCCATAAATTAAAATTCACTACAATGTATACACCTCTCTTACTACTAGTAGGCCCGGTTTTATTGGTCAGGCTAATGTTAACAGTCTGAAGACGTAGCTTTAACGTTGATATATTGGCGGAAATTTCAGGTTTCTGGAAGTATTTCGGACTGTCCGTTAGTTGAAACAATCAATATCGGTGTGAGAGCGTATCCACATGGGCTATCGTGCCGGGAAAATGTTAACCAGGCATTTTAAAACAGGGCGTAGAGAGGTGTAGTATGCTGGACTTAAGGATCGCTTGAGGAGGTGGTGTAACTTCTAGCTAGGGCTATAGGGCAATGGTCCATCAGAAACCTACTCCAACCGGTAGATCATCATCATCATTTGAGTAATCTACCGGTTAAAGGTAGGTTATGACGAAAGTCAGAGAAAATCCAACAGACTCTTACACGTGCCGTGCCTTATCTACATCTAGTATTTCTTTCTTCATCTCAGCGTAAGTCATACCTTTCCTACCTTTTTTCATCCCGTCCGTAAAACCTATAACCGGTAGACAACAAAATAATAATCATGCAATCGCTGGGGCACTTATTTATATTTACAACAGCACTGAATTGGCTGGTTTTCCAACTCCTCTTGTCACACGCCCATGTGGCGGATCGCGCTATACCGCGTAGTTGTAGATTTAGACGCGTGATTTTAGTTGTGGCGCCCGCCGCTCCCCCACACTCAATCTCCAGAAATGTCTTCCTGTTTTTGTACCTTCTAGCTCGCTTCACATATCTAGCGCTATATTTGAAGTGCCCTCCGTGCAATCCGGTGTTTCATCCTGCTCTGTGCACCCGGAATCGTTGTGTTAGTTTTTTGTATTGTGAATGCGGCGCCGAGCGAACATATATCTAGAGACGTCTTGCGTCGTTGGAAGGTGGGTGGCAGGAGACACGAGGCTTACGCCGTGCGACGCCCCGCGCCCGTAAGTGGCTTCCTCGTTGGTGCTGTAGGCGTTGAGTGGCTTCCCTCAGCGGGAGGCACACGGGCGAAGGGCGCAGACAAGTGGCCGGGGAGGGAAGTGGGAACAGTGGAGCGCAGGAGTGGCGTTACGCGAGCGTTTAGACAAATGGAATTCTAAGAAACCGTCGGCATCCACATGTTTTCAAGAAGAGTGGTGTTATGCAAGTATCCAATTTCCATTCACATTGTTATTTTCCGCCTCCAATTTTTTCTTATCGTTTCCGTGCCTGTGGTGTGTGTATATTTTATTTCAGTTTTCACCTAATTTCATTTAGTTTTTTCCTCCAATAGTGAAGAATTTTGCTGACATTGTTTTTGGCTGGGTTAGATCCTTGCCTGCTCTCTTGAGGTTGCGGTTCGAATACCGCGTGGGTGGGGTTTTCACCGCTCAGGGTGAGGCTGTGTGTGATCGTCTAAATGTAATTAATTGCCCGTAAATGGCGTGAGCAGTGGCTAAAGTATCGATGGTGAATGTTGCGATTTCATGAACGGGTGTGGGTATTTTTATGAAATATTGGCTAGAAACTTGAAGTGAGATTCGTGCGATTAGGCCCCTCTTGATATTAGTGCTCTTTCTCAAAAGAGAGTAACCTGCTTTCCGGAAAATGTTAAGGTCGTGTATGCGATTATCGACTTCATTTTTTCTGTGAATTGGCATTTATGTCTCTCACTCAACGGTGCTTTAAAGGTTAATTTTTGTTGCGATTGCTACTTTTTATGCTAAATACAAATGCAATGCAGTATACCAAAAACATAATGTTTGACGCAATGTATCGAGTCCGTTACTGTTGAGTTATCTGTATTGGTGCTGGCATAGTTATCTTCATTTTGAAAATGACGCATATGAGCTCACATTACTGTTAGGACTGTAAAATGAATCATGTCTTGAAAAAGAAGATTTATTATCTCATTAGATTACATGTTATTTGCTTAGTTTCTTTGACTTATCCAGTTCAATAATTTGATTCTCTTTACATGCCAAAGTTAATAGATGATGCAGAGTTCACTAGTATGACTCTTCGTTGAATTGCGTCACATTACCTAATTTTAATGTTTTTTCTTTGCGCTTTTTTCGTAAATGGTAGTTTTGGGCCTTAATGATAAATTTAAAGGTCTTTTAACTTAAACTTTCAAGTTGTGGTTTCAAAGAACTCAAAAAAACCCTTTATTTGTAATTAAAATAAGAGTATTTCAAACTGTTTCAGTACGGTCGTTTCGTCTTCGATCAAGTCATCGCCTTGCGATTTTATTTTTCCTTTCCCGTGCAATAGCGGGATGGCTGGAGTAACCCTTTTGTTTGTCCGTTTGGAGGACCGGGGCCGCTGAATATTCCTCCCATCCGCCCCTCCTTGCCTCCACCGACTGGCACCTCATCTCGAGTTTTCCCCGTTTCATAGCCCTCGTAAAAAATCTATTTCGGTGCGCCGTAAAACGCGCGGCCCGCACCCTGAGATCACGTGCGCGGGAGGCGGGAACGATCCTCACCATTTTCTCCACCATATGGACTGGTGCCGCTTTGTTTCGTTCTATCTTCTTTTCCCTCGCGCACTTACCCGTTCCCTTTCACAAGGCATCGCCGCGGATTTATCGCATATTTTTGTATGCATTTTTGAGGAGGGTCGAATTGGAGGGAAGTTGAAATGGTATTGGGTCCGTGGAGGGAGAGAAATGGTTTGATCTGCAAATACGTCTGTTAAAACACGAGATACGTATGAGGCACATCCCTCCCTGTCTCCTTGTTGTATAACATTCCCAATGCATTCCCAGGGGTGCTTGGTTCATTCCACCCTACTGAGCATTTTCTGAGTCTTCAAAACATGTTTGAATATTTTACATCCTTATTAGGTCACGTATTATGGTCTCAAAGTGTTTTGTTCTGTGTTTTTGCTCTCAGAACAATCGCTATAAGTGATTGACCCTATCTTTTAACTCGGAAATTCATCCAATTACTTGTATTTTATCAGATGAGCTAGTTATTTAATCAGCCACCTATTATTTAACCGAGGAAAAAAACAGATGTGATGAAATTCACACACGCGTGAACTTAAGATTGCACTCCGGGGTTGAACTCATTCGGTGCCTCTGGGTAATTCTAAGAGGTAGAACCATACTGTATGATTTTCTGAGTATCAGATACCTAATTCCTGGTAAGTCACCACCCGTGATACAAACAAAAGTTCTGACCCCATTTCTCCGCTTAAATTGCACGCTCTGTTTCTTGGTGTACCGGATAAGGTGTATCCCCACTAGTCAAATTGTTAGTCGATTGAAGCAGTTTTGCTATTTAGTCATGAAATATATTTGCTGTTTTACCTACTATTTTCATGTTTAAAAAATCTTCCTGTATTAAAAAAAGACCGCCTGCACAAGGTTGTCTCAGCACCCCCTGCCGATGCAGCTGTAAAATCATTCGATGCATTCTTCCTCCTGATCTATTGTATTTTTAATCTTTTATTGTAGTGTTAATTAATCTAGAATATATTTCTTGGATTATATTTTTTGTCGAAGTCTCAAGAGAACTAGCTTCATTTAGAATATAATCTTCGTTTAACGGTATAGAGGCATGTTAAATCGATTATTTTCGTCCGATCATTTTCACTTCCTTTTTCAGTTTAAAATGGTACATGCTTGTCAATAAAACTTTCAACTATTTAGTGTATTCGATTAATCGCGAAGGCATCATTTCTGCAGATTAGTTTAAATAATCGATATCTTATCGACTGTGTGTAGTGTGAGTTGAGGCGTGAGAGGAGTATTTACAAGTTAAATCTCTCTCGGATGGAGTTAGGCGTAAAATGGCATTAGATTAATAGAAATAATGTATTTTAAGGTATAAATAGGCTTCAAGTGACTGTATAATCGGTGTTCCCATTGTACATGCTTACAGTGGGCTAGCTATTATTATTTTTGCTTTAATTCTCACTGATTTTCTGCCCTGTGATTATGTTTTTGTCTTGCCAAGGTTCCTTTAAATATTTATTCAAAAGCCGTTTTTCTTTGAGGGATGCTTGGAAAGTATGGCAAACTAATTTTCAGTAAAACTAGGGAACGTGAGCTCTACGGCCTCTTAAAGTTATAAGGTATGAAAAAATCTCCAATGGCCGTAATAAATTGGCACCACTCGTCAAAAATACGCCACAATTGCTGTGTTGGTTTGCGGGAAAAAATGGGGGGAAAAATCCACGCCAGTAACCAACCACAACCTCTCGACCAGAAAAACCCCTGTGGTGGTTTACGGGAATGTTACTTCCTCGCCAGGGACAACCACAGACACACACAATCAACCCGAATAGGGATACTTCGCTGGGCTTATGAGACCCTGCTAAGGATGCCTGGGTTACACACACACACTCAACCCAATGAGGGATTCTTTGCCGGGTTAATGAGACCCAACTAAGAAAGCCTGGGTTATGAACACAAACACACTCACAAGCACTCAAGAGCTCACTCACACACTCAACGGGCTCAACTTCTGGGAGAATCTAGCTCAACAGAGCGTTGTCAAGAAACGGCACAAAAACAAGAACAGACGAGGGTGTGCGTCGGATACGCGTATTTCGGTATTTTCGGTATTCGTATGTTTATTTAAGATACGTTGATGACATATTTGCCATTTTCGACACTCACAAATATGGAATTGAACAGTTTGTTTGTGATTTAAACAGTTTATTTCCTTCCATTAAGTTCACACACGAGATAGAAGATAACAACCAACTCCCTTTTCTAGATCTGCTTCTGACCAGAAATGGTAACAAACTCTCTTATGACGTGTACCGCAAGCCTACACACACCAATAATTACATTCACCGTGATTCCTTTGTACATAACAGCAATAAACTCGCTTCTTTTCATGCTCTGGTCCACAGGCTTGTTAATATTCCACTTGAAAAAAGTAATTATTCAAAAGAATTAAATAATATCAAACGGATTGCTAAACTTAACGGCTTTAAGGAGTCTATGATTGACAATATAGTGAAGAAACACAAATTTAAAAGACTCTTAAAGAATTCCACCACACTCACGAATGACGAGTCCGTCCGCTTCATTAAACTTCCTTACCACCCACAAATAACTAAAGGCCTTGAAAAGATATTCAAAACAGTGAACACAAAGATCTCATTTAGTAGTAACAACAAACTAAAACACTTATTGGGAAACACGAAAGACAAGATCGACACATCCAATAAGTCCGGCATATATCAAATATCTTGTTCCTCGTGTGATGTTTCCTACGTGGGACAAACACGCAGAAATATAAAAACTAGATTCAAGGAACACATGGCCCATTTCAAATATAACAGACCCGAAAAATCCAGTATCGCACAACACTTACTCAACACGGGACACGAAACCTCAGAAAACAACCTTCAACTCATCAAACAAACACCTAATCATTTGCTTGACGCTTATGAAAGTCTATACATACACAAATTTAGGAGAAACATTGTGAATAGCGATAAAGGACCTATTTCTTACTCCTCACTTTTCTCTATTTTACAGTAGATGCTCATTCCTTTTTTTGAAATTATAATTTTTCAAAATATTTAACGTTGACCGCTCTCCACCAACGGTCACGGACTTCACTTCCCCCCCCCCCTTCCTCCCCCCCCTTACTCAACTGTCACGGACTTCGTTTCCTTTCCCTTCCTACCTCCCCCACCCCTCCCCTTCGCCCCGTACTCGCTTCAACGGTCGCGGACTTCAACTCCCCCCCCCACTCCTTCCCCACCAATACCTTTCTTCCCTCTCCCACAACCCAACGTCATTGGTTCCCCATCCCTCTCTCCCTTTTCTTCATTTTCCTATTTATTCTAGGCTGTCCTCCTTCCTATCCACTTACAACCTTGCGTTGCAAGTGATTTATCCCTTCAGTTCGCTGAAGAGGGCCACCTTGTGGCCGAAATACGCGTATCCGACGCACACCCTCGTCTGTTCTTGTTTTTGTGCCGTTTCTTGACAACGCTCTGTTGAGCTAGATTCTCCCAGAAGTTGAGCCCGTTGAGTGTGTGAGTGAGCTCTTGAGTGCTTGTGAGTGTGTTTGTGTTCATAACCCAGGCTTTCTTAGTTGGGTCTCATTAACCCGGCAAAGAATCCCTCATTGGGTTGAGTGTGTGTGTGTAACCCAGGCATCCTTAGCAGGGTCTCATAAGCCCAGCGAAGTATCCCTATTCGGGTTGATTGTGTGTGTCTGTGGTTGTCCCTGGCGAGGAAGTAACATTCCCGTAAACCACCACAGGGGTTTTTCTGGTCGAGAGGTTGTGGTTGGTTACTGGCGTGGATTTTTCCCCCCATTTTTTCCCGCAAACCAACACAGCAATTGTGGCGTATTTTTGACGAGTGGTGCCAATTTATTACGGCCATTGGAGATTTTTTCATACCTTATAATTTTCAGTAATTTATGGACTCACAATTTCCAGTGAAGATTAGAGTTCTATGACTATTGTGTAATATGGCGTTTATCTCCAGCGTCCATTAGTCTATTGAGCCGAGTGACACGAAAACTCCTGTGGGTGGTGTCTTTTTGGGTTCTTTCAACTTCACCCTTTTCTTTGTCATCTTTTCTCGTTATTTTTTCGGGCTCCGTAACACTTGTAACCACTTTGAATTTCACCCTTGAGAAGTAAGAAAAGGGGCAGGGCATGCTCAAATTCCCAGTCTCCCGCAGTGGGAAAAGAAGGGGAGAGAGAGAGGTTTGAGAAATAAGCAAGCGTTAAGGAACTGGAAGGAAAAAGTGGGGGAAAAAGTTACTCGGCCGTGGCAAGTGAACGACATTTTCCGCAGCTCGTGCCTGTCGGGAACAACTGCCATTCGTAATATTTCATCTCTTCAAGGATTTTTTGCTATTGTTTCTGACTCATTCCGTTTCAGCAACGAAATCTCTGTGCTTATTGCAACTGCCATTGGTAGCAGCATAATAATTCGACAGGTGGCGTCTTTTTATATTTAATTTACTAAAATCTTACTTTAATATTTGATATTTTTAATTATTACTACAAACCTATGCCGAATTAACTTTTTTTTTTAATTTGTCCGTGAATCAAGGCCTTCGTTGGTTGTATCTGTCACTGATTTTTCATTTATACTTGGTAATGATTTCCTCATAAATCGTTTTAAAGGTACCTAATTCGTATGTTTGAATACGGAAATAAACGAGTGAACTATTACTTTAACTAGTACAGTGGAACTTAGCTAGTTAGAGCGTGAAGGGATCAGATAAATAATTCGAATTATCCAAAAATTCGAATTATAGAAGTTTCTTAAAAGTGGTTTTAAAAAATACGCACTTCATGTGACATAACAAGCAGATATGTTTTTTAATTAGTACATATCTGGTTGTTTAATTGCCTTATTGAAAATATAAAAAAATGTATATGATAAAAATTATACGACAACACAAATAAAATTGTTCAGTATTGTAAAGTATGTACAGTAAAATTTCGATACAATCTCTAATTACAATATCTCAAAAAAGTCGGGCATCTTTACTTGCTTCCTAGATAGAAGTCTCTTAGTAATAGCGTATGACTAAAGTTGATTTTTTGACTGGAAATTGGAATCACTTAAATCATTATGGCTTTCAAAAATCGCCTGAGCTCTTGGATGTGATTTGATGCTTTTTCTGCACTCGGGATAGCTCTTTCTTGGGCCAATGAAGAATTATCGTCTTCACCAGATGACTCGTCTTCAGCTTGGTTGTTGTTGAGTATTTCAGTGATTTGTGAGTGAGGATATGGTGGGATTAGGAACAATGTCCTCCCACCCGTCAATGGTAGGTGTGGTGACAGTCTCAGCTTCGTTGGCACTCTTTCCCTCAGTTTCTTTTTTGAGAAAACCAGCTTTTTTAAATCAGTTCTGAATGGTTTCTTCTTTCACTTGATGCCATTGTCGTGTCCCAAATGGCGGAACGCGACGCTGACGAAAAGCAATTCGAGTGGCAAAATTGCTATGGTAGGGGGGTAGGCTTTGAAGATTTAAAACTCACACGTAATGCAGCGGATAAGATATTTAATTTACAGCAGCCTGAAGACGAACAGCGCCTTAGGCCGCAGACTTCGGAATTGTCCGCTCTTACAAAAATCCTTGAACATTTATACCATTTTCTAAGGTTCACGGGGAGGTGGGATGAGGATAAGGATTGAGGAGGGTTGTGATGAGTGAGGAAGTTCCTCCCCTTTCCATTCACCAGACATAACCATTCAAAACAGTCTAGACACATTAGGTTAGGGTCGCACTACATTTCCGTCGCTCAAAACAGCCGGTTTTAGGATACACAAAGAAGCTGGCTTGCGACAAACGAATATCGACAGACATAAACACTATCCGTCACTTGGGCGGCGGGTACACCACGATATACCATACACCAGACATAGATACAATCTATCACTTAAGAACAGTCGTGTATGACACCATGCTTGTTTGTACATTTGCGAAGCTTCAAGAATGCCAAAGTTAATGTTTATACCACTAAAATCTCCAGAAAGAATGTTCTCGACCAATGTAGCCTTTAGAAATGTTTAATGTTTTTAGTATCCTCTGGCGCATTGGCTGTACCACTGATGTCATGTTTGCTGGGGAAAATTACCTTTACGTTGTCCATAGGTGGAATGCTTTGTAGGCTGTGCAGTTATCAATAAAGAGAATATTCTGCCGGTTTAGTTTTACAAACTTTATATCGATTTTCAAGAGCCATTTTTCGAACAGGTCACTTGCCATCCAAGCTCTCGAGCTGGATACAGACTCTATTGGCCTTGATTTGACGTTTTTGAAACAACGGGGTTAGCCGATTTTCGAACCATCAACAAGGACCTCTTTTTCGACCCGTCCATATTCGCTCCAACCAGCAGTCACTCTTTCTTTGCTAAGCTTGCCTCAATTACATTTTTCATCCATGGTGAGAAAAACACCTTTGTGATTTCCACAGTCTATTACCCTGGCACGACGCGCGTTTCACCACACTGTGGCATACTGATGTGCATTTAGCGGTAGGTTGCGTGGGAATATATAGCCTGGGCTTATACTGAGGAATGGAGAGGGGGTGGGTGGGGAATGGGGAGGGGAGAGGATTTCCGTTAAGTTTAAAAATGAGTACCTAGGAGGCTATGTGTTTCTCGGAAGACTGCTAGGAAACCCATAGCCTCTTTGGTACTCATTTTTAAACTTAACGGAAATCCTCTCCCCTCCCCCATTCCCACCCTCCCCTTCTTTCCTCAACATAAGCCCTGGCTATATATTCCCACGCAACCTACCGCTAAATGCACATGAGTATGCCACAGTGTGGTGAAACGCGCGTCGTGCCAGCGTAATAAAGTCTGTGGAAATAACAAAGGTGGTTTTCTCATCATGGATATCCATAATTTCCACGAGGTCAGGCCTGAGATCATCAGTTTTATACATTTTTCATCTTTAAATGCAAGGGTTTGGTCTGGGGTACATTAATAAAAAGCCTAGTCTCATCAACATTTAAAATATTTTTGGGCTCCCTATCCTGGATAATTTATTCCACGTTTTTTTTCACTTTTCGGCCTTAAGTTGATTCACTGCACCACTCTCACCACAAACAGATTTAAAAGAAATCTTGTTCTGCTGTTTGAAACCATCCAGCCACCCTGTGCTGGCTATGAAATCGTTTTTCCCCAATTCAGAGGCAAAGATTTCAGCTTTCTCTCTTACAAAAGGACCACTCACTGGAATTTTCTTGTCCCGCACTTGTTTGAATCACTTTAAAACAAATTGTCCACATTTGGATGGACAGGCGTTCTTGATCTTGCCACTCTCACTTCCACTGCTCAAATTATTTTCTTTATTTTTAAAATTAGTTGAAAATTTGTTAGGGGGGATTCCAAAATCGTTAACAATTTCTGACTCCTTCAGTCCCTTTTCCACTTCCTCAATCACCGCTATCTTTTCAGCCAAGGTTAAAGATTTATAAGTCTTTGGCTTGGACAACGACATTATCGCTGGATGTACAAACCAGAAAAATAAATAAGGTGCAGCAAAAACAATGCAGTCTCACACAAGGAGTCACACTGTGTACCACTTGACAGCTCGCGAGGTTTCACTGAAATGTTGCGCTCGACTCAGTTGTCACGACAGCAGAAGGATTGGCGGGCACACACAAATTGTGCGAAAAATATGCTTGCAGTAACCAAGGGGGGTGGGGGGGGGTAAGGACAAGGACTTTCAATTTGTTATGCCGGGTTACCGCGTTTCGGGACGCGCATCTCAACATGCGCGTTTTTTATTGAAGCATTTGCGCGACGCGCGAATTTTGGAACGTGCGATTGATTACTTTTTCAAGTGTGATTACTCGCGCGTAGGTAGTTTGGAGGGGAAAATAGGCCAGTAGTGTTGCACCGTAGTCGTTCATGTCTACATTCCATCTCTACCCCGCGGTCTCGACCCTCCCCGTCTTGACACTCGCGTTCGCGTTCCAACTCGCGCGAGTACCTGAACAGATCAATTTTAATGATGTATTTGGGAAAAATGCGTCGTTTTTTGAGACGCGCGTCCTGAAAGACCGGCGCCTTGATTTTGACAACGCGCTTGCGACCCGAACGTGCGTCAGTGTATTAACGTCTACATATAAAACAATGAATTTACAAAACGCGCGTGTTAAGACACGCGTCACGATACGCGGAGCATAAACCCGGCCTTTGATAGCATTCTAACGTTGTCTGGCCGGTATTTGGGAAGATAGTGTTGTGAAAGTAGTTTATCTTAGTCATAAAACTTCGAATTAACCAAGACAAAATTCGAATTAACAGCGATTTTATAACATTGTTTTGATACAAAATGCAACGGGCCAAGCAAAATGTTCGAATTAAACACGATTTAGAATTATAAAAGTTCGAATTATCAAAGTTCCACTGTACTCATGATTAATGAAAATGCTTGGTACTTTTCTACAAAAAAACATTTTTTTATTTTACGACGCCTTTCAACGATTTACGGCATCGGCAGGTTTGTGTTAACTTTCTGTACCTGACGATGCCATAAATCGGTGAAACGCGTTGTACAATTAAAACAAATGTAGAAAAATACTAAGTATTTTCATTAATCATGAGTAGGTACTAACGTAATGAACTTATACGAAGTGATGTCTGCCCCTGTCAAGTTTATAATTTTAGCGTTTTATCTTAGTTTAACCGCTTTTTCTTAGTTTGAAAAGATTCATCTTTTGTACCTTACAGAAGTTAATGTATTTTAGATGAAACATGCGTATTTCAAAAATTAATTTTTTGGATCATTCTGCTGCGTTCATACATTTTTTATTGGTATCTGAGTTGATTTATTATCTGAAGGTATATCCTGAAATAGATAAGAAACGACATCCAGCGGAATAAAATGAAGGAACGCAGGAGAGTGGCCTCATAAAGACGACTTTCTGAAAATTCTCCCCTGCGAAAGCCTGAAGCAGAAATGCCGAATATGTGTATTCTCTAGTTTCTGTGTGTCTGTTCAAATTGCGGCTTTAATTTAGAACAACAAGGTCGTTGCTCACCTGCTTCCTTTCATACTCTCCAGGAATACTCACCCTTGTCCCATATCGTTAACTGCCCTGTGTGTTTTTGTGGATACACTCGGACGCTCAGTGATTTTTTTTAATAGCCGACGTCGCTTGTCTTGTTCTTGAGGTGACGATGTGGGTCGTGGCTCAGAGTCTCTTGTGGTATCGCTTCCGGCAAGTGCTTCACCTTTGCTGACCTCCTTTCTCCATCATCAGAAACAAAAACCCCTTTACCCCAACCCGCCCGTGTGTCTGCAGCACGCGTCGCTCGGCCCTGCCTCGGCTAGCTCGTTTTCACTCCGGGAAATAATCCCTCCCCCGGAATTTCAGATTGAAAATTTATGTATCAGCGAGAGTAAGGAGAGAGTGCCATAGGGGGTTGGTTTCCCCTCGCTCTCTCTCTCAGCCCCTTTCTACTACCCTTTCTTCTTTTTTCTCCCTCTCTCTCTAAACCTCCATCCGCGAACACATTTCTCTTTCAAAAGAAAATTCTTATTTTTTCATCTAACGTTTCTCGTCATTCTCGCAGAAGGTAACGATCCCGAATCGTCGTCGTTCCGCGGGGCAAGTGCGGAAGAATGGAGCCATAGATCCGTCAGAAGACGACCGTCTTTGAGGAACTAAACACGACGGGACTGAATGGGAGGAGAAGAAAGAAATTTGGGAAGAAGAAGAAGAGGCGAAGGAGGAAGAATCGAAGCGGGTGAACCCTCCTGCCGTATTCTTCAAAAGGAGTCGAGTCTCTCAGCCGAGCGCGCGTCTTAAGAGGCGGGTCTCATTGTTGATCTGGAGCGAGCACGATGCTCCTTGAAGAAGCGTGGAGGAAAAAAAAAGAAGTCACTCTTTCGAGTTTTCGCCGAGAGTGGATGAGAGGAGCCTCCGCAACATTTGTTCGCCCCTCACAAGTGATATCGACGCGATCTTTTGTGTCCCCGACGGCGCCTCGCGACCTGAACTCCCGCTTTGACACTCCCGCGCGCGAAAGATAAGGTCGAAGCTGTGTGCCGCCGAATTTCTCGGTCGTCTTGAACGCCCTTACACGGGGGAGATGAGTGGGGGTGGGAGCCAGGAGATGTCGGTGATAAATACATTCTCAGGAAAGAGTGCTGGCGAAAGAAGAGCCGCCCCTTTCGGAAAACAAGAGACGGAGGATAATGTCAGATGCGCCCCCGCCTGCTGAATCCCCATATCTTCCCCTTCAACGGCTATCTTCTCCAGCGTTTCACGTCCCGGCTGCCTTTTTTTGCGAGCAGTGAGACATCTTCGCAGAGACGTTGGTAGTGTTGCGGAGGAGGAAGTCTTCTCTCGCGTGTGTTTGTCCTTTAGCCGGATCGGTGAGCGCTCCAGACGAGGAGAGCACAGAAGGAAGGAAGAAGAGCGGGAGAGACACGGAGGAAAGGAGATATTCTAGTGTTTTCCCGAGTCTTTTCTTCCTCCCCTCCCTCCTCTCTGCGCGGGAAGGGTGAAGAGAAACGAGAGAAGGCGTGACGAGCCGTCTCCTTACTCGCCTACTCATTTTTTTTCGTCGTCTTCATTCCCTCCCTGCAAGATTCTTCCCTTCTTCCATCCAGTCATCCTTGTACCCTGCTCGCTGCCACATACTACTGTCTGGCGCGCTTCTCTGCCCGCGGGGGCCTCCCGAACCCTCCCCCTCCGCCGTCCCCCCTTATACTACTAATACTACGTTTCCACTCTTTCTACGGGCGCGCCCCACACTCCCGGCCGTGTTCCCTCAGCGCTCCTTCCCCTCTCCTACCACGCGCGCGCCTGATACCCCTATTCCGTTCCCCGCTTGCGCCGTCTCCCCGAGTCCTCCCTTCCCCTCCTGCGTACCCCTTCCTCCGCCTCTAACCATCTCCCTTTCTCCCCCACCTTTCTCGCTCCCTCCTCGTCTGTTTTCGTCCCGACCCTCGCACGCCTTTCGCCCCCGTCGCTCCGCGCAGTTTTTTCCGAAGCCCCGAATGGCCCGGAGGAGGAGCGGAGCGAGCGATGCCGCCGCGCGCCGCGCAGGAGACGCCTGCTCCTCGTGCCGGAGTCGACGCGGCCGACGTCCCGGATTAACATACCCCAGCATACCCTCCGGCGGCGTCCGGAAAACTTTTTCCCTGGCTTCTGAAAACGATAGATAGGCTGTGAGGAGGGATATTCTTGCCGGTGAACTCCGGTCGTGCCAAGAGGTTTGCACTGTCGTCCGAAATTGAGGATTTTATCTCCGCGTGACTGTGCCGTGGTAGACAGAAGAATGTGCCGTCATGGTCGGTGACACGGCTTTGTCTGTAGCCACTAGACTGGTTTCTTCTCTTGTGTCGTTCTCTTTATCGCTTGTAGCGAAACCCCAGTAGTTGGTGTTTGAGGACTCTCAAGTACTTTTTTAACGATCGTTTGTTCCTGGTGTTCTGTCGGCGTGGTTAAGCCCCGTCGATTACGGCGGCTTGCTTAAGAGAGGAGAGGCAATTATGCCCGCGGTTTACGTCGCCGTAAAACCCTTCAGCTGAGTCACTTTCCGAGGTTTTATTCGGAGAAACTTTGGCAACATTTCAACCAGCGTCGCCGGGAGAGTCCTTGACGAGTGCTTAGAGCGGTTCGAGCGAAGGAGGATCCCTCGGGGCGGCTCTGAGTGGCTCGGTCGCCGGTCTGGTGAGGCAGGACAGGGGCGCCTCGACGCCTCCGCCTGCGGCCACCCTGCGGGAGTCCAGGTGATGGGGGAAGACCAGGAGGCCGACGAGGAGGAAGAGGAGGAGGAGGATCGCCTCCTCGCTTGATCCGACCTCTCTCGCTTCCTCTCGCGGTTTCCCTTCGGTCGGAGGCCCCGGCTCCCTTTTCCCGTCCCGTTGCCACAACGATGACTGGTGCTCGGTCAAGGAGATAGATGAGAGAGATATATATAAATAAATAGATAAATATATAAATGTATATACATATCCGTGCGTATCGAAATCAGGGTAAACGGGATCGAACGCTGTTAACGTTTATTAAAAGTTCCTGCCCCATTTGCTGAAGTGCCGCATGAAGTTCGTCGTTTTCTGTCTGGTGAAGTGCAAGGGTTTTAACGGATGTGTTTGTGTGTGGTGTATTCTCGGCGACTCCCGTGTTCCTGGGAGGAGAATTTATCCACTCGCACTTGCGAGCACGGGCTCGACTGCCGTGACGCTGCTGGTGTGATTCCGACGTCTCCCACGTGTGTGTGTTCCGTCGTGTAGTGGTTTCGCCTCTCTCTTGTGTTTATCGCTCGCCGGTGGCGGGCCTCCGTCGGTTTCTTTCCGGGGGAGAGGGTCTCTTCTCCCCCCTACCCCTCTCCCTATCGCACGTGCGATGTCGGGAGAGCTGAGCGCCGAGCAGCTGCAGCAGCTGTACCTGTGCAGCCTCCTACTCGGGCGGAAACGGTGAGTCCCTGTCTCTATATGTGTGTCTCTCTCTCACTGTCTGCCCGTGGGTGGGCTGGCCGACTGGCTCGCTAGGATTTAATCAAGGGAGATTGACGGAAAAAATGATGCTGTGTTCCGGCGACTCTTAGTGAAATTTCAAAATTTCATAGTGAATGTAAGAGTCGTTACTCCACGTGAACATGTTTTTTTGTTAAAAATGTTTTTTCCTCTGATCTGGTGAGCAATATGGTTGGAAAAGTAAAAATAGTTTTATTGAAAAATCTGTATCTTATACATTATTTCAGCCCAGAAACTTTTGCCATAAGCTATTAGAAAGAAAAAGTATTTTGGACTATCGGAGAATGAATTGATCGATGAATTGAGTGAAGTTGTTAGAAAATCCATCATATCTTTAAAAAAATGTTGTGCAACTGAATTATTGGAAGAGCTAGGGATGGGAATAAATTCAAAGAATCAAGCATCACGGAGACTTCTTGATAGGCATGGAGGTCCCGGGTTTTTCCTTTAAACGATCAATATTATCTATTTCCGTTCACTCTATTGATAAATTGTCCACTCAGATGAAAATGAGGTCGTAAGGCACCTGAAGGATTGAGTTCAGTTGCTCAATTTTCCCTAGCGTGTTTGAAAACCTTACAGAATTTAAAGGAAGCACCCATAACTTTCAACACAGCATGGTTACATCCACATGAAGCACTTTTTTCTCAAACATAACGCGAACATCCCCTGTCCCTCTCCCTTGTGGTGACTCGAAGGCTAAAACGTAGCTGTCATATGCGTGTTGTGTTGTTTCGCTTGTTTATTCAGCACCGCCGCCTCCTCGCATTTTCTCTCCCTCTTCCTTCCTCCTCTCTTGTTCGCATTCTTTCTTCTCTTCCTCTTTTTTACTCCGGTTTATTTCTCACCCTCGATTCCGATGTGTTAGCTTTCGACGCTAGGTGTGTCTGTGAGAACGTGATGGGAACCCGAGAACATTCTGGAGAAAGCGAAACCATGATATCGGGTCGCATCGATAAACTCATTTTTATGTGTAGGTAGAGAATTTTTTTCCTTCCAAGCCATGGTTTTTCTTTTACGTTTTTAGCCAATGTGCATCCTTGCCAAGTGAATTACAGTGGAACATCTGGAATCTACGGCCCAGTTTTATTTTTCAAAATCGACTGTAAATGGAGTCGTCATAAAACTGAGGCTAGGTAGTAAAACTACTGATGGCCATGGGGAATGGAACAAGCGTATTTTTTGTGGTTCTTCTAAATTTATTGAATTGTAATGTGTCAATGCATTATTACCTAGTTTGGAAGATTAAATTGTGAATGAATGATCTCCAATTTCAGGTTAGAAATTATTGAATAACTATTCGATGACCAAAACATTTTTTGTGCTAAAATATTTCAAAATATTAAGCCTGGATTCTTGCTGTTTATTTCGTGAACCAGGTGAAATGTGCATTTTTTGGACGCATGAGATATCTAAGTGTATTCATTTTCTAAATTAGAGATTGATTCTCAACCTCGGATCTCGACCCTGCGAGAGGAGAGTAGGTACAGATATTCCGAAAGCTTGGCGCTAAGTTGGTGGATAAAAAACTTCTAAAAAATTAAAAAGCATTACAATCACTCAACTTTTCAAGCCAGATGGAATTTGGTATTGAAGTGTGTAAAACTATCTGAGCTTTACCAAAGTAATTGTTCAGTTGTTATAAACGTACATATGCGTATGATTTTAACGTAATTAGGAAAAGAATTTTCGTGGTGATTGCTCTATTCTTGGCCATCGATAATTGCGTAAAAATATTCCTCTACAGTACGGAACGATCGCTCAAAATATTATTCCATAATTTGGATATGGTATTAGTTGGTAATTGTTTTGTAAATCATGAAAGAAATGTTATATTGGAATTCCGGTTACAGTTTTTGCATTATGTCGTACGTCTGCGATACACTGAATTGGAAAAATTGAACTGGGAAATATATTATTAAAATCATAATCGTAGGTGTTTTACTCCTATTAGAGGTTATAAGTAGTTCCTGCCTATATTCCTACTCCCAAAATCATGTTTCACTAGTGTTAAACATTTTTTTGCTTAACTGCTAAAATATATTTTCTTCTTCTTCTTTCAGGAGATATAGGTCAAATAAGTTGGAATGTCTATTGCTCTTTGAGGTAAATTGAACAATAAAATGTTTATAAACTTTTTAACAGAAATATGTACTAAAAACTGTGAACAATATTCTATTTATGTAAAACCGCCCCATAATTTCATTGTAGCCCTGATGAAGCAAAGATAAAAATACGAAACGTTGGCAAAGAGTAATAAATAAATAAAAATTCCAACTTATTTGACCTATATCTCCTGAAAGAAGAAGAAGAAAATATATTATAGTAGAAAGAGGTCATGAAAAGGAATCATCTAAACTGATAAAAGCAATATCCAGTATCTATTATTATGACCCAACGTTTTTTCCCTGTAGTATTCATTTCAGCATCCATCTATACTAATTTGAACGGATTTTAAGAATTCTATTCAAAATTAGACAGATCGTATTTTTAATTTGCCTTACGAATTTGGTAAAATAAAAGTATCGAATTGCAACCTATTGTGTGCGCTGTGACCCGGAGGATGCTTTTATATTCATACATCTGGGTCCCATCCTGTGGTATTTTATTTTTAAGTCCCTCAATCATTCCTTGTTCCTCTTCCATTCCCTATTTATAATAGTTCCTATCGAGTTCGACGTGTTTCAGTGACCTGGAATGAATTTTCATCCTTCCGATTGTTTCGCGAAACCTGCATCATTGGTCAAGAATTTTCATTTTTCGAGTTTTTGGAGCGTACTCGCTGTTTTATTTTTCAATATTCCGTTCTACGACTTCCACTAACATTCACTATCGTAGCCCTCCAGATTTTTACATTTGTAATACTGATCGTTAGCGGAAGAAGTAGACACACACTAACCCTCAGAAATACAATTATGGTTTAAAAAACATTGGAACGCGAAAATAAAAAGCGGGACGCTAGCAAATTTCTAGATGATTTGACGGTCAAATCGCATATCGGTGAATGATGCCCCATCCCATCATCATCCCATCTATCTCTATATCTGTCCCTATATCTCTATATATGTGGGCTATCATCCCATGGGGAGGACAGTAGTGGACAGCTACAAAACAAATGAATGTTTAAGCAAAAATCAAACTAACTACAAAACAAATTCTTAAGTTATGAATGAATTATTAAAATCTTTTTCAATGGTTTTACACTTAAAAAAAAAAAAAATTTTTTGAAATATATTTTAAAATATAATTTCCATAAACGAGGTGGCGAATGAATTTTCACAGATTTTTTCTCAGACACTCGACCTGCTACTCTTCACAATTTAAGTGATAAAAATATTTCTCTTGGTCGTATTAATTCATGTATGACAATACTGTGTATATGTACTTTATTTTTCTGCTAATTGTATTTCAAGAGCAATCCCACCCAAACCGACTTCACTCAGTTGCTGCATGCCAGGAATACAGGGATCATTCAAGAAGATGAAATATTTCCGTGTCTGTTAAATTTTGGTCGAATGCCATAAGGGGTATTTCGTACTGCTGAATTTATTATTTCTTGTCAGTTTTTGATACAGCAGAGAAGTCATTTTTTTATGGATCGCGCGTTATTTTTTAGGATTCAAGTGGAAACATGGCTTGCGTTATTTCCAGTAAATGGAATTTCCTCTCTGAACTGCCTTTGGCAGTGTTTAACTTTTTCGTCCCACTTGCTTTATCCCAATCTAGCTTTTCATCCGTTGGTTCTGTCGGTTCGAAAACTCAAATATATCTTCATTCACGAAATAAATCATCGCTACATTTTTGGTGACCACCGAGCTCGAATTCCTCCGTGCCACGATTTGGGAGAGGGAGTGGGTGAATTGTCGTCTGAACTTCTTTAACGATCTCTTTGTGTCACCACGGTGCAATGTCACCTCTCTCTTTTCCTCTCTTGGCACAGACTGGAAGAATTTGGGATAAATACGGCGTTGACCATTAGACCTCCGCTGCCCAGTATATTCCGAAAATAACAGAAGAAATGATGCCGTAAAGCATATTATTTCACCTTATTTATTTGGAAACTAGATCAATTTCTACGATGTGCTATTTTGATTCTTAGAATATTATGCTTTACTCTCACATTTGCCAACAAATTTCATGCATAAAAATTCCTAATGATCCGTCTCCTAATTGTCCCGGACGCACCGCACGTGTTGGCGTTGCGCTAAGGAATGATTTGTGAAAGAAACTAAATATCATTGCAGTTATCTTTCTGACGCTGTTATACCCTCTTTAAAATATATCGGCCCCTGTGAAGGATCTGGTGTGAGCTCGCTACATTTCGCACGTTTATTCTCATCGGTCATTGAAAGCAGAAACAACCTACATGAAGTTTTCTCGGGTTTCCTACCCGTTTGGAAACACGAGCATCAGATCCTTAATCAAATACAGTCTACGTTTGCTGAGAAACAATTACGATCTCCACGGACCGCATTAATTCCTCCTGCTCTATCCGTATGTCCCTGACGCGTCGCGACGTCCCTTGCACCTACCTCGTATTCCCCTTCGACCGCGGTTCGCTCACCCCGTCACCGTTACTTTCTCTTCACTTCCCTCTCTCACATAGATTTTACATTTCAACTCTCTCCACGTAATCCCCGTGGAAGATTTCCTGGGAGAGTTTTCCATGTTGTTCCCTCGAGATCCCATGTACCTCACCGTCCTCGGCATTGGCTGTACGACGGAGCAGCGCGGTTAATGGACGCAGCGTCATGCAACTTTTTTTTTGGACCTTCTGCGTAACCTCAACTCATCTGCTCATCTTTATCATTTTTTGTCCCTGCGCCGGTTGTTTATTGATTTGAAGTTCCTTCTCGTCGTCCAATCGTAGGCCATTTATTTTTCACATCCAGGACAACTTTTAAGAGCCTGCTTGAGAATGAATCGACTGATTTAAATTTTATGGAGCTGTTTTTTACTATTTACTTAAAAGTGCACTCTTAGGAAGTAGGTATCTTAAAAGTACACTCTATGCTTTTATTCTCAGTGAGAGCGTTCTGCGTCTGTGCCCATGCCTGTCATCTTAATCAAGTCTTTAGAAAGATTCAAAGGCACTTAATAAGGCTACTCGTCGCGTATTTTTTGTACGGATCTTTAGCGAGAGACGCGTAATTTATGCTTAATCAGGTAGACAGTTTACCAGGTTAACAGGATTCGGCAGTAAACTCCCATCCTCTTTGTAGAGGCGGTGATGTGTGGGTTTTCGGTTTAAACCCCATGAGAATGAGATCAGTGTCGAGACGGATTTATCTTTTTTTGGCACCGACTGTGCTTAGTCATTACGTGGGTGTCGGTGTGCCTCTTGACAGATTTTACATGTGCCGCCGCTGCTTGGTAACCACCACCGTATGTGTGTGTGTTGGTTGTGTAGCTCGGAACGAGGACCTTGCTTGGTTTTCTCTGTCGTTCATTCCCCTCTTCCCCTGCTGCATTCTTGTCACTTGTCACAGGTATCTTCAAAGAGGCTTTTCCACCATCCTTCGTGCAGTCGTAGATGAGTTACAATGCCTTCTTTTTATTGTATTTTCGCTTCGTCCTTCTGAATGGTGGCATGCGCTGCCTTAAATCCCTTTTACCGACACTCCTGTTTTTCCCATTTTTTTTCTTAGGGTGCAAGTTCGTATATGCCACGCACTGTACTATATTCCGTTTTTCATTATTCATTCGGTTTTGAATTTACACCAGAGCATTTTTATGTGATTGTGAATATTTTGAGAAGATATAGACAAACATATGAAATACATTTCTTATTGTGAAATTGCCGGAATGAAGTGCAGCATAGATTTCTATTCGTAGAAATGCCTAATCGGTAATGGTTCTTTGTATATTCTTGCGTACTAGTGTAAGAGTTGAATTTTTGTTATATGTGGTTTTTATTGAACGTTGTTGTACGTTTGGCCTTAACTTCGTTTAAGGAACGAGAAAAATTATGTTTCTAAAAATGTATGTATCTTTGTATGCATCAGTGACATATTAGAGATACAATTAAGGCTGCAATTATCTCCTGTTCTATAGTTTTGAAGGTAATTGTATTTCATGATTGTTAATAGCATACAATATTCGAACAAAGGTAATTACCGTTATTCATTCATTGCGCATTGGGCAAATATCACCTCTATATTGTCTGGTTTTCGCTCATTTGATTATATGGGTATCATACGAATGAGTCAAGTTCGACTTGACTTATCCTAGGTGTTTTAGAAGGCAATTATTTTGACTTTTGATGATCTTTTGTTCTTGAAACTCCCTCTAATTAACTCATCTGGCATTATTATGTGCCCCAGACATAAAAAGCTCTCTTTTGAGAGCACTGAACCAAGATCATCATCTAGTAATACATTTCAATCAACCTTTGCGTGATTAGACTCGATTGATAATGTTACCTCAGTAAGAGGGCCATCAACTTTTAAATAGAAGAAAACATTCGTTGTCTCTGGCGTAACTTTGAGGAATTTGCCGTGTTTAAATGAAAGCAGTAATTATTTTCTTCCACGTAAAATGTATTACGCACGCAACCCAGGTTTCACCTTTGGACGTCACCATCGGGTGATGTCCTGCGTCGAGACCTTGCTCATGTGCACAGTACAGTTTAGGTAGAAGAACATTATTTTTCCTTTTCCTTCAACATGAAGCGAACATTGTTTTTCCTTCACCAAAATTCCTGAATTCAACTTCCTTCATTGATTTCTTTCCGCCCACTCCCCACGGCTTTCACCGACGCATCGCTCCTTGATGCGACATTGCAATTTTATTCCTTAATCACCCGATGAACTCCGAACAAAGGTAAGTACTCGTTGCTATTGTATCTCGTTTAGGCGCATCGCAATCAGTGCGGAAAATCGTCGGAGGGGTTAATGTTGAGAAGGGGCTGACCTATTTCTCCGTAATGAGCATCAGTGATCGATGCTGCCTGTTTATCAAAAGAGTTCTATACAAATTCATCGCCCTCCAATACGCGCTTATTCTTACGGTTTTATTTTTTGATTCGTTACCTTTTCTCATTATGGGACGACATGCATTTCATGTTGGATTTGTTTTCTAAATTTATTGCAGGGGCAGAGTCTCTCCGATTTTGAGGTCATAAGTCTGAGAGAAATATTGCTTCGGTGTGATCACCTCCATCGGCATTTTAGATTTATTCGGAAGGTTTTATTTTCGTATTTGTGATAAAGTTACATACATGTAGGACCGGTTTTTCCATTAAATTATCCACGTTCTTTGAATCGATAAAAAATTGTATATTGTTCGTATACTAGTTCAGCAATGTCGATGGAAATGTTTTACGTTTTGTGCGTATTTTATCATGACTAATTCGTTTTGCGAATACATTTATGGTTAGTTCTCTTCATTACTTGTCAATTTTTCCTGGACTACGGACACATTTATATCTACTGTTTACCTTGTTTATTTTTATGCCCCGGCATGCATCGTTGCTCGTGTGATTGCCACGTCCCCTCTTCTGTTGAAATAAAACAATTGGTTGGATTCGAATTGGGAGGAAAGTGCTCTTCCAAACTGCCCGTCCAAACCGCTTGAATCCTCTGCAGCCTTCCCCCGCTTCTGTAAACTCTCTTCAGCCTCTTTATGTTTCCCTCGAAATCTCTCCCACTCTTTTTTAGCGTCTACTTCCGGCGTATGTCTTTAGCCCTCTCGTTTCTCCCCCCGCCCTCATATTCCTCCCCGAAGCGTGTGCTATTTCTGGGATCACGGAGCGGTGAAACAGATGGAACGCGATCGCGTCGCGTGCTTAAGCGATTAAAATCCCCTCGCCCACCCCGTTGCGTGCCTTTCTCGTTGAGTACACGTGCGCTCGACTTCGAACCGAGACCGGAACTTCATTTGCGCGCGTGCACGCCCGTGAGGCGTCCGAATGTCTGGACAGATGGGAAGGGTCCCCTCACGCGAACGAGAAAAGTGGAAATGCGCCACCGAGTTCATTCCTGCCGTGAAATTTCTGGAAGGACTATGGATTTCGTGTCGCCGTGGGTGGTAGGAAGGCTCTGCCTTTGAATGATCGGAAGTTTATGTGAAATATCTTCGTATGGATCTACGTGTTACTGCTTGAGTTGCTGGATGGGCAAGGGTGTAATTGGGATATCAATCCTGAAAGGGGGGGGGAATAATAAAAAGGATTTGGCAAAGAAGGGTAAGTGAGGTGTGCTTTGATAGAATTAGTCTTTCGATTCACTCTTATTGTAGTCGTGAATGGTGCGCAGAGACTAAGTTATTTTTAACTGCTCTAACTGATTGCCAAAATTAATATTACCAATGATTATTAAAACTATTATTTGAATTTCTGTTTTTTAAACTATTTTTTTATATTTACGTATTACTTCATTGATATAAAATTGTATTGCGAATATTTTTCAGCGTATAAATAATATTGCCATCGTTTACTGACGTTGCTCTCTAAAATTGTTTACTTTGTGACGATTATAATATCATTTGTTTATATGGCACATCTTTTGGATGCATAAAATTAGTAGCCGAGTAATAAATGATAAATTTTAAGTCCCTTATTAGTTTCCTCCTATTTAATGTGTTGAAACTATATATATGTGTAAAATGGCACTTGGTGACCTCCGACGAGTTCTAGGTCCTCTAAACAGAAATACGTGTCAAAATAATGGTCACAATATAACCAACTCATCTTATCCTGTAGTGAAGGCTTTTTTAATGCTTTGTGAAAGTCGTCAATTTTCTGGTTACAAAATATTTCATGTAATTCCCCATGGATAATTGGCATTTCAATATTCTAATCAACTATTATAGCGCGCGGTTAATGCTACCCTCGTGTTGCATTTAGCCTCCGAATATACGTATCACGATGTATGTTTTAGCAATTATTTTTCAATGGAATCGTCTCTCTTTTGCCGCTCCTAAAAATGTGTTTCAAAGAAATCCAATGTGTACACAGTGCCAGTGTTTGTTTATCACTAGTCGTCCTAGCTCTCTGAAAAGAAAGATGACATGCTTATGCGCCAGGTAGGAGTAGGATGGAGCAGTATTTGTTTTAGCTCATATCCTAAGGGTGTACTCGCTACGGTGAAGCTTAGTTGTCAGCTCTTTCATGTGAAAATGGGAACAAATGAAACGAAGAAAGCGTGTCCTTAAATAAAAGGAGTACCTACGCCGTTACTGCGTGTCAAAACGAGGAACAAGGTGTGCTCTTATAAATACAGGTATAGTTGGCTATGGGGGGAACAAACAATGAGCGAAAAATGAAAGTTCTGGCTGGCACAGAGTAGCCCAAGGGTTTGCTCCAGTGTGTGGTGGAAAGCACTTCTTCTTTTTGTACCGGTAGAAATCAATGAGTTTATGTGGGATGCCAAGTGGCGGTGATAGTCTGCATGAAACGTAAAACCCCGCAATTTTGCAAACTTGGTAATGTTAACCTTTAAATTATAAACTTATGCTAAAATCTAAAGCATTATTCTGTGATATTTTCTTTTAATTTAAAATTTTACTTCTGTGAGTTAACGTTTATGTAGTGAATAGGTTTAATAGAAACATACGGAAATCGTGAGTCACGTCCACTTAGGGAATGTTATGCTGTCAACTATTCTTGGATTGCTAGAAAAAGCGTTAGTTATCTGACTGAATACATCGAGGTATCTACTCACGTCACTAAAATCCTCCAAGTATGGAATCCTCTGCTCTAAAAAATTTTCTTTTTGTTTATTACTCATTATGCAACTAGTTACATCAAATAGCTATTCATTCGTATAGCTTTGCACATTTGAGAGGTGCTGATAATTATTTTTTTCTCAACTACAAGCAAAAGATATCAAATAATGACAAGGCCAACTATGTTTAAATCCACAGAGTATTTTATTGGTACAACTAGTTTCAACGCTACGGCGTCATCATCAGGTACCTATTTATTACCAGGTACCATTTAAACATGTTTAAACATCAACTAGTTGTACCAATAAAATACTCTGTGGATTTAAATATAGTTGGCCTTGTCATTATTTGAAAATGGACTTCCACAAAGTTACGCCAGAACGGATTGAATTCAAAAGATATCATATGGTTTAGATATGTACAATCCTTTTTAAGGAGGATTAAAGGCTTTGTAGGGAAGTGTAAATATCAATCACCAAGTTTTTACTTATCTTTAAATTGCTATTTTGCTCTTTCTTAAGTGAAATAAGCTAAAAATGTTATTTTACTCTGGAATGAATTCATTTTCAGTTTCTAATACTGGTCATGGAATTCAAATCGTTAGGCACTAAGAATTAAAAAATTGATTTTTACTAGAAATTTTATTTAATGATGGGTTTTATCTTTTTTCTTCAATCGTATCTTTTTCTCGTTGCTGAAAATTGTCCATGTCGTTATTCCTTGCCATAAAAGCCATCTATTCTCGTCGAAAAAAATATCACTGTTTTGGTAAAACCCCAGGAGTGGAAAAAACTCTCTTTAACGCTCTGTCCCCGATTCAGAGCCTGGAAATGGTTGTGTAACTTTTTTCTTCCTTCACTTTTTTCCGTCTCGTGCATCTGGCATGTTAGCCAAACGGGAGTAGTTTTAATTGTTTTTTAATGGATGGGGAGGGACGCAGCGTTGATTGGGGTTGATTGCGAGGCACTCCTGTCGAGTTTTTTTTATAATCTCATCGGGTTATATTGGTGATTATAGCATCGATGGGAGACTAAAATTGTCAACAGATTCGTGGCTTGATCAAATGAAAATTCTTCCCTTTCAACGTGATGGGAATAAAAGAGAGCATTGCCTAATCAATTACGGCTTACGGACCCATTAGAATTGTGAAGGCCGTAAAGCCTCTTTTCCCTAAAGAAGTATGAACATGGAAGGAACTACTAGACCTGTTTATGAGCTAATTGTTTCCCCCCCTTACAATGAATAATGTGTGTGTTTGACAAGAGTATCTGACCAATGACGTATGTACATCAATTGAGTCTTTTTCTCAAATTATAATTTTGTTATCTCAATTGTAAGCCTTAAAACGTAAAGCAATTTTCCTGGAAATTGATAATTGCAGCTCAAGTACATCTAAGTGCACTATCATGTTTCCTTTTTAAAAGATGCCTTCACATACCCTCATTATTTTTCTCAACGCTTCATGCCTCAATATCTCCTAAAAGTTCTCAGCTGTACCGTTTCCTGCTCTCTCTGCGAGTACTCACGAAAAATTAATTCACCTTTTTAATTGTTTATATTCTTCACTGATTTCTCCTCTTTTACTACGTAACTTCTTGATTTCGCATGACATTCTATTGCAGCGTGCGCAGTGCCCTGTTAACACACTTAGGGGCCTGTAAGCAGTACAAGCAACGGGGCCCACGTTAATAAACAAGTCGCAAGAGAAGAACGAGGAAAAAATGCTCGGGGCCTCTCTGGGGCCCCCTTAAGCCTCGGGGCCCATAGGCAACTACCTACCCTGCCTTATAAGTAATCCGGCGCTTAGCGTGCGGAATAGAGTAACTTTCAGGCACTATTCACGTTGAGTCAACTTTCTCTATGAATTTTCTTCAGGGCCACGTGTGGGACGTTTTATGACGTGCCCGTTGATATAGAATGCATTCCGGATTGTTCCCTTGACGATTATCCGTCATTAGCCCCTGAATCGCACTCCGGAAGCGTCGACTCCCCGAAAAGCTCGCCCGTAGCCTTCACATTTCCGCCTACGCCAATGAAAGCCCGCCGCCCTCTCGCCCCGGCGGCGGCCTCCCTCCCTCCGACGGTCTCTCGATTGGAATGCTAATCCGCATTAATAGCACGCTTCTCGCTTTATGCTGGGTGAACGACTTGAGGAGGAAGGAGAGGATGAAGGCTCCCCGGGGGATAGGAGCTGCAAGGTGGGAGAGGGAATTAGCGGGAGAGATTTGGCGGGGGGGGACCTCTCGGGGGGAGCGGGGAAAGTTGAAGGAAATTGCGCATGTAGGAGAGTGCGAGAGTGGGAGGATGAAGGGTTTGGGAAATCATAGGATAAGGAGAACATCCGGGTCGGATTCTTTGAGTGACGTCTCGGGATGATGTGGTGTGGATGGAATGGTTGGTGGTGGTGCCGTGGTGGTGTGTGCCAGAATTAGGGGTGAAGGAATGTTGGCCAGGCAGTCAATGATTTAGGGGTGGTTTATGAACGGGTTCTGAAGGTTTAATGCTCTCGTATATCCCTCTAAAAGTCTTCATGTCCCCCTCCACCCTCTTTGTACCTTCATCAATTTCTTCAGTTCAATTTCTTCGTCCTCAACTCACTGCCCAAGACTTTTAGGGGTCCTATTATCATTCCTCTCCACTATTTTCCCATTCTACTTTCCCGGGAATCGGGTTGGTGCGATGTCTAAATTACTGAATTTCCCCCTCGCTTCCCGGCAAAGGCGGATATGTTCAATATATGAAATCCGTTCCCTACTTGGGTAATATTTGGGGATCTCCTCAAATGTAGGAGAAGTGTACTCCATCCGTTGGATGGACGACGACCTCTTTGCGCGCTTTTCGTTAAGAGTCGGCTTATGCCAACGTCGGGTTTCTCTCCTTCCTTATTCCATTTCCCATGTAATGTTTCACTTATGAATCTACCCACATATCCTTGACGGTGCATATGTCAGTTTCCTGCCCAAATAACTAAACCTTTCAACCGTGGTGTGTGTCTTAATTACGGAAGAGGGATAAGGCCGGAGGTTCAGTGTTGACAGTGATCTTTTGCTTGGGATTTGAAGGTTCACCCCTCTCTTCCCCAAGTCGTCGTTTTCTCCCCCGCAATCTAAGTCATCCTTCATGTTCCACCCCACAGCTCAAGATCAGGGATGTTACAAGTCAGGGAAATCAGGGAAATGCCAGGGAATTTGAAACCCGTCAGAGAAATCAGGGAACTGCCAGGGAAAATCATCGAGCCGTCAGGGAAATATAGAATAAGGACGAAGGTCGATGAATTGGTTGGTGGCCGACGCACCCCAACTATACGTTCGTTCGCTGTTGCCGGGTTTGATGTTCCATCTGCTGATTTTGCCTTCGTTTCATAAATTTGTCAATAAATTTGATGAGTAAAAGTATCATTGGTTTGTTTTCTCAACTTTTATTTGCACTTAAAATGTTCACTGCTCTCTGAACGTCGTACTGCTTCACTGAAGACAAAAACTCGAAGAGATTTCCTCCATCCAGTCCTCTCCGCTTGTTTTAACCTTTTCAATTACAGTTATTAGCGAGTACATAATTTTTAGCGAGCCGTGGCTTGATCGTTTCGATGGGTTTTTATCATATCAGGCATACAAAAGGGTAAAAATAGGAAAATGATTTGCGTAAAAAACAAAAAGATGTTTTTGGTGTTTCACTTTTATTCCGATGCACCCATAAAATGTACGTCGGATGAAGGGACTCTTACATTTCTGTCCGATCATATATGTTCTCTCTTTGTTGCTCTTCTCCAGTTATCTACAAATAAGTGCGATATTCCGCAGAGGAAAAATCATTCGCCTTGTCCGGGATTCGAACCCGGATCCCTCGATTTCGCCCCGAGTGCTTTAGACAGTTTAGCTACCGAGGCGTCCTTCTCCCCTGTGGATTATTTGGTGGCTTTATAGGAGCATGATGGTCAGGACTGCTAGACATATGATGTTATTAGCAGTCCAAAGCGTGCGCATAGCGCCACAGTCCGCGAGGATATAGCCATATATTGAACACGAGGAGGTGTCGTCTCTTTTGATCAATTTTGAGGAAACCGGGACTAGCCATGGTAGTAACCTTTACGGAGTCACCCGCAAATACACATAAGTGCAATATTCCACAGAGGATACAAAAGGCGAATGATTTTTCCTCTCTGGAACATCGCACTTATGTGCATTTGCGGGTGACTCCGTAAAGGTTGCTACCGTGGCTAGTCCCGGCTTCCTCAAAATTGATCTACAAATAGTTAGTTCACTCCCTTCAAATTCTTATCTCCGACACCTTTCCAAGAGTTCTCGCTAAAAAGCGCGGCGTTTGCCGCGTGAATTTTATCGATGCGTCAGGGATTTTTTTTCTAAATTCCGAACTGTTCCCGTGAGTAATACAGGTCTTAACGTCACAAGTTCTCCCGAATTCCATAAATTATTATGTGATGTATGCGTAAAATTTCGGATCAACGTGTTTGTGTTTCTCGTCGCAAGAGGGAGATTTTTATTCTTTTACTCCCAGGAAATTTTTGAGAGGCTGAGTTCTGCTGAGGCTGAGTTTGAGAGGCTGAGGCTGTCCCATTAAGTACGTCGATTATTCTTTCCCATCCCTCCAATACCCTAAGTATAGATGCTCTCCGAGAGTTTCCTCGTTATCCCTGCAAACCACTTACATAATCTCATTTTTCCCCTGAAACGGATTGTAGTCTTTCACTTCCTTATATTGTTTGCTGATGCCTTATTCCTTGTAGGTATTATATATTTTTTTCTAATTCCCCCAATTTTAGTCTAAATTATTTTTTTATTTGTTGATCGCTCTTTTTCAGCGCTTCCTTCTTCCTTGTTTTTGTTATTTTGTATATCTCCCTCTATTTTCGGGATTTTGCTCGAGGGATGGGATAATTCTTCGTGCCGTCGTGACTGAAATGGAATTTAGTTAGTTTTGCGGCATAACCGCTTCGCGATAACAGGATTAAGCCATCCACCATATCAACCAATTTCGGCGAAATTATGTGCTCGGCTGGTGAAGTCGTGCTACTTGATGGAAATATTTTGGGTTGAGTAATTTCATCTCGTACGTCCAGATTGGTATTTTGTTAAACCTATTTCGCAAATATTTTTTCATTTTGCTCCAATCGTTGCGTATTTCGCTTCGGTCTTCCTTTCCGCGCGCTCTTTGCGTTATATTTTTTATACTTTGGCGCCACCATCGAGGAGGCGGGTTATTCACAAAAAAAACCCCTCGCTCCCATGCCATAACTACCCTCCTCTCGCCATAAATCACTCAAATCCTCCCCCAAAACCACTCTTCTCTGCCCTGCCGCCTCCGTGCACCATTTTTTATTATTATAACTCCATTATTTCATTAATTAAGATCACAATTCTGAAAAACTGGCCTTTTAATTGAATTATTTAACAATAGAGCTGTAAAAAAGGAGTAAAGGATAGGATAACATACATCAGATGATTTTACAATACTGCATGAATCACTGGATTAATGTAATGCACAACTTACACATCCGACGGAACGAGAAAATAAAATCTACAACTCAGCAGATAAGCGAAATGCAAGCACATAATCACTTTACCTTCATTACGTGGAGCGTACTGCTCGTAGAGGTATGCTAAATAAAGGTGAAGTTGGTAATCTACGCGTATGTTTACAATATTATATATGCAGAGGTATGAGAGAATTGAAGGAGTGTAGCAGGCGCTAATTGGGGGATGTATGGGCTACGGATATACGGAATCTAGATATATAGACCCTAATTCAGGCATTGCATAGCCACATAAATTTGCGATAGGCATAACGCACTACATTCTCCCTTAACATTAGAGAAAAATATAATAATAATTATAATAATTTATTGCCCCTTGACATGATCAAGAGTTACATAATCACATAGCAAATATTAGTTTAACGGAGCTTTAGGTGCCCCCTAATGCATTTGCCTGTTGGTGGAGGTACCTTCAAGATAAAGAAGCAATCATCATCATCATCATCATTAGAGTAATATACCGGTTAGAGGTAGGTTATGATGAAAGTCAGAAAATATCCAACGGACTCTTACACGTGCCTTGCCCTATCTACCTCTTGTATTTCTTTCTTCATCTCAGCATAAGTCCTACCTTTCTTCATCCCGTCCATAAAACCTAATCTCTTTCTTCCCCTTCCCCGCTTGCCCAACATCCTACCCTCTATCACGGCCTTCAGCAAACCATCCGCCCCTCATTACCGCTTCCAGCCACCTATCCTGCCTTCCCCTAATCTCATCTTAGTCTTAATCCTCCTCCACACCCACATCTCGAAAGCCTTCAGCCTATTTTCGTCTTCCTTTCTCAAGGTCCACGTTTCTGCTCCATACAACGCCACACTCCATATCATGCTCTTCATCAGCCTCTTTTTTACATCCTCATTCAAGGTCCCCGTCATCAGCTTCCTTCTATTATTGAACGCTTCCTTCGCTAGCGCTATTCTCCACCTAACGTCTTTGCTACTGTGTCATGTTTCTTCTGGCGTACTACTCAAGTAATTAAATTGTTCTAGTTGCTCCAGTTTGTGACTTCCTACTCTTATGACATCCTCGCTTTCTTTGTCCTAGAGAATCTCATTACTTTTGTTTTCTTATGATTAATTTTCATCCCGTATTTCCCGCTCTGCATATCCAGTGCATCTACTAAAGTTTGCAGTCCTTTCTATGACCGACTGACCAACGCATGGTCGTCCGCGAATCTAACAGACTTTATCAGCTGGCCTCCTACTTTCATTCCCACATCTAGCTCATCCCATGCCTATTTTACCATTTCCTCAGCGTAGATGTTAAAAAGCAAAGGCGCCAACGGGCACCCTTGCCGCACCCCGCGACCTATAACTTCCCACCCTGATTCACCGTCAGCTACCCTTACCTGAGCCCTCTGCCCCGTATATAAGTTTCGAATGAGTCTCCTATCACGCCAATCTATTCCTATTTTCCCCAATATCTGCATTAGTTTCTCCCAGTTTACTCTGTGAAACGGCTTTTCGGAATCCACAAAGCAAGCGAAATCATCCTGATTATTCTCTGTTTCTTTCTATAAGTGTTCTCATTACCTCAGTCGCGTCTCTGGTGGCCCTTCCCTTCCTGAACTCAAATTGGTCATCGCCTTAATAGTAATTTGCTCTGCTCTCCAACCTTATATTTATTATTATGAGTAAAACTTTTGCCGTGTGCGAAATTCTATACTCCTCGGATTCTGATGCTTTCTTCTTCTTTGGGATAGGTATTAATACTGTTTTTACGAAATCCTCTGGCCATACTCCTTCCTCGTAGATCCTACGAATAAGTTCGAAAAAGGATTCTCTCCCCTTACTACTTAGATTCTTCAGTAGCATCAAAGGTAGGTTATCACTTCCCACGGCTTTTCTATCCTTCATCCTTCATCTCTTTATCTCTCTATTTCGCTGTCACGTAACTCTGGTCCGAGGTTATCCTTATCTTTTGATCCTTCATCCTCTAGATCTAGGCTCAAGGGTCTATTCTCGCTGTCATATAGCTCCTCTACGTATTCTCTCCACCTTTCCTGGATATCTTCCTGTTCGATTAATATCTTCCCTGTTTTGTCCTTAACCTTTGGTATGGTTTGCCCTCTCTTACCACCCGATAACATTTTCACCTTGGCGCACAAAGCGCCCACTTCCCCTTCCAGTAGCTTTTCCATTTCCTCGCATTGTCCCTTCCACCAGTTTTCTTTTGCCCAATTGGTCACTCGCCAGAGTTAATTATTCAATTCCTTGTACTTACTCTTGCCTTCGTCGGTGTTGACGTTTTTCCATATCCTTCTCTCCTCCATTTTCTTTATCATTTCTTCTGCAACCCACTGCTTCTTAACCATCTTCTTTTCCACCGTTCCTATTGTTTTCTCTGCCGCTCCTGCGATGCCAGTTTTTATAATCTCCCATCTTCTCTCTATTGTTCCCATCCGCTTGGTTTCAACTATTTTCTTTTCTACAAGCTCTTAGTATTCCCTCCTTTTCAACCCTTTCAATGCTTCAAGGTTCCACCTCATTGTCTTCCTACCTTTACAAAGCCTTTTGAATCTAACTTCACACTTCATTATCACCAAGTGATGATTGGAGTCCGCATCCGCCCCTGGATAGATGCGCGAGTTCTTTACACTGTTCCTAAATCTCTGCCTTACCATTATATAATCAATTTGGTATCTCCCAGTATCACCCGGCATTTTCCATGAGTACCTACGCCTGGGGTGATGTTTAAACCAAGTGTTTGTCACTACTAATTTATTTCTTCTACAAAATTCAACTGCCTTTTCACCGCGGTAATTTCTTCTTCCTAGCCCAAACCCTCCCACTTCTAATCCGTCCCTCCCTTGCCCCACCACTGCATTCCAGTCACCCATCACTATCAGGTTTTTCTTTCCCGGCACTTCTCTAATTATTTCTTCTACTTGCTAGTACACCTCTTCCACCTCTTCCTCCTTATGGTTGCTTGTAGGCATGTATACCTGGACCAGTACGAAATTCGTCGGGCGTGCTTTTATTTCTACCACTAGTATCCCTTCCTTGAATTACGACCTTGACGTGGTGGAAGGGCTTGTGCGTTCCAATGACCCCTAGAGCTGGACTGGCAGGAGTAAGTACATTGCTCCTGGTAGGGCCACCCATGCCAGATAGGTCGAAGGGTAGGAGCCAGACGAAAGGTAGTTCCGTGATGGTGTCACGTTAAAAATACCGTTGAGTCGCGTGGGAATACCTCTCAACTATCACTTCCCAGAACATGAAAGTCATTCAAAGATAATTAATTCCTGGCAACTACGGGACGCCGCCCAATAGGGCGGGTGTCGTGCCCGGCAGCGGGGGAGGCAAGGCCTCCGCGGTCGTCATCACACGAAATCCTTGCACAGCATCATCATCAGAAGATACAAGGGAAAGGAGGGAGAAGAAGAAGAAAAAGATGAAGAGGAGGAGGCAAACAGTGGTAAAAATAGGAACTTGGAACGTAAGGACCATGATGTGGGCCGGGAAGCTTGAAAATATTGAGCAGGAAATGGAAAAAGGAAAAATAGATGCTTTGGGATTGTGCGAGGTGAGATGGAAGGATAGCGGGGACTAGTGGAGTGATAGCTACAGGGTGATCTATAGTGGGGGAGATGAGAGTCAACGTGGGGTTTGTATGGTACTTAACACAAAATTGGAGCTTAGGGTGGTAAACATTGAACAGGTGAGCGACAGGATACTCATTCATTACATTAATCTACCGGTTAGAGGTAGGTTGTGATGAAAGTCAGAGAATATCCAACGAACTCTTACACGTGCCATGCCCTTTCTACCTCAAGTATTTCTTTCTTCATCTCAGCATAAGTCCTACCTTTCTTCATCCCGTCCATAAAACCGATTCTCTTTCTTCCCCTTCCGCTTACCCAACATCCTTCCCTCTATCACGGCCTTCAGCAAACCACCGTCCCTCATTACCCCTTCCATCAACCTACCCTGTCTTCCCCTAATCTCATCTATAAGTTTCCTCTCCTCGCCTACCATGTCAAGCACTTCTTCATTTGTCTTCCTTTCTGTCCAACGCACCTTCTCCATCCTCCTCCACACCCACATCTCAAAAGCCTTCTGCCTATTTTCGTCTTCCTTTCTCAAGGTCCACGTTTCTGCCCCATACAACGCCACACTCCGTATCAAGCTCTTCACTAGCCTTTTTTTTACATCCTTACTTAAGGTCCCCGTCATCAGCCCCCTTCTATTATTGAACGCTTCCCTGTAAGAGAAGAAGCAATACTTATGACAAAATAGTCACTGCAGATGTAACAGTATGAAATGTAATACAGAAAAATATTTTCAATGCGAGATTTCCGGAGGAGGTTACAACGATTTGTTAAATTGTTCGCACTGATCTGTTTGAACTCAACAACCAGAGCTTAACCAGCTAAAGAAAGCTTTAATATGATTTGTAGATTTAATTGGTTGTAGCAAGCAATTGACACAAACTAGAGATATAACAGATTTGTACTTTAGTAACTGTTTGAATTCCACTAAATCCTCTTCATTGCACGATTCGGTTTTCAATAACTTTGAACTATCTCCGGTTGTGCTTTCGTCAGCTTTCCTTCACTTTTTCAGAGATGGGGTTTGGGATGCTGAGATGGTCAATGCGATGGGATTCCCTAATTCCCCAAAGCATTGGCCGTCCAAACATCCCCATTTTCCGAGCCACCCTCTCCAACTAGGCGAAGTAAACGCAAGCTGAAGCATAGGTACGTGAAGATGGCAAAAGTTTACCGAATCCCGGGTCGTGCATCAAAGAAGATTTCATATTATTTACATTGGTGCTGAAGATTTAATTAGAGATGGGTCGTACTTATACCTTGTTTTCCAAATTCGAATATAAAATTTTAGCTCGAATATCGAATAAGGTAAGCTATTCAGTTCCCCCCTATCATATTTAAGACTGCAATTTTAAGATAAGTTGTCAATGTTTATTAGGTTATAATATTATTTAACAAACTAACCATAATTCTCAAATTATTCAAGAATAAATAGATGACCTGTTAAGTTCACGTAGCTATTGCTAGCTGTGGATGCCCATTCATATGAGTGAAAAGTTAAATCATTTAGCTCAAGCTGCCGTTGAAGAATTTTTATGTCAGGAATAGTGCGGCGACGTTGCAAATCCTCTTTCGTCGTCTTTTTTCTTATTCCGTTTCCTTTTTCCTTCCGTCCTCTTCTTTCCACTTGGTATCTGCGGCTCCGCCAGTTCTGTCGCTTGTTGCCGCCTCAATCACCCGCCCCCGTCTCCGCCGCCCCCTCCGTCCCCTGTTGCTTCCCCCCGCCCCCCACTGCCCACCCGGCATCCCCTCTCCATTCGTTCCTCCCCCATCAACTGCTGTCACGCCTTGGGCCATGGGCGTCGTTGGTCATATGCGGTAATGTTGAGATATCGCAATGGTCCTGGCGATGTGGTAGATTGCTTTGCGATATCACGGAGCACGGTATGATGTGCATTATGCGACCGACAGTAAATGAGATTAAAGATCTATGTAATATGCGTGTGGAATAAGAATGCGTTATGGTGTGGTACATAATGCGTGTATAAATTAAAAGCTACATTTTTTTATTATGCGTAATTATTTGATTTAACTTCCAAATCAAGCTTTTAAATCCCTAATTATGCCTGTGGCATCCCGTGCGGTGAATTTAAAGTGATTTTGTGCATTAGATAATAAATAAATAGAAGTATCTCTTCAGTTACTTTTTGGTACTCCATAATGTCACAATATTCAACCAGAAATAACTTTTGCAAAGACCACACTTAACACACTGACACGACCCGGGTTTCAACGATTTATTGACGTGATGATGACGATATATCGTTGAAACCCGGGTCTTGTTAGATGTACGATTGTCGTATTAAGTGTGGTCTTTGTAAAAGTTATTTCCGATCAAATATCATTAGATAATTCTCAAGAGTGGGGATTAAGACAAGCAGGGTTATGTTTCCATGAGAATTATGCGATACCTCATAGTTTTTTTGATGTAATATATATATATATATATATATATATGATATATAAATGCAATATGACTCCAATAGGCGATATGATGAGGTAAAATGCGACATTAGCGATATCAATCAATGTGAAACGTACTGCATATTTTGCGGTTGGTAAAAGTCTTAGCGATTTGCGATGGTGGAGTTCGAATGTCGCGCAGCCCTAGTTGTGTTCGCTTCCATCCTCGTCACAGCCCCCACGCTGCCTCGCCTCCGACCTCCCGCACCCGCTTCCGACCACCCGCACCCGCCCTCGACCGCCCGCACCCGCCTCCGACCGCCTCCTCACCCTCAAAGCACGTGCCCCATCCCGTCCCCCGTTCAACTTCCGCCTCTCCTCCGCATTCTGTTCACCCAAACACGGAAATGGTTGTCGTTATCCTCTTTTACATCGAATGTCTTCCCCTGGCATCTTTCCCTTTTTATCCTGAATAGGAAAATGTGGAGTAGTGTCTCCATGAGCATGTGGGGTACGTTCTACATCGGAGCGATTAATTGCCAAGCATTCCGATGATTTTGAAGAAATATTTGTCTACATCTACTGGGCACATTCCTCCTGAAGTCCCATATCCGTTGTTACTCTAGGATCAATTGTATCAGTATGTTTTGCCATGTGGGGTCTGATCCTGATCCTACGTATCACAGATGAAAGCCTGATCCTACGTATCACAAAGTTTTTACGTTATCCTTCTCCGATGTATTGTAAGCGTGAATTATACTTTATCTAACATTTTTTTCCCAAACTGATTTAGCAATAAATTCCACGGTAAACGTTTCTGGCCATTTCACCGCTAACCATGCTTTTATTCTGTGATAGTGTTGTTGCCTTCACTCAGCCATGTTTCTTAAAAATTAGTGAATTAATTAATAATCATCAGTATATTATTTCGAAAGCACGCCTTCAGCTTAACAGAGTGGGACGAAGATAAATGTATCCCCTTATTTCTTTAGTCCCATTTATATTGTTTTGCCAACTACCGAATTTGCTATTTATGAATTCATGCCACCAGGTCCCTTCAGTATTTCTTTTCGTTCGTGTTGTTTGTGCCGTTTCTCTTTGTCTCATTTCCTCGCACTACGCCGCTTCCTCTCCTTTGCCCGTCTCATCCGTTTCTTTTTCCGCGCTTTACAAGTTCTACCCTTAAGTTATTATTACGCATACAAAGTGTTAAAAAAGTGTTTTTTTTTCGTAGTGGGAACTTTATAGGCACATCGCCCTAGCATCATAAGCGGAACCATCGCTTTCAATTCGATGTTCTACCCCCTAGGCCATATTCGAATTTATTTCATAGAAGCTTTATTTATTTTGCTCTGAAGATCTGTAATCCACTTCCAATGGCAGTTGAAATGGAAAACAAACCTAATTCTTATTTAAAGCGAGTAAAACATGGCTATTTGAACATGATGATGTTGAATTACTATTTACAAGTTTCCAATGAATGGTTTGTTTGAAAGGAAATTATTTATGGTTTTGTAAATTGCGTGTGGTACCATTTAAAACGGAAATATTTTGTTATGTTTTCTTTGCACGAAAACCTTGGTTACCCCCACAAAGGTTTATATTTTTTGGGGTAACCTAAAGTTTCCCAATTTTATGTTACATTCAATTTACTTTACAAACTTTGTATTTAAATAGGAAGCAATACTTTTTTTTATTCTTCTTATTCTTGCCGTTTGCTTTCATCCCTGCGTCTCTCTCTATCTCTCGCCGCTCTCCCTCTAAAATATGTTCCCATTTCCACCATTTGGGGGCACTTCTCTTGAGCTTTCGCTGTGGCATTCGTTTCGCAGCGTTTCTTGCTATCTCTCCGGCCCTTCATCTTCACGGGCCTCCTCCATCTCTCCTCGGTGTTCTCTCAACTTCTCGAGAGAAACGGGGTGAAGGCGGAAAAAAATCAGGGACAGGGTAAGATCGATATGCCTCGTTTGTCTCGACTTTTTTTCCTCTATTGAATTTGACGCCTCCACTCTTTTCGCAGGAAGTTTTCTCCCCGCCTTTTTTCGGTGCAAAGTTGCGTGGAAAATTCTCTTCCATCCACCCTTTTGCTCGCCATTATCGATTTGATTTCGTCTTGTTTCCCACAAGTTTTAATCGAGGGAATTATCTCTTCGGAAACGAATCATATTTTATCGCCTAAGAGTTTTAGCCGGCTAGTCGCCGTACTTTCTCTTTTGCGTATGGCGAACGGTGTTGATAACGGTTTTCCTTTAAATGACGCCACTTGAACTTCAATTTTTTTATAAATCTTCAGAGCTTAGCGTTTATTCTTGCCATATCCTTTGAAATGCCTCCTGTTGTGAGTTTTACGTTAAGTATTTATTTTTTGTTGCAAAAGCTATTGTATATATCTTTTTTAATAAATTTTGCAAGTTCATTTACGCTTGTAAAAAATGTGAAACCCTTGCTGTCTCACTGCCTTGTTTTAATATCGTCTTTCAGTGTTTTCAATGGTAATGATTAATTTTTACACAGAATTATTAAGTAAAATTATGCTAAGAATAAGCATTCCCTTTGTTTAACTTAAAAAAACGTGGTCATTAGGACACCGTATTCATGCATCTCACGCTCTTTTTCTGTGGAAAGTCTACCGATAAAGCCGGCGAGTACATTTGTCATGGAGGTCGTCTGATCGGACTGCCTAGCTACGAGTCAGGATATTCTCCGGGGTAAATTATATTGCTTGCAATACGTTTATAACTTTCTTAATGAATATTGATAACTTCCAATAGGTCCATCTTGAAACAGTTGTATTTATTTATACCTTTCATTCAGGAATTTTGGCAAAAGTATAGCAATCGCGGTGTTATGACTTCAATAATTTGATTTGCGTATAATGGCTGTAATGTCTGGTAATTCGATTCGATTCTGCCTGGAAATTGCTTAGAATTCCCTAGTATCAATGTTATTGTTGTAATAGAGAAACCTTTATAAGAATCTGATGTATAATATTTATTATAAGGCACTTTAACTGCAATCGGTATTTAACAATTTCAATAGACCGTATAATCGATTATTTAATTTATATTTCTTTGTATCGTGATTAAGCCCACAGGCGTAGTCACCCATATGTTCCTCCCCGTAAACACTTGATGAAAGCTTGTTTTTATTTTCAGAGAATGGGAAGTGAATTCCCATGTCTTTCAATTTAAAAAGTATTGTTCTGTCAGGTTGAAAATTGTTATTAATTCGAAATGTCGTCCTCGATGTTTTTCCAGAGGGTTTTGACGACAATGTCGCATAGATGTCGGTGTATTCAATTCTCTTCCGGCCAAACATTTTGAGCGGCTATCGATTCCGAGGGAAGGAATAATAAAAAAAAAGAAAATCGCCAAAAAAGCGGAAAAGAACGTACTGGCGCTCGTGTCCTCTCGGTCGAGTGGTTTGGCGTGTGGGGCATGGGGTGGGGGGGGGGGGGGAGAGGAGTGGGGGAGGGGGTCCCCGAGGCCTCCCGCTTCCGCCGCCACCTCTGTACTCGCTAGCGCCCACGTACCCAACGCCATTCACTTTTACTCCCATCTCCGTCATTTCAACGGGCTTTGTCATATTGTGGCATCTATCTAGGGATCAGTCGCCGAAGGATGTAGCAACATGACTTCATTCGTGGGCCCCATTTGATACGTGTCCTCGTAATCAGGCCAAGCCAGTTGATTCATAAAACACGGCCCACATATGCTAAATAAAATGTCTCTCTCCTTAAAAGTGGTTCCGCCGCGACTGTGTGAGTCAAAACAAATACTAAATTCCACATTTTTGATATTTTGTCAAAAAAATCCTGCTTTCACTGATGAAATGCGTTACCTATAGAAATCCAAAAGTAAGGAACAAAATTTGCAGATTATTCCACGAATGTATTTTAAATGAGCACTTTTTTCCAGCTATAGGAGCCGACTGCAGCGCCATTTCCTACAAATTACCGCATTTTGACTTCAATTACGGCATTAATTCTTCAATAACTAGAAAAATAAGGTGGTAAGACGCCTGTATTTTATTTTTATTCAATTTATCTGGATTATTTCCTTCTAAAAGACAGTTTTCCATGAAAATGGTATTTATATTTAATGGAAAAATAATATTTTTCCCCGTGTTTCTCTCATTCCCCCATTGAACTCAATGTAAGTTCAAGTTCAATTATAGAATGAAATAGCGTGGAAAGGTATTATTTTGTTGTTCATATCAGATAGAGGACAAATTTTTCTACAAGTAGACAGAATATGAATCAAATGACATTTAAGTCATTTTACGGTGGAACCACCTTAAGGGAATTTGATTTTTATATGGTTTTGTTTAACTTGAGTTTCTACCTGTTTGGGTGGAACGTTTTTTCACCCACTTACACTCATCAGATCTCCTTCAAAGTTTGCACACAGGTGTAACTTTGATGGCAATACAATATTACAATATAAGTGTTACGACTTACTCTCCCATAAGCCCGGGTTCGCTTCATGATATTGGTTTTTTACTTTATTGTTGGCCATCGAAAAGGTTACTCATGTTTTGGTGTGCTCGGTGAACTTTTACTTACAAATGAAAAAATTGGAACAAAGAATACCTATACATCCTCGGGGCACCAGGCTCACCCCGTTGTTAAGAAGCCCCTCGCCTCCACATGGACCATGGCAGCAGCATTTTTGTTTTACTTATGTTTGTATATTTAATAATACCATGTAACTTAATAAAAGTTTTTATAACACTTATTTACACTTTCTCTGGCCATGAAACACTTAGCCTCACTGTCATCTGAGATCCGGCGAAGTCTTCTTCCTTTAGTGCCCCTCTTTGCTCTGTATTTTCCCTCACATAGCTTTAACACAGTCGGATTTTTGTTTGATTAACGCTATAATCTCGGTATAATCAGAACTTATAAAATACTTAAAAAGACTCATATTTTATCGTTGTATCGTTTGAAGGAATGAAAGTGAAATTCATTGCATATTATTTGAACACATTACTTACTAATTCGGATATCGTGTGCAAATAGGAATGCGAGTGCTAAGCATATCATAGCATATGGAAGACTAATAATTTTCGGGGTCAATACCAATCGCTGAGATGGAGCATTATTGTAACGTTTGTGTGCTTTCCTCTTTATTTCACGTACGCTCCATTTCCGCTGCTTGCTGTGTTTGATATTACCTAATATCTAAATTTTCTTTTCCTGATTAGTAAGTATATATGTGACTGGATATTATTCCAGCGGCCATGTGCCGGACAGTGAATTTTTCATTCACAAATCGCCACTTCTGCGTATCCTTGGTCCTCCTGTGATTCTTCCGCTATTTAACTGCTACATTACGTGTGTATGTACCATGTATGTACTATCCTCAGAGCCGCCGCCAGGGTGTTTGGCAGAAGGTGTTAGGACACGAGCCATGTCAAGGGAGGGCAAAGGAATAGGGAATGGGAGATAAAAAATAGGAATGTATTTCGAAGGATTAAAATCCGGCAATGTTTTTGCTGTCTTCACTATACCAGTCATTTTGTCTCTTTTGTCTCCCGTGCAGTTTTATTGATTACAATAATATCCTCCACATCGACCTGTATCCTGCGTAATCTGAATGTTTCAAGTAATCTTAGCATTGTGTGTGTTACCTCCTAATCCCTAACAATTCGCAATCTAGTCCGTTCATCTGCTGTGCTACCCTTTCTTTTTTCCCGGGGCCGTTACCAGGCCCTCTTCATGAAATTAAATTTTAGCATGAGAGTTTCACAGGAAACTTAAGTCGCAAACAAAGCGCTCGGCTTTCCTTAGTGTTTCGTTTTGTTTGCGACTTGCGAAGTTTCCTGTGAAACGCTCATGCTAAAATTTTATTTCATGAAGAGGGCCTGGTAACGGCGTATTTTGTTGGTAATCGTAGTGTTAGTGACACTTACATAATCTAGCAATATAGGTTTTGTCGGCTCAAAGATTGAAAGAATGCAGAGGCAGTGCGGCACGCCATTTCGGTGGTGTGCTGCCACCCCTGCTTGTCGCGTGCAGACAAGGCGCTCGACGTTGACGTCAGTTGTGGCGGGACACGAAGGAAGCGCGGGACCTGTTTGGGGAGCAGACCCACGTACGGAATCGAAGCTAATTCTTCCCATTAAACACGGCGTCTCCCTGTCTCAACTATTGCGTAGGAGACTAGAATACACTGGAGGCGCTTTCTATCTTCACGTGGTTATAGCCCGCCATCTTGGTGTCAACTTCCGTCATAATTGAGCAAAATTATAACCGTGAAATAGTATACTATAACTTAAGTATAGTCTTTTAATGTGATATCCGAAAATAAATAACCTTTCATGTATGTTGAAACGCTTAAATATCTTTAAAATATTGTGAAAGTATTCATTGTTCCTCACCCTTTCTCTAATGAACACAAGATGCTATGAAATTTCGTGAATTATTCAGGAATAATAGTACAAATAATGATGATTTTACTGTGACACGAACCACGAACTTGATCTCGAATATAGTTTTTAGTATAAATAAATTTTACCCTTGAAGCTTCAATTAATGAAATCGATTTGCTGGCTAATATTTTATTACTTTTGTTTTGAACGTATTCATGTGTATTACATCCTGATTTCTTTTTCTTACTTAATCTTGCATGGAAGCTTCTTGTTAGATAGAATTTCTTCACAATATTTGCCGTCAAGAAGACTGCCTCTACAGCATAAATATTTGCGAAGCCAAGAATATGAGATAATTGAAGAATCAATGTTTTAGTTAGTTTTTTACCTTATGCCTATTTTCTCTGGGTTAATTATTTCCTCAACGTCATTATCATAGATGATGTACCAAATTAATGGTAGTTCCTTGGATATTCCTTCCTGTGATTTCATCGGCCGCGGGGAGCCTTTTTTTCTGCCTTCTTTGTAAATCTATCTAATTTTTTCCATTCATATTCCTTTTAGCTCCTCGTATCCTTAGCCTCCCTTCAGTTCAATACTCCTATCCTTGCCCACCCTCTTCCACGCTTACCCAGCATTATCCCCTCTATCGCTCCCTGTGGAGCCCACCCTCCATCCACATTGTGTTCAATAGAAATGAAATACCAAGCAAAGCTCTCTAGGCATAAATAATCTACACCAAAGACGGTGAAATTCGCCATGAAAACTTCATTTGATTCGACCGGGATGCGAACCCTGATCTCCCAATTGCCGGTCAGGTGTGTTAGCCAGTTGCACCTGCTAGCCATCTTAGTTCAAGGTGATTTCAGCGGCGGGGGTTTATGCGAACAAGTTGTTCTCGTCCCCAGTCTACATTGTAGCACAGGAGACAGTGTCGGGCATGATATGCGACAGTCGCGGAGCATAAACCCAACATTGTCCCTTTAGAACGACTGTCTTGACAATTTTCCAATCATTGCGATTGCACAAATGATATTACGGTACGCAGTCACGCGCACGGGTTTGTGAAGATTTACTTCATGGAATACCCGGGATTCTTTATGATTTAAAAAATAAAAATGCAGTGAGCATTCAGGAGAAGGGTGGGTGCAGGAGTCGAGGAAGCCACCCTTCTCATCCTGCCCTCATCATCGATTTTTCTCTCTGCGCACAAATTAGCCTATTTTTTTCGAATCGCTTGTGATTCCCTCCCTTCCACTCCTCTCCATTCTTTTTTGCTGTGCCCACCGCAGCCCCCCCCCCCATTCCCCTCATCCATTGGTTCCCCCATCATGCCTCTCTCTTTCTCCCTCTACCGTTCATCCCCATTCACTTCCGCACGTCATTCTCTTTTGTCCTTTCCTTCACTACGTCCAATACGCCGCGCGGATGCCACAATGGGGTTATTTTCCCGATCCGAGTTCTTTGTACTCGCCGATGGATTATGGAGCTGCAGGAGTAGGGGGAACATTAAAAGGAGCGCATTGCCACTTTCGTCTTGTTGGCCGAACAGGTGAATGTACGTTCGCGCATTGCGTGATCACATCACATCAGGAGTCGATATTTTTATCGAAGGAAAGATTTTGTGAAGTTTGTATCCTTCGCAACTTTTTTGCTTGTTTTATCTTTATCGATCGCGGATATTTCGGTTTTAGCGCTATACCTGTAGATATGCGGAGTATTTCATTTTTATTTTGTCAGGCGAATATAATATGGGGGAAGTATCTCAAATGGTTCCTCGGCACGCAAAGCTTTTATGAGTTCGATAGTAAATAAGTATGTAAAATCATGGAAATTTGGGGTGATGTAGAAAGACGTATTCAGTTTTATGTTCTTACGTCTGAAAACTTGTAGTTTTAAATTTGGTACACGCATACATGATTCAATAGGAACGCCGCGGCTCAGCACCGCGCCGCCACTCAGGTCAAATCCAAGCATCCGGCGCGCCAGATGCTTGGATTTGACCTGAGTCGAGTGCGGCAGTAGCCTATTCAAAAACAAGCGCTTGTACTTATATTCTGTTCACGCAGGGCGTTGTGCGGCAAGAGAAGATGGAGGATTCTTTTAGAATCCTAGAGTGCCTGGAAAGCGTATTAGTTGATGACACATGATAATCCCAGACTTAAATGAAGGCAGTATTTGTTTCCGTAGACTTGACTCTCGCGTCGAGCTACCTGTACGATAGCCCACATCTGAATCGCCTTCACAACAAAAGGTTTTTTTGCGTTTCGGTAGAAATTACTGAGGGGACTAATTGATTATTTTTTAAAAATAGTTGAGAAAACATACAAACTACATTATACCGTTAGTTTTTTGACGAAATTTAGGTGCTAGAAGTTCCTAATTTTTTCAATACTCTCCCTTTGGAGCGCACAGCCGTAATCTATCCCACGTAACACAGCTTAAATTTTTAGGAAAATTGCTCGAAAAGTAGTTCGGCAAGGGGTTAAAAGTATTTTGATATCATTGGAAAGATGGAAGTTTTTTATTTAAAATGACGTCAAAGTCATCAAATTCTAGGTGAATTGATTTATCGCTCAAACTACCTTAAGTCGTAATCACCTGCGCGTTTATTTGTACTTTTTATGTTTTGATATTGAAATCCACTGTTCTCGTTTTGTCTGGCTTTTTAAACCAGTGAACTCGGCTATCTCTTGATGCGCTAGAATATTTTGTCGAATTGTTCTTCTTCTAGCTTAAATTATTTTCTTCATGCTGAGCCCAATGCCTCCGGATAACGTTTTCCATTCATTTTGCTTTTACTGTATTGTTATCATTCTCGAAACTCATTTAACTTTGTTCCTACTAGTTTTCCACGGTCTACGAGCTTCTCAGGCTCTTCAATGAGTGCCTTGAATTCTAGGAGCTTCAAATTACCGTTCTTCTCCTTCCTTATTCGTCTTCAACGCTGACCCTTCTTGTATCTCACATCTGAGAGAAATGAGAATGGAGAAGGTGAAAATAACCCTACAAATAGTGACCGCATTTAAACTCTTTGGAATATATGATAAATTTATCGCAATATTTCAGTTCATTTTTTTCCATTCTTTTCTTTTCCATCAATCGAAATTAATTGATTTTGTTTTTATTTTGTTTTTAATTCGGCGGAATCAGGTCTCTTGTGGTTTCTTGAGCACTGGCTCCTCATTCCGAGGACCCGGGTTCCCGGAAGAGATTTCTCAGATGAATCCCGACTTACTTTCGTTCAGAGTACGCTGACCCTGAGTTTCTCTCCTACCTTATTCCCTTGCCTTCCATCTCATCTATTCTTATTTCTCCATTGGCTGTTGGTCGTGCCCCAAATAGCCAACTAGCCTTGAGTGCAAAGTGCCTTGGTTCTGAACCTTACACTGCTGGTCGTAAAGGTCTCTCAATGTTAATATCAGAAATTTTCTAAATTTTCAAATGTTTCAATTGAAGAAATCATTTCAGGGCAGAGGATGCGAGGAGGGTCTAAGGACATACTTATTCATTGCCTAATCGAATTTAATGCATTTTCGGTGCTCACTATTTCATCAGAAATTGATTCAACAAATGAGGAATAGCTTTCCTATTCCCAGGGTAAAATAATGTTACGGTTCGTCGCGACTCGTTAACCGCCGCCAGCCGTTCTACCCTTATGGACCTTCTTTTTTCTCTCTTAGCGTCATAATCCATTTTATAAAGTTTCTTCCTAGTTGCTCAAGTTCTCATCCGAATTTCTTCAAGTGGTTCTGCCCATCCGAGCTTGGCGATACCGCTTCCTCTAATATCGCCGCATTGAAGGGTTCGCTCATTATTCATCTTCGGATATCACCCTTCCGCTTCTTTCTCTCCACCCTCCCAAAAGGAGACCGGAAAAGGGCGAAAAAGGGTTCGGAAATTTCCTCTCTAAAGAAACTCGCGGACCACATTAATCCCGTCATAGCCACCACTCTATGTCAAAGTTTTGCGAAGTTCATTATCAGCGTTTCTGCTCTTGCGATGGGATGATTGGGAGATGAGTGGAGATTATTAAAAGTGCTCAAGATGTTTCGAAGTGTATCATAGAACGGAGCGGTATCCTTGGACCCTCCTCGCATCCTCTGCCCTGAAATTACTTTTTTCATTTAAACATTTGAAAATCTAGAAAATTTCTGATATTAACATTAAGAGACCTTTATGACCAGCAGAGTAAGGTTCATTAGCATTTTTTCTCTAGTTTAGGAAATGTTTATGAAGAACTAAAGAATCATTCGTTAAATTATTGAAGGAAAGGCGATTAATTGTACAAAATGACCCTGCTGTGATGGTGCGAGGAATTTCATATTTATTTAGAGTTTTATCTGCCAAGTGCATTTTAAAATTTTACTCAATAGGGTGGTTTCCTATTTTTTTTTTATTGCCTAGATCTGAAGTTTATAACCCCTGGAGTACGTGTTTGAAGCCGTTCGATTTTTAAATGGCGTTAAGTATTTTTCCTTATTAATTAAAAAGTGAAAAAATTCAACGGCGCGAAAACGTGACGGCAAACTATTGCATGCTGGTTAATCCTACGTGTGACGTCACAGGTACGTACGCAACTACCGCAATCTGCCGCTAGGTGGTTCGCCGCCGCTGCTTATCTGCAGACGACGTCCACCGAGTAAGCTTTAGTAATAATAATAAATTTATTGACGGGAAAAAAACTATTTGCAAAAGTAAACTTGGTGTAAAATGGAAATGAGCTTTATTTATTAATATAGCTGCTCTAGTCGCATAGAGAAACCTCATCAAAATAATGAAACATTTATGGTTACGGTATGGGGAATGAAAATCGTACAGTATAATATATTCTCAAATTAATGGTGCTAGCTCCTACTTTTTAGGTAAAGTTAGTATGATAAGCATGAAATAAACCATTTTGTTCGTATTCATTTCGAAATATTTCCCGCAAGCAAGCACGAAATCGTCACTTAATAAACTATACGGAGAGCAGGTGCTGCGCCGCAGCTATGATATGATTACACATTAATTTAATTCATCCACTTTGTCGAGGTGTCATTGCCAGAACATGAAATTAGCAAAAAAGGCTTACCATCAATAGCATAATGGATGGCAAAATCTCGAAGCAAACTATGTATGAGCAAATACTAAAACAACTAAAATGCGTTGATCACCCCTCACCGTGATCACAGACCATTGATGGGAACTCGTGATTCACTGCATCAGCTGATCAGCATCATATTCTCCAAGGAGTACCAGTAACATGCCTCCGAGAACATTGCTTTATAAAAATTGTTTTGTGCCGCAGTGTCACACAACAACATTTAGCGATAGCAAGAAAGCTTACGTCGCGGTTCCACTAATCGAGAAGAGGAGAATTTTGTGGTTAAAAGCTGTCAGAAGAGAGTAGTACCTTGCTTTACTCCTCTGATTTCACCTGCACTAAACCGAACATCTTCTCTAAAGAACTCCACCACCATGGCCACATCCACTTACGGTAGATTGTCCGTACAAAACCAGTTTGTAAAGCCATTGAACTTCTTCTCATGAAACATTGTGGCTTTGTATATCAGCAAAAGGAACTGATGATGAAAGGTAACTAATGAAATATGCAAGGTATGAATGATAGGAATGGTAAATGAAAGGAATAGAAGATGAGATAAAGGAAACGTTTGTCAAAACGAAAGTGATCAAAACGTAAACATCTAGGCCGGAACACCACAGAACGCGAAGTCACAGGTACGCAGTTTCGTTATTCATTTCACTGCGCATGCGACGCTTGCCGCGAAGAACTCCTTCGCGGTAGCTCTGTACTAGCAGGTAGCGTAGGAGCCTAGAAAACTTCTTTTAATGGCATGCTTAACAGAGGAGACTTTCCGAAATTTGAGCATTTTAATCGAGGTATATTAATACATGTTCACCAGATTTTAGGGACTCTGAAATATTATAGTAAGTACAGTCGATGACAATTCCATATACCTCGCAATGTTGACTATCTACCTGTTACGTCATCATAAGAGCTGCCGCTGTTCCGCCATTTCCGAGCCTTTTCAAATGAACTTAAAATTAACATTCAATTTACTTGTAAACTAAGACTTTTTAATCCAAATAATTTGCGTGTAATGAATACGTTTATGCTGGGGCACCTGTCGCAATAAATGAATTCTGTTTTCTTTGATGAAGGAAACTACCCTATTGCCGGCTCTCATTAATCTTTGGTTAAAATTAGCTTTTAAGGGTGGCGTCGGGAGGGGGCTCAGCTCGCAACCTTACCGTCATATTGTGAGACACAAAGGAAAGCATTTATTTCTATAAGTTCGCCTTTTCTATGCGAAATGTTTAAAATTCATGAAATACTGAATTTTCTGTTAGCTTGATAACCTTGATTAGCTGCTCTCTTTTGTTCTAAATATCTTATTTAGGTGTTAGTTGTTAACCTCCAACTCGATGAAATTATTAAGCTCTGAATCCTTCGTGAACCCATGCTCTGGTTACCATTTCCCGCTCTGTGCTCAATGCCCTCTCCTCCCCAGATCTGCGGCCGTCCACCCATTCCACGCTCTATTACCCTCGCTGGCAATCCCTATCCATACGCCCCTAGGGCCCCTTAATTTCTTTTGCCTCCTGTCAGGCGTCCCCAAATTACTACGGGCAGAGAAATAAACGACAACTCCCAGCAAGGGCGTAGAGCTCTCAGGTTCACTAAGACCGAACTAGCAAGGCCTCTCTCCTCGAGAAAATTGCTGAAATTCCTTCCTTTCTCATCGTCGAGGTCCTTAAGGGTAGGTCTTACTTTGACATGACTTTCGGCACTCGTTTTTATTGACTGTGTAATTTTCTCTATCGTTGTTGGGAAGGATGGGACTTAGAGCTCTTTAAACTTTTTTTTTTTACTCTGCCTTCGTTCGTCTGCAAAGTTTCCGCAGCTGGAACTACTTCTTGAGCTATTATTTCGGCCCTCGTCGATTCAATTTCACTTATTCACCCTACTTAGCGATCGATGTGCTCCCTCCTTCCAGATTAATTTTCGTTCTCTCGTAATACTCTGTATTTAAAATAGTTTTTCAAGGAGCGGTTACAATATTCTGCTTTCCTTTTTGCGAAAAAGCTATTTTTTCAGTCGATATATTCAATCATCTCGCTTTACTTCGGCGCCCAGGGTATTTTTTCCAAAAAAAATCCCCTGGGCGCAAAAATTTCCTATTTTTCCCATGTAGTTAAACATACTGTTTTATATGTCGCTTAAATTCAGTACCTTTCTAGATTTAGTATTTCGTAAATATCTCGGAATGAGAATGTCGTGGTACTTAAAATAATGATGTTGTGACATCGAAACCGGTCATTTTATCAAAAAAGTGTGGAAAATTACAGAGTGGTTTATTCCTCCAACATGTCACGATTCCACAATTTCACGTTAACATTCTACACGAATAATTTCCTTGCTTTCTTCGATCGCAATATATTCTATTTTGGTGCCATTAGTATCCTTTAAAATTGAATTTTCGAGAGTTCCTTTTTGTAAGCCTTAAGCTGGCTTGTAAGTTTCTTTTTGTGACGGCTGTCTGGATTAATAGGGAATACGCGTGAAAACATATTTCGCGGTAACTTACAGAAAAGGACACAGTACGTGTGTGTCGTGAGCCGGTCTTGAATATAAAAAAAACAGTGTCGCATTCGCCCCAAGGGTACTGGGGTGAGATGAACAAAAGGGAAAAGGAGACGAGAGAAAAAGAGCATGTTTTGAATCGGGTCGGGCGCGGAGTGCGCGAAGAAAGTGTTATTAATGGCTATTCAGGGGAGATCGAGGAGTGAAAGGTTGATATGTTGGCGGGGACGGAAGAGTGTGTCGGGGAGACAGACTTAATTAAAAACTTTTCATCGTTCTCGGTCTCTCACGTCCCCGACTTTGCGACAAGTGAGCAGGGGACTAGTCTCCTCTGTCTCTCTACCCTTCATTTTTTAGGCTCAGACGCATACCGCCCATCTGTCCCTCCCCCCCTCTGGCCTTAAAAAAATCCATTTTCTTCCTCTCAGAGTCCCGCAGTTGCCCCGTTTCCATATCCCGTGTAGTCAGGTGTTGTCATCGCTGTGGGAGAGAAGGCTTGGGAGCTTGGGACTCTCTTGGGAGGTTGGGAAGCCCATTCCTCTCCTTTTTTGCCATTATAGGAGTAACACATTCGCAATGACCCCTTTATTCGATGGCCTTTAAATTCTTGCATTATTGCCTGTATTATTATGAATATGCAATAACAAGTTCGGCGACATGATTTCCTAACTTGCAATTTCTCACCTTATTCTGTAAGTGAAAACAAATAAAAAATTAACTATAACTGAATACTCGAAATTTGCAACATAGCTCCAGACAGGACTTTGGAATTTTTTCAAGTAGGAGAGGTTTTAACTGCTCCCTCTCTCATAGTCATTCTACTACAACGAAAAATGCGATTACGTTATTATTAGATTAGACGTAGAACTCGTCGGAATCGAACTTTCTTCTGTTTATATTTATTAGGTGGCTCAGAGTAAACAAGTTTGTTTACTTTGCGCTACCTGATAGTAAGCTTGTAAGATGGAATCAATGTATCTCGTGAGGTGGAATTAATTATAATTTAAAGAGTCAGAAATGATAATAATTATGAAATAATGTGTCCTTTCGGCTTTATGTTGTTACTTTATTAAGGTAAGTTAATGACTGTGGTGCTAGTAATGAAGAAAATTGGCCAGAAATCAGTGGTGTATTACATTATTTACCCCGGGTGACATACACTGCTCCCACAGAAATATCGGTGGGCTTTCATTGCACCGCTTCATCGGACTGCTTCGGGCTGGTGCTTTACTCGTGTTTCAACAGCGAATGCTTTCGCCTCAAATCAACGTTGCGAATGATAGCGGCTATGTGCGTACCTCGATCGTGATAGATAGAGAGGGATGCATTGGGTTCCTCTCTCTCTCTCGACGCAATGGGAGAAGAGTGATTTGAAACACTTCACGAGAGCTCACGGGGTGGGGTGCGAAGCAGGGGTGCCAATTCCATAAAAACCATCGGGGACATTGAGAAGGGTCGAGTCTTCTCGGATTCTTTTACGCCCCCCGCTGGCCTTCATCTCCGGTCCGGATTTAGTTGCGGAGTTAAGGGAGGCGTGGGCGGAGGGTGGGGTCCGATGACTCTGTTGGGGAGAGAGGGGGTTTGGGGGGGGGGGAGTGAGGGCGCCAAGTGGAGGGAAGGGAAGCGACACGAGTCGGCCTATTACTCCCCCTCCCATCTCTTCTTTCCCGCAGAGCACTCCCAACTCCTAAATCACGCCCGGTGCGTGGGAGGAGTTGACGAGGCGTGAAACTGGATGTCTTGGTTTTTTTCTGGCGGGTTGGACTCACTGCGCCCACCGTTGGGTTTGGCGGAGAGAGGGAGACAACGAGTTGAATGGGTTTTTCTTTCCCGAAGTGGAGAGGGTTGAATGAAGAAGGCAGGGGGTGAAGGATGAAATGGTTCCTGAAGCCGACGAAGGGCGGGTTGTAAGAAGGAAGGGGTGTTGCGGCTGGCCGAGAAGAAGACGATAGGAGGGGAGAATGGAGAGTTTTTGGCGGGTCCAGGGCTGTGTGTGTGGATTGTGTGCGGGGTGGGAATTAGTTTTCCCCTCTGGGGAGATGATCGAGGGGTGGTGCGGGGAAAATGGCGCCCATCGCTCACCCTACGCGCTACACTGCGTCGCACTGACACTTCCGGAGGCTGTTTGCCGCAATGAGATCCCGCACGCCGTCTTTTGTTTTGGCTCGTTATGAAGCGGGCGTGTCTCCCCGCGTGGTGATTTACTTCCCCCCCCCACTCTGCCTCTGTGTCGGATATGGGGGAGGTGGAGTCGCCGGGGGAGGTTTAATTTGTCGCGTGATTAAGAGCGGAATAATTCCGTCTCCTCTTCCACAGACTAATTGGCACGGATAGAACACGCGGCGGTCATAAGTTATGCGCTCAACGCCCTCCTCCTCGTTTTTCATCGTTCACCCTACCCTCAGATTTATATCTGGCGGTTTGTGTTTTCCGGTTCTAACTAACCATAATGATTAAAATGTAAATAAGAATTTTAAAAAATAGCCTTCGTTAGGGCAAGCTTAGGAAGTACCGTGGTGGCTATCAATCGTACGACCTCCTTTATGTATGCAGACTTAATCAACATTAATGTAAATGTTATACTTTCCTGATATCTCAGAAAAATCTGCTTTTATTGTCATTCTATGCATATCATTTGAAAATGTGACCACAACTTGGTGTGCATGCATTGTAAATCCCGGGCTGTGTTTTTTTATCAGTTTTTCGGTTTATGCCCACTAGGTGGTTAAATTATCCGATGAATGGCTTTGTCATGCGGTAATCTCTAATCCTTTGGTAACTGCGACCTCCTGAGCTCTTGATTCCTGCTTTCGTTGCATGGGATATGTCATCGTATTTCATGGTATTATATTACTTCCTTGAATGGAAATTATAATTGTATGAATATATGTATGGAAGAATAAAATATTATTATTATATTATAATCACTCAGATGCGTTCTATCCTGACAAGTAGTGCAGATGAAATTATTTTCAAAGCAATTCTATTGGATAAGCATTGACGCTGCGAGTTTCTAGCCATAAATGACGGATCAATAATGGACGGTAAGGATTGCGTAGGTCACTGGACAGCTGGCATTTGAAAACAAAAGGAGATTTCATAAACATAAATGGTTTGCTTTACCTCGTAGTATCTCAATATTAAAGTCAAAGGTGGTTGGTCGGCAACACCAGTGCCGTTGCAGGCTGTTGTGTTTGTTATTGTACAACGTCGACTTCAATATCGTTCTCCCGTAAGTTAGAAATTGAAATTCTGCTTTCTTGAACCATTAATTTACTTGAGCACTAAGTTTCTTCTGCGATTTTATCCTGAAATCTTTTCCTGATGAAGACTTTTGTATCTTTAACTCAGTCCAACTTGCTTTTCCTCGTAATATTTCTTCTGGATTTCAGTCCTTTTCATTTTGAAGGGGGAGAAATATGCTAACCTAAGAATATGAGTTTTTTGGTTGGCCTCTGTCTGCCACGTTTGTTAATTTTCATTTAACTCCTTGTAGGAGCCGAGGAAATGTCGAGCCAGCTTAAGAATTCATTTGAAAGTTTGCTTTGCGTGTTATCGATTTCCCTTTACCTTTGTGAGGATTAATTTAAATTTCCCTCTGCAAACATTCTACCCCGGCGCTTTCATAATTTTTTTCGCCCTCAAAAAGCTGACTGTCGTGTAGGAGTCACCTCTTCATCTCTCTTGCCGTGTTGACCCTGTCCCGCTTAGGAATCGCTCGGGAAGGGGAAAGGAAATACATAATGAAGATGAAGCTGTGTGCCCTTCGTCTCTGAATGATATTAAAATCACAAAAAGGGTCTCAAAAAAAGACCGTATTATTTTCACGTCAAGGAGAAGGCCATCCGTTACTCACCTCTCAACCTTTCCTTTTCCCCGCTCTGCATGAATGTTTGCCAACGCGTTATGGGGCGTTACTCCCTCTCCAGACGCGTCTGCAGCGGTGGAAAACGTGCGTTCAGGTGAGAGACGTTGCGTGGTGACCTCCAGGCCTTGCGCGGCTCCCCCGGAGAGGCCCCCTGGGGGGTGGTGTTGAGGGAAAAGGGCGAGGCCCTTGATGAAGGGGGGGTTGAGCATGTGTGCACGCTCTTTCATTATATCGGATTCCGGCGGGCGAGTTGGGACGCGGAGGAAGAGGAGCATTGAGGAATTCCTTTGTGAGTTCCATTTTTTCCGTGGTCCTTCCGAGCCCCTCCCTTACATCTCTCTCTCTCTGCACACCCTCGCTTCTGCCCGTGCCTCTATTCTCCTTAGCCCGCTTATTTTTTCGGGGATATTTTTTATTAATAAACCGGGGGTTCGATGTCCCAAGTCTTTGCGCTGGAATTGGGGCCTCGAGGGGATTTTATTTGTTTGTAAAATGTTTTTTTTTCAGTGGTATTTTCCAGACGCTTCGTCTGAAAAAAAAAATGTTCTCTGAAAACAAAGGGATAATCCAGGCGTTGTGTTCCCTAATGCTTCCGTCCTTTTTACTATTTTAAAATTCTCTTTTTAAAAACAAAAATGAAAACACTTTTTCAGCTATCTGAAAGAACTCTGCTTGTCGTTTTGGAATTTCTTAGTGCATGCTTATTTTGTAATGAAATGAGTGTCCATTTCCTCCTCATATATGCTTTTTTTACGGTGCTTGTTATACGATGTATGTTTAAGATTGAGGATAGGATTTTATACGTAACGGACGAATATTTTTTATAGAAAAATTGTATTATTTATCCGTCTATTGCGTAAATCTCTCTTTGTTTAGGTTTTAGAATTAATCGCCATTTAATGCAATATTTAATTTGTTTCATGAATCATCATTCTATTTCTTCTTTTCCCAAATATTTTAAAAGTCAAAATTTATCTCCTTAGTCATGATGTTGCATTTACTCGTTCAGTGTAACATTTTTGGCAATAATTTTTAGGGAAGGGATTTCCAATAACGCTTGAAAAATTGTCGTGCTTTTTGCTCAGAGAAACATTTAAATCCTAACTAATTTTGAGGGTACCGGGACTAGCTTCAATATCACCTTTACGGAGTCACCCGCAAGTGCATATAATCCACAGGGGAAGAGGACGCCTTGGTAGCTTAACTGGCAGCTTTCGGCGCTATATCAAGGTATCCGGGTTCGAGTCCCGGTCAAGGGAAATGATTTTTCCTCTGTGTAATTTTTCATTTAAAGCACAAGTTTATAAAATGATTTCTGAACATTAATCGAAAACCTAGCCGCCAATCATGATACATGTCCTGCCTTTTACTAGTTATCTCTTCTCTATGCTCCATAGCTGCTGAACTGAGTGTTCATTTTGATTAAGAGCATAAGTGCGAAGAATTTTGCACTTTGTCTTGCAGAATTGAATGATAAGAAAACAAAATAGGGGCAACGAAAATGTATGGATCAGTTGTATCTCTAATTACTCTTTTAGCAGTGTAATTAAAACTAGGGAACGTGAACTCTACGGCCTCTTAAATTTACAAGGTATAAAATTCTCCAATGGCCGTAATGAATTCTCCCAGAAGTTGGGCCCGTTGAGTGTGTGAATGAGTTCTTGATTGCTTGTGAGTGTGTTTGTGTCCAACCCAGGCATCCTTAGTTGGGTCTCATTAGCCCAGCAAAGAATCCCTCTTTGGGTTGAGTGTGTGTGTGTTCATAACCCAGGCATCCTTAGCAGGGTCTCATCAGCCCAGCGATGTATCCCTATTCGGGTTGATTGTGTGTGTCTGTGGTTGTCACTGGCGAGGAAGTAACATTCCCGTAAACCACCACAGGGGTTTTTCTGGTCGAGAGGTTGTGGTTGGTCACTGGCGTGGATTTCCCCCCATTTTTTCCCGCAAACCAACACAGCAATTGTGGCGTATTTTTGACGAGTGGTGCCAATTCATTACGGCCATTGGAGAATTTTATACCTTGTAAATAGCAGTGTAATATATCCGGTAGTTGCTTAAGGCCTACGAAATGCCTTGAACCTGCGCCATTAAGATATTTGGCATTCCCCTCAGCTCTGCTGTTTCACTTTCTTCATCTGCTGGTCTTAGGTCTACGTGAGTTGTATTCTCACATTTGAAAGTGATATTAGGGTGTAAGACTGTTTGTCTAGCACAGATACAATTACCTGAAAAAAGATCGTTTTTGGCGAAATAATTTCGTACATGTTGAAATATGCCTCGTAATATTTTATCGCTTCGATTTTGTATTACTTCAGATAGCCTTCGAAGGAGGTAGGTACCCTCCTCTACGGTGACTCCGCGTCTTCCTACGCAGAAGTTCCTTCCCCCTCATGCCCCGTTTCCACTACGCTCATCTTACGCCGGTTGCATTTCGCAATGGAGACGCCAGTTAGCGCCAACCGTGCTTGAATTTCGAACCACGCTTGGCTGAAGCGCGTTAGCCGGTAACGCGTGTCATAATTTGTAGTGGAAGCGCTAGTTCCCTGCATATGTGAACAATTGGCGAATGTATTTCACATTTGGGCACGCCGGCCACTTACGTTTAGCGTGGGTATGCCTTGCTGCACTTGAATAAATGTCTAAAAGGGACACAATGCTGCCTCCATTTATTTAAAATGGTTTGTTTTGATTTTGGGGCTGTAAACGAAGCCCTTTCGTTCGTCAACTTTTTACCTCCCCCCAACTTTACTTCCCAGCAGGCCAGTTCGTTAACGCGAGGCATACTTTTCTCCTGGAACGGAAGTTGGTTATCCACAATTCTCGAACCAGCGTGAGATAGAACAAGGCACTAGTGAACCAATTCGAGCCGAGAACTCTGTTAAAAGGCCTCGCCCGGCAGAGGTCCAGGAGCCACTTGACCAATGCCTTCCCTTTCCTTGGCGTAAAACTTTAAACGGCAGCCACGCCTCGCTGACTGCCGAGCGCGCCCCGCCGTCCCTCCCCTCCTCGCCACCTGGCACGCCATTACGCCGATGGAACACTCCCCTCGTCGAAGCAACTACATTTCGGTCGGAGATGAGAGAGAAATAGCGGCCTCTCCGAACAGATAACATAACAAGGTGGATTAAACAGATAAAATATTTCTCCAATGGCCGTAAAATATATGCACCACTCGTCAAAAAAAATTAAATACTTACTGTGTTGGTTTGCGGGAATGAGGTTCCACAACAGGGACCAACCACAGCCTCTCCACGAGAATACCCCACTTTCAACCTCGTGTTGCTAGTGTTTTTCCCTTCAGCTCGCTGAAGAGGACCACTTTGTGGTCGAAATACGCGTATACGAATTTCACCCTCGTTCCCGGTTTGTTGTTTTTCTATTTGACAACGCTCTTTTTGAGCTGTTCTCCCAGAAATCTGGGGCCCTGCTGTATGTGTGAGTGAGTGTTTTTTTTTGTGTGATTGCGTGTGTGGTTGTGTTAATAACTTGGCAGCCTTAGTAGAGTCACTACAGCTCTCCGAAGGATCCCAGGTTATAACCCAGGAATCCTTAGCTAGGTCTCATTAGCCTACAAAGGATTCCAATTGGGTTGTGTGTGTGTGTCTGTGGTAGTCCCTGGCGAGGAAATTATTTTCCCGTAAACTACCACAGGAGGGTATTCTGGTGGAGAGGCTGTGGTTGGTCCCTGTTGTGGAACCTCATTCCCGCAAACCAACACAGTAAGTATTTAATTTTTTTTTGACGAGTGGTGCATATATTTTACGGCCATTGGAGAAATATTTTATCTGTTTATCTATAGAGGCCGTAGAGCTCATCTACCTTGATTTATAACAAGGTGGGCTGGGCTGGCGGGTAGTGGGCAAGAAGAGCGAGATGTTTTTGAGGTCGGCCGAATGGAGTGGGATATAGGGGGGGGGGGTGACTCCTCCCTCTCCCCCTTAACCCCTGGGATTGCAAATCCGGGCGCGGGGCCTCCAAAACCGAACCAAAACTCTCTAATCTCGTTAGGGTCCAGTGGTTTTGGAGGAAGGGCGTCGGGAGGAGGAAGGACGATTGGACGTCAGAAACTCCGACGACGACAGCTTTAGGATTTACGGAAGTTAGAGGAAGAACTCGGGAATGGAGTTTGAGACAGAGAAGGATAGGCAGAGAGAAGAGAGATTGGGAGAAAGATATAGGGCCTGTGGGAGGCGGTTGAAGTGTTGCGGAAGAATTGGGAGTTGTAGACGAACCCGAGAATCTCTAGAAAACATACCTAGAGTAAAGATCAGGACTCGGAGAATCATAAAACTTGGGATGGATCAGGTACTTCGTGGAATTATATTAGGTATATTATTGGAAATTTAGCTAAAATCATGCAATTACAACGAATTAACTTTGCGACCTTCAAGAATAAAACTTGAGTGCCGATGTAATCATCGCAAACTGCTGGTGCCCTGTCTTTTTTTTTATTAATTATTGGAATTTCTTGGTTTGCCCGAGTTTTGTTACTGTAGCGTCCGACTGTGTCTACTCAATAACACTTATTTTCCATTTTTTTAGGAGATACTTCTTTCTGGTACAGCGCAGCTCTTCCAGCTACCAGTCTTTTTCAATCTCCATCCAACCCTCCTCTTTTTGTCAACAACCCCCAAACAACCAAAACATTTTACCAATCAATCAAACATTTCTAAACTAAAATACATTAAAACAATTAAGCAAACATTATACTAAATTAAAACAAAATCTAAACGAAAACTAATGAAAATTGCAAACGTTACAGTACCGATGCCAATTAGCAAATATTTCTGAATTTGCTTGGGCTGAAATTCACATTATGAGTATTTGGCATGGTTTTCACCATTTACTCTAGAAATAATGACGTGCGCTCTTGGTTTTTCCTCATACATTTTCTCTACTCTGCTATAGTGATAGTGGGAGTTCCCCAATCTCGGAATGGAGTTGAAAGTTTAATTCTCTGCGCTCTCTCAAACCAACGTTGTGAATGAAGGAATTCTATGTTGAAAAACCAAATATTCCAATCTACACAATGAATTTTTTTTTCCAGAAATTGACGCCTGAGATCATAAAGTTTACTGGAGCGTTTTTATATGGTGTAGTGATGCGTAATAGAGTAGACATCAGTGCTATATTGGTAGACTCCAAGGAGATTAAAACTCGGGAATATTTGAAGAAGAAACACTTCCGAAGTCTGGAAAAACAGGGCGTTTTTCTTTTTCCAGTTTGCTGTCGTCGTCATGAAAACATTTCCATCGGATACGCGTAATATCTGGGAATGTTGACGAACGGTTCGCATGAGTTCCATCCGTCGACGAGCTTGGTATTTGTGCTCTGGTCGGGAAAGAGAAGCGGTGTCTCAACTCGTGGCTGTGAACCAGGGAAACAGGGGGGTTGGGTTGGGAGTGGAGAGGATGTGGAAAGGGTGAGAAGAGAGAGAGGATTAAAAGTGTTCGAACGAGAGCGGAAGGGAAGGCGGTGATGGAGTCGCAGATTGGTGGGAGGGGCAGGGCGATCCATATCACTCCCCCGAAACATCCCCCTCCGAAGATACAAGACAGGGCTTAAGGTTGTCGTCGGGGCTCAAAAGTTCTCTCATTCCCGGATCGAGCCATGTCCCGCGTCCACTTAGTAGTAATTAATACTGCGGCCATCGTGCGAACGGCGGCGGGAGGCTCTTATCCTTCAATCTTTCCTTCCCCGTCTCATCCGACTCGTCCCTACTCTCGATCTGCTCTGTGGACCCTCTTCTAGACCTCCTTCGGCTTCCTCCTTTTCCCTGATGGGAACGAAGATGGGAAAGGCCTTGGAGGACGTGAGTGGAGAGTGAGGAAGCTAGGCCTCCCTGGCGAATAATAAGCGGGGATTTTGTCTGTTGGGGATTGGGTTAGACCTCTAATCTAACCGCCCACTCCCCCATGTTCCCCTGCCAACCCCCATTCCCTCTTCTTCCCTACCATCTCGTTTTCTTCGCCGTCGCTTGGTTGAGGGTCTCCAAGACACCAGAGATAATCTTGGATGTTGTGCGTCCCTCTTCGATTTCAACATGTTTCTCACTCGGCTGGATTAACAACAAGAATATGTTCCTCGTGCTACTTTGCACTTTTGTTTCACGATTGTGCGTTTTTCTTCTAAGTTGAAACAATTTTCAAGATTTTTCAGATGAATCTTTGTTGACTGGGAGTGACTATAACTTGCGCAAGCTATTTTTCTGCCTCCGGCCTTGATATTTTTGTTGTGCCGGCAGTATTACGAAAACGTTTAGGTATTAAATTTGATATTCTATTTATAGAATAGTTCACTTGCTGTGAAAGTTTTATTTGATACCTCCTCCTTCATGTAATTTAACATCCCTCAAACGCGTTAAGACCATGGAATTTGGATGTAGCTATCATCGTGTTATAAACTTTCGCCGTACATATTCGTCAAGTATAGTTTCTTCTTTCGGAATTCTTCGCGTCTTGATTTTAAAACACCTACGCTTCTTCTCCTTTGCCGGAGACAAGATAATAATTAATTGACCCAGAGGAGGTCTCCGGCTAAGGAGATGAAAAGCTGGTGATTTAAAATCCAGACGCCGGGAATCCCAGAAAAATAAATTTTACTATTATTATGTTTTCATATAACAATTACTTCTTCAACTTAATACATATGCCCGAGTAAATATTATCGTTTCTTGAGTGGTCGTTGGTTATAAGTGCAGATTTGTAGTGCGGGGGTGGTCTTCAACGTGACCTGTGTTTTAAATGTATTATAATACTCGCTACACTGGTGTTGCACCGATATACTTTCGGAGTGTGCTTGAACTTTTTGTTAGTGTATTCGGACTTTGTGCTACGTAGATCTAAAGCCAATTTTAAGTTGTTTATAGTAATGAGCTTTCATGGCTCAATATCTTGGCGTGCCATGTCATTTATTTCATGCTTAATCCTTAAAACGTCAGTTATTTGTCTTTCATTTGAACTCAATCATCAGAAGCTGCGATTTCTTCTTCTTATTTAAAAAAAAATACATATCACCTTCACGTTTTAAGAAATGTCACCTTCGACCTCAATTTGTCTTTTTTCTAACAGGTTTCTCGAACTGCAATTAATTAACGTTTTCTGCTCTTTTTTCATGATTAATGTAGTTCATTCGTATTTTATATTTGGAATAGTAGATTTTCTCCCTTACGTCACTCTTCATTGAATGAGAAGTATGCTGGATTTTATTCTGAAACCCTGATTACTTGTATGTTAGCAACAGGCTATAGCACATTATTAAGTACGTTGCCGTAAATTAATCATCAAGTCTCATCTTTACTTTGACGCGAATTAATCATTACTCAAGTGATGTGTATAACATCGTAAACAATTGTATAAAGTCTTCACGGGTATTCCACCAGGTAATAGTCATCATATCTGCCTACGTTTCGACAAATGGCTTGTTCGTCATCATCAGGAGATCAAGCCCTGATGATGACGAACAATTCGTTCGTCTAAACGTTGGCAGATATTATACCTATTGCCAGGTGTAATACCCGTGAAGACTTTATACATCATATTCACAGGGAAAATCTTAGATCATTTATCGTAAACAATTCATTAATCTTTGAACTACCCTGTGGAATACATTAAGGCGCCAATACTATCTGTCATTAAGATTACGTGGTGTTTCATTCATACCAAATCCGGAATTCGTCAAATCCTTTTGGGATTCTTCTCTAATTACGAATGCAGTCGTTTTGTTTGTCGAATATCTTTCGAACTTCGTACTCATAAATGTTCCCAGTTTGTTTCGACGAAGAATTCATTTTCGCTGGTTGTGCATTCCGCAGAATTCGCGATTCCAATGCTTTCATACCTTTACTCTGTTGTGCTCATCTCACAGTCCGTGTTCATAGTTGCGCTGTCAATACCTATGGTATCTCTCACCAGCGTATTATTTCTCATTCTCATCGCTTGCCTTGAGCAAATGTTTTCCCTCTGCCCCACTCACTTGCCGGGGTGCACTCGTTGGACAGAGCAGGCAGCAATCTCCCCCTCCCCAATCTCCCCTCGCCCTCCCTCCCCCTCGCCACTTTAACCCCCGGCCCCTCCCCTTCCTTCCTTCGCCATCCTCGGTCACTGAACTTCCCTCTCATTCAACTTACTTCCTCCCCTGACTCTATCTCTCTTTCTCCTTCTCTTGTCTTTTCTCATCTTCTTCGAGGGTGTATGCCCTGTAGAGGGCGCGGTGTAATGTGTTGCCATCGGGGTCAGAGATAGTCAATCGTTGACCACATCCACGCCCGCGTACTTCCCCCGGAACTGCCGCAAGAGCGTGTCGTGGGAGGTGTCAGTCCTCGAGCAATTTCAAGGAATACGAAGGAGGAGATCGTGAGAGGGAAAGGACGAAAAGAAAGCTGTTTTTTTTAAGAATTAATGTTGCGCTTAGAACTGATGATATCAGGCCTGATATCGTGGAAATTATGGATATCCATCCTAAGAAAAACCAACTTTTTCGTTTCCACAATCTTTATTCCGCTGGCACGACGCGCGTTTCACCACACTGTGGCATAATCATGAGTATGCCACAGTGTGGTGGAACGCGCGTCGTGCCAGCGGAATAAAGTTTGTGGAAACGACAAAGTTGGTTTTTCTTAACATGTTTAATGTTGCGCTGTTTGTTGCCATGATTTTAGTGCGTAGCAATAAAATAATTCCTTAATCCGTTTGTTCGGCAAAATATATCTTAATTTGTCTTTTGTCTGGTCTACAGATGTACTGTAGCGGTGAACTAATAACCGCAGTATCAACTTAAAACTCCTGAGATAAGATTTTGACAAGTGAACTTAGCCTATTTTATGTAGCCCACGAGTCACTATCAGCTCCCGATTCAGCCCTCCTTATAGTTTTTTCACACATTCTGTTCGCTGGAAGCAATTTTTAGCAAAGTTGTAACGTCAGAATCGGTAAGGTTTCTGTCATTTACGCGGTGGAGCTCGGTGATCTCATAGAATGTCCGAAAAAAATCACTCTCCGGGTTTATGAATTGTGTTGAGATGAGCGTTTGGAAATTTCACTTTATTGTAATGTCTAAAATTGCCATATATTTTTAAAATTGGTTTTTAGTTAAACTGGCACGTGTTATTGAGGCATAAGATGATTTTTTTTCTTTCATACTTCGGCACTCTGTTGGAAACCAGGAGGGTAAATCATTTAACTCTTTCTAGGTTGCTGGTTGATTAAGAAACCACATAGATTTATTTTCTCGAGTATAAAGCTATTGGTCTCTCGAGTCAAGCTAGTGTCTAATTAAACCTTAAGAGTAATGTTTTACTCTTTGAAGTACTCTCTACAAATTTATGAGTGAACATGTCGTTATGAATATCACTGACTACTCTGACACCCTATTTACAATTCAAACCTAAACATTTTTGGAAAGAGTTTCGCACTATTTTGGGTTAAGAAGAGATGAAAGTTAAACATAGGTTAACCAAGCTCTATCGATTGTCTTCCCGCGTCTGACGTCACGCGCCCAGAAGACAACAACTTTCTCCTTCGAGGCCATCTCTATCATGCCTATGCTCGGAGCCCTCCCCTGGCTCTTTCTTCGTATCTCCAACTCTCTATCTCCTTTCTTCGCTTTTTTTCTCTCTCTTTCACTCAGGGCCGCCGTACCTCGATTCTCTGGCTCATCATGTCGAACATAAAGGATCGGGGAGGGAAAGGGCCTCTTGCTTTTTTTCCATTCTATTTCGGATTTGAGCGAGTTCCTAGGGCTGCGGATTCCAATCGATTGCTCATTGCTGCGGATTTGTCCATGGAGACCCTTCCATTGTTATGGGCTGAGGTTGAGGAGGAGATTGTGGCCGTAGGAATTCAATTTTTGTCCCCGGGTGTCCTCCTTCCAGCCCTAGTGGTAAAAGCACAGGCTCTAAATAGGGAAGGAATTCAGACATTACGGTCTCAACTTATTTTATTGCACATGGTGTAACACCCATCGGATCACCAAAGACGCAATTTTCTCTTCCTTCTTCTAATCTAGCGATTTCTTTCGGAGCTGAGCTTTTAGCTACGTTTGGGTGTAAGAAGTTTCCGGGGATTGTTGATATCCAGAGAACGATTTATTGTATTTTATGCGAAATAAGTGAGTGCGCTCACTTGGACTTCTGAATAGGCAACGCAGAATTCTATCCTGGAGCTGGAAGGCCGAAAATGCATCATAAAATGCAGCAAATATTACTTCAAATATTTCTAAAATTTATATAAACGACTGCAATACAGCTACATGCAAGGCAGCTGTGAGCCACTTATTATCCCTAGATATAAGAATTTCTCTCTTCTTTTTTATAGCATAATTCATTTCGTACTTATGTTTGGAATACTCTCAAGTGTGAGAGATCTTCGGCCGAAGGTACATGGAGAGTTCATCAGTGTGCTAACTTAGTAGCTTAGCACTGGTAAGTCGAATTTTGAACCATAACCCTGCTTATGCTATATATTGAAACCTACGAACTGATTTATTTTAAGTGGAAAAATGAGGAGTATGTTTGTTATTATTATAAGTATTCCGGATAAGTAAAAATGCCTCGACGAGGTGACTTCGTGTACAAAAGTGTTCTAGTCAAATAGCTTACTGCAGCACGAAGAAAGGACTGTTATGCCTAGGGTAGAAACTAAGCCGAAAACAGCTGTTTTCGGGAAATTTTACAAACGCACATGAGAGTTTATGATGTGAAATAGAATACGTCAGCGTAAGAGTGGCATAAAACGTCAAATAAGAGGAAAAATGCATTTATAATCTCTTGATAATGGAATGCGGCTGTCGGAGAGGTTGAAGAAGAGATTAAAAGAAGACATGAAGATGGGAAAAGTGATGGAAGAGATGCTTTATCCTGGCTTCCAATATTCCATGGTATGGCTAAAATTTTGGGAACTATCGTCGCAAATGACACTCATGTAGAATGATAGGAAACCATATTGATTACATTCTGGTTAAGAAGGCTTTATAAGCGTAAATGAAAACCTCAAGAATCACCTCGGTACTCATAGCGATTCATACCATAATTCGATATCGTTGGAACGTGTGCTTGAATCAAAATAAATAAGTAAGTAATATCGAAGGATCTCTGGCGTATGGAAATACTCAAGGGAGCAGAGTAGAGGGTATCCTCTCAAAGGATTCTGCTGAAGACCCAGGAGATGAAAGTGGTGAGGGATCAATCGAAAACAGATGGCGAGACATAAATAACGGAATACTGGAATCAGCATTGGAGGGTGCGAGAGGAAATAGCAGTTCGGGGCAGCCATGGATTTCAGAGGAGGAACTGATCTGAAAGTGGTGGGAAAAATTATAAAATTCCATTGTCATGTCAATATAAGAATGTCAAATAAATGCTAAAGAGTGGTATCCGGGTTATGAATTTAAAGTTGAAACACTCACTTTACCTCTAGACAAACTTCGGACGAAGAAATTAAAAGAAAAATGTCTGAATGAATGCAAGAGAGGTTGTGTATCGCAAAGAGAAGTTGGGTTAACGTTGAGAACTCTTAAGAAGTCTCTTCAAAGAACATGAGGGTACAATAATTTGTATAAACAAGTGAATGCAAGGATTACCTTGAGAGAATTTGTTATGAGATCGGTGAGTCAAAGTAACAGGGGAAGAAGTCATTATGAGTCAACTATAAGGTTCTCAAGTAAGAGTCAGAACCGTTCAGGAAATTTGTAAGTGGGTACTGCTATGCGTGCAGTAGAACTTTTGGCATGATATGATCGTTGAGGCTGGAAAAATACGCAAAGATCCAATGATGAAGACCTAGGCCTCCTCAGGGAAAATGATTTTAATGCTCATGGTATTCAAAGTTATGCGATGGATTGAACGCTAAAATGTGCCATGCGTATTGAGCGCGAAATTTATGCCTGTTATAACACTTTTCCGTGATTTGGTGCGTAATATTATGATTTTAATTCTTGCCAAATAACGGCCATGAAAGTCGTCGTAGTTAGAGAAAAATATCCCAATGAACCGGAAGTCGAACCTAGGTCCATTTCGGGATCGCCGGACCGGACCACAGCGCTTCTCAGTTGGACTATAGTCCGTCTGCATAGTCCGTCTTGGACTATGCAGAAGAAACTAATGTCGATTATTTTATATAAAGTTGAGTGAATAATATTGAGTGTATCGCGTGGGAGGAGGCACTAAGAAAAGGAAGAAAGAAAACTCTTCTCCTAAATAAATAATGTTCCAAGAGTAAGGAATCGATGCCTTAAATAATGCTGTCGCTGATTTTATTTCATTTTCGTAATGTCTTTACCCATTTTTTTTAGAAAATACTTATTTTCTATATATATAAAAGCCAATGTATGTATGTATGTATGTATGTATGTATGTATGTATGTATGTATGTATGTATGTATGTATGTATGTATGTTCCACATCTCCTCCTAAACCACAGGACCGATTTTGATGAAATTTGGAACACATGTTTGTTACTGGTAGACAACAATCACTGTAGGGATCAATTAACCAAAACCCTATTTTTTCAGGGTTAAGGGTGTGATCCTTACTAATATGTATAAAAATGTAATGGTGTCTGTCGGTCTGTTGCTCCATCACGCAAAAACTACTGAACCGATTGAGCTGAAATTTGGCATGCAGATAGAAAACATATGTGGTTGTAACATATGCTATATTAAAAATCCCTAAGGGCCCCCAAAGGCCCCCTGAAGGTCCGCCCTGGTGGTTCATGCTAAGCATTGGGTTCGGTGCAGTGGTTTCATTTATTTGTTTTTAAAATTACTTTCACTCAAGATATAGGGCTGGGATTTTTTTATCGGATGGCTGAATAAATGACGTTTCTAATTTTATCAATCGATTTCCTTCTACGCTCCGTATTTGTCTGAACTTCATGTTTTCAGCTGAAAAATCTCACCTTTTTCTCTGAAATCAACAATAATATATTTCCTTGACAACCATAGATTTGATTTTCAAAGGATATACACGCCTCTAGCATTTAAATATCACGCCTTCCTGCAGGCCCATGATAGTACATAGAAAGAAAATCCGTATAAGAAGAGTCCAGGGTCCCAAGGGCCCCATGATAAATTGCCTCGGGGGGTACTCGATAAAGTCAATGCATATTTAACAAGTATACTTTTCAACGTCTATTCTCAAAGTAGCTCTCAAAGGGGCACTGCATGTATATGAGAGAATAATTACGTAGTAAACTTTACACATAAAGGAATTAATAGAATACACACTTAATTAAATGTGCAAGAATATTTACGTGGAGCGAATATCAATGGTAATAATGCCTCTGTTGCTACAACAAACACGGCGTTGTTTATTATCATTTAATACTCAGATGTATTACACGTAGTGAAACCGTCGGCCTCTCATTACGATTGCGAATTGTTTTTTAGACCAATTCCCACATCATAAATGTCACGAGTTATTTATATGTTTAAAAGTGTTAAAGTGCAGTTAACTTAGGTACATTCACTCAATCATCGAGTTGCCTATTCTAGACTCTCACTTGCCGCTGTGTTTCGGTTTCTCGGACTCAAAAATATATCCATCAACATGCCTAATAGGAAAAAGAGTAACCTTTCGAAAAAATCTTCAAAAGCAAAATGAATGTTTTATTTGCGAGAAAATGAGCCCTTGTAAGAAAAACGACAAAGGTTAGACTTGGATGGTCAAAGACATGCCCACCAGCGATCTCATGAGATTCTCCTCATGGTGTTTCTCGGGTTACGCTAAGATCCGCACCAATTTCATCCATACCCAAGCTACAGACGGGTAACCAACAATAAATCTGGTTCAAATATAGACGCATCTGTTTCGAACATTCAGTCTGCGTTAAGATGGCGGAAATTATAACGACATCACTACATGCTTCTTACCCGAAAGAAGAACGGAAATTCTGCGCAATCAACGACATCCGTGCATGAAAATCGACAAGTGCACTAAGAATCACCATAGAGTTTTTTCATTTAGCAACGGAAACCAATGATTATGGTTATTCCGAAGGCGCAGTCCCATTGATGGAGGATTCATAGGTCAAATAAACCTGGCTTCTGCTGCCATTACTCCTCTTGACGTTGTCAACCGCTGGATTTTACCCTTCTGTCCAATCCTGATTAAGATAATCAACGCACATATCAACGTTGAATAGTGCAACTGAATTAAGTCATGGAATGCAAATATATGTATGTACACAAGGGAAGCGATAGAGCTGTTAATCACTCAGAAGACGGCTCAAGAGAACCGGAGGGACGAGGTGACCATCTATCAACCTTTGCTATTTAAGTATTAATGAGTCTGCAAGGCCGATTTTTGAGTTTCCCGTGCATGAAAGTGAACCAATAGTCACTCATCTCTCCGTGCACATGGAAAAATGTCAGTGTGTCTACTACATCGAACACAACATACAAGATAGGTTACCACGCCTACTCCTCAAATGACCACGCATACTGTTTTTCTTCGGGCTTTGCGGTTTTATTATAAAAAATAAGTTTAATGTTTTTCACACCCGTTGAATTTCAACGGGTATCTTCCGCTCGTTTTCTATATTTTCCCTTAGTGCTTATATACTTTATGTTTAATATTATGCGTATACTGGTCTTCATATTGCATCCTTAGGGCTTTGCCAGTATGGAATTCTCTTTGTTCACCGATATCTCTTTATAGAACCCGTGACATTATTCTTCTCCCCCCACTTACCTCGCCCTTATTACATTCCTTCCATTGTCTTCCCCCCCCCCCCTCTCATTTTTATCAGTTTACTTCTTCTCTCATTCATCTCTTCTTTTTTCATCCTGCTCTTGTCCGACCTTGCACCTTTTTCTTTGTTTTTTCGGCCTTTGCGAGCATTTAATATTCCCTTTGGACCCTCCAGGTGTTCACCTCGGGAGATTTATCTTTCCTGAACAAAAGAGGTCGGCAGGTTTTTTTTATCAATCCCCTGGTTTTTTTTAAGGAAAACAGCATTGAATGTTTTTTATATTTTGCGAGGCGAAAAGGTTGCTTTGATGGGTTGAAAATCGGCCGTAATGGTGTTATTAGTTACTTCCCAAGCGGTTCGTGACACTCCCATCTTCATCACATTCATTACTTTTTTTTATTCAAAGGAGGGGGCGGTCCTTCCGTTTGCTCTTGCGTGTGGGCACCACGCGGGAGACTATTCCGGAAACGAAGGGGCCTTTACGAGCTTTTGATACCCATTCTCTGACAGGGCAGGCTACTACGTTTGCCTGCTTTTTATATTTACAGTTTATGACAGATTTTGTCTTTTTTAAATTCAATGTTGCCAGCGAGTGTTACGAAACGTTGTTTTCTTATTTTAGTTCTTCTAAGTTTTTCTAGAAAGTAAAATTCTATAGTTTTTTTGATTTCTTAATATTAACTCACCTTGCATAAATCAGGCGGTGATTACTAGGTACTATAGGTAGGGTTTTATTTTCACCTGGCGAATAGCTAAAGTAAATTTTTCACGGGTTTCCGTCCGGATTAGTTACTCCATCTGCTCCTCTGCTGACGTTTCGAAGGATCCATCATCATCAGGGCCGTTGAAGGATATCAACGGCCCTGATATAGAAGGATAAGTTATCCTTCGAAACGTCGGCAGAGGAGCAGCGGGAGCCACTAACCCGGACGGAAACCCGTGAAAGATTTACTTTACGTACTATAGATTTCAACCTGCATGTTTATTTAGAATTGAATTTTCTATTACGTACGACGATACGGACTAAATATGAACTTTTTATGAAGTGTTTACCGTGAATTTGTCACGATTTAATTACAACGTAAAACCTTTTGGTCCCCATTTATCGAGGTCTTCCCTGTGTGTTTAGGCATTTATTCGAGTCAACAATGCAATGAGATAACCCTTTTATCAATTGTAATGCAGCTGTGCGTTGTATAGCATATTTTTCTGTTCTCTTGGGTATTATATATCTTCTTTAAGCTTAGGAGTAGACAGGCATTTCTAACTATGCTTTACTACCTCCTTCTGTACCCTGACTACCCGTTTCTTATTTCAAGTGATGCATTAAGGGTCATGCAACAAGTATCTTTAATTTACTCGTGTATACATCCTCTTTTATCACTGTAATATATTGCTAGCATATTTTATGATACTAACTTAAAATCATTGTAAAGAATTCAAAAAAGATATGGTACTTTTTTCACAGATTTTTATTTAAAGTCGACCGGTTTCGTCGCATAGGCGACATCATCAGGTACATGAATATGGCAAGTGGCAGAATATATACCTGACCAAGCGTCCACTTAGCCTACATCCACCACCACCCCCCTCCCATCGAGTCATCCACGTTCCCTCACACACCAACCCCCACCCCTTACCACTGCCTCTTCCAAACCCCTCCCCCCCCACCCTATCCCTCCTCTCCCCCCACCCTCTTAAAAATTGTATATATTCTGCCACTTGCCGTATTCATGTACCTGATGATGTCGCCTATGCGACGAAACCGGTCGACTTTAAATAAAAATCTGTGAAAAAAGTACCATATCTTTTTTGAATTCTTTAGAATGGATTTTCACAAAGTGAAGCCTGAAACCATCGAGTTTATTAAAATCATTGAACTAGATGAGCTAATTGTTCTTTCTTTTCCTTTTTAGGTAAGTCAGATTGCAGTTCTGTTCTAATGGATAATGATATTTTTTCCGGTCAGTTGTAAGTATAAAAGGAATCATGGAATTTTTTCTCAAAATATTTAATTTTTGTGAATAGTTAAGTATTCGCCTATTAACCAAGTCACTGCATGTTTTTTCATGTCAAAATGTGTCATATTAATTATTGACAATGATATTTATTCCATTAGAGTCCATTCAACCATTAGATAACAATATTTTTAAAAAATTAGCATTGCATTGCTTCATTATGGAAAAAAACGTTTCCATAAAAATAGTAATTCGAGTTTAAAAAATTAAGTATAATTATAACTACAGCCCCAATTTATTATATAATGCTTGGGGTATTAAAGAAGAAGTGGGATGTTAGTTGGCATTCAGTTCTTACTCATTCCTAAGGAATCATCGAGTCTGATGCTGTGTGCCGCTAAATATTATGCAGAGTACAATATTAATAGTACAAAATATGACTGCAGTTCTTATAATTTGAAAACGTGAAAGGAAGTGTGGAAAGGTTGATGTTATCGAATAATAATGTTGCAAGGGAAGGCCGATTTTAACGTATTCGAATCAATGTTCCTTAATTTTATTGAGTAGTTTATGAATATTGAGAAATTTAATTTTCCAATGGTTCTATTGAAGAGTAACCCTCTTTTTAGGCATGTACATTGACCAATTACACTTGACCAATCTTATGTTGAAAACATCATTTAAGTTGGTAAGTCATGGTGTGTCCATATAAACATGGCACCTCCTACTTATTTCCCAAGTTTTCATTTTTGAGGGGTTTATGCTTTCCCGTTTTAAGGATTTAATAAACCACGCACCAAGTTTTACGCTTGTTTTTAAGGCAAAGTCGTGGCGACGCGTTTGAAATCGCTGTTGGAATTCATCGCCCGATCGTTATATTCCATGCTTGCATCCAGTCGCCGACGAGGGGCCCGAAATCTGGGATCTCTTAACATTCTTGTACTCCTGCAGCGCGGCGTGCCTTAACGGTTATTGGGTGGTTGGCTGCGTTTTTCGGCACTTTGAGACACATGGGAAGAGGGGGGTGGGGATTTAGAGAGGACCGCCCATCCAAAAATTCTCTTCCCAGGGCCGTTCGCCTCGTCCTCTCTCGTCGCCTTGGCGCTCCTCGGCTCTTAAAGCCTCGCGTTCCCTTCCCGCCACCCCTGGGACCCAATTCCACGGATCGGCCTTCAATCTGTCTCGAGGGCTCTCTCAAAATAGAGCGCTCTCGTCTCTCGAAAACCTCCTCCTCCTCACCACCGATGCGACGGGGCGGAATTTGAACCTCTCAAGAGATATCGGGCGTGGGAGGGAGTGGGAGTGGGGGGGAGGGGGGTGCGAGAGTACCCCCCCACCCCCCTCTGGCCGCTCGCCGCGTGCTCCGCGCGTTTAACGACCCTCGCTTAAAACCGTTCCATCTCATTCCTAATTCCCTCCACTTTTACACGCTGCCACCCACCCCCTTCCAACACTCTTCCCCTCCTTCCCCAGCAATGCCCCCCCCCTTTCAAACATCCTCCTCTCTTCCCCCCCCTCTCTCTCTCTCTCGCTCGCTCTCTCACTGATGGAATTTTACTTAAGGGGAATGATGCGCTCTGAAATACTGTTTTCATTTAAGTTTTTTCCCGCTGTAATTTCTGCGTATTTTCACGAAACACGCCTAAATGCATTCAATGCAAAGCAACAATCCTAATGTTTACCTGCTTTTCTTTAACTCGCTCTTCTTTAACCATGGATCCGTGAATCCATGGTTACCACTTCATTTGATTACTCTATTCTTTCGTCGTTTGTAGGACTTGAAAATTATAGTATCCGACTAGTGAATTGCCGAGGCCTATCAATAGTCCAAGTAATACTCATGACTTTTTTATAACAAATAATATCTGCGTTTAAATATGTTTTACATTTTTATTTATAATAAGTGGTGAGAAATAAAGCTTTGACTAATCGGAAAAAGCTGCTTTTTTATTTTTTCGTGAACTTTAAATGCGCGATCCTAATTTTCGAACACATATCTCAACAAGCTCGATATTGGTCTGGTGAAAATTGCTTGCGTGTGGATTGGTCTCAATGACTTGGTGATTGCACTAGTAACATTTATTTGAACATTTACTTCGACAGCTCCTGACGCGTCAACGAGCGTTGTCGAGGCTCTCGCAGTGTGATTCCTTAGGTCTTGAAATGAACCGGAACTTCGTCGTTTTAGCCAATTTAAACTTAGCCGACTCATCGATTAGGCTAGTGCTAGTAATTTATTATTAATCCTCTCCGTAAGTATTTCACGGTATTTAGACGGGCATTTATTTATTCATTCAAAATAGAGAGGCATCATTCCTCCATTAGAGGAATGTAAATCGCTACGAAAAGTAGCTTTGTTCAGAAGCGAATATCTTTGTTTTATTCATGGCCACAGCGTCAAACGCCTTTGTATTTATTCTGATAAAGGGAAGTTAATGCTACAGTATAACTACAACATTTTTTTATTTGTAACCGTGGATGCTTGAAATATGGCTTTCCCCTTATGTCCTCCCTTCCATCGCTGTTGCCGCCCTACTTACACTCCCATCCTCTGCCTTCTCTTTCTCGTCCCTCATCTGACTCTGTCGTGGTTGCCGTGGATCATCCCTGCTCATCCAGTTTCGCATGCTCTAGGTGGGTAGGTACTCTCGTCACTTTACTAAGGGTGGGCACACTGTCTGAATCGGCGTTTTTTTGTTAGCGTTTTTTCCTCATTGCGCTGATTTCAGTCGACCTTGTGTCTCTTGAGGTTTTCAACAGAATGGTGGCTTAATTGGTGGCTTTAATTCAATAAAAATCCCGGAAGAATTGAAAAGAATGTCAAACAGTGATAATATTTAATCTTATCGAATCTTAATTTGGAGCTTTCGCCATGTAAAAAAATAGCGTGAAATTCATGGATGCAGCGAATACACTAGACAGAATGGTAAAGCTCGGTAATATTTGATGTAATATAATGTTAACAATCATTCAGACTTTCTACGTCGCTTAGTTATATCCTCATTTGTATGTTATCATCTTAATTACTATCAGAGCATGATAATTAATTCGAGGTTTAACAATTTCACTATTCTTCAACTCGCATTGTGTTCTATACTGTGTTGTGTCAGCCCCTGGGAAACTTGAAGGCGACTTGAGTGGTTTTTTAGGAACCCTGGAATGCACTGGCAGCTCCAAGTTACTAACGTCGTATTTTGCATCTACATTACATACTAGTGAGGTCCATTCCTAAGATGAAATAGTTCGTTTGAACGTACAAGTGCGTATGTTTTTATGCAAATACACTCGGAAGTTGTTGAATTCTAGGTTTTATCTACTGAAAATGATGCTCTCTTTATTCAAGGATCACTAAATTTTAGAAACCGAGTAATTAGTACGCTGTTAACGGTAACTCACTGAAGCCATGCTATACCGTGAGGCAACATATTTGGTTCGAGCTTGCTCGGCATCAAGTCCAATAACGGTGAGTCAGCCCACAATGTGTCATCAATAATTTGTCATCATGGGTCGAAAAATATATGGAAATCATAATTTATGTAATTTTCATTTCAATTTAATTTTCCCAGCAAGTTGATAATCGAATACCCATTCATTTCATGCTAAGCAATTTGTTGCGACAAATGGCGTGTGAAATAACGCTTATTAATCTGTGAGTTTTCTATTCCTTGGGTCTGTGAATAAGTTATCGATATTTATGATTCCGGAATAGATTTCTTGTTAATTGATGTAATGTATAGCTTTTCATTCCTCTCCGGAACTATGAATGATTTTGATAACTACGGCGACATGAGCAACCTGCCACATACCAGGCTAATCATTTTCACAGTTGATGTAGGCAGTTGGGACAGCTTCCACCGATCCTCGACTGATAAATTCTCTCTTATTGAACGTATCCCCTCGGAAGGCGGGCACTTAACTCGCCTGCGTGTAAAGAGAGGTTGCGTTCCTTCTAGTGATTTAGGAATATCTTTTCATTTCATGGTGCTTCGAGTCGTTTCCCTCATCCCGCCTATCCTTGCTTCTCGAGCTGTTTCATCCTCACTCCCTTCCGTCCTCTCTCTCTCATTTGCACTCCACTTCATTCCTTTCCGCCTCGTTTTCTCTTGTCCTTCCCCTCCTCCCTCTCTCTCGCCTCCTCCCCTTCGCTTCTTCGTCCCGCCCCCTTTCCACCCCTTTCGCCTTTAATCCCATTCGTTCTCCCTCTCTCGTCAGTGCTCCCGTCCCCTCCTCCGTACAACCCTCCACCTCTCCCACAAGAAGAACCTTTCTTTCTCGCCCTCTCAACCGGGTCGACGTTGCATCCGCCCGACCGCTAAACATACGTGTTCCTCTTCTAATTCCCGCGAAATCTTCCGGAAGAAAGGCTGACTGGGTGTTTAAGCTCCTCTCCCGTCCTCTTTAAAACTCCCATCCTCCGCCGCAATCTCTTTTGGTATTCCCTCATTCCCTCTTCGTCTTCCGTCTCCTCTTCCGCAGACTCCTTCACTCCCTGCAGAGCAATGCTTGGGGCCCCCCACACCCCCAACCACACCCCCCCTACTCCCAATCCTCTCTACGTGCTACAAGCAGCCTTTCGTTTTAAATACTTGTTTGGTCTTGGCCCTCGTCTCGTTCCTCCGAACCTGTTTCTCTTTTAGTCGGGTTCGATGTTCTTTTTTTTAGATCTTGTTAAATGTGAGTGGATTCGAAACTGCTTCTCGTTTTCTTAGATTTTATTTTTCTTTCGCACGAGCGGTTAGTTTCTCGTTTTGTTCGGCCTGTTCTTTTAAGCCGTGCGAATTTCATGTCTGATTGGTTGTATTGCTAGTGGAATTAATTGTACGGAATTTGGACGGAGATTTATTTATGATGGTACGAAATGAGCCGTGTAATGATGGACGGATATCTTGAAGATGACGATAGCGTCTGAATATCTCTCTGAGACGATGGATTCTAAGGAAGTGACCATGATATCAGTTGTCAATTTGCCTACCAACTTAAGACTTTTACCGTTAGTTCTTCTCCGGTTTTTGGGTAGAGGTACAAAATTCTTCTCTTAGCTATGAGCATTATTGCGGATTGATAAATCTCATTAAACATTTATTGTGCCATGCGGTCTAATTAGTGGTTCCTTGTGTAAAACATTATAGATTGATACTACTCTTTCGATATATTTTAACTATGTGACGTTGATTATCTTACAACCTTGGATTTGAATAAAATGTAATTTAGTCTGTAGCAGTACGTATAAGCTCTAATCCTACTTGTCTTTGAACTGCTAGGATAAAGCACCCCTAGATCCTGACCATTTGCCCTACCCAGTGAAACTATCGCATTTATGGGAGGTAAGGTTTTGTTAGATTCCTTAATTCTTAACTTTTTTTACTTCGTAGAATGTCCTCCTTCACATAAAATTGTCCTACCTAGATTTTAATAGTGGTTTCTATGAGTTATCAAATCCCGGGTCCACCCGTACGCAAGTATCAACGCAATTCGCTGCTCCTATACCTTTAACTTTTCATAATACCTGCATCAATTGTTTTCATAGAAAATAAATCATCTACTATCATGATTGTAGCAGAACTATTATTAGCGTAAGGAGGGATATTGCTAAATGATATTCACGTTTAAAATTCGAAGACAATATTCACGCCTATATTTAAAATACGTTATACCATAGAGTAAATATATATGGTATAGTATATGCTTACTCTATGGTTATACCTACATACAGGTGTCTCGTTACCTACATACAGGTATCTCGTTGCAAACGTTCGCAGTATCCGAGTTGTAATTGGTTTTTCGACGATTTCAGGTTTTGGTTGTGCAGTTCACAACATAGAGTATGTGTTTAGGTGGACTTTGAACGTTCCGAAAAAGAGGCAATTTGGTAATATGAATACAAATTTCAATAACTCTTCGGAAGAGGGATATGCCGTTATGCAGGGCGTCGTTTTAAGTGCGTATTTAAGATCTCGTAATGCTTTCTCCCTCGCCGATCCCATTGGAAGTAGAGCTTCCTCTCTCTCTCTCTCTCTTCCCCCGTACGGCTCGGCTGGTTCATACGCTTTTATATTGCCTTCCACGTGACGCCAGCGGAATATAAATTCCACATTTATGCAATCTTCCTTCTGTTATAAAAACGGCACTCTTAGAAAATGAAACGGGTGGTTTTCTTATGGCGTGCCCTTATAGGGACCTTAAATTTTACGCGTTGGCAGACTGCCATCCCGCCTCTGAATGCTGCGGCTGGGCTTTTTAAGAATGCGAACAGTTTTTTAAGAGATGGATCGTAAAATCGTTCCTTTTGCTTTTGGCCTTACTGGTTTGACCTTCTTACCGTTCCCTCTCATTCATACAAGTCATTTGCCTTTCGGAAACGTAATATTTTTGCAGGCTCAATTTTATGTTATCTTCTTTAACACGGCTTATTAATTTAATGATAGTCGTATATATTATCCGCTTAGTTTAACTGTACGTGTGTTATTCTTACGGTCGTTAAGGTTGAAGATTTCTTCCTCCTAAGCTCGACCTAAACCCTTGAAATGATTACCGGATCCGACCTAATGCACGTGGTATATCTTGTACTAATTTAAATTTATTACGTAGTGGCTGACTGGTAAAGGCATTTTCAGTCATATTCATGAATTTTTCGGCTTTGAATTTGACTTGTGGTGAAAATTATTATATTATAATAGGCGCTCTCTGTCATGGCAAGTCTTTTTAAAATGAAGTGCAGTTAATTATTGCCGCATGTCTAGTAAATATAAGAGTAAATTCTTCTTGGCCTATATCAATCTTCCGTTTACTTACTGCTGCTGATTTAGAAACTGATCCTCTCGTATTCTGTCAACTTCAATCAAATATTCGTCATGTGCACTGTATTATTTCTCTAGTAAAGGTGGTCTAGTGGTGCGTTGGTCATAACATTATTTCTGCTAAGCTGGCGCTGCTAGTATTACAGTGAAATTTATAATCCCGTGCAGACTAACAAACCTACGTAATTACCTAACTCTGAAGTGCAGACTCAGGCAGACAAGACCTTTGGTGGCGGCATCATTGATGTTGATGTTCCGGGAGATTACATAAAAGAGAGGCCAAGTGTCTGCAATCCAATAATCTCTAATCGTTCTTTTTAATTACAAGTTTCTTTCTTGAAGACAAACGTTGGAAGTATTCTTCTAAGCACGAAGCCGGAAATAAAGTGAAATTTTAATAATTGCGTTTCATAGGTTTAGGTTATAAATCGTTTCAGGTATATTATTCAATTCATAACTCTGATATATGAATCATTTTTTATTGTCATGTCATATCTCATTCTAGCACAGAGCTTATATATTTGATAAGTAGGGACCGTGTTATAAGATAGATTACCATTCTTCGGAATATTCACGACAACTCCCTTACTCAAATGAATAATATCATTACTAAAATAACCTCTGAATCATAATAACCTCGTTCCTCTTTTAATAACGTTACTAAAAACTAATATATCTGTGTTCTTATCTTTAGATGAGATGAGATTAACAATAGTAATTATTGTAGTCATTAATTTATCGATTGCTCGACATTGCTTAGACGTGTTTGAATTTAATCCGGCCATTAGATTGATTTTTTAGCAGGTGAGTGTGATTTTAACGCTTTTGCATCGTCATGAAGACAGAAAGTTTTGGCTTCTCTTGTTTTCTCTCGATGATGAAGCAAATTGGTGAAACATCGGTCGACTGCAACAAATATCGTGGGGAAATACTACTAAGATTATAATTTTGAAAGAAGTTTAAATTCCTCTGATAATGGATTCAACCTTTGAATGTATTTAGTTTGATTTTTTGTTCCCTTCTTTTAGCATTAAATGATATAGAGGTACAGTAAAACTCCAACTATCAGAACTCCAACTATCCGGATCGCCAATTATATCCGGAACGCTTTTAGGTGAAAATTTGGCCCTCAAAAAGCTGATTTTTACAGTCACGGCAATAAGCTATTCGAAAGGCGTACAAGTATTGTATGATTTATACCGTTGATTTCATTTGACAGTTAATGGTTATAGCACATACGTTTCTTTAGCGTTCTTAGATCAATCCAAAGCGAATACGTAAAGAATATTCCGAAGAAATTACTATTTTTGTGAGTTATCCATTTATCCAGATATTTGATTATCCGGATGGAGTCCGGTCCCAATTGATCTGGATCATTTGAATTCTACTGTACTCGTACTTGTATTGATGGAATGATTGAGATTATAATTGTTAAATTTTAAAATTTAAGGCCTAAGCTGCGGGCGTCATTATTATCAGTATTTTCGATCCATCTTACTTGCAATAGGCGCACCAATGCTCGGGAAATATGTTTCCCAACCAAGGTATGTTCGGGATTTCGAGAGTCGCGGATCCAGCTTAAATCTATCGACATCCTCTTGAGAGTAGCAGTTTCCGTCGTTCGTCTCTTCCAATGAGGGATGCTGCATTTTCTATTCCCATCGTTCTTGAGGCGCCTTTCGCCTCTTTTCCTTCACCCTCGTCTGGTGGACATGCCATGAAAACACAACTCGTGGTGGGTGAGATGAAAGGGAAACTGGACATGTTCGAAATCGGGAGCGTCGTGACTCTGGAAACGACCGGAAGGCTTTCCTTACTCACGTGACCACGCCTCGCCGCTTAAGAGCCCAAAAACACTCGGGGAGGGAAAAAAAGCGGCTCGTAAGATGGCGTCACATTCCTGCAGCCACGAAACTCTTTTTTCCAACCGATACTCTCCCCCGTAAGTAGTCGGGGCACGATTCCCATCCCCCTCCCCTCACGCCTCGCTTCTTTTTCCTTCGAGTGGAACAGCGGGTGGTTTTCACTTGAGAGGGAAGGAGTTGTTTGGAGGTCTCTGTTTGGGTTGCGGCAATAAGCCGGTAGCTCTCAGAGAAAAGAGTTGAGAGGTCGGGTAGTCCTTGAGATGTCTCTGACTTTGTCGCCCGGAGAAATGTAAGTACTTCGAAAATGGTCGTTTCAGTCCTTCTGGCTGAATTTTAAGGTGACTTCTCTGGCCTTTTAGAATGATGCTAGCTAAATCATTTGCGTCGTTGAACGTTTTCAGTGAAAAATGAAACAATGAAAGATTTTTTTGTCGTATAGCGTGCTTCTTGGCGTTGTTTTTTATTATCGTTGTGTCGTAATGTTTCCTTTATGGAAAACTGTTAAAAATGAAGATTTTGAGGAAGCGACATCCAAGTCTTGCGTCGCAAATTCCGCATGAATAAATATTTTTTTATTAAAATAATCCATCGTGTCTCAGACGGGACTTGGCCAATCCTGGTTGAATGGATGGCATATTTTGCATAATGTCTAGATTTTTAAATAATTAACAATGAAAATATACGCAAATTCAAAATTCAAATGAATTCTTATGCAAAAATGCGTATATACATAATACATATATATGTTGATGATATTATAAAGGAAAAACGTCGTATATATTTGGTGAAAATCGAATTCGATTAATGTCTGCAAGGTTCGAGGAAACCATAATTTTTCTGATTTTCACGAATTCTTGATCCAGAATTGACCTTAGGGTTTATAGTCCTGTGTCCTGGATCTTGTGCTTCGAATATTTTGTTAAGTTATAATATTTAACAACCATTTAAATGTATGAAATCAAAATTATAATACACCCTTATTTCGAGCTTTTTTACGTTTACTTGAGCGTTAATATTTGGTTGATATATTACTGCGTATTTAGATGTTAAGTACAATTTCAAAGTATAATCTTGTGGACGAGAAGTTGAATATTGATATTTGCTCGGTTTAAAAAAATTACGATACATACCCTTGTGCATTCGTTTTAAAAAAAATTCAAAGTGCTGCTGCAGCTTCATGATTAGACTTCATTTCACTTGGCGTGATAAATGTTACGTTTAAAAAAAGTTTGCTCTGCGTTGCTGAAACATATAGCCCGGCAATAATGGCCTTTCATTTTTATTCTAAGAGTCATGGATTCGTATACAGACTCATTATATATTTTATAATTGCTCTTGGACTGTACAAGAATCACGGGCAAATTGGTCGAAATACATTATCCGCTGGAGGGCATTAAAACCAAATTATCCACTTACCTAGTCTGTTACTACACCCATTAGTGTACCGAAGTATTCGTTATAACGTCCATTTCTAATTGTAGTGCTCGTATTTTGAGTTCAAATTCCTTCTCCTCAAGTTAACTAACATGCATGGTCATCTTGCAGACAAGGAAATGATTTAGTAAATTAACCATCAGTGTGTTCGTAGTCATATACTGGTTTTTAAACTGTCCTTACGAGACATAATTCAATCATGAAGTCACAGGCATAAAATTCTCCGAACTAATTAAAAATCCGGCTGAGTTCCTGAGATCCCTTCATCTATGCACCCGCGTGAGCATGCTCTCACCCAATCCCGTGAAATTGCTGCGGGTTCCGCGTGGACGAAGGAGGTGGTGGTGTGCGGACTCGACGCGGTAGCCGTCGCCTTTCACCCTCATTTCCCCTCGCCCATTCGAGAGAGCATCTCGCACGATTCCCTTTGAGTGCTGCGTGCGTCCATTGACCCTTTGCGAGGTTTTCCCTTCGCAATCATTCCCTTTCCCGGTCAACCAAAGACCCTTTAGTCCTCCTACGCACCCCCATCCTCCAGTCCTACAAACTCACAGTCGCCCGGCATGTAGTGGCGCACATATATAATGTTATACGTACGTGTGTGTATGTATATAAATACGTACGTATTGCATATATTCACACCTACACACTTATTTAACTCACTAGCGTCCCTTGTATAGTGACGCCCACATGCAGTGAGACGCGTACATATTAGATGCGCCATCGCAATAGCCTTACCATCGATCTTGGCACATTTTTAAACCTATGATTCGACAGGTTTGTAGCGGCGATTCACTTTTCATCACCCCTATGACCTTGACTGTGCCCTTTCAGGGGTCACGGTTGCAATTTCGAACTCGAAAGTTCTTCCATCGTGTTTCTTGTGCCCGAAAACCTAAAAATTGAAAGTTTCGCAAAGAAATTGTCTTTTTTGTATCAAAAAATTCAACGTTGAAAGCCCATAAGTCAAAATTTGGATTTTTGGTTGGACCCTATTTATGGGGTCAAAAGGTAATATTTTTAAAATTTCGCTTACACTCAGTACAACTTACGACCTACCTATGTACCAAATTTCATCCATGTGGCACGAAAGAAAGTGTCTGAAATTATAGGTTAGAAATGACACACGATCAATGGGACACTCTGTATACGTATTACACTTAAATACTTGTGCGTGGAAGTAGATAAAATATATACAGTGAGCTCTGTAGCACAAGGAAAGAAGGCTTGTAAACTTGACAGTGGCAGGCTTCACTTCGTAGAAGTTTATTATGTTACTACTTATGTTCAATGAAAATACTTAATACTTTTCAACAAACGCGACGCGTTTTACCGATTTACGACATCGTCCTGTACCTGACGATGCCGTAATTCGGTGAAACGCGTCGTACAATAAAACATTTGAAGATTAGTACTAAGTATTATCATTGATCATGAGTACTGTGGCTAGTAAAATCTGGCAGCATTCTAGTAACATCTGGCTGCGCATTTGCATGAAGTATGGCCTTGCATGGTAGTGATGCTTCGATAAATGCGGCAGCGCAACAAATGGGATTAGAAGGCATGGTAGTATCGTGTTTTAGAAGGTTGATGAAGGTAGAGTGGTCGGAGAGTATCCATAATTATGAAGTACTTATTAAGTAGAAGCTTGGGAGAAAAGACTTGGAATGATAGACATGCAAAATTACAGAGATCTTTAAGGCTTATTCACACAATGATACATAGCAGCATCCTGAAATGAATACGGAAAGAACAAGTGGTGGAAAGAGTTGCCAAGGAAGATCGAGATTAAAATTCATGGAGCAAATTGTGAAGGATGTCAAAGTAAGGAGCAGTGTAGGGATAAAGTGGTTAGCTAAAAACAGATTGGAGCGCATATCTGCTGCAAAATAAACTTTGGACTGATGGTGAAATATACCTGTGTGCACATATTGCATTTATGCATTCCCGCGCAAGTAGAAATTTAAGAACCTACTCATGTATGAGTATTAACGAGCGATAGGTTCATCCATATCTAGGTAACATTTGTGTATTTTCGTACAAATTACATTTCTAACTGCTCCGCTGGGAGAAAGTGCCTATTTGCATACTTGCACAACTCACGTGCATTCCTGCTTGCACTTACCTGCCAACCCTATCTATCATTCACCTCCTCTCGAATCCCTTTCCGACCCTTTTTTTCGCCTCGTTTCGTCGTTTCCCATTGTTGTTTTTTTTCGACCGCCTTACCCGACCCTTCGCAACTTAACAGCCCCTTCCATTCCGCAGTTAAATCAGCCCGCCTCGAATGGCATCAGACCCTCCTTCCCAGCATCCTCTGCCTCCCTTCCTCCCCACCCCCACCTCGCCGCTTCTCATTTTCGGCGGAGGCCTTTTAACTTTCGCGTCCTCCCAATTAACTGCACGCGCGCGCGGGCCGACTTGCTCGGCTCCCAATCTTTCACTCGCTGTGACTTCTAAGAATGCGAGGCGCCGACGTCCTAATGTTGCGCTGACCTGCTGTTGTTTATTTACCTCCTCTTCCATCCCTCTTTTTTATGGTTCACGCCTCGTAATGGCTACTAATTTATCTCGCGAACTCCTTACATCATTTAATTCACACTGTTTTCTCCCGCGTGGAGATAGTCCTGCTGTTTGATTACAATTACTTCTCCTGCATTGCCTCCTTTTTCATCTTTGCTTAAAACCGCGTGAAAATTGTTTCTTGACGTTCGTGAAATTCTTGTTACAAGGTATACAATTCTCCAATGGCCGTAATGAATTGGCACCACTCGTCAAAAATACGCCACAATTGCTGTGTTGGTTTGCGGGAAAAAATTGGAGGAAAATCCACACCAGTGACCAACCACAACCTCTCGACCAGAAAAACCCCTGCGGTGGTTTACGGGAATGTTACTTCCTCGCCAGTGACAACCACAGACACACACAATCAACCCGAATAGGGATACATCGCTGGGCTTATGAGACCCTGCTAAGGATGCCTGGGTTACACACACACACACACTCAACCCAAAATGGGATTCTTTGCTGGGCTAATGGGACCCAACTAAGAATGCCTGGGTTATGAACACAAACACACTCACAAGCACTCAAGAACTCACTCAGTCACACACTCAACGGGTCCAACTTCTGGGAGAATCTAGCTCAAAAGAGCGTTGTCAAGAAACGGCACAAAAACAAGAAAAGACGAGGGTGTGCGTCGGATACGCGTATTTCGGCCACAAGGTGGCCCTCTTCAGCGAACTGAAGGGAGAAATCACTTGCAACGCAAGGTTGTAAGTGGATCGGAAGGAGGACAGCCTAGAATAAATACGAAAATGAAGAAAAGGGAGAGAGGGATGGGGAACCAATGACGTTGGGTTGTGGGAGAGGGAAGAAAGGTAATGGCGGGGAAGGAGTGGGGGAGGAGGACGGTCGCGGACTCACTCCCCTTATTAATTGCCAACAGCTAGCTGACTAACAACCTTACTGTCCTTTCGTATTTCAAGCAGAAAAATATCAAGCTTTTGGTGGAGATTTTTTAAATCCTGAAAATGATGGTTATGAATCGTGGTCAATAGAAATAAGGGTATAATAAAAAGGATATCTGGGTGAAGCCTTTGAACGCCCCTGAACAAAATAAATTCCTCGGAGTGCGAGGTGGCCCAGGGAAAGGAACTGGCCCCCCTACCCTGAATGTGTGAAATTCACACGCCTGTGGCTTAGTCCAGGGTGAGCTCTACCCTCACCTATCCAAATCAACCTTCGGGTTGAATCACTGAGTGAGTGAAAAAGGGTAATTCTCGGATGAAGCTGGGTGGCTCGGGAAAGCTAGGAAAATAATGGAAATTTTGGATTGTATGAAGAAAGTAAAAGTGACTTGAAGAGTTTTAAAGGAGTTTAAAATTGGAGAAATAGACTTGTGATTGGACGTAATACAAGACCCCTCACGCTCAGGGAAATGAGACAGAATTTCCCCGGACCTACCATTCATTTGGAAAAATACTTATGATGATGAAGAGAAAAAAACTCTATACAATGGAACAGATTTCAGCACTTCGAAGGATTAATCGAAGGGTCTCTTCGCGTTCCATTTTTCCGTGATTCTGATAACGTAAAACTGTGGCGTGCGAAGGGTGTTGTCGCGCAGTCCTCGATGCTGCTGCATTCCTCTCACGGTTGCATTGTTCTGAAATCCCGAGTACTCCACGTAGTCATACCTGGAAAATCTCCCCATGAATTCTCCGCATCGCTCTCCATCTGAATTTTTCGGCGTTTGTTTTTCGGTGAAATCCTTTCCTTCAATTGCATTGTTCCTTCGTCGTGAGAGAGGAGAGAGTGAATTAATAACGCAACTCGCTCCCGGTTCTCTTCATTCACACCGTGATTCGGCTCTTCCTTCTTCTCTCCTCTCTATCCTCCTCTATCCCCATTTAATACTTTTTATCTTCCTCTCATTTCTTTTCATTCATCACTTCCTTCTCCTACTGGTCCCCTACCTCCCTCTGCTTTAGCACCTCGGCTTTCTTTCAGCCGTCCGTTCTTTCGTATGAAAATATTTCATTTTCCACTCCCTTCATGCATTCTTTTGTTGTTTTCCTGGAATCCTTTCCCATTTTAGCTTCCTTTTAAGCTCCCTTTCCACTCTCATTAATTCCCGTGCGTTATATTCGTTTAATCTTCCATGTCATTTTCTCATCCCTTTCGAGATTCTTTCCTCATATCGAAGAAATGCCTCGAGGATGAAACTCTTCAAGGTCTAACGAGAAATTGAAACCAAAAGCGCCTCTTACAGATGCTTCCTTTCTATCGAGATGGCGTATTGTCAGAATTGAAGAGCCCTTCCGGGCATTGTTATCTCGTTTTCGCCCGCTCCGATAAATTTTCTCAAATTAATTGGATCATTTAACTCGGCAGATTCGCCCAGCGCTGCGGCTAAAGCTGTGCTATTTATTTTAATTTGCATTCATTTTGTTATGTCGCCGGGGACTTGGGCAATAATGGAAAAGGAAACAAATTAGAATTAGTAGCACGGCACGCGTTGAGTGGGGCAATTAGCATTTTCCGTTCCATGGATATTAAAATGATAAGCATGAAAATCCTTCCCTCCCTAAATGGGTTACATTTAGGTTTTTGTGAGCATCAAGTAAAACAATTGTGAGATTTTTAGCAGTTGTTGTAACCGCATTTTGCTAATTGATGATTATGGAAATGATTGATTTTAGCTGTGTTTACATACTTTTGGATTGTCCCACTGCTGTGGTATTTTTATTTTTAATATGTACATTTTATTTGTTGAACTTTCTCAATGTATAAGTCTGAAAGAATAACAGGGATTTGGGATCTATGTTTTGTTAATGTCAAAACTTACAGTGTTGGATGAATTTTTAATATGGATTGCGTTTATGCAGTCCCATTATTATATAGTTTTATTTGGTTTTTTCTTGTTTCCATATCTACCTTTGGAACCTAGCGTTTTTTTGTGTGTTAATGTTCATGCCAGTTCACTTATCTCACCTATTACTTCTATATCGTTATCACGAATGAGGAGATTGGACTGTGTGGTGGCTTGGGTATGTGCTTTTCATCTCAAGGATTCGAATTCGTACCCTGGCAGTTGCGACTCAGAACACTGTGGTTTCTTTCCTTTACAACAGGCTAATGCCGACGCATTGTGCATCCCTCCACCCTTTCTCCCTTTTCCAAGTAAACTTACCCCAACAACCTACCTCCCAGTCCTTAAGGGTGCAATTGACCGCAGTTTTAAGTCACTTCTCCTTGCAACCGACCAACCCCTTTCACGCGATCATTTTTTAAAGATTTCATACCTTGGATCTTGATTGAAAAATTTAATTTTCTTCCTCTTTCATTTGAAAGGATATAGCACTACTTCATGGACCTATCCAAAATTTTGATACGATATATTATTGAAAATGTGGTTGTTATTAAAGTGGGATGTTATCTACTAAAGCTCAATGGAAAATGCCTTTCGGAAAGCAATAACGCTCTATCGTTGGCCTGATTTGATTCTTATTCCCGTTGCCAGCCAACCGTCGCATACTTTACCGCATGGTGTCCTCGACCTCACCACCGAGCTGTCATATTCAATAAATCATTTACTGAAACCGCTTTCCGCGATTGGAATAATCTTGACATTATCATACGAAATACACCATCACTGTCTTATTTCAAAATGGGATGACATAAGACTCTTATTAAGGCGAAGTAGGGTGACTATTAAAATACACACCGTAGTAAGCCGAATATACATAAAATATATGGTGCAAATGTCATGAGTTTAGGTGAATAATATATATATATATATATATATAATTATTTTTTTTAAACCTTTGCCGACGTTTCGGATTTTTATTATCCATCTTCAGGGCTATAAACAAATGATACATGATGTTAAATGTTTGACAATTCTTTTTTTATTACTTAATGGTTAATTTACAGTCATTAAATATAAAAATACATAGACATTCAAGATTGTTACCTTTAAAGTTTGGTGCTGTTTTTATTTATAATTTTAATTTGGTTGCTTGGATCCATTTCTTTGTTGAAAAGTTTTATGTCATTTATTAAATTATGATCAATTTTGCTTAGATAATTAATGCCTGTTCTTTTATTGCAACTTTTTTTATTTCTGGATACGTGGTACATTTCTTTGAATAATCTTTATGATAAATTTGGTTCTGAAACTAAAATTTTGGCTTCTTCGAAATTAAATTTAATTAACATCAATTATCATTTGTTTATAGCCCTGAAGATGGATAAATAAAACTCAGAAACGTCGGAAAAAGTTTAAAAATAGATATATATATAATATATATATAAAAACCGCGTCACTAGGGTGACTAAAAGGAAAAAAACACTTAAAAAAAGAACTCAGTCTTAAGAAAAGACCTGCAATCCCCTGTCCATCAGGATAAACGGACACCGAGCCGCCCCGCCCAACTTCCCAGTCCCAAAACACGCCTCCACTCATAACCTCAAATTCGAATCTTGCTTCCGTCTCACCATCCTCCACGCCCTCCCCGCCGACGCTTCGAACACACAACTTAGGAACACTGAGCTTTCTATTATTTTGTATTGTCGCGCCTTTTCCCCTCCCGGTCTTAACATTATGCACTGAATTTTTGTCCATTTACTTTCTCCCTCCTCCTCCGACGCCTTTTATTCTCCTCCCTCACCCCCTCCCAACTTAGCAACTTTGTTGCACTCCTCTAAACAGCCAGGCGCAATTCCCTACTTTGTTGCATCCCCCCCCCTCTAAAAATCCAGGTGCGACACCACGTGACCTTTCTCGTCCCTCTTACACTCCCCCACCCCCTCCCAACTTAGAAACTTTGTTGCAGTCTTTTAGACAGCCAGGTTCAATTCTCAACTCATCCCAGTTCACCCACACCCACGCCCCTCCCTACTTTGTTGCACTCCCCCCTAGACATATAGGTGCGACACCAGTGCCCATCCCCGTCCCCCCTCCCCTATATCACAACTTCCCCTCACTTCCCTTCTTTCCCCGCTTCCCTTCCCCTACCTTGGAGCGGTACTTCTCAATTTTCTACAGCTGAAGAAGGGCCTACATGCCCGAAACGTCCCAGTAAGTCCTCTCTCTCTTTTTACTTTTCCTTCCCCACCCCCTGTCAAGTGTTTATATATATATATATACATTTCGTTCACTCACTCACACACCGCCTTTAGGCGAATAAATATATAATAATTTGAACAGAAGGTGAAAGAAAGAGATAGGAAACATATAATTAAAATTGGACGAAGACACTGGTGATGTGGAAGATGGTAAAGCCGAGAAATCAGAGGGTAAAAATGTGCCGTGGCCGGGACTCGAACCCGGAACCTCCCGATGTCGCGCCGAGTGCTCTACCAGTTGAGCTACCAGGACACTTAGCTTTACCATGATTTCGGCTGGGGCTTATAGCAAAGAATACCCCTTCAAGCTTGAGCCCGTAGCCGTGGCCTCTGGATGGCACACAAGGGCAGCTATTCCATCACCAAGAGAGGAGAATTAAACATGGACACAAGAAGAAAGCAAAGATGAGTTCATTCACACAGATAGTCGGACAGAGATAGGAACATGAACTGAAGAGGAAAAGAGCCGGTTCGGCCATACATTTCGTTCACTCACTCACACACCGCCTTTAGGCGAATAAATATATAATAATTTGAACAGAAGGTGAAAGAAAGAGATAGGAAACATATAATTAAAATTGGACGAAGACACTGGTGATGTGGAAGATGGTAAAGCCGAGAAATCAGAGGGTAAAATACATACATACACATATACACAAATACATATATACACAAAACGAAAATTTCGCCAATAGGCCACAACAATAAAAACACTTGACAGGGGGTGGGGAAAGAAAAGTAAAAACAGAGAAAAAGTCTTTTTCTATCGCTGAAGAAGGGCCTACATGCCCGAAACTTACAGTAAGTCTTCTCTCTTTTTACTTTTCTTTCCCCACCCCCTGTCAAGTGTTTTTATTATTGACCTAAACTTATGACACTTGCACCAAATATAAAGAAAGAGGTCGAGAATAAATACCATTTGAATTATAAATAAAATACTTTGTACAAAAAAATGCACGTACAAATTTCAATGATGGTATTTATTGTGTACTAGCGGAAGGTACCCGTTGAAATTCAACGGGTGTGTAAAACATTGAACTTATTTTATAAGAAAACCACAAAGTCTGGAGAATACGGATGGCGTGGTAATTTGAGGAGTTCGTAACCTATCTTGTACGTTGTGTTCGATGTAGTAGATACGCTGACCCTTTTCCAGGTGCACGGAAATATTAGTGACTCTTGGTCCTCTTTCATGCACGGGAAACAAAAAAATGAGTGAATGCAAGTTAACTGCACTTTAACACTTTTAATTACACCTATATAAATAACTCGTAGCGTTTATGATGTGGGAATTGGTCTAAAAAACAGTTCCAAATCGTAATGAGAGGCAGGCAGTTCCACTACGTGTAATTAATCTGAGTATTAAACGATAATAAACAACGCTGTGTTTGTTGTAGTGACAGAGGAATTATTGCCATTAATATTCGCTGCACATAAGTTTTCTTGCACATTCAATTGCGTGTGCCGTCTATTTAATTCCTTTATGTGTATCGTTTACTACGTAAGTGTTATCTTTATGAGAATAGACATTGAAGAGTATACTTGTTGTAAATATGCATTGGATTTATCGATTACCCCCCGAAGCAATTTATCATGGGGCCCTTGGGACTCTGGGCCCTTCTTATACAGGTTTTCTTTCTACTTGCTATCATGGGCCTGCAGGAAAACGTGATATTTAAATGCTAGAGGCGTGAATATCCTTTGAAAATCAAATCTGCGGTTGTAAAGGAAATATGCTATTGTTGATTTAAGAGAATAATGTGAGAATTTCAGCTAAAAACATGGTATTCAGGCAAATACGAAGCGTAAAAGAAAATCGATTGAAAGAATAAGAAACCTCATTTATTAAGCTATTTGATTAAAAAAATTTCAACCCTCTATCTTGAGCGGAAGTAATTTTAAAAAGCAAAAAATTAAATCACTGCACAAAACCCAATACGTAGCGTACCAAAGGGCCGGCCCCTTTTTGGGACATTTTGGGGCCCTGAGATCTATTTAAAGTAGCCTATAATTTTCCACATGTCTGGAACTATTAGTCTGCTAAATTTTAGCACGATCAGAGTAAAACTGTAGATTTTTATAAAAACCAAACAGACAAACATACAATCATTCTTTTATATATATATATATATATATATATATATATATATATATATAATTAAAAATAAACTTTGCCACAAGTGGGGCGGAAATAAATATAGAAACACAAAAAGAAGAACACTCACACACTATACGTTCTGATATTTCGACAGCCGAAAAGCTGCCTTTCTCACAGAAGGAAGGATACAGAATCTGTATCCTTCCTTCTGTGAGAAAGGCAGCTTTTCGGCTGTCGAAATATCAGAACGTATAGTGTGTGAGTGTGATTCTTTTTGTGTTTCTATATTTATTTCCGCCCCACCTGTGGCAAAGTTTATTTTTATTTAAATTATCGCGTGTGTGATTTTCCACGAACTCGTATATATATATATATAGATATTATTCATTATTATGGATTATTTTCCGTGACGGATGTCAGCCAAAATCCTAACGTTTTTCCCGCAATTGTACATATCTTTTTATACTTATTTCTTATACTTCATTATGTTGCGTCAATATTCTATTTTATTGTTTTTAGTATCATTTCTTTGATTTATAAATAGCAGTGTTTGCCATTTTCACTGTGCTCATTTATTGACGAGGGGTTAGATGGAAGAAGGGACTTTTAAAGTCTCAATCTAGCCCCAATAAAGACTTTTATCTAACTCTTCCATTTCTCTCATCAACTTCATGGATTAAATGCACTTTTACCCCCTCCCCCCTCCCTCCCCCAGTATGCTCCCTACCGAGCCAAGTGCCCTCCACCCCCATCGCTGTCTCTCCCTTCATCTCTCCTCTCCCCCGTTCGCCTGCCCTGTCCATCTCACCAACAGCACGCGCCTGTTTCCTCTCGCTTATCCTTCTTTCTCTCTCAGCCGATCGTCTGCCTCGTTCGCCGCCATTCACCGCATCCAACTCGACGTCCTCTTCTCGGTTTTACCGTCGTAACGAGTTCCATTTGCCTTCCTCTTTGGTCACACCCTTCTATCCTCTCCCGCCTTCTCGATTTTGCTCCGTGAAATACACGCGCCTCTCCTTGTTCCCAGCTGCAGGGTGTGCGTTTGTCGGTAAGATCGTGTTGTAATCGTCCTTCTCTTTATTCAAGTGTCGGATTTTGATGTTGAGCAACCCATCCCGACGATGGAATTGCATTATCCAGTTTTATTTCGTTTTGTATTTATTTATTTTTCATCTCTCGACATTTGTATAAACGTTTTAATTCAAAATTCGTTTCCCCCCCGGGTCCATAGAGGTGCTTTAATATAGTAATAATATTATCAGTTAATTTACTCTAAGAAATACGTATACATTTACATGAGGAAAGAGTGAAATTAGGCACCCAAGAAGAAATGATTTCTTATTTTTAGGTTTCCATTCCTTAAGTACGTGGATTTTAGCAGCTTGTATTCATAGTAAATAACAAACAAATTCTCAGGCTTTTTTACAGGAAATATTGTGTTCTAATATTAAGAATATGTATAATAGTTAAATTGAGTTTAAATATATAAAGTTGCGAAATTTCTCGGGATTTTAAAGTTTCCGAGAGAGTCAACTTGATTCATAATTTTATTTTTTTCTGGTTTCAATGGCATTGGTTTTCGTTTTTTAAAATAATTTTACTTAAATATTATTCATTAGTACCTTATTACCGTCTTTAATAAAATCAAGTGTGGTGCATGTATATTAATTAAATTTTTAAATTAATTGTGGGTGGTACCTAAGAGAAACTTGGATGTGTTAAGTTTCACGCTCATACCCGAGCGCAGTCGACGCTTTCACTGCATTTTAATAAAAGTTATCGCTTGGCTGTAAAAAATACGAATAAGACCCGTGAATTTAATGTCTCAATCTGTCGTCCAGTTTACGAGCTCTAGCCGGTGAAGCATCGAACCGCTCAGCTCTTTCAGTGAAGGGGTGGACCAATACTTATGACCTCATAAATCTCTTTCTTCATATCGCTACGACTCTCCAACACATTGTGCATTGCCGCACATTGCCCAGAAGGGACTGGTTTATTGCGAAACCCGCGCTCGTCTTTCCCGGAGATGCAACTGAAGAATATTTCTGAATGGTCATGCTGGATTAGGCGGCTTAATATTCGGTATTTTACTGCTCGGATAAATGTAGGTCCCTACCCAAAGGAATCTCGTTTACAAAACAAATGTCTTAAGTTATCTATCTTCATGAATTAGGTACTGGATTACGTATGATCCTTTACCTATATTCTACGCTGAGTTTTTTAGACCTCACATCCTGTCTTGAGAGCAACCTATCTCGTTTTTACTGCGGAAAATTGTGTACCTTGGGTGGTTTCTCGTGAGACTACTTAGTAATCCGGCAGTATTTGGATACAGCATGTGCCTTTGATTTGATATTTGATGAGATATGTCGCGTTCAACGTCTATTGGCTGTTTTTTTTGCAGCGTTTCTGGTTTTATTGGCACAAAAACCTTTTACGAGAACAAAAACGTTTGGTTTAGGGCTAGGCACGTCGCCCGTGGACGGGAAATGTGGTTGTGTGCGTGTGTGTTAGTGCAAACGTTCATGTCTTCCGACCACCCCTTGTCCCCGTCCCTCGCAATGCAATCATCACTCTCGTCTGTCAGTCCCGCCTCGTCCGTTCCACGCCTCAACGACGACGGACTCCCCGTTTCCCAACTCCCTCTCGCCCGCTCTTCATCTAGTTTCCCTTTTCCTCACCCACTCTGCCTCTTCACCTCTCTCTTCTTCATCGCCCTCCATCGCCCTTCATCGCCCTCACTGCCACAGCTGTGCGATACATTCATGATCGCATTGCGACACATTTTCCATCACAGTGCATCGTAATTGTATCGCATGTATCTCATTACATGTGGCATATAGCTACCGCATATATCATAGGGCTTAGAATAAATGAGAGATAAGCGAAATATTCCCCACCTCTAATTTCCTTTCCTACCATATCCAACACTTCCTCGTTCGCCATCATTACTGCCAAGCTCACCCTCCACATTCTTTTTTACATTCCGCACCGTCAAAGTTTCCGACTCCTACATTTCCTCTCTCCATATCAGATTTTTCACCGATCTTTCTTTAGGTCTCTCCTCAGAGACCCCCTCATCAATCCCTTCTCTTCGGAAATGCTGCCTTGCCTAGAGAAATCGTGCATGTGACTTCCTTAACAAATACATGAAAATATCGGCCATGGAAGACAGAAGGTTGACTCAAAACATTACATTTGGGCAGTACAACTTTGACAATGTAAAATATTTCAGTTACCTCGGTACTAATTTTAACTGTAAGAACTCAATGACAGAAGAGACCAACAAGAGGATAACGGCTCGAAATAAGGCGTACTTTGCTAATATTAAGCTCCTGAAGTCAACTCTGCTATCTAAGGAGATGAAAATCAAGATGTATAGGACACTTATCAGACCGGTCGTGACATACGGAGCAGAAACGTGGACCATCCCTGCTGGAAATAAGCAAGCTCTACGGATATTTGAACGGAAGGTATTACGAAGAATATATGGCCCTGTAACAGATGGTGTATCATGGAGGATAAGAACAAACAGGGAAATAGAAAATATTATCATTACATAGCACATCGCATAGTACTGAATTGTAATCGTAAATACTATATACCGCACTGCCCGGCCGTATTGATATCACAATGCGATATCGCAGGAATATCGAATTTCGCATTCGATGGATCGCAACACGCCACAGCTCGCTCCATCCTCCCTAAGTCTGCTCGCCGTTTTTCGCAGCAACCTAGCAGCTGTAATACATTCCGAAATGCCTTCCAAGTTTCACGGCTCGCTAATGTCCCGCCCTTTCCATCTCGGCGGATCGCCGGACTGAGAGGTCTCAAGGATACGTCCCTCCGTCTAATCTATTTTTTGCTAAGCTCTCCTCCTCGCATCGTAGATCAAGTTTCTCTTATCATCAGCAAACCGTCTGCAAGCCCAAGTCGTTCATTGTCCGGCCTGGGAATTCATCGGGTTGGGGTTTATAATTATGGCAAAGTGCTGTTATTCACTCGTTTCCGAAAGTCGCCAAACCTTTTTCTTTTTTCGTGGTGATCTCTCTCTTCTTTATCAGAACGAAGTTGGTCAGAATAAAGTTTCTAAAATTATTCATAAAAATCAGAATTCAATTTAGATAATTCAAATTCAGAATTCAAAATTAATTATTCATAAAAAATCAGAAGTCATATTGTTTCTTGGTAGTACATATCGGTTGGAAAAGAGAAATCTTTGCGAAAATTATACTAAGGATGAAGTACTCACTAACCCTCTCAGAAATTCGTCATGAGTGGAGATGGCTTGGTCTTGTAACTAGATGAGACACCTGACGGGAAATTGGGAGCCCGGGAATCGAATCCCGGGCAAATAAAATGTTTTTTTTTTTAAATGCCGTTGATAAAATTGTCTACTTTCAGATAAACATTTCTCGTATGCATATGTAATTCATGCTTGTATTACTGCTTGCGAATGATGCTTAGATGGTGGAGAACGTGGCTGGCTCTCAAGGTTCTACGCGACTTATCCCTCTAGGCTGCAATATATTTTTCCACAGTTGACTCATTGGCAGATCCACAACCACTTTATGATGGTTTGATTTCATGTATTAAGAGTGAATTTAACTTTAATTATAACCCATAGATGGTATTTAGTTATGAACGTCTCATTGAGGCCAATAGGTTTTCTAGTTCCCTCTTATTTTGTTTCATCATGTGCCATGTCACCTACCAATGAGTTGAAATTCTATTGATGTCTTAAATGCCCGTTATGTTTTGTCAATCTAGAAATGAAATAGTTGCTGATAGCTATAAGTGGTATAGCTAGAGCAAGGAAAAGGATGAATAGTATTCGCTAGCGCCATCTATTTGGCAAAAGTTTTATTCCGATCTAGTGTGGAACATCAAACTTATACATATTTGGTGTGCTTCTCTAGAGTAGCTGTATGTTAATGCATGATTATGTTGCCTGCCGTATTGGCTCAGGGATGTCCTTAAGCTAGATTTACTCTTCATATTCCATGCTGTTGAAACAAGAAATACAATTATTGTGTAAAATAAAATTAACATCGGATCTTGTTCATTTCTGTAATATACTGCGTCTGATTCATGTAAAGACAATGAATCTAAAATGTGATAGTTGTTCTACGCTTCCTTCCCTTAATCGGGGGATGCAATTTGTGCGTGTATTAATTTCCTGCTTTCGGCTTTTTAATTTTCTGCCTACGCGACGTTTTTGAACACCTCATGCCCTTTAGATATAGCTGCACTTTCGGAAGTCTTCCGCTGTGTGACGCGTTTCGTTATTCGAATTAACCGCTGAAAGCCATCAAAGGCGCTGCCTTTTACCCAATCAGTGTATAATTATGCCGCTGACCATTGGGCGTTATGCACCCGGCTTAACTGCGTAGTCCGCCATTATCCGCTGCCGCCGCGAAAAAAAACATTGCGTAGGCATTTGCAGACTGCATCCGAACGCGTCTTTTGATGACCTAGCGTCGCTTAATACCGCAAAAATGACGGGAACCAGTCGTCTGTTCTCTTTTCGAGTGCGCCCCGCTGCAGACGACTTTGTCCGAGGGTTCCTGCGGCTTCCCGCATTCCCTTTCCCTTCGTTCCCGCGTTCCTCTTGCCTTGGTTTCATTGAATCGTCATCGCGAGGCCTCGCCTTGGTTTCATTGAATCGTCATCGCGAGGCCTCGCCTTGGTTTCATTGAATCGTCATCGCGAGGCCTCAGACCGCACTCTGGCGTTCGACGAGCGTTTAATATTCAAAAGCACGTGGCTCACAGCTGGAAGCACTTGTTTTATTCATGAGCATAATTTTCCTCTGGGCCTTCACCGTACTATTTTATCCCCGAGTAATAAATTCTCAGTTATCTTTTGGCTTAAACTGGAGCCATACTTTATCATATCATTGCTCCCAATTCTTTTTCATATGATTTACCACTATTGATGGTATATTCAGCAGTATATTCTAATATCATGATTATATTAATTCAGAAAACGTTATCAACTTTTTCTTCCGATTTATGGTGTGTTAACCGTAACGTTTCCATATTATAAAGGATATTTATTTTTGAATTTTAGCCTTTATTCAAAGAAGTTTGAAGGCTTTGCGATTCAGTGACTTGTGTGGTAAAGTGGGTTTACTAGCCGAGGAAACTAACAATTACAGGTAATTTTCAGTGGAATATGTTTTGTAATTATAAACTTCGCAGTGTTGTGTGTTTCAGTTTTTACTTTGCATTAGAATATAGTTGACGCGAACAATTTAAAAAACACTTCAACTTTTATGATTGCCTTTGAATTTGAGTGTCCTGACCGCTGTCATATGTCCTATAAATATTCTAAGAGTGTTTATGCTGTGTTCTCCAGCGTCAGAGACTGACAAGAAGTACTGGAGAGTGCAGGATGGACAGATTTCCGGGTATTACATTTGGCTGATTGAGGAGTGAATGAGTTTAAGGTACTTTAAGTAAGGTAAGAACATAAATGATTCTCTGGGATCTTAAGTTTATCCCTCTTATCTTAAAGTAGACATCTAGAGCGATAATTGTGATTTCACTTCATGTAAATTTTTCAGTTCTTACGGTAATGGACTTGCGGTCTTTCCGTTGACGGGGTGCTAATGGGGAATTCATCCGCCTCCATGACCTAACATGGTTTCGTTTCACCCGTCCGTTATCTTCAGCATTTATCAGCCATATTTTTCTTAATCTTCCCCGGCTTTAGCGTCATTTAAACGGGTGTATTACCCGAGGCTCCTCTTCCAGCATGTTTTTACGCTCCCTTCTCAGCTTTACCCTCAAAACCGCGCTCCATAATCCGCAAAACGCCTTTCGCCTCCCCCCCCCACGTCTCCTTTCCACTAAAGCCGCACCCCACCGCTCGCTTCTCTGCGCCGTGATATTATTTTTTTGTTGCTCTCGCAGCCTCTGCAGGCCCCCCGAACGCGGCGGCGTAATCTCAGAGCCGTGTTTCATCCAGTCTCGCCGGCCATTTAGGACGCACTCCCGTGTTCTCCCCGCATGATGTATAATATTCATACTATCTTGCGCTCTTCACACATTCCTCCCGCTTCTCCCTACGCTTCGGAGTGCTCGCGTTTGTGAGTGGAGCTTTGGAGTCTGTGTGGGAGGGGAGGGACACGCCAGACCTCACTCCCCACCATACATCTGTCCCGCGAATATGCGTTCCCTCGCCCCTGAAATGCTTTCAATCCTTCCCTCCTCCCACACGTGTCCTGATCCGTTGCCCCCCCGCCCTCCCCTCTTAAAGCCAGTCCCGCAAGAAATAAGTGGAGAGGCCGCCGCGGGAGCAGAGCCATGCATCTCCCGGAGAACAAGAGCCCCCCATCCACCCCTTTTGTGCCCTGACGCCTCTCTCGCTCGCTTTTCGAACTCGGCAAATCCCACTCTCTCATATCTCTCCGTGAGCGGAGGAGGTGGAGGGGGCGTGGCGGTTGAGTTGCCCCCCCCCCTCACCTCCTGCCTCCACTCCCATCTCCCTCATTGAGAGCGGGGTGAACACAAGAAAGTGACAGGCAGCAGTGCGGCTCGTGAACCAGCCCCCGCCCGCCCTTCCCCCGTTGGATCACTGAAACCGCCTCCTCCTCCCCCCAACCCGGGAGGAGGATGCTCCGTGCCGCTCCCACTTTTCGCTCTCCTCTTCCTCCCGACTCTCCCCATATCCGCCCCTTCGTGTCATTTCGCTCGTTCTACCGTTTGATTCGACTCTCGCTCACCCCGTCTCACTCCTATTCGTATTTCTCTCTCTCGCCGATCGCACAGTCCCCTCTGCTCTACCCTCTTCCACCGTCCCTTTGCGTCCTTTCAACTTCGTCTTGCCTCCGGGCGCCCTCTCCTCTTGCCCTCCACACCTCTCTCTCCCAATTCTCCCACTCTCTCCTTTCTCAGTCCATCTGTTATCTCCGTTCGTCTTTTGTTCTGCCATCTCTCTCGTCCCCTTTGCTCCCCTTCCACTCTTTTATCAATCTTTCAACCCGAGACTGAAGTGATCTTGTTCATTCGCACCACGCTCCCAATGCATTTACTTCCCAGTGGCGAGGGCGATTATTCGTGCCAGAATGGGAAGGAAACGAAGAAAAGGTTTTTCAACGGTGGAGTTATTGTGAAAAAATATAGCGAGGACATTCCACGAAAAAAATGTTCGAAGGCACCGCAGGGAAGAAGTGAAAGCGTAATTTTCTCGTCCACTTCCCGCTATTGGGTTCGGTGACGCTGTCGAAAAATGGGGAGAAAGTAATTTAAAATGGGCGCTTGAAGTTCAATTTTCATTCAAATATTCTACCAGCTGATTGGTAGGTTCTTGGACAGTCCCCATTTTGTATCCCAACCTAATAGAAATTGTCTCGCTTTCCCTCCTAAGGATGGCCCGTTATTAGATCCCTCTTCAATTCTTCATATCTTCTACCTCCTCTTATTTCGTCCAGAATTCCTATCCTCCTCCTTCCTCTCCCACGCTTCCCCAGTGTTCTCCCCTCTATCACTCTTTTCAGCATGCCCTCTCCTCTCAAAACCTCCTCCATCCATCTCTTCTGCCTTCTCCGAACCTCTGCCACAAGCTTCCTCTCCTCTCCGACCATATCCAATACCTCCTCGTTCGTCTTTCTCGCCATCCAGCTATCCTTCTCCATCCTTCTCCAAACCCCCATCTCAAACGCCTCAAGTCTACGCACATCCTCCCTTCGCAATGACCACGTTTCCGACCCATATAGCGCCACGCTCCATATTAAAGTTTTCACCAGCCTCTTCTTTACGTCTCTTCTCAGACCCCACCCTCATCAATTCCCTTCTCTTCGAAAATGCTTCTTTAGCGAGCGCAATTCTGCATCTGATGTCCTTACCACTAAAACCATTCGCCTCCAAAATACTACCCAGATACGTAAACTGCTCGACCTGCTCTATCTTCTGCCCTCCAACCCTTATATTCAGCCCCGCCTTCTTACTTCTAGAAAATCTCATTACTTTTGTTTTCTTGTGATTGATCTTCATCCCATACTTTTCGCACTGCATCTCTAATGCATTCACCATTGACTGTAACCCCTTGGCCGACTGACTAACTAATGCCTGATCATCTGCAAATCTCACTGATTTTATCAGTTCCCCTCCTACCTTTATTCCTACCTCCTCCTCCCCCCATGCCTCCCTTACCATTTCCTCTGAATACACGTTAAAAAGCAACGGCGATAGTGGGCACCCTTGCCGTACTCCTCTTCCTATCGCGGCCCATCCCGATTCTCCATTGGCTACCCTAACCTGCGCCGTCTAGTTCATATACAAATTCCGAATCAGACGCCTGTCCCTCCAATCGACTCCTAATTTCTCCAACACTCCCATTAATTTTGTCCATTCCACCCGATCAAACGCCTTCTCGAAATCTACGAAGCATGCAAAAACATCCTGCCCATACTCTAGGTTTCTTTCTACTAGCGTCCTCATCACCGCTATAGCGTCTCGCGTTCCCGTCCCTCTCCTAAATCCGAACTGGTCGTCACCCAGGTATTCATTTGCCTTCTTCTCTAGCCTTCTGTTTAGAATCCTCAGAACTACTTTGGCCGTGTGGGATATTAAGCTTATTGTCCTATAGTCTTCGCAAGTTTTTGCCTTACTCTTTTTCGGTATAGGAATTAGTACAGTCTTCGCGAAGTCTTCCGGCCACACTCCATCCTCATAAATCCTACGAATAAGCGCAAAAAGTTTTCCTCTTCCGTTCTTCCCCATGCTCTTTAAAAACTCTGCAGGTATGTCATCTATTCCCACCGCCTTATTCCTTTTCATGTCTCTTAGAGCTCTTTCGATTTCGCTATCTAGGTTACTTGGTCCGATGCCATCGCTGTCGATATCGTATTCCCTTTCTATATCTAACCTATTGGGCCTTGTTTCTTTACCATAGAGCTCTTCAACATACTCCTTCCACCTCCTGGATCTCTCTCGGTTCTACGATCATCTTTCCCGTCTTGTCTGTTATCGTTGTAATTCCCCTTCCCTTGTTACCACCCGTCAGTTCCTTTACTTTACGATATAATGCATCTGCTCTTCCCTCTTTTTGGTATTTCTCTAACGCGTCGATCTGTTCTCTCCACCACGCCTCTCTTGCTTTCTTTGTTTCTCTTCTAAGCCTGTAATTAAATTCTCGGTATTTTCTCTTACCTAGCTCTGAGTTTACGCTCTTCCATTTCCTTCTCTCCTCCATCTTCCTGATCATCTCCTTCGTGATCCACGGTTTTCTAATTTTAGTTGCACTCACTACGCCTACCGTTGCTTTCGCCGCTTCTATAATTCCGTTTCTCAAACTTCCCCATTCATCTTCGACTGATCACTCCATGGTCCTCACCCATTCTCTCATCCACCTTCTCCCGATACTACTTCTTCATTGCCCCAGTTAATGCCTCCGTATTCCACTTTCGTACCCTCCTTCCCATCCTTATCTTTTTCAGTTTTACCCGACATTTCATGACTAATATATAATTGTGGTCTGTGTCTGCATCAGCTCCTGGATAAGTATGCGAGTTTTTAACACTATTCCTGTATCTGTGACGAACCATTATATAATCTATCTGGAACCCATATGTGTTTTCCGGCTTCATCCAAGTGTACCTCCGTCGAGGATGATGTCTGAACCATGTACTTGTAACTACTATGCTATTTCTACGGCAAAACTCCACAGCTTTCTCGCCACGGTCGTTTCTCCTTCCTAGACCGTAATCGCCCACCTCCCGCCCATCTCTTCCTTCACCCACCACCGCGTTTCAATCCCCTATTACTGCTAAGTGCTTACTCTCAGGTATCATACCAATTATTTCCTCTAGCTGATCGTATACCCCATCCACCTCCTCCTCTTTGTAATTAGAGGTAGGCATATAAACTTGGATTATAACTAAATTCATTGGATCTGCCTTTAGTTCCACGATTATAATCCTTTCACTCACCTGGAATGCATACACTACTTTTCTACCTAGTTTCCTATTCATTACGAATGAAACCCAGCGCTGAATTTCATTCCCTTCACTATAAATTACTCTATAGCCGTCGCTCCAATAGTCCCTGCCATCCTTTCATCGTACTTCACCCAGACCCATGATGTCTACACCCACCCTCTCCATTTCTTGCTTTATATTCTCTAACTTTCCCGCCCACAACATAGTCCTAACATTCCACGTGCCTATTCTGATAGTTTCGTTCCTCTTTTTTATATCTTTTCCTCTGCTGCTACTACGTCTGAGCAAGGATTTCGTGTGATGACGACCGCAGGGGCCTTGCTCCCACCGCTGCCGGGCACGACACCCGGCCCTCTGGGCCGAGTCCCGTAGTTGCCAGGATTCATTATCAATTGAGAACTGTCCATAATTTCAAGGCTTTTGTTTTAATTGAGATAGTATTCCGTGGCCTTACTCAATAGTGTTTTTTACGTGACACCATCACTTCAGAGGCCGCCCCACTGGGGTCAGACGCCTTTTGCAGCCGCCTCACTGAGGTACAGACGCTGCGCGGACTACCATTCGTCTGTCTCCTAACCTTCGACCAATCTGGCATGGGTGACCCTACCAGGAGCAATGCTCCCGCCAGTGCAGCTCTAGGGGTCATCGGAGCACGCAAGCCCTTCAACCACGACAAGGTTGTAGTCCAAGAGAAGAGTAAAGTTCAATATGAATTTATTTTTCATATTTTCGTGGGCTGGGTTCTCATATGCATTCCTCTGCTCCATGACATTCACCGTCGTACAATGACCGTAGTCATCGTCATAATTTGTTTTCTAGCTTTAAATGTTTGGTCCATGAACAAATCCATCCCTACAATTGTCTCATAATCATGATGTCATCTTTAAGCTTTACCCATTTCAGTTTGGATCAAGTAAACATTTCCTAAATGCCTTTGAGGATTTGTTAAGCAAACGAAATATGTCCTCAGTTTTGTAAGATCTGGTACTTTCCCGGAGCACTTGATATAAGAATTCTTCTCGTGTTCTCCACCGGATTAGGCTCTCCATACTGGCCGACGTTTCGCTGCTCGACTCATGCATCGTCCTCAGGGTGTCTTGTCGTTTGTCGTGTTTGTGTCGTCGTCAGAGTGTCGTTTCAGGGGTTGTGGTCGTCCTTATATACGGTTCTCCCAGGGCTCAGATACCTCTGGAGGAGGTAATCTGCGTGTGAACTTCCCGCCTTTTTTGTTTAAAGTTTCTCAGGACTGGTTTCCAGGCATTACACGGAGGAAAACCGGAGTCACGGTTGAAGTTTTGGTCTTCCAGCCGGATTTCTATTGCATTCTTAACTAGGCGATCCAATAGCCACGTGAGCGGCCCACTATCCTGGCTTCCTCGAAATGGATGGAGTGGTTGTTGGTGATACTATGTTGGGCAATGGCTGATTTTCCTTCTTGCCCAGTCTCAAGTGTCGTTTATGCTCTTTCAGCCTCGTTTCAACGACGTAACCTCCGCCGTACTCACATTGGACCATGTTATGGGTTCCCGCCTCCCGAGGCACCTGGCCCATGGGAAAACCGTGTACACGGACGAACACAAGCCTTGAAACGACACTGAATAGCTTTGAGGACGATTCATGAGTCGGGCATCGAAACGTCGCGTCGGCCTGTATGAAGAGCCTAACCCGGTGGAGAAACCGAGAAGAATTCATACATGTCCTCAGTTTTTTTCTTTTTGTAATTTATATTTCCTTGTCCAATGCAAAATATGTTCAGTTGGTATTTATTGTGAACATATTGTTGTTTTTTGGCTGAATAAGTATGTGTCATAAGCCTTAAAGTGAAATAAATTCCACCTCTAATAAACGTCTAAAACATATCTTCATTTGCAGTACGGGTGAATTTTCTTTCATTTAATCGTGTCTCACGTTCTCTGCTCCACTTTATTCCTCACCGTTTCCCCACTTGCCATCACTTCCTCTATCCCCATTTCCTTCCCCCTCCCCCACTACTTCCTCCCCTTCCTGTCTGCATTGTTTACCTTGTCCCTTTCCCCCTTAACCCCTCCCCTTATCTTCGCTATCATCGCCTTGCCCATCCAGGTCCCACTGCCTTTTTCCTCGTAAGATCTGGTACCCCCCTTCCCGTGGCATTGCGACCTCGCTTTCCTTCCTCTCGTCTTTTCCTTCTTCTCTCTTTCCTTCCTTTGCGTGCATTTCGGTCTCCCACGCTGCGTCCCATGCCGGTTTCACTTTATCTCCCCTCGTGCTATCTCCTCCGCATCTCCCTCTCTATTCAATTCTTGCCCGTCCCTCTCACGCGCTGGGCTTCCTCTGCTCCTTTCATTTTCATAATTCTATTCCCCGCACACCTTCTCTGCTCTCGCATCTTCTCTCTACTCTCTCTCGCTCGTCTCTGCCGCCTCTCTCTCTCTCTCTTCAGCAGCAAACTGTGCGATAACCTCCCGCGACCACTTTCCCGCAGGCAGCAATTATACGGCCGGCCCTAACGCGCACCCCCATTCATTCTTCCTTGCTCTACCACCCCGAGTTGTGTGCACCAAGAGGGCGTGAGTGAAGCTTCAAAAAGTTAAATGAAAATGAGGGAGTGGACTTGGGAAGAGGGAGGAAGTTTCTTGTTCATTCGTGAGAGAAACTTTAAAAAGAACCGTCGTTTCCGCATCAGCCGGCAAGATTGCCGAGGTCTCGGTCTAGCCTAGGATAAGCGTGTGGTTTTAATTTACATATAACTAATGCTGTGAGGTTTCGTTTTGCGATGAACATGATTCTAATGCTCTTTTCCTCCACTCCCTCGTCGTTTCATTTTATCTGGTGAATCAACCCATCGTCTTTGTGTTGCTTACGATTAAACCCCTTGTTTCCGTCAAGAATACACTGCCGAACTGATAGGTACAAAAGTTCCTTCTTTCCACGAACAATTAGTGGTTAAAAAGCAAATGGCGTGACATGAGCGTAAGCCATATCGTTAACATACTTTTCACCTGTTCCCTTTTCCCCCTCCCCTTGCATGGTTGGTTTCCTTGCACTCCCTGCCACGCGACTCTATGGCTGCTTACAGGATTTTTTGTAGTTTTAGAATAATGGACTTTGTACAGTTCTCCTGATATCGATCCAAGCGGTCGCTCAATCATTGCTTCGTTTGCTTAAATTTATTTTAAATCGATCGATGTGTGGTACCCTAAAAGGCTGCTTAGTCATTTTTTGTGTGATTACTCCCAAAGAATAAGGTCTCGACCTCACCAGTCTCATAGAGAACATATTGGTCCTAATACACGCAGCCAGAATGATGTTACAATCAACGTATATATTTCTGGTGTTGTTACACCCTTCATTATGAAATTAACTTTTTTTATCATTTTGTGGTTTCACCAATGTCGATTAGTGGATTGGAACGGAATCTTTTCTGTTATTCAGAACGTGTGAGTTTCATTTAATGACATAATCACAACATGTTGGCTGTACGAAAAAGAGTTAGCAATGATTTAAGCGGCTGAAATGCTGAGGAGAAAAAAGAACAACAAGGATATATTTTCTCACCCTTAATCTTATTAATTGACATTCAAAATCAGTAGAAGAATTAAAGTAAGTTTAAGATCATAAATTCTATTCCATGATGATACAGTCAGCATACTTAGCTAATGATAGCAATTTTGGCAAAGTTGAAAGATCTGACCGTGTTATTATATTGTGGAAGACTGGAAGAGAGCAAGTATTACGTAAGACGATTTATGCCATTTTTGACCCCCCCCTTCCCCTATGTAAGACAATGTAAGATTTTCCCAACCCCCCCCCCCCTTCCCCCCTTCCTCTCAGTCTTACGTAAGACGTTAAATATTTGTATCTACTCTTCGTTAAATGCTCGCTTTCTGCAGTTTCATCTTTCCATAGAAGCCATCGTACAGCTTTGAGCACTGGATATCGTATAATTATGCAGTGTTGGAGTACCACATGCATTGAGCGTGGAAGTAATGTAGCTAGCCATTCAGGCGACAAAATAGTAGCATTGGTGTAGCAGTGAGAGTACAGAAAATACGCCATTAACCAGCGGACGCTCTTTGTCACTGCTAAATTTCGTTCGGAAACGATAGATATAATGTTTCAAGACGGACAAAAATCTTACGTAAATTGGTTCCAGACCCCCTGCCCCCCCTCTACATGAGATGTAAGATTATCCCAACCCCCCCTCCCATAAAAAGTTTACGTAATACTTGAATAGCCCTCAAGTTACCATGAGACTCAAACAGCGAATCCGGAAACCAGTGGAAGGAGTTTGCTTCTGGGGCAGTATGTACACCGGTTGTAGAATAATATAACAATATATATTTAGCTGAGTTTCCCAAGCCAAAAATGCAATATGACACATGTCTACTAACAGCTAGGCACACGCTTGATAATAAAATATCATCTTGTCGAAACATATGCATTTAACATGATATTGTATGACAGTTGAGCTTTTAATGTCGACACAGAAAAACGGGGGAATTGGAGGAAATGGAAATGTGATGTTTAAGTAGATGAAGGACCATGGGAATCCACAATTAAGTCCTTTTTAAGAGTTTGGATTAAATGGTATTTTATGAAAATTCTTTTTAGTAAAAAGACAATCTTACTGGACGTATTATATGGCGTATAAATCTCTTGCGAACAATAATGGAAGAGAATATAAATGGGAAAAGTTATAAAGGATGGCAGTGGATAAAATGCCTCGTGTATATCATTAGTTCTGTTAAATAGGGAACAGAGTGAATGGATGAAAAGGCAATGGGGTGGAGACCTGCAGCAAGCCATTATTGATTAAGATCAATAACTTTTGATGATGCATTCACCATATTCGTGCCGAACCCGCCTCTTCCTCTCTAACTAAGAAAAAAGTAAACGAACATTACAGTCACAGGGAAGAATACAAAAATGGCGGAAATGTCATCTTGACGTAAAAAAGGACGAAATACGTGACTGCAGAGGCTGTCGCAGCTTGTGAGACCCTCGGTCATGCTGTGGCCTGCAGCGGGCGGAGTCGTCTGAACCTAAAATATGCATGGCCTTGTCCCATCCCATCCTTTATCATTCGTTGCCTTCCTCATTGTCCCTCCCTCCCATTCCTCCCTCTCCTCTTCCCCACTCGTCTTCCGCGATGGACCTCTCTGTCTCCTTCTCCTTCCTTATCCTCGCGCAAGTAGTCGTCTACTTTTCTCTCACTTTCTCTATGCCTGTCTATTTCCATCCTCGTTTTCACATTCCTTCCCTCAGTCCGATATCTCCCTTACATTATCACCTGCATCTACAAAGTACTGTGCAAGCCACCTCTCCTTGTCGTGATACGGGTCGATTCCGCACTATGTAGTATTTTAGTTTGTATCCAGCGCATTGTGTTAGCAATTATAATAGGAAATTATTAATTAAAAGTGCCTAGTTCAGTTTAAATAGGAATAGAAATAGGTTTTGCACGATACCTGTGGTAGCTTTTATGGTCACTTATTGTCCGCGAAAAGAATAACATTTTAAATCTCTCCGTTCTTTAGTCTATTTCCTGTATAGGTATTGTATCTGTGATCGTTCGCTCCGTAGTGTTGGATATTGTAAAATATGATAAATATCGTAATAAAAAGAGAAATAGTCCCCTGTAGCTAACGTAAATGATTCAACCAATATATCTTGCCTCAATATTCGAATACTTACTAATTTATCAAAACAATTTGGTCGCTCCGCCCAGTTTATTGGAGTAACTTTTTAAATATATAACTTCTGTCCACAGTTCTCGATTTATTTCTGGAATCGACCCTAACTTTTAAGGGTCCCATTCGCTGGCTATTCTCTCACCATAATATCTCACTTTATATTTCCCGTTCTTAGTTATATTCACGCAATTTATCAAACCCACTTTCTCTTTAACTCCATTTTTCTTCTCATTCCATCTCACAGACCTTGGTCGGTTGCTTATTTGGTGAGGCGATGGACATTTGAGGCCATTTTCGCCGTCAAGGCTAGGTGGGTTTGATTTTTGGGGATAGAATCATATGTGGAGTGATGGAAGTGTGGAGAGAAAAGAGGTGTAGGCATTACTTTTTAAGGCATTACATTTCTTAAAGAAGGATGGCAAGTGGTCAGTATTTTAATGTCCCATCGGACGGGCGGAGTAACTGAACTTTTAGTGAACTCTTCTTGCCCCCCATAGGTGGTATCTACTCGGAAGTAGATATCTGTATTCCGGTAAAAAAATTCCTCCACTGCCGGGGGATTCAAAAGCAGGTCCTCGGGATGGGAAGCCAGTACTCTAGCCACCAAACTAACCCAATCCCTTATCATTGTCATTTCTATCTCTTACGTTCTCTCTTCCTGTTTTATTTCCTATCTCCTCCTCCTCGGAGGAGGAGCTGGCTTCTGTGGCGGCGGGGTAAAACCCCCCTCGTCTGCCAACCCGTAGATCGCGGGTTCGTGTCCCACCTGGGTAGGTTTCACCCGCCCAGGGCAGGGGATGTTTGTGATTGTTCAAGTTTATTGTAAGAGAGGACCTAATGGTCCTAAATACGCTTGATTAAATAAAAACGCAATTATTATTATTATTATCTTGTTCTCCTTAGTTTTTCGTCGATTTTTCTTCTTAAGCTGCATTCTCTTCCTCCTCGCAGTCCTTTCCCTCTCGCTCTGTCGTTTTCTCTCCTATTGTCCGCCTCAGTTTCTCGCCCGGCTGCGTATTTCGTTAAACATCTACGAACTCTCCCACACCCGCCACCGACAACCCTTCCTCGCGTCATCCCATTTTGATATTTCCCTTCATTGTCGCGAGCGCTCTCATGAATATTTGCGGGCGTGACTGTGCCTTCATTTCAAATTGATTTTTCCCTCCTTTTTGTGTGTGTCTGAATGTGTGTATGTGTGCGCGATCGCATTCTGCTTTTGTTGTCTCCGACGCCATCCTGATTCGCTCCTCTCCTTCCCCCGCTATACATACCAACCCGTCCTGCTCTCGGGTAGTCTTATTATTTAATGCAGAGTCATCCCTCTCCATTTGTTTACCTTGCGCTTCCGGATTGTTAAGCGCTTTCATATCCTGTCCTGTGGGCGTTTTCTCGCTTCGGATTTTTTGTTGCCGTCTAGGTGACTCCCGTTCTGACACTTCCACATGTGTGTGTGTATGCGCCAACAGTCGCTTGGAAAGCATTAAACGGGACCTCTTTCTACTGTGCCTCTTTGTTCATGGATTCCTATCTATTTCAATGCTAATCTGAGGGTTTCTTTCCTTAAGATTGTTTTGTATCAATTATTTGTTGCAGGTTTTGGTTTTTGGGTGATAATTACTTGAAAACAATCGCTATGCTGATTGATTTTTTTCGTGCATTGATGGAATTAGGAACATTAAGAATGTACGCGTATCAGATCGAGCGAAATTTATCGACATTTAAGTTTACAAGTAAAATGTACTTTTAAAGTATCAGGCGAAAGTTTGTGGAAAATTGTCACAGATTGCATTGTAACAGAAAACACTTTGTAAATATTTCCACACCAATTTTTTTTTATTCAACCGACCTAGGTTTCGGCAAACATTGCCATTATCAAGGTGAAGTCACAAATACACGAGCGATATATATATAGGTATGGGATGGAGGAGGGGAGTGGTGGGAGAGTAAAGGCGACTGAATTGGGGAAGGAGGGGGGGGAAGTCGTGACGCAACGGGAGTAAGAGGGGGGGGGGGTTTGTTTACAGGGAAGTTGACGGTTAGGATTTTAGTGGTAGTGACGCAATCGTCAGGAAGGTGACGGATTCAAATTTCGTTCAAGGAGAATGGAGAGTAATGGGGAGGAGTGGGATGGGTACAATTGGTCATTAAAATGTACTGACATGGCTTATGGCATGTCAGTAATTGCATGAAATATTTTTAGCTTCAATCTCGGTCTTGAGTTTCCATAGCCAATTTTCCTACCTGAATAACCGCTGAAGCATTCGTTAAGTGAACTCTTTTTGACTCTTTTTGAAAAAGAGTCCACTTAATGGATGCTTTGAATGCTTAATGGATGAAAGAAAATTTTTCTCCATTGGAAATGCCTTGTTCGAATAACGTTCTGTATCAATACAGAATAAAATATTTGTTCAGAGTATTCCATAAATGTTCGAGTTTGGGAATGGTAGATTAGCTCCTAAATATGTATACATAATTAGTTTTACCGGCTCTGGGTACCTTATTCAAACGTCTGATGGATACTCTTGGCTTAGAAGCACTAAGCAAATTTTCTCCTGAAAAAAGTTAAGTCGCCTCACAGAAAAGCGTATGTATTCAAAGTGCAAAGAAGTAAAATAGGCAATCAGGAGCTATCGGCTTTTTAGATTTAGTAAAGTAACGTTATTAAGTTTCTTTGACATTATTTGAGAAACGCGGAAATTTTGGGAACATTATTTGCTGTAAACGCGGATGCGTTCGAGAATAAATTGGACTAATATATTGAATAGATCTCTAAGCCTCTAACCGCGGATCTTATCTGAGTGCCAGGGGCCCGATTATTGGTCTACTATATTTAACCCAGTTATTTCGAATCTGAAATACCACCAGAATTGGCAAGCGTATGAGATTTTCGTGGTTTAGGGAAAGATAAAAGCAGTCCTAGGAAATAATTGGATCTTCGGTTACATCTGCTGAAACTCGAAATTCTAAAGGATTAGAGTAATACCCAAAAAGAAAAAGGTTTTTTTCGGGGATCTTCTTAAATCGTGTGGTATCGTCGTAGCTGGATCCATTAATATGCCTTCGCTGCGAAAAAGTACCTACATTACGCCCGTAATGGATTTTGCATTTCTCTCGCTCTTTTCAGTATTCGGAGAGGGGGAGAAAAAATACCTTGAATCTCGTACCCTCGTTTGTCCGAATAAAATAAAAATTGCGAGCAATCCATTCTGGGCGCACCCGACGAACCTTTTGTCACCCGGGAGCCAAAATGCTCATCCACGAACGAACCATTTCCCTCATTTCTCACGACCAACCACTCCTCAAACCCCACCCCTTAACGATGCAACCCCCCTCCAACTTAATGCCCCCCCCCCCTTTACGCCCGACCGTCCTCCCGAGCAAAACCTAAAATCCTTTTGTGACCGAGTGTGCGCCCTTCCTCTCCGCCGCGGAGGATAGCCCGAAAGCCACCCGCGACCACCCGCCCCCCCACCCCCTCACGGCCCCCGCAAACAAGCAGCGCCCGAATACGAGCCAACTCGTACCGTTACCGTCTCTCCTCTATCACCTTATTCCCCCCCCCACCTCTTTCTCACCCTCCCGAGCCGTGTATTCCATCCTCCGTTCCTGCCATTCCCATCTCCGGCTTCTTTTTCTGCCACCCTCATTCACGCCGTGCTCTCTCGCGCACACTCACCCTCTGCCTTACGCCTCGCCAACACATCAACGCCGCTCACCTCACAAAACTCAACGATTCTGGAACTTCAAATATGCTCGTCTCCCCACCCCCTCCTACTCACCCCTCCCACCCCCTCTTCCCACACCCTCCCTTCTGCTAGAGTGCAATTTGCCTCGGTTCGCATTGCCGCGAGAAGTTTCTGCCCCGTGATTTTATTTTTGCGGTCGTTTCCCCCTCCTCCTCCACCTCAGACCACGCCTTTGACGAACGTGCGATGTTTAAAATCGAGTTCATCACATCGTGAATTAAATATCGAGCCGTAAAAGCGGCGATATATGTATATCTCATTGTATCACATATTACGATGAAAGAAGTGCTATATCACATGCAATCGCGTATCTAATCAGGCGAGTTTCAATTTGAGAGGAATGATATTATTTCAACTCCACATTATTTATCTAGAACCGAGAGATGTGGCAAAATAAGAGAGATTTGCTGCCGAACTGATAGGTACAAAAATTCCTTCTTCCCGCACATCATTTATGACGACAGTAAATACAGCGAGAGACCCAAAGGAACTCCGTACGCATATTTCTCACCTTCTTCGTTTCTCTCTCATTCTTTTTCTCTCGCCCTTCCCTTTTTCTGGGCTAGTAACCTAACACTCCCTCGCGACGGATCGCTGGTCGTATGTGGATTGTAAATATTTTTTTACGTAATTGTAATATGTTAATGAAATTAAATAGTGAGTTGAAGGACAAAATAAAGAAATGGCCCCTTAGTGTTGTGTTACGTCAGGAACGATTATGGTATACGAATGAATAACCAGGTAAATATAGGAAAAAAACATTTATTTCCAGCCATTCGTATGAGTAAGACTTCACAAATATGTTGGTGTAAGTGAAGTTTTGGCTCTGTGGGTTAAAATGTTTTATTGAAAGAATAATTTTACAGTGATATGATATCGCACATCGCCGTATAAAAAAAGATAATATCACGATTTAATTCAGAGTAAAAGAGTACCGAATCCATTGGCTGGTTAAAGAGTACAGAATATTTACTCCTCGCCAATGTATATGAACATTAAAATCTGTCTTGAATGGATCATTGAATGTTTATTTAACACCTAAAACAATCCAGGTAATAAATCAAATTAAATTCGAAATATAAGCTGCTGAAGGCGTGGAATGCAGCTTCAGAATTCAGTTTGCGTGTTGAAGCTAGCCTCTCTCAAAGCCAATAATTAACACAAATGAAAAAGTAACTTGGTTTCCTTCCGCAGATTTATATTTAGAGTACCAGGAAAATAAATCCGTAGAAGGAAATCAAGTTACTTTTTCTTTTGTGAAATTCAACTTCCACATAGTCAAGCTTGAAACCATGGAACGTAATAAAGCCAATAGTTATCACTGAAATCATATATTCATCGGTCATTCCATGTCAAATGATCTAATAAAAAATTATTTGGTTGCATAAATGAGCAGTTTTGAAAATAAATCAATTTTTCCGCGAATGCCTACATTTATTGGCTGTGGAATGCAACGGTTTTAAACATTTTAATCCTCCTCGTTTTCTCACAGTTTCATTTTTCCAAGATGGCGCATGCGAATTTTAAAAATGTCTACAAATCTCATTAACTAATTATGACAGAGGAGAGATACTGAAAACATACTATTTCACACTTAATAGAAACATTCCCTTAAATTTTTCTTTTTAGTTTTCTTTATTGTTGTGATTGAACTTAGAGTCAACCTTTTTCCCAATAAAAAAACTGGTTTCGACTCGAGAAAACTGTACGAAGGAGGAAAGTCTTGCGAAGCAATTCAGTTACTCGTGCGAATGATTATGCTTGCTCTCGTGAGGAAATCTCTCTGATCTTTATTCTCCACAACCGCTATATATATACACAGGGTCGCGCCGATTCTCCGGGGTCTCGAAGGTTCTGGAATGTGCACGGCCGCGTCAACTGGCATGGCGCCTCCAATGTTGGAGTCGCCCCCGGTCGGCCGCGTTGACCGCTTGCCCGTTGCCGTGTCGAATAAGTGACATGCCATGCTAGTCGCCGGCCAAGGTCGCCGCAGTCTCATTGTCAGATTTGAGAGCTTTTGCTCTTTGACTAATGAAGTAGAGGAATGTTCTTAGAAAGTGTAATACATGTGGAGCAAACCCTTTTTCTTCTAGAATCTAACCCTTCTTCGCGCTCAAAATCTGTCCTTTTTGGACTTAATTTTCTCCGATGGGGTAGTTATTATAAATATGTGAGTTACCGAATGCAAAGATATGCTCAAGTATAATCTATATAAAAGGCTTGAAGTTAACAGTTCTACTCGTCAGAAATTTATGGCAGTTGTAAATCAGTGGAATATTGAGTTAAAAGTTTACGCTGTCACTCACGTTTTTGATTGCTCCTTTAACAATTGAATCCCCCTGGGAACACTAAAAAATGGGTTTACCTACCAACTGCCTATGAATGTGCGTGCAAGAAATTGATTTTTTCAACAATGTTGATGCAACCGTCATTGGATCATTTGACATGGAATGACTCTCATCGCATATCGTTCGTAATGCATGCAAAATCGCACATTGCATTACTTCATGCATTCACATAGTATATAATGCATCCAATGATGGGGCATACCGCTTGTTATCCCGAGACAATATATCCAGAAGTTTGATGGCTCATTATTGTGATGCGATTACAAAATTTAATTCAAATTTGTAACCGTAGATCAGCATTTTCAGTTAATTTTAATACGGTAATTTAATCGTTAAACGCAATGGTAATGCTGTTGTGTAACGTTGTATTACGTCATAAAACAGTTTCTCTTTGGTTACGTAGAAAATCAACTTTTTAACTCCCCAGTTATTTCTATATTTTTCTTTCAATGGGTTTCCCTAATCTAAGCACGTAGTACCTGGGTATTCAGTTTCAGGCGAAACCGGTTGTGAATATTGAAAAGTACCAGCTTTAAATTAAATTAATGCATTTATGTATTTTAAAATGTATTTTTGTTTTTAAATATCGCCCTTGCATAAATTTACGATGGAAACTTTCCACCTTATCATCGCCATATCATGTGAATATCGCATTCCGCAATCTATGCATCGAAGTATCGCACAGGCGTTCCTACCTCCTCCGTCCTACCCGTTGCCATGGATTTCGCCCGTTCGTGCCTTAGAGGGCGTTTGCGAGTAATGGGGTTAGGGTTCAAGTGGAGAGGGGTTGTTTAGCGAAGGAAAAGAGGGGAGTTTGGAGGTTGTTTCGTGAAAAAGACCACCTCGCAGGAGGAGCTTCTGGAAAACCGCGTGGCAGGCTTGACCTTCTCCCTCCTTGAGCTTAATTCCACGTCGTCTTCGCCCCACCCTCTGACCAAATCGTTCAACCCTTCGAGCCCCCTTGGTCGGTGACCCTTGGGTTGCCGTCGGGCGAGAGGTTTGAGATGATTTGTGCTGCGCATTTGAATTTCCTGTTTACCGGTCGTCAAGAATTTAAACCTCTCGATCCGTCTAATTCTTAGATCATTCTTGGTGGAATGGTAGTGTGCTCGGATTATTGATGGAAAAGTTAATTAACTCGGGGCTGTTTACTGTCTATTGTGAATCTATGGTCTATTCAGTATTAGACCTTGGTTTCGTCACCGTGTGCCATTCTCAAGGTGTTGGTGCCTTAAACATTGACGGATGATAAATGATGGAGTTGAATATTACGTAGTAATTTATTTCTTTTCCATCATGATTACAAAATCTAGGATAGCCTGAAACCTTATCTGTAGTATTAGATTCCATTGAAATGGTTCTTCGACCATCAATGATGGTTGCATCTACATTCATGGATATAAACTCATCATTCTTTAATTTCTCTTTGAAATTCGAAGAGACTTGACTTATCGTACATATCACAGGTAACCTTGGCTTGTACACATTTCTTATAATCATATATCACACTAATAAAGCAAACTTTTCTATTTAAAATAAGGTTGTCGTCGTTTTTCATGTATGAGGGAGCCAGTATGAGTGTCAAACAAGGAAAACTTAAGTCTTGCTTTCCGAATATGATGTTCTCGCTTTTTTTTAAATGGATTCGTCAGCAATTTCCGGGTCCATTTCAGAAGAAGGGCGTTTAAAAAAAACACACCCCATCTATTTCGGGATAATTAACTCACCCTGTCAATTTAGAGCTGCCGGGGAAATATGTTTGCCTTAATTATGCCCAAGTTTTCTTGCCACAATTATTTATTTTTTGCACGGCGAGCGGGCATTTCGCGGAACGTGCAAAACGCGCGTTTCTACTCCGCTCTCAAAAGGATCTCCTCCACCACCACCGCCTCTCCTCCTGGCATTGTGGATGCGGTTCGTGAGAACCTTTTCATCGTGGCGATGACCTTGCGGTAATAAGATGTGATAAATGAGGCAGCGAGCGAGTCAAAAACACTCCTCTTCAAGTGTCTCTTGCCTTTCCCCTTACCCCTTCCCACCCCCCCTCTCGCCCCCAACGCCCTCCACCCCCACTACGCCCAACTAATGATGCGTTAGTGGAGCAGAGGCATATAAAAAAAGCGAAACGCGAGACTGCGGAAGCCATTTGTTTGCGATGCGAAGCCGGAAGACCTCTCGTGCATTTCTAGTTGTTTTTTTTCTGCTCCGCGAGGAAGCCTGACGAAATAAGCTCGGTTTATTGCGCAGCAGTGAATTTGAACTTGTACATCCTGGCGTGACGTCAATCTTGCGTATGACTTTGAGGTCCCTTTGTGTCGCATTTGCCGGAATGGATGGCTTTTGCAATCAGGCGGTGGCTTTATTTAGTTTTCGGCTGCTGATTAGAAAATAATTGTTATGAAATAGTTTCCATCTTGTTATAATAACCTGTTTCATTGGGATTTAAATATTTTTAGCCTCGCATCGTAACTTCCGGTGTAAAAATTGTTTGTCACAGAGTTATGAATTTCTCATTTAGTGATCTCTCGGGTACCATAAAAAATTCCGAGTGATATTTTATATTTTGAAATCTCTGTTCATTAATTTAAAATACCTGTCTTGTATTGAAAACAGAAACTTGACGTAATTGACGAGTGGTTATATGGATAGTAATTCTATTTCCAATATTAATTTCCAGTTTATCATTTTCTTTTTCCAGATTACTTTTCTTCCTAAGAAATATTATACAAGTTGACTACTAATGTTCTCGAGTCCTGTGAAAGTAGGCTATGTATGTTTTTAAATGGCGGTCACCATGCTTTAAAAAATCTTGAAAATCGTGGACATTTGTGATTGCTACCTCCTTGAAAAAACTGGAAACTTGCATTGATTTTAACGTAATGTAGTTGAATCCCCTTGGTTTTCCTGGCTTCTATTGCGATACAAAATATTGCAGGGGTACTTTGTTTTAATTTATTTTGCGTATGCTTGAATCAAAGAAACTACTTTTTCGGTAACATTTCTTCGCTCTTTATTTCTGCACGGAGGTCGGCTCTCATGTCACAACAACATGGATTGTCGCTAAATTGATGGTATTATGATAACATATATGATATGATTTTCAGGATGAGTTTTCAGTTAACCTTCCACACATTTCATTTCTTCTAATGCTTAAATTTCTCTAGTACATTTTCAATTGAAGTAGAATAGATGCTGTGAATGTTCAGGGAGGCAGAGACATATTGACAACCGTCTCTGAAATGCATTAAAACCTCCGTAAAACCTTGTTTTCCGGAACAAATTCAGTACCAGAATTCAGTCGAAGAATTCCGTAAGTGACGCTGGAGAAACTATAAGGCTTTAAAAATTTATCTGTTTTTGCTGAATAAATCAATTATTTGGTAGCTGGAATGTAAAAAGCTGCTTACATTTTCGATTAAAATCCTTAAGCCATTTTATGAAACCTCGTCGAATTAAAACTGAGCATTGGAATTTTGATAGCCCATGTGTATCTAGGTGGGTTTAAATTTGAATTCGTCCAAATAATGGATACATTTTAATTAAACTCCTAACATTTCCTTGAGTGTGAGTCTTTAAATGTGTTAATTATTTAAATTGAAGAAACACTGGATGAATTAAGCTGACATGTGAGGAAAAAGTTGGTTTTTGTGGCATTAAGGAGTGACGGATTCTTCGTGTTTGATGTCTTGTTTCTTTTTGCTCTATTCATTTTTAGGATTCCCTGCCATTTTATTTCAATCTTATCCTTTGCGCGCGTTTGTGATATTTTTTCTTCCGAATTGCGCTCCTCGTGTCATACGTCAGTCTCAACTCGCGCCTTTGTCCTTAGTGCTCCATATACTCTTTTCACGATGCCTGTGAAGTCTTGCGCATCTCAGGCATGTTTTCCTCCCTTCTGGAAAAGGACATAAAAGCTGCTTCATGCTCGTAAAGGAAACCTCAGGGATTTCCTCGATCCCTTGCTCTGCTAAATGAAACTCTCTGCTTATTATAATTTTACATGAAATTCAAAGTTTCCGTTGTTTTCTGGACGGATGAAGATAGACTTAGGTTAAAATTGCTAGTAAAATGATTATGATGACCGTATGCACGGTTTGCGGATTTCAAACCTATCGTTCTTATACGTGTTTGTCCTTCCATTAGCGATAGAAATGACAGTTTCATGCAGCGCGATAACTTTAGCGTAAATATGTGATTTCTAATTTTTGATTTGCGTTTCTGATGTGCGTTATCGATTATAAATTAATTTGCATTATTAAAACCCAGAAAATAAGCAACAGTGCTGGATTAGCGATCAATTGATGCTAAAACTCTTCCTGGGTTGATGAGTTCATCTCGGGTTTCCCACCGGGTTAGGCTCTCCATGCTCATCGACGTTTCGACAGAAGACTTTACTGTCATTATCAAGGCTCTGGATGAGCCAACCCGGTGAAACCCGAAAAGAACTGATCAGTATTATTCGATGGGAAAGCCTGAAATCATACCTTTTCCTGGGTTGTTCAAACTAAGTCGAAATTTTTCAATATATTTTATTTCAATTACCTCATGTATGCAACTTTCATGTCCCTTCTGTATTATCTTATGTTGTAATCGAAAGAAGACTAAATGCAGAAGTCCTATTTTTGTTTTAATTTGCATTAATTTTAAGGTGAATTCATCTGTTTAAATATTGAACATTGATATATAAAAAATTTATTTGTGTTCATCGAATTTCTTTCATTTGATGTGCATCGTGCTTGTTGACTCAAGTTGCAAAGATTCATTATGTCAGAATTCTATATTTATTTTTTAATCTCACGAGTATGATTGCTCGAGTTGTTTGCCGATGCTATCTCCGCCTTACTCTGAATACCCCTTTCCCATTTCTTCCCGTCACCAGTGGACAATCCCTTGGGACCACCGTCTCCATGTTATCATGTTTTCTCCGTTTCATCTCGATTACTTCCCTTTAAGCCGCGAAGAAGCCAGGTCTCTCGGTAAGCAAGTAGATGAGGTCTCCATCTGTCTTTCATTTGCTGAATGCCCACTAAGCTTCCCTCGAAATGTCATTCCAATTGGAGGCATTTCCTCAACCAATACATTCCGCACGTCTTCCTGCGAATATGAATTGCGGCGGACAGAGAGAGAAAAAGAGGAAATCCCCGAATCTTCCTCTTCCTATCACCGTTCCTCAACGGGAGGTGAATGTGGCGTAGACTAGGATCCCCGGTCAGGCTCCCTCTCTAACCCTACATCCAACTCTCTCTTATATTTTTTAGATGGCTGGCGTTGGATGTCTTGTGCCCTCTTCCAATACCTCTGGTGAGGTTGATCCTTAGGGATCACTCCAGACCCCGCTGTGACCCCAAATTGAGTCTCCGTGCTCCGCGACAGGTTCATCCCACGATGCAAAGCCTTCACGGAGGAGTTGAAAACATTCCCGTCCTCCGTTCCTCCTCTCTCAATGGATTTTGTTTGGTCGAAACCTGAGGAAGGAACAAAATCGAAACCTAATTCAAACCCGCATAGGTTCGGCGCCGTATCATTTGGCTCCGTACCATTCGGTAGGAGTAACAGACGAACAACCGTGATCAGCCTTTGAATGTCTGTTTATTCCAATATGTGGTTCGTCTCAAAGTCTTATTAGGCTTTTCTTTTAATTACATTAGTTTTCATAGCTTGCCGTTTTAATATCGTGAACATATATCATTATAATGTGAGCATCTCAACTATTCAAATTTCTCCGAATTAGGGCAGTATTTTGCTGTATGTATGGAACTACTTTGGATTTTTGTAAAAATGGGTTGGTTATTTAACTTGGTAATATTTTGGTAGTCATAAGATCGTGGCGTAGGTGCGCCGTAATAACTATATAGGTGAAATTAAATTAATTTGGGCTCATAACGCAGTGGCATGAAAAGCGTCTCTTAATCAGGTTTCTGGCTAACCCGGGTTGGAGCCCGTAGGAAAGCAATTGAAACTTCCGTGTAACCCCTGGATTAGATTTGTCATTTTGGTCTTCTACCTGATGGACATTGAGTCTTGTACCTGATGATGACTCCGTGAGTTGAATCGCTTTGTGCATAGTGTATTAAATTGCGTGGAAAATTGCTATTCTGTTTGATTTAATTTGTCACTTTGTTGGTGATTGAACCTCCTGGGGTACTGGAGACTTCACAAGGTAAAGAATCTGACTCCCCAGCATTTTATGTGTCAACTTTACAGTCCGTAGAGTACCCCGTAAGTTCTGCCCTTACCGATCAAACTTAACTTCTGGGGAGACTGGTTTATGAGTGAAGGTTAGTGCCAGTTTGGATTTTTGAGAGGTTCATTTTTGGTCCTGTTATGAAGTGGAGCTTGTAGACTGCAGGAGAAGGCCAAATTATTTCCATAATCTTTGATACATCTCTCTCAAAGCTTTAAGGGATGTCTCTTCCAGCCGTCTCTCTGCCATCATATTCCTCCACTCGTGTACACTGAGACGAGAATTTGCTTTGCGAGATGGAAATTTATTAAATGCTCATTCTAGAGTTATTTTCTGTATTTTCAATGTAGGAGGAGTAGTTTCGTCTCTCTGGAAACGAGTGCCTTTCTTTACGGAACGGTGCCGTGTCTCCACACTCCCCTTTGCCGTCTGTGCATTAAGCGAATATTTCTACGAATGATTCTAAGAGACAGCGTGGAAGAAGAGTCTCCCAGATAATGGCTTCAAGAATGGTTGTGAGTGGCCATGACCAAATCCTTGTTACTAAGCCAACCACGCCTCACACTAATCTATTCACACACCTTGTTGGGCAACTGAATATGTCATAGAATTTCTGATAATGTATGCATGCTGGGAAAAACGAAGAATACCGAAAAGAGCTTAACATTTTTATTCAATAGATGGTCGTATTTTTTAGGAATCACTTCTGAAACATATTAGTTTGCTATCAGGATTTAATTTTTGGGCATATGAGGCTTTAGTGATTCCGACTTTTTAGTTAAGGATTTTGGCTATTGCTTTTTTTACTGCGAAGATCACATTAAATTGGATTCAGTTTTGCACACAATCATTCACTCTTCATTATTGTAAACAGCATATTTGCATAATCAGAAAAATCACTAAAATAATTCCTTTTTGCGAATAGGATGTGCCTGCCTTGTTATTCATTTTTTTTTGTTTTCTCTAAATGGCTAACTTTGGATTTGTTATTTATCATCAATTCCTCTCTATACTAGATTATCTATTAATGAAAGTATATTGTACCTAACGATGGCATTAAGGCGAATAAATGCGAAGAGCTATTAAACAATTTTCAAAGGATAATTTTTGAGGATCAACAAGAAAAATATCATTTGAGAAATGGAATTGAACTGGATTTAGAACTAACTCTCGGCGTGGTGTCGAGGGATCCGTGTTCGAGTCCCGGCCACGGTGGTTTTATTTTTCTTCCTCGGTGGGTTTATCACGGATTTCGATTGACCGTTAGAAGTTTTTACTTACTTTATTATTCGGCATGCTATTTCATGATATCTCGTCGGATATAGTTGAATCCACCATCTGTTAATAGCTGTCTACTGGAGTATCAGCCTATCTCCTTATCTCCATTAATACAAGGGTTAACCCAAAAGTGCCCTTATTTTTTAAATAAAAAAATTACGTTAGTGAAACATAACGACAGAATATTTTTCAATATAATCCCCATTACGTTCGATGCATTTTTCGAGCCGCTGTGGTAGTGTTTGTATGCCAGTGCCGTGGAAACTCGCCGCCAACTCATTGAGGTGGCTAATTAACTCTTATTTCATCTATTCATAGTTGTCGAGTTGCACTCTACCAATGTGTTCTTTCAAATGTGCACAAAAATAAAAATCGCTGGGTGCTTAGTCCGGACTATAAGGGGAGTGGGTGATAAATGCCCGATCCATGCTGGTTAAGAAAATTGACGATTGCGCGGGTGACCAATGGACGAGCATTATCTTGAAGAATGCGCTTAGTGAGCATTCCTCTTCTCATGTTCGGAATCGCCCGTTAGAGTTTTTTGAGTGTCTCACAATATGCGTTTGAGTTTATCGTGGTCCCAGTAGCTATTAAATTGATCAATTGACTTGCGATTCCAAAACATAGTCACCATGATCTTGCGGGCAGACTGTTTGTATTCATTTCCGCGGCTTGGGTTAAGTTGAATACCGCCACTCAATTGATTGTAGTTTAGTTTCATCTGTGAAACAGTGAACTCACGTTTGTGATCTATGACTATTGACTTATAAATATGGACAAATAGTCATCTCTTTCGTCCGCGTTGCGCTCAAGAAATTCGCATGCAGCTTCCATGCGTTGCCGTTTGTGGTCTTCTGTAAGCATTTGCGGGACCCACCTTGCGCACACTTTCCGATATTTCAGTTTCTCAGACAAAATCCTCTGAAGAGTGGATTTTGATATTTAAAGGATCAAAGAAGAGAGCTCGTAGTTGGTGATCGTCTGATCATGACGCATGACTTCTTCAACTCTCCCGATCGCCTCGTCCGTCTCGTCGGACACTGACGCTCTCCCCTTCTTTCTTCATCACGAATGTCTATATGACCAGCTTTTAACTCTCTACACCACTTGCGGACGCTTTTGGCATCCATACACCCAGCCCCATACACTTCAGCCAGCTGTCTATGAATTTCAAGGGCTTGAATACCTTTCGCGCTGATAAACCGAATGACGTCTTCGCGAATTCCGCACTTGGCGGGAACGGCGATCGGGAGATCCATTCATGACGGCTGGCAAGCCAATACTAAGCTAATGAGCGATCTCGGTGACCGTTTGTTTGAAATATGGGGAATGGAAAAAAACAGCAGTGGTGCTAGCTGCCGTCCAAAACATTTAATATAATTACAAAACGTTACAAGTAGGCAATCGCCTGGTGGTAACATTAACCTAAGCATAAGAAAATACACATGAAATTTTCAAAACACTTCCAAATAAACCCTGAGGCTCTGTTGCTTTGAAGACCTTACTTTTGGGTTAACCCTCATACATTCACAGAATGTTATGTTGAATGTTAATTTCAGTTGATATCCGCCTTTGGTCTTTGGCACGATAATATCTAATACGTACATTTTTGGTAATATTTTCCTAATTATTAATTTTCGTGGCATAAAAGGGTATGATTAAAATACGTAAGATGAAATGTAGCTACATCAATGACTGGTATGAAACTTAATCATTGTAGAAGGACGTCAAGTGTTCCGATAGTCGAGTGACTGTGTTTTTGTACTTGGAGCAAAGGCTATCCATCTTACCAGGAAAGAAATTTTATGGTTATAAAGAAAGGAGAAGATCAAAGTCCTCTTTGCTTCGTGTTGGAAGTTTTTCCTCGATGCCAGTATTTCTTGTGTTGGCAAAACAAAAGGGACGTGGTGCCAGTGACGAGGTTACACCACATTTTTTCTTCCTCCACAAAGCCATAACCGGAGAGCAAGATTTTTTCCGTTGCACCTTCCCCTCCTATCTGTGGCCCAAACTTTGATCACACAAGCCCCCTTTTTTGTAAAATCCCGCCTATTTCCCCGCATTACGTATTATTTCGTGGCATTTTTATGCTACGGGGGACCGCGGCTCCTGGTTGCAGGTGGAACTCCACGGTATCCGAAAGGGGCAGGAGTAAGGGGGGGGGGGGCATCAAAGACTCAGGGGTCCCCAGGCAATCGGGCAAGTCCCTTCGACAACCCTCCCCCCGACATATTTGAAAAACCCCACCCCCTCTTTCTCTTCCCTCACCCACTGAACCCCTCGTTTCATCCCTCTGCGTGCTTCAATTCCTCGCGGACGACGGCAATGGCTTCCTCTGGCGCAATGCATGCTTTCGCCTTCCACATTAGCAGTGTTTTGACCTCTTCCTTTGACGCTCCCGTCCTTAAATTAGCCTTTTGCCACAAAGTCCCCACTCGGAGGTGTCTCCGATTGGCTGTTGTCCCCATGCTCGTCTGAAGGCGGCTTTCTTTTCAAAGTTCCGAATGCGCCCTTTTTCCCCATTTGCACTCTCCTCTTTGGCTTCAAGATCTCGTGCTCCCATTCACCTCTTTTACCTCACCATTTTACGTTACGCAACCGCCGTGTTTTTGTTTTCCTTTCCTTCCTTCGGAGGTGTTCATTTTGCGAAACGCCGGGCACACCTTATCCGAGTAATCCATGACTAAGCTGCAAATGTGTCTACGCTGTTGGATTTTTTTACGCTCACCTTATCAGGAACCACTTTTTTAATGTGAATGACTTGCGACATAAACTCATCTTTTTTAAACAGATGATATCAGGCCTGACCTCGTGGAAATTATGGATATTCATGATGAGAAAACCACCTTTGTTATTTCCTCAAAACTTTATTACGCTGGCATATATACTAATGTGCATGCACATGAGTGTGCCACAGTGTGGTGAAACGCGCGTCGTGCCAGCGTAATAAAGTTTTCGGGAAATAATGAAGGTGGTTTTCTCATCATGGTCATGTTTTTTATTAATCCAGTGCTTATCTGGTGTTGCGGAGTTCTTAATCTTTGCAGTTTTATGTGAGCTATCCCTCTCGGAGGGATGGTGGACTAAGGAGAAAGGAGACGATTTTGAACGACAAATTTTAATAACAAATAAAATAAGTACTTATGATACATGGAGGTTACGGATGGGAAAGAATGGTGGAAGACGAGGAGTAGGGAAGCTTTACCAGCGACAGGAGCAGGCGGCCGAGTGCGTCGGACAGTAGCTAGAGCTCCGGAGGACCGAGCAGCGCCAATCCCAAAAAATAAAATACCTCCTCTCGGTCAACGAGTCACGCCTTTTATAATGGAGGCGCGAGTTGACTGCACCACTGCCCCTCCAAACACTAGGAGTGCCCCATTTCATCTCCATTGAGACCCCATCCAAGGGAATGAGGCAAACACTGGGAAGGTCCGTGTTCGCTTGCTTGCCCGCCTTCCAAAGGAACAGCTCATATGTTACGAATTCCCTAATTTCTTTGTCACTCTTTTTGTGCGATAACTTCTAGGATTCCATATCCCTTGGTTTTGTGCGGTAAATTGCTACTTATCTTGATTTCCTGGTCCCTTACACTGTCTGTCGAAGCATGAAATATCGCAAAGTAAATAGAGTCAACCAAAGTCAGCTTTTTGCTGAGTTATTTCAGAATTTCATGGTTGTGTTCCTAAAGTGTGGCTCTTCGGTCTTTCTAATTTTTGAAGATTTTAACCAATATCGTGATGTGTATTATGCATTATATTTTACCTTGAAACGTACAGTTCAATGAGATTGTAATAGAAGTAATATGAATTGAGTTGTTAGTATGCTTTTATTTACTAATCAAAACTGTTTCCTAAAACAATACCTATTTGTCTCATACATCTGAATGATGTTATTCATATGTGCGTTGTGGAATTTTGTACCTCGCTCTTACGAATATTTTGGGAAGTACTTTTGTTGTCTCCATTTGGAAATTTACTATTTCAATAAACCGTGGAGAAATGTGTCTTTGTTGATATAAACATAATCAAATTTAACAACAGTCAATGAAATGTCTTGCCTTTAACTGGACAGAATGCATTAAATTTGGTAACTTTTTACTTCATGAAGTTCTTTTGTATGCATAAAAGTATTTTCCTTCCTCAGAGTACCTTTGTTAGTAATCATGTCTTGAGTTGTCATCGAATACATTCAGCTGTCTAAATTAATATTCCTTGGACGTATTCCCCGTATTCCGTGCTATCATGTATATGCATCTCTCTCTCTCCAGTCTCCGTTCTCTCGAAATTGGGCAAACATTTGGCGAAACCAGGACAATGCATCCAATTTACTTGACTATGTTTGCGCAATTACGATCCGAGAAAACGCGCGCCGTAACTTTGGTCATTACTCGGATCCTCGTCCCTTGCGATGCCTTTGGAATGAATGCCTTCACCTCGTCGCGATCGGATGCCTCTTCCATGCCCATCACCCGCTGCCACTTCCCCCGCACCCCCGAGTCCCCTTCTCTCCATCGATCCCTCCACCTCGATTATTCCCATTCCCTTGATTGGGCTCAAATCTCCAAACTCCTTTGATTCCACCCTAGGCCGCCTCTTGTGAGCTCCCGATCGCCGTGTCTCCCTCCTCCAGACCCTGCCCTACCTCCCCGTCTTCTCCGATGCATGTATGTATCGCGGGGGCTGTTTCACATATTCGTCCCACATACACATGTATGTTAGCGTGTGGCTGTATATCCCTCCCTCGCTCGCTCATCTCCAATACTTGGGGAGACTAGTCGGGCAGTGTCCCGTCAAACCCCTTGTTCGCGTCTACCGATCCGCCCGTGACCCCCCCTGATGCATTGGCCTCCCCGCGCTGGAGTGGTGGTTAGGGGATGTTCCCCATTATCCTCTCTCTCTCTCGACGTCTCTTCTACCCCTCCCTCTCCACGCCACCGGCCACTGTCTCCGCAATTTCACGCCCCGCCTCCCATTGCATCCGCCGGTGAACGTGGAGAGGGGCAGCCCCACAATCGCCTCCACCCTTGTCCCTCTGCTGTTTAGCCTTACCCTCCCCGTCCTCTGCCCACCCTTTCCAACCCCTCCCCCCCTCCTTCGCGGTCTGCCTCCATCACTTTTCACTTCTCCATTCCCTTTTTTCTCCTTATTTCCTTCACTATTCTCCTGCGTCTCCCTCTTCCCATCGAATTTTCTTTTAAAACCCCAATGTTCGACTCTCAGTAGAATCCTCTCCCGTTCCCCCGTATTGTTTTTTCGCCTGCGGGAAGTCTCCATGCCTTCTTTTGTTTTTTCTCTTTTTCTCTCCGCTATTGCCAATGGTTCGCAGTTATTCCGTTTTACGTCGTCCATGTACGTTAAGTCAAGGAAGTCTCAGTAGTAACCATTGTTGCTTCCCTTTTTGTCCAATATTCAGTTTACTTGATGCTCTTGTAAAGGCAGTGTTTGAAGAAATTGAGAGCACCTAAGACTACTGCCCTTTTGTTGAAATCTATTCGTACTTTTTCACTTCCTGAAGTCGTACTACGTATTAATAAATTGAGCCAAAGTTTTTTCTGTTACTGATATAATGATGTACTTTTTAATGATATTGTTTAATATGATCATGCCAGTTATTTTACTCATGCTTCTTGAATCACAAAAGCATCCAGAAAGTATAATTTAATTATATATACATTCGCATACAATTTTTTTCTTGGTTTGGTATTGCATCGTGTAAAATTTGCCGTTTTAAAGTTTTTATATAAAAGAAGGGTTTTTAAAATTTTGCGAAATCTCCTTTATCTACATAATAACTCAACTTTGTGTTCTTCATCTCCTTTGACCATGCTTCTCAAATCCCTCCTACAGTTATTTTCTATTTTTCTTCCCTAAAACTCTCTGTGTGCTTCGTCATATTCGTTTTTATTAGTTTACGCCGTGTTAGAACGGGAATCGATTTAGAATTTATATTTAGGTGCGTTGTTTCTCTCCCAGAATAATTTATTTAAGCCTCGTACTCTCATCCCAATCATTTGGAATCACAACAACTGCCTGTTATCCTTTGGTAACTTCTGCTTTTGGTTCTAAATTGCATGGGAGATTACATACCTTCTATTTAGATGATTGGTTGAATCGACACTTGTACGTGTATGTTTGTATAATGTGTTTAGATTTGCTGAAACGATATGGTTGCATGGCGTGGAGAGCGGTAGAGTTGTAGAGTTGGGTGGTTGGGTGAAAGTGGTGTTGGGGGAAAGAGAGAGGCAGAGGAGGGTATTTGGCTGGCGGTCTGAGGGGATGGCGTTTACGGAGTCCTGGCGATTGTGGGATCAACGGATCAATGGTTTAGGTCTGTGCTTTCTCTCAATCTTCCTCGGCCGAAAACTCACCCTCTGCATTCTCCTTCCTTTACAACCCTCATCCTCTGTTTCTGTTTGGTCTATGATTTCCTTTTCTACCTCCCTCTGCCTGTTGTCTTCTTTCTCCTTTGCCTTCGCATCCTTACTATCAAGCATCTTGATGCTTCATACATTTAGTTTTAATTTCTTCATTCCATCGAGCACTTATAATTTTTTGTCGCCAACTCTTTTTAAAGCGTTCATTTACCATATCCTCTCCCTTAGTTTGTTGACAATGTTCGCTGAGGAATGGTAGATAGTTCACCCTCTAGACATATCATGGTGGTATCAATATGCAGTGCTTCCGAGTGTGGTTGTTAGTACTGCACTGGTTGTTGGTGAATTATCTTTTTCTAAGAACTACGTTCAAGGTTCTTTTTCTTTTCTCATTTCGTAGTCTTTGATTTTATTTGTAACAAATTTACGTGCTTTTAAAAGTGACGTATGGTACTTCTGAACTTTTGTTTTGTTCTAATTTGCTATTTTAAAGTAGCTGATATCACAACACCTCTTTCCGCGTCCATCTTGTTGGGAGGTCTAGCGACGATCTATTCTTCGGTTGTAAATTATGCTAATACATTCTCAAGTACGGGGGTGTGAAGTCTGGGTTGGTGTGTTGTTTTTTTTTTCTAATTCATTTATCTCATGGATATTCATCTGCGTGATTCAACTTGGATGCACGCTCAACATTAAGTCATTGAATTCAAAGAGATACGGGTTCTTACGGAAGTCAGTGTGATGACTACTGCTATGCTGCTATCGCGGTACTTGCTCTCCACTGGAAGGTCTGCAAAGAGCAATACGTAAGTGCATGCGCCCGGTTGCCTAACTCGCAGGGTGCCTCGAGCATTCTTATGCTTCTAGGAGACTTAAACACCATTTGTGGCTTCTTCCCTAAGCCCACCCGTTTAAATTAAGCCTTTGCCAATACAAGTCAAGTCTTTTAGTGAAATAGGTGAACTATTAGATTTCCAAATGACGGTATTTATGTTTCCGTTAAATAGATTTGAGCCTGTAGGAATGACCTAAATGATGAGGCCTTCGTAATCACATGAATGTGAGCATATATCATTGTATGAATGTTCTTCTATAACGAGAGTATAATAATTACAATATATAAAAGGTGATAAAGGAATATGCAGCAATTATCGGGGCATAAGACTTTATAATAACTTATAAGGTAATCTCAAGCCATCTTCGTAGTAGAATCGCTTAATATGCTAAGGAGATTATTGGTGCTTATCAGTGTGGTTTTAGAAGTGACAGATCAACAATAGATAACACTTTTATGAAAAGACAGCTATTCGAGAAAAGTTATGCCTATAATATTATCTTACACAGTTTGCATGTGAATATTAAAATGGTTTTTGACTAAGTCGGCTGACAGACGATGCTGACAAATGTTACAAGTTTTTTTAATAATAATAAACACTTGGTTGTTATTCCACACTTTATTGGAAACAAAACGACCCGGGTTTCAGCATGTCATGCCATCATCAGGAGTATAATAATATTGATGATGATGATGATGGCATGACATGCTGAAACCCGGGTCGTTTTGTTTCCAATAAAGTGTGGAAAAAAAAACCAAGTGTTTATTATTATTAAAAATGAAGGAGTTCCACAAAGTAACGCCGGAGACAGTGTCTTATATTAAATGTTACAAGGTTAGGCATACTTAAGAAATTTGTGAAGTTAACCGAATTTAATGTGGAGGGATCAAATACTAAGGTGATAATATGTGGGTAGTGAGCAGGACCCTTCTAAGTCGAAATGGGTGTAAGACTAGGTGATAGGTACACTACCAACACTAGTTGTATTAGAAGCTGCAGTCAGAAATATAGACGTAATGGGCAATGTTAGGTATAGAGTAGTACAAATAGGTGCGTATTCTGATGATATAATAATTTTAGGAAGGATTGAAAAAGCAGTTAAAAGTGTTAAAAAATGTAAACAGTAAGAAGCATATAATGCATTCTCCGGTGAAATGACACAGAGTCCTTCTGTAGGTTAAAAATCTCCATATGCCCTCATGAAACTACAGAGCTATAATATTCTACACAATTAATCCAAATTTAAAATATAGAAAGCAGCCATTGAACCAGTTGTGACCTACGGACATGGATGTTAACAGAAAGAAAAAGAAATATGTACTTGAAATTTTGGGAAGAAAAATACTTGAAGAATGTTTGGACCAACACAGGAGAAAGGAGGTGAATGGAGAATAAAGAGCATTGGAGAATTAAATGAGTTAATAAAGGAAGGCACCATAGTCCGCTTCATTCATAAAAGCGGTGGTTGGGTCATATAATACCCATGGCAGAGACAAGATCAGAGAAATTTATGAATGGACACCAGATAGAAATAGGTCTAGAGGAAGACCTAGGGAAAGATGGAGGAACGATTTCCAACAGGAAATCCATGTGGAGACTTCAACAGATTAACTGTCGTCCCAGCACAACAGACCTACGCGGAAAGAAACCCGGAAGACTTACATCTTCAAATGTCAAACATAATTTACAAAAAATGTATATTGCCATCGGAAAGGAGCTTGCAAAAGATAGAAGAAGATGGGCTGAACTGCTGAAAATGCCAAAACTTATGGAGGATTGTGTCGCAGGTTGCATGCAAGGATGAAGAAGTTCCTCTATTGAGGAAGTATGAACAGGTTTTCTTTTAAATTTAACTAAACATTGTCTTCATTCTTACCTGTTTCGTCCCGTTTCATCAGCTTAAGCCCTTGAAATTCATCTTCTTCTCTTCTACACCTGTTCTTATCTGCTTTTCTTCTTCGTTTTCTTATATTGGTTGAAGATCGGGTTCGTAACCCCATTATTGATTTCACTGGTTGTGTACTTATTTACCTTTGATACTCTATGAGACCAAATTTCTTAAGAACTTCATATCTGTCATCGAGCTGGGATCGTATGAATTCTTCACTCCAATTTGTTCTACGGATCCTATTATAGAGCCGCGTAGATGCCTACTGAGAGTTGTAACTTTTGTCCTCACCCTAAAGCAATAAATCTTATAAATAAAAATGGATTGCGCATTTTGTTGGTTAGCGGTTGACTTGATTAATGGCTGGACCGATTTCGCTGAAATCTTCACAATTTGTTCATCCCCGTTCCGGGACGGAAAACGGGTAATAATATATAGTGTAGGAATAATGCATGAATTTTAAATTACATTTACAATTTTTCCCATAAGATTACACGGAGTTTTACATTTTTCACGGTGCAGTGCTTTCATATTTCGTTCATTAAAATACTTGAATTTGTACCGATCGCTTTTATTTTTCCTTCATCGGAATGTCGAAACTCTGAACTATCGTATTCTTTCGATGTTATTATGATAAATCATCCAGTTAACGATTAATTACGCAACTTTAACGATTTTTGGAGCTCTTTAAATGGGTCTTTCATTGTTGTCTCCGATCCATTTCCGATGTAAACAAACACCGCATTTCGTGCTAGAGGGCTATAAATAATGATTCTTTTATTATTGTTGTAGCAACCAAGAATTTGGAGATTTCAAAAAGTGCACGGAAAGTGCATGAAAGTTGTGGATGATGGAACTGGCGGAGTTTTCTTCTTGGACGCTCCCGGTGGAACTGGAAAAACCTTTTTGATCACATTGATTTTGGCAACGATTCGATCGCAGAATGAAATTGCTCTTGCACTTGCTTCATCAGGAATTGCTATAGTCGTGTATCATATAGCGTTGCATTAACAAAAAATATTGATGACACAGCAAAGAAATAGGAACAAGGCATTTCTTTTCTTTGATTATACTTAAACATCGATCTTGCAATCGAAATCGAAATGCACATATAACACCTTGAGATTAGTGTGATTTCAAATTTAATGGGAGAAAATAAGTCATTTGGTTGACATTTAATTCTGACTTTTTATATTTATATCTATCTTAACATATTAAAAACGAGTGATTTCCCTTTTCTTTATTTTCCATTTAATCAGACTGTGCCACCGGAACGCGTGGACAGGTACAGCTATTAAAAATATATATCAATTTGCAATGGGAAATTTAAAAATAGGGCATTGAAAATGAAGAAAAACTTCAATTTAAACATTTACCCATGATAAATAACTATGCATAACTTATTATTATGCTGATTGAGCAACTATCCACGTCAAGTGTATATATTTTGAAATGACCTCGAGCGAAACTGGGGGAATTTCAAGTACAGTACACCGTCTGTCGGATGAGACGTTAAACTGTGGACCCCTTGGCGCCGTTCGCAATAGTAGGCTAATGCCGACGCCAGGTGTTCCTCCATCCTTCTCTGTACAGTTTCCCTTGGCGCAAATGACCATAGTTGTCGGTCGCCGGCTTTAAAATACTACTACTACTTGCGAAGCCTGGCATTTTCGCTAGATTTACATAGAATCCACCCACGTCGCGTCGGTAGAGAATGTTGTGCGATTGAGAAAGTCATGCATACGAAGTCCTAAGATGTCCATTTCTCGACGCAGTTTGGAACTTGGTATTGCTAAAATAACTATTCAAAATTATATATGAAGTCTTAAATTGCATACTTACAATATTCAACTGAGGCATGAAATCAAACCAACGGATAGGCCTACATTTGTTGAATTTTCTGTAAAGATGCTGGCTGACAAGCTGAAGTGACTTCAACATCAACACTGACATCAAATCTCGGACAGGTGCTGCTCAATCACGCATTCATTTCATATTGATGCCTCGATAATAATTATTTCTCGAGTAATTGACAAATGAAATCACGAAGAACGTTTTCGATGACTCTGTATAAAGATGAAATAAATATACACTGGCAGGACAAAGTCTGCCGGGTTCAGCTAGTATAAAGAATATAATTTTACTGAAATAATTAAGGTAATGTGAAACTGTGATTTTGATGCCAATCTTTAAGTTGATTAATAATCACAATGGACACGCGGTTGCTGTGATCTAGTGTTGTTAACATTCATTGAAAATGGTTTCGTGTAGGCGGAGTAAGTTACCGAAAATTGTTCGATGCCCGTTGATTGGTAAAATAAAGTAATCGAACTTTCACCCCTATTCTGAATGTTTTGATATTTCGTGGGCTTTGTTTAAGAAGAGCTCTCCCGTTCAAGAGGCCATTCAAGTATTACGATACATTTTTTGTGAGTTATCTCTGATAGGTGGAGGTCTGATATCACCCTACACAAGATTTTACTTACTCTTGAAATCATATTCGTATTACTTTTGAAATCATAGCTGAGAAAAGATTCTTAGTTATTGGAATTACAAGCATCGACCAGTTTTCCTCTCGTCGTGGAATATTTTCATGTCGGTGGAAGGCAAAGGTTGCATCGCAGCAAATTTCAAATACCGCAGCGGCAACCCTTAAATGCCATGTGTTCAATATTCCTATGGGTTCTCCAAATTGTGCTAAGCGTCGTTTATCGAATATGTGATCCATGCGCTTGTATTCGAAAATATATGAAGACTCAGACAAGGTTGGTAATGGATGGAGGGGGTCATAAAATCTTATGCTGTCTTCCGTGACGAAGGGATCTAAGAAGACGAATATCGCATGACATCCCCATCATATCTCGTAACCATCTTTTTGGATGGCGTCATGTTAATATTCACTTGGCTCGTATTTTATGATCTAAGAATTTTATTGGAAACATTTTTTAAGTCTTGTGTGTAATTTTTGATAGAGTGAAGACAGTTTGTCACTACCATCGAATATTTCCCCATTCCAAAGCTCCCCACTTTTTCTGTCGCATCAGCATTCACATATATTTTCAATTTACTATTTTCCCTTATAAAGCAGTTATTGTTTGATTCATCTTTGGTAAAATGGATTGGTTCCGTGAGGGCTTAGAGTTAGTTAATTGAAAGCTCCTCTGCGCGAATGTTGCGATTTAATATGTACTTTGGCGATAACTATACTCCAGTTGATTTGGTTGACAAAAGACATCTAACTCCAAGTGGATACCCCATACCTCAGTATTTGTTCCTTGGTATTTCTCGTTTTAACTTGAATCTTTTAATCCCTAGAGCTGGTAAGTTAAAGAAAAGTCTTGGCTACATTATTTTTCTCACGCGCCTAAGGCAGGCACCCGGCTTATGCATGATTTTTCTCGCTGTGCCTTCCTGGCGAGGGGCTTCTCCCGTTATGAATTTACACCTCTCTGTCTCTTGTGTCGCTCCCCCCACACCTACAACGCCTATTCGTTCCTCCCTCATCGCTTTCTTTGCCGTTCCGGCCGAAAAACTGCGAATTCAATTCTTCCTGCCCCTCAAGAGTCTTTTCTCCCAGCGTGACTGGAAGCCAGAAGACTCTTCAAACCCCTTATTCCGCCCATAAAAGTTAACCCCATTCTGTCGAGCCCTCTTCCCATTCTTCCGAATTCTGTCAGAACACGATATGGAAGTCTCCGCTAACGTGCATACATTTCTCTCTGCTAACCTCTCTCTCACCTCGTTCGAATCCTTTTATTAGTAGAGAGCTGTATACATCTGGAAGCGAGAATAAGGCCTAATGGGAGTGGTTCTCATTGCTCGACCTCTCGATGCTTTATTAACCCTGGTGGAATATGAATTATTAAACTATATTCCCCTTCTCTGCATTCTGTAAGTGCTTTAATGCGTGCAAGAGTTTATGATGGTGTTGCTATGATTTCTCTGGAAGCGAGAGAAATGGTTAATGGCAGTGGCTTATGACACTGGGCCCTTAAGTGAATTATTTACTAGTGAGGTATATTCATTATTAAGCTGCATTGCCCTAATATGAGTACCTTAAATGTTCTGATATAAGGTTGATGATAGGGTCGACGAAGGTCATGAATAAGAAATGTTATTGCGATTCGTAGGTCAATGGCTTAGTTCTGTCTGACGTTGACGGGATGATAAAAGCCTTCGTATGATATTGACCTTATTGCACGTTGTATTTCTGTATTTACCTTCATCTTTCATAAAATAGGCATGATAAACACGCAAATAATACTATTCATATGTGATTATCTGAAATCATTAATAGTGAATACATTGTAGAGGTAAGTGGGGATCCTCATTTTCGGGGATTTAGCAATTCACAAAAAAAAGCGGAGATAGTTTTTCGTCGTGAAAAACGAGGAATATGTATGTGACAGATGTGTACATAAAAAACTAAATAGAAATTCAAACGAGCCCTAAATATTGAACCGTGGCCACCCTTCGCAATATCACAACAGTTACATCAGTTTATAGATGTATAGGGCAGAATGTATAAATCATTGAATTATTTATTTTAGACGTATCTCAGTTGTATTCTGGAGCAATACCAATACCCATCTGTCGATATCGTTATCCGTTGAATCACAATGTGATGTTCCCTTGACTGCTGGGACAGTTCTCCTGTCGCAGATGCTGCTTCACGTCTCTTGATTTCGCCCAGAGTCCCATGTGTTGACACAGTGAATGCAATTCGGATCCCCTTGCGGAAGTGTTATGGTAAAAGAGTCGGCATTTACCTAAAGGTTCGATCCGACGCTATTCCGTTAAGAAAACCTCTATTTTGTCGCCCAATTTTTGCTTCATCGAAGATATTCAATCTTTCTTTGTCTAGTCCATTCCCTATGTACACGAGGTTGTCATTAGACCTTTCGTGGGCATCTACAAGATACCTTGAATGCAATGTTACTGAAAATCGTATCACCCCTTTATAGGTCTGATTAGGAGAAAGACTTTCGTTCTATGTACTGCCGGCACGGGGCTTTATTTCTACATTTCTCAATCACCAGCATTTCATTGATCTGCGTACATCAGTCACAGGATTTGACCCATCCAAATGTAACCAGCATTATTTTTAGGTCTAAAGTACTAAGACATGTTTCTACCAATTGCTTTACATGAGTAGATATGAAATAAAGGTGAATACTTTGATGTTTCATGAAGGATTCGTACTCGCCTTTTACTAGTTTTACTCTCTTTTGACTCTGAAACTTGTGTGTTTTATAAATACTGGTTGGTGTTTAGTTAAGAAAGTGAAATTGCGCAAGAAATTGAGAAAGGAAAGGCTGCTGGTTTCGCTGCTGAGTACATCTGCTGGCTACGAGCTGGACACGTACCGGACGTTTGACTACTGTGCAGTGGACAAACTGGAACCTGGACACGTTCCTAACTACTGGGCAGAGGACGAACTGGACACCGAGATTCTTAGAATCTCACTCACACTGACAAGGGGAGAGTCTAACCAGCTACATCGCGTGTTACAGGGCCTGCGGGGGGCAAAGCTAACTAAGTCCTTTGTTCTCACTCCCGCAGGGCGCCTGTTAAGTCGCGAGGTCCCTTCGGTTGTCTCGTCTGGGAAACCTGGGAAGAGGGCCCCCGAAAGGGGTGAACCTCCTTGCACTCCCAGGGGAACCAGGCGGGTCCCCTCGGTAGGGCATAGAGAGTAGGATAGGGGGAAACCTGGGTCAGGCCAACTGTGCCCGTACTGCTAGCCAGTCGGATCGGTTCGGAGGGCCCGTGTGGGTTTCCCACAGATTCCTTTCCCCATAGGACAGTGGGTAGGGAGACTCTCCCCCCAGGAAAAAACAGCATGTTTCGTTCACCAGTAAAGAACGTGTACCAGACCAGGCACGATCCCCGCCTAAAAAATAGAACTATTGACAATACGAGTAAAACCTCGGAAAAAGGAATGGAAAGCGGCGACATTCAAACATCGCCAACATTACTGCCGAAAAGCATACACAATATTCTATTTTCGGATAATAATGACGCAAAGAGCCAGACGAGCCCTGCAGAAGAAATTAACGACGGGAATACTCAGAGTAGTACCCTGACTAGACATGCCACAATAGAAAACATTGTGGACATCCATAATGAAGATAACATTGTGTTCGTTGAGGGACATGAAGACAGCGAAAGTCACACTGGCATATTCGAAAGAATAGAAAAAGTTCGTGGAAAAAGGAAGAGGAAAAACACGCCGCCGACCATCCAGCCACAAAACAACTGCGCGCTGGAAACCAGAAATCAGTACGGGGCTCTAATAGATTTGCCTGACCGTGAGAATGAACCTGCACTAGCCACGAGCTCTGGAGCTAAAGCTCCAAGTAATAAGACGCCTAGATCAAAATGGCCAGCCGCCATTATTATTTATAATATCTCCAACATGACAGACTTTATTAAAAAAGTAAGAGAGATGGTGATAGACAAATCATTCGTCATTAAGAAAGTGCCGGAAGGCTCTAAGTTGCAACTAAAAACCAAAGACGACTATAAAATAGTCAAGAGCTTCTTAGAAGCCAATGGAGCACTTAACCACACTTGGGCCGCTAAGGGCGAAGGGGTGACAAGATATGTTATCCATGGCTTGGATGAGGGCATTGATACCGATTTTATTAAGGAAGAACTTACAGAAGCACACATCCCCTGTGTTGATGTGAAGACCATCTCCAAGCCAAGGAAAGACATATATGTAATAACTATACAACGTGGAGAAAAATTCAAAGCAAAAGATATTGAAAAAATAAAATATATATGCAGTCATCCAATAAGCATATCGGAATACATATATAAAAACCCCCAGCGCTGCTATCGCTGTAATCAATACGGTCACGGGTCACGCTACTGCCAAGCGCTACCACGCTGCTACAGGTGTGCAGGTGACCATGAAGGGATAAACTGTCCCAAGACAGAACAAGTAAAATGCTGCAACTGTGGAGGTCCACATGAAGCTCACTCTAACGAGTGCCCTTCATATAAGGCAGCAGAGGAAAAACTTAAAAAGAAGCGAGAAACTGGGAAGCAAATGAAAAGCACTCCGACAAACAAAAACAATAGAGATAACATTCAACCTGCCCCGCCGCCGAAAGAAAATGCATGGGAAAAAAGGCAAAGGGATAAAAAAGCCGAAAGTAATGATAAACCAGCAGCGCAATCCAATGATGGCTGTGAAAACAGAGAGGGACATAATAACACAAAGAAAAAGACAGAGGAATCCCAAGGTAAAGAAACTACGGGCGAAGGAAATGGAATGAGGGAAATTTTAAACGCCCTCAAAATGCTTGGGGACATGATGCAACAACAAATGATTATGTTTCAACAGATGATGACAAAAATAACGGGCATCCTGATGACTTCTGCCTTAAACAATGATGAATAATAAAAACAAAAAGAAGTCAATGGTCATGTCACTGTGGAACGCAAACGGTGACGTAAAAAACAAGACACCGGAGCTTGCTAACTTCTTAAGAAAGCACTCCGTAGACGTTTGCCTTGTATCCGAAACCCACCTCAGAAAAGAAAAGAATTGGGAAGTACCAGGATACAAGGTCAAGAGAAAGGACAAAGCAATAGCTGCTGGACAAAAAGCTAGGGGTGGCGTTGCAGTTTTAACTAAGGACAACATAAGATCAGATGACTTGCCTATTGACATTATGACGAACCTGGAAGCAGTCGGCGTGAAAATTATAACAGAAATAGGGGAAGTAAATATATATTCCTGCTATCTACCGCCAAGCAGAAAATTCGAAGAGGAGGAGTTCGAGGTTTTAATTAATGACAACACTCCAACTGTGATTGGCGGAGACTTTAACTCCAAACACGTGCAATGGAACTGCCCACGAGAAAATGCAAATGGACGAAAATTGTATAATTGGACACAAATTAATAAATTGAAGATATTAGCGCCGAACGAACCAACTCGAATTCTTGGGAATAGTGTTATTGACATGGCATTGACAAAGGGACTCAGGAGACCGGCAAAAGCACACACTACCAATGATTTGAGTAGTGACCACTTCCCGGTACTTATCTACATCGGAACGGCCCCTATAATACTTCCAGATCAGGAGAAAAGATATTGCTATGGACTCGCCGACTGGAAGTTATACAGGAAGACCATCGCAGACTATATCGAGGAAAATAAAGGCGATGAAAAAGATATCGACAAAATGGCAGAAGTCATCGAAAAATCAATAATCCAAGGAATGCAAACAGCAATACCTAAAAAGAACAGGAAAACTGCAGACGAAATAAAAATTAATGATGATATTAAGATCAAAATAACTGAACGAAATAATCTGAGAAAGAGATATAAACAAATAGGCACTAATCATATTAAAAACAAAGTCCGAGCCATAAATAAAGAAATAAAAATGGCTGTCAAAAAGCTGAGGGAGGAAAGGTGGAACGATCAGCTTTCAAGCATGAATTTAAAAGATGGCTCGATATGGAAAATTGCTAGATCTCTAAAAAAAATCCCACCCCGCGACCCGGCCCTTGTAAACGGAAAAGAGAAAATCTTCCGCGCCAAAGAAAAAGCGGAAATCATGGCAGAAAACTTGGAAAAAGTTTTCAGCACGAATAAGCCAAGTATATTTACCCCTAAAATAAAAATAAATAAATCCGCCTGGGATGATACCAGTGAGAAAGATAAAATTCCCATCATCTCACTGAAACAATTAACAGAAATTATCAAAAATTTACCAGATAGGAAGGCACCTGGTGAAGATGGCATACCAAACGAGGCAATTAAGAGAATTCCAGTCGAAGCAGGACAATACCTGCTGAAATTAATTAATAAATCTCTACATACTGGACTCTTCCCTAATAGATGGAAAAAATCCATGATTAAATGCATCCCGAAAAAAATAGGTAATACTTTAAAACCGGATGACATGAGGCCACTGTCAATGCTTTCCAACCTAGGCAAACTCATAGAAAGAGTCGTGGTACCCTATGTGACGGAATACATTGAGACGAGCGGTATTTTGCCGGAAGAACAATTTGGGTTCCGCAAAGAACATTCGACTACACATCAAGTTCATCGAGTAGTCGAATTTATCACTGACGGTTTTAATTAAAAGGAAATGACAATAGGAGTCTTCCTAGACATATCCAAAGCTTTTGACAAAGTATGGCATGACGGCTTGTTTTATAAAATGGACGAAATGGGTATACCTAAATGGATGATCAAATGGACAAACTCATATCTGAGCGAAAGAAACTTTTTTGTCAAGTGGGGCCATGAAAAAAGCATTGAACGAAAGCTCACGGCAGGTGTACCACAAGGATCAATATTTGGGCCACTGTTATTTAATATATACACTGCAGATTTCCCTATAGACAACGACAACTGGCACACGAGAATAGTTCTCTATGCAGATGACGCGGCTATACTAGCGAAAAGCAAAAATATAGAGCTTGCTGCTGAATACGCCCAAGTTTACCTAGATGACGTAGTCAATTGGTACAGTAAATGGAGATTAAAAATTAACACAAACAAGACACAAGCCATAAAATTCACCAGGCCAAAGATAGAGACACCGATGTGCCCATGCATCCGAATAAAACAACAACCGATCGGCTGGCGAGACACAGCAAAATATTTAGGAATTACACTTGATTGAAAATTAAACTTCAACAAGCAGGTGCAAAATGTAATTGGACAGGCAATAGGAGCAAGATCCTCCCTATCGCCCATAATTAACAATAACGCCACCCCAGAAAAAATAAAAAAAATGATATATGAAACGTTCATTAGACCTAAGTTCTTATATGCCACACCAGCCTGGGCAGGAATGCTAAACAAGGGAGCACAGAAAAAATTAGAAGTGACAGAAAGGAAAATACTACGATCAATATTCCACACCCCATACTATAAAGGCAATGATACGCTGTATACAAAATCAGGAATCGAAAATATAAAATCGATTATCCATCAGCTGGCAAAAACATATTACAATAAGCTACATGAAAGTAGCTTAAAAAAATTAAACAACCTGGGCAAAAATAAAATACTAGAAACAGACAAACACAAAAGACCCGAAAGGGTGTTGGAAAACTAGGGGCAAGGGTAGCCTCTACAAATGGTAGAAATAGAAGCAGGATACAGAGCAAAAGCTTTAAGTAAAAAAAAAAGCAACCTCTGATAAAAAGCTGCAAGGCAGCAAGGATCACTAAGAAAGTGAAATCATGTAGCCGACCGCGGTAGCTTAGTCGCTTACGCGCCATGCTTATCAAGCAAAATATCAAGTTGGTGAAGCTTTCTCGGGTTTCCAACCGGGTGATGGTCTCCATGTAGGCCGACGTTTCGATGTCTGACTCAGTCATCGTCATCAGGGCTGATGAAAGGATGTCATTTCTGCTCGTTGGCCGACTTATATATCTTAGAGTCGCGAGTTCCGCGGCGCTTGATTGTCCGTAGTGGCGGGAAAGGTGTTGGAGCCTCCTGATTGGTTGCTTTGATTTTTCTTCTTTCTGGCTTCTTTCACGTGTTTTAGTATAGGTTTCCAGGCATTACTGAGTGAGTACCCTTGGTCCCTGTTGAAGTTTCGGTTCTCCATCCGGATTTCGATGGCTTCTTTGACTACTCGTTCCCAGTAGCCACCGGAGCGGGCGAGTAATCTCGCATCTTCGAATTTGATGTTGTGGTCCATGGAGATGCTGTGTTCTGCGATGGCTGATTTCTCTAATTGTCCTAGACGGAGGTGCCGCCGGTGTTCTTTCAGCCTGGTTTCGATGGTCCGTCCAGTCTCCCCAATGTAGACTTCTCCGCAGTCACACGGAACCTGGTAGATGCCTGGCGTCTTCAGGCCAAGTTGGTCTTTGGCTGTAACGAGAAGTTCTCTGAGTTTTCCGGGTGGTTTGTGGATCACTTCAATCTTGTGTCTCGCCAGTATCCTGGATATTTTCCCTGAGACTGAGGACACAACGGTAAGCAGGCTCTTGCTAATGATTTTTCCTTCTCCTCCTCCGTGGTGCGCTCCCGTGGATTGAAGGCCCTTTTCAGGGCCAGTGATATGTCATGTGCATTGTATCCGTTTTGGCGGAAGGTTGATCTCAGGTGTCTCAGTTCACTTGGTAAACTATTCACGTCGGAAATGGCCCTGGCTCGGTGGAATAGTGTATTAAGCACTGATCGTCGCTGGGCGGGATGGTGATGGCTATTTCCGTTCAGATACAGGTCCGTATGTGTGGGCTTGCGGTACACACTGTGTCCGATTGCGCCATTACTCTTCCGCTGGATTACCATACTAAACCTATACTAAAACACGTGAAAGAAGCCAGAAAGAAGAAAAATCAAAGCAACCAATCAGGAGGCTCCAACACCTTTCCCGCCACTACGGACAATCAAGCGCCGCGGAACTCGCGACTCTAAGATATATAAGTCGGCCAACGAGCAGAAATGACATCCTTTCATCAGCCCTGATGACGATGACTGAGTCAGACATCGAAACGTCGGCCTACATGGAGACCATCACCCGGTTGGAAACCCGAGAAAGCTTCACCAAGTTAATACGCCGGGAAAGCACTAAATCTTAAAATATCAAGTGCTTGAATCCCACCTCAAGAAGGGATGTTGTGTTTGTCTTATCGTTATGATATTTGATAAGACAGTGACAAGATGTACCTTAGCGATTGGAGTACGTGAAAGCCTATTCCACCTTTTCTGAAATGATGAAATGTTTCAAGCATGCATTGTGCAACGCAAGCCACTGAAACTTGACGTCGCGAGCGAATTTACTGCGATTGGTGGGCGGAAACGAGAGAAAAATGACAACAACCTTAGCCTGTTTGACTAACTTCAAGTAACAGTATTTATATAACCACAATTATTACAATAGAAAACAAGCCCGTAGGCTAAATACCGTTAACTTTGTCTATTCAAGACGAACACAAGTCACAACTGGAACTAAGCAGATTCGTCCTTCTCCGGCCGCGGTCAGGTTCAAAGAGGGCTAGTCTGTTCACGGTGCACTTTGTCGGCGCATGAGGGGAAACAGCTGGTCAGTGGAGGAGTGGGGAGAGTAGGGGAGGTGCTATCACACTTTGGATTGGTGGGAATGTTCACAGGTCGACATGAAAGTGGAAAAATATGTCAGCATCAATCTCCGAGGATTTTCGAGTCTCGAGGTTTCGAGGAGGAAACATTGGCACAATTGGTGCTTGCTAATTTTAGCATGTAGGTGAACAGATGAAGAATCAAAATAATATAAGGGTTTATTATTGCAAACTCGAAAACCGATACCGAAACTTTGATGGCTCATTGTTGCTGAGAATATCGTTTTACGATATCAGCGTCTATTATTATTTCTTCACGTAATCAGCAATTTTCATGGGTAGTGTGTTTTCATTCAATAGTTTTATAGCCTCCTTGAGATAAAAAGTATTTCACTGCCTATCGATTATAGCCATTTTCGGCTGTTTCTTTATATTTGCTTTAAAATCGTCCGCTCTTTGTTGATTCCTTTTGGAACAGGCAATGTCAATACGCGAAAGTCAATATCTCGTTTTAGACGACCCTGCGCTCGTGGAATAGCTCCATTCTAGGGGTGTTAGTATTTTATTTTAACGTGCTTCGAGGGCTAAGGTCATTTTGCTTATACTGTCTGCCACTTTCAGACAGGGGCAGCAGTACACGGACGAATGAGAGGATCACCCCTCCAAATTCGAGGCGACCCCGACGATGCTTAACTTCGGTGACCGATCGGGAACCGGTGAATTCCTTTTACTCAGCCAGTCTCGCTCAGACTTCCTTACCTCCCCTCGAAGCACTTATTACTGCGGCATGGACCCCGTTATTCCTCTTCCCTGCCAACATCTCCCCCATCACATCCTGTCTTTTCCATTCACTCGTATCCCTTTATCCGCACCCCCTAATATAATCATCCCCTCCCCTGCTATCCTCCTGTTTTTCTCTTCCCCCCCTCACTTCATCTTGTCCTCCTCACAGTATTCCCACCCGCACTCCGTCCCCCACCTTCATTTTCCTCCTCACGTCTCCACGTTCCAACCCCTCACATCACACTGCCCGCCGCCCCCCATGGCTGCGCCTCTCCCGAGTCCCTTTTTCCTCCGCTTCCCTATATACTTTTCTCCCTCCCGCCTATTTGAGAGCACTATGAGCAGCAGCCGAGCCATTCCCAATGCCTCGCAATGGACTGATCGGGTTTTGCACTTAAATTCCCGAGGGAGGGCCCACGGACCGGCGACCCCGGAAACTTTCATCCCTTCCCCCGCTAACCCTCCCCGCGCCCCTTGCCCATCCTCCTTGCCCTTCCATCTGCGCCGGAATTGAGTGACGTAACCAGATGGGTTTCTAAGGGATAAATGTTCTGTACGAAGGATTTGGGTGCTCGAGGAGGAGGAGGGGTAGGAGGTAGGTTTCTGGAGAAGGGTTTAGGGGTTTTGAGCTTTTAAGGGGGCGGGGCCGGAAGGGAATAACAATGGTGAGAGTGTGTGCAGCGTTAACAAATGAGGGAGGAGAGGCTCGGATTGGTGTAGTGGCTAGACGACTGGAAGCATTCATTTTACCACTACTATGTCTTATTTTATATTGCTGTATTTATTTATTTTCAATTACAATTCCATGTATCTAATTCCCACTATTACGTACCATAACACCAAAATGGTGTTATGGTACGTAATATTGGGAATAGCTTACAGCTTAGTGCCTCGATGGAAGAGCAAGGAGGGGTACATCGGCTTTTTTATTATTCAGGGCGCCAGATAATTCTGGAACAATTACTACCAAAGTCTACAGGACACTAATGATGAGAAAATAAGACAAACTTAAATCAACGTAAAGATCACACAATAACCTTATAATTCTTCAAATTTCTCTCAGAATCGAAACATGTCTTATCAGAACAAGGAATACAATCATACGCATAACCACTTATTTATTAACACCCGTTACAAAGTAATAAAATCCAGCCAAGGCCTTCACAAATTTTATTTGTAAAATTAAGTGTAAAATTAAAATGTAACATTAATCGTTACTGTACCTAGGCGTGCGCCACGCGCCCTCGGGTAAGACGCACACGCTATTCAAATGAAATTGCGTAAAAAACATTTTCCTGGACATTATTATTTCATAGAAAGAGGGAGAGGTTGGAATAAGACGTGGATAACTGTGGTGAAAAAGATGACTTTCCTTCTGGGCATGGGAAGTGCATTGTGGCCGGCGCCCATTTGAGAGCCTAGCAACAGACGCAGGTGGACGGCGCCCAACGCTGGATAATTAAAATAATGGTCTTTGGCACAAATCTTCGATTTCGAGGCGCACCCGATATTTAGTGAACATTACACGCCAAACTGTTTTCCAGGAAAAATCAGATCATACGAGTCTCAGAATGACACGGAGGTTAATATCTTATGTCTTTATCTGTAGAAGAGACGGAAGCCTCAAAATACAAGATGTAAGCAGACTAACAGAAAAAGGTTTAAGGTCTTTCCGTGCGCCGTCTATTACCGCTACGAAATCGACAGAGCGCTGATTCCTCCGAAACTCACAATTCACTAATCATAACTTTTTACTTGGTCCAACACCTTTTCCCTAAATGCACCCCTTCTTCATGGCTGTTGTCCTGGAACCCTCTGCCTCGCCCCGATACGGCGGTTCGCAAGGTAGTACATTAAGTGTGGATTTCACTTTCTCTTATCCGACCTTGGTTGGAAACTACGGCGATAATTATTGCACATGCTATTACAAAAAGTAACCCACGCAATACTTGAGGAGCGTTAGAAAAAGTATGATGGAATCTGGACACCCGTGATGATGCCTATCTTTATGCTTTCCTTTAATTTCGAGGAGGTGAGTTTTGTGTTTTGGCAGGAGCCCTGAATTCCCAACCTGAGAACCCGGGATCGAAATCCGTGAGTTGGGGAGATATTTCGGTGGAATTCCGATTCTTGCTTGGGTGGCTTGTGGAGAGTACTTCCACGTGTACTTCTCCGTCCATCGAATAAGGCGACAGAACTTTGCCTCGGCACCTTTCCTCTATAGCTGGCTAATGTCGACGCCGAGTGCCTCTGCACCCTGCATTCATTACCCTTATGTAACGTTCGAAGCTTAATTTAGTTTTTGTTTTGATTTTTTTTAAATTTTGTATAATTTTTGTTTAAATATTTTAATTAATTTAGCGTCGAAATGTTTGAGTGATTGTTAAAATGTTTTGGTTGTTAGGGGGTTGTTGACATAAGGAGGATGGTTTAGGGAGGAACCAAAAAGAAAGACTGGAAGCTGGAAGAGCTGCTCTGTACCAGATTATAAGCATTTCATAATTAAAAAATGGAAAATAAGTGTTGTTGATGAGTTAGACACAGTCCGAGGCTACACTTACTTACAAGTTCTACTTTTCTAGTGGCGCAAATGACCTTGGTTGTTAGTCGCCTCCCCTGATATCTGCCGCTACCCCTGAGACGGTGGTCTGGTGGAGTGGAGACGGGAGCCATCGGAAGGGTGGCAGTGAAAAGTAGGGGAGGATTGGTGGGGGAGAGGAATGAGGAGGTGGAAGGAGAGTAATTGGGGAGGTGAGTGAGAGATTGAGGGAATCCATGTGCGTTGTGGGAGAGGGAGTTGGTTGCGGAGTGGATCCACCGCGTGTCGCTGTGAGAGGGAGCCAAGCAGGATGAGAATTGAAAGTTGGAGGGAGAATGGGGGAATCAGGAGTTGGGTCGGGGAGAGTGAAAACTGCGTTTCGCAACGGCATAGAAAGAAGTTGTTCGGGAATGACGAGGAAGGCGGTCGTGGCGGAAGAGGGAGGGAGGGAGAGAGACAGGGCCAGAGAAAGAGGGGGAGGGGGAAAAGGATTTCTGTGAACGGATAGGGACAGGTGGTGTGGCGGTGCTGAGCATGGTGGGGAAGGAAGGTTGTGCAGCTTTTCAAACTTTATCGTGTGCGGATTTAACCTGAATTCCGCGGCAACTTTACACCGATTCCTCTCGTAGAGCCCATTTTACATTTTCTGTGAAGACCTACCTCGTTTATTCCGACATGGACCTACGTGGAAAGTTAGGCTTAGATGATCAAATAATCAGTGTAATGAAAACAGAATAAATAAGTATTTTGTGTTCATTGTAGGAGGTTACTCCAACAAAAAAAGTTTCTATGCTTAATTTTTAGGTTCATTATTGAATATAAAACGGCTTATATGCTCAGGAGTGACGCAACTGATGAATAGATATGATGGTGAGAGGTGGTATAATTGTTTATGCTCATCGTTAGGAGTACGTAGTTACACCTAATAAGTCTGCCTCGATATCTAACGTTTTTCCTCGTTTATGGTTAATAGCAATAAAAGTAATGATGATAGGGGATGATTTCGGCTTATTTATATTTGCTCTCTTGTGCTCTCGGAATTTTGAAAAATTATTCTACTTTTATTACGTTTTACATGTTCATTAATGAAACGTAAGCAAATGTTGAGGTTAAAATGATAATATTCTGATTCTTTTAAGGTGATGGTTTTGCATTATGAATGATGTTGGAACTACTGTATGATAGTTCTCTTTCATCAAAACACTTTTTCAGCAAACGTTTATTGTACTTTGAAGTATTTGTTTAGGTGTCTAAGTGTATCCTAGATATCATACGAGACTTATGTTGAATATGTTTTCAGCGGATACATTTTCGCTTTGCTGTTACATTTTAAGCTAATTTTGAAATCAGAAGTGGAGTTGACGCTGAGGAAAGGGAAAACTCGCCTTAAATGAAATACGAGAAAGAGGTGGAGAGAGTGAAGGTCCCTTAGAGTCGATTCAGGAAATATATTTCCAGAGTGTATAAGTTTGTTGGAAGCTTGGAAAGGAAAGAAGGGGCTAGAAGAAGGAAGTCGGGTGTAGTGGTCTTGAGGATTGGATGAGCACGTGAATAAGTTTGCGTAATTTAAGAGTTTGCTAAGTTTTATTCGGAATGATTGATAAAGAAGGGAAGAATTTTTTTATGAAGGGTAGATAAGAAAGTTTGGTGGAAATTGGCTGAGGCAGAAAGACGCTTCGGCTTAAAGCATTCAAAGATGAGAGAATGGAACCGTGGAGAAAGTATGAATCGCTGAGTCATTTCAAAAGTTGTGGCATCAAAAAGCGTTTGTGCCACAAATTGCCTTCTGTGTTTGCCATTCTCTTTAAACCTCGCCCCTGACTTAATGATTCACTATTGGAAATCTCTTCGTTTCTCAAATTGGATGATTTCATCAGATTCCAGGGCACTGTTTTGAAATTGAGTCCCATTTTATCTCCCGGAGATATAATTTTGCTTGTCCTGAGTTTCCGAGATGTGTTTATTTCGAGAGCTTATGGCTGTTGGGTTTCCACACATAGTATTGCAATTTTTGGCAGATGTTTTCATAAATTGTATTGCTGCTACTTCTCACCATATGCTTGGAAAAAGTCTAAAATCGTAAATCTTAAAACAAAACTAATACGCGTGAACTGTGATATAACCTTCAAAAGATAGAACGTTGTGTAATCCAGAAATTCTTATGCTTTTCATTGCTAAAAATTTCTATACGAAATCTTATTTGCAATCTTGCATACGGAAGTAGTTCATTTTTTAAGTCACATTTACTCTGTTATAGATCAATGTTCCAAATTTGCTTAAATTTATTTGCGTATTCTGTCAGCCTGTGGAGATATATTTGGAGATTGTGGATCTCAAAGGAAAGATTGTGAGTCAAATGTTTCATTAATCTCCGGCTTTTCGAATATATTGGGGACAGTTTTCAATATATACAAATTTCGTTTCCATTTCGTATTAGTGGTCGCGATGATGAATGAGGCGTCAGTGCTAGCTGTATTAATTATCCATTTGGCTCGCTTGCAACGGATTTTATTGATTGAAGTAGTTTTCGTTTTATTATCAATGAAGCGAAACTACCCATTGCTATTTTCAATATATATTAAAATATTAGTATATCGAATTTATAGGTAAAGTCATTTGTAATAAACAAAAAGTTGTAAAAATACTAACGTAGAGAATAAGGAAATGTTTTCTTCAAGTGCCTAGTTTTTTTCAGATTTTAGGTGTGCTGAGTTGATATTTGTTTGCATTTTAGTTATGCTTTTGTAAATTTATCCTGGCACTAAATTCATTTCTCCTCTTCTGTAAGCACTTAGCATCTAATTAAAAATACGTTTTGGCCACTTCCTGTTGCGTTGAATGGTGAGGACTTTGTTGCCGACTTGTTTTGAGTATAACCGTGGGGGACCATCGTTCGGGAAGATAGGCGTTTGCTGCGATCGGAAAAGATGTTAGGTGTTTCCCCTTCTTTAAAGAATTCTGCTGATGGAGAGCACGAATTTGCGAGACGAAGATGGTTTGCGTCGACTGAGGATTTTAATATGAATTGAGCGCGCCCGTCGAAATTCGTGGTAAAGCGATCTTAGTGAAATGGAATTAATGCGGTATTCCCATGCGAATGCATACATATTTCTCAGTTCAAACGTAATTGTTTGTGTTTGTATATATTCATTTGACTGCTTTTATAAAAATTATTAACTAAATCAGAAATTGCAGTTCTTTTTTGGAGGACGTTTCATGATAGCTATTGTTTCAAATGTGTCCAAGCTATACTATTATCTTTTTGTTTACGTGAAGTCCTGGAAAAAACTACTGATTTGACGTTTCTTTCATAATTTCTGATCGTCCATCGGTGGTGCTTATGCTTCTGGTCGGAAGAGCATTACGTGGTTCTGATAATGCACGTGCATACTAGCATACGGGATGCTCTTTTTGTTCTTACGAACGAGAATTCCTTAATTTTGGGGTTGCGATTTTTTTCCACTCGCGTTGTGGTTATTGCGTGTTGCGTCCCTGGATTAGAGCAATGGTAATCGGTGGCGGTTGGGCGAGGAATTTTTTGCGAGGGGTTGTAAAGGCAGGAGCGAGTTCGCTTTGTTTGGGACGGGTAAGGATCCGACGGTTCTCTGGTGGAACGGGGCGGGCGGGAGAAGAGGAGTTTGGGGTGCGCGCCCTCTAAGAGCGTGTGTGTTTGTGCGTGAACTCGAAAGGGAAAGCGGACGGGAGAGTTGCGCGGAGTTAGTCGTTCGTGGGAATGGAAATCTGCTCCTCTTTCTGAAAGGGGTGGGAGGGGGAGGTGCGTGGTCGATATGGGGCCTCAATACCCTACCCCTCACGTTACTGCCCCCACCTCCTCCACTCTACCTGTTATCATGTATCGCTCGTCCCCCCCATCTTGCCATTTGCAGGGGCTACCCTCTCTTCACACTCGCTTATCTTTAACCGTGGACAGGACGATATTTTAGACGCAATTTATGCTTTCTATATGCGTTTCGAGAAAAAGTGATGATTATTTTTTTCTAGTTCGTTGCTCATGAAATGTAGGCCACTAAGTAAATTTCTGCGTGACAAAATCTCATAAATTGAAAAAGTTAAAATAGAGAACTTTCGCTGGCAGCTTATGAATTTAAAAAGTTTTAGCTAACGATCGTTTTATTACAGAAAACGTCTAAGTTATTATGTATATGTCAATTTTTTTATGAAAGGCATTCGTCACGAATTGTAAAGCGCGAGGTGGGCTTCGCTATGTTACTGACACTGCTACTCTATCAGTCATTTTCCACTGAAACAAAATATGAGATGTGAAAGAACGGACTCGCAGTTTAAAGAGTATTTTTTTCCTTATCGCATTTGTGCAACCCGCAGCTGGATCAAATATGCCAACTTATGCTATCTGATTTCCACCCCCCCCCCCTCCCGATTACAAACACGTAACAAAAGGATTTACTTGTTCTGTTACGAAATGAGGGTTCCCCCTTCCTTCATGTCTGTTTTTAATCTAATGTGGATTACTCCTATCTGCTCAATGTACTTGACGAATCGGTTGGTTAATTTAATGTTGTAGGTTCACTTGTTCGTAGCTTCTGTCCACATTAACCGCACCCTAATAAAGTGTAGTTGTGTTAATGTATTCGTTACTTCAGTCCCGAACATTCTCTTTTTGTCAGCTTTTCACTGCGATACCCTACTTTCACCGCTGTGTCGTTTACGTCTGCCTCCAAATTGGACCTTTCCCTCCATTCTGTCCCTTTATCTCATGCTTCTGACCACGATAATTCTTCCTCCTTTCTCCCAATTACCCACTTATGTGTTGCCGTGGAAGGGATTAGAAGACCCGCGACTGGAAAACTTCTAACTTTAATGGCCTCTGTCGGATCCCCTCTTAATCCTCATCCAAGGGTAACGAAGCATTCGCCATTTATACGATCCTCCTCCCCACCCCCCTTCGGTGGGCAGTTCTTGAATTGTGGAGTGGGAATCGATGAAAAAAGTCCGTCATGACGTTGGTTTTTCCTGCTTCTATTTTTTACCATCCCGACCCACAAATTACACCAGTCTGCATTTTGAAACTTTTGGTCAGATAATTTATTCAAAATAGGTGCTCTTGAATCAATTTTTTACGCTGATTCTACAAATGATTTCCATTTTTTCTACCACGTCTGGTTTGTATACAAAATAAGAATTATGGCGTCAAGATTTTAACTACTGCAAGCACAGATATATTAACATTACATCACGCAATGACAATTTTTGTAACGAACATTTTTTCTAATACTGTAAAGAACTGCCCTAATAATATTTTGACTATCTTGCAACAAAACAGAAAGCATTGTTTCATTAATTTGTATTGAGAAATATCCCTCGAATAATAATTGCCCACTGGCACAAATAATGCGGTCATCAATAAATCTTGGAAGTTAAATTGGGTCCATTCTGAAAAAATTGTTCGTGATAGAAGAAAACTGAGAACGGTTCTGAAATCAGCATATCAAAGTTAGCTATCATCACTTGCTAGTTTTCAGTCATCTGATATCATGCAGAATAGTGTTACCTTCCAAGTATTCCCACCCTCTTGTGAACACTTATTTGTTTCTACCTAAGAGCTATGATGTGTTCTAACTCACCGTTTATTTACGAGTTCTAACTTTTTTATGTAAGGTTTAAGAGACTTTATGGTTTTTGCTATAGGGAAAATGTTTAGCGTATCCTATGAGATGCCGTTATCCCTTTATCCTTCGTGTTATTTCTCGAGAGGAGTCATAGCGATATTACTAACCTAGTGCGCCGCCGAAGTGATGACCCGATCAACCCCTAGGTCTCATTGTCTTCCTTTTTTGGAGTACATTCTCGTTCTTCCATTGGGGAAGAGAAATGAAAAAGTGTTATTGTATAATTATTGTGTATTTATCTTTTATTGCATGCGGAAGTGTTTTATAACTTTATCCAAAGCTGTCTTGGTTCGGTCATCTACGGAGCATGACTTCTGGTTCTTATCGCTTTTCACAGAGATGGTGTAAAAATCTGTATGCCTGTAAATTGAACAATCAAAAGCGATAGAACTGTCAATTATTTCTTTCCGCGTTGCTGCATGGAACTCGGTAATCCAACCTGGCAAGTGATATATCATTTCAAGAGAGAGGTGGTCGTTTAATGTTCGTGCATGCTTATCCGGAATTAATGGCGCGAAATAGAAAATCCTTCGTTATCAAACTCTTGGCGTTAAAATATTGCCGGGACTAAAAAAAGGGATTTATCAACGCACTCAGTTTTTGAAGGGCCGGTAGTAGGATAACATACGGTTTTGGCGAAGCTTTTGAAGTCTGCGTCCCGTTGAGAGTAGTGGGAGGGGGGATCTTTCGAGGAAGGATTATGTTCGGAAGTGATGGAACATCCCCCCTCTCTGGCCCCGTCTACCCTCCTTCTCCGTCCTCTCCCCCTCTCCCTCTTCCCCCCCGCCCCTTTCGCATTTCTTTTCTCTCATCCGCGTAACGTTCCCTTTGTAGGAAAATATTTCCGCCTCTCCGATCTGCGAGCCGTATCTGTTCACCTTTTTCTTTCTGATCACGTAGATGTCTCGGGTGAAATATTTAATAACTTCCTCGGCCGTCTCACATCTTCCCCATTCCTCTTCAGATCTCAATTAAAGTTGGCCGCTTCTCGATTTATCAATCGGCTCTAATTAATAGATTTTTAATTCCTTTCTTTAGGATTCGGAATCCTCACTACGGAACTAAGTGAAACCATGACGGGGTGCCCTTCTGGCGTCTTTTAACTCGTTGAAATTATCTGACCTTTTCTTTGCTTTTGGAACGAGAAATTGATAGAAATATGTATTTGTTTTTTGTCCTTATTTATGCTGGTGTAATTGTTTTTATTTACATATGAGAACAAATACGTCGCCATGGATGCATTTACTCAAGGGAAAATTGTAAAAGGCGGTATTCATTCAAAAATGGCAAGTACTCAGTTTAATCATAATGCTTGTTTACGATACCACAGAAAAAGCCGAGTTAAACTGGCGAATTGTCGAACGATGTATCAGTTTCAAGAATTTTTATGTCTTTGCTTCATACAGCATTCCGTTACAGACATAAAATAAAACCTTCGTATTTGCAACTTCATGTCATGGATTTATTACTTTCCCGCGTGAATTAAAGTTTATATTGGCAATTCAGATTCAATCTCCCTAGTTGATCGGGTGCTATTACCCTCCCGTAACGAGTATGTGTGGTTTGTCCCGACGGAACTCAGTGAGTATCAGCCATTCGAAACTCCCATTCGCCGAACAAACAGATGGGGCAGAAGCTGTTCCGTTCCCGGCCACATTCGTAACGAAGCGAATCGGGGAATACCACTCAATTTAGTCCATTACTGGTCTTTTCCGAGTGAATCAACGAGCACAATGGGATTGGTACGGGGAGTCCTGCTTTACGGAAATGCGAACCTGTTTCAACCATTGTGGTTGAGCTCGGTCTAATCCCACCTTAAGTCAAAACACTTTTAGTTATCTATTCGTTATATGTCATTGATTTTACTTCTAGCATGCGACATCCTTGAAAATCTCATGTTGTTCATGTCTTGAGTGCCTTGATATTTAAAGTAGCAAGTGATACGATACCAAATCCTTAAAAATTTCGTCCACGATGTATTTTGTTCTTCATTGAAGTAGTTCCTCTACGCCAGGATTGGATACCATACCTGTCATACTTAATTGGCAGGGTTAGTAATAAAATCTTAATTTAATCCTTGTAAAGTTGCATTTGAGCTCCTGTTGTCTTAAAACATTTTTGAACATTCCATATTTCAGCTTTCTTTGAAAGGCTATGGTCATTTCCGATGCCTCTTAATTGATATGTTAACTACTCTCGTAGATTAAATACGGAAGTATTTCGTCCATTTCTCCTGTGTATACTTCACAAGCATAGTCTTCGAAGAAAGGTAGGTGATTTGACGAAACAGATAATGATGTGTCATCCTAACTTCTAAGCCTCTGTAAATACAGTGGCTTGGAAAAGAATGCATAATCTTTGAAGAACTGGAGAAAGCGAGCGTAGCGGTGCTGTGTGTCCGCCTACTTTAAGTTGCGCAGTCATGGCTTCCAGTAATGGGATCTTCTTAGATAATAACCTCTTTTTACGTCCCCCCCCCCTTTCACCCTTCATCTGTTAGTCAATGTATCCCTCCTCTCCCTTGCCGAGAGCTTTTTATCGACACAATCCCTCGCCCTCCCTTACCCCCTACTCTCACTCAGACGCCGCCAGCGTTGCAAGCATCATTGCAAGCTATTCTTTCGCAATCACGGATTTTCCATTTGCTCCCGATCTCGTCAACCCTCAACTCCGCCAGCCATTTCCGAAGTGCCTTCCCCTTGAAGAATCCCTTAGGTTTTCCCCTCAATCTGTGCCTAATCTCATATTAACGGTGCCTTTCATTCCCTTAATAGTGCGGTAATCACTTCGTAACACAACAGCGCACTCGCCTTCCATTCGTGATTCAGACCCTGCGCACTAGGTAGCGCACTTCCAAACAGATCGGGAGAAAAGTTGATGTGTGCTAAACAACAAATGAACGTCGATAACCGCGTCCGTGTTTGTTGTAAATTTTGTTGATTTTATGTAAAAGCGGCTAACTTGCATATTGTGAGGTTTTAAATTAGGGGTCGTGCATCAACTACGTTACCGTTTTCGGTGATTTTTTTATCCCCCTTCCCCCTTCGTTGTAACTTTGACATGTAACGTTGTCTCTAAAAATGAAATTGAATAAAAGCTAAGGTTAAAACGTAAGCTATTTGATGGTATGAAGACTTGCAACATTCTAGAGGCAATGGTTCAGTTGCATCGAGTTAAAGTGGAAGCTTGGGGTGTAAGAACACCCCGCGCGCCCTTCCTCATGTTAATCTCTGTAGTATTGTGGACGCGATTTTGACGAGTAAGAAACGTAAGCAGGCGCATTGTAACAGCTACGTTACTTTGAGTGAACTCCCCCCCCCCTCCCCCTCGTTACCTGCCTTAAGCCGGTGTCCCACGGTCCAATTTGGATCCAATTTTTGTATACAAATCTTTTGCCCAAAGGTTTTTGTCCAAAATGTTTATACAACGTAAATGGTGTTTCCCACGGTGCATCACACTTGGACCAAAAGATGTAAATTAAACGAAAGACGATATTATAGTTAACAAATATGGAAGTTACGGATCATGAGGATGCCGTATTGGCAGTTTTAGCAGTCGGAATTGGCTACGCAGGCTGATTAAAAATAAAAGAGGCGCCGAAAATAAAGCGAAGGCAATGGTGGACTAGGCCTTGGCTGGAAAGAAGAATTGAAGGCGTTGGAAGAGGCCTGCTTATCATGTTGGAGAAGGAGATGTTTGCCGACGATCCCGAAAACAATTACTTGAGAATGAGTTAGGATGCTTTCATGTCCCTTCTCAGCAAGGTTGGGGTTAGAATATAGCGCCAGGGCACCAATATGAGGTGGTGTATTCCCGCAAGGAACAGGTGTATAATTTACAAATGGACATAGTAGTTGCGATGATGTTATATACTTATGCCTCTTTGGAGCTATTAACGTTCGTTGAAATGACATTTGTCTTTCCAAATTAGCCTTCGGGCAGTTGCAAAGAGGACCTTAGTCATCTATTATCATTACGATCGAAACGAGCGGCTCCAGGGGTTCAAAGTCTTAAATTATCCGGTGGCTCTGGGGAATTGAATACCCTCCAGGAAAAGAGGTATCATGGAACTCGTGAAAAGTGGAAAATTGCGTGATTTAAGTGGTTTAGAAACAAATTTTGCCAGTTTAAAAGAGCAAGTTTTAACTGAATACATACATATGTACTTCCTTTTTACATTACCACCATATTTGGTCTATTTCCAAAATTATTTTTATTTCGAGCGTTTTTAATTAGCATAATATCGGCAGCAGTGTAAAACCTATTAGTATGCTTGTACTGTTTCCTTTTTTCATTAAGTATTAACTTGCTGCTTCACTGCCACTCGAGTGAAATGAAAAAGAGGCTCGTAATTAGCTTCCCTTCCATCGTACTTCCCTGCATAAAGAAGTAATAGAGGCTCTAAATTTTAGCCTATGAAAAAAATACGCCGGGTGTTGGTTCCCGGGATTCAAGAAATACATATTTAATGGTTTCCAAAACTCCTCCAATGGCATTCCGGTTGCGATACATCACATATTTCGTATTGTATATGAACTCATTCTGTTTCATTTGCTCGATGAGCGTATAACAACTGCCTCAGGCACCCAATCTTTGCTCATTTTGATTTGTTGTCTTAAAATAATTACAACACACGAACCTGACCACGCTATCCACCGTAATTGCTAAACAAGAAGTATTACCTGCGAGAGTGATTGGCTGGTTTCGTACATTTCGATGAAAATTTAGAGCATGTCCTATCCGTTTGGACCAAACGGAATTGGATGAAACTGATTGGACGAAAAGGTAATTGGATACAAATTCTCCGTGGGACACGGTGCACTCCACTTTTATCCATATTGGATACAAAAATTGGATCCAAATTGGACCGTGGGACCCCGGCTTTAGGTTTTTAGGCGACCCCCTACCCCCCTAAGTTGGTAACGTAGTTTCAGACCCCTTTTACCCCTTACTCAGTGACAAAAAGCTAAAGTTTTTAAATACCTATTTTGTACGAGTTCCACAAATTTACACAACAAATTCGGCCGTATCTCTTGTTCACCCACAGAATGTTACCTACCGGCTGGTCACAGAACATTTCGCCAGTGCTCATCGTTCCATTCAACGTCGTTTGTGTGTTTCGCTAAAGTGCGCTGATGTGTTCCGATGTGCGCAGTACTTCAACACCTTGAATGGAATGCCCTCTAACTTGTTCCCGGCTCCCCCCCCCCCCCAAACACTGCTCCCCCTGCCACCCAGTGGTGTAGCCAGGTTTTAGGTCCAGGTAGCGCAGGGGGGGAAAGGGGGGGGGGGCAACATTTTTGGGGGCCCCGACTTATAAATTCACCAGTTTACTAAACTTAACATACGGTTCATTGAACTGTATTATTTTGTTCGTAATATATTATGAACCAAACTAGTAGACCTTATAAAATTTATTGTTGATAATTAAGTTATGACTTTGATTCACATACGTATTAGGGACTTTAGAATGGAAATATTCACAGGCTAAGGGGCGCCAGAACACAGGGGGCGGAGGGGGGGGGGGGGGCATTCGCCCCCCTCTACCCCCCCCCCCTGGCTACGCTACTGCTGTCACCCTCCTGTCGTCACTCACCCCCCTCTCCACCTTCCTCTCCATTCTCTTCGCCCCTCGTCACCCCTCCTTTCCCAGCACCTTCCCCTTTGCTTCCACCTTCCCCTTTGGTTCCTCTCTCCCTGCCGACTTATTCCGTCCCCACCCCTTTCCTCACCGTCCCCAAATCTCTCTCAATTATTACCGCGTCGCCCTCTTTCTCTTTATGGGCTATAAATTGATCCCCCAATCGTCTGCCGAAGATTTACGCCGGCTCTTCTTTTGCAGTACCCGCACAATATGCAATCTTCGTCGCAATACGTTTTTGGTTGGCCGCAATGGCTTCTTTTGAGGTTGGCGACCGCTTCCCATACCCTCGAGTAATCCTTTCGAGTAAGCCGTTCGGCGCGCCGCGGCGCTTCTCGCCTTGCAAACGTTGGAGGGATTCCTGTGCCTTATGTAGATGTGCACTTCGAATTCAGTCTATCTGACTGTATTCATTTACTCGAGATTTGTTGAAACACGTCCGTGTTCCCTTCTGGCAAAAAGGGTCGGAAGAAATCGTTAAATCAATCATTGTGCGGTGTGGATAAGGCTGAAGCTGTACAATTAGTTAGCTGATTTTTGAGTAAAAAGTGTGGAAGTTTCATGCATCAATCTCGCTGATAATTTCACTTTCGCCTGTGTTAGTATGTTAACTTTTTTCTGTTGTTTCGCTAGTATGAAATTAATTTGATGATATAATTCATTTCTGTTAGCCTATACGTTCGATATGTCGATGTATTTAAGTGCCTGATTGATATTTTTGTTTTGCGGCAAAAACTCGTGGAACACGTGTCGAAATGGTCGGGTCCGCTCTCAGCCAATTTTCCAATCAGCTTACAGTACAGAGTAACTTCCTATTAATAAGCGTTGTTTTTTCTTCGGTCTCCATTGTAATGAACTTTCTTTTAGCTCTAGTTGATCCATCTCTGCGTACTAGTCATCGCTTCAAAATATCTTAAAATCCTAAAAACATCAATGCTGTTTTTTTTAGATTGGGTTAATCGTTCGATCGTTCATATTTTGTGCTAAGCACCTAAGTCGTTTACTGCATTTTTGTTTTGATTCGTATTCTAGTAAGTCTTTGGAGTATCCTATTGGAATCTATCTTCAGGCTTACGACCCTTACTTGATTCTAGGCTTGTTAATATCAGGCACGAAACTATTATTAGTATAAAATAAATTAATTGCTAGTGGTCAATGATTTATTTCCCACGAATTTAATCTTTCTTTTTTTCTTAACTTAAGTCAGCTTGGAATGTTATAATTAATTCCGCTTAGGTTTATTCACCATTCAGTGTTTATTTTTATCTCATATATTGTTTAATACTTAATAGGATGAACAAGATTTTACTTCGCTGAAGTTGTGATTATCTACTGAAACTTAATTACTAAATCCTCTTGAAACGAAAACTATAGTTTTGTCAGCTTCCATATTTTGTTTACCAAAATTAATGTGGGATGAGCGCAAATTATGAGCTTGTTAAATATGGCTCTTTCCTTTAGCGCGTGGCTACGTGCGACACATGAGACGTGGCGAATTCTTCCACGAGGGCGCCGTTGAAAGTCTTCGCGGTCGCACGACTGGCGGCTCCGTCCTTCTCCAACATTCCCGCCCCTGCGCCGAGAGTGAAAATAATAATGTTGACCCCCCGCATGAAGTTCTCCCCCCTCCCCCTTGAACAATGCAGGAAAGTATTTACTTCGCACCCCATCTCCTCGGCTACCATTTCCTTTCTCCTCTCCCATTCCTTGTATATATATATTTTTTTGTTCCTCCGTCTACCACTCTGCGCCTCTTGCATATGGACCCTCCCTCGCAGCCGAGACGGAGGGGAGGACGGTGCAGAGGGAGCAGGAGGTTTGGTTGGCGTGGGTGGAGGGGAAATGAGAGGGGTGGGGTGGCTGGAGTGAGCCAAGGTCCCTCCCCCTCTAATAAGAGTGGGAGAAAGAGGGGGGTGTATGGCAGGGGGAGGGAGTTTGCGAGAGGGAGAGAGGGGTTAAGGGCGGGAGGGAAGGAAGAGGCGGGATACCATTAGGGAGTTCCAAAAAAAAGGCCTTCGTCGCTTCGTCCTCTTCCTCCTGTCCCTGTCTTCTCTCTCTCTCTCTCTCGCTGTATCTCTTTCTCCCTCTGTTCTTCCCTCTTCGTCCTCCCCCACTTGCATTCCTTCGTTTCTCTTTTATCCCCAGTCTTTCCTCTTCCCTCCCTCCCCATTCCCCCAGTCTTTGCTATTCTGCCTTCCTGTGTGTATATTTGTGTGTGCGCGAGTGCAAGAGAGGGGGGAGTGGAGGCCCCTCCTCCTTTTTAATGAGAGGGAGGGGTTAAAGAGAGGGAAGTGTGAGGGGGGGGGCAGGGGTGGTGGGGAAGAGGGGAGTAGGTCGGTCGGGTTTCACGGTCGCATTCGAGGAGGTGGAAGAAAGAGGGAGGGGTAGGGGTTGTCGGGGCTGCCCGGGGGATGAAGGTGATTTAAAAAAAATAGGAGATTCTGGGTTTGCGAGGGTGGAATTGGTTCGAAGATAGGTAACAGGGCTTTCTTTGACCAAGATAATCGTCGTTATAAAACTGGGAAAGGAAAATATACATCTACATACTACCCCGCGAGCCGCCTTTGGAGGAGGTGACATGTGCATTAACTCAAACAAGTTTGTTTACGAGTGAACTCTTCTCGGGCTCTCCATCGGTTTAAACTAGTCGTAATTGCCAACATTTAGAGAGACGACTCGTCACACATTCTCGAGGGAAGAATGTTGCAAATCTTAAATTTCAACCAGATTAAGTACTAAGGCTATGTCTTTTTTGATTGGTCGGAACAACAAAAATCGGCTTCCAACCAATCAAAAAAGACCTAGCCTTGTAATTAATCTGGCTGAAATTTAAGATTTGCGAAATTCTTGCCTTGAGAATGAGTGACGAGTCGTCTCTCGAAAGGTCGGAAATTATGAATAGTTTATACCGGTGGAGAGCCCGAGAAGAGTTTACTCATATTATTCGCCGGGAGTGTGCTAGATCCTTTAAGTTTGCGTATGTTTACATGAACAAAAACGTAGCCGCAGGCGTGACAGGCTCAGGAAAGATAGCACAAATAAAGAGTCGCGTAGGGTATGCGGAATCATTGGCTGGTCTCATGAATACTTTTTTCGAGGTTAGGCAGACAATTGACTTGGAAAGTGTTGCATTTTTATGCATTTCCTATTCCTTATTTTGCCTCATTTTCCCCTCTTAGGATATTTTTCCCCTCGGCGGACTGTTTACCCTCCGGACATAGCCGACGCAATTGTAGTGCGCATGTCGGACGCGCCTCGGGCAACGACATCGTGCCAGCAATGCCTACGACTCGAAATTGCACAGACTTTACCTCCCGTTACGCTTCAGAAGTGGGAGAGAAGTGTTATTATGCCTCTCACACCTTTGGCTGCATTATTTGTATTTTGTCGCTTACGTGATACATAAATGAACATATATATGATGCATGCGAGAGTATTTTTCATTCTTCTACAACTGAGGAAACGCCCACGGGCTCGAAACGTCTCGAGTAACTTTTGGCTTCTTCCTTTTTTGTCTGCCTGTTTATTAAAATGTAAATAATGAATGAAATAAATATTTATTTCTTCAGGAATGAAGAATCACTTGGTAATTTCCAAGTGATTCTTCATCATGGGGTTTTTGGTCGGCATCGGTTGCATTGGTCGCTTTTCCTGTTGAGGCAGGGGTTGGAGCAAAGGGACTGCCATTAGTGGAAGCTGGCCGGATTTGTACGTGAGAACACGGGGAGTCTTTGAGGGTCCAGCGGCACTCCCTCCCCCTCCTGACCCCTCCCTCCCCCCAACCCCTCCCGCCCAGCAGTTGTTGTGTGTAAATGGTGGCGATTGTCGTAACAATCATTACGGGCGCGCCTTATATGGTTCTCGTACTCCCCTCTGCGAAATCGGAGGACTTCCTTTCCCCCTTCTTTCCTTTCGTTTCCATATTCTTCTCCCTCTTTCTTTGCTTCCGTCCTGACAACATAAATTGAGTCTGAGCGACGCGAAGGGAGGTAGGTAGCAGGCAATGGGATATATTGTCTACGCGAGGGTGAGGTTCCCTCTTTATTGTCCTGGACGAGGTGCGGATGTTATTTTTCAACCTTGTTTGTTTTCCCACTCATTCAAATAGAAAGACATCGTTAGGGAGTTTCAGTGCGTCCGTAATCTAAATAAGTCATTCTAAAAGATGTACCAAAAGTGTATGAAAACCCACTTTTGTCGTAGTATTCTGTTTTTTGACTCCTTGGATGCGGCATGTGATATAAGTAATTCGTAGAAGGTTTAAAATAATACTCTTTAAGGGGGTTATTTCATGATATCTTAGTATTTATTACGGTGTCTTTCGTTTTGTTTGAATCACGTTAATGATTATATTCCTTCTATTGACTAATACTCGTGCAGCAACTTGGTATTTTAAGTTAATTTCATTTCAATGCATTGTCTTTAATTTCTCGGAAATGCTATTTTACTAATGCCGTTTTCTTTTCTCTTACAGGTAAGTTGGGGTTGATGTCGCCTCTTGCTATTTAATCGCTGGTTCTTCACGGTGAGTCGTTCCTGGATTGCGATTAAGCGGCATACTGAGGAAACCTCGTAATGATCGTCATCTCCGAGTTAGGTCGTTGTATCATCTTCTTTTTTGTATTTCAGTACTATTTTCCTATGAGGTTTTGCTCAATGTATCGTCCATTCATATCAGTGGCATTGAAAAATATATCATTTTTATTTTTCAAAGTATTTTTGTGTTTTCTGATTTAATATTGTTGATATGTCCTTTAAGCTGGGATGAAGAAGGCCCGTTTTTATCCTGTTTTATGCTCAACAGATTCAGGTTCAGGCCTTTGGATGTCTTCCGGGTTCCGCTGCGTCCGTCTGTCTTGACGGCGATGAACTTTCGTGTCCATTGCAGGACACATCTTCAGATCGAGTCCGAAATGGACACGAAACGTTTTCGCCATCAAGACAGACGGACGCACGGAATCCGGACGGCATCCAAAAGCCTGCACTTCAGCGCTGCGAAAGCCTCCAACAGAAAGATTCTCAGGTTAATTGCTTGAAAAATGTGAAGTGTGTTTCGGTTTAAGGAAAACTTAATTTACAGCCGATGTTTTGAGTGGAAACAAACAGGCTCGATTCGTCGGCATAATCGGTTCATTTAATTTTCCCTGCAGCTGCGTTTAGGTTATGAAGATATCCCGTCAAAGCGTCGGCCTCGTAAGATGCAGTAAAGGTGAATCCCGTCTAAGGAAACCAACCGATTAAGGTTTACGGGAGAACCACTGTTAGGACATTCAGGGTAGGACGTTAAGAGTAATTCTGCTCATTAATGTGGTGGCTGTGGGTATCCTTGGAGGTTAATAACGGTGTGCTACGGTAGACACATTAATGAACCGGAGCAATTCTGGATCCTTCCCAAGGATGAACGTCTTCAGAAGGGAATTCCCCAACCTTATATGATTACGGTTATGGCTTACGTAGCAGCGTCTCGAGTGAGACCCGTAAATTATCTGCACTAAACCGCGCTTAAATGGCTGGTGCCCATAATAACGTGCAAACAGTTGCTTTCATGCATGGAACGCTTACGTTGCTTAAATCGCTCTTTTGAGTCCTTGACGGGGTACTTTTTTTCATGGTGCAATCATTCTCCCTTGAGTGGGAACTTTACAATAAAAAATTGCTTTATTTATTGCCTACTTTTAACGTCGTTATTCCTCACGGCACCTTTATGTTAGAAGAAACTAATGCGGGCGTTAGGGAATGGCGTAGGTACCTGAATGGGTTGGAATGATTTTCATTTGTTTGTGAGATATCACTAAACTAAGAAGATAGGTCAACAGTAGATTATAGGGATTTATTTGTCATTTTGTTTCAGGAACATTTTCATATATGTATGACAGTATTATTCGAGTACCAACTTTAGAGAAAAAGTAATCTTTTTAATCAATGCGATTATTTGTACATCCAGGGTTTACATGTTGATTTCTTGCCCTTTTGCGGAGTATATTTCCATTTGTGTGGTAAATTATGTTAGCCGTTCTAGCTGGTAGCTCTACTTTAAGTACGAAAATAATACAGAATATGGTAAGGCTAGTACATGATGTAACTTTTGCATATGGTATATTTAATTTAAAAAATAATAGATTGAAATAATATTGCATTACTGAAAATTCTAAATACGGTCAGAACGTACCGCGCGGGCTTGAAAAAAACCATTTCCTTTGGATCTTCTCAGAAATTTTGGAATGAACCCATTTCTCTCTTCTACGCTCACGTTGAAGCGTAAAACAGGACGATTTTCAGTTATTTGGGCGTGAATGATATTCTGAGTGTCTTTTGGGCTGTTGCGGGTGTAGGATATCAGGTGCATTCTATATTTTAAAATGATTTAATTGGTGGTCCGTTAGAGGAAATTGCTTTGCATGAACGATGCAATTAATTCCCGTTCTTTGACATTTTCTACATTGATTATGTGGCATAAAATGTCTTCGTTTTTAAACATCGTAGGTTATGACCTATGTGGTAGCAGTAGGCAGGGTGGATGGAAAATGTTTTTTTCCGGCCTTATTTATGACATTTCCCGCGTGAAGTGTACTCACCCAAACCTATGAGCTTCTTCCTAGTTTTGATTCCTCTTTTGTGTGTAAGCATTTGAATGTGTGTGGCCCTTCGTGGTGGTCGTTGTGCGTGATCCTTTCTCACTCACGACTCAGTGGAGTGAAGTATACTTGTCGCAAGTTGGTTCCCGGCGTGGTATAGGTACTACACCTAAAACCACTTACTTGGATGTGCCTGACTTGGGATTTTCTGGAACACGGGTCGCGGCTCCTGTCAGTCAACTTCAAGCCGGTTGATAATTGTCAATCCCCCTCAAACCTCCTTAAGAATGGTACGTTGTTTGCGGCTCTTAGAGTTTTTTACTTTATTCTATTTTTAGCTGTTAGAGCTCACTTCCTTGTCATTCTAAGCCCAGATAAAAAATCCACAGTACATACGTTCTACGACTTTTTACATGTAATCCAAAAATATGATGCTCATATTTATTATGATATGCTCTGATTTGAAGCACCACCTCACTTATTGTGGTTATTCAGTGATCTCTCGTTCAGTGATTGTCTTGGTATTCCGCGTCGTTGTTCGACGCCATGCCGTAGAACTGCGTCCCCGCAGTCTTTTCGAAGCTCGTGGTTGCCATCCAGTCCCTCGGCTCAACTGCTTTATCTCTCGTATCTTCTCCCATTTTCTCTCGTCCGAATCGACCTCCATCCCTTGTACTCGCATTCCTGCCCTTGCCTTCCCGTGCCCTCGAAGAAAGGGTCTATCTCCCAGGAGAACATGCTTCTTGGGGTCGTCGTCATCTTCTGCCGATCCCTGGTGCCGTCCTCCTCCTTTGGCGTGCCTCCTCCTCCTCGGGTAACGCGTGCCCTCGGGCCCTCTCCTCCTCCGCTTCTCATCCACTTCCTCCTCTTCCTCTCCTCCTCCTTGCTCCAGCTTTTCCGCTCCTCCTCCTCCTCCTCCTCCCGTCTTCTGCTCCCGTTCCTTGAAGAGCGCGTGGTGGTGGAGGGGAAAGATATGAATGTCAACGGATGAAAGAGAGAAAAGGGTGAGTGAGGGAAGAGAGATTTTTTGGGGGCTTGGGGCGAAATGGTGGGAAAGACATGGAGTTGTTTGGAGATTTCTAAGATAGAATGGGAACCGGGTTGGAGAAAGGGATGGGATGGGCGGTGGTTGTGTGCTGAGTGCAGCTTTTTCCGGAATTCTATGAATCCGTTCCCTCCGCACAACATTCGCTGGTGATGGTGGATGCCTCGCGGAGCGTGAAGGTGGAGAGGTTTCTCGCAAGGGTACATATGTATGGAGGGAAAGGCACGGTCTTTTATATCGGTTGCGTGCTCGGTAACATCTGGACGGAGGTTTCCTTAGCCGTATCGTCTTTATCCGTAAGCCTGATGATACGCTATTGAAGTGGCCCGTTTGCTTTTTTATATCATTCCCATTTGTTTTTTTTTTCAATACGCCTCCTCTCCAAGTTTGATGCCATTGCTATGATTCCGCGATATTTATATTTTATAATTATCACTCGAATGATATATATATATATATATATATATATATATATATATATATACACTCATTCATTCGAAAACATGACGCTCAAAGGCGCGAATAAATTCATACAGTCATAGGAAATGGAAATGGATAGGAACACATAAAAGGACGAACACAGGGTTATAACCATTCATTCATTCACTCAAAACGCTCACAGGCGTAAAATAAATTTCGTTCAAACAGATGGTAAAAGAAAGAGGATAGGAAACACATCAAATGGGACAATACAGTGGTGATGTGAAGATGGAATGATAGCCGATTCCAAGTGAAAAAATTCCCGACCTAGTCGAATTTTTTTGCTTGGAATCGGCCATCATTACATTCAAATTTCAAAAGGATCAAGTATTCCTGCTTGCCAAACAAATCAAAAGGGAGCCCGTGAGAGGGGAGTGCGAATTTAGGGTATTAATGAAAGATTTTACTTTTCTTCTTGTCTTTTCAATGTCTTGTGTGAAAACGCTGTTATAATGCCTTAAGGAACATATCGACACCATGTTCATATAATCTCATTCACCAAAACTTTATATTTGACGAAATCCAATCACAGAAAATCCTAATATGTTAACATCTCCTTGAAAAGGGAAGCAGTCTATGCATGTTTAGAAATATCATGCCGAAATTCTCATAGATTTAATTATTACTCATTTAAATTAAGTCATTAATGTTAGCTAGATTTTGTTAAGTCAAGTCAATTATATATTTCATGTGATGCGTGTTCTGGTTGTGATTTAGTTTGGTCGTAACTGATGCTGAGGGATAGGTATTGCTCGTGATGTCGCAGGGTTGCTTATATTCATTCACAGGGTACAAATTGAATTCCTTCGCTACGAATAACTCGATCATATGGCAGTACCATGATATATGTGCACTTCCAAAATTAGCCATGTCGAAAGACAACGGAGAGTGCAATACCAAATCACGTACAAAGAGCAGTTATATGTCGGCCATTCTTTCGAATCATGCTGTTCAAAAAAGATGCCAGCATGCTGTGTGATACGGAAAGAAGAAAGAGGAACATGGCGATATGTAGGTATATTCACCATATCAACCTGCATTATGAATGGGATGAGTTTATCGAGTTAAAGTAAGAAACAATCACCACAGCTAATCTTTACCTACGTTTCGGAACATATTTTATTCCATCTTCATAGATAAAAATGTATACTTGTATACTGAATTCCAATGACAACAACGACAAAATACACAACAGATTCATCAAAACCTTGTCATAAAAACATATCCACATATAAATTTCCTTAGAATGAAAATTAAAATTATTAAGCATCACATAACAAATTACTCCTTGTAGAATTGTTTTGGTTTACAATTGAACCCATGATTATTAGCACCATTTTGTGCATTGCATTCAAGTACATGTTTTAGAGTCCTCTGTGTGTAGTAACTAGAATAAGGAATGGAAGATGGAATTAAGTATGCTCCGAAACGTTGGTAATGAATAGCTGTGGTGATTGTTTCTGACCTTAACTCGATAAACTCATCGCATAGTGATATATATATATATATATATATATATATATATATATATATATATATATATATATATATATATATATATATATAAATAGCCCATAAAGTTGCTATTTCCAAATAAAAGGCATTTTTACAGCAGTTTTTTTTATCTTAGATTATTAATGCAAGCGAAAAAGATGCAGACGGTATCTACTCCCGGCAGGGTGTTGAGGGTGTTGTGGGGGAAGTAGCGTCAGTTATTTCATGCAAAGATAATCTCGTTGGCTGAAATCGCCCTCTTCGAGTGGTGTCGGCACCACGCTCCTCCTACCGATGACCATTTTCCTCTTCACTCCCCCAGCAGGGTTGCGCCTGGCCCCCACTCCCCCTCCTCCCCCCACCCTTGCAACCACGCTCCATCTCCCGCCTAAACCTTAAACTCATCCGCCACGCCACTCCCATCACCAGCTGAGTATTCCTCCCTCTCTCTCTCTCTCCACTTTCGGCACTTCAACGGGCCCCCCACGGGGCGAGAAGGGGGGCGGTCTGGGTCGTCACGCGAAGCCGAGAAGAGACAGAGACGATGGAAATCGCTTTCGGAGCACTTTTATCTCCTCCCCCCTTTCTTCCCCCTCCCCCCTTTCTTCCCCCTCCCCCCCTTCTCCCTCTAATCTCCCCCAACTCCTCATCTTTTCACCCCCCCCCGAGTCTTTCTCCCCATTGTGTCTTTTTTTCCTCATCTCCTCGTCACATTTTGTACCTTCGTGCCTTTACCCTTTCCAACACGGTACGTGTTTCTGCAGTCCCTGTCGTTTCCATCCCTTGGCAACCAGAGATACAGGCTTTATGTTTGTATAGCAGTATATCTAGTCCAGCTAGGATTTATTTAGTCGCTCGTTCGGAGTAAGTACTTCCATTATTAAAGCTATACTACGCAACCAAAATAAATATCTTTTAAGTGTCCCTTCAATTGGATTGCCATGTGTGAATCCTTAGTATTAACTTTCGATCTAATATACAATGGCAATGGGAGTTTATATAGGAATTATGCTGTTTATGTATTACGATTGCATCTTGCAAAGTAACTTCGCATTCGAATGATATTTTAGCTTTTGCGACTGGGTTTGTGTTTTTTTTTGGGTTGGGTACTGAAGCAGTCTTGTTGCGTTTCCATCTTGGCTCAGTTTGTTAGCCCTTTTGACGAAAAGAAACAAACGCTTTGCTCGAGTAACTGGCACATACTGTGCTCCATGCTGATGAAGCAACCATATTTTTATCCTTGCCTATTTTGTGCTTCTTCTGGAGCTGAACGTTCCATCTTCGCTTCGCTATTGTTAGACATCCGCTGGCGTTCTCTTTCTTCATGTAATTGACATAGACCCGGAACCAAGCTGAGGAAGTGCGTATCGATGCGTATTTGGACATCATTTGGAGCTGCCTAGATCAGCGGTAGGAAACCGATGTGATTCCGTATTCCATATTTTACATACAATTTAATTACGAGCCAGACGCGTGCCACCCTTAAGAAAGGGTATAAATATTGTTAAGTTTAATGTAATCCTTGTTTTCTTGTCGTGCTACCAACATACCTATCGCCACCTAGTTAGACGCGTGCCATAGGTTGTCGCTTGCCTAGGTGATTATCATACCTCAGTGCGAAATTTACCTTTACCGCAGTTTTCCTGGGACCCTACTCGAAAAACATTTCGAGTTGGAAATCTGGGAAGAAATTTCACCACAAGGGGGACTTTATACGAGATGACGAGTCTTGATTTCACCTGCGAAGATCCCCACGGACCTTTCGCTCTCACAAGCTCTCCTCAAAATGTCGCAAATCTTTTGGCCTTAAGCACCTGTGAGCCCTTTTGTCGGGAGAACGGGATAAGGAGGAAGAGGGAGTAGGGTGTGGGTTTTTGGGGGTGTGCGCAGGGAGGGAGAAGACGGTGGGATCACGTCAAAGCGATGGGATTCCCAGCGACAGAGTTCGAGACCACCTCCACACCCTCTTCCACCGGGCGGAGGGGTTGGTTTGCGCCGAAAGGGTGCGGAAATGAGGTACGGAAAAGGGGGTGTGGCCTTTTTTTTTAATTTTGGTGGAGTTGAAGCCGCTGTGCAGGTAGGAAAGTGGCGGACGGGGGTTGGTTACTGGGGTGACGCGAGAGGGTTGGCTGTTACAGGGTGGTGGAGGAATGGTGGTAGGGGGTCGTGAGTCGTCGCGGTGCAGAAGCTAAAGGACCCCTCAGCGTGCCATCATTCCAACGCTGCCAATCTGTCGTATTCATCCTGAATGGGGGTAGGATCGATTGCGGGGTCGCTAAGGGGTAGTCACGTCAGGGTGTGGGTGCTCACGTGAATATGTAGATGGATAAGTACGAAATGGCGCTGATACTTTGTGTATTTGTGGCAGCGGTAGTAGGAACTTCAGTTTAACGTCTACCGTTTGCATACTGAGGCTGCAACACTCGAAAGGAATTATAGAAGTCCATAGTTTCCACTAAAGTAGTGCCGATACGCTCTTATGAATTATAGGATCACCCCTCCAAATTCGAGATGCGACCAGTTATGTGTATTCGTATTCAAATATGCGTGTGCATACACTTAATCATCAGTTGCAATCAACCCGTAGATTGGTTTGCTGCAGCTATCCACTTCACTCCATTTTCAGCTAACCGCTTCTTCCTTCACTCACTTATTTTGATGTCTTCCATAAATTGCTTGATGTGTTCCTATCTAGGTTTTCTTCGTTAACTTTTCACATTAATTTCTCCTTTCATAATTGCTTTCAAGGGGCTATTATGCCGTGAAATTTATTCAGTAAGTTTATCTCTTCTATTTCAAAACGTTTTCATAGAAACACTTTTCGTAAACTTCTTTCAAGGGTGATTCTCTACGTCCTTTGGATCATCTTCAATCTTCGTTAGCATCACGTTTACATTGATTCTAATCTTGTCTCCTCTGCTGGTGTTATCGCCAAAGATTCACTGCTTGGCTCCGCATTTACATATGTTTTTATGTAGTTCCTTTCAAGCTTGAGTTGCTAGCTGTTACATGTCTGACAAAATGACGCACTGACGGAAATGCATATTTGTGCAGCCACGTATGCATGCGTTCGTAAATTTATGTGCACGTAGATATTTTTCTCCATGCATTAATTTGCTGAATGTGGATGTGGGTGGGATTGTTCCTCGCAAAAGTTCTTGCCCATTCGCGTCTGTCGTCATTGGCGCGAGTTTTTCGGGAAGAGGGTGAAGTGAATGCGGTGGCTGCGTTGCTGAAATTTCGTGCGCTCGGTTTCTCTTCATTATTTTTCTGCAAGGGAGAGCGGGGAGTATTGCGGGGAAGGTTTTTTTTATTTAACCCTTACCCTTTTTTACTTGTGGGAGGGGTAAAGGGGGAGGAAAACTGTGACGGAAAATACTTTCCGTCCGAATCTTTATCAGGTCCGTGTGGAAGAAGTCGTCTGGAGATTTTTTCGCTGCCTCCCTAGCCAGTATGTGTGTGAAAGAGTGCGAGTTTCCTTTTTTTCTTCAAAGTTGGAGGAGGACGGAGAGGAGGCTGTTGGATATTTTATAGATGGGGATTGAATGCTTCCTCGCCGTGCCCTGAAGAAAAATACGTATCGGAAAGGGTGAGCTTGCTCGTGGGAAAGCATCGGAAGCAGTAGCAGTGCTCTGAAATACTCCAGAAGGGTTCTTCTTTGCGATGGATTGACAACACTGATTAGAAGCAGTCTAGGTGCGGACATTTTTTTTTGTATGAGCTGTTGTATAGGATATCGGGGTAGAAATCGGATACTCTGGCTCGGGAGAACATATTTCTCTGATGGTCCTCCTTCGCAGGAAGTGCAAAAGTCGAAGGGGGTGGGGAGGACTGGAATGGAAAGAGTAAGGTAGAAACTTTTTCCAAAGTCGAGAGATAAGTATCTCGTGTAAAGGAAGTCGAAGAGGAATTTTGTGCTTTTTTTTTCAGCCGCAGAAGGGTTGGAAAATGGTTATTTCGTGAGATTTGAAGGAAAAAAGGGGGTTCTTGTCTGGGAGTTGTCGGCGTACTTTCTCTGTGATCTTTTTTTGGTTGCTTGAGTACAAGAATGAGACTGCATCTTGAGTGTCGGCGGGAACTGAGTGGTAAAACGTGTTTAAGACGACGCCTCCGGATTGCCGACTCCTAATGTTCCTTTTGTTTTAATTTGAGCAAACATCGGCGCCTAAGTGACGACCGAGGAGTGGTTAGATTTTTCTGTGATATTCGAGGATGAAATCATCTTCCAGCTTGTAGATTGATGGCGTAATTGTGATATTTTTCCTCAATGGTTTGGGAAAATAAATTCGTAAAAGATTTAGTTTGGCGCTTAAATACACATGATGAGAGTATGCTGCTTTGATCAGGTCATTTTCATTGCATTTTAGCTTTTTCTCGTTTCATACATTTTAACTCAAACGGTTGTTTTTTAACTTCGTTGATGCTCGTTCAACTGCGCACGTGTGAGTTTTTTAACTCTTAGGCTCATTGACTCATTCGTTACTCATAATACTTAAAAAAAACATCCAACCATGCACTATATCCTAAATTTTTAGTGCAAGTATAAACTTATTATCTTCAAATTGCTTTTTATCGCTGTTAATAAAGCTTTGCCATTAGGAAAGAGAATATTACCGAAGAGGAAAAATTGACGATATATGCTTTATTTGAAAAAAAAATATTTTTCCTACTACTTGGCTGGTCTATATATTTGAGGATAAAATCCGCTAAGCATCCGAATATATCTTTTCCGCTCAAAATTTTATACTCGCTTATTGGAATATTTTTTTATCAGGAATTTAAATAATAATACTTTCGTTTTCTTTTTTTTTGGCGGACGAATTCAGGACTTTCTAGTATTTTCTTATAATTTCAAACGCCCATGCCAAAGTTGATGAAAAACCAAATGCGGGATTCGAATCCGCGGCCCCACCGCCCCCGAGATCAGTGTTAACTGCCAATTTTAAGGTAATGTTTGCGCGTGGTGCTCAAATGGAATACACCAAATAAGATACACAATACCATATATTCTAATGAATGTTTTTATTTTCATTCAACTATTCTACCAGCTGATTGGTAGGTTCTTGGACCGTCCCCATTCTGCATCCAAACCTCATAGACATTGTCTCGCTGTCCCTCCTAAGGATGGTCCGTTATTAGATCCCTCTTCAATTCTTCATATCTTCGACCTCCTCTTATTTCGTCCAGAATTCCTATCCACTGTTTTCCTGTTCCACGCTTCCCCAGTGTTCTCCCCCCTATAACTCTCTTCAACATGCCCTCTCCTCTCAAAACCTCCTCCATCCATCTCTTCTGCCTTCTCCGAACCTCTTCCACAAGCTTCCTCTCCTCTTCGACCATATCCAATACCTCCTCGTTCGTCTTTCTCGCCATCCAACTAACCTTCTCCATCCTTCTCCAAACCCACATCTCAAACGCCTCAAGTCTACGCACATCCTCCCTTCGCAATGACCAAGTTTCCGACCCATATAGCGCCACGCTCCATATTAAAGATTTCACCAGCCTTTTCTTTACGTCTCAACTCTGACCCCCCCTCATCAATTCCCTTCTCTTCAAAAATGCTTCTTTAGCTAGCGCAATTCAGCATCTGATGTCCTTACCACTAAAACCATTCTTCTCCAAAATACTACCAGATACGTAAACTGCTCGGTCTACTCTATCTTCTGCCCTCCCACCCTTATCGCCCAAAAATTTGTCCCTGTTTCCATCCATACATATGCTTATTACTCATATCTTAGTTTTTAAAATCATCATGGGCCCGGAAGGATATCGTTATCATGAATTTCCTCGGGACGTTTCTCGTCTGTTGATACCGTCTTTTAAAATATAAACCACGATGTGATAAGCCGGAGAAGATAGAAAAAAAATATTTTATTTCCATCCAGAATCCATGTGAGCTTTTTCGCCGTCGCCCATTTCCTTAAATCACGTACCCGCCCCTGATAACCGCTTCGTCTCTCCTCGCGTCGGATCCAAGCTCGAGACATGCTCCATCTTTTCTTCCCCGTCGCCGTGTCAGCGCGGGCACTCACGCCTACAAATCCACCCGACCCCCTCCGAAAACCTATCAGCTTACTCCATCCCCGAAATCCCAGGCAAAACCCTCGAAATACACCCGCTTATCTCGCCGAAGCAGTATTCGTAACGGGCCCCTATCCTTACTAAGTCCCTTTCGCATCCCCGCAAGCAGTCCCCTCCCTCGCCATCCCGTAACCCTTATCTCTTTTTCTCTTTTCTCCGCCTCCTCACTCTGTCCGCGAGAAAGGAAAGGGGCACCTTGGGTCCCTGCCTGGAAAAGATGCCGGGGGAGAAGGGCCGGCACAGGAGTGCAACCTGTGGGAGTGTAAAACAGGAGATCGGAGAGGGTGGTTAGGGTTGCGTGTTTTTTTTGTTTTTTTTTTCATAACGACCCTCGGGGGATTTTCCTGTAGATCGGTCGCCGGAGATATGGAGAGATTGATTGAGGTGCGGTCCATTAAAAAAGGGACTGCCGTGGTGAGGAAAAAGGGGCCTAACGTTATCAATTAGAGTTAGGGGTTTAGCTTCCCCGTGGTACACAGGATCATGACTTGAGAGGAAGGAAATGTTTGTGAAATCTATTCTCTCGCCTTCATTCACTTTGGCTGCTCATTTTCCTTTTGAATATCATGAGCGCCCATGTATCGCAGCTATTAAAAAAAATAGTTTTCCCATTCTCTCTTTTGAAATGAAACCCTTCTTGTGGATGGAGGTGATCTCCCCGAAATCCCAGCGTTACGCGACACCCGACTCCCTGAGTTGAGTCGTTGCGTGGTTACGAATATACATGCGTGGTTGCGCTTTGAATTAATTCACAATACAGATATAGAGTAACTTCTTATGAATTATTTGTCTGTGTATTTTATGAAACTATCATTAATGTATAAATGTAATTTTCATATTTTTTTCAGAAATATTAATTTAATAATTGATGTGTATTAATTATTAAATTAATAATATGTACCGTGTACTCCCCACTGCAAGTCATATCCATACTCAGTATTCCACTTCTGTCCGCCGTCCCGCGACGGCCACTTCTTTTTCTTGTTGGACCGCTTAGAGATCTCAGGCATCAGGTGTTGTTTTTTCGTAGCTTCATTTCTTTCCCTTGCATGGTAGTGGGAAAGTATGATTTCTCAGAATATAATTTTGCTTAAAGTGTTCTAAAACTTCCTAATTGTTTGTGTCCAACTCTGTAATTTTTGCCACTGGTGTATTCCTTTAGAGTTGTAAGTACTAAAATTGAGGTCAGGTCTAATTAATTTTTTCAATAGTTTATCTTCAATCTCTTTAGAGTATAATATTGGTGTTTTATGCAGCAGGTAAGTTGTGATAAACACCGTGGAAATCTGTCGTTATGGTGTGCATTACTGCACCTTACTATGTCCAGCATTTTTTATTCTCCGTACTTTTTCGGAATTAATATATTTTTCGGAAGAATTTCTCATCAGTGAATGCTGAAAAGATGCTAAATGTATTTTAAACAAATACAGCATTTATGTTTCCCATTATCCTCCGATGTGTTCGTTTTCTTATCATATATTTCCAAATTATGTCCCCAAATCCCTTTTACAACTAATTTCCATTTTTTGTGACTACATGATTTTCTTAGCAATAAAACTCCTAATTTAAAGAGTCATCGCCGTTGTAGGATATTGTGTAGAATATGTAGTTAGGTTTCCATTTTCGTTATTTTTTTGCCACGATTATTTGGAAGCTGCGATTTTATTGCTTCACAATCCCCACTTCGCCGCGCTGCCGAGCGAAAATCCTGTCGAGGATGTCCTTCTTTCGAAATATTTCTCTCGTTGAATGTGAATCCGGACCCTTCTCCTCTATTAGTTGTCGGTTTCTTTGGTAGAGGGAATCCAAGATCTCCAAGCACGAAACACCTGGGGATCCTTAATGACCTTTAGAAATTACGCATCTGTCCAACGACGTGACTTCCTTCTCGGGGATACGCCGTCAACGGTAATCCTTTTCTCGTCGATAAAGGAGCGGTATGCTCGCTATCTCGCGACTAATGAAATTTGCCCGCCGTAAGTTTCACTGCCTGCCAATCCAAACTTAACCCCTCGCAATCAAGTTCCGACGTCTTTAGCCGAAGCCGAAAACGATTTCGCCGGGTAAAATTCTCGAAACTTGAAATTCAAACCATTTAATCATTTTAGTCTTAATCGAAGAATCAAACCCATCTGGCTTCCCTATGATATTATTCACTCATTCAACGTTTTGTGGGATGTATTGAGGAAACAGGTGGCAAAACCTTGTTAATATTTTGAAGGCACTAGTACTTATGCATCAAGCACTTTAATGTAGTTGCCTGTTACGGTGTACATTTATCATTCATTCAGTATTATTGTGAAGATACCATACTATCGCACTTAGCATTTTATTTTTGTTTCTATAAGAAGCAAAAGCTCTGTCAGGTTATAATCCCAGTTTGGTGATGCTCAATTATCAGTTTTAGCTAATAAAAACGTTGTAGGAACATGAAAAGGTAAAAATTGAATCCAAAATGTGGCCAAAAGTGAGCGATAAGAATGTGACCCGATAAAAGGAAACCATTATTAGTTGTTCACGAAATGTTGGCTTGGATGAAAATGGACGACGTGAAAATATATTATTTGTGCAATCACACCAAGTCCAGAAAGTAAAGGTATTAGAATTAAAACGAATTTTAAATTAAATTTATACGAGAAAAAGTGAATGCACCCAATGGTTAGGAAATATCTCAACGACTCTCGTAAAAAAACGAGACCTTGTCAGAAAAAGAAAACAAAATAGGTTATGCTATCAATTTTTGGTTAAATCCTCATAGTGTATTGGGCTGAGGTATTCCCAGGTAGAAATATCGGTGAATTGAAAAAGAAATTGTAGCGATTGGATTTTTTTTCCTACTCGATGGAGTTCAGTGCAGCGATTAAAATATGAGGGGAAGTAGGTATTAAGAAATTAAGTAGGTAGGTGGAATCATTAATTTTTTATAATACGCCAGTGATTTCCCAATTCCTCAATATGGCCTAAAAAGTGGGCAGACGAAAACTGATGCGAATGCTTAGAGGCTCATTAGCGCGATCCCGTTTGCTTGCCGTTTGCGTCTAAAGGAAAAATTCACTGCCACGTGATGCAGTAAAGGCTAAATAATTCCTTTTTGGAGACAGATAAGAATTCAGGAAAAGCGGAGGTAAGTCTTCTTTATCTGAATTCCTCTCACTGCTCATAACCGAGTCGTTTTGCTTCTGGGGAGGTCTTTAGTTCTAGAACATTTTCATAGGTATTATTTTTATGAATGAACCTATGCAGAGCTCTTAATTATTGCTAAGAAAGTCATAATAGGTTTGTTTAAGAAAAGGAAACTGTTTTTTCATCTATTCCTGGAAATCTCTCAAACTTAGAGAATCATTCTCCTTCGATAATTGGAACATCAGAATTGGAGGACGCTAGAAAGGTGGATCGAGAAATGTAGTCTGGGTAAAACAGCTCCTTGGAGGAAATCATTGTTAAAATTTGAAGCGCAAGAATGGAATGTAATAAGTATTTCATCGAAAATAGTACGCATAGTACGTTTAATGCTGTGATAGTTGATACCAGTAAATATCAAGTTAGCATATTAGATCTAGGCTTTAAGGTTTCTCCATCCAAGTGAGTATACATGTACACTACTTCTGTACCAAAATCAAAAGTTTCTACATCCATCAGTATCGTACTCTTGTGAAAATTCTTTCTTTCTAAATTCTATTGTATTCATGGCTCTATTGTTCATTCATTCCGGTTCAGATGCCATATGCATTGAAGTTATCGGTTGCAGATGATGTGGAGACTCAAAATGTATTTTTTTCCTTGAATTAATATATCAAACTTGGACCTATGAATCGTTTAAAGCTCTCCTCTCATGACATAGAAAATATATCAGGCGAGAAGAGTGTAGTGAAAAATGTCACATATCCAACGAAATCGGCGAATGTACCATTGTAACTTCAGGCATAAAAGTTTTGCTAATTTTATCATATATAAGAGCCCGTGATTTTTCTTAATTTTCCGGTAATCGATGACCATTTTGTCATGTGACTGAAGGATTTATATTCATGAGCATTGAGCATGGTGGGTGAATATATAGCCGTGCGGAGTAATAATTTTCAACGCTCTTCCAAGGTTACTTTCTGTCAGCATCGCAACGTCAATCGCATTCCTGCTTGCCATCTGCCGGAAATATTTTCCCTGAAAAATGTTTATCAATTTTTCCATCAATCATTTCTTCTCTAGAGAGCCTCTGCATCCTTCCATTCAGTCTACGGGTGAGTTTTGACAGGCACGCGAGTGAGATAGACGGAGGGCTGCGAAACACGCCGACAGAGAATCCGAGAGCGGCCTTCCTTCCTGCCGGCTTTCCTGCTTCCCCGACGGGTCGAGGGGAAGAGGTAATTTCTGGGAACGTGTTTGAAATGGCGAGTTATAGTCGGGCCTTGATGTATCGAGAGGTGCCTCCGGGGCTGAAGAAACTATTCAAGTTCGTAAATATCTCGATTTAAAGAAAAAAACAACTAACTTTTTATGTGGGTTGTGAATAAAAACCTGCTAAGATGTGTTTTCTTTCGAATTTTCCCAAAACTTCACTGCTGCGACTTGTGTGATAAAGATTCTAGTGTGAAATAAACCAACTGAATTTACATAACAATAATCCCTTGGGAGTACGTGAGCAATTCATCGACACCTATGTATGGAGCAAACTCAAATATGGAAGTGTATTAAAGGAGTAACAGCAGCGGAATGAAGTAGTTAGGAAGAAATCGATACTTGGCGTTATAAAATAATGAAGAAGATAAAATGGCGGAGAGAATCACGAATGAAGAATTCATACGAAGATCTGGGGAGAAAGGTTGTTTAATGAAATCTCTGCGGAATAGAAGGGACAAAATTGTCGGACATATTCTAAGACACAGGGACAACGGCCTGCCATGATAGAAACACCGGTTCCCAATTAGTCACCGAAGTTAAGCATCGTTGGGCTCAACTTGGGTTTGGAGGTGTTATGCATAGATTCGTCCGAGTGCTGTTGCCCCCGTCTGCACGTGGCAGACAGTATGTGCGAAATGACCTTAGTCGTCGAAGCACGTTAAACAAAAATACTACTACTATACATTCTGACACACACTCACCTCGTGAAAATCATAATGTGGATATAAATGAATGGGATTGAATGCGTCCAGTGTGGAATGCACCAAGAAAATTATTGGAAATTTTAAAATAAAGAATATCAAAGGAAGAAATATGTTTTCTAAAACGAAAATGCATTGGAGAAACCAATATTCGGAGTTGTGACTGCTGACGATGGCGAGTTAAAGAAGTTTAGGGCAAGTGGAACTTATAACTGAGGTCCCCTCTCGTGAGAGGAAGTTGGAAAAAATGTGAGCGAACTAGAGGGGGTGGTGGGAGCGGCAACTTCCCTTGGCGGAGTGTTGGGTGGAGCGGGAGGCGGGGAGGGCAGGGGGATGGAGAGAGAGAGAGAGAGCAGGGTCAGAATGAGGCGGCACTGTAAGGGTGAGTAGAGAGAAAAGAGTGATTGTTTAGGGATTTGAAGCTCATGAGAGGTTGGCAGTTGGAGGTCGGGGATGCTTGATGGAAACCTCCAAAACACACCCTCTCCGTGCCTCCCGCTTATTTTCCTTTCCACTTTCTCGCCACCACCCTCTTCCACGTTCCCATGCCTACCACTCCCTCCCTCCCTCCCCCGACCAACCAACCTCCGCCGATCCTCACGCCCGCCTTGCTTTTTTACGTCGCGAAGGTAGGGAGGGGTAGGTTGTTATGCTTATACCGGAGGGAGTGGAGTTTGGAAAGGAAAATGGAAACGCCGCTCCCTTTATATCCTCATCCTCTTGCCTCTCCGCCTCCTTGACGTTTTGTTTTGGATTTCAATTCATTTCCTCCGCTGTCTTGCCGCCCTGCTCGTTATTTTAAGCGAGTGGCGGAATGGAATAGAATAACAGGGTGCCATGGCGCTGAAGAAGATTCAATTTTGTCCCCGGGCTTATCTCGGGCGCTTGGCTGTATTTTCGTTACTCCGTGCGTCTGTGTGCCTCTCCGTGAAGTGTGATTGTTACGGTCTTAATGATTTTGGGTCGCAATTAAAATCTATCACCCTTCTTCGCCCGCGCCAACGCGATGTCTTGTCGGATTGCGCGTCTAGAAGTAATCCATTCCCGTCCGTGGTCCAATTATCTCTTAGCTTTTAAACTGAATGAGTAGAGTCGTGCATCTTTGAGAGAGAAAAAAACGACCATTCATGCATCATCGTCTTACTTGCTGCCTTCGTGGTAATGTTCTTTTAAAAACTAGGGTAATAGGTAGTAACGGCTGAGTAAAATTTGTCTCGGTGACGTATTTTTTTAAATTTGTTTATTTTTTATTGAGACTACATACAAATAAAAACGACATATTGGAGAAAAGTTATCGAAGTCAAATGAACTTCGAATTGGCGTGCAATATAGCATTGGAAATGCATGGCCTATTTGTAGTGAGTAAAGCTGAATACTGAGCTTGGAATTGATTTTGATTGGTTGGTTTCTTATATCTGGAGCTTCAGCGATGAACTCCAGTGAACGTGAATTGGAAAAGCCGTAAATAGCTTAGTAATTAGCTAATACATTTTGCTTTTCAGTGCCTAGGTTTAGTCGTTTCATCATGAATGATAAGGTACAACAATCAAACCAAAAGTACCAATTTCTCAGGTGACCTGATAAAAGTATACTTAATACACTAAGTTATTTATTAATAGTTCATTGAAGGAATTTCAAAAAGCTACGCCTGAAGCAATTAAGTCTATCTAAGTGAATAGCTTAGAAATTCATTACCCTTCTCTGTCGTTTTTATGCTTTTTATATTTGTTTCCGTTAGATAATTGACTGAAATTAAATGAAAGAGATCTACGAGTATGTCAAGCGTGGATTCAAAATGCCGCTCGGCACTGTCATTGTCAGCTTTCTCGCACGATAATTTATTTTAAGCTGCGTTAAGACTTGGAGAGGGAAAATGTCGCCTGCAGCCACGAATTAATCCACCCCTTGGGGCAATGCATCGCAAGCCCCTGTTAAGGCAATTTGAGCGATAAATCAATATACTTAGAATTTGATGAATTTGACCTAATTTTAAATAAAAATCTCATCTTTCCAATGATATCAAAATACCAACCCCTTGCCGAACTACTTTTCGAGCAATTTGCCTAAAAATATAAGCTGTTTCACATGAGATAGATTACGGCTGTGCGCTCCAGAAGGCGAGTATTGAAAAAATAGGAACTTCTAACACCTAAATTTCGTCTAAAAACTAACAGTGTATATAGTTTACACGTTTTTCAACTATTTATAAAAGTTTATCTATTTCTCACCGAAGTAATTTTTACAGAATCGCAAACAAACCTGCTGTTTTGAAGGGTTCTCAGCCGCACGGAGTGAAAAAATGAGTCATGTTAGACACTTAGGTAGCTTTATTAATTTAATTGCTGAGAATTTTGATAATATATAACTATATCTTTACACCATTAATATTACAATATTTACTTCACACTTCATACAGACGCTGAAATAGGAAAATAAAATTCGAATATGGTCTCCATTATGACTGGGGAAACATCTCGCTCAAACTACCTTAAACGTGTGCTCTTTCTCTACACTCCTTTTTTACCGTTTTCCTCTCTCTCTCTCTTTCTCTCTCACCCTCCTCCCACCTCTCAGAGTCTTGAAGGTCAGGTTCTTAGGGTACCTGCGCAGCTCCACATGAACTAACTCAGTTAACGAACTCCGGGACGTCCCCCGAATCTGTTATCCCCTTCCTAATAGAAATATACGAACGCTCCCTGCCTACGTCTTCTGCCAACTATTCATGGACGAGTTCTGTTTGGTCCAGAATCCAATCATCAGGGGAGGGGAGAGTCTTCGTTTCTGTTGTTATCGCGCCTGAAGGGAGGGTGGAACGGGCGGAAGGAAATGTTATTTCCCTTTCTTTTCTGCTCCCTTCCTCTCTCTCCATTCTCAGTATTTCTCGCGCGAGGGAACCGGGGTGTGTGGTGGGGAAGGAGGTATCGAGGCCAGGCATTGAGGCGGTCACCGACTGAATGCCAAAGCGGCCGTGACTCTCCTGGCCGCGTGGAAATTGGATTGAGCCGGGGAAGTTATCGTGGGAGGGGAGAAACTCCATTCCTTCTGTACGCAACTGCGTGCGTGGATGTGTGTGTGTTGTATTTGAGGATATTGGAGGATATGGCGGAAGAATCGGAAGGGAATGGCCGAGGCGAGGAAAGAAAAGGGGCAAGTGGATGGTGAAGAAGTTGGGGAGGGATCTTGAGAGAAGAAAAACGATAAAGTGATATCGGAGGAAGTGCCGAGTGTTTGTATTTTTTTCTGCTATCTTAGGATTTCCCAAAAGAGGAGAAAAGACTCAATCAAAAGTTTACTTCTATTGGTTTTTTTCCTCACCCTATTCTGTTTTCTCTCGGTGATAGGGGGAGGATAAATTTAATGCGTAGGACAGGATAAGTATTTTAGTATTTCTGAACATTATTTAGTGATTTTTGATAAACAAGACGTATTATCATATTTGTGTTGCTTGTTAGCATAGCGCCTTAAACAGCTATGTTGCCAGGGCTGGAAATTATAAAAGTGATAATTCCTTTGAATTACTGGGCCAAGTAACTTTATTAAGTTGATCCCCTGGTTTTCGGCTGATTTGATTTGAAACAATGTTTTATATAAAAAATTGGTATCGTTGGCTAAAATTGAAAAAAGCTGACCTACATCAAGCCTTGCTAAAGAATGATCGCAGGCTTTCCCGGCGTATAGAATTGTGGAAGGTTACTCGGGATTTCCACCGGGTCATGCCCTGATGACGATGGACAACTCGTTCATCGAAACGTCGGCCGAGATGGAGTTGGAGAACCTGACCCGGTGGAAATCCCGAGTAACCTTCCACAATCAAGCCTTGCTCTTTCTATCCTGAATCCGGAGATAGAAAGTAACCACTTAGGCTGCATGGAGCTGCAATGAGCAACAACTTTTTTTATTTTCTTGTGCTACCCTGAGAATAGAATATGTCGTCGTTGATGAAAACTGCCAAAAAACACGGCACATTTAACCTTAATCCACGATGATCGACCTTTTCAAGAATATTTTTCGCGGTGAATGGGAATATTTCCCAACTTTCTTTTAATGCTCTAGGAGGGGTAAATATTAACAGTTTTGAAGCATTGAACATGGCAGGTTTTCAATCTGCATCCTGTGGCATACTATTTTATAAGATGAATTATTTTGCGAATGAGTTTAGCTTCATGCACAGCTTCATGTAATTTCCGCCGAATAACTTAGTGACGAATACTCAAAAATTGTGTTGTTTCTCTCTGTGCACTGTATTTAACGGAAGGAAACAATTAATTTACTTGGAAGTAAATGTTTTAATTCCCCTTGTGATAATCGATTTCTTCTTCATTTCTGTCTATCTTCCGAAATTTTAATCGCCTTATTTTCATATAATGTTGATTAAGCTTTAGTGCGATTAATATAGTCTGACATCTGAGCTTGAAAGTAAATTTCCTGTTTCATTTTTTAGAAAGGAACAAACACCCTGGTAGTTTTCTAAAGAAAAGTCAATTTGTATATTTGTAATCCAAGCAACGATATGTTGTAATATTTTCCTAGATTAATTAGCATTTCAAAACTTCATTTTAATGTTTGTAGATGAGTTCATAGAGAATAACAGTGAACGAGGTGGGTCTTGCCTACGCTCCCCAACAATCCCGTTAGTCTCCTTCCATAAAGCTTGGCTTACCTGATGAGTTATTTTCTTTATGGCTTTAATTCGTCCAAGCAACATGTTCAAATTGTCACAAATTTCCTTTCGTTCGTGTTAACGATAACATTTTTCTTCAACAAAGTACAGAATTTCTTCTTAACGCAGTTCTTCTTGAGTTAAACGCAGTATACCTTACTCTGAAAACATAGGTTTTGGGAGCATACCAAGAAGTATGAAAAATACGGCATCTAATTCACCACCATGCCAATTTTTCTCCAATGTGCGCATTTTTTATATTGTACCGGAATCGGAAAGGTTAACAAAACAAATGTTTTTGATAGATCCGTGAGTTATGCGGTCTGTCATCGAAATTAATACAAAACAACGAGCTATTTCATTATGTTTTTCTTCACTAAAAGGAAATTTTATTATAATAACATATTTATTTTCTATCCAACATTTTGAACAATTGACAAAATATATTTAAACACCTGACGTACAACTTTAAATAGCAACACTCAACCCTCAAACAGTTTACACATATAATTATCATTAGGAATATTAATACACTTCAGCACAACTTGGACTTCTAGTCCTGGGTTCAGAGCTTCCAGCGGTAACCAAGCAACCTCGACAGCTCCGTGGAGCAGAGCCTCCCGCGACACCTCAGTAACCCCGACTGCCCCCTGCCTATGCGACCTCGCGCATTTATACAACACTCCTCGCAGCATCGTTGCTATCAAAACTCTTGTTCGCCATGCGGTCACCAATATGGCGGATTATCGCCTATTACAAGTTGTACATGCATACAATAAAATATTTTTTCAGTTCATTTTGTTTTTCATTTTTCGCGGAGAAATATGCATTAAAAGTGAATGTATGTGAGCAGAAGATGAATAGCACTTCTTTGCAAATTTATTTGAGTATCAAAGCGATCCTTAATGTTTTGTACCGAACTTCCTTGTATATCTCGAATCATGATTGGAAAGATGTATTCTTATTCATTTATCTCCTCTTATGTTCTTTTAAAATGAGAAAGTGCTCCTTGTCTCTTCAGTTTCATTTTCTTTTCTCTTTCCTCATTAAAAAAATAAGGGTCTGTATTCATCCCACCTTAACTAATTTACCCGAGTATAAAAATCCCATGGGCACCCAGAAAAAATCTGTTTTGGGTTTTTTTGCCGTGATATTTCTATTCTGGAGCTCTAGGGATCTTCATGAAGTGTCCCTATTTTTTTGTGTTCTCCTCATTATTAGAGTTTCGCTATGATTCTTGCCTAGAGAGATGTCGCATGACTGAGCAATTTATTTGTAGCGGCCTCTCAGCAGTGATAGCTACGCCCGTTGGGAAATGAGCTTGATTGGATGCCTTGTGTGCTGTCGGCTCAAAATAGTGTCATTAAAAGAAGTTGAAATGTGCTCATTCATGCTGCTCTTGTATTTTTGGTGTAATTTTCCCGTGTAAATAAATCCTCCCCTTTTCGCTATTGTACTCGGCCTTGAACTCAGTAGAGCTAAATTACGTGCAAGCTCATTGTGTTAACGTAACTAAACTTTAGTATTGTGCTATCAATCTAGTCTGCATTTCCTTACCGTTTCCCTAGCAGTGATTGTCATCGCGATGTTGATTATATTTACAAAGTGAATCTGTAAGTTCATCTTCATGCAGTACCCTGATAAATGAATTGTATGATGCCTTTTACGTTAAGATTTCACGACCGATAGTATGGTTTCCTTACGTTGCTTGTTAACTTAACCACTGTATAGCATGTTTCTTAAACTGGCATTCTCCTGTTTTGTGGTGAAGCCTTTCACCGTTGTCCTGGCAATTTGTTAGTCCTCACTTAACGGCCAAAAGAGCGTACGGGGTTCATCCTTGATCTTGGACGAATAAGGCGAAGGTTAGTATGCCCCTTATTTTTCCGTTAAAAAAATAAATTTCCATTTGTACAACTTTTAAATTTTTTCCATGGTAACAGTCCATTAAAAGTAAAAAATTATAGCTTGATGGGATGAGTTTTACCCGTGCCACAAGGGAGACGTTATATAATTTAGCGAAAGAGAAGGAAAAGAATTTTAAAATTTGCTGGAAAATTTTTATTTTTTTTTAATTTTAAGTTTGTCTAAAGCAGAAAACACATTCCCAGTGTGAATAAAATTTTGAAAAAGTCTTCTAACAGAAGGAAAATATGTGTGCATGAATTTGCTCGCTAAAACTTTGCTTTGCTCGCTCGGTTTAGACAAATTTCCATGGTCAATACATTAGTTGTACTTTCGGCGTGTTACTTGCACCAAAATGGGAAAGTGTTGAAAATTCTCTTCACACTCTGGCGGGTCAATCTTGAGTAAGAGCGACACCTCTCTCGGCGACGTCATTTGTTAGACTTAACATGAGGTGAAAAACTTTCAGGCCTCTTGGAATTTTTCGCAGTGGTCTTGGCTCCTTTATTAGATAACCAAAATCAACCCACATTCAGTTCCTTTTACTCAACTTTAGTACGAGTATCTCGGTACTCTCGTATAGAAACTGTGTATTTAGAAGATTTTACGTTTTCTATCATCTTCTTTTTACAGGCTAAGGTAACAGTTGGATCTAGTAAAGCAAGGCCAGCAAGTTGTTCAGTAAGGTACCGGAAATGTCTACAGAATGTTTTTGCAGCAATTTGGGACACTTTTTTGTAAACATTTTCATACATAATCACAACTTTAAGAAAAGTGAAATCACACTAGGGGAGATATAGCACTGGGAGCAGAGAACGGATACTTAACATATAGAAGAACAAATGAACTAACACCTCTCAAGCCCTTTTTCTCTCTTTTTGGTCAATGAGATCTCTTCTTTGAAAATCAAGATTTCAGAGAGTGATCTTCCTTCTAAATATATAGCCTTAACTAGCTTCACTACGTGCGGTTGATGTTTAGTTGGCATGTGGGCTTTTTCCCAAAAGCGCATTACTTCAACTGAAGTGACCCTGCACGCTTTGCCAAGCAAAGATTTGTGAATACAGCCGAACAAGAATCGCATTACAAAATTCTGTGGTATTAAAAAATATCTACAAGTCACTTTGCTTTCACAACACGAAAACAAAACGAAAATAAAATAAAAAACATTCCAGATACCATTGCAACACAAAAATAATATTAAATTAAATACAATGACAGATTTTACAAAGAAAATATCAAGTCAAGTCAATATAATATGCACAAACATACAAGAACCTTTTTATGAATTTAACTTACATTCTTTGAAAGAACAAAAATCAATAAATGTGAGAACGATTGAGGTACACGCTCAATCACCATGACATTCATCAATCAGGTATGCAAACATTTTTAATTTGAATTGGTTTAAATTTTTAGCATTCAATATATAGTCAGGAATATCATTCCGTACCCTTGTACTTGAATTAATAGTGGATAATTGGTCCACAGTTGTTCTACATTTAGGAACTTTAAATCGTTTTCTGACTCGAACAGGTCTATTTAATACATCATTAAGGTTTGCAATTACATTTTCATAGAGGTAATCCGGTGCTTTACAAGATAAAATTTTATACATGAAAACAGATAGTTGGTATATCCTTCTATGCTTTAATTTTAACCAGTTTAACTTAACATAAACGGGGTCACATGGTCTTAAATATTAACATTGTATATATATCTTATTCCAGAATTTAACATAGTTTGTAATTTATTTAGTAATTCATCAGTTAAGTCCGAAAATACAAGTGAGCAATAATCAATGTGTGGAATTAACAAAGAATTGACAAGCTTCATTCGTAACTCCAGTGGAATTAAAGATTTGAATTGTTTCATCTGCGCTAGTGTTTTGTATATCTTGTTTGAGACAGGCAGATAGACAGATATAGGGAGGGAGTTCCAAATTTTGTTGAAGTTATTTGGAGTGAGTTGTGAAAGGTGGTGGTGAGTGGGGAAATAGAAAAGGTCTGGATTTGGTCGGGTGAAGTGAATCAGGTTCTGAGGTTTTTTATTAAACATTTTTAGCAGATAATGAGGACTTTGCTTTCAAATATTTTGTATAAAAACAATCCCAAGGAGTATTTTCTTCTGTTTTGTACCTTTATCCACCTTAGTTGCTTGAGATAGGGAGTAATGTGTTCGTCCTTACGCAAGTTGAATATAAATCTGATACATGAATTTATATTCCTTTGAATTTTAGTATTCAATGCATTGGGAAGATCTGGCCACACGAAGCAACAATAATCAATGAGAGGGAATATCAGAGTGGATATCAATATTGTTCTAATTTCTTATGTGAGAAAGTTCCTTTTGACCTTGAATAGGTAAGGAACTCTTGAGGCTTTGTTTAATGTGCAATCAATGTGATAATTCCGAGATAGTGTGGGAGTACCTAGTGTCGAACCTCCTCGTGCCACGCACCTTGAAGGTGGCTTGCATGATACATCGTAGATAGAGGTAAAATTCGGCCACTGCTGGAATTCGAATCGGGCACCTCCGAGTGGGAAGCCATGCTGGTATTCCGATCATCCTCCCCTCGTCACCGGTGGTGGTAATCCTCCGGTAGTGGCAGTACGCGACTCCTATACTCTGCCTTCAATCTTCCCGCTCGTGCTATCTTTCCGTGTACCATCAGCCCTTCTCCCTCTAACTCTCCCTTCGCAATCCCCCTGGCCACCTTTGGAACTTCTTTGGTGGCCCCCCTATCCCCCACACCCCGTCCCACGGTTATGATTCCCCCTCGGGTCGCGCGGTGTGTCCCGAGGAAACAGAGTTTGTTTTGTCTCCTCCCCCCCGCCACCTCCGCCACCGCCTCCCATCTTTCCGGTCGACTCTCTCCGATTCCGGGCACGTCTCCGTCTTCTCCCCCGGACGTCGTGAGTCGCTGAGCCGCTGAGAGGAAGCCTCGCACGCCGCCCTGAAGGGGAATTATCGGGTCTCTCGGTGAAAGCGGGCGCGAGTACGTGTTGGGGTTCGTCTTCATTAAGCTTTCTCAATTATTTCCCACTCCAGTAATCCCATTGGAAGAGAATTGAGGATGCGTAGGTTTTCAAAAAAGTAATTATATTACCTGGGAATTACCCCTCTTGATAATGGGGACAGCAGGAGTTAAGCCTATTAGCACCTGGAAATTGCCAGTGTTGGAGTGCGGGGTGGAATGTTACCAGAGTTATGAGTGCCTACTCTTGAGTTTGCCTATCTTGAGATGCCATTCCTTTCGATCTCTTGGGCGTTCATCCCTAAAGATTCCTAGTGTGTCATTCTAGTATCTTTGGTATGCATGAGAAGATATCAACGTGAGATCTTGCACGAAATAACGAAGTACCATGCCAGATCGTGTTATCCCTCCCATCACGTTGGTGATATCCCATATTTGGGAATGCTAATTTTCAGTGAAGCGTGAAAGGTTTGCTTTTGGACTATTTGCATTTCGAAAACGTTGACTTCATAAATGCACTCTACTTTTTAAGAAATATATTATTGGGTGTGGGGAACGCATTGCCTTGAGATAAGTGCGAGAGGGCTCCTTGTGACTAGGGCAAGAGATATCCATTTATTACGGAAAACTTCTCAATCAAGAATAAAAATATTTAGTGATACGGATTTTGCTCACTTGGTAGGCTTGGTGGTCTTTTTTCGGAAATTTGATGTTGCTAGAGCTAGTGCACGTGCGAATTGTTATTTATTCATTTAATTGTGTCTCTTTAGCGTGGTGCGAAGTGAACCGGAGCTTGAGACTCAAATCGCTAGTTACCACCGTGTGAAAATTCATCTTTTTATCTTTCTGTCTAACATTTACAACGTTGTTGGCGACTGCTCATCTTTAGATAGCTATTAGCATGTATCTTGTTTTTAATTATCTCACTGCATGGCTATATTTAAAGCAAACCTATCTCCTAAATTAATGGATTAGGTATTTACTTTCTTATTAAAGTATTTTGACTTCTCGGGTAGTTTTCCTTGAAATTTTTCCATCAACTTTTTTGTACTCAAGCTGTTATTTTGGCTTTAAAGTGTATATTCTTTATTAAAGTGTTTCATAAATTTATGGTAAAATTGGCTTTTTTATTAATGATCCTGAATGAATTCAATATTTAGTGCAATGTTACAAATTCAATTAAAATCTAATTGAATTTCAACTGCATGGTTTAATTCACGATTCCTTGTTGATCTTTCTGGCTTAATAATTTAATGATTTTGACTTCCTTGCTTAAATGATTTCGTTTGCTACACGTGTACTATTCTCTGCTTTACGATCGTCATTTACGACCTGATTTTCAATTAACGGGAGCAGAGTTGGAACATTGTGCCGCCACGTCAATCCCATAACCTCAAAATGAATCCATTTATCTCGCTCAATTTCGGAATTAACTCATCGGAACCACGTCACGAATCAAAGCGTCGTTTCCAAACCAATCGGCGCGCCACACTTCGAAAAGACATTAGTTATTGTCGCCTGTCGTTATGTTTCTGTTCAAATTGACGAATCTGTCATCGTAAATAATGGCGAGACAAATTTTGCCTTTCAAATTGATAGTTTGGATTTGTCGCTCGAGTTCTAATTGAGCTTCCTATCGTGAATTTCACTTGGCGCTCATTAAATTGCATCCGGTCTTTTGCTTCCTGCATTCGTATTAGTGGTCAGAAATAAAAACTAAAATTATGACGCTCAATTGGATCTCGCCTGTGTTTGCCTTTCTTTCTGCTGCAAAGTCGGCTCTGCCCTACCTTTTCAGTAATTTTGAACGCTAAATTTACACTGCAGACTGCTTTACATGCTTGAATATTTATTCTCCAAAACTTTTCTTGCCGCGTGATTTCGTATTTCACTGTGCAGTTTTTAATGTGCCTTAAGTCGTCCGATTTCATGCTGCATTAATCGGCTGTTTCATATACCTGGCTGCATGTCATTTGTTGAATATTTTTCGGAACTGGGAGTATGTCACCTTTCAGGGATTATGTTATGACAAATTCGTCTAACATTTTTTATGCCGAAGTAAACATACATCGTTAATATGATACAGATAGATAGAACATAGTATAGTAAGTTATCTGTATTTAACGACATTGCGAACTATTACCTCGGAATTTTATTCGATTTTTGGGTTATTGTTTTTTCGATGGTGGTTCACTTATTCCTTAGCCCCATGTGGAACTCCATCCTTAGAGAAATTAGGCACCTATGTTGACTGTATATTTCCCTATAATTTTTCAAAATGTATTATTTGTTGAGTTTGAACAAATTGATTAATCTGTAGTTGACTTGGTAATACCTCGATGAGGTCATTTAAAGAGATTGAGATTGTTGATGAATGTTATCCCTCTCACTCTCACCATTACTCATTCAGCTTAAAGAGAATATTTGGCAGTGTCCACAGAGCAGATATTAATTGCTTTCATTCATGAAGTAGTCCAAGTATAAAATCGACGATTCTTTTCCAAAACTGTTTTCCCTCCACAACAAAAAGTAAGTGTGTCGAAAACTTTTTATATCCTTGAGATAAATGTAGCGTGATTTTGATGATGAACGGAGTAGTTTTTTTAGTTCAAGGGCACATGGTGGTGCGATATGGGAAATAATTGCTTATATTGGATCTTTTTCATCTACTAGTGAAAGTCTCAAATGTGGACCTCGGTAGAATTGTTTAACCTCACAAAACATAGTTTTGTGAGGTTAAACATGCTTACGCGAAGCCTTCTGTATAGAATATCTTTATCTTCACGAATGATTTTGGGAGAAATATGAGTGATTCGCAATGCGGGAATTTATTTTTTTCGCTCCTGCCATCACACCTTCCCATAGGATAAGGGTGTAACAAATGTTTGCAACACGCAATGAACAAATACATTCTCCTGGATTGGGATTCGGAACCAGATCCCCCGAATTCGCGATAAAGGCTTTAACCAATGAGGTCTCTGAAGGGGTCATCTTCCCCGACGAATTTCCTAAAGGCTTTTAAGAAATTAAATGAAGATTACCGAATCATAGGTGGCTTCGTCGGGAAAGCACTTGGCGCGAATTCGAGAGGTTAGGGGTTCAAATCTCATTCCAGGCGAATGATTTTTTCATTGAGTGTTTCCCGTTCGTGGACTTTCGCAGTAGGTGACTCCGCTCGGTTACTGACGCAGCGATTCCCGCTGTGCTTTAAATATTGATGTGAAACGTTGAGCGGCTCTTGTGGCCGAGATAGGAGCAACTCGAGGTGAGTGCATTGCTCCCTTTGGGGCATCATCTCCCATTTCCCGTGGCTGGGAGGGGAAGTAGAAAGGGGAAGTAGAAGCGCGTGGGGAGATAGAAAAATTAATCGCAAGGCAATCCCGTTCACATCCACTTTTCCGCTCCCGTTTTAAGTTTTCGCAGGAAGCAGGGGAGAGAAGTGTTTGGACGACACTTTTTCTCCGACTCCTTCGAAAACTTCCTCAGGAATTTTTTTTTCTTATTCCTGTTTCATTCCGCTTCCTCTCTTTCTCTCCCTCTTTCCACTTCTGCTCTTTGCCCCCTCACTTCAGCCGCAGTCCCTCTCCTCTGTCCCCACCGCTTTCCTCACCGCTCATTATGTTGTCCGCCTCCTTCTCCTTGATAGGGCGAGGAAAGTTAGTTAGGCCGAGCTTTTAATGGGATTTGGAGGGGGGGGGGTGAGGGAGTCGGGGAGGACGGCAGAAATTCAGGGAAGAGTTGGGTGAGGGTGGGAGAAGAAGATTGGCCGAGGATGAATCGGAGGAGAGGCCTTTTCCAGAGTTTGGCGTAAGGGGCATAAGGGACTGGGGTCTTTTTAATCCCCCCTTGCGTCCGATTGCGATTTCTGCGTCGCATTATCCAGGTTTGGCACCTAATGCTCCAGGGGAAATTAGTATTTATTCCCGGAATTTAACATTTTACGGAGTTCTTGCCTGTAGTATCGAATCCCATCCATGGAGGTAGAATATTCCATCGTATATGCTCTCTTAAAAGTCAATGATTTGCCTATTATGAACGTAGTTTCATTTTCCTTGACACCTCCGACACGATTATTAACTCTTTGCTCAAATGTTGTCGTTACTTTTATGATCGTCAATGTGTGGATAATATTGTTGATATAATATTTCTTCCTTTCTCGATTTAACCTGTACTCTTAAAATCGTAACTGCCCTAATTCTTATGATTGAGCTGAAGTCTTTATTTAAAATCCTTCCTTTGTTCCAGCTTGACGTTATTCCGATACTTTATTGTGCTTGCAGTAGTGGTTTAAAGCTGGTTAGTTTTGGCTCCTAATTAGTGGATGTTCCGCGATGTGAGACATGTTGCCTTTTTTATCATTAAATCTATGGAAAAGTTGGTAATATACTTATCAATTGGCATATATACAAGGTTGTAGACACATATTTTGCATAGTTTTCTTACACCCCTCTGAGCGGTTTCGCGGAAGTATCTCGCAAGAAATAAGCTACACTCTTGCGATATAGGCATATATGAAGTAGGTGCTAAGAGCATTGTGTTCTCCGATCGGCAGGTGGCGAGTTTGGAAACTAAAGAAAAAGTATAAGACACTGTCTCCGGCGTTACTTTGTGGAACTCCTTCATTTTTAATAATAATAAACACTTGGTTGTTATTCCACACTTTATTGGAAACAAAACGACCCGGGTTTCAGCATGTCATGCTGAAATGTCACCTGATGATGGCATGACATGCTGAAAACCGGGTCGTTTTGTTTCCAATAAAGTGTGGAATAACAACCAAGTGTTTATTATTATTAAAAATAAAGAAAAAGTACTTACAGATATCACTTGTTTTTCTCCGGCTGCCCTACTTGGCTCGATTCAGCATCCTGGTCCCGTCCTGGTCCCTTCGCTTACCCTTCTCAGCATCCCGTTTAAGACTTCGGCTCCAGAGGGCTTCGCGGGAGGCTGCTGGGGGTATTCCGCCCTTGTCCCTCAGGAGCTCGGCACTGGCTTCCCGTCAGAGTTCTGCATCGGGCGTACTCAACGAGTCTGAACAGCCGAGCGAAAGTCCGAGTCCCGTCCGATATCTCCGCAGTGAGTACGCCCGAGTCCGCCCGATTACACACCGCCCGAGTACCGAAGTGGTCTCGTTGTAGACAATCGGTCTTCCGCGGACTTAATTGCGCGGTTGATTAGCCCGCGTTTCTCGAAAAGAAGTACTATTATGAAGTCAGACCAAAATTTCATTACCAACCTCTTAAAAGGATGTTATGTCTTATGTAAAATATTTATGGACCTTGCCTCTTTGAAGAACAACTGTCTACACGTATAATACAAGAATCTATAACAGGTTTAAAAATTAAAATAAAAGATAAAATCTTTTTTAAATTAACTGTACTTCTTTTAAATATCAATAAAAGTTTTCAAATATAGTCACGTTCCCGCGCAATAAAAAACACAGAAATAAGATAAGTACGATATGATATCTGGCAATATTACGGAACGCGCCAGAGACACCCGTTCCGGCAATGCTCTTGATATTGCTGAAGAGTGAGGAATAAATTCTTTTGCATTTACTATACCACAATGAGCACCGATATCGATTGCTTGCTGAATAACTTTGGAAAACCCTTCACCATCCACCACGTGAAAGGGACGAGTATGAAGGGCACAAAGGTCGACGCATGCTTGTTTAAACGATTCTTTTGCCTCCGAGGGTGCACAAGTATACCTGATAAAATAATACAAGGAATTAATGTAAACTCTGAAGAGGAATATTTCACATAAGTTCTAAACTAATGCTTCAGTAGGCGACAGTTTTTTCAGGCTGCATACCACAAAATTTTTCTCGACATCGTTTTGCCGACATTGACGAGATGGATTTTGATAAGACAGTCCTTCTTTCACCACCACCCTAAAGTGGATAGACAACAGATCTGTTGTAATGTTATCTAATTTTTACTTGTGTAAAATGGATGGACAACAGATGTGTTGTAATATTATCTAATATTTTGAATTCCACCAAGTCTCTCACGTTGGCCAGGAGGCAAAAAAATACAGGCCGTATCAGTGACATACTCGATCGACAATCTTCCTCGGATGATGTGCACAAAGAAAAATGCTGGCTTGAATATTTGACCTACTGTCCATTAAAAAAGTCGAGTCCCTCGAGTTTAGGAAGCTGTATCTTCAAGTAGAGTAAACGGATTTTTACGAAATAAAAACCATGCGATAGAATGATCACTCCTACGTTTATCGATGTATGTTAAAAAAATTTCCCGTACTTATCTGCCCTTTAACGATATTTTATTTGAAAAAAGTCACTATTTTCGGCGCTCAAAATCCGATTTTCCAACTTTATGTTATCACTGTTCTCTTAACGTCAGACATAGAAACGGGAAATTCCGATATAGGTTAGCTAAACATGTTATTAACGTAATAAAGGAAATAAATTGGTTATAGGTTGAGTTTTACACGAGCTGGTGTAAACGTTGTAAACCTCCTCATATTTCGAAACTAATGATGCGATTGAAATTTTAGGTATACTGTTGTGACGCGCGATAACACCAGCATTGCAAATATGTACATGACAAATAGTAAAAATTAATGGTATTCTCAACAACGATTTTTATTTATATCTACTTTCACGCGCCGAACAGCGGTTGTTGATCGGTAGACGACGACTTCGCCGTAGGAGGAGAAGAGGGAAAGGGACAAGCGACGTTGCCATTTGCTACGCGTAGCACTACTCTGCCGGCGGGGGCGAAGTTGAAAGCATAACAGATGTGTCTGTTCAGAATTTGGACTACAATTTAATGATGGGATGAATTCTCATGACTCCCTTTCATCAAAATTAGGAAGGCAGTTAAATGATAAAGTATAATTATTTCCCATTAGAATTTTTCATGTGGGCTTTGGACCACCATAGGCTGCTTTAAAAATGGTTTTAGCGGTTAATACCACCAGTTGATTATAAATCTATTTACAAAATGTACACACATTTACACAACACAAATTATTTACAAAATGTTTTATGCGTTTGAAAACACTTTGGCTAATCCCGAAATATCCTCTTTCATTATTTCAATTGGAATCGCCATCTGACTGTGATTCATCGTCGCTCAAGTCTGAATCGGAGTCAGAGTCTAAATTAACTATGATCCTCTGGTCATCACTTAATTCATCAAGGAGATGCTCTTTTTTCCTATAATCATCTTCTATCTTTTTGACGTGTTGTATACATTTCCTCCATAAGTTTGACGTCACAGATTGAAGAGCCTCCAGGCACAATTGATGGGTTACGTTGACACTGTTCCCTTTTTCAGCAGCAGTCGCAAGGTTCACTTTAGCTATTGTATTTTTAACGTAAGCCCAAATTAGTTCGATGGCATTCAGCTCGCAGTGAGCCACTGGTGTCCAAATTAAACATACGTCACTCCTGAGTTCTTTCACAATCTTTTCCAGCTTCCTCTCTGTCGGAACAAAATATTGCCTACCGTGATTAATCAAAGTCGCTTTTGTTAAACACTCAAAAGTAGGTGCATCCTCCGGTAAATGGATTTTTTTCCTTACAAGTCATGCGATGATATCAGCCTTCTTCCATGACATCGAAGGATTTTTTGTCTCTGGATCTATCATCGTGTGATACGGTGCCTGGTCTAAAACTACAGCGGATCTGGGAGGAAGCAACGACAACACTTTTCGAAACCACTCCTCGAAGTGTCTGGCATTCATCTCAGAATGGTAGTCATCACCCCTTTTTCCCACAAAACATAGTTCGCCACCCTCTAGGAAGCCATCCTCACTACCTATGTGCAAAATGATGACTCGTTTCCCGGCTCCTGAGGAGGTCTTAAAACCACCGCGCCAGCCATTCACCTCCTGTATGCGCCCCCGGTAGATATTATACCCAAGCTGCGAAGAGTCCACAACGTTTTCTACCCAGCTATATTTCAAAGTATGATGCTGAGAGCACCAGGTCTCATCAGTGTAAAATATTTTGTATCCACTGTCCCTCAGCTTTTTAATTCTACGGAGAAAATTATGACGAGTGGCAGCAATTTTTACCGACTCCATCATCACTGGCTTTTTACATAATTTCTGATACCTAAACCCCAAACTCTGCATCACAGACCGGAGCTTAGGCAAGGAGAAATCTGGGCATTCGGGCACAGACTCAACCAACTTGTCCTTCACACTTTGAAGAGTTGGATACATGTTCCTCAAATAAAAGTCATGGACTGTCCGTCTAATGACTCCGAGCGTGAAATCATCCACAAAAATTCTTGGTCGCCCAAGCACAAATTGTCTTTTCCTTGGAGAGGGATTGCCATCACCAGAATTTTCTTTGTCACTAACCTTGGATTTTGCAGCCGTTCTTTGCACTGATTTTTTGCTAGTACCGAGGCACTGGGACACAGTTTCATAAATAGGATAACGCTTTTCCGATCTTTTTTTCCGCCTCCATTTGGAAAAAGCGAATGGCACTGAGTATCATTCGCTCTTCCCCTTCTGAGAAGCGATTTCTGCGGTACATGTTTCACTTTTGAAGCTCACAGACCTAATGACTAGCAAAAATAGTAAAGGGTTGTTGACAAGGGGCCATTCAAGTATTGCCATAAGACGTTTTCGGGGGGAGGGAGGTTCAGATATCCTTACATTGTCTTCCGTAGGGGAGCTCGGGGTCTAGCGCCAACTTGCGTAAGATTTTGTCCGTCGTGAGACAACATTGTAGATCGCTCCAGGAGACTGATCTTATCTGACTATTCAAGATGTTTTGTAGATCGACTGCCTTGAAAAGTGACTTGTAAGTCTTTGGACTAAAGTCGACACACCATTGAACAAGATGGTGTTGTTTGAATTTTTTATAGTCCATAATTTCTTTGTATAACAGGAGTAATTCAAGCGCGGTTTCGAATAAGAGTTTTTTTTAAATTTGCCGAATAGCCTGTAATTGTACACAACTCCATCATCTGTGGTGTTGTTTCAATCTTAATGCATACCTCTTTCAATCACATTCATTACTCTTGAGTCTGTCCATTTGTGTGGTTGCAATATACATTATCGGTCCCTCTCCAATTGGTAGCATGTCTGCAGTGTAGTTCATGCTTGTGAGGCTTCGCCTCGTGACATGCATTAGCGATTAATGCAAATGCATAATTAGCCGTAGTTACACTAACTTTAGGGCATAGTGTAATGCATGTTGGTGACTACTCACCACCTACCACACACCCTTGAGGCTGCTTGCAGGGTATTTTGTAGATGTTAATGTTGAATAATGTGGTACTCCAACACCCTAAAATTTTCTGAAATCAAGTGCTCAAAGCTATAAGATGGTTTCTATCGAGAGCCGAAACCTCAGAAAACGACTATTTAACCCTTTCGCGCCGAAGCCTTGTGGAGAGAAATTCTTCCACGTTACGAGCCTCTTGAAAAATTTCTGCACTCCCCTGTACGAAGCTCTCTCGCGTCGATGGAAGACAGGGGTCCGATCCCTTACCGTTTTGTGACCCAACTCAGCGGGACGCCCATCCCTTTTCTCGGCCGCTGTCCCAGACCCAAGGAGGATTAAAGACACCTTCACAGCGCGATTCCACGGTCATCTGACTGAAAATGCAGTGTTTTATATAAACATATATTTGTTGCTTGCATCGATTTTTTTAGATTAAAAATAAATTCCTTGTTTTTTTCTGAGCGTGCAGAAATTTTAAACGGAGTTCTAATGTTTATATTGACGGATTGCCGACGGTCGCTTGCCGTTCTGTAACTCCGTTGATATTAACGCTAGAATTTCGTTTAAAATTTCCATGTGGTAAGCAAAAAAAGAAGAATTCATTTCTAACTTTAGATTTCGAAAGTAAGCAACAAATATTTTGTTAGAAAAAACACTGCAAAAAGCTATAGTTGACCGCGTGAGAGGATAGGAAAGGGTCGATCCGAGCGGCCGAGGAAGGCCCTGGGCTCGAGCTAAGTTGGGACCCGAGGGGCGACCACTTACCTGGGTCTATTGTTTCCGCGGCGGTCACCTTCCTCCACCCCGCGCCGCATATACGCGGCATTCGTTCATTTGCGTCGGAAAATTGACGCCGCATATATGAGGCTTTCGTTCGTTTGCGAAGAAAATCCTCGCCGCATATGCGCGGCATTCGGCGCGAAAGGGTTAACGAAGAGTAGATATGTACAATTTCTTTCTAACTATCCTCTTACGTAAGATAGAGAGGGGAGGGTGGGGGGTTGCCGAAATCTTACATTGTCTTACATAGGGGGAGGCGGTTCGAAAAATATACAGAATAGTCATACGTAATACTTGAATGGCCCCCAAGAGATTAAAAGGAACGAATTTGTAAGTACGCGACATCTCACTACGGTGCGGCAACAGCGGATGGCTATGGACGATTTCCCCTACCTTCCCCTTACGATCCATCGGCGCTCCTTCCGTGGCAAGTCGTGCTTTCTTGGCGCGTGAAAGTAGATATAAATAAAAATCGTTGTTGAGAATACCATTAATTTTTACTATTTGTCATGTACATATTTGCAATGCTGGTGTTATCGCGCGTCACAACAGTATACCTAAAATTTCAATCGCATCATTAGTTTCGAAATATGAGGAGGTTTACAACGTTTACACCAGCTCGTGTAAAACTCAACCTATAACCAATTTATTTCCTTTATTACGTTAATAACATGTTTAGCTAACCTATATCGGAATTTCCCGTTTCTATGTCTGACGTTAAGAGAACAGTGATAACATAAAGTTGGAAAATCGGATTTTGAGCGCCGAAAATAGTGACTTTTTTCAAATAAAATATCGTTAAAGGGCAGATAAGTACGGGAAATTTTTTAACACACATCAATAAACGTAGGAGTGATCATTCTATCGCATGGTTTTTATTTCGTAAAAATCCGTTAACTCTACTTGAAGATACAGCTTCCTAAACTCGAGGGACTCGACTTTTTTAATGGACAGTAGATGTAGTCTTGAAACAAAAGTAACATCAATACTTGTTAGTTGTATACGTATATGAGGAATTAGGCTTTCCAATAAGTAAATTTCTAATCTTCGTCCCGGATTTTAGTCCTAGGAACTTTCCCCGGAAAATTACAAAAAATGGGAATTTTAGCTATTATTTATAAAAAATTAAACAGTTTTTTTAATAAAATTCCTCAATTGGTAGTCATAAATGATTCTTCATGAATAAAAAAAGATACCGTAAGTCTTCAGCTATCATTACACAGGGAAAAATGCCGTACGTTTGAAACGTGGATTTTGGCCCAGGAATAGAACCCCTTTAACATATGCTTCCGTTACCGTCCATAGGGACATATTTTTCCCAAGCTGTATCTCAGAAACTATTAGAGGTATCACTTCGAGGCAAAGATTTTTGAAAATTACGTGTCATTTTTAGCTTAAGTACGTCATTGAAATAACAAATTCTGGCCTACAATCCTTATGGTCCTTAAAGGATTAAAGTCATCGCTTCCAATCTTCCCCTTTTCCGCTTCTGAATTCCAAGCTTCACCGGGGCAACGGCCTACCACGATGGAAACACCGGTTCCCAATCAGTCATCGAAGTTAAGCATCGTTGGGCTCGGCTCTAATTTGGAGGGGTGATTGTCCGATCCGTCCGAGTACTGCCGCCCCTGTCGGCAAGTGGCAGACAGTGTGTGCGAAATGAACTTATCCATCGGAGCACGTTAAACTAAAATACTTCTATTACTAATACTCCATACATTTTCGTATTAAAGTGATAGCTTACCTCCTACCTTCAGGAGATATGATAACTCATATCTCCTGAAGGAGCATCAAGTCTCATAATATCGAAAGGCGATATGTTGAATTCCGGTGAGGTTTAATATCGCAGTACGATAGTTCATGAATTTTGTTAATGGCTTTCTATGCATCGCAATATCGCACAGCCGTGAAGGTAAAGTTCATCCCTCTTGGAAATTAGCTAAAGTCCTCTCAGGAGAAATGTGGGAGGGACAGAGGCGACGAAGCACGAGGTTTCCCGGTTTCGGAGTTGAGGAAGTGGTTTCGGGTGAATTAGAAGCAAGGGGATGAAGGAGGAGAAGGGTTGTTTTCGTGCGAACACAAAAGGGTTGGCCTGGAAGGACCCAAGCTCTCTCCTGCTTCGCTCTCTCCGCACGTCCCACTCCCTCCTCCTCTCCCTACCGCGCCCGTGCAGAGGAGACGAGAAAGTAGAGTTCCAGCGGAGAAGGTAGCGGTTTCCATTTTGACCCGGTCCAAAATCTCCGGCTTAAACTTGGCCCGGGTCTGTTGTTCGCCAGTCTCCTCGCCTCTGTCAGCACAGCTCGGGGTCCCCAGGGTTCGTCCGTGAGCTAGGGTAGGTATATTATTATTAAATCCTCCCGAGCCCAGTCGGCCCCGATTCGGGTGCGTATTCATGTGAATGAAAACATTTCTTTCATTTGTAACGTCCCGACGCCAATTTTGAGTTCCGACGCAGTTTTTAGAGGACAGATCCAAGAATAAACGCAACAAAACGGCATGAATATTGGCGTGCAAATTGAAATCTGGCAAGGAAATGATTCCCTTTTTTGTTTATTTTCCTACTCGTGTGCTCAGAGCGTTGATTACTGGCGCATTTCCGCGATGTGAAATAGCTTTCTAAAATTCAATGTGGGGTAATGAATTCTGCGACGGCAGTGCATGTTTGGACTCTGTATTTTTTAATAACTCATCCCTGGGGTTATTCCATAACAGAGAAGTTTATATATATGTAGAAAGCAAAAAAAACATTACATAGTTGATCACGATATCTCTGGAGCCACCAATTGTTTTGCGATCGCATTTGCTTCACAACTCCATATTGGGATCGAGATGTTCGCCATGAAAACTTAAAATAAATAATTAATACAACGGGAATTTTATCGAACATGTGTTTCATCTACTGCTTAGGGAAAACTGCTGAGGTTGACAAATAGCTTATATATATAACCCCCTGTCAAGTGTTTATATTGTTGTGGCCTATTGGCGAAATTTTCGTTTTGTGTATATATATATATTGTGACAGAACACGCCCACACGTGATAACCGCGATCGACACCACGTGGCGAGATTTAAACCCAAAAATCCCCGTCACACTCACCTTCTCAGTGGGTTGATGCCCTGACAAGATCACCTCCTCGCCGTCCCAAAGGGATGGTTTTTGAGCCTTAGATATTAAATTTATTTCTAAGAGGGCGCCACTATGGCCAATTTTACCCCTGTCACTAGCTCAGGAAACAGGTAGAGCGAGAACAAAACTCATCAAAGGGCGTTGGATTCGGTCCCGGATTGCTAACGACAAATATCTTTATAGTTAGGCGTTGAACAGGTTGAACAAGCACCATTCAATGATTCGAACGACCACGTGTTTGTACATTTGCTGACAGTAGAACATTTATTATCCAGTAAAACAAATTAAATGACAAATTAACTCTCACGTTCCCCCAAAAATATCACTAAATCTAATGAAGGATGAGCTGATTGGTTAGTGGGTGAACGATATGATGAAATCGGCAAGAATATACAACAAGAATAAATCACCAAATATTACAATACAAAATTAATGCAGTTAAATCATGGCAAAATTAAGTATGAAATTTACAAGCTCCTCGTTCTCTGTATTAAAAAGAGTCTTTGAGAAGAAGAACGGGAGAATTGTGATGCAAATGAGGAAACTCCGACTTCTTCGTCGTGAGTGAGTTTAAACACGTCGCAGAGACTCGTTACGTGTTTAAGAGAGCAAACTGCTTCATGGTACATGAGGCATTCTTAGTATATTTTCCCGTTATTACTTTCATACGGCAATTATATTGCGTATCCAAATCCCAATAATTTGCTAAAAATTTTTATTTGAATTCCTCAAGATTTTGCGGAAATGGACATAACGTATTACCCCATACTTTTGCGTCACCTTCAAGCATCTGAAAGAACATTTGAGGATGCATAGCATCAGGAATGTTACCCAACGAAAAATAATTATCGGTTTCCTTAAGAAACGCGATGGGATGATCGTGAACTTGGGCAGAAAAAGTGGGTTTACTCAGCGATTGAATCGGGGTCGTAACCGCTACGGGAGCCCCCCTCACAGCTTTCAAAATCGTGACTTAAGCCGCTAACTTTTCTACCTTTTCTTCGCGCGCGCCGAGTACATTACGTGTGTCATTACACGATCGTTCAAGAGCTTCCGTTTTAGCCTTCAGAACATCGAACTCGGCTCTGACCTTCACATACCCCGTGTCATTGACCTCTTTCGCTAACGTATCAATCTGATCGCTACACCAACTTTTCACCTCTTCCAATTTTCCCTTAGTATTCGCAATTTCATGCTTTATGCGGGCATCGCATTTTTCCACTTCTGAACGAATTGCGTCAATGCTAAGCATGACCTCTTGACGAATTGCCTGGTTAGAATCTTTAATTTCTTTGCGTAAGGTTTCATTACCTTCTCTGCATTCTTTACGTATGCTCTCATTACTGATTTTTATTTCATTACGTAAAGTCTCATTATTATCTCTACTTTCTTTATGCAAGCTTTCATTAATGTCTTTACTTTCTTTGATTTGATCTTTTATTTCCTTCATCATTGCCATAAGGACACTCATCGAATCAGCTTGAACGTTTGATTGACCGGGAATATTCTCCTCTGATTTCGTCTCAGTAGAGGCATCGACTGCCACCGGTTCTCGCACTGGAGTGTATAATTGCATTGCTGAAAATCACTCGCGAGCACCTCGGTTTCAGATTGGACACTTCGATCATCTGACTCTACTTCATCGTCTTTTTGTTCCCTATATTCATTCTGACTCTACTTCATCGTCTTTTTGTTCCCTATATTCATGGAACGCAGCTGCTTTGTCACCAGAACTAGCCATATTTAGACAAACAGCGAAAGCACAAGAAAAGAAATATATTCTACGAGAAGAATAGACACGTAATGACAAACGGAGCAAGTTACGTAGGACATTAACCCTTTACCGTGTTTAACTTCAAAAAATGCGGTCTGGTTAAACGTATGCTACTAATGAAACTTGGGACGTACGTGTATAATTCGATCGGGGCGGTCGTTGAGAAACCACGATACCTGTGCCGAAACGAATTACACGATTCTTGTCCGTTGGTTAACATGCACAAAAAACAACTCATACAAATTGAACCCGGCACGTTGGCCAGCAAGATAAATGTTACTATACCACTATTCAAATCGGGCCACGCGTTCGTAAAGCAAATATAAATGTGGCCCTACAGCCGTTCAACTCGGCCCATTCAAACCGGCCCCTAGTTGGCCAGCGCCAATATAAATGTGACAGAACACGCCCACACGTGATAACCGCGATCGACACCACGTGGCGAGATTTAAACCCAAAAATCCCCGTCACACTCACCTTCTCAGTGGGTTGATGCCCTGACAAGATCACCTCCTCGCCGTCCCAAAGGGATGGTTTTTGAGCCTTAGATATTAAATTTATTTCTAAGAGGGCGCCACTATGGCCAATTTTACCCCTGTCACTAGCTCAGGAAACAGGTAGAGCGAGAACAAAACTCATCAAAGGGCGTTGGATTCGGTCCCGGATTGCTAACGACAAATATCTTTATAGTTAGGCGTTGAACAGGTTGAACAAGCACCATTCAATGATTCGAACGACCACGTGTTTGTACATTTGCTGACAGTAGAACATTTATTATCCAGTAAAACAAATTAAATGACAAATTAACTCTCACGTTCCCCCAAAAATATCACTAAATCTAATGAAGGATGAGCTGATTGGTTAGTGGGTGAACTCGGCAAGGATATACAACAAGAATAAATATAAGAATATAAGAATAAATATAAAAGAATATACATGAAATCGGCAAGAATATACAACAAGAATAAATCACCAAATATTACAATACAAAATTAATGCAGTTAAATCATGGCAAAATTAAGTATGACATTTACAAGCTCCTCGTTCTCTGTATTAAAAAGTCTTTGAGAAGAAGAACGGGTGAATTGTGATACAAATGAGGAAACTCCGACTTCTTCGTCGTGAGTGAGTTTAAACACGTCGCAGAGACTCGTTACGTGTTTAAGAGACGCACGAGAGGTAGATTCGATGGGGAGAATGAGGGGAGGGACCACTGATAGCGACGAATTCCGGTAATGGGAAATTCGTATGTACTTATGCAATGAATGATGCGGTGATAACAGGAACCTTTTTCCTGTTGCCATCAACAGCCTTGTCTTCAACTTCCTTCCACGTGGTGAATTCTTCACACACAGGATGATTGAACAGTCAACTGGATCAGTAACTCGCGACTCTGCGAGCACATGGTCGCCCTCTCTCTCCGACCTCTAAGTTCCTCTCTACTTGCCTCTTTTGCCTCGAACACTACCGAACTAAACTGTCCGAGGTCTCACAGTCTTCTCCCTCTTGTCCGTGCACTGCACCCCCTTATATTACCCACAAAAAACATAACACATACTAAAATATACCCTGTAGTTCTGTAGTGGTCGCCGATTCACGCCTGGTGCCCGCTCAGGTTGAATGTTGCGCGGTGCGCGACATACAATTAGAAGAGCGGTTGGAAGGGATATAAGGCGCCTATCGCCACTATATATATATATATATATATATATATATATATATATATATATATATATATATATATATATATATATTGTAACAGTCCGCTCGTGTAGGCGTGATTCCCCTCTGGCGTGGCTAGGCGTGATATATATATATATATTGTAACAGTCCGCTCGTGTAGGCGTGATTCCCCTTATTGACGCGTCGTTGAGGATTATCCAAGGTTAGCGGATAGGGAGGGAACGCCTCGCACGACAATTCGAACCTGCCGCCCCAAATATCACATATCAAATGTTTTTGTGAAATGTATTATGGGTGGTCATATGACTACGAGGGTATGTGGGCGGAAGCAAGCTCACACACGGACAGAAGGAATCCAGCACTCGAGAGAGAAGCAATCCGACTCTCGTGGAGAGTGGGAACGAACGAGAGGGAAAGAAAGTGGCGAGACCAAGAAGGGAGGAAGGAGAGCTGCCGTGGACGTTTGAGGCAACCTCGCGAACCGGGTGCGTGGGTGGGTGATGAGATACCACAGCTTGCCGGGCATTCGTCTCACCAGCAGATTCCCAGCCGCCGATCCGGACATCGAAATTGACACGTCTCATCCCGATGCGGAGAGAAGCCACGTGTCCTCGACTAGGATCCGCGGGCCCCTTCGACTCGTCTAAGTATTTGCCACCTAGCCCCTTAAGTGTTCCCGGATTCACCTCCTCACTAAGCCCAACCCGTGTGCAACCATTAAGCCTGGAAGTTACGATTTCCTCATCCGAAGTTTTCATGCATCTTTGGCCTGTGAACTAACGAGAAATGAAAGATGTTTTCTTGGTTCAAAGTTAATCCTTGTATCACTAATTTCCCGTCCGATGAACGTTATTGCCTTGTCTAAAAAGGAAGGGACGAGGAACTTGTTAAATAAGGGTTTAATTTCATTTCATCTCATCTAATTTTGTACAAATCATGTCACGTTGTAGACTATTTTGTTTGTAAAATTTGTTTCATTAATGTTTCACCAGACACTCACCCACTCATCTCCCATTAGCGAGTAAGAGGGTAATTTATATTTGTCAAGGTGTCATATGTCGATAAAAGGTTAAATAAAAGGGTTCAATGGTTCATTGTAACTGCGAGTCTTTCACTCCTTAGACGCGGTGCCCGGTTGTCCTGTCCGTCCGGTTCCGTTCACCGTCGCCATCATGGGGGTATAGTGTCCCACCTGTCAAGTTCCCCCCCGAGAAAGTATTTTCCTCTAATATCTACCGACAGAGTAGCTTGACCGCGGTCTTGTGTGGCCCCCTTTTACTTCACGATTGAAGTAAGACTTCCTTCCTTCCTCCACGAGAGACTTTCTTTTCCAATTTGATAAGGATAGGGAAGGGGAAGAGGGACGAGGGAAGGGGGGAAAAGCCCGGCCGTAAGATTCTGGGGCGGACGAAATAAAAAGGGGTTTATGGTCTAACGCCCAACACGTTCCGTCACAATATATATATATATATATATATACCCAATAAGGAGACACAGGCGTGACAAGTAAAAACATAGTGACACAAACAAAAGCATGTTGGGAGAAATGGAAAACTTAGAAGGATAACAGAAAAAAAGGGGAAGGATTAATAGTAGTGAAAGGAGGAGGATAGAACTCTGAGGAAGCAGTTGCGACTCACGGCACAGGAACCGAAGATGCAGCACGTAGACAGAAGAACACAGGATGATTGCGATGCAACAACAAGACAACTTCGTCGATTGAATATATTGTTGCATCGCAATCATCCTGTGTTCTTCTGTCTACGTGCTGCATCTTCGGTTCCTGTGCCGTGAGTCGCAACTGCTTCCTCAGTGTTCTATCCTCCTCCTTTCACTACTATTAATCCTTCCCCTTTTTTTCTGTTATCCTTCTAAGTTTTCCATTTCTCCCAACATGCTTTTGTTTGTGTCACTATGTTTTTACTTGTCACGCCTGTGACTCCTTATTGGGTATATTTTCACCACGTGTGAACTTCGTCGATTGAATATATATATATATATATATATATATATATATATATATATATATATATATTCAATCGACTTTATATATTCAATTCATTAAATTATATATATATATATATATATATATATAATTTGAACAGAAGGTGAAAGAAAGAGATAGGAAAAATGTAACTAAAATTGGACGAAGACACTGGTGATGTGGAAGATGGTAAAGCCGAGAAATCAGAGGGTAAAAATGTGCCTTGGCCGGGACTCGAACCCGGAACCTCCCGATTTCGCGCCGAGTGCTCTACCAGTTGAGCTACCAGGACATTTAGGTTTACCATGATTTCGGCTGGGGCTTATAACAGAGAATGCCCCTTCAAGCTTGAGCCCGTAGCCGTGGCCTCTGGATGGCACACAAGGGCAGCTATTCCATCACCAAGAGAGAAGAATTAGACATGGACACAAGAAGAAAGCAAAGATGAGTTCATTCACACAGAGAGTCGGACAGAGATAGGAACATGAACTGAAGAGGAAAAGAGCCGGTTCGGCCATACATTTCGTTCACTCACTCACACACCGCCATTAGGCGAGTAAATATATAATTTGAACAGAAGGTGAAAGAAAGAGATAGGAAACATGTAACTAAAATTGGACGAAGACACTGGTGATGTGGAAGATGGTAAAGCCGAGAAATCAGAGGGTAAAAATGTGCCGTGGCCGGGACTCGAACCCGGAACCTCCCGATTTCGCGCCGAGTGCTCTACCAGTTGAGCTACCAGGACATTTAGGTTTACCATGATTTCGGCTGGGGCTTATAACAGAGAATGCCCCTTCAAGCTTGAGCCCGTAGCCGTGGCCTCTGGATGGCACACAAGGGCAGCTATTCCATCACCAAGAGAGAAGAATTAGACATGGACACAAGAAGAAAGCAAAGATGAGTTCATTCACACAGAGAGTCGGACAGAGATAGGAACATGAACTGAAGAGGAAAAGAGCCGGTTCGGCCATACATTTCGTTCACTCACTCACACACCGCCATTAGGCGAGTAAATATATAATTTGAACAGAAGGTGAAAGAAAGAGATAGGAAACATGTAACTAAAATTGGACGAAGACACTGGTGATGTGGAAGATGGTAAAGCCGAGAAATCAGAGGGTAAAAATGTGCCGTGGCCGGGACTCGAACCCGGAACCTCCCGATTTCGCGCCGAGTGCTCTACCAGTTGAGCTACCAGGACATTTAGGTTTACCATGATTTCGGCTGGGGCTTATAACAGAGAATGCCCCTTCAAGCTTGAGCCCGTAGCCGTGGCCTCTGGATGGCACATATATATATATATATATATATATATATACTCAATCATACGAAAATGACGCTCAAAGGCGCGAATAAATTCAAACATTCATAGGAAAATGGAAATGGATAGGTACACATAAAAGGACGAACACAGGGTTTGGTGGGGAAGATGAAAATGAGTCAAATCCAGACAGAAAAAATTTCACCTTAGCCGGGATTCGAACCCGGATCTCCCAATTGCCGGTCAGGTGTGCTCCCAGTTACACCACCAAGGCTACTAAATTAACTTGCGCGCCATCTCTGGGCCGTTCAACTTGGGCATGGGGTGTGACATAAAACCCCGTCAAATTCAGCAGTTAATTTAGTAGCCTTGGTGGTGTAACTGGGAGCACACCTGACCGGCAATTGGGAGATCCGGGTTCGAATCCCGGCTAAGGTGAAATTTTTTCTGTCTGGATTTGACTCATTTTCATCTTCCCCACCAAACCCTGTGTTCGTCCTTTTATGTGTACCTATCCATTTCCATTTTCCTATGAATGTTTGAATATATATATATATATATATATATATATATATATATATTCAAATTTATACTTGGCATTTATACTATACTTGGCATTTATATATATATATATATATATATATATATATATATATATATATATATAAATGCCAAGAGGGTGGCCGATAAAAATATGTAAACGGAAAAAAGAACACTCACAATTTAAAACTTCCGATATTTCGGTGAAGATATTAGCTCCACCTTTCTCTAGGAGAAGAGTAGGAATGAGGAAAAGGATAGAGGTTGAGGTATGGGAGGGGAAAGAGGGGAAAAACGAAGGTGTTACGAGGGGAAGGAGGGGAAAGAGTGGGGAGCTTCAGACGCCCCCCCAATCTATCCGCCATTTTCAATATCACCAAACCCCTGTCCAAATCACTCAAACCCACCAAATCCCTTCCCACCCCTTGCAACCGCCCACGATGTAAAACTTGCGCCATCCTCATCACCCAGCCCTTGCCGGACAAGTTCCTCGCTTTTCCCCTCCCTTCTGTCCTCTCACCCTCCTGCACCACGCCTAACATTGGGCTCGAATTTTAGTGCACACCTATCATCGCAAAGTATTCGGGAATAGAATTTTTGAGGGGCGATGTATTTATGCGCAAACCGTAACTAATTAATGGTTTCATTTTTAAATAGTGAGATTTCCAGAGTATCCAATATCATATCAAGATCTTTCGACATACTTTTAACAATACAACTGCGCTTTATTTTAAATTTTGTTTGTCGATGAACAAGGAATAGTATTCACTTCAAATATCTTCGGATTGAAGTAGCTCGATGCTATTTCATTCCAATATTGGAGTGCTTAGGAACACACTTGCGATCCATTCTATCATAAACTTCAGCCAGTTATCAATTATTGTTTCGCGGTGGAAGTTAGAATACATTTATTTGTTGCCATAAATATAACCCGATGCCAATATTTTCCCTTTTCCAGTCTCTTAAATATCTCTTTAAATCTAGTCAGTTAGTGAGTTAACTCTATTAGCGAGGATCTTGGCATAGAGGCAGCACCACTTTGGTCCTTATAATCTTTCCCTGGAGAGCAATAAACATTCCGAACCAATGGAAGCCCCTTCCATCACCCATGCTCGAGGAAAGGGCATACTCTGCCAAAAATTGACCATGGAAGGGGGCAGCGGCTTCTTATTCGACTGGGAGTGAAGAAGCAGAGGTGTGGTCGGTCGAGCTGTTTCTGCACATTATGTGGATGTGTGGAAGCGGCCCATACATGGAAATAGATGATCTCTCGTTCACAGCTGTTAGCATGCGCGGAAACGCAGTGCCCACTTCTTTGGTTTACTTCCCCACAGATCGTTTCGTTTTTTATTAGTTTCCTGCTCGTATTAATTAGCGTTATTAACTATTGATATGTTGACCCCTAATAAATCATTTACATTTTCTTGGTCTGGAATTCCTTACGGTATCAAAATCCCTGTAACTTTCAAAACGTTATGATTAATTATGCGCTTTTTACAGGACATTAGTTCAGTTTTCTTGACTTTGTCATAAAATATTTCCGTAATCAAGTTAGGAAAGAAGCCACAAAACGCATTGTAAGAAGTGCTATCACGAATGCTTTTCCTAAAGATCTCGTATGAGAAAATTCTGGCCTATGACGAATGAAAAACGCAGTAATGGCGGCGAAGCAAGAGGGGGGCTAACTTGAACCTGAAACGGTCATTGATCTAAGATGTCAGCCTAGTCATACGTATGCGATATGATGCCATTAGTGAACGCTTAATATACACTCGTATGTGATGTTCTGCATTGATAGCAGCAAAACGACCGAATTCACCAAAAGCATGGGATGAGTACGAAAGGTGCATTTTTCAATCCGTACGTCCCTCTCTTGAGCCTCGAATTATCACGAAAATATTTGCTAAAAGATCGTGAAATTCAAAGCTTGTAATTTTAAAATGAATCAGTTGTTTGCGCATAAATATATCGCCCCTATAATATGTTTTCGTATAATACTTTGCGAGGACAGTTGCGCGCAAAATTCGAGCCTGACATTATCAGTTACTACAGAGCGTAATAGAGTGATCCAGTTTCAAATCCCATCCAGGCGTTTGTTTTTTCCGTAATGAATTTCGCATATTCTTGAAACTCATTGTGTGTTGTAATTCCACCTACTCCAGGTTTACCTACGCACCTTATGAGATCAAAGAAATACGTGTAAAAGCACTTCCTAAAATGCTTTTCATAGTTTACTTTTATAACTTAGTTTCGGAAATAGTAACTAGGTGTGTGATTATAAAATTAAACAAATTATGCCCATGTCCGAAACGAACCAAATGGCTTAGAACATATCGTACATTTCAAGTATAATATGGATTGCGATATCACAAGGCCTTCCAGATAATGAAAATGCGTAAGACATTTCACAAAATTTTACGTTAATGAATCCACGTATAAATTTATATACTCATTAGAAACGAAAGGAACTCCGGGGATTGAGACCCTTGAGACCTAAGATTGCTTTTTGTTTTCCGTGTCTGCTTTCATCTGTCGTGTCCGAGGGATCTTGGCGCGCCTGAACTTTAATAGAGTAATACACTAAACAAACACAGAAACAAGCAAAAAGGACACACAAATAAAACTTGGACGTTTCGGCGGTCATGCCGCCATTCTCAGCGGTAGAAGAATGATGAAAAGTCCGCTCTGTTCCCTTGGGAAGGAAAGGGCAAAGAGGAAGGAGGGGGGGTAAGTGCGAATGGATAGTGGTGGGGAGTTGGGCAGTGGGGGGGAGAGAGAGGTGGCTATTGGGCGATTAATTTCAATGGGTTAGGTTTAGGTAAAATATATTGAAAGACCTGTATCCAATCATAAAAAACAATACCTCTACTTCCCTCCTCCTACCCTCATGTCCCAAAGTTTCCTATAAGCGTCCCTCAAATCTGCGAGACATTCTTAAATCCACTAAACCCTCCCTCCAACCCTCCGCCACTTTCCTCAACATGCGAACGCCCTAGGTGCAAATGCTGCTCTCTCCTCCGCCCCTCCTCCACCCCCTCCCTCAAAAGATCTTTCTCTACGGCCAATTGTACCACCAGCAATATCATCTACCGCCTTTCCTGCAATTTCTGCCCTGCCTTCTATGTGGGAAAATGTACCACCCCTCTCAATATCCGTATGAACAATCACCGCCATGCCACCAAAACTCCACCTTTTCTTGATCCCATCCCCAAACATACCGCCTCCCACTCTCAACATTTTGACGACTGTTTCTCCCTAGAAATCTTAGAAGCCCTTCCCGAATCCGCCGGTAATGTTGACGTGAAAATCCGAGAATACGCCCATATTTGGGTAACAAGGGCATTCGAAAAGCCCGGGCTAAACCTAACCCATTGAAATTAATCGCCCAATAGCCACCTCTCTCTCCCCACCACTGCCCAACTCCCCACCACTATCCATTCGCACTTACCCCCCCTCCTTCCTCTTTGCCCTTTCCTTCCCAAGGGAACAGAGCGGACCTTTCATCATTCTTCTATCGCTGAGAATGGCGGCATGACCGCCGAAACGTCCAAGTTTTATTTGTGTGTCCTTTTTGCTTGTTTCTGTGTTTGTTTAGTGTATTACTGTTTTTTTATGCATGTGCATCGTCGCCGAGAGCGATTTTCGACCAAGACATTATATATATATATATATATATATATATATATATATATATATATATATATATATATATAAAACTTCCAGGAAAATCACTCGGGTGATAAATATACAGTATGCCAAGAGGGTGGCCGATAAAAAATATACACACGGAAAAAAGAACACTTACACATAAAAATTTTCGATATTTCGGTGAAGTCTAGCTCCACCTTTCTCAAGGTTTAAGGTAGGAATGAAGAAAAGGAGAGAGATTGAGGTATGGGAGGGGAAAGAGGGGGAGACGAAGGTGTAAGAGGGGAAGGAGGGGAAAGAGGGAGAGAGGAAGGTGTAGGAGGGGAAGGAGGGGAAAGACGAAGAGCGGGGAGAGGGCGTGGAGGAAGCAGGGAGAGATGAGATGAGGGGGAGGGAGAAACTAGTGTGATTTATTGAGTCCGGGGGGCGAGAAAGCCTGGTGGATTAAAATACAAGAAGATTCAAGATCTTTGAGCTGAAGGGGAGAGGAAGAAGGGGGAAGGGAAGCAAGTAGACCGACTTTAAAAGTGTTATTAAAAGTGGAGTTGTGGGAGGAGACGTGAATGGCGACAGGGAGAGAAACAGAGAGGGAGGGGCAATCGTTACAAGACGAGCGGTGCCCATTCATTCTAATATTGAGAGGAGTGGTGGATAAGCCAATATAGAAAGAAGGGCAGTATTGGCAGAGGAGGATGTAGACAATGTTAGGCGTGGTGCAGGAGGGTGAGAGGACAGAAGGGAGGGGAAAAGCGAGGAACTTGTCCGGCAAGGGCTGGGTGATGAGGATGGGGCAAGTTTTACATCGCGGGCGGTTGCAAGGGGTGGGAAGGGATTTGGTGGGTTTGAGTAATTGGGACAGGGGTTTGGTAATATTGAAAATGGCGGATAGATTGGGGGGGCGTCTGAAGCTGAGAGAGGGACATTGGGGGAATATTTTAGAAGTGGTTAGGTTGTCCGACAGGATAGGGTAGAGGTTTTTAATAATACGCCTAATAGAGTCCACACCTGGGAAGTAGGTGGTACAGAGGGAGATATTGTGTTGGGAAATGCTATTGGTAGGAGGCAGTTTGGGGGAGTGTGGTTTTTTGAGGATTTTTTTATTGAGAAGTTGCTCTGGATAGCCTCTGCGAAGAAGAGATTGATGGAGGTTAGTAAGGAATTTATCAAGGGAGTCAGGGTTGTTGCAAATTCGGTGGCCACGAATAGAAAGGGAGTAGGGGAGGGAACGTTTAGTATGGGAGGGGTGGCAGCTGTTATAATGGAGGTATTGTTGTTGGTTGGTGGGCTTGATATGCACGGAAGTGCTAAATTTGCGGTCAGAGAGGGAGACGTTTACGTCCAGAAAGACGACGTTAGAGGCAGAGATGTTAGAAGTAAAGGAGAGGGGAGAGGAGGCGTTGAGGGAGGAAATAAAAGAGTTGAGAGAATGAATACCATGTGGCCATAAAAGGAAGATGTCGTCAATGTAACGAAGCCAGAGAAGAGGTTTTAGTGAGCATGAAGATAGAAAAGATTGTTCAAAAAGTCCAAGGAAAAGGTTGGCGTAGGAAGGACTGAAGCGACTACCCATAGCGCAACCTTTAATTTGAAGAAAGAATTTGTTATTGAAAGAGAAAGCGTTGTGGGTTAGGATGAAATTGGAAAGATCAAGAAGGAACTCAGAGCTGGGAATATGAGGAGCAGGGCGTTTAGTGATGAAATGGCGGATGGCAGAAAGTCCTTCAGAATGAGGAATGTTGGTATATAGGGAAGTGACATCAATAGTGGCCATTAAGATATCACAGTTAGAGGGGAGTGGAGTAGAATGGAGGCGTTCAAGAAAATGATAAGTGTCTTTGATAAAGGAGGGCAGGGAGTGGACAATGGGTTGTAGGTAGTAGTCAACAAATGCGGACATGCGTTCGGTGGGTGAGTTATAAGAGGAGACAATGGGGCGGCCAGGGTTGTCAGGTTTGTGGATTTTGGGTAGAATATAGAAGTTTGGGGTGCGTGGGTGTGACGGAGAAAGAAGGGTGATATCTTGTTTAGACAGGCCTTCATCAGGGCCTTTGATTTGAAGGAAGGAGATTATTTCATCCAAAAATTCAGGATTAGGGTCATGGGACAAAGGCTGATATGAGGAAGTGTCAGAAAGTTGTCGGTTGGCTTCATCGAGGTAGTCAGAAGAGTTGAGGATGACTACTGTGGAGCCTTTGTCAGAAGGAGTGATGGCAATATCTGGATTTAAAGTAAGTTTTCTGAGGGCCGAGATTTCAGAAGGAGATAGACAGCTCAGTCGTCGGCTGGACTAGCGGTAGTAGAAAAAGCGGTTGTTAACCTCTCTTCTACTTCTCTTTCCCCTGAACAATTATCTCTTCTTTCCAAAGGCCTTAGTTTTTCACCTACCCCTAAAATAAACCCTGTTAAAATCCTCTCTGACGCCCTTCTTTTCTGCCGACGACTGAAATGGAAATTTTTCTGGGAAACGCGTCCCACTCCTCCGTCTCCCACCTCCCCCCCCCACACCGCTCTCTCCAAATTCAAACCTCCTTCTTCACATGAACCAAAACCACTTCTTTCCAATCACCCCCTTGAAATCTTCACCAACCTTCTCCTATCAAAACTCTCTGAGCCATCTTTTTTCAACTCCCTTAAACCAAAACCCAATCTATCTCCTTCTGAAATCTCGGCCCTCAGAAAACTTACTCTAAATCCAGATATTGCCATCACTCCTTCTGACAAAGGCTCCACAGTAGTCATCCTCAACTCTTCTGACTACCTCGATGAAGCCAACCGACAACTTTCTGACACTTCCTCATATCAGCCTTTGTCCCATGACCCTAATCCTGAATTTTTGGATGAAATAATCTCCTTCCTTCAAATCAAAGGCCCTGATGAAGGCCTGTCTAAACAAGATATCACCCTTCTTTCTCCGTCACACCCACGCACCCCAAACTTCTATATTCTACCCAAAATCCACAAACCTGACAACCCTGGCCGCCCCATTGTCTCCTCTTATAACTCACCCACCGAACGCATGTCCGCATTTGTTGACTACTACCTACAACCCATTGTCCACTCCCTGCCCTCCTTTATCAAAGACACTTATCATTTTCTTGAACGCCTCCATTCTACTCCACTCCCCTCTAACTGTGATATCTTAATGGCCACTATTGATGTCACTTCCCTATATACCAACATTCCTCATTCTGAAGGACTTTCTGCCATCCGCCATTTCATCACTAAACGCCCTGCTCCTCATATTCCCAGCTCTGAGTTCCTTCTTGATCTTTCCAATTTCATCCTAACCCACAACGCTTTCTCTTTCAATAACAAATTCTTTCTTCAAATTAAAGGTTGCGCTATGGGTAGTCGCTTCAGTCCTTCCTACGCCAACCTTTTCCTTGGACTTTTTGAACAATCTTTTCTATCTTCATGCTCACTAAAACCTCTTCTCTGGCTTCGTTACATTGACGACATCTTCCTTTTATGGCCACATGGTATTCATTCTCTCAACTCTTTTATTTCCTCCCTCAACGCCTCCTCTCCCCTCTCCTTTACTTCTAACATCTCTGCCTCTAACGTCGTCTTTCTGGACGTAAACGTCTCCCTCTCTGACCGCAAATTTAGCACTTCCGTGCATATCAAGCCCACCAACCAACAACAATACCTCCATTATAACAGCTGCCACCCCTCCCATACTAAACGTTCCCTCCCCTACTCCCTTTCTATTCGTGGCCACCGAATTTGCAACAACCCTGACTCCCTTGATAAATTCCTTACTAACCTCCATCAATCTCTTCTTCGCAGAGGCTATCCAGAGCAACTTCTCAATAAAAAAATCCTCAAAAAACCACACTCCCCCAAACTGCCTCCTACTAATAGCATTTCCCAAAACAATATCTCCCTCTGTACCACCTACTTCCCAGGTGTGGACTCTATTAGGCGTATTATTAAAAACCTCTACCCTATCCTGTCGGACAACCTAACCACTTCTAAAATATTCCCCCAATGTCCCTCTCTCAGCTTCAGACGCCCCCCCAATCTATCCGCCATTTTCAATATTACCAAACCCCTGTCCAAATCACTCAAACCCACCAAATCCCTTCCCACCCCTTGCAACCGCCCGCGATGTAAAACTTGCCCCATCCTCATCACCCAGCCCTTGCCGGACAAGTTCCTCGCTTTTCCCCTCCCTTCTGTCCTCTCACCCTCCTGCACCACGCCTAACATTGTCTACATCCTCCTCTGCCAATACTGCCCTTCTTTCTATATTGGCTTATCCACCACTCCTCTCAATATTAGAATGAATGGGCACCGCTCGTCTTGTAACGATTGCCCCTCCCTCTCTGTTTCTCTCCCTGTCGCCATTCACGTCTCCTCCCACAACTCCACTTTCAATAACACTTTTAAAGTCGGTCTACTTGCTTCCCTTCCCCCTTCTTCCTCTCCCCTTCAGCTCAAAGATCTTGAATCTTCTTGTATTTTAATCCACCAGGCTTTCTCGCCCCCCGGACTCAATAAATCACACTAGTTTCTCCCTCCCCCTCATCTCATCTCTCCCTGCTTCCTCCACGCCCTCTCCCCGCTCTTCGTCTTTCCCCTCCTTCCCCTCCTACACCTTCCTCTCTCCCTCTTTCCCCTCCTTCCCCTCTTACACCTTCGTCTCCCCCTCTTTCCCTTCCCATACCTCAATCTCTCTCCTTTTCTTCATTCCTACCTTAAACCTTGAGAAAGGTGGAGCTAGACTTCACCGAAATATCGAAAATTTTTATGTGTAAGTGTTCTTTTTTCCGTGTGTATATTTTTTATCGGCCACCCTCTTGGCATACTGTATATATATATATATATATATATATATATATATATATATATATATATAATAAACTATGCCACAGGTGGGGCGGAATTAAATATAAACACATAAATGTTCTATGTATGTTCTTATGTGTTTATATTTAATTCCGCCCCACCTGTGGCATAGTTTATTTATATTATCGCGTGTGTGATTTTCCACGAATTCGTATATATATATATATATATATATATATATATATATATATATATATATATATATATATATATATATATATATATATATATATATATATATATATATATATATATATATATATATATAATCAATCGATGAAAAATCACTCGTGGTGAAAATATATATCAACTAAGGTGTCACAGGCGTGACAAGCTAAAAAATATTTAGGCTCACAAAAAATAGAAAACACGTTTTTTATATTTCGGCAGCTCGACTGTCATCTTCTGAATTCTTTAGAGTCATTATTTGGGTTAATGAAGTGAAATATTTGTTCAAAAGGAATGAGTAAAGGTCTTTGGTTTGGATTAGTGATGGGCAAAGTCGGTCTTTTGAGAGATTTCGGTCGCGTCGGTCACTCCCGCTTGTGATTCGATCTTCGATCGTCGATCAGAGAGACCGATTTTCCAGCTAGTGAGCAGTCCAAGTTGCCTACGATCAATGATCTCTCAGGAAAATCGTGATAGATAAAAAATCTGGTCGTTCGTGAGTTTCATACTGTAAGCATGACCGAGGTGTACAGCTTTGCTCTTGATAGCACAGAGCAGGCACAGAGTTTCAGTGCAGCTACCTCGTTCAGTGCCGGTTTCCGTGGAGTTGTGGGTAATTCTTTGAAAACAATTGAAGGCACAATTGTGCAATCGTGCGAAGGTTTGTTTTGTTTTTACACAATGCTCTTGGTTTGTGATTTTAAGTATAGTTATACGAAGAATATTAGGGATATCCCACTTGATTACAAAACTATTGAAGAGTGAAATTTTATCGACCACAAATTATTAACAACTCATTATAGAAACCAATGATTAATACTAATTTAGTAGCGAAATTTTATTTTGGTATGTAGTTCGAAACGATCAACGTTTTCTTTTGGCTGTAAGAATTTAAAGCAAATTATCCGACTGTAGCACTAAAATTCAATTTTCAATTACAGTCTGTTTCACTTGTTCACGAGACGTAATATTTGTCGAGAATATTGAAACGATGGTTTATCGTGTATTTAAGTGACAATGCAATTATGGAAATTCAGTGATTACAAATGTTATATGTGGTGTGATGTATTGCGTGTGTTCTTGTGGTGATATTTTGATATTTAAAGGTTATTTGTGTTAGGTAGACTTACGCTCCTAATGGATGTGTTATGACAGGAAATACACCATGGAGGTTATAAAAGTTTCTGTGCTTCTGAAATGGCATAATATTGCGTTGTGTTTCTGGACGTGAGTTACACGAAGAAAGTGTTCAACTTATGCTAAAGTTATTGTTTATGTCGTAAATATACCAAGAGTTAGCGCTTCAAAAATAGCCTATATAGTGAAGTTAATGGTGGGTTTTTGTTTGTTTACGTCGTAGATTTTTAAGTTACAGTACCCCCTGAAATAATCTCATAGTTTGCTGCTGTGTTTGTCTAAGAGTGAATTGCATGTAAAAAAGCGAACGTTCAACTTTGGTAAAGGTTTGTTTACATCGTACTATATATCTATAATTTAGTTACTGTGCTTCTGAAATACTGTCTCGTGATCGTCGAGTGCTTACAATATTAATAGATGCCAAAATCGAAGATTTGTTCATAGGTTAACGTAATATTCGTCGTTTATTGTTTACATCGTAAATATAAAGCATAAATTCAGGGTATTAGTGCAAATACAGGAGTCCAAGACATTCGCTGTGTATATATATATCTGTGATTCTAATAATAACAATCAGTCCTACGATGAATACTTTTTTGTGAAGTTGCTAATTCTGTCGTGATGTTGTTTTCTTCTCGTGAAGCACTTCTTGTGCCAAAGTGAACTGAATAGGACTTCACGTTTACTATTCTCAATATTTGTTGAAATATATGAATTTTTTCAGCCACTTGAGTGATTTATATCTAATGTAAAACGCTCCTTACAAAACATGCTTCGTTTGTTGCCATCGTTTAAAATCGTTGGGGTTTCACCATGCACTTCGTCACTTAGATAACTAATCAAACTAGTCAATTATATTGATGTTCAGTAAATATGTTTTTCGCAATGCCACATAGATTCTAAATGTTTAAAAAGCATATTATTAAATGATGGTTTGTATATGTACCTGCGTACCTTTCAATAAAATGTATATTCAGTAAAAATGCACTTTGTTATAGTATTGAATCTTTAGTGCTATATTAATTCCTCCTCACAAAATGCTTTTGCCCGTACATTGGAGATGTTAATTGGTTACGAAAACGATTTGATTATTATAGTTATGTCTTACAGGGTATTCAACAGTTGTACATATCAAATTCTTATCAGTTAGTGTTAACATATATTGCTTCTAAGCTACCTATAAGAAATGCCTAATACACACAAAATATTTGTTATTATGATGTGTATGAGTAGGGATTTAAAAACTGATTGCAGGATGTGATGAATCTTCTTAAATTGTTTGGCACTGACAGTGCTAATTTTAAACCCACTACATTCGTTCTTCCTCTAGATGATATTGCTGCTATCATTAAGAAGCACCAATGCAATAAAATATGTAAGCGTCAGTGAGTTTCTCTGCTATCTGATTGCTACTCTAGTTGCCATTTACTAGACTATATCATGTAACAGGTAGGGAATACTATATCTAGGCAAAATTATAACTAGTTTACTCTGTAGATTTTATGAAATGCATGGAACAATCAGGTTATAAGAATGTTTACTAAATATCTGACCTCAATATATATGTTTATTATCTTTGCAAGGAATAGCCTCTGATCAATTATTAATTTACACAATGGTTTAGTGCTTATCAATGGTTATAGCCATCAATAACTTCAGACCAATATCCATTCTGCCAGTTCTCTCTATATTATAGAACTGTAATCAGAAAACAGTAGTGTTTACATATCATATGAGTTATAACAGTTGTATGTCATACCTAGTTTTGATTCAAAGAAGAAAAATCAGCTGTGCATACTGTGACAAATGTTTATTTCCCCCATGCATTGAATTTGCTAGAACAATATACATTCCATCTTGGATTTTTAAGAGTAAAGATTCTGAGTGTATTTCATGTTGATTTTTGCTTGATATACTTACTGGATACTTATGGGAACTAAAGCTAATATTTTTTTATTAATTTTCTTGTGACATTTTGAAAATATCTCTTCCTTCATGCTACCGTAATGGACTTTATGAAAGGATTATTCTCTGTGGGTTTGGCAATGTTTAAATAATAGATTAGAGTTGAGTATTGGAACAGGATTGTGATTGAGGAGTGAATAGCATAAGAGGAAGATGGAAAAAATTGTGGGTTCTTGATGTGGTGGAAGAGACATTAAAGGAGGAAGATTAGGAGTCTTAAGAATAGGAGAGAGTGTGAATGAAGTAATGTATGAATGCAATAGAGGCAAAGGATATATGCCAATATAGGGTATTATGGAGTAAATTATTATAAGAGAGCCAGTTTCCAAATCCAAACAGACATCACTAACAGCAGAGAGCAAACAATATCATGTGATAAGTTGTGTGCCTCAAGTTATCCAGGTACTCAATTACTTAGCAGTCAACTTAAGTGTACAGATGTCGTTCCTGTGTGACTTAAAGTCAACTTGATCAGAATAAAATTATTTTTTATGCTTTCATTTAAATTAAATGTCTGTCATAATTTAAGTCAAGTATGCACTCATAGTTTTGGTAACACCCTTTTATAAATTGAAGAAGTTAATGGAGAAGAGGGTCATGGATGGATAATAAAGCAATGGTAGGTAATCAATGATTTTTCACTTATAACAAAATTTTAGTGTAAAATGGATTTGGTCTATAATGCTTCATGCTTAATGAATGCTGTTACATATTATTAATATTATTTATTTCACTGATATGAGGAACCTAAGAAGCTTTCTCGGGTTTCCAACAGGGTGATGGTCTCCATGTAGGCTGACGTTTCGATGTCTGACTCAGTCATTGTCATCAGGGGTAATGAAAACTAAGGGTTGTGCAACCATTCATAGATCCATTTATTTTTAATAATCAATAAGTGGAATAAATGTTGGTGTAGGTTTTTTACAATTACTACTTGGCTTATTTTGAATATGTTCCTTGAAACCCCAATATGATTTAGTCTTAAGTCGACTCCTATTGTCATGATCTTTGGTAAATTTATGAATATTAATCAACTGTTATCAAAGGACATGCTATGATGTATTGTTTACCTGTAGTAGAAATTAACAAGGGTAATTATAGCTGTTAGGCTCACACATGCCAGATTGGACGAAGAGCAGGAACTAAGGGAACATAGTCCACTCAGCATCTGTGGATATTTTTCCTCATGGTAAGTGGCTTGCCAGCTCACTCCAGAGTATAGATTGAGAATGGTCATTGAGTAGAAACCATTAGAGGCTTAAGACAAATAGCAAAAAACAAATAGTGGAATAAAGTTGTAACTGGGGCAGAATTTTAGTGGAACGAGGTGTCCTACTCAAGATATTAAATATCAGCAATATTCAAGAATTATGGGGGATATGTAATGCCTCAAGTCCTGATATAGGATGCAAACAAAAGGTTGGTTTGGAAGGTTTTATAAAGGGTTGTGGACTTCGGTGGATCTAAACCATTGGCTTATGTTGAGAGGGTGAGAATTGACTAAAGTTATATTAGGAGTGGCTCTCGAGAAGGATAATGAAAGTAAGATAGAAGAGAAGTTAAGAGATACTTGACTAGGCATTGAAGTTACATATAACAGTGAAGGAAATTTAGGAGTCCACTTTATGTCAGATAGTAGGTAATTAAGAGGAAATGAGGTCCTGAAAGGCACTTTTGAAGGGAAAGGTTTGCTTCGTTGGGAGAGGTAGGAAAAATATAGGCAATTGAAATGAATGGATGTGATGCGCAGAACTAAATTGAATCATTTTAAGGAAAGAAATTTTTGAAGCAGGAAGGGTGGAGTGGTAACTGACCACTGAAATATATATGTCTGTTAATTTACCTGTATACCATTATAATGGTGGTAAAATGTCATGGTCAGGCAAACATAAGAATTAAAGTGAATGTGGAATGATAACTGCATGTGGAATGAATAGACGTTGATAACAGTCCAATGCTATAATTGCATTACTCCACCAATGTTTAAGATAGGCATCAGTTTTTAAACTAAAATAAGATTTTCTTTGCCACTATAGGTTTCTGATTATCCTCATGAATGTTCTGCTAACTTCCTGCAGGTTCCTTCTAAATTTTCCTGCTAAATATTTACCAGGGATTTTGGATGTGCAATGAGTAATTAGTACTATCAGAAATTTTAATTTGTCCTTTCCAAGGAATTAAATTTTAAATGAATATGGTCTAAGCTCCTGTGTACAAGCCATGTTCGAATACACACTTTGATGGATGATACGATGATTACAAATTTCCAGCACTATTTTACAGTATATGATGCTCTATTGCACGCAGAAATACAGTCTTTATTTATTTAATTGCTCACATACAGCATTTATGCCAATTTAAAGTGACACAGTATCGGTGGTATGAAGTCATATATTGCCTTACTAAACATGTTAGTACATTTTGATTGAAATAACTCCTTGCCCATTTCAATGGGATGCCTAAGGCTGATGTAATGGCCCACTCATGTAATTCATTTTTGCTTACAACCAATTACAATATTACGATATTTACATTGTACCGTTTATTGAAGCTACACTCAGTGCAAATGAAATTCCGGAAACTCATACTGATATTTACTGATCAAGCCTATGTACATTTTTTTAAACTTACTATTCACTACAAAAGTATAATGATGAAAGTATGAATCAAATTACCTGTGGGTAATCATAATTTGCAGTTATCATGTCTCGAACGGTGTTTGGATCTAACCTATATTAACTGGAATCACGCTATTATTCCCTGAATCAAGTTCTTCAAATACCATTCCTCTAAATGAAAAGGAGAGTTATTGGCACATACGAAATTTTATTCTCCGAAAAAAGGATTCGCTGATGAGATTGCAGTTAAAAATATTTGAAATAACACCAAAAGCAAACTGCATTCCAAAAACAAACAATTCTGGACGAATTCACCGGTGATTTTAACACGCCGGTACTTCGGAAGACATATGGGAAGAAAATTCAGACGAAGGGAAAGCCAACGGACATCCAATGAAGCACTGGAAACATTCTTGATTGACAGCAACACCATCAAAGTCTAGAAAAAGTGATTGAAGAGAGAGGAGCGGAGTTGAATTTTTAAAATGCATTGGCAATATGAATCACAATTGTTTATATAAACGGCCGGTATATATATAATACAGCGGCATGGGTATCAGGTTTGATTTCTAAGCGATCACGTCATAGACTCAGATATTTAATTATCACACGATTTACGACTCGTCGCGGCAAAGGAAAACAATTCATAGGGATGTAGTATTGTACTATACTACTTACAAGTGACGATTAACCTATTGCACGTAATAAATAACGGCACTACATAGCCAACGCAGTAACAAATAATGCATTGCTTGGCGAATTAACAAACGGATAAGTACCTGGATCATGTTTAATTTCCATTGCATTCCTTTTGAATCTTAACCCAGCTGTCTCTTTGCCGACAGTGTAACGGATTCGGTCTTCATTTTTAATGATGTTATTATTCTACTAAAAAGCGAGCCAGCAAAACTGGTAAAACTCTCTCGATGCAAGATATTTATGTCGTGATGTAAATTGTTGACTGTTATTACGCTGCGTCTTTGTTAGCGCAACCGAGCGGAGCATCGAATAACTGCCTACATCTCACGAAAGAGCGAGTAACTCTGGAATCTCTCGTTATAAAACTCACTCAAGATTTTTTTGGTCGGTCTCAAGTCTCGTGATCGATATTTGATGTCATGCAATCATTCCTGTCGCGATCGGTGAAGATCGCCTCGGTCATTGGAGAGAAGTCGTTCATCGATCTTTCTTTTAAGAGAACTTGCTCTCGGAATTCGATCTCTCACGACCGACCCATCACTAGTTTGGATAGAGTGACGATACCTGCGTTATTTTATTTTGTTTTGTTCATGTCATGCTTGCTTGTAAGTAATTCACTTTAGATTTTTTTCCTGAAAAAAGGCTCGTGTATCACATTTATGTATCACAATTATATAAAACTACAAGTATCTTTGTAAATTGCAGTGATTCTAATCAGATTATGCTGTGTGTTCCGGCATTATCAATGTTTTTTTTTCATTTTCATTTTCTTATTGTTTGTATTTTTGTATGACTTTTGATTTCTGTTAAGTGATTTTTAATTTTCGGCACAGTGAATGTTGTTTTCTGCATTGGTGTAATTTTGTTAGACAAAGAAGAGCCGGTTAACCCCAAAGAGGATGTTATCCTAAAGGGGATACTATGTCCCTCGTTTTGAATTTTTATAATTTGTACCGTTTTGTGTATGAGCTTATGCGAGGAAAAAATAAATAAATATATACAAAAAATATATATAATATATTGAAATTCATCCACCGATGTGCGATATTCAAGATAGCATTGAGGTACTGGGTTATGCAATGTCAATTGAAGTGCGATATCTATTGTGAATACGGTAAGGGGACCGGGATGCCGTCGTGAATAGCGCGTCTGGTTTTCCATCTCCTAAAGCCCGGGTTCAATTCTTGGCGTTGTGGGACAATGTTAGGTATGATCTCGATCCTTACTCGGGTGCTAAGGGAAGGGCAACTCTAGTACTCTGTTCGTCCTATTAGGTTACTAATTGTGAACCCCTTGCCGCCTTTCGTTAAGAGTAGGTTAATGCCGACTCCACGTTTGTATCCAATCTTTCTTCTTTCCCCATACAACTATTTTCTTTTTAACCAACCGAATTAACAGTCTTTCAATAAAAACCATCCGGCCTACCATTGCAACCCTTTTACTGTGAAAATTACCTCAGCTATCGGTCGCTTTTCCAAACTAATGAACTATCATCCTTTTTTTGTGTTCTATGTTTTGATTTGCGTTACGCTTTTAAGAGACCCAAGTGGTGTTTTCGTGCCTAATTGGCCCACGCACATGTGTGATACCAGGCTGTAATGTCCTATAAATGTTAGAAGTTGTAAGCCAGCTGGGAGGCGCGGGCGGGACCGTGGTGAAAGGTTAAAAAGGGAAAGGAATAGGAAATGGATTTTCAAGTGGGCGGAGGGCGAGTGGGAGAGGGTGGGTTGTGGGGGGGGGAGGGGAGAATATTAAGAGATGAGACACGTGGATGGGGAGCAAGAGGGTGAGGGGAGGGTGTGGGGTTAGGAGGCTGAGGGAGAGGGAGGAAGGGGAAGTGGGGGGTGGTGTTGGCCGGGGAAGAGGGCGGAAGTCGAAAAGTGCGGAGCATTAGAATTGAGGTGGGAGGGGGGATGGAAGTGGGAGCGAATCGAATTCCATCGGAGAGGGCGAGAGAGAGAGAGTATTAAGACTGAGGAAGAGGCATCTGCGGTTGGGGCAAGACGACGAGGGGGCCCGGAGGACGGGGTGAGGCGAAGACTAGCGCAGGCGAGCGATCTAATTCGCAGGAAATCAACTAAATAAACTCAGGAAGGTGACGTATCTTGGAAGATCTGTAGGAAGGAGAACATAAACCTTAATGTATTATTGTGGGTCATATTCACAGTTTAAGTATCCAATGCTAACTTGTCTCGCCATCCTCAACAGATGTTTGATGACTGCTAGCAGATCAAGTTTGCAGTTGTGAGATATTCTTTGAACTGATAAAGGTTTAGGTGTGAGAATTGCCTTTCACTGCTTGAATCCTTATTCACAAATAAATACTCCTTGTAATCAATTTGAAAAGCTATGGATGTTTGTAGTAATTTGTGACGGTAAATATAACAATTAAGTGTTGTTATAGAATTGGATAAATGCTTAGGAGTGAGAAATAGCTTTACTTTGGTAAATCCTTATAACCAATAAATGTCCCTGGCTTTTGAATTTAAATGCTACGGATCGATGTGATAAATTGAGGCGATAATAAGGGCGTGTTAGTCGTGGTATTGGGTGTTCCTTGTACAGCGTCAGTGAGTATATCCTTTTCCGGTTTTTTTCGAATAGAGGTCTCGATGCCTCCCCATGATGAGGGTTTCATGACAAGAAAACATAGGTAACAATGTATTTTTATGTCAAAATTGCGAGCTTAACTGATAAATTCTTTCCTTTCACGAACGGGAAATATTTCTCTTGAATCAAACAATTTCCTTAAATCTGAAGATTAATAACCAAGAAAATTCAAATTCGTTGGAACAAGCGTCGTCTCTATCCAATCACTCCTTTCGCCGAAAAATGCGTCGGGGGTGGAGATAGCAGAGGCCCCGGGATCATTCAAAAAGTCGAACGAAAAAACTGTGTCAGAACGTGGAAGTGTAAAATATTCAATTTCATAGAAATATGAAGGTGATGGTGGTAAATGGCGCGCCGATGCAGTAATGGATGGATTTAGGATGGTGGGTATAAGAGGGTGGACGGGGGAGGTGGTGTGAGAAGTGTTGGTTTGAGGAGGGTGGGAGGGGCTCGAGAATTCAGTCTCGGTCAGTTTGAGATTGGGCGAATTGCATCGTGGATGGCTCTCAGATGGAACGGACGCGTCCGACGGTTCGAGAGGTATCCACGGAGATGGGGAGGAGGGATGGTCCGGGGCGGAGAAGGGAAGAGTCTGGGGGGTTCGCGGGGTGAGTAGCAGCGGATCTCTGGCCAGAGCCGAGGGTTGTGTGTTGAGGGGATGGATATACGAAGACCCCTAGAAGGGTCGGGTTGGGATCCCGAAGCTCTTGCAGGGGCAGGACGGTTAGGATCAGGGAGGGTACGCGCTCACTTCATAAAGAAAACAGGATGACTCCCCGTAGAGGGGGGGGTGGCGCTTCTCTTGTGGAAGGCGCCGGGGGAAGACAAGGGTGGGGGAGGCAGAAGCGTGAGTGTGGTGGAATTCCTCGACTTTCATTTATTCTTCTCCTACTCCCACCCTGCATCCTGCCCTTCCCCATCCTGCCACTGGAGCCACCATTATATCCTTAACTCCATCTCCTGCTCTTTCTCCCATCCTTTATCCTTTCCCCATCAGTTGCACACCCTTTCTTCTCCATCTCTCTTCTCTCTCCCCGCCCTTGTTCCGTGAGGCATTCACCCCCGTTTCTCCAATCTTCAACTCCTCCTACGCTTGTGAGAAGCTCCGGGATCGCTTCCTCTTTAACTACCTCCCGAGTGAATGGCCTTGCGCCGCCTTCGCCTTTGTTATGCATGAATTTTTACTCTCTCCTTTTCCACCATTTCTTCTTTTCCTCTCTCTCGCATTCCCTTCTCTTTTCTCGTCCTTTTCTCTCTTCCCCTCCTCCTGCTCCGGCCATTTCGCTCCGCCCAAGGTCTCCGCTCGCATGAAGAATTGAAAAATTCACAGTTGCAAAGGCCATCTTGGTTTATTAACTGGCTCTCTTTCCCCTCGAGGCATCCATTTTCTTTTACTGGCTTGCCTTCATCTGCATTTGGCCCTGGTCAACGTCGGCTCCCATCCATCTCGCTGGGTCGCGTGTATGGCCGTGTGTTCCATTCTTCGCCTTAGGGGAAATAGAACTTTGGAGTAGAATGGTGGTAGTTTGGAAGTAGTTGAATGGAAGGATAGCCATTTCAAATGCTTGAAGGAAACGCAAAAACACGGGAATGGGCCGTGTCTACTTTGCGTAAAATGTAACTATAGCTAGATGTCATTGCCAGTCGTCATGTAATTCAAGCATCTCTTTCAGTCGGCTAGAAACATCCCTGGATGTCAAACTATATCTTCTTCCATTCCGAGACTTTTTACACTGCGCAAAATAGTAGTTTTAACTTTCAATTTCCTATAGAGGAATTGTGCATCTCCGAAAATATGGAAGTTCATTTTACATAAAAGTAGTTTTATAAGCGAATTCCAGCTGGTCTGTCTTATATATTTTTGCGCATTTCTGTGTGTCAATTTGATAGTTCAGTGAAATTTGCTCATTAATTTTCTTTGCATCTTTTGAAATAGCATCTTGCTATTTAGTACCATTCTTAGGCACATTCCTTCAAATTTAATGGTGATTTGAAAATAGTTTTTCTCTTTGGAGGAATCTCTGAATTTCTGCTTCGGCATATTTGTGCAGCATTGCTTAAAATATTTTGAAATTAGTATTCTAGTTATAAGCTCCCCAGCCTAGATATTTTGGTTAGTTTTCCTTTGATTGTTACCGGAGATTATATTAGACTTCGCAATATGGCTGGTTTGTCATTGCTATTATCTTTTTCGGTTATTTTATTTATGACATTTTGTTTCGCTTGGCTTACCAAGGATGGAGCCGGCATTTTCACCAGTATTTCCATAGTGGCCTCAATTAATGAAGTCCTGCCATTCATAAAAAATTCTACCCTTTTGAACAATCAAGTCTTCAAACTCATTATCCAAGTACTGGGAAATTCTTTTCAGTTTCCCCCCTTTTGAGACATTTTTGTTTAAAATTCCCATTTTTTATTAATTAGGTATTGTGTAAAGTGAGAGCTCGGTTATTCCCTTAAGTACCCTGTGCTTATGTCATGTTTACCAAATTGGAACGTTTAAGAGCTACATAATGTCACGTTTTCCAGTCATCTTTGTCATAATTTTTTTAATTATCTCTTAAAAGCCACTCTTTTCAAAGGTGTATCGTGAAATTTTATGGTGTTTTTGCCCATGAAATTCCAGGTAAACTTTTTCACATTATTCACACCTTCAAGCTCCTACCTTGTTTCGCGTCTTATTCTTCCCACCTTTGCTGCGGATATTTATCAACCGAAACTATTTGAGTTGAATGGGTGACATGGAGGTCCTTTGGGGTAAACTAGTGGTGGACGAGCAGGACTGTTCACGTCTAATGCTAATGTATTGTTCTCTTTGTATAATATGACTGAACCAGGGGAACCAGTGTAGCCATCCTCCACAGCGAAGCGATAGAAGTTACCGGAATTCACTTTTGGACCAGATTTCTTTTCCTTGAGAGAGTCCGCTTTAATATTTGAAAACTTTTCCTCAAATCCTTCTTTAATTAAGGAAGTATCAATGGCCACCATTTGTAAATCTTCATTTCATCCCAACTTTTCTCACCTCCGCTCGCAAAGTAAGTTTGAGCGATTTCGCAACTGTGATATCTCCGCTGGAATCTTCTTCTCTTGTTACTCTTTTTAATCCCCTCTCCTATTATTATTCCCTTTCTATTCATTCGCGCCCTCCTTTCTCCATTCCTCCTCTTTGAGCCCTCTCCATCCTACCTCCACTTCTCCCACTCTTTCTCCCTTGCCCTTAACTTCTCCTCCTTATCAACACTTCTTCAGTAAATGGATTCCAGGAATCGTTATGGGGTCCGCAGCGCCTCTGCCTCCAGGCAGCTTTTCCTTTTGTCCTCGAGGCAATCTTATGGGCGAAGTTTTAACGTTAAATGGAAGACTTCTCTCTCTCTCTTACTCTCGCACATACTCTCACACCCCCTCCGAGTCTTCGTCCCCCACATGACTCCTTCCCTTCCTTATTATCCCACTCCCTTCCTGCAGCACCGCAAGCCTCACAGCCCCCAAGTTACTTCTTCTCCCCTTGCTCCTTCCCCGTTCCTCTTTCATTCCGCTCCCTCTAGACCAATGCCTCTCCGAAAATTTTCTTTCGTGCGCTCTCCTTATTTTCGCTTTCATTTCGGTATCTCTCTTTACCTCCCAAGGTATGTAGTGGAGGAGACGTCTCTCACTCCCTCCTCTCGTAAAACCTCGTGTTACAGCGTGCTTAGCAGGTCCCGTGAGCCGTCCTGTGCGAAATGACTGCCGGCTCTTTATTTCGGTCATCGACCCGAGGCTATCGACAATGGTCTGGAAATATTTTTTCCTCTCCCCGTGTGAGTCCCCTGACAAACTAATGGATCCCTTTAATCCACCCTAGTTGAATATTCTGTTCGTTGAATACTACGAATAGGTCCCTTAGGAGTCGCTTTGAGTTTCTTCATGGCTTTTTGATGTCTTAAAAAAGAGCTGTTCCTCTTGCCCACCTCCTGCCTTACGAGCGGTGATTCGTATATTTTTGTATGCTCACCCTGAAAGGGTGTGGCGTAAATATTTTTCGTATGTGCTTGTTAATATGGGTGTACAATCATTTCCTCATACCTTTGTCTTTTGATCATGGAAAATATTTCATGAAGGAAGGGAATAAATATTTTTTTTAACTTAATTTATAAATATTTTGAATTTTTTCTAACATAATCAGCAAGCACAGTTATTCGTAAATTTATCAACTTTGCAACAAATTTTTGATAATGTTTTACGGAAAACTTTTTCCTCCATTCCAGTCTATATTAGCAAAATCCTGCGTCAGTGAACTCTTTCAGTATTAAGTAGATTTCGTTTTAACCATCGGCAGTAATCCATTGAAATGATAGTGTTAAATCAAAGCGTAAAATAGCTTTGGCTATATTATACATTGACCGTATTTTCGACGTCTTTAGAGGAATTTTGTGATATATTTGTGGTATGTTCTGAGCCTAACTTCCATAGCAATAATACGTTAGAGTGTGGTTTGTTGAAACGATCATATGGTGACTGTAAATTTTCTCGTCGTAATAATTGAAAACCTTAATTTTTTGTACAGCAATGAAATACCATCCCTCCCGATGGCTGTCTTCTATCCCTTGGGAAAATAAACATCCATCCTTCTCATATTTTGTGAGCGCATTTTCCTTGTCTCCATATTGTAGGTCGGTGACAATTTTTTTCTCCGATATGTTCCATTTACTTTTTAATTGTGACTCCCTCAACTTTCATTTTCTCCATCGCCTTGACGCTTTTTTTCCTGCGTCATCATAATACCTCCTATACTGGATCATTGTCACGAATGTAGGCTTCGCCTCAGTGACTAAATCCCGATATTCATCTGCTAAAATCCATCGAAGTAATGGTTCTACGAAAATCTTAAGGTGGGTCTATACTTCCTAGCCGCGTCAATTGAACGGTCGCCGCCTGTGGTTGCCTACTGGGGTGGTAGTAGAAGTCCAACGGGAAACTGTGAAGGCGGCGCAGACAAAAATGGAGTGGGGAACGAATATCCTCGGGAGGGGATGGAAAAGGTCTACTCCGTTGTCAATGCAAGCTTGAACGCTTAACATTGCTATACCCTTAATACGAAAACAGTATCAATGGTGGTTGATTTTTTTCGTATATGAAAGACGATTCTTTGATTTAAGTGGGCTGAGAATCCTCATTTCGGAATCTAGCCTTCGCAACGTGCCCCCGAATATATTACCAAAAAATGTCGTAAAAGCCAAAGCTTTGCTATTTTTTTTAAACACAACCACTTCATGGTAAAGTAACTCCCCTTAAATCAACAAATGACTCTTCATCTACCGAAGACGAAAATTGCAAGTCTCCAGCTGTCACGGTAAATCCGTTACTGGGTTAGAGGGAAACGTCTGAAACAAGCTTCTTAGCCCAGGTATAGAGCCCCCTTAATAGACTTGGGATTGTATGCACCTCATCTTAGAAGCTATTCAAGTATGGATCATAGTATAGAGCAGGTGTCTTATCCCCCTTTTCCTTTCCACGTTAAATTCAGAAAAACACTTCATTTTCAACTCTGAAATATTTTCAATTTTATTCATCTTTGGAACCGAAAATTCATGGCGTTTGGTTTTTATTTTAAAGGTTAGACCTTTTTGTGTTATAAACGTGTCGCTGACTAAAGGGAATAATTTACGGTATACCTAAGGGTTGAGCCAGTCAGTTCTCTACCTAAGGCATTATTATTTTTGTAATAAAACCCAAAATATTTCATTCCTAATTGCATTAATCTTCTTGGAATCCGTACTCCAAGATAGGTGAAACTTACGTCTCAGACTTATTACGAGCTGTCTGATAGTGCCAAACTTCTAAATAACTTTGTTCTTTCGTTAGAGCTCACAATGAACCTGTGAAAGGAAATATTGAATATTTTGTGGCAAGGTTGTCAAATTACGACTGACTGGCAAATACTATGGCAAAATAATGTTATAGTGTATGTTAAATGACAGGCAGTTAAAGTCCTAGGAGATCATGCAGCAAATGATGACGAGGTGGAAAGGAATACGTGGACTTTTTGATGGTCAAGTTTACAGTCCTCACGAAAGCTTATGGCGTTGCGCTGTAGACGATTTTGGGACTGGATCTATTTTCTAATAACTGGTTGTCGCGGGTGGAAGGGTAGTACCGGCGGGCTATTGTTTACGATTTTTGTTGCCAACTTTGAAAGTTGTCATATGCCTTCAATGAATTTCTACGCTGAGACACTGTTGGCCAATCTGCCTTATACGCGCTCACTTTCCCCTCCGTTCCTTTCCCTTACCCCTTCCACACATTTCACCCCCTCTGTTCTGCGCATCTAAAGGCCGTAAGCTTCCGCGAGAACTATACCTGAGCGTCATGGCGATACTCATTTATTTTAATTAGTTGTTCGCGGTTACTTTGTTGCTGTCCTAAATTTTGTATTTACATCATTTTTGCTTAATGTACGTCAAGTATTGAAGTTCGTGAAGGATTTATAAATGTGAAAATATCGTGTATCTAACAAATTATTGGTCGCATTTATTATTTCAGTCACCCGCAGTATTGTGGTCTTCTTCGCCCGCGCTGCTACTCTAATGTCTATTTGCTGTAACAGTTTTCTACCCCTCTTGGTTTTCTCTTTTCCTTTACTATCCAATTTTATTTTCAATCTCTCTCCTCCTTCATCCTTTTCCTTCCGCGTTATTCCTCCAGACATTCCCCTTTCCTACTCTTAACCTCCTCCGTCCTCGGAAGCTTTTGATTAGCATTTTATTTCCCCGTCCTCTCGACCCTCATCCTTTCTTCTCTTCATCTTCCTTCTTTATTTCAACAAGCAAACATCCTGCTTCTCTTTCCGTGTGTTCCACCGGCCCTAATCCTCTCAGCCAGTTCATGCATTATGATATCCCCTGTTTTTTTTTTTTCGACTTCTTGACCTTTTACCGTCTTAGGAAACAATGAATTTCAATGGACGTTGGAATGTTCCCCAAATTTCTTTTTTAGTTCATGCATATTTCTTTTTAAATTAAAAGGCCCTCTCGCCCATTAAGTCGAAATTATCTTGTCGCCCGAGTTTGAGATATTTCCAATGAGCGAATTCAGTGTAATATTTCTAAGTTAATCGTTTCTTTAAGCGCTGGGAAATATTTTCAAAGTTTCTTGCACAGGAATGGAAAATTCAAAGCAACAAAACGTTTTAATTGTTTGATTAGAATTCTGTGCTCTTTAACTTCCCCGTTGCAGTAAATATTTCTGGTAATTTGATTAAAGCTCATTTGATTAAGCCAATTTTATGGGGATAGCAAAGGTTAACGTACCGTGGTTTCCGTGATTTATCATCTGTCGTGTTCCTCGGGTAAAGCACGGAGGTAATAAATGTCGGAGTTGATTCCGCAAGGACAGGCGTGTCTCCCTCATAATTAACAGTGGACAGCTCTCGGACCCATCAAAAATCACCATGGTATTTCCTGATTGAGCGGTTGTGTGCTTTTCTCTAATGAAAATCAACAACATCCGAATGAAGCGTCTTTTTGACGGCTATTTATATTCACTTACCTCAAGACACACAATAAAATTTTGCATAGGTGAATGAGTGTAAATTACAATGGCACTGTCGTAATTATTTTCTCCAGTTGATTAATGAGCAGAAAGCGGAGCTATCGTAGAATCTGTTATGCATCAACAATTATTTCGTAAAAGAGTAGTTAAGGCATGTTTGAGGCGATTGAGTAAGCAATTAGTGATTAGAAATTTGGAAGCAGATGCTGTAATTGTGGTTAATAGGCGAAAGTTAGATCGAAGAGATGTCATAAAGTTAATACTTAATTCAGTAGAACAGTATAAATAGTATGCGTGAAAAATTAATGAGTGGATACCAAATGGCCTTTTATTATTTTCGTGGTAGAAATTGAAATCCAAGTAATAAATCATTCTGGAGTAGCTTCAACTGTCAGCTCAACTGACTTCAGGGGTTTTATATTTCGGCAAACTAGTCAACGATAGAAAGCATTTCCCTTAATATGCGTTATACTTTAATATCTTCTCATTCTGATTACGCCTCCTGATGCTTATGAAGTATTTTTTCAGTTTTAAGGCATATAATTTATCATGTAAGTTATGAAAACACGAGTCTAGTTATTGAAGAGGAATTTGGTCTGATTACCGTTTTTAGCCGCGATTTGACATCTTTAGGTGGATCTTTACTCTCATCATGCCTGAAAGAAAGAAATCCCATAATCTCTCGGCAAAATTCGACTTTACTACTGCCCAAAAATATCAATACAATTGAGAATTACTTCTACTCGGGATGTTTCCTTTTGCATTGATAGTAGAAATATGAAGTAAATCCAGTCCTTTCCGGCGTAACCTGGTGGAAGTCCATTATGAATAAAGGCAATAAGAACTATGTTTCAATCCACAGAGTTTTTGCTGATACTACTAGTTTCAACGATACGGCGTTATCATCAGGAAACTTACGCCGTAGCGTTTAAACTAGAAGTACCAGCAAAAACTGTGTGAATTGAAGCATACTTGTTATTGTCTTTATTCAAATATGAAGTGATTTTCTTCCGTTAGCAAAACTTAGGGATGTATCGACTTAAATCAGAAAGTTACTCAGCAATGTATGCTAGCAATATCGCGTGGAAGCGATGCTTTTTTCATCTACATCTACATCTACAAAATACCCTGCAAGCCACCTCAGGGGTGTGTGGCAGGGGGTGATTAATCACCAACATGCATTACACTATACCCTAAAGTTAGTGTAACTACGACTAATTATGCATCAGCATAAATCGCTAATACTTGTCACGAGGCGAAGCCTCACAAGCATGCAACACTACACTACAGATGTCATCAAAATGGAGAGTGACCTCAATATACATGCATTCTACAACTACACAGATGGACAGGGACTCAAGACCCATGTAGAAAATATGCTAGGCGTGCTGCTAGTATGTACTAGGTAACAGATAAGGATTCAAGTATTAGTAGTACTACCACTACTAAGAGCTACACTACCTAACGAAAAACCTAGATAAAAGTCTCATGGCAGCTATTATGGTCCCTTATCGTTCGTGGGAAAAATGACATCTTAAATCTATCCGTTCTGCAGTCTAGTTCCCTAATTTTACTCTCATGATCTGATCTGATCATTTCCATATGATACAGCCAGCATTGGCTTAGAAAGATAAGATTTAGAATGAATACAGAGCCGAAACGGAAAACCCTTCAACCAGAAGATAGTAGGTGATATCTCTTTGAAAGAACAGATTTTAAAGTATCCCGCGAAAGTCTGTGGAAAATTGTCACAGACTGCGTTGTAACAGAACCGCTATGTAAAAATTTCCACACCAATTTGAATTCTACCGACCTAGGTTTCGGCAAACATTGCCATTATCAAGGTGGAGTAACAAATAAGCGCAAATAAAGCAATAAATTCCTGGCGCAAGTTACCATTTCTTGGCCCCCTATCCTATCGTGTAGCTAATGCGTTCCCTAAAGAGAGTGTAATAATCTCTTTTTATAATAGTGCAACTATTGGAAAACTATTATTTAACTCTAAACATAAATTCGATGATAGGGACCAAAGTGGTGTATATAAATTATGTTGTGACACGCCTAATTGTAATGCCGTATATATTGGGCAAATTGGGCGTGCAATAAACACTCGGGTAAGAGAGCATCTAAAATGCTGGTACAATGATGATCCTAAGTAGAATTTTTCTAAACATTTACTTGACCACAACCATCATTGTGATTTTAAAACTCTGGTTCTCCATACCCAATGTAAAGGGAAAAAACTTGACTTTTTGGAACAATTTCAAATATGCTTGTCATGTAAAAACAATAATGTCACTGTTGTAAATGGCCAATTGTTCCCATCCCACTCCTCCCCATTACTCTCCATTCTCCTTGAACGGAATTTGAATCCGTCACCTTCCTGACGATTGCGTCACTACCACTAAAATCCTAACCGTCAACCTCCCTGTAAACAAACCCCCCCCCCTCTTTCTCCCGTTGAGTCACCTTTTTCCCCTCCTTCCCCACTTCAGTCGCCTCTTCTATCCCACCCCCTCTCCTCCATCCCATACCTATATATATATATATATATATATATATATATATATATATATATATATATATATATATATATATATATATATCGCTCGCTTATTTGTTACTTCACCTTGATAATGGCAATGTTTGCCTTGATAATGCGAAACCTAGGTCGGTAGAATAAAAATTGGTGTGGAAATTTTGACGAAGTGTTTCTTTGAAAGAAGATGCAGGGAACGGAATATCTCTCTCGACAAGCACCAATGCATGGGCTTTAAGCTCCTCTCCTCTTGGGTGCTCACTTGTGAGTCGAGATAATCGCTTGCGGGCGGTCGCTCCGGTTCGAGATCGTAGTTACGCACCGGTCGACGCGCGAGAGCTTGGAATGCAATTTTACTCCATTGCCGCCTTGCGTCCCTTGCCACCGCCGCCGCTACTCCTGCGGCATCCTCGTCCGTTCCTCTTGCGATTGCCTCTCCGCGAAATTGATTGCTTTGAATCACGCTTCGTGGCTCATCATGAAATCCCTCTGTTCGGATGATTTTCATCGAATTATTGAACAAGTTCCACTCTATTCACCCCAAATGGCAACTGTAGGATCTTGTATGGCCTCCACCGTACGAAACCACGGAATAGTTTCATGCGGAGGGCTTCAATCGAGCTGTTTGCGACAGCTGCTGGACTCGTGGCCTCGATTTCACATCTTTTAAACCGGTTCGTTTTGAATTCAAATGCAGTTCCGTTACCAAATTTCGCTTCTCTTCACCTCCAATTAGAGTTAATACCGAGTGTAGAGAGTTGTCGAAGGTACCGAGTTTGAGTAAATACCGTGCAGAAACGTAACAAGAATGGCTGCCTTTTTATAGAATCTGGCTTAACTTTGTGAAATCTCATCGTTATAGGAGATAAAAACGTTGTAAAATTACTCGAGTTTTTAAGGAGAAGCCCTATTTCATCCTACTGTGTAGAGAATCAGGTTCATCCAGGACGCCTGATGACGTGCACTGTTGGATGAAAACCACAGTGGTACTCCGATGTCGTATGAATAAGTCCGTACAGTTGTACGCAATTTTTATCTTCAATGACGATGGATCCCACTGCCTTTGAACGTTAAGTCATGGATCGTGAAGTCGTCGCGTCAGGCTCCTGGCCTGAATTAATTCCCCGGAGTGCGTTTCCTCTCAGTCACTTTTCACCGATTTACCGTGACCTTTTTCTTTCACAACGCGTCACTTTAACTTCTTTTTCCTCCAATGGACTTCTCCATTTTTTTATCCATCCGTCAGCCTCTCCCTGATATAGTCATTAACAGTTTTTCTATCCTAAGATAGTTTCCGTTCAGCTCTCCATCCCTACCCATTCATTGCTCACTCTTGTACAGTGTGTTAGTTCCCTTTCCTATATCTCTCTTGATTCGGTTCATGTATCAGCCTCTTTTTCCTCCTCTTGGGTCCTTCCCTTCTACTTCGGCTGCTTTCTTACTCCTTTTTTGTCCCTCAGGGCGTGGAGGCCTCCGTGCCATATCAATCTTTGGTTCTTCTCTTCTGCGTGGTATCTCATATGGTTCTCTTCTCTGCTGCCATTCTGTACACGTCCTTCCTTTATATTTTATCCATCCGCTTGATCTTCATCAGTCGCCTTCACCACCAACACTCGAAGTCTTCTGCTTTTCTTTCGTCTCTTTATCCAATATTCCACATCTCGGCTCTTTACAGAGCCCCGTTCAAACTGAATTATCTCTGGTTGTTTCCTAGCTCGTTATCGCATGTGGTTTGGAAAGTTGTGTTTAACCGTGGATGCCTTCGTAGCTTGATCGTATCTTATTCGTTCTTGGGCCATCCTTTCCCTAATTATTATCCTTCTTGAAGTAGTAGTAATAGTATAACATAATGTCACTCCGAAATTTAGGTGAGGAGCTGATTCAAGAGCGTAGGCTGGACACAGAGGGAGGATGACGATGAAGTGTGAGGTACGACGGGAGAAAGTAAAGTGGTGGCATAGATTTGAATTTGGCGGCAAAAGTGAATGGGGAGTGTATTGAGAAGTAAAAGAGCAAGCTGGAGAGAAGCTGGTTGAGTGGAAAACGCTTGGTAGAGTAGGAAGGTTGAGGTTATGATCTGATGACGGCACTAGGAGAGGCAGAACTTAATAGATTTTATTGATATTTCACCCACTGGTGATAACATTTAATATAAGTGCGACACCGCCTCACATATGTAACGCTTGTGAATGTGATAGCAGTTGCTTTCATGGCTGAAGTGTTGCATATCACACAGGCGTTGTCACTTATAATTACGTTTTTAGCAAAGCTATAATGCCTGCAGTGATTGCTCGCTGTGGTTCCTGTGCATTCGTATCTCCTGGCATTCGCAGATGCTCATTTATATTTATTCTGGAATGGCGGCCTTCTGTTACCTGTCGTTTCAATGTAACCCGTTAAACGCAATTCCTACTTTGCTGTTTCATCTCTCCTTGACTAAATCATTTTCCCGCGCATTTTGAAACTTATTGAACGAAATATTGTTGCTATTATAAATTATCAAAATTCGTACTTTTACCAGTACCGATAGGTTTAGTAAAGTGAAAAGATGACCCCGATGAAGGGAAATCCAAGTCAGGAACTGTCCATAATAATCTACCTACAATATCTACGTACCTACCTACAATAAACCTACAATAATCAGCTGGTATGATAACTAGTGGTGATGATTTAGTGGACTGCCCGTGTTCACACCCTTACCTTTCACTTGGCTTCCTGTTTGATTTCCTTCCAATGGGGTCCTTAGGAGCCCTTACTGTGATGTCGCCTCTCGTTCACTCAGTTGTTGGGTCTGGGTTAGGATGCCAGGAGAGAAAAATGTTGGGCGCCGGTACAGGCAAAAGGAAAGGAGGGAAGGGTATGAGATTTACGCGGAATCGGAAAGGAGATTCCGCCTGCCCTCGGAATCGGTGGAATGGGAATTGATGGGATTATTTGTTTTGTAATTCTCTCGGAATAACTGTGCCCCTCAGGCAACAAGTATCATCATCGAGAGTTACAGAGGGAGAAAAAAATAATTGGAGGTAAGGTAAAGAGGAAGTTTAGAAATATGAAACGGGTAATGAAAAATAGGAAACAAAAATCGTCACCTCCTAAAATCGCACACGCGAAACACGTCCGCACACAAATAACAAACAGCCCACGACTCGCAGGACGTCCAAACACGGACAAGCACCAGCCAGAAGAACTCCCTCTACCCCAGGACAGGCCCCTTTAAAAAAAAATCCCGCGGATAGCGACCTCAGGCGAGGCCGGAAGTAATGCACAGAAAAAAATGGCAACGAAATGCTATTCCGCAGCCGTTTCAAACCAAATACGTTACATTACCGATTCCGGAAGTCAGCCACCCGACTCTGCCTCCGCCATTGCGAGCGCCTCGCGTGAATTGCAGAGAACTTTAAGTGGAGGAATCCGTAAGTTAAGGTTTCTCTTCTTCCAAGCGACAGAATTCGGGAGATCTTGAGGTACGGGTTGATCTTGGTAACGTTTGCCTTTTCCTTTTAAAATTTTAATGCCCCCATAATACTTAATGACGTCGGGTGGGGCAAAGAAGGCATTTCAAGTGAACCCTCCCCGTCTTGATGGCGAGGGTAAAGGAAGCATTCATTTTTTTCATTCGCCGGCGTTGATTCAAAATAAAAAAATGCCTTCGCTTGCGTAAAGCGTGTTGGTTAGTAGTTGTGCCTCGCAATATCCGAAGGTCTTTAATGGAAATGCAACCAGCGATGACTGCAATGAAATATAGTACGAATGATTGAGGGTATAAAAGAGCAGGGAGAGGAAATATACTAACGTTATTGAAAGAGATGAAGTTAGTGATAAACCATATCGTGACTCCATGAGGTTAAAGAATTTTTGGATAAGGGTCGAGATTAAGAAAGTTTTTTTGTCCTCTTGGGTGTGTTTATGTGAGAGTTACTTGTAAGTTTCTTAAATAATTTGAAAATTTAGCACAATTATATCCCGATTTTGTCAGTGCCACTCTGTTCCATCCTAGCGAAAACATTTCAGATGTATTAGAGCGAAGAAATATTTTATATACATCGAAATCTTTACTTTTCCCATAGTACTTTTCCCTTGTTTTCAGAGAAGCTATACCGTCTTCATCCTTTATAATTTACCGCAACTATTAGCCTTGCGAGCAAATATATTGGTACAAATTTGAGTATCCTGTTGCGGCTGGAACAATGTTTTCGTTTTCCTTATTGCAACGTTATGATCGCAATACTGTATGGTCGAAGATCATTGAAAAGCGTATTGTGTTTTAATTTAATACGATGTAATTAAATGATTTATCACGATTTTTTATTTGTTTCTCCGATTTTTTTTTCTACTGAACATTATTTAACATTTAATCCTCCGATTTATTTGTCTACGCAAATGCTCACATGTTGCATGAGCGTATGGAGACATTGTGTAGTCTTATTTTTTAACATTCAGCTGTAATATTCATCCGCGGGTTCCGTGGGATCAATCTTTCAAGCATATATATTTGAGGAGACTCCTCATCTCTGCAGTTGCTCCGCCTTGACATTCGACGTGCCGTCGCCGCTTTTGACGACGAACTCGACCCGCGAGACTCGAGGGTATTTCTATCCCATGGTTTTTCCTTCCCTTTGCGTCATCCCTTATTCTCAAAGCCCCACTCCATTGACAAGAATGGCTCGACATCCGTGCGCTTGCTGGAAAGAGTTGGCGAAACGTGAAATATGACAGCAAAGACTCCATGTGACGGTTTTCATTACTTTTTGTGCCTCCGCGTTGCGTGCACTAAGAGAGAAATGATGGAGCACCTCGTGTTTCCTAGTTGAGGAGGCGTTTCATGTAACTGTTTGCCTTAACATTCCCCGTTTGCGTGCGTGGTGGATTTAGAATGTTCCTACACAACGGCGGATATTGATTTTCTGTTTTATCGCCGAAGCCTGCAGGAAGTACACAATAAAAAAGAACGATCTTGAAAAGCTCTATGCACGGCAGTGACAATTAATGTGCCCCTTTCAAAGCCTCCGAAAAAAAGGTAACCTCGGAGCCTCCTTTGGCCTCAAATGAAAAGGGTTCGATGTGATCCCCTTCGTGAGAGATTTGGATATGAAAGCTGTTGTCCTTTCAATGAATCTATCAGTGTATTTAAATTAACCCCAAAAATATAATTGAATGCATTCCCCTAAAATGTTACATAGCTGAACGTGAAAGGCTCAGTGATTAGGTGTGTAACTTCGAGGACCGATGTTTTATTTTTATTGCTTAGAGAAATTTATCTATTAAGTGTTCATTAATTAAAGCTGATAGTTTATAATCTAGTCGTAGTTATCTCTCTCGAGTCATGTGTAGAGTTATGTTCATGGTGGTAAACTATTTACTCTTTGGACGACGATTTTCACCTATCTGACGTGTAAAAATTTAAACATTTTGATTCCTACATCGGCATGGTAACGGGTGATAAACAACCTTACTGTTTCAACAACTATGCTGGAATACAATCGTCACCCTGCTACGAAAAAAGTAATAAAAGAATTTGTTATTATAAATAATAGAAGTGAGGAAAGAAAGTAACCGCTTTGACATAGTTAATGGTATTCAATTCAAATTTGTGGAATTGCTTCATATTTGAAAATAAATCAACACCAAGTTCTTTCACTTAGTAAAAAATGTTTTGTATTGTATATATTGAAAGGCTAAGTTAAAATAATGGATAGAAGTGGAATTTATAGATTAAAATGTAACAATTGCCCCGCCATTTACATTGGCCAGACTGTCCGTAAATTTAAAGATAGAATGAAGGAGCAGAAAGTAGCTACAGTCATTGCGAGCTCCTTACACAAAAACAATAAGAGAAGCAAGAGGAATTACAGTCCTGTGAAAAACTGAATTAGGGAAGAACAAAATGAATAACGTCTTGTAAATTGTTTTTTAGCCGTGATAGAGTACAGATGAGACCTACGGTAATCTTGTATGAAGGATCTTAAATGCTAAGTGTCAACTATTTCACGGTTATAGCGTGAAAATCAATGATGAAACCAGAATGAAAGGAAAACAAACTAAGGCTTACGAAAGAGTGAAACATGGAAAATATTACAATCTTTGAAGATGGAGCCAGTCAGAGCCACTTGAATCTCCTCTTTCATTAGATGAAGGTTATCGTGGGAGGCTTGAAGTTCACTGGGCGTTAAATTCAAAAGTGTGCGAACGAATGTGGTGTTCACGTTGAAGAGAAAAATATTTGGAAAATATCTGTACTGTTACAAGCAAGGAAACATTCTGTGAAAGACGCAGCGTGGCACTAGATGGATAGGAGACGAGGTTTAATGGTAAAGAAGACGCGAGGGTAATAGGAAATTTCTAAGAACCTCGTATTTGAGAAGTAATCTGAGAATAAAATGCACAAATGAGATGAGTTGACAGAAAAGTTCTCCAGAAAAATAACATGTGGAAAACTGAACGTGAAGGACAATTGAATGATTTGAACCATTCTTCAGAAGCAGTGGCAAGAAACGTGCAACGAGGAATTGAGAAGGATCCCTTGTAAACTGAGGCTTTAAGAAATAAGATCCTGGAGGGCGTGATGATGTGCATTGAGAAGATTGGATGGGGCTGCTAGAAATAAATCTTCGTATTCATTGGGCAGTGGAAATATTTTGTGGGCCAACACGATTACGTATTATTCCTGTAATTTCCTTGAGACGCACTTCCTCGACTCCCACCATCAACCATGTCCCCTTATTCAGAGCCCCATTCTCCCGCTTTTTATGTAGTATGTAATAAGTATTACTTCATTATTACAACCAATGCCAGACCATGAGGCTGATGTTAATTTCATGATGCTAGGCGCTTTAAGGAATATTTTATGGAGTGAACAAATATTTTTTCCTTAATTTTACTGTAATTAAGTGTGGATTAAGTTTCACCCGTTATTGGAAATGTTTTCCATTTCAAATCATCCTCAACGTGCATTCAAGAAAGTATTATATATTTTAACTTCTACTACATTAGTGGAATAACATTTTAAAATGCAGGCTCGTCGACTGCCTAAGAATCAAATTGTGAATTGTGGAAGCCGACTTTTTATCTACTTCGTAAATCTTTGGGTATAAGGAGAATGGGCATTAACTGTCTATGTAATTGCGTTGCAACATTTTTATCACCTATGTCCGTAATTTGTACTGTTAGAGCTAGGAGTACTTTTCACTTTCCGAGGAGTTCCGTAGCAAATTAATCCCATCAATATCCCCAAAGGTTCGGCGCAATAAATCTCTATAAATCGTCTCTCGGCAGTTTCTCTCAGTTACAGCGGTTCCCTCTCCTTCCGTAATCTCATGTCCCGCCACTTCTACCGAATACGTTCCCCCAACCTATTTATCAATTAGCCCTCTCCGAAAGGAATAGGAAGAATACATTGAAGAGGAGATAAAATCTCGCAATTTTGTTTCTTTAGCAAGTGGAAGGACAAGAGAAGGAATGCTTTGAGAACTCATCATTGTCATATTCTTCATACATTTTGGAAGGATCGCTCCAGGTTAATTGAATCAGAGGTCCTGGAGATTTCCACTTTATCTGCAGCTCTTTTGTTTTGAAGAAGAACGTTGTTGAAACGTCTTCGTCGTATCTACTACGAGGAGCTAGTGAATCATCACGATGAAGGTTTTACCTTATTTTTCATTCTGCCTTTGAAGATAATTCCTGTCTGAAGTCATTTCTCCGTCGTTGACTTAAGTGAACAAGGGTTAGGGTGATTCCAATTGGAACAATAACCATTTCAGTTAATCGAACTAGTCTTGTTCTCTTTATCCTTAATTATGATGCATATGAAAGCGTGTTAATATAAGTATCTTGAGCATCATACTTCAGCTGCCAGTTTTTCATTGTTTCGCCGTTATCTAAAAATCCAATCTTACATCTTTAGTGAAAAAATATGTGCTATTAGCATGTTATGCTTGCTTGCTTAGATACCTACCTCAACCCGAAAACATCAACAAATACAATATTTTGTTAATTGAATCACTGATTCGTATTTGTAACCCCCTCTTGTGATATTCCAGTATGCCCTCTCTCTTTAATCCCTTAATTCCTCATGCGAAATGAAAAATTAAGCTGGTGAAAAGGTTCATTTGTCATGCGCAAAAGTAATTCCAAACCTGTTCTTATTCAAATGCTCCATCTCTTCGTGCGCTGTCGCATGAAAATCATTAGCGGAGACGAAGATAAAATTCGGCCACTTCGGATTCGTGAGCTCTCCCCTCTATTCCTCTTGCTTCGGCTTAGTCAGGGTGTCCAGCGACCTGGAAAACCGGGAAAACTCAGGGATTGTGTGCATTGTTTCGAAAAACCCTGGAAATTGTACGGCAGCCGATTTATATTAGGTCAGACGGGTTAAAACTGCACCCTTTGCTTGCCTTCTGCTCGGCTCAATGCAGCGCTACGCTAAACGTTCACGTATCATGTTCTGCTCGGTTCTGTGCTCCCGCTCGTCGCCTCTGTTTCGCCTCTTCATTCCTTGGCGAGGCCCAGCGGCACCCTGCCTCTGCACTGCTGGGCCGCAGCGCGGGAGGGCGCCGCGCCGTGGCGGGCTAGTCTAGTGGAGTCGGGCCATGATTATGCGGGTTGAAATGCGTGCTTGTTTGATTTATATTTTTTCTCCTTTTATATAACTCGGGTTTGGCCCAAAAATGTTGGGTGTTTTTCATACCGACATAATAGGAAATACGATGAAAATGTGTTAGGAACGAAGTACATTAAAACCCTGGAAAAATGCAACAATTTACCTGAAAAACTTAGGGTAGAAAATAATTGAAATTCGCTGGAGACCGTGATAGTTCACCATATTATCCCTTCTTTCTGTAGGGCTGAGGTCTTTTGCCAAAGCATCGCGCTAATCCTCTGATTCCCGGCAGATTTCTATTCTTAAATCCAACCGTTTGCACCATCAAAAGACCTTGGGAAAGGTTGGCCCTTCGTGAACCGTGACCCAGTTCCTCTGCATTGGAGTTTGACCTCCTCGTTTCGGCATCCAGAATCCCGATGGGCTGTTTTCGTGATGGTGATGGCAGATAGCAGATCGGCTTCCGCGGTGCACAAAGAAGTTTTTTTTGCCGCTTTAATCCCCGTCTTCCAACGGGGTCGCGGTGCACTCCGTGAAAGACCTTTTGTTGTACCTTGCCCGTGGTTGATGGAGTGGAAGTCGAGAAGCCGTGAACAGGAGGCAAATGAGCGTATGTCACGGGTCCTCTTTCAACGATTTTTCCCATGCCACCGAAATACTCTTGAAAAACGAGGTTTTATTTTCTGAGTTTGTAATTAACAACCCACCTTAAAGATTTTAGATAGGGATGCTTTTTACTCATTTTTTTCTTCCGTGTGTACTTCCTTCTCAATACATGGATTAAGTAATAAGGTTAAAAAGTTAAAAGCAATTCTCCACGGGTAAATATTTAAAAAAGACTTTATTACGACCAAAATTTCGATGTTTTACTCATTATTTCGATGTTTTACATATTATCTGAAGTTGATTTGAAAAACATCGAAATCTACTTCGTAATGAAGTCTTTTAAAATTTTTACCTGTGAAAAATCGCTTTTAACTTTTTAAACCTTATAAGTATGTTGAAATTCCACGCCATATCACCTGAATCTTCGGAATTCATATGGATTTAGGATAGTTCAACTCATAAATTATTATTCATTGCAAAATATTAATCATAAATTTAAAATTTAATGTAAAAGGAATTTGTTTTTTTTATTATGCCAAGAACATTCTCTCCGCAAATATTTTGGTTTAGCTCAATTTTTAGATTCATTGTGGGGTAGTTTATTAGTCACTTCACTGCAGTTTAATTTATAAATCGCATTTTTTAATGAATGCCTGAAACTCAGTATATGATGTATTTCGAGCGACTTTTTATTATTTTACGTGGAAAATAATTAGTCTGTGTTCTCTTTGGATGTGCGAATGAAAGTCTCAAATCCTCTCATTCAATTAAATTCATTGCATTGAGTCCGTATAGTCGAATTTTCTTTTAAATGTCTACTTTGTCAGCACGAAGTATTTATCTTGAATTATTATGCTGACGCAATTAACGGAGTAACGTTGTGTTTTTTCTAGTTTTTAAATATGTTGTTCTATTTAGAACAATACAGTCGTTGAATTAGGTTCCCTGCAGTCTTTCGGTGCTCTAACATAAACCTTCGACTAAGCTTGATGGCAGATGAATGTTGAAATAATGAGGTGAGAAAATCCCGGAATATTTTCTGGGCCACTTTTTTTATTTGGAATATGATGAAATGGTGGGTAGAGTTGGCGAACGGCCGTGGAGAAAAAGAGAGTTTCCTGTTTTATGGTCATAAAGTGTACGAAAATGACACCCAAGATGGTGGTCCTCGGCGAGGAAACGACTCCATTCATTTCATTCAAGTATTCTACCAGCGGATTGGTAGGTTCTTCAACAGTCCCCATTCTGTATCCCAACCTCATAGACATTGTCTCGCTTTCCCTCCTAAGGATGGCCCGTTATTAGATCCCTCTTCAATTCTTCACATCTTCTACCTCATCTTATTTCGCCAGAATTCCTATCCTCTTCCTTCCTCTTCCACGCTTCCCCAGTGTTCTCCCTTCTATCACTCTCTTCAACATGCCCTCTCCTCTCAAAACCTCCTCCATCCATCTCTTCTGCCTTCTCCGAACCTCTGCCACAAGCTTCCTCTCCTCTCCGACCACATCCAATACCCCCTCGTTCTTCTTTCTCGCCATCAAGCTAAACTTCTCCATCCTTATCCAAACCCACGTCTCAAACGCCTCAAGTCTACGCACATCCTCCCTTCGCAATGACAAAGTTTTCGACCAATATAGCGCCACGCTCCATATTAAAGTTTTCACCCGCCTCTTCTTTACGTCTCTTCTCAGACCCCTCCTCATCAATTCCCTTATCTTCGAAAATGCTTCTTTAGCTAGCGCAATTCTGCATCTGATGTTCTTACCACTAAACCCATTCTCCTCCAAAATAATACCCAGATACATTAACTGCTCGACCTGCTCTATCTTCTGCCCTCCCACCCTTATATTCAGCCCCGCCTACTTACTTCTAGAAAATGTCATTACTTTCGTTTTTTTTGTGATTGATCTTCATCCCATACTTTTCGCACTGCACCTCTAATGAATTTACCATTGACTGTAACCCCTTGGCAGACTGACTAACCAATGCTTGATCATCTGCAAATCTCACTGATTTTATCAGCTCCCCTCCTACCTTTATTCCGACCTATTCCTCCACCCATGCCTCCCTTACTATTTCTTTTGAATACACGTTAAAAAGCTACGGCGATAATGGGCACCCCTGCCGCACTCCCCGTCCTATCGTGGTCCATCCCGATTCTCCTTTGGCTATGCTAACCTGCGCCGTCTGGTTCATATACAAATTCCGAATCAGACTCCTGTCCCTCCAATCGACCCCTAATTTCTTCAGCACTCCCATTAATTTCGTCGTCGTTTTTCGTTAGGTTAACGCCCCAAATAACCTTTCAACACCCTATTCATCCCTTCTTTACCTCCCCGTTTTTCGCCCATTAAAGAGTACGGCCTTGGGGAATTCATTTTCTTTCCATTTTTTTAATTTCGTCCATTCCACCCAATCAAACGCCTTCTCGAAATCTACGAAGCATGCAAAAACATCCTGCCTATACTCTAGGTTTCTTTCTTCTAGCGTCTTCATCACCGCTATAGCGTCTCGCGTTCCCGTCCCTCTCCTAAACCCGAACTGGTCGTCATCCAGGTATTCATTTGCCTTCTTCTCTAGCCTTCTGTTTAGAATTCTCAGAACTACTTTGGCCGCGTGGGATATTAAGCTTATTGCCCTATAGTCTTCCCACGTATTTGCCTTACTCTTCTTAGGTATAGGAATTAGTAGTCTTCGCGAAGTCTTCCAGCCACACAATATCCTCATAAATCCTATGAATAAGCGTAAAATGTTTTCTTCTTACGTTCTTCCCCATGCTCTTTAAAAACCCCGAGGGTATGTAATATATTCCCACCGCCTTATTCCTTTTCATGTCTCGTAGACCTCTTTCGATTTCTCTATCTAGGATTCTTGATCTGATTCCATCTCTGTAGATATCGTCTTCCCTTTCTGTAGCTAACCTATTGGGACTTATTTCTATACCATACAGCTCTTCAACATACTCCTTCCACCTCTTCTGGATCTTTTTCGGTTCTACGACCACCCTTCCCGTCTTGTCTGTTATCGTTGTAATTCCCCTTCCCTTATTACCACCCGTCAGTTCCTTTACTTTCCTATATAATGCATCTGCTCCTCCCTCTTTTTGGTATTTCTCTAACAAGTCGATCTGTTCTCTCCACCACGCCTCTCTTGCTTTCTTTGTTACTCTTCTAAGCCTGCTATTAAATTCTCGGTATTTTCTCTTACCTAGCTCTGAGTTTACGCTCTTCCATTTCCTTCTCTCCTCCAACTCCCTTATCATCTCCTTCGTGATTCACGGTTTTCTAATTTTAGTTGCGCTGACTACGCCTGCCGTTGCTTTCGCCGCTCCTACAATTCTATTTTTCAAACTTCCCCATTCATCTTGCACTGATCCAGCTCCATGTTCCTCACTCATTATCTCATCCACCTTCTCTCGATATTTCTTCTTCATTACTCCAGTTAGTGCCTCCGTATTCCACTTTCGTACCCTCCTTCCCATTCTTATCTTTTTCAGTTTTACCCAACATTTCATGACTAATATATAATTGTGGTCTTTGTCTGCATCAGCTCCTGGATAAGTATGCGAGTTTTTAACACTATTCCTGTATCTTTGACGAACCATTATATAATCTATCTGGAACCCATATGTGTTTTCCGGCTTCATCCAAGTGTACCTCCGTCGAGGATGATGTCTGAACCATGTACTTGTAACTACTATGCTATTTCTACGGCAAAACTCCACAGCTTTCTCGCCACGGTCGTTTCTCCTTCCTAGACCGTAATCGCCCACCTCCCGCCCATCTCTTCCTTCGCCCACCACCGCGTTTCAATCCCCTATTACTGCTAAGTGCTTACTCTCAGGTATCATACCAATTATTTCCTCTAGCTGATCGTATACCCCATCCACCTCCTCCTCTTTGTAATTAGAGGTAGGCATATAAACTTGGATTATAACTAAATTCATTGGATCTGCCTTTAGTTCCACGATTATAATCCTTTCACTCACCTGGAATGCAACACTACTTTTCTACCTAGTTTCCTATTCATTACGAATGAAACCCAGCGCTGAATTTCATTCCCTTCACTATAAATTACTCTATAGCCGTCGCTCCAATAGTCCCTGCCATCCTTTCATCGTACTTCACCCAGACCCATGATGTCTACACCCACCCTCTCCATTTCTTGCTTTATATTCTCTAACTTTCCCGCACACAACATAGTCCTAACATTCCACGTGCCTATTCTGATAGTTTCTTTCCTCTTTTTTATATCTTTTCCTCTGCTGCTACTACGTCTGAGCAAGGATTTCGTGTGATGACGACCGCAGGGGCCTTGCTCCCACCGCTGCCGGGCACGACGCCCGGCCCCCTGGGCCGAGTCCCGTAGTTGCCAGGATTCATTATCATTTGAGAACAGTCCACAATTTCAAGGTTTTTGTTTTAATTGAGATAGTATTCCGTGGCCTTAATAGTGTTTTTTACTTGACACCATCACTCCAAGGGATAAAAAAAACGTTTCCTACGGCGGGGCATCCTCGCAATTTCATATTGGGACGTCAAGAGCAACCTCTCTGCGATGGGATTCCTCAGCGGTGTACCTAGGCACCGTACATACATATGCCCACGTATATCGGCGAGCGAGGGAAAATGATTTCCGATGGCTGGAAGAGAGATCCTTTACTGCCGGTCATTTTATTCTCCTCTTGGCCGCCCGAGCCAGACAGGGCGTTCCATTGATTCTGCTCCTCTCAATCATCCCTCCCTCACTTCAGTCTGCTCTCCAGTTCATCTTGACGACGCCCTACCTGTTCCGGGCAGGGGGACAGTTTAACGGATGACTGGGCGCGCATGTCGGCACTTATCGCTTGTGTGCTGAGAAGGGGAAATTTAAGGAGCATTTCCGCTTTGGCTCATTTTTTTAATTCTGGGGTCGGATTTCTCACGTCAGTGAGTGATTCTTTGGTGGATTAGTCCCGGTTCTCGATCGTGTCTCTTATAAATAACTCTTGCTCCACATTAACTTGTTGGAATTGCGTAGTGAATAAATTCTTGTCATCTATTTTAGCATTGAATTGAAATGACATTGAATAGTAGTACCACAATGAGAAAAAAATCACGTCCCAGGCTTCCATTTCTGCCATTTTCAGGCGATACTAATCTATTCAAATCCGGGTCAAAGCCTGCATGGAAACTTAAATATGATGCTTGCGCTTTGAAACCTGAGTTATGTTTCTTTTTTCGATGTGTGTAATGAAAAGTTTCAAATTCTCCCTCTTATGTTTAAATACATTTTTAGAAAATAATATCTAGTAATCGTTCAGTAAATTTAGGAACAATGTTACTTTTAATTTCTACTGATGTGCCAATTTTAAATGATTGAATTGAGATATTCTTCTCTTAACCCGTATCATTCACTCTGATTCTTGATCTCGTTTATTCTCAACCTAACCCTCAGAGATAGGGAAAGTCTTGGCGTAAGAAAGACGCCATGGCAAGAAAACCGTGGCCGTTCTTTAAAATAAATTTCTCTGGTGTTTCTATCGTATGCCTTTTATCGTATCTATCGTATGCCTCCCTGGGTGAAAGTTGGCAAATAAGGGGAGATGGGTTTAACCCTTTCTTCAGGAAGATAACATTGGGGAGACTAATAATCTAATACTTCATACGAATAACGTTTTTAAACAGTTTATTGAAAAACAAACGTGAAAATACTTTTGTAGGTTGAAAAAGCGTGAGCCTCACTTAGTCTGAGTCAGATGTTCAATTTCAGCCAAGATTCGGTACTTCTTCCTTCTGCAGTTATTCAGTACCACGTAGTACAGAAGACTACTCTATGGCAGTACGTACCTACATGCCGCGAAAGTTTTGAGCGCGTAAGTCTTTCCAGCCGCGTCGACAAATCACTCGCGTCGCGGATTCATGCTTACTCAGAGATATTCCCTGTTCCTTGAATATCGTCCCATAATTTATCGCAGCGAAGTTTCAAGGGCCGTCGCAAGTTAAACCTGAAGAGAACATTCGATTTTTTTAGGGGATCTAATTTCAGGTCGATACTCGTGGTATTCAAGTTTTTATCACTGCTGGTCAACTTTGGGTAAACTTTGTGAAACATCTTATTATGTCCTGACCTGTTGATGGTCAGGAATTTGCGAGGCTTAAATACCTGCCCTTAATAGTCAGAAGCCCATTAATCTCTCCTCGGTCGTGAACATGTTAGGCCATTCCTTGATGTTTAAGCCCGAATATTAGGGCTCTGGCGTCCCAATAATGAAGACGGCGTTACCCCTGCATTCTTAAAAAAACCTGATTAATATTTGCACCGCATAACCAGCATTAGAGCCATTTTAATTCAATAGCATTCGTAAATAATTGGTTAATTAAAGTGGTTTTTCTAACTAATAATTCCTGCTTGGAGCGTCATATTTATATGAAGAAATATTTATTGTAAATTTCTCATCGTGTGATTATGAGTGCGAAAATTGAATATGGAAATAGCTTGAAGACAATTCCTCTGGGGTACCTACCCATATTCCGCTAATTTATTGTTGCTATATGAGTCAACCACGGCGGTATATTCAGTTGTGGGATGAAGATAGAACACTTATTTATGATTTATCTTTGCTTGTGTGCGGTAATGTGTTGCATAGTGTGGTTTTATGGCTTTATACCGGTTTTTAAATTATATTTCCGTTTTTAATTCCATCTACGGATACGATCCCCTCCAACAGTTTGGATACAAGCCCGAATACATCTCTGGTAATTTCCAGGGCACCATGCGTTACCTGACAAATTAATGCTTCCGCCATAAATCTTACAACGGTTTAACGAGAGCGCAACCTGCCCATACCTCTTGTTAACGAAATGCCAACGGAACCCAGTCGATCGAGCCAGCCTTGACTAATAGTTAAGGTCACCATGGACGTCAACGGGGCTTTTTGCAGGCCTCGATAGGCGATTGTATCAAATAAGTTGGGGGAAGTATTCATCCAACATGAACCGATGTGCAAACATCTCCGGTAGATTTCTTTTCCTTTCCCTCCTCGGAAGTTTAATTTCCCGGAGCGGAGGAGCGATAAAGTTGGCACAGCAAAAGAAGAGTGGCTGTAAAAGCACGGATTCTGTCGGTTCGCTCAGTCGGATACGGGAGAAGACTCGGAAGATTTTCCCACCGCCTCGCTTCTCGTGACGGATCGAGAATTTCCGAATTTTCCATCGGGTGGTTCGGGTGTGCCGGGAATGGGGGGTGAGCTTGCGGGTGGGTGGCCGTGTTCCTTGCGAGAGAGGGAAGGGGGAGGAGGGCGGCGAGTATTTGACGAGAGAGCCTTGGAAAAGGGGAGGCTATAGTGCTGGTGATGAGGTATTAGGGCTGGCGACCGACAGATATGCTGATTTGTGCCATCAAGAATAGATAGGTTGGTCAAGGGTGGAGTGAATTGAGGAACGGTGCAAGGGTGAAGAGCAACCCTCTGGGTCGAAAACAGTCTACTCTTGTTGAGAACGAAATGAACGATAGCATTAGTGATTAAATATTAAATATTTATAAAAATATAGTGATAGCATTAGCTGGGCTGATTTTTTCCATCAAGGATAGATAGATAGGTTGGTCAATGGTGGAGTTAACTGAGGAACGTAGCAAGGGTGAAGAGCAACCCTCTGTGTCGACAACAGTCTGCCCTTGTTGAGAACGAAATGAACGATAGCATTAGTGATTAAAGGAGGTGACCAACAGTTTCTTTATTTATTTAAGTAATTGCTCACGTACAGCAATTCTGCCAATTTAACGTTACCGCAGTAACAAACATTAAATAAAGACAAAAACAATCAATGAAAACAATTGGTATACGGTGAAAATAATAAAAAATACAAATAAAACGTAGGTGTAAAGGGAGGTAAATGGGAGAGGTATTATTTATTCATAGGAAAATGGGACATGGCGAGATTGATAAATGAGTTTGAAGAGAGAAAAGAAGGATCACTATTATCAGGGAAAGAATTTAGTAGGGAGGAGAGGCGGTAGTGAAGTGAGCGCTTGACAAAGGATAGTCTGGGGATAGCCATATGAAGTAAGGTAATGAGATAATTGAATTCATCTACAGCACTGAGGATAGGGGAAGTATTTGGGTAAGTCGGCAAGACAAGGATTATTTGGGAAATGTAGGAGAGAGAATGGAGATGGAAATGAAGGAGAGAATCCCTGCATAGGCATTAGCCTACATTGAAAGAAAGAACCGAAGGGTCCACAGTTATACCGATGAAGTTGTCTTGACGTCCTATCCAACGGATGGAGTTTTATACCTGAAGTTCTCTCCACTTTCGTTAGCCCCCAAGCAGGGATCGGGATTCAACTGAAACATGTCTGCTTCTAATTAGGATTTGAAGTCTGTGGTAAGTGTGGAAAGCTAGTACCATAGTGACCACAATAAACCGATCCCTTTCTTGATGATGGGAGGTTTGGATGTGGAGAGTAGTGGGGCGCGAATAGCGCCGGAGATCGCTTGGCGGGAAGGCCCGGGTCATCAGTGGAGGGCGGGGGAGGAGGGAGGGATGGGTGCAGCCGCCGCCGCCGCCGCCGGGGAGGAGAGTGTAGTGTTGTTGTCGGGGGAGGGAATGGGCGGGAGGGGGAGGCAAACCGCATGACGGAGCGTATCGATCTTTCTCCTGCCGGATACGTCGTGGGCGCCCTACGGGTCGGCCTCCCTGGGAGTAAGGGACGGAGAGGGACCTCGCCAACAATGGGAGGTGGTGGTTATGCTTTCTCCGATGGAGGTCTCTTGGGGGGAGAGGGGGCTTTGAGAGGAATTGGTAGCAGGAGGGGAGGGGGTGTCCTTCGAATGCGATTCCCTAACCACTCTGTGGATCAGGACAAATGTGAAATCCCACCATCAATCTATGCAGTTTGAAAAACAAATTCTGCCTTCACATACATTAATGCCAAAATATTGGGAGAATTTAAATTCGCTACTAAGTATACAAATTTCCTAACAAACATGCAGCAAAGTGATTGCTTTTTGGAGCGCAAGGAGCTGACTTCAATGCCACTTCCATTGAACTCACGCTTTTGGGTTTTATCATTAGGTTCCCTGTTAAAATGCGCGTCATATGTCACTTTTTTGCATGAACTACGTTTGTATTTTACAGAAAAATAACGGATAAAAAGTGAAAATATTTTGCCTGTGCACTTTGAATTGACATTAAGCCCTTCCAGGTACAAATTCCCTGTATAGATGTGGAACAAATTGGACGAAGGATTTTGTGGAATTCATCTGGTGGGGCTCACATTTTTCAATAAGCCACACGGGTATGAACAAAATGACAACTTTCATTCTGCGGTGGAATCTTCTTGATGCGACGGAGAGGATGAGGCCCTCATTTTTAATAAGCGGACCCACGCGGGGGCGGCTGGGTCAACATCTCAATCTTGCCCACATCACCCCTTGACCGGCGTTCGCTAAACGACCGTGGGACGTAAGGAACGCTATTGGAGGCACATGGGGGAAGGGGTTGGGAACGGGGGTGTGACAGGGGCAGGGTGGAATCGGGGCATAGTTTTTCCACGAAGGCGGTGGAGCAACAGATGTCTCCACGATTGGCGACGAACTTTTATCGCCGACAAGCACTCACATCCGCCGCCGCCGTGATATACTGCCCCGGCTTCCTTCTCTCCATCTCCTCCAATGTTCGTTGCGTATATCGACTCCTATTTACGCCTCGCTCTCTATGGATTGCATTCTTCCACCTACGAAAGTTATCCCTTTTATAATCCTTTATCGGCATTAGTATAATCCTTTTATAATCCTTTATCGGCATTAGTCAAACTTTTTCTCTCTTGTCCAGAATGCGATGTGTAATTTGCAAAGAAGGGAATAGGGCTGGAAGATTTAGGGAGATAATGTGTCATGAAATTTTTGATTGAAGTATATTTTAAGGTGAAAGTGAGTAGGAAAGCGTATCAGGCTTAAATTTGTGGAAATACTTTGTCCATTTCAAATAAAACAAACTTGGTAAAATTTCCACTCAGTATATTATAAAACACAGTTAAAATACACCACCGACCAAGGTTTCGGCACGTAATGCCATTATCAAGGTACACCTTTCTCAAAAACTCCGCCATATATACCCCGGGATACCCCGCCATATATTCCCGGGGTATTTATGGTGGAGTTTTTGAGAAAGGTGTACCTTGATAATGACATTACGTGCCGAAACCCTGGTCGGTGGTGTATTTTAACTGTGTGTTATAATATACTGTGTGGAAATTTTACCAAGTTTGTTTTATTTGAAATGGTGAAAGTGAGTGTTAAATACCTAAGTTGGATCTGAACTGTGGAAATTTAGGATAGTTTCTATCTGGGAATTTGGTTTTTTATCTTGCTCGTGAAATTATCGAATGACATTTTGAAGAGTAGAATAAAATCTCAGGCACAAGTTTCGGCTGTGGATTCTGCCTTAAATATGTGGATATCATTGAAAATGTTTGGAAATCAGTCTAAGGATGACTCTCTTTGCACATGGTTTACTATACTAGTACCTAGTATTTTTTTCTGTCGTATCGAAATTGAGCTGAATAATAAAGCAGTCTTTTCCTATTCATGGAGTTCCTGATCAGCGTTCCGATGGCAAAAGTTAGTGCAAGAGGCGTGGAAATACACTCTTGGTAAAAAAAAATAATAAATTTTGTGTTTCTAGGTTGGTACTTTTGATGAAATTTAATGGTTATAAATATTAATTCATTACAGAAAGTTGATATTTATTATAAACTTTAATATCCTGGTAGATTAGCCCAAAATAACATGCACACAATATTGTAGTACTGTAATGCATTGTAGCTTTCATTCGGATGTAAATTTTGTGATTATATTGAACCATCTCCTGAGGTTAGTTGATGATTACAAATTACGTCAAATCTTTTGAACTATTCATTAAAATTTTATCAGTATACGTCTGAAATGGAATTAGAAGCTGAAACTCCTTGGTTGATGCGTGTCCCCATTTGTCTTATTGTGCAATAAACAGGTAATACCAGTTGAGCATTTTTTCCATTCTCATGTTAAAATGTGCGGGCGTTCGTCCACCCGGAACCAATTGGGTCAAATATTTGACGCGAAGAAGGAAAACACTCTTGGATGAATAAAATCACAATTAAGATTTCAGTTTAGTCTGTTTTGGAAATATTTTATTTTATTTTACACGTTGATTGAAGTCATTAGTCATCGAGGAATCATACCGATAAAAATCTAATTTATGATATGATAACATATAATATATGATATGATATGAACATTTCTAAATGATAACTGTATTTACGTGAAACTATTTGCATTTTTTCTGTATTAGTGGTAATTATTTCTGCATTAGTGGTAATAGAGTCTCTTTAAGCATATTGCGATAATTGGGATGGCACAAAGCCCTTTGGCCTATGTATAGACAGTGGGTCACTTCTTGCCGTTATTAATACTTTTACATGGAAATTTGCGAAGTTGTTTTTATTTCTCTCCTTTCCAAAATCCGTCGGAGTAGTGCTCTTTCATCTTGGCTATGTTGTATAAGTGGTCTTTTCCTGTCAGTGATGGGAAACAGGTGTTATTGACATTTCTGGGACATTCAAACCTCACTTCTTTGGCTGTCCCAGTATAGCATGTTATATTATGTCCGTCCATGTAACACGCTATCACAAATCATTTCCAAATGGAATCTGGTATTAGGAATGGAATGATATCTGGTATTAGACTTAGTGATGAGATTTTAGCTAAAAATAAGGTCTCACCCGACCGAAAAGCCACTTACTCTAACTAATAGCTATAGCTAGTTTCAGTAATAATCGCGAATCCTTGGTTTTTGTATGTGCCTGTTTCCTATATTGATTACTTAGCCACTAAAATACGAAAAGTAGTGGTAGTAGTGCATTGGGAATATGAAAATATTCGCATCCAAGGGAATAATTGACGGATAATTTCTCTGTATAGGCCTGTCTAATGCTCGTGTTAGATCATTCCAAAGACGATAGGATTTTACAAATTAGAACTTTCTTTCATTGGTGCATACCGGGTGGGTCATTTTTTAAGGAAGGAAACGCCGAGGTTTTGCTCTAAGAAACACATAAAACCTTCAATTCCCCATTCGTAAGGTCAATATTATTTCTATCCTAATGATAAGTGCTAAGTTCATTATCAAAGTACACTTACCTCGGACTCCAAATGCAATGCTATTAATCAAGAATTGAAAGAAAAAGTGTGATAGTGTTTCTTCTTTTCAGATATCAGTTCCTTTACAGCAGTAATCCGCATGTTTATTATTTTAATTTTCAATTAATCCTCATATTGAATTCACATCTATTACATTAGTGATAACTCTTTTCCCCATTCATCGCCTTTTCGAAGGCGAGCAGGCCGATTTACGTCTGTTCCATCATATGACACATTAGCAGCGCCTCAGCTGTTGAAAGCAACCGTGGGTGAAGTCGCTGCATTTTTAGTGATCCCATGAGTAGTCGCTCGTCGCCGCGTAATTGAATATCGTGGTTCCTTTCGCTTTAAAAGGCTTGGGAGCGCATCATCTCGCTTGACCTCCGAAGAACTCGCTCACGGTGCGGAGCATCGGGCTGGAGATTAAGTTGTCTTCCCCAGGAGATGCGAAAGCGTCCCTAGGAGGCAAGCTGTCTGCAGAGATGTGACTCCTCTTTAAACAGCCTCTCATATCTGTGCCGCTTATTCGTCTCTTTCTCTCTCTCTTCCTCCGTTTCGCCTTTAGCTTTTCCTTCGGATTTCAAGTTTCCTCCCCTCGAGTCACCTCTTACTTGATCGCATCTTCTTACCCCCTGGGTCTTTTCCCTCGTCCTTTTGTCCGAGATGACTCCGCCTCCTCTGCCTCGTCCTATCCGACTTTCCATCCTTCTCATCCCCCTCCCTCTCATATCTCCTCCCCCGAGGCATTAAGGCCGCCGTTGTTGACACATAAATGCGCCGTTTGGTGCCTTATTTAATCTCGCCTGTCCTCCTCTCTGTCGTTACGTGCTCCGCGGCGCGTTCCACATACTATTGGCCTGCTCCAGTTCAATTCGCAATATTCCGCGTTCCGTTGCAATCCAACGTGACGTGGAGAGCGCTCTCAACCGAACTGAGTGGTGTTGCGCGCGAGCGAATTCCCCGATCTGTATAATATTGCCTCTTTTGTTTTTTTCCCCCGGGGCAATTTTTAGTCGTCGGGAATCAATTATGGAATTTTTTGACTCCGATGTATCTTTCTTTCCCTCCTGCTTCTGTATCATTGAGGGTAGTTGGAACATCGAATATGGACGTTAAACTTTTGCTACTCTTCATATATTTTCCAACTGCAATTTTTTATGAAATATATGTTCTTGTTTGTGAACTTGTTTCTCCTCGATTATGCGGCTAATATTTCTCTCCTAGGAGACTGGTTCCGTCTTGGCGACTAAAACTCGTGTGTCCCTCGTGAAATCCGGTTGGAAATCTTAGCATAACCATATTGGCTCGCTATGACCTTTCATACTTGTCGTTTTATTTAGCAGTTATACTTTTTGATCCATTTTTGTTGAATAAATGCATAAAAATTCGTAAAATATAAGTTATTCTTTTGATGAGATGTTTGAATCAGTTAAAATGTAGATCGAACGTGTTACTCATTTCATGCAGAGGGGCATAAGTTTAATTAATCAAACAATATATTTACTGTGTTTTTCGGGTCATCAGTGTTTTGCATTGTAATTTAGTTCCTCGTAAATGTGGGCGTTCGAATATTTTCTTCTTTCTCGTATATTTTCGTGTATAGTATCGTCAATTTACTTCGCTTATTTAGCATTTTGGGGGTTCTATCCTTGTGGATGAATCATGTTTTATATATTTTGTCCTCTCTTTTCCTTTCCACTTCAGCGTTCCTATCTCTCTGAGTTAGTTCTATATGTGGTTTAAAAAGTAGGAATAAGGATCTGAGAATATCGAGAAACATGGAATGTATGTATATTCTCATATTTTGGAAGCTTTCATCTCTATGGTTGGCCGCACGCTGGAAGATCTAAAAAGGTCGCCTTCTCAAAGGCAACTCGTATCCTCGACTCTGCGGTTTTCCAGTCTCTAACCTCTAGCTTATATCTTTCGTTTTCATGGCGTGGTTTCTCAACTTTTTTCTCTTCCATTTTATTCCCTCGCCTTGAGCTCTTCTGTCTTTCCTTTCCTACGAGAACGACGCATCAGGTGATTTTTATCTCTTTTATGACTTTCCTCCTGGCTATGGGCATAAAAGAAAACATTCATAACCCGATTGAATGTTTATGAGGTACATGCATTTAATATTAGTTTTCCCTTCACCTTTATTTGTCTCTCCACGGAACTTTAATCTCGCGGTGAATCGGATTGCGGATATAAGTTTCGGAGAAATTATCTTCGACTAAACGAGACTGAAAGGTGACCGTTTTCTCGAATGAAGTGTGAGTTGTATTTCAGGAGATGAAAACTTTCTGAGGTCATTGTAATCTGTACACATTTTCTATCACTGGTTTTCAAATTTTTAGACTATGCTTGCAGTAAAAATCTCTAAGGAATTGGGAGCTATTACCTGCCGGTTTTCCTATTTCATTTTTCCATTCCTATTTCCAGTTTGTTACAGTCAATGGTGAATGCAATAGAGGTGCTGTGCGAAACGTTGGGGTGAAGATCAATCACAAGAAAACGAAATTAATGAGATTTTCTAGAAGTAAGAAGGCGGGGCTGAATACAAGGGTGGGAGGGCAGAAGATTGAGCAGTTCGAGCAGTCAGGACTGAGAGGTAAGACTTGAGGCGTTTGAGATGGGGGTTTGGAGAAGGATGGAGAAGGTTAGCTGGATGGCGAGAAAGACGAACGAGGAGGTATTGGATATGGTCGGAGAGGAGAGGAAGCTTGTGGCAGAGGTTTGGAGAAGGCAGAAGAGATGGATGGAGGAGGTTTAGAGAGGAGAGGGCATGTTGAAGACAGTGATAGAGGGGAGAACACTGGGGAAGCGTGGAAGAGGAAGGAAGAGGATAGGAATTCTGGACGAAATAAGAGGAGGTAGAAGATATGAAGAGTTGAAGAGGGATCTAATAACAGGCCATCCTTAGGAGGGAAAGCGAGACAATGTCTATGAGGTTGGGATGCAGAATGGGGACTGTCCAAGAACCTACTAATCAGCTGGTAGAATACTTGAATGGAATTTCCAGTTGTAGTCAAGCTCTTAGGCATTAGTCAAAGAATACCAAGGGTACATTTTTCCTCCTGATGAAGTAATTTGTAAAAATGTACATTTTTCGGTCGAATGTAGCACGTTTCATATTTCATGACATTTACGCGACATTACGACATCACTCCGGTACACTATTCTACAAAGCGTTTCTTTTCTAATCTCCTGCTTCCTCTAACTTGGAAGTTTTCACGAATAACATGCTTTTTCAGGTTGGCTTACCAAGTAATGCTTGGCAAGCGGAAAAGAGGGAGAAAGAGCTGGATGGGTGGGATGAAGATGGGTCGGAAGTATGCGAAGCTAAAGAAAGAAATCATGGAACGAGATACTGCTTGCGATTTCAAAAGGTTACTGGAGATAATCGAATATCCATTTTTACCTGTAGTTTTTATGTTGACCACCTTAGTACACATTTGTGGTGTTCTTGATAAAAATTAAAGCCGTCGCGTCGATATGAACCTTTATCATCAAGCCTCGGAAAGTGTTTATAGGCGTTGAAGTTGGTTGCATTAACGATGCCTGTGTAACTAAGCTGTGCCAAATCCTTTTCCACTGGCTATTATGGTATTTATAACTTTTCATAATTAGCATATCAGTGTAGCAATGACTATGAACGAAGCGAACAGTTCCTTTTAAGAGTTAACTTCTTCAGGGCATCGTAATGATTCTCTCGAATTTATTTCACGTTCATTCAAGCTCATTTTATATTTTTTTCGCAATTTTACCCAGGCTGAATATTTGGCATAAAGATCCTGGCGCTTGATTTAATATAGCTGCAATAATATGTCGTCAATGACGGAAGGTTGTACGGGTGTTTCACCGGGTCAGAGCGGATATAATACGCCGGGAATACGTCAGATCATTATCGTCGAGTGTTTTACGAGATGTATATTCGCTGTAGTTATACGTTAACGCTCAAAATGTATTATATGTTAGAATATACCGCGTTTCTCAGCTTATTCATTGCTCATGACCGAATTATTCATCCTTAAAATATGTTTGGCTTTCCGTGATCTAATTTTCTTCCGGAATGCGAATATGAGGTATTATACGAGATAGACTGGTAACTTAAAAGTGAAAATTATTAAAACCAACGCGGACTAATTCCACTTGTTTTACTTAATCCTTTCTCACATACGAGTTTAGCTGAGTCCTGTGTGTCTAATAACGATTATTTTTGAGTAAGACGGTTATCTTTCGGTCGGACTCCTCACGCAATTTTTGTTGAGTCCGACCTTGTTTATCATATTTTTATGTCAGTTAACCAGTTGTCGCTTAAGACTAACCACATTTGAAGTAAGCTAGCAATTCGACCCATCATTTTTTTGTTAATTATTGTTGGATACCTAATCAGTCATAGAATTTCAGTTTGAATTTCCTTGTGCTGGCATTGTCTTTTTGCGTGAATTTGCCAGTGAATTACGATAGTCAGAATTACGTTGTAATCTGCTGTTAAATAGACCTGCCCGCACATTCCCCTTTTGCTCCCCGACCAATGTGATGGATAACTTTGGGTTGAGGAACAAATTTACCTATTCGGCTTGGCCAAGTCCACCAAGTTCTCCTCTTTGACTCAGTTCGTTGTGTATTCCACACCCTTTTCTCTTAATGGAATGTGTACTTCAAAACTCTCGCCCTGCACCCTGGTCACATTCTCGTCATGCATTTTACTGCTCTGGATTTTAATTTTCAATATCCAACGCCTCATTCTTTAGTCATGCTCAGTTATCTGTAGGTGCTTGTGCCAATCTATTTGTTGTCTTGCTGTAAATGAGTTACAATGTAAAGCAGACTGAATTGGTTCAACATTTTCGTTCCTCAGATTTGTTTGCCATCGCTCTTCATGCTGCTTACCTCGATTGATTCACTAATTTTCATCTTCCTTGCAGCAATAAACATGCCGCTCTTTTTTCGTTCTGCCACTTTTCGTGACATCTCATCCGTGTTCCAACTGCCTGAACTCCTTTTTAAACATTTATGCAATCAATTTGTGAAATTATCCCCTATTCCGTTTCCGTAGTTTAATGTATCTAAATGCGCTTAGGCAACTGGGAACGTACCTTGTTTCTAAGGCCGTCCTCAAGAAATACGTAGCCTCGGACAGCGGAGGTGTCTGCCTGTCTAGTGAAGATGCAGAAGCGGGAAATATGCGGGTACGCAACAAGGACATAGCAGAGCCGAGGAATATGTGAACTTCTGTGTAGAGCTGTGTCGGACGGAAGTATTTAATAACAAATGGATGGCCATCAAATTCCCGGGTTAAATGTATTTATACAAAAATTAGCGTTACTTCTGATGAAGAAAGAGCGAATTTTACGGAAAACTTCCGTATTTAAAAAACTAAGATGGAAACCTTACGCCTTTAGAATAGGTTAACCAAAATTATTTGGACACTTTTCATTAGTTCCTTCAATGGAATACGGAATTCAGGATGTTGTGAAAGCTACGATGAGTTTTAAAACGCTATTGCCTCTGCAAATGTTGCGTGTCATTGACGAAGAATAGGCTCCCATAACAGAGGCGGGAGATGTGAAGTTGAAATGTAAAATGAGCGATTACACTGAATCATATTTTGGAAACATTAATGTTTGGAATCTTGTACGATAATTTCTAAGTTTTTCGTAAATTCTTTACGTTCTTCCCGTAGTTGGAATTAAAAGAGTTTTAATCTATAAGTATTGGTATTAAGTATATTTTTATTCTCGCCGCGTTCACGCAAAAAAGCGACTAAGTTTCAAGCACGAAAATATAATCATGCACGCACTCCTTCCGCAACATGTTATGAGCGGTTTGGGATTAGCCTCAAGGATAGGATTGCGCTTGGGTCTGGGGTGACCTTCGCATTTGAGCGGGGTCAAAGGAAAAGGTTGATTCCGAGAAAGGACTATTGCGCCATCTACTGAGAAATTGAAAAATGTGTGGGATATCTCCAATTTTTAACTGCATCGATCAGTTTTTGGATGGTCTGCCCTTTCAGTCACTTTACGGAATCTATCTGAGGCTACAAGCTGAACTGAAGAAGAAGAATGCTTGGCTTTATCAACAAAAGTAGGTGAACTTGATGTCTTTGGTGACTGCCCAAAGGACGCTTCTATATTGGTTTTTAGTCGCTTATTTATAAAAAACTTAGTGATCCTTTAATCTTGGAAAACGTCATTAATGAACTCCGTTTAAGCCGTTGAAGCACCCTAGGATACACGGTGGAGAGTGAAAGTGACAGTGAGCCTAATCGAAAATCGCAGCTGGTGGGGGTTACAAAGAGAAGCTATTCATCTAAGTTTCCCAATGCGGAAGCACAACTCAAATTGCGCGGAATATTCCAGACAATGGTTGACAGCTAAATTGGACCAGTTCAGTAGATTTTGGGTCACCAGGTAGACACAGAAGAGTAGTTACACAAATGCATACCTTATTTTTATTATAAATTTACTTTTGTCCCTGTCTGCAAGTGGCAAACAGTATGTGCGAAGTGTCCTTAGCCGTCGGAGCACGTTAAACCGAAATACTAGTACCACTCCAAGCCTTCCTCTGACTGCACACCCCCGTCTGCACCCCTTTCACGTTCAAACAACGCCTAAATGCAAGCTACTACCTTTCTCTACCGTTCTATCTCTCCTCCCTGATAATATTTTTCCTCTTCTCTCTGCTTCTTCCGTATTCTCATCCTTTCAAACCCTTTACATTCCAAGACGTCGCCTCGGTTATTTCCTGTGGAAGAAAGTACTGCGGGGAGAGATTTCTGCTCAATGATATGCTTCATATTTGCATCATAGAGAGTAGCTTATTCTTGCTCTTCTCGTCACATTTCTTCTTCCCGCAGCCCATTGTTTCACCTTCTGTCCTCAGCGGATGGTGTATTATACTGGGAAGCATGTAAAATGGGAGTATAACCCCATTTGAATGTTTTTTGAAAAAGTGAATTAATATAATAATTTTACCTCGGACGATTTTTCTTGGCCAACTCTGATTTCCGCTTTACTCCCAGTCTTTTTTTACTCGTGTGAACGATGGTGTGATTGAACTCGGTGAGTTTAATCAATGTATTGGGGCTCAAACTTTATTACCGAAGGTTGCACCTTGAATTACGTATCGATAATAACTACTCTATTTCTTATGTACGATACAGTTTGTATTCGCCTCGAGGAGAACAGGCAGAATGGTTTACCATCATCCTATCCGGCACTATTTTTTTCGGGTATAAAGATTTATTTAATAGCTCGTAGGCTTCCGTGGATGTAGTGTTGATTGTTTCTTTTTTCGGGATTCATTCCGCGATGTTTAAAATTGCAAAAACAATATTTCGCTGGTCCTAAGACTAAGGAATCAGTTCAGTTAACCTGATGAAGCTGGCAGGAGGACCAGCGAAATATTGTTTTTTGCAATTTTAAACATCGAGGAATGAATCCCGAAAAAAGAAACAGTCAAGATTTATTTATTCCTAGCAATTAATTTCTTAAGACCAATCAGTTTCAGTTTTCCTGGCTTTGTGTGTACATACCTCTTCCGTAGTCATAAATGTCTACATTTTAATAATTATATAATTTATTCAAGCTTATTCCAATACAACTGATAGTGGAAATTCTCTTTTGTTCAGGAAATGAGCTGACATATCGTTCAGTTGGATAATTGCTGTTGAAAATACTGCACCGGGAATATTTTGTGCCGAGGATGTTTTATACTGTACTTTTATTACTTTTATGGCCTTCCATATTTTTGCCTCTCGAATTTTGTGACTGCGCATTGCACTCATCTCTTATTTTCAAAGCAGACTAATTCCAACCCAAGGGATGCCTCGTATTTTTTCTTTTATTTTTGAAAGGCTGCGAAGAAAAAAAATCCGCGAGGTTGAAGATAAACGGCTGGTATTTTGTATAAAAATAATGGGTGGACAATCTTTCTGTGGAGGTTTTTTTCAGCTTTTATTTTTCCATGTAATAGAACTAATTTTAACGAAATCCCCGTTCACCTCAACTATTCGGCTTTGCTCCAGATCGATTCTTCATGGGAGTGCTTGCATTTCATGTCCTTCATTGTTCCCTGTGCTGCAATTGCTAATGGATTTCGGTCTGGGTGTTTGTCGATTAAGATATCTTCCGAGCAATAAAGTGCTCGGCATTTCTTTAATGGATGGAGCTTTTATTTTACACCGGCGCTAAATTACCTTCATTTTTTAGCCAGCGTTGAGTAATGGGAGCAATAACTTATCCGCAGGGCTCTCCCCATTTCTTGTTTCGCTTGTCATGCTCGATTATTTTAAATAATAAGAGCGATAGAATTGTTTCCTCGGGTTTTCTCAGCAGCCAGTGAAAATTATATTTTAACTTTGCTGTTTCGTACGTAGTGGAAAGTATCCCTTGGTGTGATAAGGTAAATTGTAATGCTTACCTATAATTTAAATAGAGCCGAGTTTTTTATATCTATGGAATATTTGACTGAGTGTGACTGTCCTGCAGTCATTCCTCTTGCCCAAAAATTGCACCATATATTATTTGCCCACTTTCCGGCTTCTCTAACTCATCCTTTGCAGTGGCCATTACAGCCGTCAATTTCTGCGCCGCTGTTCGTTTTATCGCCTCCCGAGGCCTATAAACAATGAAATTTTGGTCGGATTTTTAATTTAATTATCCTCCGCATCTGAATTTTTGCATTTAATAATCCATTTATCTGATTTTCATAATTATTCCAATACATCTGACGTATATTTTTCGCGACTATCTTGCTTTAGGGCGTTAGCAATTAAGTTATTTGTGCATTGGCTTCCTTGCAATAAAGGTCTGTCGTTTTTGTCTACCAAGGAATGAATTCCAGCTTAGTACGTGCATCCTATCTCATTGGTGGTTTATTTTGATTCATTTTCACTCTCCAGCTATGGAGGTGTTTTGCGTTGTGGAGCCATGTTTGCATAAAATTTGCATATTATTTATTTATTTGCTCTACATCGATCCATTCATTTTTAGAGTCTTTATGTATTCACTAATTTTTTCACAGTCTCAGTTTGCGTTGTCTTTGGCGCCATAACAAATGTTACGGCTTATTGTATCAATGTTTATCAAAACTCATTGAATGGATGGCTGGCATAGTTTAAGATTTTCGACGCATTTTAATCATTCTGTTTGAATAAAGGCACTTGCATTTTGCCCTTAGTTTTGCAAGTTAAAAGTATTAGTTAGAATAGCTTCACCTTTTCAAAACTGCCATTTTTCTATAAAATTTTATGATGGTTTAATTTTATTTTGGAAATAATTGTTTTTTTCCGAATGTGGAGTTTCAACGTCATATAGCTGGCACGATCGGGTACAGTTTCTCTAAATATTGAGGACAAATGATGGTGAAGTGTTTCCGTGTTTTCGCAAAAATTTTTAATTAGCTCGTGCATTGAGTGTAGTGCGGCTTTTTTATGATCTTTCTGGAGCTGCTACATTAACCCTTTCTGGCCGAGTAATTACAAATGGAATCATTTAAGTTCTTCGATGCCGTAGCCCATGTCACGTGAGTTGTAATTGGAATCGTCATATTACGTTTTAGCATAGTATTGAATATATATTTCCCTAAATGATTTCTTTTTTATTTATTAGACTCTAAAACTAAAATTGATTGAAAGGAAAATCATGGCCACTGGCAAAAACATTAAGGTCAAAAAGGGTTAAATATTTACTCTGGCTATGAATGGGTATATGTTGAAACATTTTTATTTCAATGAAAAGTAAAAACTGAGGACCCTTACGGCTTATTTGCTCCTCATAACCGTATATTTTTTTAAGAGGGAACTGTTGAATGGTGCAATGTGGTTGTAAATCGAAGATCAAGATTGTGTGTTGGCTGAAATCCAGCCTCATATTTCGAAAGCTCGAGTTCAAGTCCTGGAGGTTTTTTTCCTATTTTATTGTGATCCCTTCTTGGGAGCTCAGTTGAGAGTGCTGTACACCTTGTTGCATTTCGGAAAGAGTGGGTAGATGCCGGCGTAGGATTTCTCACTACCCTTGCTCCTTTTATTTAAAAAAATACTTGCCGTAATGTTCTACCAAGCTCAGGTGACCTCAGTTATATAGCGCCTTTTGTCTTACAAAATACCAACTAAGCAAAAATTTCAGATTTTCCCCGGAAATAATATCACAATGAAAATGTGGTTTTACATTTTCTTCGTGATTGTATTAGCATATCGTCAATTTAAGTTTGAAACTCAGTACTTGCATTCACAGATAATTTCTTTAAAACGATTCGAAAAGGTCTGCAGTGGGCTCTCCCCTTTGTGGTTCATCGTTTGTCTGGGATGGGATGTGATAGAGCTGATTGAGCCAATGGTGTTTGCCGTCATGCCTTGGTATTCATGAAGCTGTTAACGGGAAGAGTGGTTGCGGAGGTGACGCGGTGTGACTCGTGGTGCTCGGTCGATGGCAACCCCTATTTATTCACGCGGGGGGGCGCCGAGAGTGGGGGGAGAGGAAGGCAGAGGACGTGCTGGCGAAACGTTGTCGAGGGGGCGTCAGAACGGAAATGACGAATTTGATGCTGGGTTCGGCCGGGCCCTCCTGCTCCTCTCTCCACGAGCACTTGAAGTTTCCGGCATTCCGAGAGCGGGACGTGTTTATTTCGCTGTCCGTGCCTCGGGACGCCGAAATTGAATTGCCAGTCGCTCGCCACCGCCAGACTACGAGCGAATGCGTGGCCATGGAGTGTTTTTAGCAGGGGATGGGGGATGAACAAAAATATTTCATCGTGATTTTGCGGTCCCCTACGCATGCATCAGGATATTTTTATTATTATTTTCCCACAATTACACGTGGTCCTTCATTGTACACGCCCGCTGCATCGAGAGTTAATAAAATATGGGAGCTTTTGCGAGTAATATTAATTTTGGGTATTTTCACACCGACGCATGAATATTTAGTGAGTGAATTTTTTTCTTTTGCGGAAATCTGCCGAATACATGCAAGGTAATAATTTTTAGGGAAGGTGAAAGAGTAATTTTTGTTGACAAGTGTCGCTCATTCCACTGTCGTGCGTTTTTTTTTTCCTGATAAGTTGGTAATTGTGAGATGTTAATGAGGTAGCCTCATTCCAGTGTGAAAATTCAGATTGCAGGACCGTTTACCGTAGTCCGTGAATGCTTCACCACTTTTGTCTGGATGGTTTCAACTCGGATTGAAGTTAGAATAATGCATGATTTCAGTGTTGGCCAGATAGTGTACGACTACTGGCTGGAAGGCCCTGCTTGCAAATCCTGGGTGATGCATCTGGCTACTCCGAACTAAATCCAAGCCCTGTGGTTTCCTGGGAGCTGTAACCTTTTTTGAAACCGCAAGCGGCGCTGGGAAGGGCAGCCTCCTCGCTTGAACGTGTGCATTTTACTAGCCGAAGGTGCCGGTTATGGCTGAGCTAACTCAACTAAGTGAAATTAGGTTTGTTGACTGCAGTTAGTCACTGAAACGTTTTCAAAGTTAGCACAATACAAGGGATAATTAATCCAGCTATATTATTCAGTTAAACCTTATGAAATTAACGGATAAGAACACGTTAAATCTTGCCAAATGTAAAGTTAAAGCGGCTAGGTTTGAGATATATTTCTCTTGCGGGTTGAAAATTTTCATACCTCATTTTATAATATTCTTCAACACTAGCCTCATACACTGACACGAATGAAGGTCTCGATAAGGTGTGTTAACCGGAATAGGTTAGCCTTCTCTTGCTGTAGTTACCAATAACAGTTAGTCCTATGGCAAAGGTACTCCCACTCTATAAGATGCATCGTAATTACATTCACTTTTAACCAGTGCTAACGTATTGGTGAATTTCCTTTCATGATCTAAATTTAGCCTCCAAGTAAATCAAATGAGTCCATGAATCCATACCGGCTAGAGAACGCAAATGATGCCTTGCGTTTCAGTGGAAAATTTTATCATATATGATTGAAACCATTCCAAGACTTCAAAAAATATATTATTTCCGAATCGTTATTGGAATTCATTCGATAATTACAAAGTTAAACATATCTAGTCATTGCAAACAATAGCCAGACATTATCTGTTTACTCCAACCGTGCCATCGTTGCCGGTTAGGAAGTTGATGAAATTATCTATCTAGCTGGGGGAGTTAGGACTGAAATTCCCTCACCTTGTGTTTTCAATTGCGCATATGGGGCTCTCGTCTATCCACTTAATGGCCCGTCGGATGTTATTTCAATAGGAGAGAGCGCGGGGAACATAATTTAAAAATTAAACATCGATAGGTCTGATGTGGAAATCATTCTTCCTCCCCGCCAGCCCTGGTGTGTTCAGCTGCTCGAATCCCTTTTTTCAGCGGGCGACCGCGCGATGATGGAAATGGTTTGCCCGTGCAAAAAAAATTTAAACGATAATAAATTAGAAGAACTCGGGGCTCTGCAGAGCGATGGTGGTGGTGATCATAATGATGATGATAACCGATTTTGTTCGTCCGCTGGATTTCGCTTCATTCTCAATCCTCTCCCCTCACTCCCAATCCTCCCCCTCCCCCATTTGTGCCTGCGCCAACTCCCACCGCACCCCATCCGCTCATTTTGAAGCCGAATCGGTTCATCCCCTCGCCGCGGTGGCCACGCTTGTGGGGGTGGCTTACCACCCCTCCCTTTCCACCCGTCTCTCTTCCTCCTCCCACTTCCTCCTCCCACCCCCTCTCTCACCGGTCTCACTCTCCGCTGCTTTCCACCGTGCTCTGCTTTCCCATTTCGGTGCCCGGACAATTGAGCGCAGGTGCAGCAGACGGGGCTATTCTCTATGTTCTCGGAATTTCCGAGACTCGAAAGTGACGAAATTTTGACGTCACAGCCTCAAAAATTTCAATTAAGGCCATTGAGTGGTTGAGATTTGTCGGGGGAAGTCACGTCACATTCACGGATTTTCCGATGTCGAGTCCTTACTGAATTAGGCCCCAGATGTGCTCGTAGAAAAAAAAAACTTTTGTAAAACGTTAGGAGGTTCCCTTAAGGTAGTTTGAGCGGGATAGTTCCCTAACCACAATGGAGACCATATTCGAATTTTATTTTTCAATTTCAGCTTCTGTAAGAAGTATAAAGTAAATATTCTAACATTAATGGTGCAAAAATATAGTTATATATGACAAATATATTTAGTAATTAAATAAATATATCGACTTAAATCTCTGACATGGCTCATTTTTTCACGCAGTACGGGTAAAATGCCATAAAAACAGCAGGTTCTTTTTGCAACTTTATAAAATTACTGCGGTGAGTCATAAATTATTCGTTATAAATACTTGAGAAAACATACAAGCTACACACCGTTAGTTTTTTGACGAAATATAGGTTTTAAAATTCCTAATTGTTTCAATATTCTCCCTCTGGAGCACACAGCCGAAATCTATCCCATGTAAAATAGCTTATATTTTCAGGAAAATTGCTCAAAAAGTAGTTCGACAAGGGGTTAATATTTTGGTATCATTGGGGTGGGAGTTTTTTTCTTAAAAACGAGGTCAGATTCATCAAATTCTAGGTGAAGTTATTTTTCGCTCAAACTACCTTAAAAATGAGTAATTTGAAAATTCCAAATTTCCACAATTTTATTTTTGTCATAAAATAATTACTTCCACGACTAAATTACCTATGTAAGATGAAATTGAGTGGAGAAAAATGGCGAAACTTATCCTATCCAGAGGAATCGAGTTAGAGGGAATTTCAAATGAACTATCGAATTTGCATAAAATCATGGCCGTAATTCGCTAACTGATCGAAAATTATGACGTGTTGGTTCCTCAATTTCAATGTTTTTTATTATCTAATATGAGTGCTTTCGATTTGCTGCCATAGCCAGCGATAGACGGCGATCGCCTTGCCGCGGTGCTTTCGATTTAGCTGAATCGCCGTCTACCACCGGCTGCCGGTGTCTCTCTGCTCCAGGGTGAGTCTGCGATCGACGGCACCTGCGTCCGATAATTGGCTATCGCCGTACTCAAATGAAAAGCACTGAATAAATGTGATTACTTTACCAGTTTTTCGTAAGCGTCACGTTTTAATGTGACTCTTGAAATATTTTCTTAGTGTATTTGATTAGTTTTGGCTTTTAGCCTATGTATTTTCATGTCTTATAGATGGAGAAAAAGTGTAGAAAGGTCGGATCACGGTCTGAAATATAGATATTAGAATAAAGGTGTTATGCTGTGCTAGGATTCAATTCACTAATTGGAAGCACATTGATAGCCAATTTTTATTATGAATTGTGCGAGAATTCAATAAATGTTATGAAACTCGATCTACGATTGAGCATCCGTATAACTTCAATAAATTTTCCCTTCCACTGGTTGAAAATGTGATTAAAGCTTTTTTTGTTAAATGGCGTACATTCTACTCACATTAATGACAAATTTTTGGAATAATTTGGGTTCTGTAATAGGATTGTGTGTTGTCTTAGGCAAATTTGTAAAGTAACTTCAAAACATACACAGAGCCCTTTTCGTAATTCTTGGTTGGCCTCATAGCGGCTTTGAAATAGTGAACGGTGTCTTATTGTCATGCTGATTTATACCCCCTTAAAGGACATCGACCTTACCCTAAGTCATTAGTACTGAATCGATATATTTTCGCTTTTATTATGCTTTTTGAGGGCGTTTGTTAGTCGCCTTGTTATTGCTAGATAGCCATCGTAACCTTACCAGATTTTTATGCTGTTATTGAAGTGTTAATTGCCGGGAGAACTTGGCTCTATTCAGTGATACGAAAGTTCCGGAAGGACTGATTATGAATTGTCATTGAGAAACTCACAGAAAAAATGACACATTACTTCAAATAGGCCTTGAAAAGTATCTTAGCTCTTAAAATCGGTAAAACTTTCATTTTTCTTAAACTATATACGAAAGAAAGACGTAGAAATAATATGCGAATTAAGTAAAATACCTAAATACTTAGAAATAAGTTTTTATAATAAAATAACGACGATTTTGTTTTAATTGATGTTTCAAACTTACTATAAAAATAAAAATTTCCCGCCATTATTACTGCAAATTTCGCTGGTGAGCATACGTGAAGGTTTTAAATCCGTGCGTTGATTATATCGGCTGCCTAGCTCGTGTTGCGCTCTTTGCCTCTTCGTCATTTTAGTCTGGCTCTTGATATCGTTGCCGCTGATATTATTCGTGAGTCATCTTGCTCATGAAGAATTAAAATTCACTTTCTCTCCTTCCCATCGCCTTGCCTGTTGATCACCGAAATTTTTATAGTTTGGAATTTTGTGATTGTGGAAAAAGTCTTTTGTTTCCCTAAGTTCACTTTTATCGGAACTAAAATTAATATTTCTATGCATCAGTTCCTATTAATTCATTCTGATGTTAACGCTTGATCTGAAGCGATCATAAATAAATAAGTTTTTCCATGTTTTACTTCTGGGAGACGACAGGCGTAGGGAGGTTTTGGAGTAAATATATTTTTCGTTCGTCCCAGTGTTGTACATTTCCACAAATATTATTAAAGCATATGTTGTGTATCATCTTTAAAAAAAATTTCGTAAGTTTTCAGGAATGGGCAACACTAAAATGTGAGAAGCAATGTTTTTAGTTCTCATTCCGAAACACGAAGAGGATTCGGTTGCGAGGCTGTTGGGATTCAACCCTCACTATTTTATCCCTGCACTGCGTTCGCTATCGTTGGAATGTTTGGTCTACTATAGGTAGTGTCTAACATTAACACGGTGCCTCTTTGTGAAATTCCTTTCGGCTTGGAAGTAGGAGGATTTTTTTACAAACTTAATAATATGAAACATACGCAGTGTTTTATTTCATTCCAGTGTAGGCGTTTGGTATACATACATTTCCTTGGCGTTCCCCAGGGCCAAAAATTAATTTTATTTGAAATTTTGGAAGATTTGAAAAACTAGCCAAAAAGAAAAATAGGTGATGTGGCAGGTTCCCATTGCTAAATCGTGTGAATTCGGGCTAGTGGTTCCGAGTTTAAGCTTGTGTTGACCGTCTGTGGAAACGCTACTCTCTGTGTGATTTTCTGGACACCGTACCTTTCTTGAAAATTGTAGGAGCTTTCTCTCGCGTAAATGTCGCTCGCAGTAGGTTTAGGAACTTGGTGAGATTTAGAATAACTTCATTTGATGAATCAGTTTAATGATTGTGGTGGCTCTCTAGGAATATCAAAACTGTTAACTGTAGAAAAAATCCCCCGGTATGTACTATATGTTATGCAGTCATGGGCTCATTTATCTGGGATTAGCTCCTTAACTAGTGACTGATTCCTCGAAAAGCCCTGCTGAATCCGTGGTTAGGCTACAAAATGGCGAAAGGGGCTGTTATTGTTATTGTTATATTATTGGAAGTAATTTACATTAAATCCTCTTTTCAAACAATTTTTACTCTTCACGCATATTTCTCTTTAAGTGTAAATGTGTGATTTATCGCATTAGATTTATTAGTACTGATCGGTGGCTATGCGATATTAGTGTGGTTATGTATTTGTTTATTCTACTTGGTTTTTTTCCTTTATAAAAGTTTGTATTAGCCGATGTGTCCGCTTAACTATGGAATGATTAATCCCACGAGACAACGCGACGCTTACACTTGATATAAAGCAAGTCTGAGGATGCTCATTACATATTAGGATAGCTTTCCAGTATCGTTTAATGCTGAACGAGCTGGCCAGCAAGCATGATCGCTAATGTACTCATTGAGGTACTTTATTTCGTGGTTTATACGGTTCTAGTTTGCTATCCGCTCCCAGTAGGATCTAGATGTGTCGGCCAATCACGTTAGCTTTTACAGTCGTTGGGCAATATTAATTTTTAAACCAACCCCTCCTGTACCTCCTTGCGGAAAGTAGTAATTTCTGGCCGTGAAATCAACAATGTCCCGACTCTTGCTTCGGTCGCCTGATGTCATTGTTATATTATATTCAAATTTATATCTTAAAATCTTAATTCAAAGTTATAGTAGACATGTGCTACGATATGAATGAGAATACCGCTTCCTCGAATTTAAAAATTCAAGTGAGGAGGCTTCTAGGATGGCTAAAATATTACTTGATTCCGTACACAATATCAAGCAATGGTCTTGATACATAGTCATACTCGTCATACTCGGTCTTGTGCAGGATCAAAGTATCTTGTGAAATAGGCTGAAGCGAGTCTGTTGCCGCTTTGGGAATCGAATGGGCGGCCTAACCAGCTCTCCCCTCTCCTCTTCCCTCCCTCTCTCTCCCTCCCTATCTCGCTCGTATACGTGGGACACCCCTCCCTCCCTGCCCCGCCCCCCACAGTGCCGACCCCCACTCCCCCGCTTTGCCAACCTCCCCCCGCGCCACATCCCCCTCAGTCTCCTCCGCAGTGTTTTATATCCACTCTCACCCCCTCTCATCATTTTTCCGGCACCCGCTCTTATATTTTTAAATCCTCGTCCACTTCTTTCCCACCCCCAACACCCCTCTTCCGCACCCCCAGAACCTCTTCCGCACCCCCAGAACCTCTTCCGCAACCCTTATTTCACTCTTCGCCCCTTAAAACCCTAAAAATCCGGATTTGGCCTTGGGGGGTGTGTGTGGGGGGGGGTTTCTATGCGGCGGGTCACGTGACTCCGCACCGCGGTCCCACCTTCCCCCCCCCCTCCCTTTCACTCCTCATCCAATCATGGCTCTATTTCACCGGCCTCTCTCCCGCCATCTTTCATCCTTTTACATCCCTGCTTATGTCCCACGGTCTATTACTGTTCTATTATATATTTCATAGCTTCACAATTCTATTTGAAATACGGAGAGATAGGTCATCTCATGCAATTCCGAAATGCAGGAATATAAAAACACTAGATAGAGCATTTTAAAATAGTTTTCAATTATTTAAAAGGACTGCTCTCTGGTAGGAGTGTCCAATGAATAACCTGTTAGGTTTGAAAAATAATGAAAGGGTTTTAATCATTCGCATTTTACTGGAATCTTTTTGATTTTTTTATCGTCATCTTCATGTGAGAATATCTCCTCCCAATATGTTATCATATTTTTTCGATCTTTCTCGTCTAGGTATTTTCATTTTTGCCGTAAATATTTCCATAAGTTAAGTGAATGGGATAGCTTAACATTATATAAAGCCTCTCATTATTATAGCAATTGCTTCTTATTGAAAACTGTGTGGTGGAAAACATCAATAATGATACGTTTTACATTCTGCAGCATCTGTAATTTCCTCTCCGAAATCCGAATGCTAAAATATATATTTTTATAAAATCTGAAACTGCTCTTTAACCTTAAGGGAAAGACCTTTTCGCCATTTATAAGTGTTTTTATCACTAGAAGTCGCCATATTCTATCAGATTTGCACTAAAACCGGAGTTAAGATCGGGTTTGATTCGAATCGCTACTTTGGCCGACCATATCGCAAAAGCTTACGCACTCAAATGGACTTTTTTCCTCCTGATTTATGATCGCGGCAGCTTGACTGTGGGGCAAGGGGCAGAAAGGGAGCGAATATGTCTCGAAATGTTGCTCTAAAATCCGCGCCGTTTGTGTCTCTCTCTCGTGCTGCTTTCTCGCCCTGCATTCCGCCCGCCGTTCCTTCCTGTGGCCCTAGCGCCGCTCCCTTCTCCGCCTTGTCCTATCCACGCCCTGGGCTTCCATAAACGCCTCGTGTTCTGCCTTCCACGTGTCATTCCCGTCATATTTTCGGGTCTCATCCACCCGTTCCCCCCATCTACCCCCGCCGGCATTTAAGGGACGCGATCGCGCGGGGCCGTGGATTCTCCTGCTTTCAGGCTTTACGGCCGGGCGTTAATCTGCTTTTTATTCCGGGACACTTTTTTTTGCACGCTCCCTCTTCGTCTTTTACCTCCCTCTCGTCTCTCCTGCCTGAACCCCGCACCAGCCCCCCTCATCTTTCACCCCAGTCTTATTTTCCAACCGTCATATTTCCCCCAGCCTAGGGAAAGCAATCCTTCGATTAATCCATCGATGCCGTCTGTTCTTCCATCCCTGGGCTCTCTCACTCTGTCCTCCAACACACTCTTTCTATCTTTCAATTGTTTTCCATCCTCTGATCCAGAGCTCCCTCTCTGAGAGAAACACTCAAGCCATTGGACGTATGTTGATCTTTTCTCTGGTTCTCCGAGTAAACGCCCTGTTCTGAACAAGATCTGAACGAGTGCTCTCTGCGTGTGAATTTTCTCACAGGGTAGTCACCCTTCATGGTTGCCCGTGTTTTATATGAGCAAAGTTTTACGTTCGTTCAGTCCACGGAGTATTTTGCTCCGTATATTTTGAGCCATCGCATTACGTAACTTCAGTATTTTATACAGAGACAGTGGTGGAGTGCGTTATATATAGATTAGATTAGATTGTTGTTGGGGGGTCTTCGTCAGGAGCCCGGGCACTTTGACCTTTCTTGGTCCATTGTGCCAACCCCATGCCTGTCTGCCACTTGCAGACAGGGGACAAGAACACCTCGGTAGAGGTATGGCCTCCCCCTGCCTCGCCCCAGTACCAGGTATAGAGGATGTCTTCCCTCCAACCGGCCCGGTCTGGGTCTCCCTCCGGCCTGCCGGTATAGGTCTGGAGGGAGTATCACCTCTCCATCCATGCCTGGTTGAGGTATCGAGGAGGGTCACCCATCCAACCACCGTCCGGGCCCAACGTTGCTTAACTTCGGTGTTCTTATGGGAACCGGTGTTTCAACGTGGCTGGGCCCTTCCCCGCGTCATATATAACTATCGAAAAGGATTTCCATGGCGTTAAAACAGTTATACTGCAAAATATAAATCTCTCTATACTGGAATGAGAAAATATTTAGTTTTCTCAGAATTTCCTTAGGTTTCATTCGGGTGCACTGACCTTTAAAGAGGAAATTCATTCATTTTTTACAATATGCTGAGGGTTCTGTTTTTTCAAACTGGTGTCGTAGTGGACAGAAACATCTCAAACAAGTGTTTTATTATCACGGATACATAAATTGCCACAGGAAAAAAATCGCCGTATTTGCGGCAGGCATGAATATCTTCAACGATTGCGTTGGTGAGTTCGTAAGTTGCTGGGAAATTTAAAAAAATATATATATTTGGACAATTCCCAAGCACGGTTAAATTAGTGAAGAAAACGAAGAAGGTTTGTGAAGATAAATACGCTGTCTATGTAGATCGCGTGTGACAATGAAGAAGCGAAGTTTGTTATCACCTTTTCTGCCCAGTCTCTGAGAGTTGGTGGAATATTTCGGATTCTTGCAGTTCCTGCAACACTTCTTCCATTTCTAACTTCTTCAATCGCCTGTCTCGGATCCTCTGTGGTCCATTTTGCTCGTAGATTTTGAATGGGTTTCGCCAATTCGTAAACTGGAATATAAACTAATTTTGAGGATATCGGGACTAGCTACGGTCTTACCTTTACGGAGTCGCCCGCAAGTGTACATAAGTGCTATAATCCACGGGAAAAAATCATTCTCCTTGACTGGGACTCGATCCCGGATCCATTGATATTGCGCCGAGTGCTTTAGCCATTTAACTGGCTAATGAATAGAATAAAAAAGTTTATCTCTTATTTGTTAATTAACAGGTTTATCCTGGCTAATGTTTACAAGCGTATTTGTTTTAATAGTTAAAAGAATTTATTTAGTGTAATAAACTAGAATCCACTGTTGCTATGACGTTAATATTTGACCGTATTTAGGATAAACTACAATTTTTCTACAGATGCTGAAATTAGTTATCAACGATCTTCTTTACTATTAATAACATTTATCGTACTTACTTTATCCCCGGCAGAGTATTCATCCTTCCGAAGTGTGCGCTTGCAAATTATTGTCTTTAAACGAAAGCTATTAAGTCACACTGAGGCAGAACAACTTCTTTATGTCGCTTCTAAACCCCAGCTCCGCTACTGTGGCGTTATTGCCTGCAAACGCCATGTTTAAGTTAAAATAACCTGCTTCCTTAAAAATTCATTGGATTAAACAGCTTCATGAAAATAAAGTTTATGAATTTTGCTAGCATCTGAGAAATTGCATTTCTTATACGTATCGCATTATGAAATTCCTTGAACTTGCGTTATCTCCAAAAATGTATTCAATCCGTCGGAAGCGCGGGCTTACAAGCTTGCGCTTTCTTTTTGCAGCTTCTTAACTTGCACTGAAGAAGCACGTTTCGAGAATGCATCCAGAGGTGGACGCGGTAATTCTCTTCGTCACTAGTAGTCCAGTCAATGAACGTCCAAAAAGGGGTTGTAGAGGACATGGAAGAGGACAGAGACCAAACTTCAGGGTTTGGGGTTGATAGGAGGTAAACATAAACGATCTTGAAATCAAATATGCAAATCAAAGCAAGATTTTTCTTTTTCTAAATATTTTGAGTATAATTCCCTGTTAGACCATGTCGAAAAATACGAGAAGCAAAACGGCGCTAAAAACGTTATTACTCTTTTTAGTTCAATACGCAAGTACAAATTAGCTTAAAGTTTAAACATTTATATTAAGGTTAAAAATAACTTGGAGGAAACCAAGTCATTGGTTTATGATGTTTAAAGTGTATTTTACCAATTTACGTGAAGTAACTTTTGAAAGTACATATGTTGTCCCAGAGCTTTCATCCATAAAGTTAATTTTTTTCTAAAATCGATGGAGTTCGCGCGACAGGCGTCTCGTATTTACCCCGAATGACCCATGTTTGATGCGTTCCACAGATTACTATGGCCATCGTGATAGCCTATATTGTGGGCCATAAACTGTAGAATACGAAAACAGCTTACCGAACTTCCTCATAGACAGTTGAAAACATGACTAGTAGCCAACTTTTTTCGATTTGGGACCACTGTGCGCCAGCATGTACTTCAACAAGTATGCACATAGTAAGAAAAAAGTGAATATACTAAGGCCTACTGTATATTTAGTGTAATACACACATTTTCTTACCACATATGTATATTAACACAACATACAGCTATATAGACAATATACAATCCTAGAAAAACGGGAAAGAGTGATGTGCGGTTTTCTTAGGGAATTCCGGAATTTCCCTAGAAATTTCAAATTGTTTTAACTATTGACCAGTTGAAGATAAAATATTAAATAATGTTTCATTTTAAAGGTAATGTAATTTTCTACAGCTATTTTTCTGAGGACTTTGCTGTAAAACTATAGGCTGAGCCGCTTAAAGGAAGAGTTTTATGAAAAAACGTGAGGAAATTAAGCGTTTTTCAAAAATTTACAATTTTCGCTATCAAATATCTCGATAACTATGAGGTATAGAAATAACTGTATAAGATACTATTTTGAAAAAAAATTTAGTCAGCTTTAATTTTAAAATGAGTAATATTTTCGCTACCACGTACCGTTTTGAACAAAAAGGGACCTTCTGCGCCCCCCCCCCCATTCCCCCCGCACACCTCGTAGGTCCGTTGACTTTTAGTATATTTACCTCCCATCAACCCCAAACACATCCCTGAAGTTTGGTCTCTGTCCTATTCCATGTCCTCTACAACCCCTTCATTGACTGGACTATAGCCATTTCACAGGCACATTCTCATCAACGAAATATTTCCTAAACAACTCAACATTACTGTGGTGTTATTACCTTCAGTTACCCTATGTGTTTGTGTTTATCTATGAACAATTTTATATCGATCTGGTTGTATATCTAACGATCTCATATTTATTAACGATCAATATAAATGTGAATTATTATTATACTTTTATGTTTAGAATGGCATTTTTTCCTAACTAATAATGTCTCCATAAAGTCCTTCGCTGGAACTTCATATTCCCCTGCGCAGTGCCGAATATGTTCTCTCTCGACATTCTGTTTTTACATTTTCGTGTCCAGGTGGGCCAATGCGATTTCCCACGAGATTCGGTCCGGTTTATCTTCCGTGCCTTTTTTCGGTGTAAATGAAAAATTGTGTGCAAGAGAATGTGCTCCGGGAGTCTTTGGTATAACTTGGTCAACTTGACGCTCATAGCTTTAAGTTTTTGCCCTGCCAATTGAAGCGAAATTTTCTGCCTCCCTATTAATTTTAATCAGGCATTATTTCGTCAAGTGATTTCGCTTTTTGTGTGATCAGTTTCTTGGATTTATTGTACAAATAACTTTCATTCGGCTTAAATAAGTTACCTCCGCCCATCTGTCATTATAGGGTTTGTTTATCCTTTCCAATACCCTCTCCCCGTACCACGGGTCCGTTATTTGTCATCACTTAGTTAAGCTCTGCTTCTTGGTGTCTTTTAGTGAGAATTTCAACTTACTTTTCTGTCGCAGAAGTCGACAACAGCGATACAATTTCCTTCTCCTCAATCAAGACAACCTCCATCTAACTTTTTAACCCTCATGCATTTGTACGTTCTACTTCACTGTGCTCTCGGCTCTTTGCTATTGCCACATCACTGTATTTCCATCGTTATCACATTAGTAGGCGTAATATTCTCATTGCTTTTATTTACGAAATCTGCGTCTTCGCGCTTTTAAACTTCCCTTAATGAGAAAATCGACTTCCGATTCTATAATTTTGTGGAGCTCCAGTTGATTTCATTCCAGGACTACTATCTTCCAATTTCTGATTATTTTCCTTTCACTCCCACACTCCCCGCTCACCACAAAGGCCCCCTTAACCATTTTCCTCTTAACTCCCCCTCAATACTTGCATTATCGTTGCGTCCCAACCGTATTGTATGAAATCCGATGCGCACAGGGTCCTTTCAACAATTCGATATTTCCTCTACTTTTTTTTTCTGCGAAAAAATCTTGCGGGCAAAGTGATTTAATTTCTTTAATCTTCTTTTCCAGACGGTGCAGTCGCGTTAAGGGGATTGCCCATATCCTGAGCTATGCGGAACTCTTAATGCCTTTGCCCTCTTTATTCACAGATTCACCCTCGTGCTCATATATATCCTAGCCTTTTCTCAGCCCACCCTTTTCATTCCCCTCTCGCTCCCTCTCTGCGTTCAGGACTCCTAGTTCGCTCAAACTCTGTTCGATTATCTCTTCCTTCCATGCAAATGCATTCTCTTTAACGAATACCCCTCCGCTGCCTTCGTGTGACCTCCTACGATGCGAGAACTTCGCCACTCTCGTGAAATGGAATAACTTTTGACCATCGAGCGAGTTCCATAGAACATTGTTCCATTTAGCTTGGAAATCTGTTTTAAAGGAAATTTTCCATTATTCATTTCTCGACGATTCCCGAATTCGCTTATTTGTTCTTCATAGTCCCCGTTAATGTTCTCTGGCTCGGAGCGTTTGGGAACTTATAAGAGTTAATTTTTTTACTCTCACGTGTAAGTGCGGAATGGAAATTTAAACGCTGAAAAAATTGGCGAGCCATTGTTCTGTTCACAGCTTTCCCGTTTTTCTTTTGGCTTTAGGGGTGGGGAAAATTATGAGATGAATATACTGGATGGAATTATTTCGGAAAACGTATTGGGGAACGCGAGATCTCTGAAAGGACTTCACTCGTTTAAATTAGTTTGAGTTGGGGAACAGCTTTCATTTCAGACCCAAAACATGGAATGAAATGTTAAGCCTTCTGCCTTGTTTAAACTTCGTTTCATTCAATGACAAATTCAGATTTTGAGGGAATTAATGCCAGATACAGAATATAGGCTTGTTACGCAAGGGAGGCCTTCATTGCAAGTCTATGAATTATGGGTGGTTTTGTAAATATTTTTCTGGAAATTGTCTATAAAATATTTTATCCGCCGCATATTAAAGGTCTCCCCCCCCCTCTGTAATCTCCCCGACTAGCGTGCTTGTCATTCGTTGCATTTGAAAACTTATTCACTCTTGTTGGTAATCTACCCCTTGATCTATGGATTGGCGTAAAAAACTGTAAATTAAACTTTTGGATAATCAGGCATCCTGTTAAGGTTGATAGAAATGGAATGGCGAACTAGACGACCTCGTTTAAGCTTCTCCGCTAGCAATTTTACTCGATTATTGTTATGGGTGATAGTCAAATATCTATTTTCATTAATATACTCATTAACATCTTCTGATCATTTTTCAATTTAGCTCGTGGAAGTATAAACTGGTACTGACTTTCTTTGAATAGCAGAACAAAACTAGTCTTTATCATATCTCTGTCGCCTTTTTGTCCAACTCACGTTGTTAATCACACCGTAATATGCTGTTTTTTCTTGGAATTGTTGTGTTTAAATAACAATTTGGAGATTTTGGAAAATAATTCGTCCATAACCAAGATTATTGGGTTTACCGATGTCATGTGCAATTTATTTGTGATGTACGTTCTAAGTTCCTTCAGATTAAGCATCCTATTGAATCATTGTTGTGCACTTTGTGATATGTCTTTCCTTTTCTCCATTCCCTGTAGTGAGCAGCCGATCTTCACGTGCAAGGCTCACGTGTTCCACATCGATCCGAAGACGAAGAGGTCGTGGATATCTGCCTCCTCTGCAGCTGTTAACGTATCTTTCTTCTATGATTCCACGCGGAGCCTGTACCGCATCATTAGCGTGGAAGGCACCAAAGTAAGTGGCTACCAGAAGAAATTGCTCGCGTTGAGGCCTACGGTTAACGCGCTTGCAGTTGACTACTTTTATTCATTTAAACTCTAGGGAATATTAATGCATGGCTGTTGTAGCGTTTGAATATGAGGCCAACTCATCCAAAATAAATTATTAATGCATGTATTCATGATAATAATTTTATTGACATCACGTAGATATTAAATGTATGATATATATAAATCAGTATTTACTTTGGCAAAAGTCGCGCATGAGATGTATTGATTGAAAATGTCTCCTTCTTACTCTCAATTCTTTCAGTAAATTCACTTCCTTTCGCTGCTTGCATTTTTCCTTTGTAAATTTGGTGTTTCGTAATATGGCCTAGTGTTAATCGTTTGATTTGATAAGAGTTTTTGTAGACTTCCCTGGCCCAGGTGATAATGCACTCAGACCTGTGTGTCCACTGTCCCATCCAATTGATTGAGCTTTCATCCATGGAGACCAGTAGCCAAGCCTAAGGAAGTTGATATTTAAATGTCCTTGAGTTTTGTTTATCTTTACTTTTATAACCTATTCAGCAGATCCCTAGCGTGAAAATAGGGTGGTAACGCCGTATATACATTCAATTCGCGATATTCTTAGGATTATTGTGATAATTATTTCAATATGAAATGAGAAGATTCTTGCGAAATTGCGTGGAATTTATGCATGAAGAAACAACAAATCTTGCAATTTTCCACGGTATAATATTTACTAACGACCCGGGTTTCAATGTTTATGCATCATCTTCAGGTTCCTGATGACGACCTGAAGATGATGTATAAGCATTGAAACCTGGGTTTTAGTATTTTTTTAGTGTGGAAAACTGCATCGTTTTATTATTTTATAATTATTTTAAGCTCTTAGTATAAAACTTGCGCTCCGCGAATTCCGCCTTCTCTGTCTTCCGTTTTCGTTCGCAAAATCTCATAACCTTTTTTATGTTCCGTTTGAGCTAAGTATATTGTCATCTGCGTGTTTTATTTTGGGTTCTATATGTTGGTGGAATTAAAAAATATTGAGTTAAGTCCTCTTAATTTGCAATTCATCTCTTTTAAATTCGATCTGCCACGAACGGTCTCGCCTTTTTATTTGAAAACACCTGAGGAGAAATTTCATTATGTCCCGAATTGGAGAGTAATTCTCGAAATATTGCAGTACACTCCCTTACATATCTCGGTTTCCCTTACATGAAATCGTTCTCATCTTCATCATCATTGCAGTGATATTACATCTGCCATGTGCCGTGCATCTGTCATTGAAAAAAATAATATGTACCTCATTTCACCTCCGTCAAAACACGTAGAATTTAATTCTTAAAACGTGTATTCATTTGCCTTTTTCTTTTATAATTTTCCAATATATGTATGCCCTGTTGCTTCTATTGCCAGTGCGGAAAATGCGTTGAGCGAATAATATTGGGATCGCGTTGTTCGGATGGTTAGAGCAATGGCTTCCCATCCCGAGGGCCCCAGATTGAATCCCGGCCTAATTCCGGTTCGGTTGGCATCCCATTATTGACTTCAAGAGGCTGTCGTAATATCGGAGAAACCGCGATCGGTAAGTTAAAAAAGTGCTTTAAAAAGTGTGGCACAATACTATTCCTTCTATTACATACTGGTCCAGTCTTTTTAGAGGCACTTCAAGAGTTACGTGTTTTTGAAGGGATGCTCATTTTATTGTTCTTGTCGAATTCTCCATTTTTTGCTCCTCATCACTACCGAGTAACTTCCATTCCTAATGAGCAAGTTACGTCGTTTTAGTTAATGGTATGGTGCGCGAGTAGACCAGACAATCGATCGTAACCCGGGAAATTTATTCCTCTAGTCTCGATTAAGTGCTTGGGAAAGTTTCCACTGGCATGTTGTATTAGGGCCATCACATTTACGCGGCACCATAAATTTAAAAAATAGTTTCGTGGTACGCTTTGTTGGGAGAGCAGGTTTATAGGTCCAAGGTCACGTTACTTTTGTACCCCGTCAGACTTCACTCTTAAGTCCTGCAAGTAAGATCTAGCCGTGAATAGAATAGTGCGGGACATCCGAGAGGTTTAACGTTGCAAGCCGATTTGTGAAAAAGTATGAAGGTGAGTTGAAAACGATCTCTTTTTGATATTTCAAAATTGATGTTGGATGGTTTAGCTCTTAGTGGATACAATTGAGGAAAGCAACCAGTTGGGCGTTGACATTTCTAGATTATACTTGATTGATTCAAGCATTTCTCCGCAAAATCGGGCTACTTCTATTGTCGATAAGAGCAAAAATTGCTCAAAATCTTCATTTTCTTTAGAGAGCCTATTTTTTGCTGACCAACCATCAGTTAATTGCGTATTTTTACCATAAAAATACGCACTAAAACATTGAAATTCATTGTTCGTCAATGATTTGTTTTGGAATAATACGATGTTTTCCGATACAAAAGTTTATTCTCTGTTCTCCAAATAATGTTTGCCAATCGTGTATGTTAAAAATATGGAGGCCTTGTAAACTATCTCGTGGCGGCTCAGAACTTTAACTAGTCCCTTACAGTCAAGGGACGTCCATTACTCTCGTGGCTGCCGACTCGTGTCCACCCCTTCTACTCTTCTTCCCTTCCTCCTTATCTTTAGTACATCGCTCCCTATCTCTGCCTTCTACCTTTTGATGTGGGTGTCCACGGCTACTGTGGTCTTTATCTCCTCGTTTATGCTATCGCAGATGATAGAAAATCCCAAGTAGGTTGTCGGAAGCTACCTTTCCATGAAGGCATTCTTACGTTTGCTTGAAAATATGCATTTAGTTATGAGAAAAACCTTAAATTCCAAGTCAACGCTCTACTCGAACGTAGTTAGAGGAACTAAACTAAAAAAATAAAACAGTTTGCTTTCTCCACTGACTTGCAGTAATCCAGGAAAAAATTCCTTAGTCTCGCAATAATAACGCCTCCGCTTCCCACCACTCCATCGTGATATTGGGCAGTTCACCGAATTTATGACGTTGCAAGCACGGGGACTCGGTGTTATGGAAATGAAAAATAAAACTTTTTCTGTCAGATATTATTATACGGAGTTCATTTTTCTCTTTTTTTGTCATCAATATTGCCACCCTCCGCTTTTATTGAAATTCTACCTCATGCTCTCCGCTTTCACAATAGCCCCTCCCTCCAATCCTCCTCCAAAACAGAAACTCTCCTGGTGGTACAGTCCGGATGTGCTCGCCGATATATTTGTTCCCTTTCCCCCTCTTGTTTCAGTTAGAATTATATGCATAGAATCGAAAATCCGGGCTGCATTTAATGAACACTCGCGACATGCGCTGCTCGATAGTATTCATTTATAACTCCATATTTTCACGTTTCCTTCCTCTCTTGAGTTCCCATTCCATTTTAACCGGGTGTGGTTTCATTTAGGCCCCTGCGTGCAAAACATCCCTGTCTACTAACTATCATGACATTTTTTTACTCTGTGGATCACCCTAAAGAGTAATGTTGATAGCCGACATACTAAGGCCGGAAAGAAAAGAAATTGTGCAAAAATAATCCCGTGGCTTGTTTGCTGGAAAACGTACTGCTTTTGTTTTTCTTTTTTTTTTTTCAAAATGTGATCATATGAGATGTAACCGAGTAGGTTCACCAATCAGGGAGTCTACTTCAGGCAAAATGGGCAAATGATGTTTTTTAATTTCCTGACCTGTAAAAGTCAAGGAAATTCAAAAGGTGTATTATTAGATCGGTAATTTCTAGTATCCACATTCCGTATTGCTATGTATAAATCACTAATTCTGTCCATGTAGTTCAGTAGATGATATATGTATAAGATCACTTTTTTCGCTCACAGTGTGCCTCTACATCGACGTAATCTTCTGCGACTCGCCCTACGGGTGTGTGGCAGGGGGTGCTTGGGCGTGAAGAAGGTAGTGAACACGGAAAAGGAATTGGAAGATAGAAAGGACGAAAAACAGAATGTGCTTTGTCGAATTAGTGCTTCGCTGTTTTTGCTTTTGTTATAATTATATGGAGCGTGGAAAGAGGGAATTCATAAGCTCACCTATTGAACATTCTCTCTCTATCCCCTGGGGGCATTTTATTGTTTTCGAACCGATAGTTTATAGATTAAAAAGTATAGATTGTATTGCAATGAAGAATGCCCAAACCGTGCTAATCTTTAACTTTCTGACATTAAATTTTCATTTGTTTTCTCCCGAATTTACGGAATCCAGTCCGTTAGTAACCGAATCTATTGAATAATAAGATACAGCTATGTACAACCAAAGGTAAGGTACATACCATCCTTGGTTACCAGATAAGGCACCTGAGGATGACGCCAGATGCGTTGAAACTGTTGTAAATTCCAGTCGTTTGAAGAGGGATATAATTAAAGAAACCGAGAGAACAAAGGAAGATGTAATGTATTTTACACGCATATTACAACATATTACTACATAACAGTTCAACAGTATTCATCAGTTACACAGCAACATATACGCAGTGAAGAAATAGAAGAAGCACCTAATTACAAAAAAGTGTGGACTGGTGAGATTATTTCCAACAGAAACCGTTTGGGCCAAATAAATATTTACAGTGCTAAATATCATCACTTCAGATGAATAGTTATATAACTGAAGCCGATTTCATCAATTTCACCTAATCTCTATTTTTTTATTCGCTTCCGAAAAGTTGAAAAATAAAATAAAATAAGTGATAGTTGAGTGAGTGCTAAGCGTAGTAGTATCGACGTTCAAGTTACGTTCATAAATATTTGAGCCGATCCTTACAATTCTCAGGCTGCTTTTATCTGCAAAGTGCTAAAAATCAGTTAACCATATCTGCCTCCTAACTTAAATATTTGTAGACCAAATTTGCCGAACGATGCGAAAACAAGTTTTGAAGGCTACCTGGAAAATCACATAACATCCCCATCCACTCATCTGGATTTTGTTTTGAAAAATATTTCTTTTTAATTTTGGGGATTAGAGAGTTAAAAATAATATTCTAAAAAAAGCGTGAAAGAGTTTTTATGCTTGGTAAGTCTACTTTGAGGGATTTTTCCCTTGGCACATCGTGATTTAAAAAATAATATCGTTCGTTGTTGACTATGTGCACAGGGTACATTATATTCTGTCACCGTATTTCAAATAAATGACGAGAAATACGAGTCTTTGCCGGTTTTTATTGATTCGCGCCTTGAGTGGTCGTGGTCGTCCTTCTGCCGGAAAGGATGCTTTTCCCATTCGAGAATTAACCATTCATTTATTTATTTTATTTATTTAAATAATAGACCACATATAGTATAATGCCATTTGATAGTGATACAAATAACGAACAATTAATCTGTATAAAATAATGTTAGATTAGATTAACCCCGTTATGTCTGATGTGTTTTGTGTGTTGAAACAGTTGACTAACTAGGCCTATGAAAATGTGAGCAGACGACTTGCTTTGATCATGCCTTTCCACCTCATCTCTCCTTATGCAGTTTGTTTGTGTGAATATGCATTTAAATTTCGAAATGTTTTATACTGGAAGTCAGCGAATATATTCTTTGCACGTGGTAGAACCAAATAATTTGTAGAGTATTCAATATTGTTTTTCACCGAGGGCTTTCAATCGTTTGCATTATTAATATCTACCGTTAATACTAATTTGTCAACCGTGGCTATTAGTATGGGGGCCTGATAACTCCCACGCGGTGAAATGCATGTGACTCGACACCCTTTAAATATTATGCATCCCCCGTAGTGGAAACTAAATTGATGTTTTCCGTGATGAAATATCCCATTAAGCATTCTGCCCCTTATCCCTTAGAGCTTCTGTTCTTTTAGATTTCCCCCTGCGCTCCGTTTATCCTCAAAATTACTACTAATTTGCTTGCATAATAATGAGTCGAGATTTCTGCGAGATTTGTAAAATGTTATGTTGAGGGAATAGTAAAAATACGCTCTAATTTGAAGTTTCGATATTTTTTTTAAATAAATACGTTTTCACTTGGATTAAATATCTATAACCACTCTAATCCAATGGCATTGGAAAATCCGAACGTAATTTAATCTGTGACTCCTGTTTCACCAAATATTCGATGCATCTAAATTGACTTTTCTATATTAATCATACTTACTATTAACTTCATTTTTTTATTGGCGTTCTTATCCATGTGGCTCTAGTATCGTCAACTTTTTTTCAGGGTTCTTCCATTCTCTATTGCGGGGTAGCATATTCTTTCTGCAAGACCATTGTAGACCAAGAGCAAGTACATTGTGAAAACCGTATTTATATTATTCTTATTCTCTTCGCTACATTCAACATAAGTGTGAAATAACAATAAATAAATTAATGTACCTATCCACATAACGTTTGTTTCGCGCGACCACGGTTTCGTTTGCCGTAACAAATCATCAGCACCTGGTGGTGTTGTTCCACAACTAAACCTAGAACGTGACGAATAAAATTTACGTGCATGCACCAAGCTATTTATGCATATTTCACAATGAAGGAGTTCCACAAGGTTACGCCTGAAACAATTAAGGTTCGACTTAGCTCGTCCTGTTGTTTACGTGTCGGTCTCTAAGTGAACATCGCGTAACCCTGGGTTTCATCTCTCTCCCAAAAGGGCTTTTTCCCCCTCAGCGCCATCTTCCTCCAAATTCTTTTATTCTTCCGCACCCCCCCCCCCCTTAACTTTAACTTGCACCACCCCATTGCCGGCGTGCGGCTGAATTTATCTTTTTCCCATTCTATTTTGAAACCCGACGCCATAATTAGTTGAGGTTTTTCCGTGGGTCGTGCCCTGGTGGTTTCAAGGGAGCGGGGAAGGTAACGAGGAAGGGTTTATGTGTTTTATTTTTTCGAGGGTTTTCAGGGACGTTGAAAGGGTTCTCTCTCCCCCTCCCGTGGCTTGAAGGGGTCTTGGTTAAAAGGTGGCGGCACCCACCATTTCAAGTCTTTTGCAGGGTCACTCGTCTTCGCAACCCCTGTATCGTTGTAAGGGTCTCCCTCGTCTACCCCCGCCGTGTCAACTCCCCTCTTCTTTGTGCCTCCCCCCCAAATCTCCCCCCACCCCCTTCAAAGCGTGCATTCCATGTCTTCTCGCCGCCTCTTTCCGCCTCCTTCGTCCCCTCCAAACCCCCCTCCCTACCGAGGACTTCCTCCTCACCCCCCTAGCCCCCCCCCCCCCTAAGGGCCGTGCTGTTGCGCACCCCCCACTTGTGCGAAACGTCGTCGTCTCCCGCGCCTGCCCACCACACCCTCTCACGCACGGAAATATCCTGTTGAAACTCTCGGCGGGCGAGCCTAGCGCCGCTCCGTTCCCGCCACCCCATATCATGGCACCTCCTTCGTTTCCCCGTAGACATTTAACGTAGTTTGAGCGATAAATCAATTCACGTAGAATGTGACCTCGTTTTAAAGAATAAACTCCCATCTTTCCTATCAAAATCTTCTGCCGAAACGTCAGCGATCATGGTGAGCCTAACCGTGACCACCGAGATACGCTGGTCACGGCCTAACCCGGTGGGAAACCCGAGAAATCATCAGTATCATTCGCCGGGAGAGACTGAAATCATACATATATCAAACCCTTGCCGAACTACTTTTAGAGCAATTTGCCTGAAAATACAAGCTGTTTTACGTGGGATAGATTACGGCTGTGCTCTCCAGAGAGAGAATGCAAAGAAATTAGGAATTTATAGGCTCACCTAGATTTAGAAAAAAAACTGTGTGTAGTTTGTATGTTTTCTCAACTATTTTAAAAATAAATCCATTGTTCACCACAGTAATGTTTACAGAATCGCAAAAAAACCTACTGTTTTAAAGGCTTTTTAGCCTTGCGTCGTGAAAAAATGAGTCAAGTTAAAGACTTGTGTAGATATATTTATTTCATTACTGAGAATTTTTGTCGAGTATAACTATATTTTAGCGCCATTAATGTTACAATATTTACTTCATATTTCTTACAGACACTGAATCAAAAAAATAAAATTCAAATATGGTCTCCATTATGACTACTTAGGGAACTATCTCGCTCAAACTACCTTCAGTCGTTAAATTTATACTTGTGCTTCTTATATAGAAATGTATTTCTTTCTGATGAGTGGGAAAGAAAATACTTTCCCATTCGGCACAATGTAAATTTATTTGCGACCGGTTTCGATACATAGTATCTTCATCATATGGCATTTTCAGAGAGTTTTTACATCGTGAAATAGCACTGGAGGGTAGACGTGGAATATAGTGCTGTCGGAGCGAAACGGCTGCAGCCGCAACTGTTTCGTTCTGACAACGGTTTCAAATAACTGTTGCCAACAACAGGTTAGTTTCGAGATCGTGCCGCAGCCAAGACGTTGCGCTCTGTGCTGTGCAGCGGCAACTGATGGAGTTGAGGCTGACTGTTTCGTCCACTGTTTTGTTCCAGTTGCACTGCACGTGTGTGGCTGCGTTGTGGAGCTACAATTTGTTGGATTTGAATCTGTTGCAGGCGGTTGCTGGTTTATTCATCCAACACATGTCCGCCCATCGTTGCACATAGAATTAGAACTGTGAAGTACTCATCTTTCATGAATCCAAATGAAATTGTTACATTTTCTAAGTGAAAGATTTCTTATTTTAAGGAAGACAGAACTACCAGCCATGTGCTAATAGCGCATGGCTGGTAGCGCTGATCGATCGCCTGTTGTCTGGTGTGCCTCTAGCTGTTGTCCGCAACAGGGTGTTTCACGGAACTGTTTTGTTTTGATACAGTTTCGGTTGCGAAACAGTTGCAATGAAACTGTTGCGTTCTATTGGTGCCATCACTGCTGGAGGCGGGGTGGGAGTGGGGTCAGGGTTGAATGTTTGGGCGGAGGTCATTGGCGAGGAGCGGGGTAGGGGCGATGTTCGTTTTGAGGAGGAGAGGGCAGCTATGGGTTGTCACTGCCTGAGTTGCACCAAGGCCGGTGTTGTGCGTCAGGGTTGGATTTTGAACAAGACACATTAAGGAGATGTGAGTGGAAAGAAGAGTACAGTTGCTCGTTTGATAACTTTTCGTGTGGTGAGGTTTGATCTTGAAGTATTTTCCAGCTGCTCAAGTGCGTCAAGTCTTGGGTATTTATTTTCCCTGCTCAAGATAATGGGTTTGAAATCGCTGGTGTGATTTTAATCAAGAAGGTGCCTAGCTAAGTGCGTTGTAGGATTTTTGTTTGCGAAGATGGACGGTGTTCTTTGATTTTAATTTTTTAAAAACGTATTAAACATGAAATTACATGGGTTTTAAGACAAGAACGGGTGAAGCATAACGAAAATATTGCATTTATTCTGTCTTATGCCGAAGTCGTGTTGACGAAAAACTTATTTAAGATGTACTTTCCAGGAAATTAAATAGCAGTTAAAATGAAGTCACTGAAACCCGTGTTTTTTGCAAAGTGAAGGTGAAATGCGTGATCGGAATATAAATGGTGCTGTAGTCGGCTTTTCGGAAAATGTCTTCCTTCAAAAATATATAGAATACATGAGATTTAAGAAGAGAAATAATCGAACTGATTCGTTGCATCTGCGAGGAGGGAGCGTTAGAAGGGGTTGCGGGCGAATGAGTTGCGGCCGTGGAGGAGAATTGAGGAAGCACGATGGACAGAAAGGAGGATGAACGAGGAAGTTTTCTGCTTCTGTGGGAGATGTGGAGGATGCAGAAGAGGTGGTTGGAACGGATGCTGAAGGCCACTTTTGAGGGCAGGATTTATTTATTTATTTATTGAATTTTACGTTCACCCAACATATAAATATAATTACAGGGTGAACAAATAAGACAGTACAAATGTTGCAATGTAATTACTACAACAATGAGTCAAGCTGGTCGATAACATTTATATTTCACAATGCAAACTATCTACAGTGACAATTTATTTAAGATTTCTTTTTGAAACTTCTTTCTATCTTCGAATAAATCCAAATCATAACACACAGAATTCCATGATGTACATAGTCTATTAATTGGAGCATTTTTACAATAATCACTGCTAACATTTTTAAAATAAAAAAATCTTCTGTCTACCTTTTTAAGGGGAATATATATATTGAGTTCACATAGCAAACTAAAACATTCTCCCTTATGGATTACATCGTGTAAGAGCAACAAATTATTTAACTTTCTTCCAACACTTAACTTATGAAAACCGAACGTTGACAGTAAGTCTTCGTACCTCACATGGTTTCCAATGGTAGGGTAAACATGGTATTTAACATAATATAAAAACCTCAAAAAACCTTTTTGTACTCTTAAAATTTTATCAATGCACTTTTTTAAGGTGTTGGGTATGCGGGGAAAGGGACGAAATAGAATAGGTTTATGGGTCGAATGAAGAGACATAGGACGTATACCGAGCTGAAGAATGAAATTTTGTTGGTAGATACGGCGCTGCGCTTGTAAAACATCTTGCAGACTTTAGCTCTCTTCTATCTTAACCTACTGGGCTACAATGTAGACTGGGGACGAGAACAACTTGTTCGTATAAAACCCCTCTGCTGAAATTAGTCTTGAATTAAGATGGCTGGCAGGTGTAACTGGCTAACACACCTGACCGGCAATTGGGAGATCCGGTCCCGGTCAAGTCAAATTATTTTTTCATGGCTAATTTCACCGTCTTTGGTGAATATCTTCGCAACCGTGTGCGTGACTGCATACCATATCATTTGTGCAATCGCAATTATTGGAAAACCACCTTAATTGGTTGTTTAGCTCTACTAATTATATTCATTAACTAATCTTCAGTGTAGAAGCTATATTTTTATTTTCAACAATTAAGTCATATTATCGGCGAAAGTTGTTCTTTGTAAGGGACCCGAAAAAATAGATAGGATTTAGAGTTTGAGTCACCTAGTGGCGGGAAAACCTCCTTAAAGATATAATTAAAGAAAAGAGCAATTATAAGTGAATGAATTACATTAAAGATTAATTCGAATTGTCAATGGAACTTTCTTTAATGAGAGTAGTCTTTTAGTTTCGGGCAACACGCACGTGTTCACGAGATTAGAAACCTCTCCCAACTGATGGTCACGGGGATGAACGAAATGCATGCGTAGGACTCTATTTCCTCTCCTTCTATTGAATTAATTTGGATTACTCCTTTAAAGAGATTGTTCGCCTGTTACGCGCGCGAGAGATGACGGAGTTGCAGTCCTCTCACCCCCGGCCACTGCTTGCTTCTCTCACCAATCCACTCTCGCAATTTTTCCTCTTATCTCTCTCACTCTCTCGCAAGTTTTTCACAACCCCTTCATGTGTGGGTGTTTTCCTGCAATGCCTTTCTTTCCTTGATGGATGCCATCAAAATCCTCACGTTTTTCCCACCATTTAACATATCTTTTTACTCTTATTTCTGATGCTTCATTATGTCGCGTTATTATTCTATTTCTATTGTGTTTAGTATTATTTCTATTGTGTTTAGTATTATTTATTTGATTTATATGTTGCAGTCAATACCATCTTTGCCATAAGGGCACACGGGGCCCGAGCCCAGGCCCCCCGACCTCACGGGGGCCCCGAAATGCCGATATATTTGCTTTGACAAAAAAAAGCTCAATTTTTTCGGTTTTCAAGTTGATACCTACTAAAATTACCGTCGGATTTTCAATTTTTTCCAAAGAGTGATCAGTGAAAATGTTAACAATAATAAACACGTATTATTTGCTATTTGGTGAAACTGATTAACTGCGCCATAAGCATAATAAATATGAAATCTTAGCAGAAAAATATTTTTTCTTGTCATTCCCTTTTTTTACTTTCCAACGGTGCCCCAAATTGTTGTGTGCCCAGGGGCCCCGGCATGTCCTAAGACGGCCCTGGTTGCAGTGCTTGTTATTTTCACTGTACTCATATACCGACGAGGGGTTAGATGGAAGAACGGACTTTTAAAGTCTCAATCTCGCCCCAATAAAGACGTCTATCTATTTATCTATATTTATTTATCTCTCCCCTCAATGGCTCGTTTCCCTGGATACACTCCATTTCACTCGTCATCTCACTCACCCTACACTTCTCGTCCATCCCTCAACTCTATCCAAATGTTCGTCCTTTCATCCGTTCTTTTCCTTCCAACTGCCCCTTTCATTTCGTAACGCTCTCGTCAAACCTCTCTTTTTATGCTCATATTTTGGTTTCCACCTACCCAGTTCCTATATATTTACCTACTTATCTATTTAACCGCATTATCTTTGCCTATTTTCGGCTTTTAGAGTGAATAGGAGCACGTTATGGAGTGAGAGGATAGGTCAGGGCTGGTCGATATTGATCTGGCTCCGTGAGAGATAACAGCGTGCGAGGATATTCCATACGTGTCAGTGGCGGAAAAGCGTCGTAGACATGTCGTTACCTTCATGATGCGAGATGACTCCATTAAACTTTACTGTTCTGCGCCAAGTTTGCGTCCCGTTGTTGTAGCCGTTGAGCTTAGCTGGCAGTGCATGTTGCCCGTGCCTTTTCCATCACAAAATGGTTATATCGTCTTTGATGCACGGTATTGGACGCGTTGGTCGCTCCCTTGCCATCTCTCCCATCTCCTCACTTCATGGACTCATTTGCTGCTCGCTGCTCGCGCCATCTGGCTGTTCTCAGCTGCAAAACCCACCCGCTGTTACTCTAATTTACTGGATTCCCATTGGAATGTGTTATCCCTGCATTATTGATGTAGTGAGCAACACTTTGGTGGTATGGCTAGAAAATTGCGTGGAATAATGTTTTGTTCTTTCAATATTCTGGTCGCCGAATTTGTAATTTTTTTTACGTGACATTATTAGAGTTTCGTCAAAAACATTTCTCGAGAGACAAATTGGTAAGACAAAGCTTGGTTTTTCTCAGTGGGAGGCTAAATTGGTCTGCTCCAAGGTGTGTATCCCCAGATGTAATAAGGTTTAAATGGATTCTCTTGTTTTTCAATATAGTCGCTAATTTTCCTGACGTGCCTCTAGCTTTGATTCCACCTCCGAGGAGATCGCTCGAAACGCGATCTTAGAATACTATGTATTCCAAGATCGTGGCTCGAAAATAATGCAGTACGAATTTTATGTAATGTGTGCATACCATTGTAAATACTGTTCGTTTCCAATAAAACCTGTAGAATGCTAATGCTTTCAATTCGGCTTAATCAAAGGTAGCGTAATTGTCCTGCCATTAGCATGTGTATATTATATTATAATAAAAATAAAGTCGTATCGTTCTATTTGGAACTCAATTAAGGGGAAATGTCTGTGATTCCGAATAGGAATGATGATAATGTTTGACCAAAACTCCCCTGAAGCGTTTAAATATGCTAACTAAATTATATCGAGCCCTTTTGAATTTATGCAATTGAAAATCAGATACTGCTAAAGCTCATTTCTTTGTTGCCAGAGGTATGGGAGGGCAGTGATTCGATAAATGTGATTTCGCTTCCATGATTTCGGGAAAGGTCTGGTGTAACAATTTCCATATTTAGACTAAATTCAATAGCTCATTAATTAATTTAACTTTGTGATTTTTATTTATCTTGCATTTAAACGTATATCATGGCCATTTCTACGAAGGTATGAATTCTACACCGGATCGAGTGGCTCAGCGGACATCATACTTCCACTAACCTGTACTTATTCTCTATCTGTATTATATCCATGTCATTATTCCTTTCGTATTTTAATACCATCACTACCGTTGTTACGAACAAAATTAGCCTCTTCGCAGACGGCGCAGTATTGTACAGGGATATTAACAATGAGTCTGACAGGATTGCGTTAGGAAAAATACGTAGATGCTCTGAACTAATGGTGTAATACTTGTCACTTAGAATTAAATTTTAAAAATTGCGTTGTTATAAATATTTGGAAGAGGAATAACTCTGTCAACGAAAGGTACACAGTTAATCAAATCAAATTTTCAAATGTAGAGTCAGTTAAATACTTGGCCGTGACCCTTACTCAGGACTTGTCTTGGGGGAACCGCATGGGGAAACACCTAGGGGAAATCTACGGACAGGCTAAATGTAACTTTGCATTTATAAAAAGAATACTAGGAAAATGCGACGAGAAGGTTAAAGAGCGATGTTATTTTTCTCTCGTGAGACCTCACTTGGAGTTTGCCACTGACACATGGGACCCTTACGAAATGAGACTAGTTTTAGAAATATACTGAGTTCAGCAGAGAGCAGCTAGATTTGTAAAACGTTGCTACGATAAACTTAGCAGTGTTACCGAATTGCAAAAGGAATTAGGGTGAGAATCTCTAACTGATCGAAGGGAAAAATATAGATTAAATATTTTTTGCGAGTTTGAAGCAGACGATTGTTTGCCGGACGTTCAACATATTTTGCTAGAGCCAACGTATTACGGTAGAAACGATCAAAGGCATATGTTAAAGGAAATAGATTGCAGAGCCGATATATGTCAAATGTCATTTTTGCCGCGTACAATAAGGAACCATAATATTCGCGATAGATCAATTCTATGAAACTCCCACCCTCACTAGGCAAAGTGGGCTTTGCACTGTTTAATAAAATATCATCATGCAACGCAAGCCAGTGAAACTTGACGTCGCGAGTGAATTGACTGCGAATTGCTGGGCGAAAACGAGTTAAAAATTACAACAACCTTAGCTAGTTTGATTAACTTCAAGTAACAGCATTTATATAATCACAATTATTACAATAGAAAACAATCCCATAGGCTAAATACCGTTAACTTGGTCTGTACAAGTCGAGCAAAAGTCACAAGTGGCACCAAGCAGATACGTCCTTCTCCGCCCGCGGTCAGGTTCAAAGAGAGCTTGTCTGTTCGCGGTACACTTTGTCAGCGCAGGAGGGGAATCAGCTGACCAGTGGAGGAGTGGAGAGAGTAGGGGAGGTGCTATCACACTTTGGATTGGTGGGGATGTTCACAGGTCGACTTGAAAGTGTAAATTAGAGGTCAGCACCAGCGCGGACCGAATAAAAGCAGGGTGCTTGCAGGAATCGGGATGACCCGAGCCTTCCCGCTGACCAGAGCAGGTCGCGGCACTTGTCTCATCGCTCTCTGGCACTTAATCTGAGTTAGTCTCAGAGTATTTTCGAGTCTCGAGGTTTCGAGGAGGGAAAATTGGCACAATCACTACTAACACCTCACCCCGCCTGAAATTTCCGGCCTAATTTTTTTCTGCATGAATTAGTATCTCGTGGTATTCATGAATTAATAGTATTACTAATACTTATCTATAGTTGTATCTTAACGAGTGTACTGCATGTTAGCATGTCCGCCTACGTAGCGATCTCATAGTTTCTGGTTTGACCGCGCACTGTTCTCCTGACTGTTTTCTAGTCCTCGCCTAGCGGCCGGGGATCGTGCGAGGTTCTAATTTGTACTGGGACGAGTGCTATATGCCTGGTGTGGAATCACCCCGTGCCACACACCATAGTGGTGGCTTGCACGGTACTTCGTAGATTTAAATGTTGTTACGGAATTCAAATCTCAATTAAGCTTCGAGAGTTTCGTTGGACTGATCCCGGTGAATTCGCTTTTCGCGTGACTGTTTTTGTTTAATAACACATCAGTTTACAACCTTAAATGAGGCCCTAAGCCTTTCTTGCATTACCTGTAAAAATGTCGACTCTTTCGTTTAACTTCGTATCTTCCATTTAACCTCTTGACTTGCACTTCAAGTTGTCGATTTTACTACGTGTCTTCCGTTCATTCCACTTTTCATTGCCAAGACGTTGTGAGGAATCGAGCTTCCTTGCTCCGTCCACTCCTGCTTTGCCAGCTCTCTGAAAGTGTTCGACGGAGAGAGTTAAGAAAGTTTTATCCGGGGCGCATGCCTGTTCCTTTATCTGTTTCATTTACCTCATGTATTTTCTCCCATAATTTAGTAGAACATTTTCTCTGTGGTGCTCAACGGTAGTATAGGTGATCGAGGGAAATTCGTATTTGGCCGAGTGACATGCGATGGAAGGCGGGATAGTTGGACACATGAGAAACAATTTCCATACGTTCCATACATATATTCCATAACTTATCTTTGAACTTGTACTTATAGGATATTTGTGGATTGTAGCCATAAATATACGGGCATGCATTCTCAGTGGAAATTATTTAAGTCGTTGTTCCTGTGAAGGACGTTTCTGAGTAGATAAAATACGAAACTTTTTATTCATCGAGGAATCGTTGCAAACTTTTGATCTCTCGAGCGTTTGAATGCGATCCGGGCTCTGCTCTTGAAATCCTAAATGGGTAGCACTTTCAGACCGTTGCGCATCTTCCCTTTTACGCATGCAGGATAATTTTACGTGTTTCGCGGAGAGCTTTCATGGTGAGTGGAAAGGACCAAAAAGGCACATAATACGGTGAAACAAGAAATGAAGGATGAAGCCATTTGCTCAACTAATTAGGACCCCTTAAGCGCTGTTCCGGAAGAAGTCTGCTGAAATGCCTACCCTCCCCCCTCATTATGTTTCTGGCGCAAATGTTTCCGTCTCCCCAAGTGGAATCGCTACTCGTTAATCCTAGCCCCGAGAGCACATCTCAAGTGCGCCCCCTCCCCTTCCACCTTGCCTCCTCCCCCTCTCCCGTTCTTTCCTCTCCACGTCTATGAATGTCTTGAATATATAAAAAAGAGAATGTTTGTTTTGTTCGTGTTTTAAGCGCGCCAATACAAACATGCATCCGATTGCGATGAAACTTTGGTGAGTTGTTGTGCACGTGCCCATGAAGGTTTATGAATTATAAAAATGGCAATTATTCGGGTTGTTTTTACCCCAATATTGTTAATATTTACTCCCATAAGAAAATCATTGAATTCGGTGCAGGTGTTTCTTTATTTGTTTTTTTTAATTACTTGCACTCAAGATATTGAATGGCATTTTTTATCAGAGGACGCATAAAAGAATGCAGTATTTATTTCTTTCATTCTATTTTCTTCGTTTTTGTCCAAGTATTGCGTTTTTATTTCTAAATTCATCAATTTTTATTCCATTTCAACAATACAAAGTATCCTTGGCAACCAGGCTTGAATATCCATTTAATAGCGATTTCAGAATGAATGGCTATTCACGCCTGCAGTATTTAAAGGCCAGGTTCAGTAACTAATTTGATAGTTGTAGTCAAACGACTACAGTTCCCCGTTCGCATTGCCTTCTCAATGACCATCAACTATGCACAAGGTCAATCGCTTCAAGTGTGTGGATAAAATCTGGAAAATCCACCCTTTTCGCATGGTCAATCATATGTTCCATTCTCACGAGTGGGACAGCCGAAAATTTTATTTGTTTTTGCAGAAGGCGGTAAGACCAAAAATATTGTAAATCCCAAAGCAATTGAATAATTTTTTTCAACTTCAATTAAATACATAAAAAATCATTCTTTCATTTATTTTGTACATGTAAATGTGTCTGCTTTGTATGTGTGCCTACTTAGAAAGAAAAAGCGGCATTGCAACTTATGCCGGGCACAGCTAGTATTGAATATATTATAGTTCGTGCGTCTACAGTGCGGCAGTATGCACATAAAAAAACAGATAAAAAGAGTAAAAATTTTAATATATTGGGCAGCCACCTCCTATAGCGAGAGATTTTAGGATGGTTTTAAAAGTATTTTCATGCTTTTCAAGTAATGCTAATTTTCTAAATGTGTGATGTTCATCAGTCCTTGATACTTAATGAAGCGACTCTTTGCTATCTTGGTATGTCCATACCTTATTCTCTTATGATATTAATTTTCTTAATATGTGGTTTTCTTCAGTACTCAATGCTTACTGAATTGGTTCTGTTCTGAGTGATTTTAAACTACTTGAGGAATCATTTATATGCGTATGTTAGTATTAATTGAAGAAATGACTTCCTCCGTGTCCTCTTTAAATTCGTGTACTGATACTAATATTCAAAATCTTTGATGTCATTTTCCTCTAAACACTTGCTGAAGCGGTTCTGTGATGATTTATTGCTTTTAACTACTTGAAGAATCATAATTGTTTCGATCTTAGTTATTTCATTAAGAAAATTTTACATTTGTGTTCTTTTTAAACTCTTGTTCATATTAGTTCATCATATTCTGCTCGAAATTGAAGAGTCACCTTTGTGAATTACAGCAAACCGGCGTGTTTGTATTCCTACATACCCTTAATTATTGAAAATGTTCTGTCTTTCTGTAAATATAAAGGATTAGAATTTTTTGCTCATTTGTAGCTTTTATAGGGAAAGGCTACGCCAGAAAACTTCGTTAAGTCAAATTAATCGATTGTGGCGATACTTAGTGGAAATTGAAGATAGGAGTCATTGTCATACTGTTTTGTCTTGTGAATGACGCTTTAGTCGTCGAAACCGGTCGACAGCAATAAAATAATTAGTGGAATTTTGTAGCGTGTTTTTGTGACAATGAATTCGTTAAGTCAATTTTAATATCTGTTGCGAAATGGAGGAAAGCAGTAGGATGTGAATTTCTGAGGGCTGTGCCTCGCAAAAGGCATATTTCATTTCTGCGAGTTAAAAGTAGAAAGAGGAATTTTTCATTACATGTACAGTGCCTCGAGCTTTTCGTCCAGCTGCATCGACGGTTGGAGCCGTAGAAAAAAATGGGGCCTGTGGTTCTTTCGCATTTCTGTATTGCTGCTCCTCCTTTCCCCTAACATTCACGCTTACTTCTTAGCTTTTTCGCTTTGTCTTCTTTCTTTCTCTCTCTCTATCTTGCAGCCTTTTTCTTCAGCCTTATCCTTCCTTCATCTTCTCTCTCTCCTCGAATGCCTCCAAACCCCCTCCTACCCTAACATCCCCCTTCGTTTGTTCTCGGCCCTTCTCCACACTCCCCCTCCAAAACTCACAACCCCCGAGGGATTCGTCTTTCCTTTCCTTCCCGACCGATCTCGTAATTAACTCTACCTTATCTTCGCCCATGCCTTCAACCTTACACACCCCGACTCCTCCCTCTCTATACCTCGTCTTCTCAGTCTAGCGCTAAGGCCCATAATTCTTATAGAGAAGATGCGGGGAACGGTCCGTATTTCCAAAGTATTTGAGAGATTTGAGAACCAGGATATGGACTTAGGGGTGCACGTCTGCTTATAAACGGATGCATCCATGCGTGCACGTCACGCTGGCTTGCGTAAATAGGCTCTCATTCGCTTTCTTGGTGGTTCTTCTCGATGATAGGCTCAGCCTAGACCATTTTATTAGCCGTAATGTGAGGTGCAAGGTTGTAGAAATCATTTTTGTTGCTATTTATCTATTAAATGGTCTAATTGTAAGTAGTTATCGCCCGATTCCCATGTTCCGAGGATAACCGTTCCTCATTTCTCCAGCGCGAAGTTTTTAATCGCGCGAATCAGTCGAGCAGGAAATATTTTTTGTTATTTTCCTTCCCTAGAGGTGATCTGTAACTTAGCAATGATGGCTACAAATACTAAGGGATGCACGTAACGGAATAGGGCAGCGGCCTGCCACGATGGAAACACCGTCACCGAAGTTATGCATCGCTGGACTCAGCTCGAATTCGGTGGGGTGATCCACCTATTCGTCCGAGTGCTGTTTCCCTTGTCTGCAAGTGGCATCCAGTAAGCGTGAAATGGCATTAGCCTTCGAAACATCGTAAACTACAGTACTACAAAAAAACCCTTGCTCACGTGGGGGCTGACCTCTATAATTCGGAGCCTGCCCTGTGGAGTTGCGCTTTAAACTGGATCTGTATTTACTGGGCGAGAAAACTCGGCCATTGAGAAAGCGTGATACATATTTTATCACTCAAAAATCTCGAATTAATTCGTTATTTTATCCCGTGACCCCATCGTACGGCTCTGGTCACCGTTCTTGATGTCGCCCTTGCTCTGCTGCTTCAGTAGACGATTCCAAAGGCTTTGGATCTTCATAATGAATAAAGACACTTGGTAATCTTCCACAGCTTTGGATCCCTCTCATTCCACCTCTTTCCTTTGCTGGCAACGTGGCAAATTATTACGTTTCCTTAATGTCGTCCGGGCGAGCCGAAAACTGGCCACTACAATACATCTGGGGTAACGATCCCTTGTTATTAAATCTTGTATTTTGGCCGACTGGGGTCGTTCCCTTCGCAGTCCCGTCGCAACCTCACTGTACCCCTGCCCCCTTTACACCTCTCTCTTGTCATTATTGCTGGCTCCCTCGTCTCTTCGCAACCAATTCCATTACACCCCCAATCCCCTGTCTTTCCCGATTCCTCATTCTCTTGCTCTCCCACCCTTCCCTCTCCTTTTCCGTCTCTCCTCCCCAATATCGCCTCACCTGCCTTTTACCCCCGCAAACCGTGGTCCATCTCTGTCTGTTCTTGTGGCAGTCTCCCCTCCCTCCCCCTACCTCTCCTCCGCCCTCCGCTCGCTACATATATAAATACGAGTCCCCTTCTTGCCTTATCTTTTTGCCAAAGTCATTTATCTCTCTCCTCCTCCCTCACCCCTGACTTCCACTCTTTCCTCTCCGGCCTCTTTAATTCTCTCGTGTCACTCCCTTGACAGGACTTTTCTTCCTCTCCACTTCACCCACTTTCCGTTGCGTTCTCATATTTCAATATCACATGGCGATAAAAATACTTGCATCCCAAGAGACGCGATGCATCGCATAACGTGAGATATCGTATTACGCCACAAGTAGGCATAACTCTTTGAATAGCCTGATGTAATATATCACTTAAAATCGCTTATCGCTCCGAATCGCATCTATAACGCGGGATAGCTTTTAATTAATCACGACTGTCCAGTAAGCGTCAATTTTATTTATCTTAAAATTCTGCCTTTCAAAGAGCCCTTTCAACACTTTTTTCCAGGAATTTCTCTACAGTCCCTTCTCAGCAAATAAACAAAATAAACTCCTCTGCGCAAACATTAATTTAGTTTTCAAACAAAATAGTAGCATGAAAACGTTTAAAAATATTATATTACATTTTTTCGGCGATCTTTCGTTACCCATGGAATCATGCCTCATTTCTGTGAATCACGTCGCTTATCGAATTGATTCGCATGCATCGCGTTGGTCACGTATCTCATTGCATCTGGTATCGCATTGTATTGCTTATCGCGTCGCGTCTCACTGTGTTGCATTGAATTGAATCGCAGTGCAATATCACAGTCTGGACAATCGGTGTCGCAATGCGACACCCACTGCATATTGCATATCGCTGAACTCGATATTCTCAGGCGTAACTTTGTGAAAATCCGTATCGACAGAATCAATACAAACTTAGTAGCTTTCACAGTGAAAGTTGCAAAGTCTGTGAACTTCATTGTGAAAGTTACAAACTTTGTATTGATTCTGATGGATATCGCAGATACTTTATGGCAGTATGGAAGAATTAAAATAACTCAGTAAACTCCACTAATTATTTATTATCATGACCTGGATCTCCACTCTTGGTGTCATCTTCAGGTCGGGTCGTGATAACAAATAGTTAGTGGAGTTAACTAAGTTATTTTAATTTGTCCGTACATCTACATACTACCCCATGAGCCGCCTCAATAGGCGTGTGGCGGGGGGTGTTAGGACACCAGCCGTTTACATATAAAAAGGAAACGCTCTTATGAAATTACGCCTAGCATTTATTAAAGTCCCTTATTGTTCGGGGGAAAAACGAATCGTTTCTGTGGGACCTGGAAATGTATTACGGGTAACTTTCCAGCAACCTGGCAAGTTACCCGTAATGGAGAACTTCCACATTATCAAGCCTACAACAGTTTCCTTTGTCTTTATAGCAGTATTAGTCTCCTATTTCCCAATCACACTCGTCGTCCACTACATCCCCCGGGCGCAGACTCTTTTGTGCTCCTTTCCTTCTCCCGATTCCACTCCCCATTTTTTCCTGCCGCCATCTCTCATTTGCCCCAGCTCGAGTGTGACTTGAAAGGCGGGCCGACGTGGCACCGATCTGCTGCCCCCCACCCCATTCGCTTGCGTCCGTCACTCGCTTATATCTCTCGGGGTGGATCGCTTTGGGGGTCAAAATCCGTCACTCCCAATTCATCGCGGTCTTTTCAGATGTGTATCCCGACTCTCCCTCGCTTCCTACGCTCTGCCCTTCCCGTCAACTCCCCGATGGGAGCCACGCTCGTGGGGGAGACAAGGTTGTCCGAAGGAGATGGAGCCGACTTCACGCGAGATTCTGGGGATGAAAGTCGGCACAATCCAGTGATTACTACGGCTTACGCATTCTGTTATCGCTTCTACATCTGCATATTACCTCGCGTGGCAGAGATCACCGTGAAAAATAGAGGGAATCAGGGAGAGGAAATGACGAAAGTGGACTGTATACTAACGGAGTGTCTTAGTGTCTTGCTCTGTTTTTGTTTTTGTCACTAATGGTGCGTGGAAGTAAGGCGAAAGTCGCGTCGTGCGTGCATAATTGCTGTACCTATCAGTTTGGAATTGCATCTCTCTTATTTTTTCGCTTCTTTTAGTTCCAGAGATGTAGTGCTGGGGTAAAATAATATCCTCCGTCTCACTATTGAACTCCGGTGATCTGAACTCGAACAGGCCTGCCACTTTCTTAGAGGCTTGCTCGAATCTGGAGAATGTTAATGAATGTTATTTAAGATTTGTTTTCGTGAAATCTCCGTGACCACTTATAACACCAAATGCCTAAAACGTCCTAAGCCAGCTTAGTTCCTCGATGGTAGATCAAGGGGGGAGGGGTACTTTGGCTTTTTTTATTATTTAGGGCGCCAGGTTATCTTGGAAAAGTTACCACAAATGTCCACAGTATACTAAGGATGAGAAAATAAGACAATTAAACTCAATCTACGTGAAGATCACACAATAAGCCTATAATTATTCAAAATTCTCTCTGAATCAAAACATGTCTTATCAGAACAAAGACGACAATCAACCCCAACCACTTATTTATCAACACCCTTGATGATAAAACCCAGCCAAGGCCTCCAAAAATGTTATTTGTGAAATTAAATGTAAAATTAAAATGTAACATTAATCGTTACACACTCTCAGATTATCCGATGTTATGAGCAGATTAGGCCACGCCCACTGGGCACTTAATCTTTGCCATGCGCCCCTATTCTGACCTCACCGCGTCTCCAATGGGGCGTCAAGAGTAATTCAACCCGAAGGTTATTTCATTCCAGTGATGTACTCCTTCCTAATTTTGGTCAAATCTACCTTGATACTGTCCTGTTTCCTCTCTGTTTGATTCACGTATCTGTCCCTTGGACCTCCTCGCGAGGTTCGACTACCTTCGATTTCGCCCTCTTAATTGAGCCTTTGGAATAATTTGTAACTCACGGTGTGCCCTAACTACTTGGTTATTCTTTTCTCTAAGGCGTTAAATGTGAATCTCTCCTCGTCCAATCTTCTGTGCGATTCCACATTTATTATTTTATCCGTTTCCTTGACCTTGGACAGTCTTTTTCTTCTCCGGGTTTCAAGCGCTTCTGTGCCTAGACGATGGGGAACACACGTGCAATTTATTCTTCATACTTTATTAGCTTGCACGAAATGAAATATTCATTCGCGATGTCGTGATAGCGTCAATCGTTGGGACTTTAAATTCCCTTCAAAAAGTGCATAGAAAATGTTTAGAAGTGAAGTTATACGGAAGGGTATTTCGGTGGCTTGACATCACCGCACGGTATCGCATCTCTGTTATACATGCATTTAAGCTGAAGTGGTCAAATTATAGCAGTTTATTGTTTTCCATAAAATAAATAAAAACTATTATTTTTGTTCAGCTAAGGTAAACCAGCTGAAATTTACTTGGAAACGCGTCGTATTACTGGCAGCGATACCGTCGCGTTACGTCTTCCGCCAACTTCACTATGGCGTAGTGCTTTGACATCGCCAAGCCCACGTAGTTTATAATCATAAATTTTATTTTTAAACACTTGTGTATCGGCGAAATGTGTCAAGCAAATGAAAGAATGTTAAATTTAAAAGCATAATTTTAAAAACAATGCTAGTTCTCCATCTCCGTCTAATATATTTTACTGCGACTAAGGCGGGTAGACGATGCCGGAGGGAGGGAATCGATGAAAAATGGTTCTTCTCTGATCTGATGACCCTCGCTATTGCTACTTTCGCCGATCATATGGAAGCGGCAAGGATTTGAGATGGGTTTTGAGCGAGTGGGGTTCTTTCTGTTAGATTACGGTCGTGCCCTTTGTAGCGTTTGTTCGCCCTTGTATCTCTTTCCCTTGCCGCGCCGCCCCACCTCTTTTCTGCACCCTTATCTCCGCTCTCCCGACTAATTTGGATTGTGATGCGTAATTACAATCGGCCCGGAAAAGCAGAGCGAGCGTGCCGGAGTGCTCCGAAGAAATGAGTTTTCGAGTCAATCCGTCGTGCGCTCCGGCGATCAGTTTCTCCGGAGCCCCGGAAAGAGGTCGGGGTATTAAAACTGGAGGCGCCCGCGAGAAGTGCTCTATTCATCACAACTTCGGGACGCGGGAGAGTCGTTGGTTTTTTTCCGGCCTTTCTCTTTCGCGTCTCCCTCTGCCCCTTGTTTGCCTGCCCCTTACGCCCCTCGCTCCAGATGTCCCGCCCCGCCCCCCGCCTTCTTATGGACCGATCCGCTTTAAATTCCATGTGCAGTCGTTTGAAATGTTTCGGCATCCATGATCATGTTGATTTGGGACAGCTTTTTGCTTGCCTCGCTTTTCGCTTGATGTTGCGCTCCGTCTGGGCGTTCGCTTTTCCCTTGCTTTTCCTTTTTTCGACTGTTGTTTTTACCAAAATGTGTGTTGATTTTCGATGATCATTGAATTCCTTCCAACCCTCTCTCTATGGTGAAATGTAATTAGGACACAGCCGAGTGCCGGCGTTGTGCGCCGGCGCTTAACCGAAGTGCGGTTAAGGTAATATACTCTGGTAGATGTTTGTACTTTTACCGTAGAAAATATTTTGGTGAGTATTTTCCAGAAGATGGCGGAGTAAGAATGACGAAGACGGCATGGAGAAATATAAAAAAATATTTTCTACCACTAAAATATGAGCTAAACTCAAATAATCATTTCATTCTATAAGTAAAATGCATAATTTAAAATGTATGCAAATAGAGGGGTAAACACTAGTTACATACCCTCATTACTGTACTCTTCGGATGCAATGTAATTATTGTTAAAACACAATTAATAGAGGGAGAGAATTTGGATAAATTCCAATTCTTTCCCTAATTAAAAAAATAGTACCAAGAATGAAGAAAAATTTCCTACAATCTTAAAAAATGGTTATGATTTGAATGTAAAAAATAGTTATGAGAAATTACATTTGTCTGAGATGTTTAAGAAACGTTTTTAAACTTGACAGCGGTAGGCTTCGCTTCTTAGAAGTTCACTATGCTAGTACTCATAATTAATGAAAAAATACTTATTACTTTTATACAAAACTTCTGTTCCTGACGATGCCGTAAATCGGTGAAACGCATCATACAATAAACATTTTGGTAGAAAAGTAATGTGTTTTCATAAATCATGAGTAATAAGAATTTTTAACTTTGAATCCAGTTCCATGACTCTTGTCTATTTCAATTTATTTATTTTAATTCATCATAAAAATAGCCGCTAAGGCCCTTTGCAGTAGGAATGATCAAATAAAGTAATTAATTAAACCTCTAGGAATAGCGGAATGTGAAGATAAAAAAATTAAAACATTTTATACGTTTGTACTCAAATGAGTATTCTCAAGTATAAAATTTATCGTAGCGAAATATTTCCATTTTTCCCACAAAAAAATTAGTATTTTTAAATGTTGCTCCATAAGACCTCTTACTTTTAAATGCACAAATACTCTTTACTTTAACCAGACTATATGGTCGGCAACCCAAGAACAATAGCCTCTTCATAAGAGGTATCATTAACCCTTCCCGACCAATGTTTTGATGTTGAATTCCTGAGAGCTCTCGAAGATGTTGAGGAATAAATAATACATCATTATCAATACTATCGTTCGTTTTGAATGTTCATCATAACTTTTTTTTTAAACGTATAAAAGAAAAAACTGCGTAAGTGCTCACTGTTTTGAAGATAACTCACCATGCATCAGCCACCTTGTTTGGTAAGCATGGGACTCATCGGAAAAAGTTGTTTACCATCATTGTAGAGTGGCACGATGGAGATTTTTAGCTCTAGTGAGATTTTGCACAGCTGGAACTCTGTAAAATTGAGCCCCCATACGGGTAAACTCAAGAGTTTATGAAGCACATCGTCGTTGGTATTGTGCCAACAGCTCATTATACCTTTTTCATAGAAAATGGGTAAAAACGTATCATCCTGACTTTAATTGCACGGAAGCCGCGAGAGTAGGCACCATGAAAAATTGTTCCTCATTATATAGTTGAAGCACTCACACCGTTTTCATCATTTTTTATTAATTAATACACTGCGAGAATGCTTCATTATTCCCGGAATCTGGCTGGCTCTCACGGTGAAAGCGCATTTGTTGAATTGGGGATAGTTGTGCCGTATGTTACAAAATGTTTGCTCCACGGAGAGTTTTCTCGCCGAGGAGGCGAAAATAATTATGCACGCTGTCAACCTGCTGTGTACAAGACAGGCATAATTCACTGCTTAACGCTCTCAGCCCAAAATTCCTTTTCATTAGCAATGGCATTTCCACTCAGTTTGCATGCTCTAAATAAAAGAAACCCTTTTTCAACATACATTTTCACCCGCTGTAAAAATCTTATCATTTACTTTCATTGACTTGGAAGACTGGAGATCGTATTTCAAGCACAAGGCTGAATTCGTCTGTCCCTATGTAAGTTAATTTGATAATTAGTTGAAATAGTTCTAATTTTAGTTGAACTAACTCTAGGTACGCTTTCACTTAAGTAAATTAGTTTATTTTATATCGCTTGCCAAGCTATAAAAATTTAATGAATTAATTTTCATGAAATACCTGCAGACCAGCTAATTTTGGCAGACTTGATATATTCCTATGTGCAGGGTTAGAAAAAACATACGCAAATATCCTAATTTCCGTGAACTCTTGTGCATATGCAACGCTGTCGCCATGGTTACCTTAATCTGCGTGATTCATAACATCAAAGAATTATACTTTTACTCAAGTGACATTAAGATAATACGTAAAACTTGATTGTGTTCACGGAAAATACCTATGACTTTGGGCGTGGGAAAATTTTTCCATGGTGTCGCATGACCTTGATAGTCCTTAAAAAATATATTTCCAAAGTATTTGGCTCATTTATCTTGACAATTCTATATTATCCCCGTGGTCTTGAAAAAGCAATGAAAGAAGCAAAGTAAATAACTGAAAATATGGAAATACTTACGTAGAGGAACAGTACTACGCTGCGTTTTGTTTTGACAGAGAAATAAGATCCGACCAGAATCCAAAAATTGCATGGAAAACACCAAGAACAAATGCAACTTGAAGATCTATGTGAAGAAAACCAAAGCCATGGTTCGTTGAACCAATCATGAAGACAGTCTCCATGAAGGGCTACAAAAACTGAAACGAGTAGAAGAATTTTACCAACTGAGAAGTTAGTAAGCAGAGTAGCCTCAACAAAGTCAGCATGTTATCAAAAGAGTCTACTTGCAGCAAACAATGCAAATATGGAATTGTGCATGTAGTCCATACACATCTTGGCATGGAGAATGCTGTAATATTTCCATGGAGTATGGGCCATATCAGCTGCAGAACAGAGAGATTGGAAGCGATATGAATGTCTTGACGTAGGAGAATGATGAAGATCAAATGGACCGGGAGAATCGCCAATGAAGAAGTTTCGAAGAGTATAAAAGATGTTTTATGAAAACTCCGTGAAGTGCATGAGATTTATCTCCATGTCTCAGATTGCGAACAACTTTAGTTTACAAATTTCGAGATACTGCAGCCTCTTGAAAGTAATAATTGAAGGAGAAGCAAATGGTAAGGTTTACCGGCAAAGGATAGAGATGTAACGCGTTAAGGTTCGTCTATACTTCCAAGTCGCCTCAACTTAACGGTCGCCGCCTGTGGTCGCCTACTGGGGTGGTAGAAGAAGGCCAACGGGAATCTGTGAAGGCGGCACTGACAAAAATGGAGTGGGGAACGAGTATCCTCGGGAGGGGATGGAAAACGTCTACTCCGTTGTCAATGAAGGCTTGAAAGTTTAATATTACTATAGCCTTAATACGAAAACAGCATCAATGGTTGTTGATTTTTTACGTATATGAAAGACGATTCATTGATTTAAGTGGGCTGAGAATCCTAATTTCGGAATCTAGCCTTCTCAACGTGCCCCCGAATATATTACCAAAACATGTTGTAAAAACCAAAGTTTTGTTATTTTTTTTAAAACACAACCACTTCATGATAAAGTTACTCCTTTTAAATCAACAAATGAATCTTCATCTACAGAAGACAAAAATTGCAAGCCTCCAGCTGTCACGGCAACGCCGTTACTGAGTTAGAGGGAAACGTCTGAAACAAGCTTCTTAGCCCAGGTATAGAGCCACCTTAAGTACATTATGAGGAATGTTGAATCAAAGATTAATGATGGAATAAAAGTGGTTAGCTGGAAGGAGAATGGAGTGGAGAGCTGTAGCAATCGTTCGATTGGCGACTGCTGATAATGGTCCCTAGGTCTACGCGGATAAAAAAGTGGTGCACTATCTTTATTTCTAGTGCCAAATACTTCGCTGTCCTCAGTCTGTTTACTGTGTGCATAATACATTCTGCTCGGATAGCTTTTTCCCGGACCGCGTCTGTTGCCTCCCTGCATCCTACACTTTCTCCGTTCCCTTGTCACCCCCACCCCACGCCATCCCCGACCTTCCTCGACCATCTATCCCACTTCCTGCCTGTCCAAACATCGCTTCATTAAATCTACTCGGGCTTCCCTCCCTCTCCCTGCATGCCACTCTCACTACAGCCGAGTATAATACGGCGGCGAGAATGCAGCGGGGTTTTGTGGTTCGGTACAGTACACACACAGGACTGTGGACAGTGTGGGCGGGTCTGATGGGGTGAAAGGAGGCTTCGTCTGCGACCCCTGGTATCTTTTCTGTGGACCAGAAGAGGTGGAGGTCCACCGCAGTGGGTGGGAGGCTGTGCGGGAGGGAAGGCAAGGATTTTTCCGCTCTGTTACCCTCATGAGTTTTCGAGTTTGTTTGCTCGGACATGGTGTCGCATCGTGAGGGCCTCGCCCCCCTCTCCCAGGATCCTCAGGGTCTCAAGGGGGAGTGGGGTGGGGGGGGGGGGGTTGGGGGAGGTGTGGGGGTAGAGGGGACAGGAAGGAGGTCGTCCTTCCCAAATTTGTCCTCATCTGCGCCTCACACCCACCACCCCGCAGGGCCGGGTGGGGGTCCCTTTATTATTATTCTACGTGTCGTTCTCCAATCCCCTGTGACTCTCTCCTCTATCTCACCCTCCCTCTCCACTCCTATGACATCCTTTTACGTTTCCTTGCTTTTTTATTCATAGTTGTTTTATTTTTTCTCCTCCTCCCCGCTCGTCTCACATCTCTCGTCTTTCTCTTCCGTTAATTGTGAGTTATGAGCTCGTTTGCGGAGGCGAAAAAAGTCTGCATTGCAGTTGCGGTCGAGTTTTCAATTTCCCTCCACTTGGCTCCGCTCGGCTGGTTTATGTGGAAGCTAGCAGTTGGACATATTAAATGAGTTTTCCTTGGGCATTACGCGCGTAATCGCGCCATTTCGCGCACAATTATTCAGTTACTGTGCGGAGTGCAGTGCATCTTTCCGGGGGAGGTTCTCTTTAATGGAATGTAAAAGCGCGTTGCAATTACCTACCCGCTTTGTTATGTAGTTTCAAGCCTGTGGGATGCAATAGATTAGCTGTTTTTTGGACACCATTACACCGCAATCAGCTCTTCTGTGCATATATCGTCATTTTATGATACTCTTCATAGTCAACCTATTTCCAATCTCAATATATCTCACGATCGCTCCAAATTTTTTCCTGTGATCGTCTGTCTCTCATTTCGCTGTTTGTTCTTCCTAGATCTTCCTCTCCTTCGTCTTCCATTTGGGTATCACAGTGAAATCTGTTTTTGGAGCCTCTCAAATCCCATACGCTCTACCGTCCAATACCATCTTAATTACTGCGTTTTTATATCATCTGCCGAGGTGTTATTTCAATTCATAATTTCTCTAATTGTCCCACTCCTTATTCTTTGTCTTCTGATATTCCTGCTTCCCTCCTCCGAGTCTGTTTCCCAGGCCCATTTCTTTGGTCAATTAGTCTTTCGAATTTTTCTTTTAGTGTGCAGGCTTTACAGCTTTAACGAGGTTCCACCGCCACTGTGTGATTCAAAACAAATATTAAATTCCACATTTTTGATATTTTGTACAAAAATCCTCCTTTCACTGATGTAATGTGTTACCTATAAAAACCCAAAATTAAGGAACAAAGTATGCAGATTATTCCATGAATGTATTTTAAATGTGTACTTTTTCCAGCCGTAGGAGTGGAATGCAGCCCCATTTCTTGCGAATTACCGCATTTCGACTTCAATTATGGCATTAATTCCCCAATTACTAGAAAAATAAGGTGGTAGGATGCCTATATTTTATTTTTATTCAATTTCTCTTGATTATTTCCTTCTTATACACAGTTTTCCGCGAAAATGGCATTTATATTTTATGGAAAAACAGAATTTTCCCCCTTGTTTCTCTCATTCTCCCATTGAACGCCATGTAATTTCAAGTTCTATTTGCGAGATAAATAACGTGGAAAGGAAACATTTTGTTGTTTATATCACATGGAGTACAAGTTTTTCTACAATTAGACAGAATATTAATAAAATGACATTCAAGTGATTTTACGGTGGAACCACCTTAAAGTGCTGTGCTCTTTACAATACTGTTGTAAATTCTGTGTTGGTCTTCTTCGGGGATTTATTATTTTCATTTTCTCCGTTTCATTACGTAATGAAAGTGTTAATTGTTAAAATTCCTAAGCTTAGTAATTTAAGGTCGATGAATTAAGAGGATGCGTGAGTTGGGTATTTATTGCTGCCGTTTTTTTTTGTTTGTTCTAATTTAACCAAGAATCCTTTCCAACCTTTCGTATCTTCGGCGCTTCCGATAACTCTTCCGCTCCGCCACCTAACCCTTCCCCCCCCCCTCCTTCCCCCGCCTCCCCTCCCTCCCCTCCCTCCCCTTCCTCCCCTCTCACCCTCCCTCTCGCCTCCACCACACCTCCTCCCGCACCCGTGAGAGCGCGGGCTCCCTTTCTTGTTATCAAACTCTTGAGATTCCCCGACGCCCGCTCCCCAACATTCTCACCTCCTTTTCACTTCGCCCCCTCCCACCCACTGACGCCTCTCTCTCCACCCCTTTTCTCTCGCTACCTCTTCCTCTTCTCTCCTCTCTTGTCAACCCTTTCTTACTTTCCCTCCCTCAACTCCTTTCCCAATCCCCTCACCGGCCAACGCAGCTCATCTTCTCCTGCGCTCGCAGTAACCGCATGACACACTGGACCTCATCTCGCTACGTTTCCTTCTTTCGCATTTATACCTCTTATTACGTTCAGCGGAGGAGAAGGAAGATCTGACGATAATGATTAAATGCAAGAAAAAAAATGTGAATAGTTACATCTTAAAGATTGATATAGAGAAAGCCAAAATCATGGTTTGTGGAAGAAGTAAAGGAGATAAATTCACTATTTGGCGTAGGAAAAATTAGAGAAAGTGAAATATTTTTGCAATCTTTGCAATTCTTGTTGCCTAACTTGAAGATTGATATAAACAAAGCCAAAATCGTGGTTTTTGGAAGAAATAAAGGAGACAAACTCACTAACATACTTGGTCAGGAAAAACTGGAGCGAATCGAAGGTTTTTGTAATCTGGGAAGTCTAATGGCCAGTGATGAAAGGTCCAAGAAAGATAATATTGAACAGGGTAGCGCAAGCTGAATACCAATTGTGTCAAGAAGAGTGTGCTTACAGCGATCAACACAAACTTGAAAGTAAAGAAACTCTCTATGAAAACATGACTATCGAAGGCGATTGGAAGCAATGGAAATAAGTGCTGTTGGATAATGGCGATGATTGAGTGGAAGCAGAGAATCACCAGTGAAGAAGTCTTACGAAGAAGTAGAGAGAAAAAGTGCTCGATGAAAACAGCGAAGTGGAACTTACAAAATTATTGGACACATTCTGTGGCTTAACAGCCTCATGAAAATAATAATGAGAGGGCAAGGGAATAGTGAGAATTATCGAGGAAGGCCAAAGAAGGAATGCACGAAAAGAGTAATGAAGGATGTGTGGATGAGGGGTCGTGAAGAAATAAAGCGGTAAGCTGAGAGGAAGAGTGGAATGGCAAGAGCTACAGTGAACCAATTTTTGGCTTGATGACCGCTTATGATGATGATTCCTTTTTTCTTCGTCGACATCCTTTTGCCTCTCCATTCCATTCAAAAGAGTATATTTACATGTGTGAAGTACCTCGCAACCACCACTGCTAGTGGGGTATGTGGAGGCAGTTGAATCAATATCAGGAATGCAATATTCGATCCACTTGAAGGTCATACCTTAACACCGCTTCCTCGACTGCATATTGCGGGTCTCAAATCCACGAGGTCAAAATAACGCTTGATCAAAAACGAAGAGAATGCGAGAAATGCTTTTGAAGCATTTTTACTTTCAGTACATAGGTTTGGATGTTTGTACTACGTCCTACGGTCGTTATATCCATTCTCCGGAATGCCCGCCCTAACAATGTGAGTGCGCAGTTATTTTATGTTCAAGTTTTGCCCCAACCGAATTGAAGTCTAATCAAATGTATGTTTTTTTTTGCTTGAGCCGTGTGCAGGCATTTAATTCCTTCCTGTGGTTTTATAATAAAACTGGTTGGGTTCCAACTTCGATTCTTTTTTCATTGTCGTTCCAAAAGTTTTATAAATCCTAAAATTGTATTTTTGAGAACCCACAGCCACCACCATAATTATACGAGGTTATTAATTTTGCCTTTTTATTAATTAACGGTAATACAAGCCGGGCTGTATTTTATGGTTTCTCCCTATAGATTTTTGTTTTAATTAAAAAAAGAGATGGTATTTGTAGCACGACTCATTAAAATCAAGTTTTTAAGTTTTAACTCCCCGTTAATCAAGTCGTAGGCTGCGGCTTGGTTCATAAAATCTCAAATAAAATATAAAATCTCATTGAAAGGGTGTAAAATTTTATATTATTAATGAATACCTAAATATTAGGTTTAACAATCATGCTTAGTTCCCATAAAGTTTCCTTTTCTATCAGTGGTTGAATTTATTTATTTTTTTAAGTAATATATATATGTATTATTTATTACTGCGGTGTGCAGTTAACGCATTATACCAATTAGTTATCAATAAATTTTTAAGAATAATCTCTCCAAAATTACTGTACAATATTGTATATTTTATTATTTTTTTTCTTATACTCTTGAGTCAATCATCAATTTATAGTCCGTGTACTCTCAGGAATATGCCTTTGACAATTATTTTGAAATATTTATGAATATTAGTCCGGATGGATCTTGTCGGTGATATGTTTATATCAAATGCTGTTTTTATCGAGGGCTGCCTTGTTTCGAAATCTTGCACTATCGCAGTTTTTAAGTGCTTTCCCTTTATTGAGTGAGTGCCTTGTGGAGAAACTCTTCAAATTTAGATCTTCGTTCGTGGGATGTTATAAGAAACATCCACGTACCACTATCCTTGAAAGTCGGCAATTACTAATACAGAATTAATATCACCCTTCCTCTAGCGCCACTTGTATATTATCCTACCTCAAATAACTCCCTTACATTTCCCCTACGGCTAATAATATAATCAGCTCTCGATCGTCTCCCCTAATGCTTCTTTCTTGAGAACAATTGACGCAAACAGACGCACGCGGATATGCTGTATTGGTCATATATTGCTGTGTGAGGCTTGAGATATCCTTACTTAAGTCTTATAAGACATAAACTCAGTACAAACATATTGTGTTGTCAGAAAGCTAATTTGTGGAGCCATATTTCGGCATGGATACGCTGTACCACCACCTATTAAATCCTCGCTAAAGTTTAGCGTCCGATTAGGCATGCCTGCTTACGATTATAGTTATATGTTTATCCCTCGCTATCCGACACCAAGGGCTAATGAATGACGTAAGAGGTATTACAATTGAATTCGACTTATCCTCATCATAGAACTTTTATTACTTCATTGACATATCAGTGAACTTGACATTTTACCATGTCTTGGAGTTACGGAATAGGAGCACGTGCCCGGATGATAATTAATTTATGCCCTGAAGTGTGAACGTTTGTGTGATCATTGGAAAATCGCCGAATCGGAAGGCTGGACTGTTATTGGATTTTTTTTAGCGGACTAAAGAAGTTTTGTCGGAAAATTAGTGGCTTCGAGAGCGCCCTTCAGAGCCTGCTTTGCTTGCAGAGTGCGGAGACCCACTTCTTCTTCCTCCTCTTTCTTCTTGCTCGCTCTCTCCTCTTCACGGCCACCTTTTCTCCTCTCTCTCTCCCTCTCTTCCTTCCCACTTCTTGATTGGTCGGTCCTTTCGCCAGCCTTTCCCGTCCTTCTTCCCTTCCCTCCTCCACCCCACCCAGCCTCCTCCGCTTGACTCGCGTGGGAAATTAGGTTTCCCGCTCGCCCTATTTGCTAATTGTTACTTCTCCATCCTGCCCCGCAGGGTTGGGCGACTCATCCCTATTCCCCAACACCGCTGCCGGTCCCAGATCTTACCTTCCCTACCTCTCCTCCTCTTTCCCTCTTCTCCGGCTTATTGACTGCATCATCCGCCTCTCATTTCTTCCCCCCCCTACCCATGCAGCAATGTCCACCCCTTCCTCCGTCGCTATAAAACAAGGAAACATCACTTCATTATACTACGAAGTTTTTTCTCGTTACCATTTTCCCTAGTCAATCTCTCCAGCAGGCTAGTGAAAACTTTAATATGGAGCGTGGCGCTGTATGAGTCGGAAACTTGGTCATTGCGAAGGGAGGATGTACATACGTAGACTTGAGGCGTTTGAGATGTGGGTTTGGAGAAGGATGGAGAGGGTGAGAAGAAGGCAAATGAATACCTGGGTGACGACCAGTTCGGGTTTAGGAGAGGGACGGGAACGCGAGACGCTATAGCGGTGATGAGGACGCTAGTAGAAAGAAACCTGGAATATGGGCAGGATGTTTTAGCATGCTTCGTAGATTTCGAGAAGGCGTTTTATCTGGTGGAATGGACGAAATTAATGGGAGTGTTGAAGAAATTAGGGGTCGATTGGAGGGACAGGCGTCTGATTCGGAATTTGTACATGAACCACACGGCGCAGGTTAGGGAAGCCAATGGAGAATCGGGATGGGCCACGATAGGACGGGGAGTGCGGCAGGGGTTCCCACTATCGCCGTTGCTTTTTAACGTGTATTCAGAAGATATGGTAAGGGAGGCATGGGGGAGGAGGAGGTAGGAATAAAGGTAGGAAAGGAGCTGATAAAATCAGTGAGATTTGCAGATGATCAAGCATTGGTTAGTCAGTCTGCCAAGGGGTTACAGTCAATTGCGAATGCATTAGAGGTGTAGTGCGAAAAGTATGGGATGAAGATCAATCACAAGAAAACGAAAGTATTGACATTTTCTAGAAGTAAGAAGGCGGGGCTGAATATAAGGGTGGAAGGGCAGAAGATAGAGCAGGTCGAGCAGTTTACGTATCTGGGTAGCATTTTGGAGGAAAATGTGTTTAGTGGTAAGGACATCAGAATTGGGCTAGCTAAAGATGCATTTTCGAAGAGAAAGGAATTGATGAGGGGGGGGGGGGGGTCTGAGAAGAGACTTAAAGAAGAGGCTAGTGAAATCTTTAATATGGAGCGTGGCGCTATATGGGTCGGAAATTTGGTCATTGCGATGGGAGGATGTGCGTTGATTTGAGGCGTTTGAGATGTGGGTTTGGAGAAGGATGGAGAAGGTTAGTTGGATGGTGAGAAAGACGAACGAGGAGGTATTGGATATGGTCGGAGAGGAGAGGAAGCTTCTGGCATAGGTTTGGAGAAGGCAGGAGAGATGGATGGAGGAGGTTTTGAGAGGACAGGGCATGTTGAAGAGAGTGATAGAGGGGAGAACACTGGGGAAGCGTGGAAGAGGAATGAAGAGGATAGGAATTCTGGACGAAATTAGAGGAGGTAAAAAATATGAATAATTGAAGAGGGATCTAATAACGGGCCATCCTTAGGAGGGACAGCGAGACAATGTCTATGAGGTTGGGATGCAGAATGGGGACTGTCCAAGAACCTACCAATCAGTTGGTAGAATACTTAAGTGAATCTCTCCAGTCTTTTTATACCATATGCCTTCTCGTAAATCTGTCCAACGCAAATGAATGATAGATGTAAAAGTAGTGAGCATATTAAACTTAAATCTTTTATGTTGAAAAACACAATTATGGTCATCAACAGTGTGAAACCTTAGCTGTATAACAGAGTCTTATCGGTGGTGGAGGGTTGAGTCGACTAGTTTTATTTTTAAGGGGCACTACCGAATGATAAACAGGTGACGTAGTTACGCAATCCTCCATCGCTAGAAAACAAGGCAACTTCACGTCATTGTACTGCGAAGTTCTTTCTCGTTTCCATTTTCTCAAGTTCATCTCTCCAGTTTTTTAATACATTATGCCGTCTCGTATATCTGGCCTCCGCAAATGCATAGTAGATGTAAAAGTATTGATCATATGAAACTTTAATCTTTTATATGAAGGAAGATTTTTTTGGGCAATGCTGCGTTTTGTTCATTAAAAAAAACTCAACGTTTGGCTTCTCGTACTGGAAGCGTCATCAAGAGAATGAGCGTTTACCAGCTTCAGCTCCGTCTTAGACAGAAGCATCGATGTCCGTTGCACCCATTGTTTGGCCGATAATCATAAAAAATCATCCTTCATAGACAAGAAAAGCTGCGAAAGTCTTCAAACAAAAATTAATCTTTTATGTCGAAAAATACAATTATGGTTGTCATAAGTGTGAAAACTTAGTTGTACAACAGAATCTTATCGGTGGTGGAGGGTTGAGTTGACTAGTTTATTTTTAATTAGCACTACCGAATGATAAACAGATGACATAGCTACGCAATCCGGAAGCTTTTTCGTCCACGGGATATGGTTAACCTTATCTGTGGCACAATGTTCACGTTCCGCATCCTCCCCTGCTGCTGTTTTTTTTCGTTTTTCCGGCCGCTAAAATTCTTCAGGAGTTTCGAGTGTTGGGAACATTTGCTGGGCTCGGAATTTTGCGAGAAGTGAATTTGTCCAAAAGAAATTAGGTGGGGGGCCGAGACCGTGTAATTGCATTGGCTGATCTACTCCACGTAACTGCAACGCTTGCGGCCTTGAATTGTCGGATGTTCTGTAACATGTTTGCGTTACGAAATTTAAACCTTTATTCGAACCAGGAAAGCCCAGAACTGGGTAGATTAGAATCAGAGTAAACATTGTCTCAGCGGAAGATGAAGATTTCTGTCGTAATCGGCTCTCAGCTGCATTTGAAACTAACAGATATTTCTCTAATTATGGTATTTTCTTTTAATTTATTAATGTTTTGTGAAAGTTTATCTATTTCTTCAAAGGCTAAGCTTAGTATTCTGATAATACCTCAGATTCACGTGTTAGGCAGTCCGATTCCATATCCGAGTCACGGTAGCCATGTGCCCAGAAAGAAAAATTTCTTCCGCAGAGTTCTTTGACATGGTTTCACTTGTAATTATATTTGGTATTCGTTTTCATTTGTGACTATGGAATTGGTCTTCACGAGGGGTAACAATGTCGTTTTACTAGGTCTTCTTGGCCCTTTAAAATGTATTTATTTATACTTCCTGTCTCTATATTTTTGAAGCGTAAGTTTAAACGAAAGACCTTGAATGGCCATGGAAGTCAACTTCAATAATTGATAAATTTTGCAATCGAAATTTGATGCCGATTACTCGCAGTAAAATTTTACTTTAAACATTTTACATAATCAGTTGTAAATCGACTAATTTTATTCAAATGTGCTTAGTTGCGTTGAAACCTTTCCGTAAGACCTGGTTTTAAATAAAGTTTTGTGGAATACAGCTTTTTATGCTTCCATGAATTAGGCAATACTAGCCGAGTACTGTGTAGTGACCTCACAATTCTTATTACCCCTGGCTTCACATCACCTAGAGAGAAAATATTTGTACCGTCATGAACTACGACTGTGGTGATGCCAGAAGTGGCAGTGCTTCCTACACGAGTAGAAGGGCTGGTGATTTTTCTCTGGCAGCCACGTTGATGTCCTATTTCGCATTGCACCAACCATAGTTTGTTTCTGCATTGATGTTGAAGCTCTGCTATAGCGTGTCGTCATAAACGAAGCTGATCTGTCGTCAATCGACTTTGCATCCTAATTTGACTTTGCTCTCAGCAAAGTAGTCTAACGATAGAATGTCGTCTCGACAAAAATTTCTAGTGTTGTTTTAATGTTTCTCCATGCCGTGAACTCACACTGCCGTTCTGGAAAGTAAATTTCAAAGTTTTTTCCAAAGAAATATAGCGGGCAAACTGTCCACACTTTTATGGAGTCACTTCAATGTATGTACAAATGATGCTTTAATAAAACCAAAAAACTTCTACTAAAGCAACATTTTCTGCATGAAATACATTAACTAAAAACAAAAACAAGGGTTTTTTTTATCGTACAACCATTATTTTATGACGTCAACTTTTTTAAATTGGTTTTTACGCCATTGGTTACAATTTGGCTAATTATAGTATATGCACGTCTCGAGTATAAAAAAGTCATCTGCTGGTGATAACATTTTTTTCGTTTTTGTTGGTCTGTAGATAAGAACAGCTGACATTAATCGTCCACATTCAGGTTAATTAATGTAGTATCACGTTTCGACTGGGTCGATTTTTGTTGAGGTAGTTGTATCGTGTTAATCGCTGTATGATAACAGTGGATCTCATTACGTGAGGAATTACGTATCGTGGACCTATCCTGAAGTACCATTTATGCATGCTTGCAATGCCGTATGTATTTTTTTATTATAAATGAAATCGCGTGCGAAATGATGCGTGTTGTTATCAAATCTGCTAACACGGCAGCCACCCACAGTAGGGTGGGTCAAAAAAAAAATATTTTTTTTTTCGGAACGCTTTAGTGTGGAAGAGTTGCCTATTGTAAAAAGAAGAAAAACGGAATACCAAAAATTAAAATCTGTTAACATCTTCCATTCGCGCATCGTACATAAAGTTTATGAAAAATTGCGAAAATCACGATATTTTTGTAATTTTTTCTGTCAGCTAAAACTTTAAAAATGAACACGCTTTAGTTTTTATGCTTGTTTTATGGTTTAAATAAACTAAATAAATAAAATTCTGATCAATAACATAATATTTTCCGTTCGCGCAACGTCTTAGAAAAAACAGAAATTTACCAATTTTTCCCAAATTTCAATGTGCAACTCTTCGTTCGTTTTGCTAGAAGAAAACGAACCAGATCTCATTTTAAATTGATTGAACTGGTTTGAAATAGATTGAACTGATTTGAACTGGATTGAACCGTGGTGTGGTCCCTCCTTAATCTGCCGTACCCCTCCCCCCCTACACCAACTCGGGCGTCCACTCGCCACTTCAGTCTTTCACTGTCTGTTAGAAGAGGTTCATGTGTACACGCTTTGGTGCTTTGTATGCTGTGAATATGTGCTGTGTATTGTTCAATATTTTGCATTGTTTTTTTGTTAAGTTTATTTAATGTGTATTCTAACACATTAGCTTATGATGAATGAGTCACAAACTATACTCACTAGGAGTGTGATTGCCGAATCTAGACTGGAGTTATCTTGCCCTATATTTGGTGAACCACGAAGTTTCCTCCAAAATATACTGCCAACATATGAATGTGTTCTTAGATGCTGCTTCTTTAAGAGAGATACAATTTGTCACTCGTGATAAATAACAAAATTGTAAGTTTCTCTAAAGTAGCCTCTACGGTAGAGAAACAAATCAAATGTTTGTATGATAAAGCATCCATTCCTTCGTTGTCTGACTGCCGATTTGTAAAGCTTATTAATTTGTATCACAATTTCTATATTAAGATTAGGAAGTCATATAAACGTGATAAAGATAAACCTTAATTTAAAGCTAAGTTAGAAGACTTTTAACTAAAGATAGATCAGTTTTTGACGTCACTGCTTGTAAATTCACGGTGACGGTGAACTGTACATGCCAAGAAACACCAGATGCATGTCAATGTGCAATTCTAATTAAATTCTTATGTGAAAAAAAAAAAAAAATTCCTGTCCTCGAGTTGAGGTTCATGTTTCTTCAAAAGAATTACAATTTGGGGAAAATCAGATCTATTGACAAGACAGTTACAAAGAAGTTAAATGTGAAGGCCGAGCGGAAAGCTAACGATCTTCAGCGATCACTGAGTGGCAAAGAAGTTCCTAAAATAGGAGAGTACTCGGGTTCGATTCCTGATATAGACAGGAATTTGTTGAGCAAACACCAACAGTATCTGTTTGAAATTTCAAATGAACTCACCTTGGGAAATTGTCCAGAAGAATTGGCAAATCGGGACACCGGTCCTTTGGCCCATTCCAGGTGGCTGACTCCGACCAACCGAGTCCTTAGGTTGTATATAAATTCATTAGATTTATCCGGAAACTTAATAGAAATAGTTGGTTTCATCTTAAAATCATACATGCTTGTGCGGTTTGCCATAAAAAAATAGCAAATATTTTACTGACGGACCAAAAAATGTCTTTCAAGCAATCCAAACATCGCGGTATTTATCCGACGAATTACTTACGAAGTTTTAAATCCAGTAATACAACGAAATGCGTTCTTTACGCATCCAGAGAATATTCTGTTGGCAATGCTTGTCGATAAAAGAGAACAAATTCGGGAGCTTGGTTACAGAAGGATCTTAAAAGCAAGACAAACCGTCCCAAAGAAGAAGACTTTCAGAAATTTCGTACCACCAAAAACAAACTTTCAAGCTTCCAATAACTTTGAAATTATTAATTGAAATTCTTGTGTGGTGTATCCTCCCCCAATGCTGCGGGATTTAAGTGAAGTTGATATGAAATCACTCATCAATTCTGACACTACGTCCACAATAGTTTCCCAATCACACCCAGGCTGTGGAGAGGTGCGTCAAACTTGTGACAGAGGCCTCGAATAAAGTATGTGGACATGAAGCTAGAAATGGCTATATCTGAGCAACACTAAACTTTAGATCGGTTATGCCTCGTTTCTGCAAAAAATCAGACTTTAAATGTGTAGTAGATATAAAAAAGAAAAAGTAAAAAACACTGTAAGCCAAAGAATTGTACTCTATGGAAAAGCTTTGAAAATTGTTGTAAATATTGTGAAAGTCAAACCCAATAATTGAATGGTTAGTTGGGTAGGGGGTGGGTGGAATTTGACTTATAACTCTTCTCCAGTTCTGGGTCGTTTTGTTCTAGAAAAACGAGCGAAGAGTTGCACAGTGAAAATGGCAAAACATTGGTAAATTTATGTTTTTTTCTAAGACGTTGCGCGAACGGAAAATAATATATTATTGATCAGAATTTAAATTATTTAGTTTATTTAAACCATAAAACAAGCATAAAAACTAAAGCGTGTGTATTTTAAAAGTTTTAGCTAACAGAAAAAATTACAAAAATACCGTGATTTTCGCAATTTTTCATAAAATTTAAGTACGATGGGCGAACGGAAGATGTTAACAGATTTTAATTTTTTATGCCGTTTTTCTTCTTTTTACAATAGGCAACATTTCCGAACTAAAGCGTTCCGAAAAAAAATATTTTTTTTCGACCCACACTAACCCCACAGGCCTCCGCAGGATTTTGCTGATAAGAGTACCTAACCTACAGGGTTAATAACCCTGCAGTTATGACCTTATGGCCTTAAGGTGGCTGGAGCGGTAATCGTGAGTCGTTGAAGGCACATTCTAATAACTTTTCAAGCAAGTCGAAAAAAATATTCTTAGACCACAAGTGCACCTGTTTATACGTTGGAAATCACCATAAATGCAGTATAGATAGCAGTATAGGATGCAAGAGATATTTCAATTTTTCGCTTTAATTAAAGCATTGTTTTGACTTGGATTTTCGGCGCGAAATTCGAAATTTCCGAGAAAATCATATATAAATACGCTTTTCTTACTCGGCATGATACCTTGATATTTGTTAGCAGCTGTCATAATAATATGACACGTATTATTTCGCATTTAGGAGAAAATCTGTACATAAGTAATCGAATTATTTCAATATATATGTCGTGTACCATAAGAGTACTTGTTAAAATATCATTGAATTGCCAAGAAACCAAATCGGTAGCATGCAGTTTTTTTCACTTTTATCGATAGATATTACTAATAACGACACGCATGCCAAGTTTCACGCAAATCTGTACACATACAAAAATCGCTCCAGCCCCCTTAATTCTTGCAGTTTAGTACCACTATTGTGTACACACTGTAGCATCAGACGATGTTTATAAATTATTAACACTTATTTTCTGCTTTCTTTATTCTTCAATTCATCTCACACTTGCAGAGCAGCTGCCAGTCCTGCTCTCTCTCTCCCCCTTAACAACCCATCTCTCCCCCAATCTAAACCTTCGTAACTAAAACATTTTACTAATCAACACAAACAAAAATTAAATAATTTAAACAAAAACTATACCAAATTAAACAAAGTAAAACCGAATCCCGAGGTACTGATCAAACGCTGCAACACCATCCCATATTTGTGTAGGATTTTTTTTTACCTTGAAGCAGCTCAGAATTTAACGAATTACATCGTCTGCTCTTGAAATGAACCCATGACGTCAAAGCTGGCGGTCCCAGTTGGAGTTCATCTTTTTTTCTCCAATTGTCCAGGATGTCGCTCGTTGTTGCTCGCATGTCATTTTTTTCCTTGCGCCGAGATAGTGGTGTGGGAAACTTGCCAATTTCGGATCGCCGTGGAATTTACTTCGACGTTCCCCGCAGGAATAAGGGACAGTATATCGTGTCCTCTTTGCATGGTCGCAATGAATTCCGGCCAGCAATCACTCGGGATGATAGGGGCTTCGTGGGGAAAAGGAGCCTAAACTAACAATCCCTTAATGATAAGGTGGTTTTGTGTCCCATCTTCCTCGAATATTTTCTTTTCTCACTCCGCCTCTCCGGCTTGGTTGTCGGCATGGATGCCTTTTTGTTCCTTCAAACTTGAAAGAATGGAAAATCTGTGGGCCCATTTATATTCGTTTACTTATGTGTGTACAGTTGAACTCTTCCATATACAGTGATTTGGAATTCAGATTTTATTCCGTTTTTTTGCAGCTTCATAACGTTCAGTGGCATATCATCATTGTTAGCCAATTCAACTGGCTTTCATAGAGCATGATAACCAAATTAACCACTATTGAAGAAGTTTATCATTTATGCTTTATATTAATTTCCATCATGCTCAACTCTTTTACATTTTTGTACCTACTTTTCTTTTACTCTTTGAGTCCACATTTCTCTGTGTAACTTTTCGGAAATAGAATTATAAATGGCCAACCCTCAAAAACGATTGGCGAACCAGCAGAATGAGTAATTTGTGTTAAATCTGTGAACTTATATTCATTCTTTTATCGTTTATTTTACGTTCGTAAGAATAATCACAATTTGGTAATTAAATTAAAGCTTAAGCGGATCGTAAATTAAAATGATTTCGTTATGAATGGTCAGAGGCCTTAGTTCGTAATCGTTGTAAGACTTTTCATTCAAGTATTCTACCAGCTGATTGTTAGGTTCTTGGACAGTCCCCATTCTGCATCCCAACCTCATAGACATTGTCTCGCTGTCCCTCCTAAGGATGGCCCGTTATTAGATCCCTCTTCAATTATTCATATTTTTTACCTCCTCTAATTTCGTCCAGAATTCCTATCCTCTTCATTCCTCTTCCACGCTTCCCCAGTGTTCTCCCCTCTATCACTCTCTTCAACATGCCCTGTCCTCTCAAAACCTCCTCCATCCATCTCTCCTGCCTTCTCCAAACCTATGCCAGAAGCTTCCTCTCCTCTCCGACCATATCCAATACCTCCTCGTTCGTCTTTCTCACCATCCAACTAACCTTCTCCATCCTTCTCCAAACCCACATCTCAAACGCCTCAAATCAACGCACATCCTCCCATCGCAATGACCAAATTTCCGACCCATATAGCGCCACGCTCCATATTAAAGATTTCACTAGCCTCTTCTTTAAGTATCTTCTCAGACCCCCCCCCCCTCATCAATTCCTTTCTCTTCGAAAATGCATCTTTAGCTAGCCCAATTCTGATGTCCTTACCACTAAACACATTTTCCTCCAAAATGCTACCCAGATACGTAAACTGCTCGACCTGCTCTATCTTCTGCCCTTCCACCCTTATATTCAGCCCCGCCTTCTTACTTCTAGAAAATGTCAATACTTTCGTTTTCTTGTGATTGATCTTCATCCCATACTTTTCGCACTACACCTCTAATGCATTCGCAATTGACTGTAACCCCTTGGCAGACTGACTAACCAATGCTTGATCATCTGCAAATCTCACTGATTTTATCAGCTCCTTTCCTACCTTTATTCCTACCTCCTCCTCCCCCATGCCTCCCTTACCATATCTTCTGAATACACGTTAAAAAGCAACGGCGATAGTGGGAACCCCTGCCGCACTCCCCGTCCTATCGTGGCCCATCCCGATTCTCCATTGGCTTCCCTAACCTGCGCCGTGTGGTTCATGTACAAATTCCGAATCAGACGCCTGTCCCTCCAATCGACCCCTAATTTCTTCAACACTCCCATTAATTTCGTCCATTCCACCAGATAAAACGCCTTCTCGAAATCTACGAAGCATGCTAAAACATCCTGCCCATATTCCAGGTTTCTTTCTACTAGCGTCCTCATCACCGCTATAGCGTCTCGCGTTCCCGTCCCTCTCCTAAACCCGAACTGGTCGTCACCCAGGTATTCATTTGCCTTCTTCTCTAGCCTTCTGTTTAGAATTCTCAGAACTTCTTGGGCCGCGAGGGATATTAATCTTATTGTACTATAGTCTTCGCACGTTTTTGGCGTACTCTTCTTTGGTATAGGAATTACTATAGTCTTCGCGAAGTCTTCCGGCCACACTCCATCCTCATAAATCCTAAGAATAAGCGCAAAACGTTTTCCTCTTCCGTTCTTCTCCATGCTCTTTAAAAACTCATCTTTTCCCGCCGCCTTATTCCTTTTCATGTCTCGTAGAGCTCTTTCGATTTCGCTATCTCGGATACTTGGTCCGATGTCATATCTGTCGATATCGTCTTCCCTTTCTATATCTAACCTATTGAGCCTTATTTCTTTATCATACAGCTCTTCAACATACTCCTTCCACCTCTCCTGAATCTCTTTCGGTTCTACGATCACCTTTTCCGTCTTTTCTGTTATCGTTGTAATGCCCCTTCCCTTATTACCACCCGTCAGTTCCTTTACTTTCCTATATAATGCATCTGCTCCTCCTTCTTTTTGGTATTTCTCTAACAAGTCGATCTGTTCTCTCCACCACGCCTCTCTTGCTTTCTTTGTTACTCTTCTAAGCCTGCTATTAAATTCTCGGTATTTTCTCTTACCTAGCTCTGAGTTTACGCTCTTCCATTTTCTCCTCTCCTCCATCTCCCTTATCAGCTCCTTCGTGATCCACGGTTTTCTAATTTTAGTTGCACTCACTACGCCTACCGTTGCTTTCGCCGCTTCTATAATTCCATTTTTAAAACTTCCCCAATCATCTTCCTCTGATCTAACTCCTTGTTCCTCACCCATTATCTCATCCACCTTCTCTCGATACTTCTTCTTCATTTCCCCAGTTAGTGCCTCCGTATTCCACTTTCGTACCCTCCTTTCCGTTATTATCTTTTTCAGTTTTACCCAACATTTCATGACTAATAAGTTGTGGTCTGTGTCTGCATCAACTCCTGGATAAGTATGCGAGTTTTTAACACTATTCCTGTATCTGTGACGAACCGTTATATAATCTATCTGGAACCTATCTGAGTTTCCCGGCTTCTTCCAAGTGTGCCTACGTCGAGGATGATGTCTGAACCATGTATTTGTAATTACTATGTTATTTCTATGGCTAAACTCCACAGCTTTATCGCCGCGGTCGTTTCTCCTTCCTAGCCCGTAATCGCCCACCTCCCGTCCATCTCTTCCTTCACCCACCACAGCGTTCCAATCCCCCTTTACTACTATGTGCTTACTCCCAGGTATCCTACCAATTATTTCCTCTAGCTGATCTACAACCCCATCTACTTCCTCCTCTTTATTATTAGAGGTAGGCATATAAACCTGGATTATAACTAAATTCGTTGGATCTGCCTTTAGTTCCACGACTATTATCATATCACTCACCTGCTCTCCATACACTACTTTTCTTCCTAGTTTCCTATTCATTACGAGTGCAACCCCGCGCTGACTTTCATTCCCTCCACTATAAATTACTCTATAGTCGTCGCTCCACTAGTCTAACTTCAAGGAAATTCCAAAGAAACTTAAGCGTATTTTTATCATTAATACTTGACCTTTTCAAGAGCATTTTCTTATCGTTTTCCAGTCCTGTTGCTGGACTAATTATATTTTATTATTTAATCAAGTATCATTTCTTTCCAATTTTCTACAAATTTACTCATCTCATGTCGGTGTGCAATTTTGGCAGTATGTTAGTTCATTCACGTGCTGCCGTATTCTAATTGCAAAACACATTCAATGTCTGGCTTAGCATAAATATTCTTGTATTCTCATTCTATTTCTTTGGAACTGTCTTTAAAAGCTGACTTTTTGTATTCTGGAGTGATTATGAACTAACTTGCTATGTATGTACCTTGATTTAACATTGCGTTCTTTTTGCTTATAACGGCCTTGTGTTCTTAACTGTATTAATTTTTATAATATAATGCCTTCTCAACAACTAATGTATTATATTGATTAATTCTACCCGTAGCGCCTCTAGTTCCTAATTAGTCGATCGCGCGTCTTTCTGTCTTCATCCTCATCGCTCTGTGTCGTCCTGTCTTTCGTCTCCCGATGACAAAAGCCTTTTTTGGAATCCCGCCTGAATTTTCTCTTCCAGAAAAATACGATTGCTACTTTTCTTAGGTGGTCGGTGGTGGAGGTCGTTGGTAAAACTCCCATGTGTTGAGACTATGTGGTATCTTATAGGTTTCCATATGATGCTGGAAATTAGCATTGGGCTGAAAATGGTTTCGGAAAAATGAAACTTCAAAAACATTTTAATACTAAATTTGCAGTACCTTCTTACGGACTTTGAGATGAGGTGGTAAGTATTATTGTTGCTTAGCCATCCTGAAAAGGGAACTTGTTGACCTTTGAGATCGAAAATCTAAAATGTTTTCACTTTTACAGTAAACGCTTACATAATCTCTCCTCCATGGTAGGTATTTACTTGGCTCTCTGGGATGGATCATAGACTGGAGATAGAATGAAACATAACTAAAGTTTAACATATTTAGTAATAAACCTATATGGATTAAGCCTGAATTTTCGTAAAAAATGTTAGCTTAGGTGCGTTTTCAATGAGAGTTTTTATTGTCCTGTTGACGAGAGCGCTGGTACAACGCAGATTTGACTTTGACTCTTGTGTACATTGCGCCAGTCTGTCGTGTAGAAACCTATTTTTTACCCACTCTATCGATGTGGCGGAGGTTTTACGGGTTTTCCTCCGCCTTCGGGTGAATGCCATACGTCTTCCCGTTTCTTGAGCTGTCAAAAACATAAAGGGATGCCCAAAAGGAATTTACTTTCCGAGGTTCATTCAAGATATCCCACAAGATCATTATTGGTCATGGTATTCCCTCGAATGCTTCCGGTATTTTCTGTAACTAATCATCCAAAAGACCTTCAATTCCTAAAATTTATATACTTCTTTTGATGTTTTCCTTCCTCAAACCTTCTCGTATTAGGAGTGTGCCAGATACTTGACTCTCCAGTAGTTCGCTAGGCCACAATGGTCAGAAACTCATTCCGTTAAACTTTGATTTACGATCATCTCCTTAGCACGCATTTCAATTTTTGGCCTGGGTTAGGGGTCGTTCAAGTATTACGTAAAACGTTTTGGGGGGAGAAGGGGGTTGAGTTTTCCTAGCGTTGTCTTACGCATGGAAGTGAGAAGGTCCGAGACAATCGTACGTAAGATTATAGTAACTTCTGAGATCGATCATATTTTTCATTATTGTCGGACACAAATATTTTCTTTGCTGGATTACCGCGGCGGTGCGGGCTTTAATTGACGCTAAAATTACAGAAAAACGTAAGATAATTTCTTTGCGATTGCATTTGCTGTGAATCGTAAAGTGTCGAAAACCGAGATCGATACCCGGCTAAAAAATCATAATTCTAAATTTATCTATTATTATGTATAAAATGAAAGCACCGGAGGAGATGAGTTGAATTTTTGGACACTTGGACAGGGAATCGCCCGTAAGTGCATCGTTAACTACGTGCATAGTTTTTAAAAATATATGACAACTGCCGTAAGATGGGGAGGGGATGGGTTCCTGAAATCTTACGTTGTCTTACATGGGGGTTAAAAATCGGCCAAAATCGCCGTACGTAATACTTGGCCCCTAATAATAATAATAATGGCCGTAATAATGGCCCCTTAGCGTTCAGCTTGTAGAGAGTTTTTTTTGGAGTCGCCACCCTTTGCATGGGGATGTTAATCCTTAGGGCCGTATCCAGAAACCTCACTGAACTTCGCAGCATAATCTTCGCTACACGGTTTGATCCAGAAATCCCGCAACAGCAACTCTCCGCATTGCTTGGTGCATGGTACTTAGTACCATGGTCTGGGGTTCGCTACTTCTTGCAGCACGCGTTTGGGTCATGCTGCAGGGCTCCGTCCCCGCTATATCCGCCGTGGATGACGTATACAGCACGCTGATGACGTATACAGCGGAGATAATGCTATAGCGAGGTTTCTGGATTTTCTGGATATTAAGACTTCGTTTTATACATTTTAGACCGTTTTCGCGTCACATTTCTCGCCTGCTGATTTAAAATAAAATCTGCCCACGTGCCGTTTTAGTCATGCGCTCTTCTTCATTTGATTACTTCCTGGACGCTTTCTCGCATCGCCTGTGCCGCGCGGATAATGCTAATGGGGCGGGAGGTGAGGTTTGAGGCCGGGCCCCGCGTTGTGGAACCATCTCATTAATCCTCCTCCTGATGCGTCGTCCGCCGCCACATTGCCATTGTTCCGAACCCATATCATTATTCACTTCCCTCCTACCACACACCTTTGTATTCTCGTTTTATTTTCCGTCGGAATTATTTGCCGCTGGGTTTCCATCGCAGTTGGACGTAAAAAGGTAGGGCATGAGTGTGAATCTTAAGAGTAAATAGTTAAACAGAGGGGGCGTGATGAACTTGAGGTGAAGCCATTTCCGCCGTATCGAGCGTCCCCCCCAGAATAAATACTGTGATTGCCGAAATCATGAGATTGTGAAACCGGAAAGGATATTCTATAACGACGAGTTCTTGTATTTCCTGCTTTAAAGTGAAATAACTGAGGCACGTACAAACTTTTTTTCTTTAAAAATTAATTGTAAAATATATTGTAAAGAGCATTGCGAACAATAATTTGGAAAAAATGCTTATTTCATAGATCGTCCGTCGCCTGCGCTGTTTATATAAATAATACTGAAATGGTAATGTTTGTTTTATTTTCTGATCACTTCCGGTATTTCATTCTTGTTAATTTGAAACACGATACGTGTATATAGCATAGGCACTCAAGAGCAGACGATATGTTTTTCATTGCTCCTACTTCCATATTTCTTCTTAGTAAAACACTTTAAGTACAGAAAGCGTGTAGATAAATATGTTCCGGCCTAATTACGCTAATGGTATATCACGGACACTCACTATGGCGGAGGCGGCTTCACCTTCGCTCACGGCCGAGTATACACAGCGCCACCTCGGGTACTTTCATAACTCTATGGTTTACATCGCAGTTGGACATGAAAAGGGCCTTGGGACAGTGTCCTTGCACTCGTCCTTTCTCCACAATCTCTTGCTCATCAAACTTTTCTCCTGGTGTCATTTCCATTCGTTACTTTTAATTTGTAATCTTTGTCCACGGCCATCGTTGCGTTGGTCTCCAACTGAACTTTTAAGGAATTTCTTTCGTGAGGTTTTAAATGCTATTCGTTCCTTAGAATCTTAATCTTTGTCGATGGTCGTCCTTGTACGTCATCAATACCAATTTCTTTTGTTTCAATGGGATATTATTTTATTTTTTCCAGGCGGTGATCAACAGCACCATCACGCCCAGCATGACTTTCACGAAGACGTCTCAAAAGTTCGGTCAATGGTCGGACGTAAGGGCGAACACCGTTTACGGCCTTGGTTTCTCTTCAGAAGGAGAATTGAATAAGGTGAGTGAACGGATAAAAACTAAAGTGATTTAATTGGTATTATTCTATTGCTGCTCTATTATAATTATAGACGAAGCAAATGCATTCATATTTGGAACAATTTGTTCGTACTAGTACACTTTACTGATAAATTTGAAGTCATGTGTTACTTCCAACTATAATTTGTTTTGACGAGACGGTGGCATTTGTATGACACAACCTTACCTCCCACCATGTCCTACCTCTCATCCTCTAGCATGTAAGCTAAATCTATTATCAATAAATACCATGCGACCATTACGTTGTCCGTGGTAGGCAATATATCACTATAGCGGTAACTTACTGATTATCATGTTACCTCTTTCGCATATTTTTTTACTGTATGCATAACCTTTCTCTTCTCACCACATTGGGTGGGGCTTATAACCTACTTTCATCCAGTACCATTTTCCCCCGAAATTTTATTCCTATCGTTTTCTAATTGGCTGATGAAGTCTTAGAAATTCTTAATCATCACTCTTCCTTTGGTTGGGCACTTTCCTGCATACATTCTACAGTTTAACGAATATAGGTCTGCGTAAGAAGTAAGCTTTTGTGTACTTTGATAGTTTCATTAATATAACATCACTAATTAAAACGTAATAACTAAATATGCCGAGAAAAATGTATGCGGAATATTTTATCATTCCTCTGTACCTATTAAACTCTGTCCCTATGAGCCTTTTATATAGGATAAAAAGCCGAACTCTATGTAATAGCGTACGCCGAAGAACGCATGGTGGACTGGGCACACCCTAAGACTCAGTGAATTTGTTATGAACGTACTAGAAAAGAAAATCTCCCGAAGAAGACCAAAAGACCGACACCCGGGGAAAACAAATAGCGAGCTGGGAAAAAAGAACTTCGGGGAAGTTCAGTAGTGAGCGTTGGATAATGGAGAATGGAGGACTGCTGATCTTAGGATTGAAATGCTGATTACAGGATAAACCTTTTATGTTCAAATTTAAGATCTCTCGATGGTGTCATTTAAGAATAGAGTGAAACTTTTATCCAAAGCCATCGAATGCTCGTTTTTTTTCAAACTTAGCCCACGCTCTCTTTCGTAGTTTTCTGCGTGCCTTACATTTAAGACATTAAAGCCTTGGGCAGGGAAAGAGGGTCAATTCCTCAGTGTAGTTTCTTATTTACGCCTTAAATTAATGATGTCTCCCTCGTCGACGACTCAATGGTGTTGGTTTATTAATTTTGTTCTTCTTTGTGATCAAGTGATCTCGCACCTTTTTAGGGTTCTTTCCCTGGCGACCCCTCTTTCCATGAAAAATTGAACGAGCTAACTCCTTTATATTTTTGCCTTCTCCTCTCCTTCGGCGAAGCAAGTAGGTCGGAATCACGCGATCTGTTGCAGCATCCCTTCATCTCTCCCTCTAACACTCTTTTTCCGCGGAAAAAAAATAATTTTCTTTCTCCAGCTGCATCCCTTGTAAAGTTCTCCATGCAAAATTAGTTAATCTTCCTTTAATATTCCTTAAAGAAGCGCTAAAGTTGAAAACCTTAAGAGGCCATCATTTCCTGCCCTCTTCCTCCTTGCCCATCTTGTAAATCTAAAAAAGGTTTTTCGGTTCCCATGTTAATTAATTAAAAGCTGACAAAGTTTGGCACCCTACAAGTGATTAACCGCTAATATTTAGTGTTAAAAAATAACTACGAAGAAGTTATGAAATCGCTCTAAGTTTTGTTGTCGTCCCATTTTTTTAATTTCTCATCCTTGAAAGTATTTCGTTTAAAACTCCATATGCTTAAGACTGTTGGTAAAAAGTTTGACTGGGATTTAACCTTTTATAAGAACTTTTTAAATTGTGCAATTCCTAGATTTTATTGGTCGCCAATATATTTGACGTTATTTTATGCTCTATTTGACGTTTTAGTGGCTAATACATTGAGTTTGCTTTGCAATGCACGCGTAGGGCATATAAATTGCTAAATAGGTTTTGGACACTGTTTTCTCAATTCAACTCATGCAATGGCCAAGGAAATCCTACGTATTTTGGCTGTCGTTTGCTGCATGGTACCTGTTCCTACTGATTTTTACTTATGCGATTATTTTAATGATTCCGTAATGGCGAGGCCCTAAATTTACTCTCAACGGTCATTCCATTCCTTCCTGATTGTTTTTTTCTGAACGCCATTACCCATCAGTGCTGTTATAAATTCGTTGCCAAAGAAACGGTCTAACTTAAAGTAGGTATTACTGGACCGTAATGGATAATTTTATATTTGCTGGCGTTGAACCTCACTCTTACTAGCAACACTCTCAAATATTCTTCCATCTTTAGTTCTAAGATGCATTTCGCTTTTCTAGTGGTCAGGATGCAAGCATAAAAAAGTCTCGGTGAATAAAATCTCTTCCGTTAACTCGATATTCTTTTTATATAAAAGCTAATATACATATATAGGTTCGCCAATAGGCCACAGCAATAAAAATACACTTCACATGGGGGTAGGGAAAGAAAAGTAAAAAGAGAGAAGACTTACAGGGAACGTTTCGGGCATGTAAGCCCTTCCAGATTTTATGCATGCATAAAAGATTTTACTTAATTTTTTTTGTTCAATATTTTTTTTGATCAGTCATCATCAATAAATTACATACCTATATCATTGAATGGTTTCATTTATTCATTGATGATTAATTGATGTCAACCATTGATTCATATGCTATGAACAACAATTTATGGCGTGGAACAATTATTTTTCTTGCTGGAAAGGCTCTCCGTTTTTGTTTTCCCAGCTTTCCGCCATGGACAGAGAAACCTGGGGGGGCTATTCGGTATGTTCTCGGAATTTCCGAGCCTCAAAAGTGATGAAATTTTGACGTCACAGCCTCTAAAATTTCCATAGACCTAGACAGGGTGTATGGAAATTTCAAATTGGCCCATTCATAAGTTGAGAATTGTCGGGAGAAGTGACGTCACATTCACGGATTTCCCGAGGTTCGAACATGTCGAGTCCTTACTGAATAAGACCCCTGGAAGCCGGAAAAGAGATATTTACCGAGTTTCTTTTCGTGTTAATTCCCTTCAACTCTCAAAATGCTGCTAATGGTGTAAATGTGTAAACTAAGTACTCAAATAATTTTTCTGTGTTCGTGTGGAATCAGCTGAAATTACCGAGTGGTGGAGCTGTATATTCTCTGCTAGAAACAGATTCACTAAATGACCATCTTATCTTTGAAGCTTTCTTGAGCAAATTAGAGAACATCACTTTGCGTTATTTATTTGAGCATTATGTTATCTTATTACCATGTAAATTTACATTAATTATCCGTATTTTCGATTTTCTGTCGATATTACTTGCCCTTTATTGCAATATTTATCCAATAAATGTGTGAATGATTGAAGTAAATGTTTGAATTTTATATTGTGGCTTATGGCATAGAGAGAAGTTATTCGAGAAAAAATGTCTATGAAGATGGCACAGACTTAGAAATTTTAAGCGGTACGATTTTTTTGAACAGAACTGTACCTACGCTCTTAACTGCTCATAAACCCTTAAAAGAGAAAGGTTAATGGGAATTCCTGGGTTTAAAATTTATGGGCTCATGAATTCTCGAATTTAACTAGCAGGCTTTAGTCGAGTTGTATTTTGTTCTGTAAGACATGTTCATTTTCATCGATAATCCTTATTCCCCTCCCCCAAAGACTACTGTCTTGACGTGGTAGAAGCGCTTGTGCGTTCCGGAGACCAATAGAGCTGGACTGGCTTAGTACCATCCTTACCAGATTGGTCAAAAGTTTGAAGACAGACGAATGGTAGCCCGCGCACCGTTTATACCCCTGTGAGGCGGCCGCAAAAAGGCGTCTGACCTCACTGGGGAGGCCTCTCACGTGATCGTGTCACTTGTTGAGGAATTCAACGAGGAACCACCTAAAGTTTCATTGATAAAGAAGTAGCTCTCTAACTTTCTCTACCATTTTATTCTAGAAAGAGAAACCGACAAAGGTTTAGACAGATTTATGTCATTCTCTATGGGGAAATATTTTCCAAAAACCACAATTTATTTAAATGCTCGTGTAATTGCCGGAAATATTTACTCAGAGAATGCTATTTGTCTGTCGTGACCTTTTTCGGTTTCTCTTTCTAGAATAAAACTGTACGGACATTTACAAAGCTACTTCTTAAACGGAGCGTTTCCTCAAAGTTAAAAAGTTAAGTAAAGGCTTGATCAGTGGAATATAAATTTTCATTTTCACTAAATGGGCAGTACTAGTATTAATGTAGAACCCTGCCTCCTCCCATACCGATCGCCAGCGTAACGACTGCTAGTCCAGAGTGGAATGCAATTTGGAAAAAGTGCTCATTGCCGAGCATCCCACTTAAAGAGTCAACCCTCTCCCAGCGTCATCAAAAGTATCAAGAGGATCGCATTCCCGCTATTCGGGCGAGGGCTATTCGTGCGATGCCCCCCACGTCCATTCTGCCGATGACCATAAACAACGTTGAGGGCGGTCTCACACTTCCTGGGGGAGGGCTTTTCCTCTCCTTAAACTGCCCTTTTTCCCCCCCACTCCTCCCTCTCGCAGGCCACAGCCAAAATACACAATGCGCCCCTCTCCTGCTTGCGTGCCTCAGCGTGTGCGGGTGGCCGAAGAATAAGTGTGAGGGGAGCGGTGGTGCTGGGGCAGGAATGGAGGGACTCGCTTAGTGAAAGAATAGTGAGGATCGCATGTGGAGGTAGGGCTGCCAACACTTCTTTCCGTGAAAATGGGGGAATTTTGGCTTACAGAATGAGGACGTGTTTCCCTCTGATATACCATGATATTTCTTTATTCTGCCTTGCTTTTTTTATTGATTTTAAACCTTTAGCAACTATACATCCTATTGAGAAAAACCAACTTTTTTATACGTCCTATTGAGAAAAAGCAACTGTTATTTCCACAAACTTTGTGGTAATTTAATTTTGTGGAAATAACAAAGTTGGTTTTTCTCAACGTGGACATCTATAATTTCCACGAGGTCAGGCCGGATATCATAAGTTTTATACATAATTTTGATTGCAATGTGATGGCCAAAGTTCCTGTAAAACTAATAAGCTGGTAAATATGCGTACTATATTTAGCATCTTAAACTAACTGAATTCGGCAAAGGATACGAGGAACCGAAGACTTAGTAGCGAGCAGGTAATGCTTAGGTATTAGAAAAATGGCCCCTAAAATGGCAGTGTGTTAGGGACTGTCCAAAATCCTTGCAATCAGTTGGTTGACTACAAAATGAATGTACTCCTAGGTGTGATGTGCGTCCATAAATCTAGGGAGATTCAGAATAAAAGGCACTATGGTTTTTGTTTGTTGATCTAGCATTTCTCTTATAACGTTGATTCTAAGGTTTCCGCGACGTTGATCAGTTGATCTCTCCATTGTTTTTGGGTTTTCACCGCATTAGAACTTAGTTGGTGACGATAGTTTCGCTGGTATTCCAACCGTAAGGACGACGCATACACCAACCACCTGAGGACGCTGCTGGCTGGAATACCAGCGAAACTGTTGTCACCAACTAACTAAGTTCAAACGCGGTGAAAACCCAAAAACAATGGAGAGATCAAAATTTCTCTTATATTTCACTGTCAACCTACACACTAAAAAAATTATCTTGGAATTTCCACCACATTATCCTGCTGTGTCAGCACTGAACGATCATTTCTCCCGTCCTGATAAATGGCTGACAGGTCTTCCCGAGCTCTAGTAATCAGCCGAATCACTTGGGTGGGCCCTAGAGGACCCCTTCAGCTGAATACACCCTTTGATAAAGGACGAAGAAATTCTCAAATGTGAAATTGTTAAAACTGTTGGCATTGAGAGTATTTGATGAAATTCTCCCGTACAATTCATCATCAACTGGTATTCTGCCTACTGGCAGGTCCCAAACACCAAAGCTGTCTCCAATTCGTCCTGGCCCGGGCCTCTTCCTTGGTTTCCTTGTCCCTTCTTTTTATCTTCACTTCGTCTGTCATTTTCAGCCTTATTCTTCCTCTTCTCTTTTCTCCCTCCACTGTTCCCTCGACTGCTGCATTTAAAACTCCCTTCCCTCTTAAAATATGTCCCATCCAATTTCCCTTTCTCTTCTATATTGCTTACAGCAGTGTTCTTTCTTCCCTAATTCTTCCCAGCACCTATTGATTTCTTACTCTATCCACCCATTTCACTCTCTCTAGCCTCCTCCACACCCACACCTCAACAGCGTTGATCCTATCCTTCTCCCTCCTTCCCAATGTCCACGTTTCGCATCCATACAACATAACACTCCACAATGAAAATAACTATACTTATAATATTCCACACTTTTTTATTAAATCAGCCGACCGCGGTTTCAACGTCTAAGCGTCATTCTTAAGGTTCACGAGAATATGGACAGCAAGTACCAAAGGAGTTGGCTTTAAATACAAAAACAGCGGGAGGGTGGGGATGGTGGTACCCTGTCTCAACCCATCCCCACCCTCCCGCTGTTTTTGTATTTAAAGCCAACTCCTTTGGTACTTGCTGTCCATATTCTTGCGAACCTTAAGAATGACGCTTAGACGTTGAAACCGCGGTCGGCTGATTTAATAAAAAAGTGTGGAATATTATAAGTATATCCATTTTTAATAAAAAAAACTTTGTACTTTTCCACACTTTATTTAAAAAACTGCGACCGGTTTCACCATAATATGGCATCTTATGGCACTCATGGGGGTGCCAGAAGATGCCATATTATGGTGAAACCGGTCGCAGTTTTTAAATAAAGTGTGGAAAAGTACAAAGTTCTTTATTAAAAATGGATATCTATCACTTCCACGAAGTCAAGCCTGAGACAATCAAATTTATACTAAATATAGTTATTTTCATAATGAAAACCCTCCACAAAGTGACGCCTGAAGGAGTTTCTTCAATTACACTGCACACACAACATTTCACCAGTCTCGTCCTCAGTTCTAGGTCCATTTTCGCTGCATAATGATAATTCATGACGCGTAAAAACAAGTGAGGGACCAAGAGCGGTTGGCAGCGCTTGCACGTATGCGTGCGCGTGGACGTTTGGAAGTTTGGAAGGGTGTCGATAGGGCTTTGGGGGGGGGGGGGGCGTCGTATATTATGCGCCGCATTATCACTATACCTACATAGTCTCACCCTTCGGTAATAGCTCCCACTTTAGCGGCATCCGGGTCGGGTGAGGAGCGGGGGGAGGGCGGGTGAGGAGGGAAGGAAGTTGTCGGTATGGGGGGGGGGGGGAGAGAATAGAAGGGGGAGTGGTTTGAGTGGAGATAGTTGGGGGGAGGGGCGTGATGTGGGGGAGGAGGGAGAGAGACGGAGAAGAAGAGGCGAAGCGCTTTATCCGCGATACGGAGGAGAACCTCATTTCGGTGGGCTTCGGGCGAGTTTTGGGTCCTTTATAATAGCCTTTCGCTCTTTCTCCCTTGCGCCGCCCAAGTGGGAGAGAGAGAGAGGATCCAGCCTCCGACCTTCCAGCAGGAGCGCCATCTCCTTCACTTTACAGAGTTGGGAAACCAAAGTAAGGCGTGGGTACCTCTCTTTCCCCTGCCCTTCCCAACTCCTCTACGGAGGAGGCAGAGAGCAAATGGATATATATATATATAATTGGGAGTTGGAAGAGCCCACACCCCTCGAGAGAATCACGTCCTCCAGCAGCTCTTTCGACGGTTTGCGTCTCTCGCAAAAGCTCGTGGCACGCGGGTGGGCAGGAGGCGGCTGCGTCACGGAGAGGGTTAGTGTTGAGTAGGAGAGGGCTGTGAGGAAGGGAGGATGAGGAGTGAACGAGTCTTTACCTCCGAAAACTGATTTGCGCTAGAGATAAGCGCGTTGCACGCTGGGTAGTCAAAAGCAAACTAGTGCGCTCAGTCCCACGCGTTCACCCGCCGTGACCGGTCCCAAAATCGTCCCCAGTGCATCTGCCACGAGCTTTTGCGACGTCTCATGACTCTCCTTTCGCTCTCCTCTCTTGTTCCCTCCCCGTAGTTCATCGAGAAGTTCCAGGAAGTGAAGGAGGCGACGCGGCAGGTGTCGGCGAACAACAAGGGAACGCCCAACGGCACCTCGGCCACCGCATCGGCCGCGACCCCCGTCACCAGCGCCAACGCCTCCCCCATCACGGCCCGCGCCTGCACCGCCTCCCAGCGGGCCCTGGGCGCGGTGCCGCCCCCCACGGTCGCCGCCTCTTCTCCCGCCGCCGCGGCCGCCGCCTCGCCCGGCTGCCCCACGGAGCCGCTCCTCCCCGGCGAAGCGCACCACTTCCACCCGCACCACCACCACCACACTCACGCGCACCTGCACAACAACGGCGCGGAGGCCGGCGGCGGCGGCACGGGAGCGGGAGGCGCGGCTTCCCCGGCACCCACGGCGAACCCGTCCGGAGCCGCGGCCAACTCGGTGGGCGCCAACACCGACACGCTGAAGAGCTCGATGGCCGCTCACCAGAGGAGCCAGTCGCTGTCTGGGGTGCAGGTGAGTTTGTGGCCGGGTGCCCCTCACTTAATTACATCCACGTCGTAGGTACTCTTTATTAGCCACCTCTAAGGTGTGTGGCAGGGGGTGACTTCACTAGAGGCACCAATTAAATTTCAAACGTGCTATCATACCGTTATTGGCATATGTTATAAATATGCTCTTATGTTAAATTAAGTAATGTACTCGGAGGAGACTTAACATTCAGTTAAGGTGACCATCAGAGCCGATTTTTTTTCGGGACAGTCTCGATTTTTGTAGCTTGTCCCGAATTTTTTAAAAGGTAATTCCAGACACCTATTTGTCCCGGATTTAACAATTATGAAACGATTTATCCCGAATAAGATATTTATTTCACCTGTATTGGCATATTTTGTTATTATTTTTTGATAAGTTTCCGAAACTGTTTTACAAAGAGGCTCTACTCTTACCAAAGAGTACCCACTTAGATTGTAATATATAATCTCGTTGATTTTGTCGTCACTAGCGCAGTCTATGTTGTGCAAAAGTCACAAAGCTGGTTTCTACCACCATAATAAGTCATCTGTACGCGTGAAAATATATCAGATTGTATTGTGTGCTACGTGATGTTACGCTGTATTGCATTAGTTAAGTTTAGTTGTTTTTGTTCATCAATAACCATACTTCTTGGCAAGAATGAGTTCAAAGAAGCGCAAGTGCTTCTTCAATGAACAATTGCAAAAATAATTTTCATTCATCAGTGACATGACAGTGTAATGTGTCCCGAATTTGGGTTTAGAAAATATGGTCACCTTATGTTCAATACGGCTAATAACCATTATTATACTTGTGTGGGATAGACACTGCAATTATGCATCAAGGAGACAATGTGTTAAAGTTTAGTCAAGCTAACACGCAAAAATGACTAAAATTACGGACACATAGTTTGTACATTTAATATTATTAGCCTCCCTTGGAGAAATAAAAAAATAAAAAAGACCGTTCAAAAAATGCTACCTAATGTTACAATTTAAATTATTTTCAAATGCGACCACAACTATTGTGGTATTCGAGATGCTTACCATCCACTTGAGTTACCTTCCAAGTGACTTGGTAATCTTGTCAAGTGGCGTGTTACTGCCAACTATTGCCGTAAAATGTGAATTGACAAAGTTTCTCAATGTACCTTGATCACTATATACGACTCCCGATCGTGGTTATAGGCCGTGGTGGGATGTTCTGTAATCAAAATCCCATCTCATGAGTATTAAAAAAAAGGGATAAAAGTATTGGTTGATTAAATTGTCAAGAGTTACCTCCGTTAGGCATTTTACGAAAGACTCCCTGAATGAGAGCAGCCTCACTATAATCTCAAAGTACACGTTATGCCCCGTGAGGTTCTCTACGCCACCATTCCTTTCTCAAAAATGATGTGCTCAGGTACGACTTCATGGAAAGGAGTCTCAGGTCTGATCCGCAGTCTGATGTTGCTCAGAGGTGTTAAATTTCTGGAGGGACTGGTCTATCAAGTAGGTTGCATCAGAAAGTAGCATACAAGAAAGTAGAGACCGTCAAAACCAGTCGAGGTACTCAATGATGTGTGGAATACACAAAGTATTATTATTTTGATTTACTGGAAAGTGGTACTACTTTTTTGTAATTAGCATAGCTGCGTGTACAAGTTTTCCTTCTAAATAGCATTTTGTAAAAACATACCACTTGTGCATTGCATATGACAAAGTCTAGAAAAGAACCCATTTTAATTCTGAGAATTTGATTACAAATGTATTCATGCTACTTGTGCAAGTACATTTTTCTTGTAAATATGGGTCTATTACTACTTTTCCTCTTTAATCAAAGCTTTATTCTACTCTATGTGTCGTGTGATTCAATGCTTATCTTCTAGTCTGTATATATCCATGAAGACTTCCTTTAATAAGTTTTCAGTCTCCAGTGATGAATTTTCCCTGGTGATGGACATAACTTAATTTTACTGAACTTCGATAAACATATTGTCTTTTTTTAAATCACGATTTATATTTTTCCTACTTCCTTATTGAACTTTTTGGGGGAGAAAACATTTCTTGTTTATTTTTGATGCAGTGAGAGTATTGATACTTGAAATCTCTTTGGGTTGATAACGAGACAGTTTTGTAAACAGTTATGGTGAGGGCAAAGTCAACATATGATAAGATAAACTGATTCTGAAACCAGTGACATCATATGTCTTCAACGCTCAAATGAATTATACAGGTTGAGCTGGTAGACTCTATTAGCTAGGGTTGGTTTATGTCCTGAAAAAGTGGGATTATCCTGAATTTTGGCTTTTAAAAAAGAATTCTGACAGAATTTGAAAAAAGTCCTGAATTTGTAAAGTAAGCTAGTCAGAAATTCTGTTGCATTTAATTCTAACATTTATATGAAATATCTGTTTATTTCTTATTGTGCAATGCTGAACCCATTATATTAGCTGTACATTGTACCATTAGAAAAACTGCAGTGAATGATATTGTAAAATTTGAAAGATTTCTTATCATGATTATGCACTGAAAAATAATGCATTTATAAAAAAAGTTGTCATACTCAGAGAAGCATGATTGGTTTAAGGACTGATTTTATTTACGTAACTTGTACTTAATAATTCAATAATTCTGGCATGATGCTTATTTTTAAGAATATTATTTTACTAAAAATATGTTATCATGTAGAATAAGAGGAGCACGTTTGCTAAGTCTGTTTTACTTTATATTTGAATGTGGAAATTATTGATACCTAATAACACATATATGCCATTATTATTATTATTTATCCTATTACCTAATGTGTGGGGCAAAGTGTGAACCTGAAATCATTTTGTTTCTGATGCTCAATAGGTATACCTTGCATATTATATAACAAGGATTGAGGATTTTGCTTGCAACAAGAAAGACCATAGAGCAATTTTAAAGGAGTAGAAAGAAATGTGCTAATGATAAACTCATAGATGTGGATGTTAAAAATATTTTTGTCTTACATTCATGTAAATGTATTTTATCCTAAGCATTTGGAAGTCTAAAAACTGAGCAATTATCAAGGACAATAATCCTCAAGATCTATCTTTGAGTACCTATCAAGTAAGACTTATTGGTTCATGATTATTCTTTGGTTTTTTGGAGGAATTATATTGAATGCATCCACTTAAATCAATTCAATTTCTTAATGCCATACTTTGTGAGAGACGATTGCTGGAATGTCATTTTAAAATCACCATTGAGCACATTTGACTTCCTCATTGGAAATTCATGTTTTTTTTTAGATGCTCTTTACATAAATTCAACCATCATTATTTTTTACTCTTATTCCAACCATTTGGCAGTTAAGAGATGTTGATTTGCTATGTCACGATGAATTTCCTTGAGTAGTAATACATTACAAGCTTACTATACAATTTTACTGTATTACAATACTGTTTAAGTACTTCCCAAGAATTAATCTCACTAATTAATAAGAGTAACTTGAATATGAAGGCTGCATTCTTGGGTTTGTGTGTGTTGTTTTTTGCTGACAACAGTTTTGCCAGCATTTCAATGGGGGTCTTCCGGTCAAAGTGAATCATGTTCATTTGGTGGAAATTTCATAATAATATGTATTAATAACTAATACGTAATTGTAATAATGTGACTTTCCAAAATTCTTCTTCCAGCCCTCAGAGAGCCCTAAGCATCAACCTAAGGGGGCAGCAGGTGCAGCTGCTGCGGCCACTGCTGCCAGTGCAGCTGGCGATAAGGCTCCTGCTGCAACTCCAGCTCCAAATCTCGTTCCTGGATCTGTTGAGGCTCAACTTAAATATGAGAATGACAGACTAAAGCTTGCCCTAGCCCAAAGGTAATTTTATTTTGTACATATTTAATCTGTACCCTTTTCCAATGTGATTGTATTAGGTACAATCTAAGGAAGGGGAAAATGGCATTTAGAACTCTCGGACTACCAAGTGCCATTCTTCTTCCTTGGCGCTACAGCTTTTACCAACCAAGTGCGATTTCAGGTTTCAAATTGTTTCAATTGGTGAGATGTTTATTTTTTTGTGATTATGATGAAGAGAAAGACAATTTGCTTTCTTTCGTTACCTCCTCTGAGTTCCATATTTATGTTCGAAGTCTCAAATGGGAAGTTATTTTGTTGAAAAAAGGTTGATCAACTTGAATAAAGCAAAATTACTTGATTTTTTGTCACTAAATGCAGGATCACTTTCCAGAAAATGCCTGATTTGTGCTAATGTTATAAAAATAGAAGTTTTCTCTTTTTGTGCAATGCTGTCAAGTGGGACAAATTTCAATGGTATTTATGAAGGATTACTATATTTGCATATTTATTTTCTGTAAATATACTTCCTCACTCTCATTGAAATAATGCAAATCTGGGGCAATCATTTTGAGTTCCTCATTATTTTTTTTTTATTTTCCATCATTCTGTTATCCAGTGTAGGAGGGATGCCTCATTGAACCCTTTTTTGCCCCATTTCATGCTTGCTTGAGGGGATTTTAAATGCATAAGGACAAAATTCTTACCATGATAGGATATTTCCTATGCAAAAAAATGAATGCTCTTCTAGCGTGACTGTTGGGTATGGATAATTAATCACAGAAATATAGTTTAGAAGTTTTACGCCCTTCTAATGACTAAAATAAAGGTCGCTAAGTCCTCTTCCATTGCATCCTTGTAGCTCTGACACAAGTTTTGCCTGTTTGTTTTTAGGAAAAAGGCATGATTGCCCTTAGCTTCTAATCTGCATCCTTGGGACCACAAGCAAATATTTCAGGGTGCCTTAGATATTAGAAAAAGGTAAAGGTTAAAGCCAGGCAAGGTGGGGAAGGCTACAATGAAAGGAGAAAAACAGTTTGTGCAGTTTTTACCTGTTGTTGCAGAGGAAGTGGAGAGAGATTATTTCAGCATAGTGATAATCTGACTTTGGCAATCATTTATTCCTTCAGCCCAAAATATTGATGGTAGAATTTAATTTTAAAATTGTATGTCATCAGAAAAATTCTAGGATTCATTTCCAAGTTCATGGGAATAGCATAAATAAGTAACTGTGTAACAACATCACTGCAGTAAAGAATTAGTTGATGGCTGATACTAGCCCTGGGAGATAATGGCTGCCTACACAAGGAAGGGTTTAGGTGGCAGCTGCCAAGTTACTGAGAAAGGTTCTGGTTTCCTATTAAGTTAAGCTGCAATGTATAACATGAAATATCTGTGAGATACATAGGTGATACTCATGAGAAAGTGATCAGGACAGAGATGTGAAAATCTCAAAGGGAGCTCAGAACAAGAGAGCTGTAAATTTTTCTTGTTTGAATGGGTTAACCAATGGGCTAATTACATATTTCTGTGAAAAAATGTATGTTCTCAAAGGCAAGACACTAGTTAGTTAATAATAATAATAATATTTATTAGACATAAAACAAGATACAATTTGCATTAGTCTTCGTCATATTAATATACAGAATTACAATAGTTTTATTACAAATACAGAAAAAATTATAAATATTATTAAGTAGTACAAATACAGAAGATGTTAAATTACAAGAAAATCATATCATCCTTGTTGCTATCGATGAATTCCTCAATGGAGTAAAAGGCCTTTTTTATGAGCCAGGCATACACAACTCTTTTAAATTTTTCAAGACTGACAAGTTTGGCTTTGGCAGGTAAACTATTATACAGGTGCAGCTTAATTATGTGGAATGATTTACAAGTTTTTGATAGTCGGCAATAGGGAACATTAAGGATATCTCGGTTTCTTGTGAAATGGTTGTGCACATTTCCTCTTGTCTCCAAGGAGTTAAGATTTGCCTTTACGTCACAAAGACATTATATACATACAGTACAGGGTCAAAATGCCGAGCTTGGTGAAGAGTGGCTTACAGTGATCCCTGGGCTGGGCACAAGAAACTACTCTAACTGCCTTTTTTTGGATTTTAAATAGGCTTAAGGAGGATGAAGAATGGCCCCATAGCTTGATGCCATAGTTTATATGGCAGTGAAATAAGGCAAAATATGCTGGGGTAATGTATTCTTTTGGGATCAGTGCTTTAATTTTGCGTAGCATGTACACTGCCTTTGATAGTTTACCTAAAGTGGTTAATACATGAGGTTCCCAGCTTAATTTGTGGTCCAGTTCAAAGCCGAGCAACTTGATAGTATCATTTGAGCATGCTGTATTACATAAGGAGAAAGCAAGTTGTAATGTTTGGAATGTTGGCGCCTCACGCTAGATAAAAAATGAGTAACATTATTAAGGCGGGGGAACATGTGATCCCACCATGTGAGCTACGTGCTCGGTCAGATCTCATTCTCAAGCTCATGTATGTACTACGTGATGTCGTAACTCTTGAAAGAAATAAATTGTCTAAAATATTAAATTGGCGACGAGGATAAAGCTTTGGTATTTGGATAACAAATTGAAAACTGAAACGCCACCATAAGAGATCGACCATGTGCTCCAGTTACGGAAAAATATCTGAACTTGACGAAACTCAATCGTTTGGTGAGTACGTGGAAAGATTGAACTTTTATTTTGAAGCAAATGATATTAAAGATGACAAAAAGAGACTTGCCATTTTTCTACCGAGTGTCAGGTCAAATGCATATTCTATAATCAAAAGTGTTGTAGAGCCAAAGAAACCTTTGGATTTTTCATATTCGGAATTGGTGACCGCATTAAAGAAACATTTCACACCCCGCAAGTCTATCATTGCTGAACGTTTTAAATTCCACAATGTTAAACAAGAGAAAAATGAAGATGTGTTGTCTTTCGTGATTAAAATAAAAAAACAGGCTAGCTCGTGTGACTTTGGAAATTTTTTAGATCAAGCACAAAGGTATAAGCTAGTGTGTGGATTAGCAGATAAGGATGTGCAATGTAAGCTTTTAACAGAGATTGATCTTAGTTTTGAACGAGCGTGTGAAATTGCTGTGGCAACTGAATTAGCCGTAAAGCACTCTGAATTGTTCACTGCTAGTGATGGGAACCTTTTTGAAGTTAATAAAATTAGTGGGGCAACTAAGAAAAGGGTTTCTCCTGAATTGAAATGTACATCTGCTAATCCAAATTTTGGTTCAAATAATTCGAAACCCAATACGAAAACTTATAGTGCCGTGAAAGCAAAGTGCAGGCATTGTGAAAAACGTCATCAAAATGAATGTGTCTTCAAAAATGCAACGTGCTACCGATGTAATATAAAGGGGCATATAGCTCCAGTGTGTAAAAGTGCGACGTCAAATTGTATTAATGAAAATTCTGACGGTGGAGAATCATTAGATATTTGTGATTTCGAAGGTTCCCTTGGAAAATTTCACCTCGGACATCTTCTGAATTATACTGAAAACCAAGATTCTTCCCCAGAGTACTTCATTCCTGTGCAACTCCATGAGAAAATTGTCAGCATGATGGTGGACACTGGGAGTGCATTTACCGTAATACCCTCTAACTTTTTTAAAGATCTTCAAATCCCTACAGATAAACTTAAAATAATGGAAAATGTGCCTATTTTGAAAACATATTCTGGTGAAAAATTAGACGTACAGGGTAAATTTAAGGTTCCAATTACTTATAATGGCCAGAAGTTCAGTCTGCCTGTGATTGTTGTCCAAGATAGCAAATTTGTTAAAATGCCGCCATTAATGGGTAGAGACTGGATTTCTATTTTGAGTATTGATCTTAATGAATGTAAAACTGTGAATATAGTTAAAGATAATGCACTAAAGGAGGATGTAAACACTGGTGTTTCTAAAGATTATGGTTCTGAATGTGATGCCAAGTTAATTTCCACTTTTAAAAAGAGGTATTCAAGTTGTTTTTCTGATAGATTAACTAAAATTAAAGGTCCTCCGGTGAACATAGTTTTAAAGGAAGACACTATTCCAGTGTTTTGTAAAGCACGTACTATTCCATTTGCCTTGAGAAAAATAGTGAATGATGAACTAGATGCCTTAATTAAGGATGGGGTTCTTTATAAGGTAGAGCATTCTAAGTGGGCTACTCCCATCGTCCCAGTGGCTAAAATTGATACCAAGGGTAATAAAAAGGTTAGAATCTGTGGAGATTTCTCTCAAACTGTCAACAGATATGCCAAAACACAATTCTATCCCTTGCCTTCTCAAGAAGACATTTTTGCCTCCATTGGTGGTGGTGAAGTGTACAGTAAATTAGAGCTATCAAAAGCATTTCATCAATTAGAAGTTGGAGAGGAATCAAGAGACCTGTTAACACTAAATACCCCTAGAGGACTCTTAAGGTATTCCAGACTCCCTTATGGAATAAAATCTGCCTCTTTTCTATTTCAAAAGACAATGGACTCAATACTAAATGAACTAGATTTTGTTGCTTGCTACATTGACGATGTTATAATTAAGGGGATGAGTAGAGGAGACTGTATAAAGAAGACCGAAGTTGTCTTGAAAAGGTTAAATGATTTTAATGTGAAAGTGAATTTTGACAAATGTGAATTCTTTAAAAGTAGCATTAGATGTATTGGACATATTTTGGATAAGTATGGGCTCCACCCTCTTACAGAAAAATGTGAGGACATTAGGAATGTCCCCACTCCAAAAACAGTGTCTGAATTGAAAAGTTATTTGGGTTTGCTTACTTATTATAATAAGTTTATTCCAAATTTGGCAGAAAGGCTTTCACCTTTGTATAAACTTCTTTGCAAAGATTCTAAATGGCTCTGGAGTAAAAGGTGCGATGATGTTTTTGTTGAAAGCAAGTCTTGGCTAGAAAAGTATATAATGTTTTAGTCTCTTTTGATCCTAGCAAGAAGATTATCTTGCAATGTGATGCATCTCACAATGGTGTGGGGTGTGTTTTGTCTCATATGTATGGACCTGGTGATGTGAGGCCAATTTGTTTTGCCAGTAAGACACTATCAAAAGCTGAAAAGAATTATTCTCAGATACAAAAGGAAGCCCTAGCAGTTATTTTTGGTGTCCAACGTTTTTACAAATATCTTATTGGAGTAAAATTTCTTGTAGAAACTGACGCTAAATCCTTAACAACTCTATTTGGGCCAACCAAGCCCATTCCCATTATGGCGAGTGCTAGGATTCAGCGCTGGGCATTAATTCTTTCTAATTTTGATTATGAAATCAAACACAGAAAAGGGTCTGAGTTAATAGTGGCTGATGCATTATCACGAATACCTGTGAGAAATGAAAATACTTTGGATGATTGTATGTTTTACTTTGCATTTCAGGAAATTGTTATTGATCATGAGGAAATTGTTAAACAAACACTGCTAGATCATATTCTTAGTCGAGTGGTGCATTATGTAAAATTTGGATGGCCCAGAAATCTAAACTCTGATTCAGATGCACTAAAGCCATACTTTGATGTCCGAAATGAACTTTCAATTGAATCAAATTGTTTACTCAAGCAAAATAAACTTGTGATCCCATTAAATTGTAGGGATAAGATTTTAAAATTACTTCATGAAGAACATCCTGGTATTGTTCGAATGAAGTTGTTGGCAAGAACATATGTATGGTTTCCTAATATTGATAATGAAATTGAAAAATTTGTAAACACTTGTGATTTGTGTCAAGCATACAGGAGTGATTTTCCACCAGTGCCCCTGACCTATTGGCCTAAAACAGACAGACCATTCCAACGATTACACATTGATTTTGGTTTCTTTGAAGGTAAAAATTTTTTAGTTGTCTTCGATCCTTTCAGCAAGTGGATGGATGCAATTCATATGAGCTCCACAAATTCTTTCAATACAATTTGTGTATTGCGAAGCATATTTTATAAATTCGGATTAATTAATGAGTTAGTTTCAGATAATGGACCCCAATTCAAATCTATGGAATTCCAAAATTTTCTAAAGAAAAATGGCATCAAACATGTATGTGGTCCACCTTACCATGCACAATCGAATGGTGCTGCAGAAAGAATGGTACAGATTATAAAGAAGGGTCTAAAGAAACAGAAAGATATAGATTATGATAATTTTCAGCATCGATTAGATAGTTTAACTTTTAGCTATCGAAACACCTCTCATTCGGTCACTAAGAAAACTCCGTCGGATTTGCTATTTAAGTTTGTACCCCAAACTAAACTTTCAAAATTGGTAAGCTCAAATTGTGATAATGAGTCAAAATATCAAATGTACCAAAAATTTTATAAGGATAGAAGATCTGCTATCAGAGATTTTTATGAGGGTGAAAGTGTTTGGGTCAAATCATTTAGGAAACACGGTTATGAAAATTGGTTACCTGGTAAAATTGATAAATGTGTTGGATCAAATACATACATTGTTGAAGTTGAAAATCGAAAAAGATTTATTCATGCTAATCAATTAAGAACTAAAGTTGTGGGTACCATGGGACCGACAGTTTTACCTAATAATGTGTCATTGCCAATGAGTGATAGGGAAATGGAAAATGGCAGGGAGGTGGAGGATGATCTAAGTGGAAAGAATGTAAATGATCAATTATATTCAGAATCAAACACCCCACCTACACCTGAACCAAGTCTAAGGAGGAATGTAATGTCTACTCCCTCTTTGGCAGAGTCAAGGCCTAGAAGAATCATCAGGCCACCAAAGAGATGGATTGAAGGGGATGATATTTGAGTTGGTATCAGTTATTATTAAGTTAAATTTGTGATGGAATCTTTATATTATGTATTTTGTTTTGTAACTGAGTTCTGTAATTGCTTGAGACTTGGATGTAAAATTTTTGTTGTAAAGTGTGGGAAGGTGTAATGTTTGGAATGTTGGCGCCTCACGCTAGATAAAAAATGAGTAACATTATTAAGGCGGGGGGAACATGTGATCCCACCATGTGAGCTACGTGCTCGGTCAGATTTCATTCTCAAGCTCATGTATGTACTACGTGATGTCGTAACTCTTAAAAGAAATAAATTGTCTAAAATATTAAATTGTTTTTAATTGTTTAAATTGTTTAAATTGTTTTTAATTGTTAAATTGATTGGGTTTTGTCATTGTTTAAAGCAAGGCCATTGGCAGAGAACCATTTAGTTGCTTCAGACATAATTAACTTTGATGCGGTGCTGGTGTTGAGCAGAGTATTTGAATTATAGATGAAAGTGGTGTCGTCAGCATAGAGTAACGATTTACAAGAAATATTTGATGGTAGGTCATTTATCAAGATGAGAAATAAAAGAGGCCCAAGAATTGAGCCTTGGGGGACACCATAACTAATGCTTAGGGGTGACGATAGATTACCATTGACAGCGATCTGAAAGATATGACTCCATGAGTTGAAGCTCAAGATTACTGACACCATAATAGTGAAGTTTTTGTAGAAGAATTGGATGTGAGACACAATCGAAAGCTTTGGAAAGATCACAGGCAGTTATGGTAATAGGTGATTTTCCCTGGAATGCGTCTAGTATTGATTTAACGGCAGACTCTACTGCTGAAGTGGTGGAATGGCCTTTACGGAAACCAAATTGGGAAGAAGAAAATAAATTATGAGTTTCAAAATGATTGTACAACTGGTTATGGATTGCTTTTTCAAAAATTTTCCCAAAGACAGGAATTATTGAGATAGGTCTGTAGTTGGAAAGCAAGGTTTTATCCCCTTTTTTATAGATGGGGATGGTTTTAGATATCTTCTGCGATTTAGGGAAAATGCCTGACTGGAAGCAAGAATTCAAAATTAGAGCAAGGGATTCATCAATTACATTGCTAAGTTTTTTTATCAAGTTGACTGATAACCCATAAACATCTGTGCTGTTGGAACATTTTAAAGAGTTAATGATGATTCTGATCTCGTGAGGTGTCACCCATTTCCATTTAAAGGAGAGGGTAGTACTTGGGAAATTCTTAAGAAAGTCCGTTGCGGTGTTGTCAATTGAGTCAACACTGGGGACAAGTTCGGAGATGGAATTTATAAAATACTTGTTTAGATGATCAGATGAGATGGGTAGGTCAGAAGCACATTTGGAACGACCAGTTTCCTTGTTTATTATTTGCCAAGCAGCCTTGTTGTGATTAGTAGCATTGCTTATAAAATTTAAATTTACATTGCGTTTTGACTGAATTAAGAAATTATTGTAAACCCTCTTGAGTTGCCGCCAGGTACTTTTATCCTCCTCACTTTTGGAGGCAACATACCTATGGCGTAGTTGGACCACCTGGAATCTCAAACTAGAAAGTTCTGGGGTAAACCATTTCTGAGATTGTTTAGTGGGAGCAGGATGCCTCATAAGTTTCTTGGGAAAGCAGTTATGAAAGAAAAGTAAAAAATTTTCAAAAAAACATGAAAAGTTATCATTACAATCTGAGAATGTAAGTATGGAGTACCAGGGAGTATTAAACAATAGGGATTGCAATTCCCAAACCCCTTCTGGGGTGATAGGTCGACTAAAACTATGGGTGTTCTTAATCTTATTTTTGCCATCGTCTTTATCAATTATGAAGTGAAATTCGAGGGCAAAGTGGTCTGATATGCCGAGATCAATGACTTTTATTTTGTACATATCTGTACTAAGGCCTGTCATGACATTGTCCCGGCATGAGTCAAATCTAGTTGGTTCCGAGTTAGCATAATGCAAATTAAATGACTGTAACAGAGATATTAGAGCAGTAGAGGCAGTAGAAAATTTGCATACATCAACATTGAAATCACCACACACAAAAATTTCATGTTCAAACCTGGATAACATGACAAGACTCTGCTCAAGTTGATAACACAAAATTTTGCAGTCCCCTGATGGAGACCGATATACACAGACAACAATTGCATTATACTCTTTTATGGACACGGCACACATTTCACAGTGAAATTCCACACAAAATTGACTAACATCAACTTTCTTACAAGGTAAATTTGCCGTTGTATAAATGGCCGTCCCACCATTTTTTGCAAGTGACCTTGAAAACGATGAAGCAAGGTTATAGTTTTCGATGTTAAAGAGGGACATTTCCTCTGAACACAGCCAATGTTCTGTGAAGCATAGTAGATCGTACTTATTAGTATTAACAGATGCCTCAGCCATATGGATTTTAATACTAAGGCATTGAACATTTAAACACCGTAAGGAGAGGGATTTCTGGTTAACTGTGGGCAACTGAAAAGTCGATATTTCGTAATTATCACCCGGATTTAGTCACGCCGATTTAGGTTTCAAGCTACCCGTGGCCGATCTTGTGACTCTATCGTGGCCAGAGGCAAGAAATTCAACACGGTGGTCCTGAAGTGAATCGTTCGGAACGGTGGATGCGGCAGTTTCACCCGTACATGATGAGTTGTGATCACTTTGAACACCCTCAACAGATACATTATTCTCACCATTGCATTCATGGATTGCAAAAGAACCACCTCTTGAACGAGCAGGAACTTCACGAGGGGGAAAAAATTTACCCACCTTGACGTCTGAGGGCCAGATACCCTTATTTAGTAAGTCATCTCGTAACTTTTCCGGGACACTGACCTTAAAAGATCGGGAATGCTTTCCCAATCTAAAACTCTCGCAGATGAAATCTTTCTTCGGGTATTTTTTACACAAATACCTTGTAATATCACCTTCCGTTGTCATAAGTTTGACCCGGCCGACGTATATCATCAACCGTTGCGGTTGCGGGACGCCAGCGAAATTTTCATCGGGTACTTCGTTGGTTCCCACAATAAACTTGCGATTCTTTGATCTCTTGCTCTGCGATATCCTCCAGTCACCTTTTTCAGCCGGATGATCCTCTCCATGATGTTCGAACAGAGTTGTATCTACAACGTGATTTGGATCATCGGTGGGATGCGATGTTTGATGCACTAACTCAGGAGTCTTGTTCTCAGAAGGGACTTTGTGTGCCCCCTGAACAGCATCCAATAGTGAATTACAAGCTCCGATTTGCGCCACTGGCGAAGTACGTTGAGCAAGGAATTGATTAAGTTTTCTAATTTCACTCAATTTGGCCTGAATGCTTGTAATAGCTTCCGCCATTTTGGTCAGCTGCCGGCTATTATCAAGGCGACACGAGAAGCACAGCCAAATAAACCCTGAAGACTCTTGTACGGCTATTATACTTTTTTCAGAAACCATAGAACACTTAAAGTGAAAAATATTGACACAAAACGCGCAAGAGATGACGTTTTCTTTTAAATCTAAGCCCGTTTTGCAGGAGCTACAAGCGGTTACTTTACCCTGGTCCACCATATTGGAAAAGCCATATTGAAAAAGTTACATCCACTTGTGCCAATTCAGTCTCTGCAATGCAAATCAGTCACTTAACTCCATAAAACATTAGAAATCAACTTTTGGGACAACAATACGATGGATTGAAATAGTGTGCTGTGAGTTACACGTGCATGTCCATGAATAAATTTTCTCAATGTATCCTGTTGCAGGATGGAGAGTAATAGGCTGAAGTAGTTCAGGCATTACACTTTTAACACGTTCCTTGCCACCGATTTTTTTGACGAATTCACCCACTGCGCCAAAGTGTTTTTTTTCCTTTCGCTGAAAAATGAATAAAAAAATCCGAAAGTTTTCATGTGCATTCGGCTACGCACGCCGCGTCGGTCACGTCATATAAGCGGCACCGAAGTAGCTGTGACCAACGGCATGCTGTAAGAGACCAAATAACTGACTCATTCTTCGGTCATAATGACCGAAGCGGCGTGATGATAAAGTACACGTTTCGGTCATTATGACCGAAGCGGCAGTGAACGTGTTAAAATAATTTGTTAGTTGAGAGGTATAAGGCTAATTTATTTGGACATATTTATGTATCTATTTGAAAAAAGATCACATACAGCATGATACCATTTTATAGTAGAGTAAATAACCAACAAAAAGGACACATATGCAAAATATATAAACAAGAAGATGGTTAACAAAAAATATCCCGTGGCGAGACAGAAAAGATTATTTTATTTGGGAATGAGATATGGCTTGGTTAGTAAAGACATTTGAAGATAAGTAGAAAGAGTCATTGTTGTCAGGAGGGGAACTTAGGAGAGAAGAGAGGCAGAAAATAAGGGAGTGCATGGTGAGTGATAATCTGGGAGTAGGGATATGGAGCAATGAGTGGGTCCTAGTAGGTTGGGTAGGTGTTCTGAAATGTTTGAAGGAAATAAAGTCAGGGTAGTGAGTGGTTGATTTCAGAGTGTGTATGAGTATGTATGAGTTTAAAATCAATTTTAATGGGGTTTATTATTAAGAGGAATGGAAAGTGAAGACAAAACAGCATCGGAGGATAAGTTGTGGAGATGAGGGGCACTGTTTTTAACAATATTTGTAAGGAAGTGAGTAATGTGTTCCAGAGATTCAAGATTTGTTGGGACTGACATTGACCATTTAGGGGAGCAATAGAAGAGAATGGGAAGGACAATAGGTGTGAAGTAAGATTATAATGCTCGTGAGATTATTAATTTCAGTAAACCGGTGCAGTAGGCAGGCGTAACAGGCACATAGATTTAATCTTAATGAGCCTGGATGTGCTTGAAATAAGTGAGTTCATGGTCTTTTATCATATCAAAATCTTGTATTGAAGAAACTCTGTTCAATGGGGTGGATTTGATATCGTAGTTAAAATTAATAGGGGAGTTTTAAGGGTAATAGACATAATATATAGTAGTAGCTTCTTCGTAGCTAAAACAGAGGATAAAAGCACTGATGCATCATGGAAATATTTCTTAGAAATTCTACGCCGGGGAATCATCGAATATATTCCGCAATTGAAATGTAATGATAGTAAAGAACCTCGCTGGTACAACAACGATGTTAGGAAGGACCTTAAGAGACAGAGAAAACTGTACAACTTATTAAAAAAGTCCATTACATTAGGTAACAAATCGAAGGAACTTGAAGCAAAAGAAAGTTACGCTGCGCAATGCTCAAAAACCAAGAAATCAATGCGTACTGCATAAAATTTCAAGAAAAAAGTACTTGGTGAATTACTTGAAGAAAATCCGAAATCTTTTTGGTCATATGCGAGAGAGCTTCAGGGAAAATCTTCAACCGTAGATTCGTTATTTGATAAAGATGGCAAACTTGTCACCGATAATATTGACAAAGCTAACACGCTAAATTCCCACTTCGAAAGTGTATACACTACAGACAATACTGCATGTAATTTTGATATTTCATTCACTGAGGAACCGATGAAAGAAATCACTATTCAACGTGATGGGATAACTAAACAGCTACAGTCGATAAAAAATAGTAAATCTCCGGGTCCGGAGGGAATACCCGCGCGTGTCCTCAAGGAGTTAGCGCCACAGATCGCACCGTTCTTAGACATAATATTCAAAAAGTCATTGTCTGAAGGAAAGATACCAATAGACTGGAAAATTGCAAACGTTACACCGATATTCAAAAAGGGAAACAGACATGACCCAGGGAACTATCGACCAATTTCATTAACGTTGATTATAGGCAAGATACTCGAACATATCGTCGTTAGCAATATCATGACGTTCCTGGACAGTCGTAACTTCCTTCATGGCTGTCAGCACGGCTTTCGGAAAGGTAGATCATGTGAAACACAGCTCGCTCTCTTTCTTCATGACGTTCTCAAATCTGGTGAATCGAAAACACAAGTTGACGCATTATTTCTAAATTTTAAGAAAGCTTTCGACACGGTACCTCACAACAAACTTTTATACAAATTACAGTCATGCGGGCTGAACGAAACAGTAGTAAACTGGATATGCGACTCTCTGAGTGATCGTAAGCAAAAAGTAGTTCTTGACGGAATTAGCTCTGATGTAGTTAAAGTGACATCAGGTGTTCCACAAGGAAGCGTAATCGGCCCCCTTTTGTTCATTATATACATAAATGACCTATGCTCTCTAATTAGCAGTAAAATACGTTTATTTGCTGACGACGCTGTCATCTATCGCAAAATTAGTGATCACTCTGACTTTGAAATTCTATCATTGGATTTAAACAACGTTCATGTGTGGAGCCAAGAGTGGGGACTTGAACTTAATCTGAGAAAATGCAAGGCGGTACATTTCTTGCGGAGGTCGTCCAACTATCCCCGTGTATATGCTGTGGATGGCGTTAAGATAAAGGCGACAGATGAAGTTAAGTATCTGGGAGTTACGATTACCTCGAACCTATCGTGGGGAACACATATAAGAAATATTTGTGGCAGAGCTCTGAAGAAGCTAGGATTCGTCAAGCGTATTGTGGGAAGATTTTCAGATGAAAAAGTAAAAGAGGTGTGCTATTTCGCACTCGTCCAGCCACACCTTGAATATGCAGCAAGCATATGTGATCCGGTGCAGAAAGACTTAATTCAGGAACTTAATAAAATACAAAGGAAAGCTGCGGGATTCGTCAAAAACTGCTACGGGCGTACAGACAGCGTTACGCAGATGTTAAACGAATTAGGCTGCGAGCCGCTAGAGACTCGGAGGCTGCGTGCTAGGCTTAGATTACTTGAGCAATTAAGAATAGATCTCTTTAAGAGTGACACGGAGAACATCATATTAGAACCCCACTATATTTCCAGGTCCGACAGAAACGATAAATTAAGAGAGATATTTTGCCGAACGGATAGGTATGGGAATTCGTTTTTCCCCCGAACAACAAGGTGCTTTAATAAATGCAAGGGGTAATTTCACTAGAGCGTTCCCTTTTTATATGTAAACGGCTGGTGTCCTAACACCCCCCGCCACACGCCTATTGAGGCGGCTTGGGGGGTAGTATGTAGATGTAGATGTAGATGAATATGTATTTCACTTATTTGGGTTTATATGTAGCCTTCAGGCTTTGCCCCAAGCTGAGGTCTTACTCAAGGCATCTTGAAAATCATGGCAGTCAGAGTAGTTATTACTTTGCTTACTCTGCTATTATCTTGTAGTCATCAGCGTAAAGAGGGGAATGAATATTGGAAGAATGAAGCTGAAAGGGAAGATCATTAATGAATAAATTGAAAATATATGGTCCAAGGACACTGCCTTGGGATACTCAAGATGTTACCGTGGACCAAGAAGAAGAGAAACCAGTGAGTATTATGCTTTTGGTTCTGTTAAGGCCGTTTTACACGGTACATTTATTTGTACAATCTATCGTGCGAACGCATGTACAGTCAAGTGTGCAAGAAAATATTGTATGAACGACTGAATCAGACTAAATGTCGTTTTACACGATGAGTGCAAACACACAATTTTCCGTGCAATTTAGCGGTAGAAATCGATCGGAATTCGCGAGTCTTTTGTTTATCATGTATATGTTTCACTCGTGAACATATATGTTTCACTCACGTATTTGACACCTTGAAAAGCTGATCACCTGAAATTCGGAACCTCGACTCGACCATCTGCCTACTGATAATTCTCCCGGTTCAGAAAAAGCTCTCGTGGACTCTTCTCTCTGGCTTTATATTCGACCTTTGCATCGTTTCGTTTTTTCTCCTCTGGATTTTAGTGCGACAATTCATTCACGTTTCTCGCCGGATCTCCACACTTGATAGACTCATTTCGTTGGTTTATTTTGTGTGTGACAAACTTATTACTAAGTGGTATAGCGGAACATGGGACACGTTTCTTTAGTCCCTCCATATTTCCCTCCCTTGCATTTGTACTAGTGTTTTAATGCCTTTTTTTGACGATTTCTATGTTACTTGCTAACCAACAGAAATAAAATTATAATTATTATATCACGCGGGATTTCAATAGCTCTACTGGAGGGCGTGACCAGCCATAATTTTGGGGGAAAAGGACACAAACCCTGAGATCGCGATTACACTGAAAAACCAGAACACCAAATAACACGATGAAATGACGATTTAAACATTTGAGCAACTTTGAGTTCTCTTCTCGGGTTCTAAACTGCTTCAAACTATTCATAATTGTCGACTTAATTAATTCTTACCTTGAGAATGAGTGACGAGTCGTCTCTCGAAACGTCAACAGTTATGAATAGTTAAAACCGGTTGAGAGCCCGAGAAGAGTTTACTCATTAAAGATTATATACACAGGATAATATTATTACTCTTAATATTTGACGGGAAAGTGTTAATCCTTTTTATAAACAACTTTATTTTCCATCGTAACACAGGCACCACAGTTTTCGCCACATCTGCGCCATCTGTTGAATACTAACTATACTAACTGATCGAAATTGTATGATTGTTCGAATGGAATTAGAACAGGTTCTATTTTCCGTTCAGTCATTCATACATTCGCACAAGCGTTCGCACAATTTGCCGCTTTACACGGTACAATTTCCTGATACATGCGTTCGCACGATAGATTGTACAAACAAATGTACCGTGTAAAACGGCCTTTAGACAGAAAGCTGGATATGAGGTTGAGACAGTTACCATGAATGCCAAAATGGTGATTGAGTTTATGAATAAGTAGGGAATGGTTTAGGGAGTTGAAAGCTTTAGAAAAGTTGAGGAAAACAGCATTAAACAGCCGACTTTTCAATGGCATTGATGCAGTGTTGAAAGAAGGCGAGGCTGGTTCAGCAAGATCGGCCCAGGAGGAAACCATGCTGGTAGGGGGGTAGAAAAGGAGATGTGAAGTAATATATCCGTCTATACTATATATCAAAGTGTGTGCTAAGTGTCGTATTGCCTCTCTCAACATTACCTTCAATAGCAAGTGTCTTAAACTAGGAGTGACTCCCAATTGTAATTCGTCACACTCCCCTTCCCCCGACTCCTTCTCCAGTATTCCCAACCCTCAGGCACCTATCCCCTTCTCTCCTTTTCCTTTCCCCTTCTTCCGTCACCCTGTCTTACCACCCCCCTTCCCGCCTCTCTATATAAGCTTGATCACACTTGATATATGTACCTGAAGATGCTGTAAAAAGCGAAACTGGTCGTGCAATAAATGTCATACTTGTGGAAATTGCTCTTTTTTCATTAACTGCTGTTAATATATCTGGTTGAGAACAGTTCTCTCACAAATGGAAGAAAGGACAGGAACTAAGGAGTGTTCACATTTGGGAAGGTCTTTTGAAGGAGCCAACCACATTTCTTGTTACCAAGAATGTGTACTGGGTCAGCCTTAAACCAGGAGGGGAATCTTTGAATAATGGGTTTCACAAATGGAATAAAATCTTTGATGACACCCTCCAGAATGAGTAAAGAAAATCCCCCCCTCCTCTGGAGACAATCAGTTAAGAACAACCTGGGGTAAAAGGTCGAGGCAGCAGTTGACTTCGTTTCAGGGAACCTTCGACCAAACAGGGAAGGGTTTACATAGTTGGTGGGGTAGGAAACCCACAGTGTTTCCGTGAGCCATAGAAGTAGAAAAGTGCATCAAGGGACTGGTTGTCAAAGTCGAAAATATTTGGGGCAGGGGTGATCGCCTTAGGGGGAACAGACAAGAGGAGAAAGTACGGCGTTGCATCGTCTCTCGTGGCTTGAAGATTATGTTGAGACATGTGGAGTCCATTTATAAAATTTTCAAAGAAAAAGTGATCATGGACGTTGAGTAGAAGACCCATGGTTGGGGAATCCCAGAGGATGTACAAATTAAAGTCACCCTCAAACAAAATCACCGATCCATGATTTACAGCCTGCAGCACAGACTCTAAGCAGCTTTCCAGAACTGAATAGTCACTGGAAGGGGGATGATAAAAACAGCCAACTAAGATTTTATTTCATTTGGAGTAATGGAATGGGGTAATGTAATCTCACACCACACTATTTCACAATGTTTCAAGATTTTCGGCGCTTCAAAGGGAGCAACACTCTGCCACGGCTCATCCTCCCCCGCTGTCCCCACGGCGTAATTCCAGTGCAGTCTTCATACAGGTCTCCCAGCATGGCATCCTGCCAACAGTCGACTCGCTCCCGACAAGCCAGGCCCATTTGATGACACTCTGCCACGGCTCACAAAATCCTTTCGGTGCTTCGAAGGGAGCAACGATGGCAAGAAGCACACCACCTCCTCTGGAAGGTCGATCTCAGCGGTAAACACAATTAGAGCTCGAGAAAGACAGTTAAATGTCACAAACAGAGGGAGTTAGCAATGTCTCAAATATGGCAATGATATCCAACTGGGAGAGTTTATGGTCATGGGAGCTGCAAATGGATAACTTGTGTCAACATATAACAACTATGAAATCCAGTGAAACCTACCTTAACAGGCACCTCCCAATAGCAAACTGTTTTTCAATGCCTGGCCGCAGGACATGGAGACTTATGGACCTAAGACCTCAAAATAGCAGACAGCCTGAATCTGAATTCTTTTGTCTGCAAAGAACGAGCTCGCACTTATCCACGGAGAACGTCATGGAAAATGTTCTTATACTTTTAACCCTCTATTGCCCGCCCTTGATTGCCCATTCCTCCATATTTATGACCAGAAATGTCCACAGAGAGCTCTACTTTATTCTTTATTGCATTTTTTTACTTCCATCCACCTCTGCACTCAATGGTAAATGACAGGCCAGTCTGCCACAGCTAAGAAGCTAGCCAGACATCTTCTGTAACATTACCTACTTTGTAACATCAGTTTCTGACTGCCATGTTAGCAGTTATAGCAAGTAAGACTAAACGACTTGTTTTAAAACAAAGTTAAGATATTAAGTGATTTGGAAGCGGAAAAGTTAAGTGCTTGTGTGCTCGGGGAAAGACATGGATTGGGAAAGATTCAAATTAGTAAAATATTGAAGAATAAGGAGAATTTGTTGAAGGAGTGGTCCAGTAATGGAAGAGGTGTTACGCTTAGAAAGTGTTTCCAAAAGTTAAGGGTTTGCAATACATAATGTGATGCATGAATGGTATTTTTGGTGTTTGTTTGTTCAATATTCCAATATCTGGGACATTAATTCAAAATAAGGCTCTCAAAATTGTGAAAAAAATGCAATTTGATAGTTTCAATGCCTCCAATGGATGGCTTAAAATGTTTAGATGTAGGCATAACATTTCTTACATAGCAGAAGAGGAGCATTGGTGAACAGCAACGGAAATTTGTTGAAAGGAGTGGGGGGTGCCATATGGCCGTGAGGTGGCTAAAATGCTTGCCCCCTCCCCTAAATCCACTATGTTTTAATGCTGCTGATTGCTAATCATAATTGGGAAAGCCTTTAAACCATGTAGTTTTAAAAATGTAAATGTAAATAACAATAGGGTGTATTGGCGAGTAAATAGATAAGCTTGGATGACCCACTTCATGAGACAATAAGGATGCATTTAGGAAATAATACAGGAATTGATTGAACAAATAGAACTTAGTTTATACATGTCCCCTATTACAGATGAAATTGTCTGCATCTCCATATGTCCCATTATTTAGCCCGTGATTTATCTTTGTAATAAATTTGTGCTTAATTGTATTTTGCTATTTAGGATAAGATTTGGGCAAGTACATAACTCTCCCTTTCAATAGTGGGCACCTCCCAATAGTGGACAAATATCCTGGCCCCAATAGTGTTCAGAAAGTTTCATTGTCCATATACTATATTATAAGTGACATATGATTAGTGCTCAAACATCCATATAGGATAAAAGATCCAATGATGTGGTTGCTAATTCTGGGGAGAGAGAATGCAAAAGGTGTCAGGATATAATTAGCCTAACTAAAAGCCTGATATAATTACCAAATCCATCTTGGGTATTCCTTCAAGAATGAAAACGAGGTTAAGTTATATTACTACTCAATATACAGAAGAATTACAATAATATTTACTCTTATTATGGAATTGTATGCTTGCAATGTACATATCAGTATCATGCTTGGGGACTTAAAATTCACTTTGCAATGTATGTAACCCTATGCAAAAATTTTTTTCTTGTTAATGGAAGTTATTTATCAAAGGAAAATTTACCTTTACTGCCTGTTTGTCAACAAATTCACTGAGGTTGTTGCTAATTTGCGTAACTTTTATGTTTCATATGGTGCTGGTTCATGCTGATTGAGATCATCGTCATGATCATTTATCTTTGTAGATTGCATTTTTGTAGTCATATTCTACCAGGAGATAATTTTTCTCATCATTAAAGCCTTCATATCTCAGTTTTATGAGCTAATAAAGAAATGTTAAATATGTCTTTTCATGTACTCTCACTCGTTCTTTCACAGGTTGTTTAAATCTATTTGTTTATTTTCCTTTAATATTATGGTATTCCATCTATCTTTACAGTTCAGCTAATGCCAAGAAGTGGGAAGTTGAATTATCTACCCTGAAAAATAACAATGTTAGATTGACAAGTGCCCTACAGGAAAGCACAGCTAATGTTGAAGAATGGAAAAGGCAGCTACAGTCATATAAAGAAGAAAATCAGCGAATGAAAACAAAATACATTGAACTTGAGGCTGCTAAAGGTAATTAATCCTTGAAATTCCTAGTTTTTCAAAAGTTTTTAGATTTTCATGGACCAAGAAAGTCATTTCATTATTGTCAGGACAATTGACTATTTGTTACTTGTGAAAACTATTGCAGTAATTATGCAAAAACACAAAGTTGCTGAAAAAAGAAGTATCAAAGTAAGTAAACCAGAAACAAATCACTCAACGTGGTTGCTATATACATGCTGAGGACCTGAGATGTAAAAGCACTTCGAACTAGTAGTGCAGTCTAGCTTCATTATGCCCTTGAGAATGAACTCAGGGCCATGACCCTGGTGAATGTCATCCATGGGCATGAGCAGATGACAGCCAGGAATGTCATCTGCGTTGAATGGGCTAGCACTGATTCATGAATCACCTATTGTTTTCAATTATAAATATTTTTGCTCAAGTTAATGGCAAAACAATTCTGATATTTCAATTATAACTTTCCATTGATGGAGATATTTAGGTAAAGTTACTTACCCTTGTCAGTTAATGCCTTTTCATACCTCAAACTTGTAAAGGGATATAGTTTAAAATCCTTGATTTTCAGACCCCTACTATCATTCCTTCTCTTTTTTATATTAATGTGTATAGTGTTCCCCAAATTGCCATCACAGTAGTGAGAATATAAATTGAAAGCAATACTGATAATTATGCGAATATGTTTGATTTGGGATTTTATTGACTGGTAGACTGTGTACTTGTGTATAGAGATGGGAAAATTACCATAATTTTCATCTGAGGTAAATTACCGTGGTAAATTACGGTAATTTTCGAAAATTACCGTAATTTTTCAGTATTTTTTCAGTTTTAAGCATTAAATAGAAAATGTATGGTAAAAAAGAATGCCAATAGCAAAAGGGAGAGGATGCAATGTTTAAACCATAGCTAATGCAACATTAATCTATTGAAAATTTTCAAAATTGTAAAAAGAAATATGGCAGCAACACGCAATCTGGTTTTCTTTTTTTTTTTTTTTTATTATTTTAATTGTTACAGTTGTAACATGACCCTCCGAGTCCCCGGCAAGCATCAGGTTTCATTGCCGTCATAATGGCCGAAGACTCGAGAGGGGTTGGGCAGTAATCGCAGCCACGTCCGACGCCCATCGTATGTGTGGCTACGCTGCGGTAGGGTCATGCGTCCGCAGTAGACGGAGTGACCCCAGGATGACGGCCTTCTGCATGCGTGCAACTAGTAATTCCGCCTGTGCCATGCAGGACGGAATACACTTGATGTTATTTAGCAGCGAGCCCTTAACTCCACCGAGCACACCTATGATGAGGACCACCAGTTTCACAGAGTGTCCGGGGTACATCTGTCGAAGTTCGAAAAGCAGGTCTTGATATTTCGTCTGTTTTTCCACCTCCTTCGCATCCATGTTAGTTTCAGCCGGAGCCGAAAACTCGATCACGAACATGGAGCGTGTGAGGTGGTCGAGGAGAACGATATCAGGCTTGGTCGCCTCCAACTGCCTGGTGGTGGAAAAGGAGTAATTCCACCAGATCGTGCATTTATCGTTCTCCACGACGGACTCAATATCTCCAGGGGCATAGGGCAGCACAGGTGTTTTGTCGATGCCATAATGGTGTCGAAGATGAAAGTATAACACCCGTAGGGCCGCGTTGTGCCGAGCTAAATATGCTGACTTAGCGTAATAATTACAGCCGGAGAGAAGGTGACTCAAAGTCTCCGGTTGGGCTCGGCACGCCCTACATCTCGTGTCCGCAACCTCCGCCTTGAATATAATGCGGCGGTACACGAGTGTGTTTATGACACCATCCTGGCACGCGAGGACAAAACCCTCGGTCTCGGACTTCAGACCGGCGGAGCGTAGGAAGGCAAACGTTAGCTCCTTTGATAGCCCATGCTTTTCGATGTTTCGATAGAAACCTGCATGCGTGGGCTTATCGGTATGTACCTTGAGCAAGGCCTTCTGCTCGACTTTTTTTATTTCGAGCTTGAGGACGTCTGCCTTCAATGACAAGATGGTCGTGTCATTGTCGCTTCCGTCGGATGACGGGTCGAAGTCGAGACCGGTTTCTTCCGCTGCCCTCTTTGCCGCCTGGAAGAGAAACGCCCCTGCTCCCGCACTCTCGTGGTCACTCACGAGATTGAGCAGGGGGTCCCTGCTTTTCAAAACTCGGCAAGCTGTACCCAGGACAACTCTGTTGTGGAGACACTCCAGACTCAATAGTCCTCTACCACCTACATTGCGAGGGAGATACAATCTGGCGACGGAAGATTTCGGATGAAGACTTCTATAGATGGTCATCATCTTCCTCGTTCCCCTATCGAGGTTCTGCAACTCGTTGACGTTCCTTTTCATGCATCCGAAGGTATACAGCAGTGTAGGAACCGCGAACATGTTCGTGGCAAGAACCTTGTTCTTGCCTGACAGCTCAGAACTCCAGATGTTCCTGAGAGTCTGTCTGTATTTGGCGGTGAGCCTTTCCTTCACTGCTGTAACCTCTTGCATTCGGCGCTGGGGGACGCCGAGATATTCATAGCTGTCATCGTCCTCGAGGTGACAAATGACGCTCCCGTCAACAAGTTGCACGTCTTCCTTGATCTCCAAAAATCTTCCTCTCGCCAAGTGGATGGATGCACACTTGTCCAATCCGAACTCCATTCCTATAGCCTCACTGTATTCCAGTATGGTGTCCAGGGCAGTGCGAAGGTCTTTCGCATTAGAAGCGTACAGCTTCAGGTCATCCATATAAAACAAATGGGTGACCTTATGCTTCCTGTCACCTGGAACACCACACATGTATCCTTTACCTCGTCGCAGCCTAAGGGACAGGGGTAGGAGGGAAATACAGAACAGTAGGGGGCTCAAGCTGTCGCCTTGAAAAACGCCACGGTGGTATGTTACCAACTCTGTGGAAACTGACCGCTTGCCTGAGGTCAGAACGAAGCGCGTTTTCCACAGTGGTAACAGGCGTTGGATGCAGGATACAACCTCAGGGTGGACTTTCATCAACTTCAGCATGGCGATCAATAGCTCATGCGAAGTGGTGTCAAAAGCCTTCTTGTAGTCCACCCAGGCCATTGATAGGTTTCGCTTATGCCGGATGGCATCCTGGCATATGCACCTATCAATGAGCAGGTTGTCCTTGCATCCCGCGATTCCCCGCTTTGAGCCCCTCTGCTCGTACACCTCCTCCCAAACCGGCTGGACTTGGTGTAGGATAAAGTCGCTCAAGATCGAGGTGAACGCCTTATATACAGTGTTGAGGCAGGTTATAGGGCGGTAGTTCTTTGGATTGGACAAGTCTCCCTTCTTAGGTATTAAAACCGTGCGTCCCTCAGTCAGCCAAGGTGGAATTGGTTTTCCACCATTTAGAAAGGACGTGAAGATTCTGGCGAGGTGTTGGTGGGTGGAAGTAAATTTCTTCTACCAGAAGTTATTCACGGCATCCATTCCTGGAGCCGAGAAATTCTTCTTGCCAGAGAAGGCCTTCTTCACGTCACTTTCGGTGACTGAAAGAGGTCCATCCACATCTTGTAGGTGGCGGTCACAAACCTCTTTAAAGAGGCCTATGGCCGGAGTGTCTCCGTTGAATGGCTTCGACGTTTCGTATATTTCCTTCCAGAAACGTTCAACCTCTTGGACAGGTGGCGGAGATTCAACGACAGGCGGAGGTGGTCGAAAGAGATGGGACGGCTGAAGGAGAAAGGTGGCATTTTCTCTCACGCCCCTACTCCTCTTCAGGAGTTTTTTCCGGGCCGTGGTGAGTGCCCGTACTCTATCGACCGCGTGCTGCTTAATGGTAAGCAGCACGCTTTTATTCAGCGTGTGATGGTTGTACCTGAGACTGCGCGCTATGCGCCGATCTTTAGGAGTGAAAGTTCGCCCAGATAAGATGTATTCCATCACACACTGAATTCTCAACGCCTGTTGTCTCGCCTGCGTGATCTTGGCCTCCAACTGTTCAAGCCTCTTTGCTGCTTTGTCCTCCCAAGAGGTGTTCTTTTGGGAGTGAGCCATAATTTTGGCAGCAGCATAGACCACGCAATTTACCGTCCAAAGGTCCGACGTTTCCGTTAGGATTTTGTCGATAAGACCATTCAACTGGGGCAGGTGGTTACCCCGCAGAGAGATCTTCCGGTGGATGTCTCTCTGCCTAGGTTGTCCATCATCATAAGATATTGTGCTTAACAACCGCGTTCGTAGTTCAGCGACGGCCTGACCAGCTTCATCTCCATTTGACATAGACTGCGGCATGAGTGCCGTTCTAGCCTCAGGTGGTGCAGAGGCTGCCTGTGTCGGGGAGAGTGGTCTGGCCGGTGGTGTGATCCTCTAAACTGGCGGTTGGTGGAGAGTTTCCTTTTTTCGCAGGTGGTTGGCATAATCGTGCAGATTCTGCTGCGATAGGTGGCCGTGTTCTGGATGCATCTCACACCACAAAGAGTGCATCCTTGCCATATACCCCCTGCGTTCGGGCTCGCTGGCAGCATGGCATGCGAGGAGGTCGCCCCTTAGGGCTTCCATCCACTGCATCCGGGCTCCCGTTACGGTGGTATTTGTATTGCCACACCCAACACCACTAGGGCCCCCATCCGAGAGGGGCCGGTTGTGGGTGGCTTTTTCTGTTTTCCTATTGGGAACCAGTTTTACTGCGTGTAGGGTGGTTAGCCCCACACGCAGACGTCCACCATTAGCCGGCAAGAGCCGTTGCCAGGTACGCCACGTGGAGGCTGGTGGTCCGGATTTCGTACCCTTCCGGATTTCGTACCCTCCTTTATTATTATTATTTTCGACTTGTCACACTTTCTCAGCTAGTATTACACCAACTGGAAAATTTTCACCTATCCTAAAGGTGGATTAGGATTAGGCTCGGAAGTTCAGGAAGAGAATTCACCCTATCCTACTGTGTCCGAATTTTCTTGGCTTAGGAATCTCCTCACGATTTGGCAAGTTTGGAGTAGCACAGCTTTTTGCCCGAGGTTAGTTATTATTTTTTTTATTCCCAGCTTCTCAGTTTGTTTTTTAAACATATGGGACATCACTCCCTCCGCAGAGATTACTATCGGGTGAATAGTGACATCATTTAATTTCCAGATATTTTTTATTTCGTCGGTTAAATTTCTGTATTTTGAGATTTTCTCTCTCTCGGTTGACCTTACGTTGTGACTTAGTGGTACTGCTATATCGATTATATTAGCCTTTTTTTCTAATTTATTGATTAATAGGATATCCGGTCTATTGTAATCTATGGTTTTGTCGGTGAGAATTGGTCTGTCCCAGTACAAAACATGGGTTTTTGTTTCAATTACAGCAGGTGGCTGATACTTGTAATATGGTGGAATATTTTTCTTTAAGAGCCCGTAAGTTAGTCCCAGGTGTTGGTGGATTATTTTTGCCAGTTGGTTATGTCTATTCAGGTAGACATTCCCTGCAAGAGCCGAGCATCCTTCCATTATGTGCTCAATTGACTCACCAATGCATCCACATTTTCTACATCTATCGGGTATTTCTAATTTAAGTATATGTTTTTCATAGTTATGGGTGCGTATAACTCTGTCTTGAATAGCCATAATAAAACCTTCGGTCTCGGGGTAAAGATAGCCATCCTGGAGCCATTTTAAAGATGAAGTTTTGTCTACCCAATCCTCCTGGATAACTGTTGGAAATTTTCCGTGCAGTGCTTTGGATCTCCATTCTTGTTTCTGTTGGGCAATGTCTGGCAAGTCCTTCTGATAATCCTCATCTCTCAGGTTCAGAGGTGTGTACCCCATGTCAGCTTCAACGATCTGTTTCATTATAACATCATTTGATGCTTTTAAAGTCAATTTAATAGACTCTTCCTGAGATCTGCACAGTCGCAATATATTTATTAGGCCTCGGCCTCCTTCCTTTCTCGGAATATACAGCCTAATGACAGAGGCCTTACTGTGTAAACATCGGAACTTGTTTAGTAGTCGCCTAGTTAGTCTGTCCAGTTCATTTAGATCCGTGTCTGACCATTTTAAAATTCCGAAGGAGTAGGTCAGGGCCGGCACTGCCCAGGTATTTATGGCCGTTATTAGGTTCCTCCCGGATAGTTTTGTATTCAGGATCTTCGTCACTCGTCTTTTATATGCGTCTGTTAGAGTTTTCTTTAATGAAGTGTGGTCCAACCGATGGTTTTGATGAAAGCCTAGGTACTTGTATGTACCGTCCACAGGAAGTGTCTCTATGTCCTCTATACGTTCCTCGGATATTTGGGGTTCTCCCTTACGTAAGTGCATTACAGCACATTTATCCAGCCCAAATTTCATACCAATGTCCTCACTGAACATTTTAGTGGTTTTGGTGAGTTCTTGGAGTTTTTCCTTGGACTCTGCATAGAGTTTCAGATCGTCCATGAACATTAAATGATTGATTCTTGTATCATTTCTACGATTTAATTTATACCCAATTTTATATTTTTTAAGCAACGTTGACAGTGGGTTTATTGCTAAACAAAACCATAGTGGTGATAGTGAATCGCCCTGAAATATTCCTCTACGGATATTAATAGAAGAAAACTTCTGGTTTTTGAGGTGAAGATTTGTTCTCCAGGTTTTCATCAATTCAGTTAAAAGTTCCCGTATTTTAGGGTCTATTTTATATATTTCCAGAGTTTTTAGCAGCCAGTCATGAGGAGTTGAGTCGAAAGCTTTTGCATAGTCAATATATCCAACATGAAGGTTCCGACGGTGTCGTTGAACTTGTTTCAAAATGACAGCATCTATTGTTAGTTGATGCTTACAGCCAAGGGAACCTTTTATGCATCCTTTCTGTTCTTCTTCTATCAAATTGTTTGTATCACAGTGTTGATAGATGTTTTCAGTGATTATTGCAGTTAAGAGTTTGTAAATGACTGACAAGCATGTAATGGGTCTGTAGTTATGTGGTTGAGATGGGTCCCCCTTTTTATATAGTAAATATGTATTTCCTTCAGCTAAATAAAGAGGAAGTAGTTTTGGATCTTGCAGAATTTTAGTAAAACATTTAGCTAGGGGTCCATGAGTTGCAGTAAAGTATTTTATCCAGAAGTTGTGCAGCTTGTCTGGTCCCGGAGACTTCCAGTTGCTTGCCTTCTTGATTGTTACCATAACTTCTTCAGTAGTGAAGCCCTCCACAGACATTAGCTGTACTCCCTCCTGTTTTTTCTGTATTTCTTCTATCCACTTTGCACTATTGTTGAAACATTGTGATACTGACCATAAAGATTGCCAGTAGTTTTGGAATGCATTTAAGTCTAGACTGCTTCCTGTTGGATTCATTTGGCTCTCTGGTGATTGTTCCAGTTGGTGAAAGAATCTCTTCCTTTGGTTCCAGAACATAGAGTTTTGCGTTTTCCTCTTAGTTAGCTCATTATACCTCCTTAGTCTTGCCCCTTTTAGTTTAGCCTTCTGCCTAAATGTGTCCATTAATTCAGTAAGTTTTTGAGAGTTATTTTGGTCATCAAGTGTTATATTTTCTTTAATGCATAGGCTACGCACCTTGTTTTTTAACTTTTTTGATTGATTACCTTTCAGGTATTCATTGATTGCATCCGCCTTTGACCTGAAGTAGTCGATGCTGTTTTCCAGTCGTGTTCTCCAAGCGGGTTTATGAGGACCCATTGCAGTGTTATTTTTTTCGTCTGTTTTGGTGCATAGATTCTCTGACCATTTAACTCAATAACTGTAACTGCAGCGCAGTAAATAGATAAATGCACTTCATCTAAATCTTGCACGTTAGCTAAATGTTGCTCCAGTATGCTATTAACTTTGGTTATAGATGGGAGGGCTTTGATTATACTTTTTAGTACTGGTATATTTGGGCGTGTAGTTGGATAAGAGTTACGATAAAATTCTAAGAGGCTAGAGAATTTTTTCAAACTCTTGTGAGTTTTTTAAGTTGAAATCAGTATCTATTGGCATATAATTGTTTGTTGATGCATTCACCGTGATACTCTGATGGTTATTCAAGGGGTGCTCTTCATCAATGTCCCCTATCAGTTCATGCTGGTTTAGCTCGAACCCTATTTCTCGTCGTATTGCCTCTAACTCAATTGGTGATAGATATCCTTTTTTCTGAATAACATTGCGTCTGTCTACTATGTTTTGTTCAGTGACTGTTAATTCTGGATACATCCGCTGAAATTCTCTGTGGAGTAGTTGCCTATATCCGGGGAGTGGTTGATCGTCACACCTGTTGACTCGGTAGAATGCTCTCATTATGTCTTCATTCATTTCTCGAGTCCATTTAATTCGTTTGGTGGAACCCCCTCTATTAGCAGTCCTCTCGAAATCTTGTGAGGACAAGCATGATAGTGGAGTGGCATTAGATGTCAACACCTGATCCAGTTCTTCCCCTAGTTCTTGGTTTTGGGCTGTCGATTCTTTAATGACACGTGCCCGCCTCATCAGCCTCGTGCCACCGACGGTTCGTAAGCTGTCGTGTCCAGCGTCGGCTCCAGACACGCCCTGGCGTACCCCAGGCAGCGACCCTTTCCGAGGCAAATTCAAATTCTCCATATCCGATAGGAATGGGTGAAGCTTTTTATACCTACAGCCAGGTTTGTTTTGCAGTCGGTCCTCACATGGACAGCAGACACTGACCAGGTACCGCCCACTCTGGGTCAGACGTAGCTGGATTTTGGTGGGCTACTCTTGGTTTCACTTCTCTCCTTTGACCTTACCGGCTTGGGTGGCCCTACCAGGAGCTTATGCTCCTGCCGGCATTGCTCTCAGGGTCATCAAAGCTACTCTGCCCCCCCACCACGCCAAGGTAGTAACCCATGGGGGGGTTATTATTATTATTATTATTATTATACACAAATCGTTACAAGTTGGCTACTTGCCAGGTGGTAACAGTGAATTTTGTCAAAGTATGAAAAAATTTTAGGAAGAATATTCTACTAACAAATACAGTAAAACCCCCATACAACGAATTTGTTGGGACCGGAAAAATCATGACTTCGATGTAGGGGGTTTTTGATGTATGGAGGTGGTGTGCGGGTTGCGTCTCCACAGGGGCTTCCAAGTGTACCGCGTGCTTTACGATGCAAGTCGAGTAAATACCTCAATCTTGCTTTATTCACCATTAAAACCTTTCCTAGAGTGATGATAAACAATTTTTATTATTTACCATCAAATACCGTGGCTATCACCGTGCTATTTTCAATCTGCGTATTTCTAATTGAAATTATTGTTTTTCTCGTCGATTCTGCTCTACGCCTCATCGCTTACTTTAGTTACGGTCTGAAATTAAAGGAGCGCCAAAATTAATGCCTAAGGATTAGGTATTTTAAAGTGCTCCATAATTTTTCTGAGTATCTAGAAGATATTATTCTTATAGTGCAATAATTTAAGTCGATATAAATTGGCAGTTTTATGCAGCAATTTTGCTTGAAAGAGCACATATTGCCATTTAGGCTTCCGAAATAAAACGCACTGTTGGAATCCCATTGAAATACCGGTAAATATCTATGTTCGTGACCAGAATATACTAGATATCGATAAATGACGATGGAACTTAGGTGGGGCGAGTTAGTTACCACAAGTAAAAACGTGGCAGTCGGCAATGCATTGAGGTCACAATGGCAATCTCAGATGATAATGCATTGACGATGTCGTTAACGCGTGTAAGAGGCGCACCCCTCTTTTTATGTGTCGAAGTTGAAGAAAAAATTTTGGGGCTTTTTTTCTCCTATTGCGAGGTGTTGCGGGCCTAACTTTAAAATTCTGGCCATTATCAAAGCCGTTTGCGATATTCTCTTATAATTCACGCGGAATTTTTCATAGGCATGTATGGACCTCGGAGGCAAGTATTCACTTGTAGCCTTAGCCCTACATTGCTTGCATTGTTTATTGTCCTTTGGAATGAGTGGAGTAATTGATATTCATTAAAACAAAACAAATCCGACATCGCTACAATTTGTGTTAAGTTGGTAAGTGCGGACAGTCGCACCGAGCTCTGATATATAAATCCGAATCCCCCCACCGTTTTCCTAATGCACAAATCATAGTCGCTGTAAGTCGCCCTTTAAAACGTGGTTAACTTTTACAAATTATATTTTGCTGTAAACGATGGCGAGTGGGAATGCAAACACGTTAAATGCAAAATACCTGAGCGTCAGCCGCGTAACAAACGAACGATAAGGCGTAGATATGACATCAAAACTTGAAAAAAAATCAAATTTTGAAAGACATCATAACTGCCAATGGAATTTAAAGCATTTATTATTTCAATATGGTCCAACAAAAAACCTTAAATGAATGACAAAATAACAAAATTTCATGATTTACATAAAAACGGCTGACTTACTAGTGAGATGGGCGTCGCAGTACGGCGGCACATGCGCGCATGCCCTGTCACAGCTTGTAGTTTTTCCCCGAAAAGACCTTCTGTCCCTATTAGTATGGAATAGAGCAACCTTATCCTTCCTCAATCTTCCAATGCACGTTTCCGGCATATCATGCCTTAGTCCGGCAGCGCGGTTTCCTACATCCTCAGCATCTTTGATGACTTAAAGCACTTTAAGTTTTTCAACTACTGTGAAATACCACAACTTTTTGCCCTTGTTCATTTTGGAACAACACTGACCTATATTGACGCATGCACAAATGTTAATATTCACAGAATTCTCTCAGTTGAATTTAAGGCAGGTGGATACAGTTGAGTCACTCAAAGTTGTCCGGCGACAGAAAATGAGAAAGTTAGGGGGGTGGAAAATTCCAGTGCTTGCACGTGTCGCGCGGCCAATCGTTGTCCCCCAATTGCACCCCACACCCTTGCCTTGTCATACAACAAGTTTTTAAAGTTATTAGGCAACTGAGTCTCCCGTAAACAAGTGAGTGAATGATACCCTCCCCTTGATGACTCTCGCTAAGCACCAAGGTCACTCAGCTCTCCAGGGACTTGCCTCGGCCACGATACGAGCGGTAGGTGAGCGATAGAGTGGCAATGCTGAGTTTTATGTTCCTAATATTTGACATGGAACACACTCGAACCCAGCCATGATAGACGTGAGCGACATAGGTGCCGCTCGCCGCCAATCCCAGATATTAATTTTTTCTTGTGCCGTTCTACTCATTCGGTGGCAAAATGTCGGCCGAGAACGTTCTGTCTTCTGACAGTATGTACTGCCATTTCTGATTCTGAACTTATCCTAGGTCAAATCACTATTCGTTTCGTGGCCACTACCGCCCTGCCGCGATACTGCTCTGCCGCCCGCCGCTCATATCGTGACCGAGGCTCGAAGGCTGGCAGATAAAAAAATGGTGTAAGAGGCGCACCCTCATTTTCAGCTGCGATATCTGGGAAAAAAGGTTCCTCAAGCAATCGAGCAAATATTAGGGCAACCTCGAGGAAACGCACCTTGTAATGGGGAAACAAAGAAATTACGCGGGAAAGAATAAAAATAAGTCCTATGGTATTCGCAAAAAAAATATTTCCACTCGTTAAAAAAACTTTGAATAGAAAAGTAAAAATTAGGTTTTAACCCTTTCCTGCCGGCGACTACGAAAGGAAAATGTTTTCCATGCTACGGGGAGCTTGAGAAAATTTTAAACCTCTCTAAACCTTTTTGGGGTGGAGTGGCCCAGGTATTCTCGTCCCTCCGATTTGGGACCCTACTCGACCCTCCAACCCTTTCTTAGTGGGAGTCCACGGTCAACTCATTGCATTAGCAGTGCTTTTTAAAATTAAGTATTGTCTATGATTTTCAACAATTTACACTTATATAAGAATAACTTACATTTTTTTAAGCATTATAGATTTTTAACCCTTAAGAGGTCGCGCACGGTCTAAAAGACCGGGTGGCTCTAAAAGTTGCAATTTAAAAAATATTTATCACATTGTAAACTCTGGCATTTTGAGTACCTTCATAATAGTCAATATTGTGTCAAAAGACGATGTATGAATTCTCCCTGTGTGATGGCTAATTTCTTATAATTACTTTTTCCCCATTGTGTACCATTTATTTCGATATGTGAACGGGAGAGGTCGCGCACGGTCTAAAAGACTGGGTGCCTGAAACAATTTTCATAAATATATTTCAGAAGTATTTCACCCCAAAACTTTAAAGAACATCATCTATAAACTCTATAGTTTCAGATGTTAAGGTGCAAGGACTATTTGTACAATCTATTTTTTATTATGCTGTTTTATTTCGACCTATGTTTAATAATAATAATAATATAATAATATTTTTATTGGTCCCAGGACTAGTTTTTACAAGTATAGGACATGTCAAAATTACAAAAGTCTGATTAAACTTCAGGTACAAGTATAAGACGGATCAAATTGCATGAGGATTAAAGAGTTGAATCACACTTTGTCAATTTTCAAATTGCACTAACAAACAACATAAGAAAAATACACAAAAATGTTACCATTATTATTTTACAATATGCGCACATGATACAAATCACTGTCTTTTTAAATATTCATTCACCCAGTAGAAGGCTCCATCGATTAAAAAACATTTAACCAATTTTTTAAATTGTTGTACTGTTTTAGTTGCCTTTATTTCTATAGGCAAGGAATTATAAAATTGCACACCAGTATACACTGGACCCTTGGCATATATTGAGAGGTTATGTGAGATGACTCTAAAGTCTTTGTTATGCCTCGTGTTATGGTTGTGGATATCCTTGTTCTCTAGTACATTGATAGAGGTATGTTGTTCCTTTACATATATAACTGAAGAGTATATATAAATACTTGGAAGGGTAAGGAGATTTAGCTCCTTAAAAAAATTTCTACAACTAAATTTTTTATCAACACCTGCCAATATTCTTACTGCCCATTTCTGTAATCGGAACAGTCTTTGGGTATGATGTGAATGGCCCCAAGCAACAATACTATACTTAAGTCTACTGTAGATAAATGCATAATACACTGATAATGAAGTCTCCAGATTGGAGATTGGTACAAGCCGTCGCAGGAGGTAGCACCCAGATGATAGTCTAGAACACATGGAATCTATATGTTGATCCCATTGCAGGCAATCATCCACCAACACATAAAAATTTGATTTGAAAAACTCCAATGTTTGACAGGGATAGCCCACGTAGGGCCTGAAATGTGAATCCGATGCCGTGCCCGCCTATCCATCTCGTTGCCTGACCCTTATTCACTATCTTACATATAATTACATTTCCTTACTAGCTCTTATGAAGTCACATCGCAAGCGTTACATGTATTTACATTGTGGTGTCTGCATTTCTGCGAGCGCGTGACGCAGATCCGACCCGCCTCGCTGCCTTTGCTTGGAAGAATAATGAAACACTAGTGAAATGCCTGTCCATTCAGTCTCTACTCGTGGTTGAGAGCAGTTGACCTCGTAGTCTTATGAAGTGTACTTTTTGTATTTACTTTTTTTACGTTTTATAAGTATTGGGCAAACGTTTACTTTCGCATATCTTATTATCCTTGAATAAATTGATGGTAGTAGCCTGTAAGTATTCAGCGCGTCTCATTATTGTACATATTTTCGTCATTTACAGTGTATCAATTCTAAGTGGCAATTCAATCGCGTGTGTAAGTTGGATTTTTATGAATCACAAAAATATTTTGTTTTTTTACTCTTGTGATTTATGGAAATCTAGCGTCAAAATACGTTCATCGTTCCAGCAGAAACGGAAGGTGCGAATATTGTAAATCGCTAATTTTCTTACTTATTGATGCCACATTTGCGTTGTTTGTGTGTAGGTACAAAAAACTTTGTGTATACTATATTCTCATTGCCCCAAACACTCGCTATGACTCATTTAGAGGAAAAGGTAGTGTAAAGGATCAAGCTTCTTCTGCAAAGTAAGACAGATGAAGAGGAAATAATTCCAAGTGATACAGGTGAGGAGGACATCCTAGAGGAAAGAGACCATGATACGCTTTGTGAAGAATCTGCTGAAGAGTGACAATGTGGAACAATTTGATTCAGTGCATTACACCGTAAAAGACGGAACAAGTGAGTGGAGTGCTCTTCCCACAAGTCCATCAGTGCACAACAGTTGAGTAAATATAGGGACAGGTTCTACAAAAGTAAAAGGGATTGGGTGAAATGCCAAATCTTCAATTGAGTCGTGGTCGTTATTTTTCCCTGACATGGCCATTGGCAAAATTGTCAAATACACTAATACATGCATTGCTAAGAATTGGCCTAATTATTATCGCGAGAGAGATGCTAATTACACTAATATTATTGAAATTAAAGCCTTGTTTGGCCTTGTATATTTAGCAGGTTTTTTGAGGGCAGCACATCAAAATCTTGAGGACCTCGGGGCAGTAGATGAAACAGGAATAGAGTAGTTTTGCGTTACAATGTCTTTGAATATACTTAAGTTTTTGATTCGTGCATTGCGGTTTGATAATATAAATGATAGGAATGACAGGAAAAAATGTGACGAACTAGCTCCAATACGAAGTGTTTTCACTCATTTTGTCAACCGGTGCATGGCGCATTACACAATTGGGAAATATGCTAACATAGATGAGATTTTAGAGCCTTTTCGCGGCAGATGTGGTTTTAGACAATACTTGAAAAATAAACCAGCAAGGTACGGAATCAAGATTTATTCTTTAGCAAATTTCCACATATTTTCCACTCTGAATATAGAAATCTTTGCTGGCAAGCAACCTAACGGAGATTTCACAGTAGACAACAGCCCGCTGAAAATTGGGCAAAGATGAATACGTCCAATTTCAGGATCCCGTCGCAATGTAACTTTTGACAATTGGTTTTGCTCGGTTCCACTTGCAAAACAAGTTGTGATTGACAAGATGAAACTTGTTGGAACTTTAAGAAAAAACAAACGAGAAATACCGCACCTGTTTGTAAACACCAAACACCGTGAACCGCATAGCAGTCTATTTGGATTTGAAAAAAACTTGTACTCTTCCGTCTTACATTCCGGAAAATAACAAGGAAGTTATGTTGATATCCTCATTGCATGACGATGATAAATGATAGAGATACTAATAATTCAGCAACGTCGGAAATACTTACATTTTATATTGCAACAAAAAATGGCTTTGATACCGTTGGTCAGCTGAATGGAACATATTCAGTAGCAACAAAACGTTGTCGTTGGCCATTGACTGTATTTTTTGCGCTTGTAAACATATATGCAATAAAAGGATACACATATTATGCTTCAAAGTAACACTGTAATAAGATGAACAGAAGAAAGTTTCAGAAAACATGAAATAAATAACTTTGGATAGATTACTTAAAAATTAGAGCTGCCTCAGAAAATCTACCTACCAGCCTAAAAGCAAAAAATAGGAATCTCTTTGGTTTTCTAAATGAGAAAATACCACCGCAGAGAGATGTAGGCCCAGGAAGATGTGCGTTTTGGTCATGGAAATAGAATAAAAAAAGCAGAAAACACTGTGCAGTATGCTCAAAATGTATTTGTAAAGAGCACACTGCTTGCGTCGGTTGCGCTGAAGTTGAAAACAGAAAAGAGGACAATGTGGTAGAACAACATAGCTCTGACGATGATAAATAAATCCCAATATGATTCAAATCGTAGAAATTTTGCATTTTACCTCTAATAATCTATTTCTTAATTTAACACTGGTTACAATATAATTCAATGTGAATTTACGGTGGAGTTAAAATGTATTTATCATTTAAAATATGTATAAACAACGTAAATAATTATGTATAAAATTTATTACTGCTTATTTAATATACTGTTGGTATGTGTTAAATTTTAAATACATTTATTTTCAATAAATATTTAAATTTTTATTAACACGGTCTTTTAGACCGTGCGCGACCCCTTACGTCCCAGTACACCATGCGACCTCTTACAGGTTAAACGGATATCTAGCGTTGATAATAACAAAGTTAGGACTTTTCCATTTTTACAGCAATTTAGGACATCTCGAAATTTTCTTTTCTTTCACGTGAGACATCACTGTGGGAGTGGAAGGGATGGTTTTGTAGGTTATGAGAGACATCACCAGGCAGCCAAGCAAATGTTCAACCAAGAATGAGTAGCAAACATTAGCGCACCAGCGTAAGAACGATATTGGCTATTCAATATACAAAACCTAAAAATACCGGCATATGAGTAATTACTAAGGGGATCAATGAAGAAATCGGAAAATAGAGGACATATAGTAAAAATAGGCATTCAGATTTTAACAAACACGTACGATATAGACAATGAAACGACAACATTTCTCTTTTTGCATATATTTCATCGCATATGAACACACAAGGTACTAAGGCTTTCACACAAGAAGTCCGTTAATAATAACAATAAAATTTCGTAAAAAAATACTTATGCACAGAAATAAACGAAGAATTCACTTCAAAGTATAAAAAATTTGAGTAAGCAATAAATTTTTCTTTGCAAAAATCATTGTCAATTCAACCACTTCACCACGGATTCCTGCTATTATGAGTATTGTAAATGAGTAGGAGGGTCGGGCCTTATGGATTAGCTCTAAGGTCTCGATAGGCTGGGTCTCAGGCAGGGCTTGAATACCTCCGACCATTGCTACCTCAGCGGTCACTTCCCTTCCTCCGCAACAGCTATAGCCGACATCAGTTCGTTTGCGTTGAAAAATCCACGCCAGCTATAGCCGACGTTCAGTCGTTTGCGTATGAAAATGCTCGTCGGCGATGGTCGACGTCCGGCGCGAAAGGGTTAACATAGAATTCCACGAAGGAAAAACAAAGAAAATAAACATGAAAAAATTTATCGCCCACGGGAATGAACACAGTTCTTACAGGCAGGTGGACGGTCTTACGATAACTGTCCACCTGCCTCTCCCAAAATAAAATCCGATACCGAAAGGTAATTTGAAACCTTTTTAGAGGAAAACATGGAGCTACTCCCATTCACGGGGTCCCGGGAATGTACCCCAATACGGAAAAGTAATCTGATACGATTTAAAAAGGGAAAATTGAGCTCTATCCTCACCACCTGCACCTTCGCAAATGAGGTGGGGTGGATGAGTGAGTGGGGTGGATGAGTAATGCACCAAGAAGGGAGGGGGGGAATACCAGTCAGTGCCAGCCAGCCGTAACCCAATACAGAAAGATACTCTGTCAAGATCAGATCAGGGGGGCTATTCTCTATCTCGAAGCTACCGATGCAGTAGCTACCATAATTGGCTACCAACCGTATTCTCTAACTCGTGGGAGCTTTCTCAAGAACGTAATAGGAAGTGGAGAGAGGTTTGGCGAAAGGCGGGTATGTGAACATTTTAAAACCAAATCCGCGGAAACTTCATTTCTGGTGATGTCATTTTTAGAACCAATGGGAAAGCTCGTCTCAATGTTTTTCCGTGGATAAAACTGGTGAAACCTGAAAAGGGCGTTTTAGACGGTGAAGATGTTCGTGCATTGTGTTTAGCGAAAAATTCCACGCATTAAAAATCATGCGAGCCAAATTCTAAAATATTTCATTTTTGCTTACATAATCTCGTGAACAATCTTGTGAATACGAACACACAACGTCCATCTTGGCTGTTTTGATCAATTGAAATAAGATTGTTCGTAAATATATTCGGGAATTAGGGTTCATATCGATGATATGATTCCATATTATTCGTGCTATTTGCTTTCGTCAATTACTAGTTGCTTCAAATCATTTAAATAATATACGAAGATATGAAGCTTTCAAAAGAAATGCGAAGGTGATACACGCTACCACGGCCCACCCATACAGCACACACGGAGCATATTTAGTTGCAATCACGAGTAGAACACGTGATTTATCTGGTCGAAAAACCGCTTTTCAACGACTAAGAACGGTTGAAAAATGGTCAATATTCAGTTTACTGTCCGTTATTTCTGGTGTAAACACGTGTATCGACCACAACTTTCCTAATATGCAAATTCCCATGCAAATGTATGTTTACCAATGGAAAATAAACTGTTATTAGTATTATGACCGCTAGACAGCATTGCCAGCAAAATTCGCAGCTGATTTAGATTCATATTTGACCGAGAAAAAAAATTGCCGCAGGAGAGCCGCGAACCCTAGAAACTGACTCTTCCGATCTCACTTACGCCTTAACCCACTCGGCCACCAAGGTACTTGATAGATGATGGTAATGCAAAGAAGTTATTTCCTCCACATTCACGGCCAGACCAATATAAATTATTCCGTATTTGTGCTTGGCCTGGAGAGAAATACATATTTACAAATATTATGTACCAAGAAATTAATGCAGATATTCACGTGTGCTTGAAAATGGCTGTCAGAATCATACGAAAGCAGATAATATTATCGTGGAGCATGATTTTATTTCTGGTTGGTTACAATTGTACCAAAATGCAACGTATGATCAAAAAAGGAAGTATTTATCACATGGAAAAATCGTAATTTTTTGTAAAAAAATATATCCACCCATTGTGTACAAATAAGGTTTTCACGATTATCAAGATCACCGAATAGACAAAGTTCTTTGGTAGATGCATATTAAATTAACATATGTTACATACTATCGTTTTCAAAAGTCTAAGTGCATCCACTTTGCCCCATTCTACAAACCGTAGAATGGGGCATGGCCGGGAAAGTTTTGAAAATTGGCACCACCTGCGGACTGCATCTTTTCCTGGGCTAGCTTCACTTGTCGTGAGACGACGGTGGGTGGGGTAAGAGTTACTGACGGAAGGATCGACGGGGACGGAGTAAAACACGGGAGAGGAAAACCCCATTGGAATGCACCGAAGGTTATTCGCGCTCATGCGGTTGCGACGCGACGATGAGGCCTCCGACTTCTGTGATTTTCGTTCTCGAAATTCACATTTGTGCTCACGAGTGACCCACTCTGTAAAAGCTGCGCGGTAGGCTCGTGGTTAAGACTGCCTCGAAAGGCGTATTTAAAACATTCCCAGGTTCGATGCTCAGTGGCTATCTTATTATGCTCTCAAGTAATTTCAATATGACTGTGAAAATGAACCTCGAGTACAGTCTCTTTACATCAACGCACCCGGTACTCTTTATTATATTACAGGAATTCAATAATGATGGAGGACTACTTAATACCAAATTAGAATCTTTGAATCCTTATTTCTCCTTTAGCCATTCTAGTAAACGAGTAAATACTTACACGTCTCACTAGCTGAATATTTTTGGTCTAACATTGAGTATGGCAAAATCTCCCGGGAGGTAAAATCCGCTCGAAACAAATCTCTCGTTTTACCACCAGCATATCAAGTCACATTTTAGGTATGATATTTTGGTGATCCGCGAGTGATACGTATTATCGAAATGTCTTAGATAGGCCTTTTATTCAAACTCCTAGTTCTCAAAGAAATAATATACTGAGAAAAACAGTATTGTTGCTAAAGAAAGATGGTTTCTCAGCGAGTGGGTGTACGAGTGTAAGTAAATCATACGGCTCGGGCCGAAAAAAGTATCCAGTTATTTATTTACCGTAGTCTTCTGACGATAATCGTGTTCTGGACATATATTGAGAAGCGTAGCCAGGGGGGAGCAGTGAGCGCGAATGACCCCCCCCCCCCCCCGTTCCCAAATACGTGCGTGAATCAATTTCATAACTTCCTATTATCAACAATAAATTCTACAAGGTCTACAAGTTTGGATAGTATATTACGAGATAAATAATACAGTACAAGTATGTAACAGTATGTTTAATAAACTGCTGAATATATGAGTCGGAACCCCCTAAACCCGCCCCCCCCCCCCCCCGGAGCACCCTAGACCCGAAACCTGGCTACGCCACTGGATATATTGTTTTAAAATGTCATTTGATGCGGCAAAGCTTTTCGAAAACTGGAGTCACCTTTCTCTGTTAACCCTTTCTCGGGTAATTTCAGCGAGGTATGCATTTATGGGCTGGGAAAGGATAAGAGAATTTAAAAAGGTAATTGTGAATTCTTGCTTCTTTCCTGTCGTTAACATTATTTATTCAATAGTCAGACCACCAGACTAGCTTCCAAAGTTCATATTTTCTTCATTTCTTCCGAAATGAGAGGATGTTATTAGTGAAATTAATATAATCTGCAAAATATGACTGATAATATTTGCGCTGACATAATTCTACCAATTGTTTATTAGCTGCAACGGACTTCGATTCGTCTGCGTCTCTATATGCAGCCGCGAGGAAAGGAGTGAAAAAATAAACACATGAAATTCTTTACATTTTTTATATTTTGTTTCGTCAACCCCCTGAATCCACCACTTCCTGTAACCATCAATTCTCTGATGCAACTAAGTTTTCGCATATTTTAGGCCGTCTGCGGAAGGAATCCCATAACTCCCGGACATAGGCTTCTAATGCCTCCAAAGATTTTGTTTCAACCAATTTCGACTCCTGAACCATAAGTCCTTGCGTTGTAGCTAGGGGCTTGCCAGGCGGGCTGCTGCCAGGGGCGCAACCCTCAAGGGAGCGCACATTGCAGGCCCACAGCCTGCGGGCCGCTGGGGCACACGCACAAAAAAATTAGTACATGATTTTACCTCACATAAAATAACTTACACTTAATTGCAACAGGCCGTTTGTAATCGACTCCGGGGGGGGGAAAACACTGATTAGAAACGGCGTGGCGCCCCTAACTTAACACACAAAATTTGTAACAGACCCTAAATATAAGGGGTAAAACATGGCGGGTAAATATCAAGGTGTTCAAGCGCGAATCTTACAACTGAATGAACCTGCCAGATTTTAAACTAGTAGAGCTTATTAACTAAATTTAGTTGGAGTGTATACGTCTTGTGTAACACTAGAAATGACTACGTTTTTCAACATAGTGCAAAATATTTTTAATTATTTTTCCGGATCGATTGAACGTTGGCAAGCTTTATCAAATTTAAAATTTACTTTGAAGGGTCATTCTGATACGAGATGGCAACTACATAATAGCAAGAAATAATTTTATGCTTAAATATATACAAAACTTAAATTACACTTTCAAAGTTATAGTGTTGTTTCTCTTCCTAGAAAATGAGTCTTGGAGGCGCAAAATTCAAATCTTGCCAGGGGCGCTCATGACCCTAGCTACGACGCAGATAAGTCCCCACAGGTTTTCGGTGGGATTTAAATCTGGTGAACATGCCAGCCAAGGTAACACCACTAATTGTTTATTTCGAAAAAAAAGTCTTACACAGCTCTGGCCGTATGTATAGGACAGTTGTCCTGTCCAAAATTCGATTCCCCGTCCGGGGTAACCTCTTTTGAGAACGGTATCAGATTATCTTCTAATACGTTGACGTAATCCAGCGCGTTCATTCGAGTCGACGTCCTCACTAATGGTCCAGGACCAGAAGCGGTAATTTACCCTAAAAGCTTGCAGTAACAATCCCAGATGTTTTCGTCCTCAAAATATGGCTGGATTCGCATCTATAAAGACAAAATTCATTTAAATACATTAAGAAACTTCATATTTTACATTTTAATTATGTGTGTAAAATGTATTTCATTTCTTAAATTTGGCAGTTTTAAACAAAGCTATTGTGCTGCGTAACGTTAGTCTAAATGAGATCGGATAATTTGCAACGTCAATGATTTGCTTTAAATATCAATCATTCGTTTGACCTCTCTTCGTGGCAGTTTACAGAACACGATTATCGTCAGAAGACTACGGTAAATAAATAACTGGATACTTTTTTCGGCCCGAGCCGTATGATTTACTTACACTCGTACACCCACTCGCTGAGAAACCATCTTTCTTTAGCAACAATACTGTTTTTCTCAGTATATTATTTCTTTGAGAACTAGGAGTTTGAATAAAAGGCCTATCTAAGACATTTCGATAATACGTATCACTCGCGGATCACCAAAATATCATACCTAAAATGTGACTTGATATGCTGGTGGTAAAACGAGAGATTTGTTTCGAGCATACGGATTTTACCTCCCGGGAGATTTTGCCATACTCAATGATAGACCAAAAATATTCAGCTAGTGAGACGTGTAAGTATTTATTCATTTACTAGAATGGCTAAAGGAGAAATAAGGATTCAAGGATTCTAATTTGGTATTAAGTAGCCCTCCATTATTATTGAATGTCTGTAATGTAATAAACAGTACCGGGGCCGTTGATATAAAGAGGCTGTACTCGAGGTTCATTATCACAGTCATATTGAAATTACTTCAGAGTAAAAAAAGACAGCCACTAAGCATCGAACCTGGGAATGTTTTAAATACGCCTTTCGAGGCAGTCTTAACCACACGGCTAACGCTCCGCTTTTACAGAGTGGGTTCACTCGTGAGCACAAATGTGAATTTCGAGAACGAAAATCACAGAAGTCGGAGGCCTCATCGTCGCGTCGCAACCGCATGAGCGCGTATAACCTTCGGTGCATTCCAATGGGGTTTTCCTCTCCCGTGTTTTACTCCGTCCCCGTCGATCCTTCCGTCAGTAACTCTTACCCCACCCACCGTCGTCTCACGAAAAGTGAAGCTAGCCCAGCAAAAGACGCAGTCCGCAGGTGGTGCCAATTTTCAAAACTTTCCCGGCCATGCCCCATTCTACGGTTTGTAGAATGGGGCAAAGTGGATGCACTTAGACTTTTGAAAACGATAGTACATACCTATATAACATATGTTATAACGGTTATAACAGAGATATCTCTTCGTAACGGAATAATAGCGTATAGCTCATCTTTAATATGCAGTTATTCCCATGGAAATGTGAAAAAAGGCAAAGTGGCTTGTTGTTCATTAATTAAATTCTATAAAATACAGAAGTCCACTCAGATAATTTGGACCAAAATTTACACTGAAGGAACACGTGTAAAAAAGGGCTAATTTTGGAATTATCCCTTACCCCTTATATCGACCGAGAGAACACGAGTATATTTCTCCCCGTGCTGTATGGGCATGGGCTGGAATCACGTTACTTAGCAAAGGTAAATATGGCTTACCGTCACTCCAGTTAATATCTTTTTTGTGAAAAATCCCGCAAATGGCAAAAATGACAAAGTAACCCAGTGAAAGTGCAAGGAATCCGCATTTAGTAAATGTAAGTAACATACCCGTGCGTTGGATAATTGTAGATAGATAAGCGTTATAAAATGACCAATATTTAAGCAGGGTATTCGGAGGCCGCGCTTCATGAGGCTACCGTGAGAGCTTATTGGGGCTACGGAAGTAGCTTCGTGAAATTTACAGAATACGGGTGGGAGCGTAATAAGCTACCGGTAGCTTCTGCTTGCACTTTCTCTGGTAGCTTCCATGATAGAGAATACTGATGGGAGCAAGTAGCTTATTGAAGCATCTTTCCACCAGAAAGCTCCGATGCTTCGAGTTAGAGAATAGGCCCTCAGAAATCTCAGATTACCTTTCTGTATTGGGTTACGGCTGGCCGGCTGGCACTGATATTCCCCCCTCCCCTCTTGGTGCATTACTCATCCACCCCACTATCACCCGGCTCACCTAACGTGGAGCGGAGCTTTGGTTTCCCTTGCAAGTTTCTTACTGTGGGAACCGTCAGAGTTGACAGTTCCCACCATAAGAAACGTGTAAACGAGCCTTCACGGAGCCAGAGCGTCAAGTTTCCTTCATGCCCTCTGCTTTGTAGGTCTCGGATTGGAACATTTTCGAAGCCCGGAGCGGAAGGGTTAAGACGCGGTACTCTCCGCTGAGGTTCTACTTCCTGCTTATTACGTAAATGTCTATGGAAAAATTACCTGTAAATGAAGAATGCTAAATTTTTTTTCTCAATAATTCGTTCTAGAGGGGCACTTTTCATGTTTTGGGCCCAAGCGCAGACTTCGATGTACGGAGTTTTCGTAGTTAGAGAGGTTCGTTATGGGAGTTTTTTTAGCGTGCATTGTCCATTGGAAGTAGTGATGGGCAAAGTCGGTCTTTTGAGAGATTTCGGTCACGTCGATCACTCCCACTTGTGATTCGATCTTTGATCTTCGATCAGAGTGACCGATTTTCCAGCTAGTGAGCAATGCAAGTTGCCTACAATCAATGATCTCTCAGGAAAGTCGTGATAGACAAAAAATCTGGTCGTTCGTGAGTTATATACTGTAAGCATGACCGAGGTGTACAGCTTAATGCTCTTGATAGCTATACAGAGCTTTAGTACAGCTACCTCGTTCAGTGCCGGTTTCCGTGGAGTTGTGGGTAATTCTTCGAAAACAATTGAAGGCACAATTGTGCAATACATTCGAAGGTTTGTTTTGTTTTTACACAATGATCTTGGTTTGTGATTTTAATTACTGTTACGAAGAATATTAGAAATATCCCACTTGATTACAAAACTATTTGAGAGTGACATATTTTATGGACCACAAATTATTAAAAACTCATTATAAAAACCAATGATAAATAGTAGCATAGGACGCTGCAAAATTTTATTTTGGAATGTAGTTTGAATTTGAACCGATCAACGTTTTCTTTTGGCTGTAAGAATTTAAAGCAAATTATCCGACTGTAGCACTTAAATTCAATTTTCAATTTCAGTCGGTATCACTGTTTCACTTGTGCAAGAGACGTAATATTTGTCGAGAATATTGAAACGAAGGTTTATCGTGTGTGGGGAAGTCGGCACGATGACTCTCGCGGCTACGAGCTAGGGGAAAGCGGGGAAGATGGACCGCTGATTATCCGTCGAACCGACACGACATATATACAGTCGTTATATAGTATTCATGGTAGTTACCGTGAGTTGGGGCGTGTTCCAACTTCATGTTGCCTATGTAATCCTATTTTGGGCCAGTAATGAGTAATTAGTAGTATCAGAAACTATTGTTTGTCATTGGCAAGGAATTAAATTTTAAATGAATATTGTCTAAGCTCCTGTGTACAAGCCATGTTGGAATACACACTTTGATGGATGATATGATGATTACAAATTTCCAGCCCTTTTTTTAATAGATGATGCTGTCTATTGTATGGAGAATTACAGTATCGGTGGTATGAAGTCATATATTGCCTTACTAAACATGTTAGCACATTTTGATTGAAATAACTCCTTGCTGATTTCAATGGAATGCCTAAGGCTGATGTAATGGCCCACTCATGTATTTCATTTTTTTGCTTACAACCAATTACAGTATTACGATATTTAAATTGTACCATTTATTGAAGCTGCACTCTGTGCAAATGCTAACGAAATTGGGGAAACTCATACTGATATTTTTTGATCAAGCCTGTACATTCTTTTAACTTACTATTCACTACAAAAGTATAATGATGGAAGTATATGAATAAAAAATTACCTGTGGGTAATCATAATTTGCAGTTATCATGTCTCGAACGGTGTTTGGATCTAACCTATATTAACCGGAATCACGCTATTATTCCCTGAATAAAGTTCTTCAAATACCATTCCTCTAAATAAAAAGGAGACTTGTTGGCATATACGAAATTTTATTCTCCGAAAAAAAGGATTCGCTGGTGAGATTGCAGTTAATAATATGTGCAAGAACACCAAAAGCAAACTGCATTCCAAAAACAATTCGGCGAAAATACAATGCTGGATGAATACACCAGTGATTTTAACACGCCCGTACTTCGGAAGACAAATGGGAAGAAAATTTAGACGAAGGGAAAACCAACGGACATCCAATTAAGCACTGGAAACATTCTTGATTGACAGCAACACCATCAAAGTCTAGAAAAAGCGATTGAAGAGAGAGGAGCGGAGTTGAATTTTTAAAATGCATTGGCAATATGAAGCACAGTTGTTTACATAAACGGCCGGTATATATATGATATAGCAGCATGGGTATCAGGTTTGATTTCCAAGCGATCACGTCATAGACTCAGATATTTAATTATCACACAATTTACGACTCGTCGCAGCAAAGGAAAACAATTCATAGGAAATAGTATTGTACTATACTACTTACAGGTGACGATTAACCTATTGCACGTAATAAATAACGGCACTACATAAACAACGCAGTAACAAATTATACATCGCTCGGTGAATTAACAAACGGATAAATACCTGGATCATGCTTAGTTTCCATTGCATACCTCTTGTATCTTAACCCAGCAGTCTCTTTGCCGACAGTGTAACGGATTCGGTCTTAATTTTTAATGATGTTATTATTCTACTAAAGAGCTAGCCAGCAAAACTGGTAAAACTCTCTCAATGCAAAATATTTGTGTCGTGATGTAAATTGTTGACTGTTATTACGCTGCGTCTTTGTTTGCTCAACCGAGCGGAGCAACTGCCTACATCTCACGAAAGAGCAAGTAACTCTCGAATCTCTCGTTAGAAAACTCACTCAAGATTTTTTTGGCCGGACTCAAGTCTCGTGATCAATATTTGATGTCATACAATCATTCCTGTCGTGATCGGTGAAGATGAACGATGCCTCGGTCATCGGAGAGAAGCCGTTCATCGATCTTTCTTTGAAGAGAACTTGCTCTCAGGATTCGATCACTCACGACCGACCCATCACTAATTGGAAGGGTCCGGGACCGGGCCAATGACTTCGAAATAGGGAGTTTTACATTTCGCTGTATGGGTGTTCGTTGTATGGGGGTTTTACTGTACTCAATAATATTATAATAAAAGTAAAATATGCCAAAAATGAGTTGAACATTCCTAAATTTATAATTAAACACGTCAGAAATGTGGACTTGGCTTAAAAGAACATGTTGGGAATTTATCTGTATGAAAAATTATCTCAAACATGGGTGAATTATCTTGAAAATTACCGAAAATCACGGTAATTTTCAAGGGGCGCGGTAAATTACGAAAAATACCAAGGGGTAATTTACGAAAAATACCATGGTAATTTTCAAAGTGGCGGCCATCTCTACTTGTGTATAGGTAGATACAAGTAGGCCTGTGAAATTATTCGATTAATTGAATCGTTGATTCAATTATTTTTACAATTGGTCGATTATTTCAGCCCATCGATGTCGATTATGGTAATCGACTCGATTGTCAATTTTTTCCAGTGTCAATTATTGTTCAATTTTCAATTGTTATTCAATTCATAATTATTGTCCGGCAATCGATTAATTGACGAATATTGATGGTGGTGACGACCACCATCTACCCCTTCCTCCCTCCAGAAGTTAGCTAGCTATCCCGGCAACTAGCACTGCGTTCGAGAGGTTGTTCAGTCTTGGTGGGAACATTGTCATCGACACACGCCAGTGTCTGTTGGATAAACACACTGATGATCTCATCTGCATGTCTTCAAATAGTGATCTATTCCTTTAATTAATGAATAGAAGCTAACCGATTGAATTATTTTGCTGTTTTTTAAATTAATTCTTTCATTCTTCTCATTGGCAAAGGAAAGCCTTTAGCAGCAACTACACAGAGGAGTTGACTCCTATAAGAGTCCACTTGGAAAATGAAACTTGGAACCTTAAAATTATTTGCATATGTTTACAATATATAAAAATTATTTTAAAATAAACAAAATATTTGGAAGTCTAAAAAATGAGAGCATTTTCAAAGTAAACTTTTAATTATTTTTTTAAATGTGCTGCAGGTGTATTTTTAAATCTTTTTGAGATGTCATTTCACTCCCAGATTTAGAAGCTACCATAAACCTAGACTGATTAATAGGATCATTGATGTGCTTGTTACTGGATTGAGTGCCAGCAATCAACAGATTGAAGACAAGTGAAACCAATATGTTTGATGAATAGTAAACAGGGCTGTGTACTAGCAAGAGTGATAGTGTGCTTTTTGGCTGATTCAGTTTATACATGTATGAATTTGGTTTGAAAAATACTGGAAATACACGAGAAATTCTTGAAGGAATGAACTAGTGGCTAATATTTAGTATGTTTACAGAACATGACAACAAATATTTTCCACACGCCACTCTTAATTCAGTGCATCAAACTTCGGTACATTCCTAAGTAAGATATTTCAGTCTGAGAGCTAGTGGTTCCTGAGGGTGTTAGCATGTTTAAATTATTATTAGAATCTTTTGCATTCATCCTTTCCTTTTTTCATTAACATTGTAACACCAGGAAATGCTGAAGCAGCAGCTGAGTTAAGAAAGGAATTGGCTACTTTACGCAGTCGTGTGGAGGGTCTTGAATCTCAGTTGAAGGATAAAGATGAAGAGGTGCGACGTCTAAGCAAGCAGCCTCCAGATCAACAAGGACGACCTCCTGAAGACCGAATTAAGGTACATAATTATTAATAAAAAAAATAAATCCCTACTCCATGCACCTATCAAGACATGTAAGACTCAAACCATTATTTCAATGAGTTTATTAATAATAATAACTTAATTTGCTCGGGGACAGATCTGTCCTTCTTAGCAGAAGAAACTTTTACAATCAATGAATACATTAGTCACAGTGTTCAATAAAAGACAAAGTACATAACTGTAAGCAAGACAAAGTATGCCATAACATTAATAATACAGTTGAGTGTATACAGCACGTTGAAAACACATTACTTCACAAAAAAACTACAGAGTTGGGTGCATATCAATTAACAATATTTTCATATATTTTTGCTTTAAATACCTTAACATTACTTATGGATTGTAAACTGTATGGCAAAGAGTTCCATAATTTACATGAAGAAATAAAGAAGGACTTTTCATACAAATGAAGTTCGATATGATGAAATAGAAAAAGTTTCCATCTTCCGTGTAATCCATTTTTCTGAATTAATGTTCGATGTAATTTGTTTATACAAGTAAGAGGGTGATTGTATTCTAATCATTTTATGTGCTAAGGTACCTTTCATTATGTATCGTCTTTGTTCGAGTTTGGGCCATTTTAACAGTTGGTAGTATGGTGTGACATGCTCATAATAATTAAAATCAAAAACAAAATGAATACAGGAATTTTGTGGTCGCTGTAATTTCTTATCTAGATCACTTGTAACATCGGAGTAGACTATTGAACATTAATCAAAGTGCGGAAACAACAGCACTTGTACAAGTTTTTGACGTAGTAGGACTGGAATTAAATGTCTAAAATGCTTCAGTGGATACAGCATTTTAATGTATTTTATAGTTCACTTTATTTTTTATTTCATGAATACTGTGGGTTAGTTCCTCCAAGTACTTATGTTAGGAGGAATTATTGAATGATTTCTAAGTTACCTCTGTTGCTTTTTTGGTACTCTATTTGATAGCCAAAGATTCCATTTTTAATTATGGGCCAGACTTTTCCCTAGTAGCAAAGGACGTTGTCACAACGTTGTGACAGCATTACAATGGGAAAAGGTATAAGTGCACACAACGTTGATGTTGGTTGTCGCAACGTTCCATGCACCTTGCCTCAACATCCGAATTTCCCGAAAAACCATGTTGCTGCAACGTTATCAGTACAACATCGCTGCAATGTTATCAGTGCAACATCGCTGCATTGTTATCAGTGCAACATTTGTAAGGCAACATTAAAAAATTTCCCTAGCTTTAGCCATCAATGAAATTTACCCATAATTAACATTAATGTTAATCATTTGTCAACAGACGGTTCTTTCCTAGTTACTCAGGTAAAACTTTCTCCCTTGAAACTCCCTTGCCCACTCCACTGACTCTTCCCTGCCCTCTCAAAATAAAAAAAGGGAACACACTTTTTAAGTACTATGCATATTACTATCACGCGATGAGATGTATAAGTACGTTGTATTATCCTACCGGACCTGAGGAATTTGTATCTATCTAGTTATGATAAGTCCTATGGCTCTAAACGCACATTCTTGCCACTGATATTAAATAACTCACGTCTTGAAAGTCATATATATATCGCCACTCCCGTGGATTAATGTGACTTCGAGAACTAATTTTTAAATTGCGATTACGTGATTATAGTTAGAGGAAATACCATCCAATCACGATGACAGTTATCAGGCATTAATTAATTGCAACCTATATTGCCACGTAGTATGAAATTAAATGCAATATTACTGAGAATAAACAAGAATTTATCCAATTCCCACATGTTTGTTCACATTCACGTTCACAAGCAGACAACTAACTAGTAGAATACATTATTCAAAATGAAATATATATATTTATACGTGAAGACAATGCTCACGTGCAGGAATTCAAAGTGCCGCAGTTTGCCAACCCCTGTGGTATCATTATAGATAAAGTATAATTTAAATCATAGCTGATGTCAACGTTGCATGCACGTTGATTCAACGTCGACTGATAATGTTGTGTTTGGACGTTGATGCAACATTGTGGCAACGTGAAGTGATAACGTCGTGCTTGGATGTTGATGCAACATTGTGGCCATGTGGTCACTCAGCTCTCGAGGGACTTGCCTCGGGCACGATACGAGCGGCGCGAGCCGCGGCCACGATACGAGCGGTGGTAGGCAAGCGATAGAGTGGCAACGATGAGTTTTATGTTCCTAATGTTTGACATGGACCACACTCGAACCCAGCCATGATAGACGTGAGTGGCATAGGTGCCGCTCGCCACCAATCCCAGATATTAAATATTTCTTGTGCCGTTCTTCTCATTCTGTGGTAAAATGTCGGCCGAGAACGTTCTGTCTTCTGACAGTATGTACTGCCATTTCAGATTCTGAACTTATCTTAGGACGAATCACTGCTCGTTTCGTGGCCACTACCACCCTGCCGCGTTATTTCTCTGCAGCCCACCGCTCATATCGTGACCGAGGATCGAAGGCTGGCAGATAAAAAAATCGTGTCAGAGGCGCACCCTCATTTTCGGCTGCGATTTCTGGGAAAAAAGGTATCCTCAAGCAATCGAGCAAATTTTAGGGCGATCTCGAGCAAACTTGCCGGTTAACAGACCACATCCATCGAGGTTAAGACGGCAATAGCAATATTTGGATAGAGAAGAGAGGTTACTCCAGATTTTCCTTTGGGATGGGGACAGAGTAGATAAAATTGGCTCTCATTGGTTGAACACCAACCAATGAAGTTTTGAATACTTCGCCCTCCTAACGAGGGGAGTGTCCGATAAACGGGTCGCAGATCTCGATGAAAATTCGTATGCATATAGAACTCCGAATGCTTTTCACGAATCACTCCACATATGGGCGTATAAATTCAATAGTTAACAAAAAAGGCGTTTAAACATATATAGATGTTATAAAATCCCTATTTATCAGCCTACGGCATCAAGGGTGTGGTCCATTGATTAGCGTACGGGGCTGCGGTGCAGAGGGACCATGTTCGATTCCCGTCGGCGACTAATTTTTCATGCTTACTTTCTTTGTTTTTCCTTTCTGGAATTCTGTTAAAATCTAATTTTTACTTTTCTATTCAAAGTTTTTTTTAACGAGTGGAAATATTTTTCTTTTGCGAATAACATAGGACTTATTTTTTTTTCTTTCCCGCAAAATTTCTTTGTTTCACCATTCTTTCACCACGCAAACTTGATTTGTTCCTTCATTTGCAAGACCTCCTGTTGATATCATAATTATACAATGATGAAAATAATCTGCAAGTGGTCACTCACCATTTAAAACACGAGCCTTTCTCGACGAGCCTTATTACAATGTATTTATTTGTACGTCTTTAGATCGCGAAATGGTGATTCGATTACAGAAATTAGTAGATAAGCCAATCACATTTTCCCCTCCTTTTTTCAAAGCACAACAATACAAGAAAACGGGGATCTTTGATCGTGGGTCTTATAAATAATGATGTAACAGTTATTTAGACTATTTTATAATTATAATATCAACAGGAGGTCTTGCAAATGAAGGAACAAATGAAGTTTGCGTGCTGAAAGAATGGGGAAACAAAGAAATTACGTTGACTTCGCGGGAAAGAAAAAAAATAAGCCCATTGGTATTCGCGAAAAAAATATTTCCACTCATTAAAAAAAACTTTGAATAGAAAAGTAAAGATTAAATTTTAACATATAATTCCACGAAGGAAAAACGAAGAAAATAAGCATGAAAAAATTTATCGCCGACTGCCTCTCCCAAAATAAAATCGGATACCGAAAGGTAATTTGAAACCATGGAGCTCCTCCCATTCAGGGGTCCCGGGAATGTAACCCAATATGGGAAAGTAATCTGATACGATTTAAAAAGGGAAAATTGAGCTCCATCCTCACCACCTGCACCTTCGCAAAAGAGGTGGGGCGGATGAGTGAGAGTGGAGAATAGCCCCCCTGATCTGATCTTTTCAGAGTATTTTTCTGTATTGGGTTACGTCTGGCGGGCTGGAACTGACTGGTATTCCCCCTCCCCTCTTGGTGCATTAATCATCCACCCAACTATCACCCGGCTCAGCTAACGCGGAGCGGAGCTTTGGCTTCCCTTACACGTTTTTTATTGTGGGAACCATCCGAGTTGCTGGTTTCCACCATAATAAACGTGTAAACGAGCCTTCACCGAGCGAGAGCGTCAAGTTTCCTTCATGCCCTCTGCTCTGTAGGTCTCGGATGTAAACATTTTCGAAGCCCGGAGCGGAAGGGTTAAGACGCGGTACTCTCCGCTGCGGTTCAACTTCCTGCTCATTACGTAAATGTCTATGGAAAAATTACCTGTAAATGAAGAATGCTACGTTTTTTTCTCAATAATTCGTTCTAGAGGGGCACTTTTCATGTTTTGGGCCCAAGCGCAGACTTCGATGTACGGAGTTTTCGTAGTTAGAGAGGTTCGTTACGGGAGGTTTTTTTGATGTAAACATTTTCGAAGCCCGGAGCGGAAGGGTTAAGACGCGGTACTCTCCGCTGCGGTTCAACTTCCTGCTCATTACGTAAATGTCTATGGAAAAATTACCTGTAAATGAAGAATGCTACGTTTTTTTCTCAATAATTCGTTCTAGAGGGGCACTTTTCATGTTTTGGGCCCAAGCGCAGACTTCGATGTACGGAGTTTTCGTAGTTAGAGAGGTTCGTTACGGGAGGTTTTTTTGCGTGTATTGTCCATTGGAAGGGTCCGGGACCGGGCCAATGACTTCGAAATAGGGAGTTTTCCTTAAAATTTCGCTGTATGGGTGTTCGTTGTATGGGGGTTTTACTGTATCATGATCACCATTTTTTGTTGTTGTTAGGGAAGAAGGATTCGTCTGCTATTTGCATTGCAATATATTTCCTTTGTGGCAAATTCTCATTTCCCAAAATTATTAATTCTATTAATGACCATGTTTCATGGCTGTTAATTTTTAGGGTACTGTCGGAAACGATTGCTAATATTTTTATGATAACAAGGAGAAAAAATCAGATAGGCACTGTATTCAATATGGCCATTGGCACTCAAGTGTTTGAAATGGAAGTCATACGAGGGGGGACCCAAAAATAATGGGAATTTCATAATAACTTTTTTATTAATCAATATTTTCACACCAAATTTTGATCACCTTCAAAGTAATCCCCATTGACTGTAACACATTTATCTAATAATTTCTTCCATTGTTTAAAACAGTTTTTAAATTCACTTATTTTAATGTTCTTTTGGCATTCAAGCGATTTTTGTTTCACCTCTTCTACAGTCCCAAAACGTTTTCCTTTCATGTCCCTTTTGAGTCTAGAATATAGAAAGAAGTTGCAGGGGGCAAGGTCCGGTGAATAGTGGGGGGTGAACAATTGGCGTCATGCCATTTTTGGTCAAAAACTGCTTCACAGACAGCGTGGTGTGGGCAGGTGCGTTGTCGTGGTGGAAGAACCAATCACCTGTGTGCCAAAGATCTGCCCTTTTCTTCTGGATGTTCTCCCTTAACCTCCTCAAAACCTCTAGTTAGAATTTCTGGTTGACTGTCTGGCCCAGAGGAACAAATTCCGCGTGCACAACACCTCTGCAATCGAAGAAACAAATGAGCATTGTCTTGATGTTGCAACATTGTTGTTCGTTCTTGAAGTTGATGGGCGCCCAGAATGAGGTTGGTCTTCAATTGACATCTCTCCATTCTTGGAACACAAAAACCAGTCGTACACACGTGTTTTACTTAGGGCACTATCCCCAAAAGCTGTTTTAAGCATCACAAGAGTTTCTGCGGGAGTTTTCCCCAACAGAAAACAAAACTTCAAAGCGGCACGTTGCTCCTGGCAGTCAGCCATTACACGTTTTCGCTACAACAGAGAGTTGGTTTACTGAAAAAAATCCCACAGACAAACGGATGCACTCAGAGCAACCAGGCTTCGCACACTGACTCAGGAAAAGTCATTTCTTAGAACCCTCTACTGGAGAACACGATCCCTCACTCCGCCGCCCCCCCACCGTGCTATTCCCATTACTTTTGGGTCCCCCTCGTACATTTGGTTATCGAGCCTTATTTATACTCCATCATGTTACTTTTAAACTGATTATAAATTACAGTGAAACCTCGCTTTTACATTCCTGGAATTTATGTTTTATTCATTTACAACATTTTCTTCCGGTCCCAAATATGTTTGAATTATTCTAATGTATGTTCATCCCGCTATATACAATATTTGAAGGCGAGACAGATGGCAGCTGGTGCAATTCAACTGACGACCCTGTGAGCATGATTAATGTTAAATACGGATAAAATACATGCTTAAACATGACGTATGAATGCTGATGTATTTGGTTTTCTAAAAAAAATATAACCATTCGTTTGATGGTAGCACATTACATCGATAGCATTGCTGAAAAGTATTTATGACAAATATTGTAATACTTGCGATCGGAATTGTTATGGAATGGAACGTAGAATGATACTAAGGAGCCGTATTAGCTTTTTAAACAGTACATTTGAAATGTAGTAGATGCCATAAATATATTTAATTAGATGTTATTTGGCCAACTACCGCTGTCATTTTGGTGAAAAGGTTAACATTTATGTTAACTTTTGTTCTCATACTTTGCAGTGATCTTTTTCTTATTTCTTGTAACTCACACACTAATGCCATTCATCTTGCGTTTTTAGTTACTTCAGCTTTTGTTTTATTTAGCGTTTTTAGTTATCACCTTTGACTTCATTTAATGTGAAATTACTTACAGTGGTCGTGAGGAAATGTATTTTAAAATGGCAAACATGCATGCGAGATAACCATTGTCATTGGAAGAAAAAATCAGCATTAGAGTTGATTCTAATAAGGGCACTAGCATGTCCCTGGCCAAAGAACTTGATATTCCAAGTTCAATGTGGAACACAATTGTAAAGACCCATAAATGTATAGGGAAAAGTGCTAAGGACTGTGCCCCTATTGGTAAAAGGTATAAATACATTAAATACTCCAAGTGTGATGAACTTGAAGAAATATTGAAGACATGGATTCAGTCTTCCAGAGCAGCAGGCATTGGCGAATACATGCCCCCCCCTCCCCCTCCCCCCCCTCCCCCAAATTAAGGCCGCTGCGAGAGGCACTCGGCACATGCATGGATACTTAAACTACAGCCGGTCTTGCCCCCCCCTCCCCCCAAAGTTATAACCTATATTCGAATACAGGTTATAACTTTATAGGCGATCACCACTGGCAGCAGTCAAAGCTATATCAATTAGTGGAGTTTTGTTAAAAGGCACACTAGATGCAGGAGTAAGAGACTGGCATTGATGACTTCAAAGCATCAAATGGCTTGATAGAAAGTTTCAAAAGTCGATATAAATATTGTCTATAAAACCATTTGTGGAGAATCTGAAAGTGTAAACTACATTGATCCTGAAACAATTTCTCACTGGAAGTGAATAACTTTGAATAATCATGTTGATGGCTATGCACTTATAAACACATTTTTAATGTGGACGATGCAAGTCTTTTTAATTAAATAATGCCACACAAGACCTTATAGACTTCAAAGGGGACCCTTGCCATGTGACCAAGTACAGAAAACGCCCACTCACTGTTTTATTAGGAGCTAATCCTGATGGCAGTGAGAGACTGAAGCCCTTTGTTTTTGGAAAGTCCAATAATCCTCGTTGTTTTAAAAACATTAAGACCTTGCCTACAACCTATGCAGCTAACACAATAGCACATATAACACAGACTATTTTTGAAGAACAAATGCATGCCCTTTGTGCAAAGTTAAATATATGTGGCTCGACACCGCCTCAAATCAAGTTGATTGAGTTAAAATATGAGAATATGTACTTTTATTTTTTGTTAACTTTTGTTTATTTATGTCTCTATTTGGTGGCCCATCAAATATTAAACATACCTGTTAAATAAAATAAAATTATTTAACATTAGGCTATGATTTTGCTTCTATTTCCTACAAATTAAGATTTTCCTCTATTTACATTTTCCCGCAATTTACACTTTTTTCCTTCATCCCCGTCAAAAGTGTAAAAGAGAGGTTTTACTGTATGTGAAAACCATGCACTTTATTTAACTACCCAGAAGTTTGCTGGTAATATGATCATTTTTATGAGATTATGTTAGCTGGAGGGCTATTGTGTATTTTGAGTTCCCAGGGGCCCTATGTTTGAAAGCGTGCAGCTGACCGATGCAGGGTCGAACACTCGTAGAGTTGAACCCGCAGGGTTTAGGTAGCGGGGGGAAATTGCCATGCTCATAAAAGTGAAAGTCAGCTTTGTCTCAGAGCATGTGAGGGAGAAGGCCCTCGCTCAAACACAATGTGGCAACGCCACTGTGCAGCGCTACTCGAGGAGAGTCATCCAATCACAGACTTCCGTCACCAAAATTCAAATAATGCCACGAATCCGAAAATGGTGGATGCGTCACTAATGACCACTTTTAAAGTAGTGGAGTTATAGGCTTGAATAATGATAGTGCACAAAGGTGGATAAAACTAACCAAAGACAGAAGAGCGTGCTTTTGAAGTTTGTGGAATGTGCATAGGCATTTAAAATATGTATATAAATTTCGCTGACCGCTAAAAATTTGTTAACACTTTCAGGACCGCCCCTAATATGGATACCTATCCCCAGGGGCCAACAAAAAAAATTTAATACGGCATTTAAACACACTTCTTTTATACGTTAGAATATATATTTTTAGCCATTGTACCCAAATTTGTTGCAATTAGACAAAAAATATTTTTGGACGCACACGCTGCGTCCTCGGGTAGGAGCGTGTGACTGTGACGTCATAACTCCGACCAAAAATGGATTTTGACGTTCTTGCTGCGGAAATTTCTATCTTTCAAGGTTTTTTTTTACCTTTCAATCCAAAAATGTCAATAAATTATGTAGCCAATCGATTTTTTACGATAATTCATGTAACCATTTTTTGTATCTATGAAAATTACATTATATAACTGTTTATGTTTTGCGCTCCTCCCGTCCATGGCCTTCTCGAATGCCAGGCGCAATGCACTATCCCCCTTATCCCCTCATATGCCCCTCCCTTCAGCGGCGACTACGGCCGTCGTTTTCGGAGTTCGGGATACCTAAGGGGGGAGGGAGGGAAGAATGAGTGTGTCCCTTTTCCGACGAGACTTGTTGAGGGATTAGCCCAAGGGAGGGAAAATCCGGGTTGTAGAAATTATTTTGTCGGCGGAGGAAAGAGTAACGAAAAAAGGGGAAATTCCAAGGGGCTAAAAAGGGAGGCAGGCATGGGTGGGCATTTTCTAAAGGCCATTACGCTATGTTCAAACCTGGTGCCACGTGTGGGTCTAGAGTGAAAATCTTTGCTGTCTCCTTTCTTCTTGACCTATATGGAGATGGCCACCCATGAGGGAGTGAAATAACTGCAAAATGGAGAGTAGATAAGAAGCGGTCGTCAATTTTGGTGCCCCGTGTTCTCGCCCATGTGGGGACTGGGAAGGGGAAAGAGAAGGACTATTGGTTCTACACCTTTGGTTCTTAGTCCTAATGTCGAAAGGTCTTGTCCATTTCCCGATACGAAATGCGGGACAAAAGGCTCATTCAAATTACAAGCCAAGAGTATATTCGATTATTCATAATCATTTAATTTATTTTACAAGTACGTAAACAACATATAGATCATAAAAAAAACCAAGTTGACATAGAATAGGAAATATTTTTTTTTAAAGAGAAGATAAAAGTTAATACAAGTAAATAATTTTTAAATGGAAAATGAAACAAATTACAAAATCTACGAGGTAAATTATTATATAGATGAAAAATTATATAATATATTAACAAACTTTTAAAAATTGAAAAAAGGAAACTATTATTAATGGTGAACGCGGAAGCAATTTTCTAGGCAGAGGCTGGGTTGCTTTGGGCAGTCTTGGCAGAAATAGTTAGTGTCCTTCCTCAACCCGTTTTGGTGGCAAAGAAAACATTTTATTGCGGAGTGCTCTGTTGGAATCAGGGTTCCTTGGGACTATGGAAATGAAATGTGTGGATACCTACCTTTTTTATACCACCGGAGAGTTTTTCTTTCAATAGGGTAATAGGCCAACATTTGGTCATGTTGATCTATTCCCCCCATCGACTTGTTGTACTCAACAATAATTCTGGGTTTCATGTGTTTTTCACCCATGTGGTTTTTGACCTCTACCATGGGGGTTATTACGTAACTCATAAGGACGGCGTTATGGGGTGAAAGTCTATCATAACTACCCCCAGTGAGCATACCGACTTGAGCGATTACGGAACTCATAAGGCCGTCTTTATGGAGTGAAAAGTCTTTATCATAACGACCCAAAATAAAGCCAGCTCAAGAGGGGTCCTTATGAAGATAAAGACCCAAGATGGCGTATTTGCGCAAAGGTTAACTCTGCTAACTCACAGTATATAATAATTATCAAAGCCTATGTGAAGAGTAACATTTAAAGAAACAAGTGTTCACAGTTAGGAAAGTTGCGAAATGTTTTAATAATATTTCTGAGTTTCAAATCAAATGCATCGGCGAGACTCGGGAGTACATCTGATGACGGTTCAATTCTGAGGACTCGCGAAGTATATTAATGTTAATAATCAAAGGCTATGCGAAGAATAATATTACAAGAAGTACGATTTTACTATTAGGTGATTTGCTAAATGTTTTAAAAATATTTCCGAGTTTCAAAGCTATTGAAATGCTGAGTCCGGGAGCATTTCCGACGGTGCAGCCGGGTACGCTTTGGGTACGGGTGAGCTTTGGCATACAAGTTTTAATAGATTTGTTTGATACTGCTCGTATTTCATGCAATAGAAGGTTATACGAAGAGGCAAATACAGATATGTCATCGTATTCTATAGTGTAATTATCCCTGCCGCTCCTGTCACCCCGGAAAGATGTGTTTATAGTTTCTCATTTCAAATACGCAGTTGTGGAAACGGGGCCTACGGGCACTGTCACTTTTTCAAACCCACATTCCTCAATTTTAAACTCTCTGGGGAGTTAATTACACGTTCAAGAAATATAAAAAACTGTTTATGCTTACTTCCTAAAGGCTTAAAATGCTCTTTTCACAATTTTCTGTGCGGTGACAATCAAAAGACACCTTTGAAGGCAGCAACTTTAAGACACTATTCGATCATTTTCGCGCACGATTCTCACAGAAATGCACATTGATAAATCAGTCTCATACACACTTTTTAACATTTTACAAACAAACAAATATTTCCGAATTTCGAAGCCACGAACAAGTTCAACCGGGAGCATTTCTGACAGGGCAGTCAAACAGCTGAGCTTTGGCTCAGCTGTTTGTTGCGTAGTTAGTATAGATTTGTTTGATACTGCTCGTATTTCATGCAATAGAAGGTTATACGAAGAGGCAAATACAGATATGTCATTGTATTCTATAGTGTAATTATCCCTGCCGCTCATGTCACCCCTGAAAGATGTGGGTTTATAGTTTCTATTTAAAAAAAAATACGTGTCACTGTCACTTTCAAACCCACACTCCTCAAATGTAAACTCTCCGGACAGATAATTACACGTTCTAGAAATATAAAAACTGTTAGTGCTTACTCCTTAAATGCTTAATATGCTCTTTACACTATTTTCTGTACAGTGACAATCAAAAGACACTTTTGCAAACAGTATGCCTAATAACTTTTAGACACTCTTCGATCGTTTTCGCGCACGATTATCACGCAAATGCACATAAATTCACCAGTCTCACACACACTTTGCACCGTTTTAAAAACAAACCCTATTCACATTGTGTAAACTCATTTTTTATGCACATTACAGTCGAAAGAATACTCTTTATTTTTCGACTGCACGGAGCATACACCCGGAACGGTTTTCTCACTCTTTATTTCCATCAGTGTAACTCACTAAAGATGGGGTTACGTAATAATAAAGATAATTCAAAACTTCTTTCAGGATATAATGACTTAATAACATAATCAACCTTCATCATTAAAATCAAGAATGTTTGTTTACATTCCTGGCGAGGACCGTCGCTAAACGATGCTCATTTTTTTCATGTTTACTTTTGCTCGCTCAGCATTTGGTCCACTGTTCCACACAGGAACGTCAAGCATTTCATTGGTCGATACATATTCCGAGAGAGTTGCACAGACTTGAACGAAGAATTTGTCATAACACTGTCTTTATGAGCATAACGACCCTCTTCAACACTTCTACCTTGAGTTCCGTAATCGCTAGGGTAGATATATTCAGGCCAGGACAGTCGGTGTTTAACGACGTCTTTATTTAACGTCGCGAGTTCCATAATAACCCCCCATGAGAGCACCGTGTTCGGATGATATAACCAAAACTTCCCTTCGATCCTTCCATTTCATAACACAAATACCTTCTTCAGAATACCTATGCACTTCTTCCCCCTTCTTCAACTTCTTAGTGATAACCTCCGCCGGGTTATTGAACGAAGGGTTCCAGTGCAGTAGGTATTCTGGGAAAGAAGGTATTTGGCAAGGTCCACCGAGTTGTAATAATTGTCCATATGGACTGAATGCCCTAGTCCCAGCTTTTCCGTCATCAACTTCTTGACGACACTGGTTACATGACCTGACCCCAACATCCTTATCTCTGCTCCCTGCATACACCATGAATTTTAGGACCAAGCCATTGGGCTCAGTCAACATATACAGCTTTATGCCATATTCGTGACGTTTTCCTTGGATATACTGCCTAAAAATCAATCGACCCCGCCATAAAACCATCGACTCATCGATTGATAATTCTCTAATCGGAGAATAAATCCTTTCCATTGTTTCGTTGTATAAGCCAATGATTACTCTCCGGAGCCTATCATTCGACTCGTCTTCATTTACATTGGAGAAATGCAGGGCTCTCAAAATAAGTATGAAGCGGTAACGGGACATGCAGTGACTGAAGAGGGGTATATTGAAGTGGTCATCTCTCCTCCAGTAATCATTCAGACACAAAACTTCACGACACAAAAATTGCTCGTCTGAAATTTAGCTTTGCTTCCAACATCCAAAAACCTTAAATCAAATTTCATACGGTGCAGCAGCAGCAAATAACCGAAAGGTTACGAGAGCCGAACGCATTTGGTTCAGCCAGTAATACTCGAGATAGAAAAAAACAATTACGTACCAAGGCACCGAAAGCACCAACAATTTATATATTTCACGCTTGCCATTTGTCTACTAAAGTACATTCAGAGGATTTTAGATATCAAAATTATTTAGGGACTTTCGGATGATCGAATGTCATTTGTGGATTGCTAGATTCACAAAAATATTGCCTCACCGATATGAAATTGGTTTAGAAAGATCTATATTCATTTTCTACGAAAATCTAAAAAAGGAAACAAAAGTGTTTAGGTACTTTCAGACAAGCGAAGGAAATTTGACCATTGCTAGAGTCACTGATTTTTTTAGTATTGTCGCACATAAAAATTTGTTTCACAAAAATCTCTATTCATGTCCTTCTACTCACATTTAACTTAAAGAACAAAATTTTTAGGCATTTTTGGATGAGCAGAGGTCACTTTACAGCCGCTAGACTCACTAAAACATTGAAACCAAGGTGAAATAAGTTGCGTGAAAATCCTGCTTCATGACCTTCTACTCACATCTAATTTGGAAAACAAAAACGTTTAGGCACTTTCGGATGAGCAAATGACACTTGAGGTATGCTAGAGTCACTAAAATATTGTTTCACTGAAATAAACTTAGTTTCGCAAAAATCCCTATTCATGTCAATCCACTAACGTCTAAGGTGCTGAAAGGGAAAAAATCCTTCGAATAAATCCGATGCTTTTGATACGCTTTAGTTACCGTGAAGGCTTCATTATAACCTAAAAATGTCAAAATTAGAAATTACTGGTCGTCGATTCATAAAAAGTATCAGTATTGCTTTTCATGTTCAGTATCATATTTATGATATAATTATTTAATTATATTTAAAAAATCTACTTACATTCGGCGTGATGTATATTCTTCGTAATGAAGGTCCCGATTCCAGCGGTATAATTACTGAAAAAGGTATTAATTCCAGGAGGTAATGAGGGATAAAAAGCCTGTTATCTTAATAATATAAGACCTTACCTTGTAAATCCAATTTTTTTTTCTAAAAAGCTTTTCTATATGTCTAAAGAAACAGAAAAACCTATAAAAGGAATTACAATTGCTGAATTAGTCCTTTAAAAGTATAAATAAGTCATTTTAATTCATGAAAAATAAATCAACCGCCATAGCAGGAAAAAAAACATTACACTTACCGTAAAGCTGAGACACGAAAGAAAAAAAAACTGAGAAAAAAAAAACGAGAGGCCAATGCGTTCTCGAAGAAGGTTGGGCTTTCACTGAGGCCCACTGCAATTTCCAGCCCTCTCCTTACTCACCGGATGCGCTGGAATACTGTTACAAAAAGAGAGCGGTCAGGTGCACACGCTGCGTCCTCGGGTCCTGGCGGGCGCACACCAGGACGCAGCGTGTGCGTCCTCGGTCCTGAACGTGTTAAGAGCGCTATTCAGATAACTAGAAAGTACTAATTGGTTAATCTGACAGGCTACTGTAGATCAGATCATGGAAATAACCATTGAGTCTTGGCACTTTTTTGGTTTCTTGAATCCTTTGAATATAAGCATCAAATCATGGCACATACTAAAATATACCGAAGAAAATATAGCATAATCTAAATTCACGGCAGCATTAGGGACCAAAGGACACTGTAGTTTTGCGGGGTGAAATTACTATGAAGCTGAATTTATTAATGCTACTAAAAATATCTCTCGAATGAGAAGCAGTTAAATTTTTTAAATTTTGGTGAAAGGATCTTCACCTTATGTTGAAGAAGATGTGGAACCATTTTCACAACACCTAAGCTTATGTTATTAAGTGACTCTGGCGTTAAACTAAAGTTTAATGAACTTTATTCACTGAAGTGATAGCTTCCGAGGTAAACAATCAAGTGTATGATATGTATGTAATTAATAAAAATGTTACATTAATGTTGAAGCAGCAGTGAAGTGTGTCTGTAGTGATTACTTTCAAGAAATGAAAATAGTATGAAGGATTCAAGTGTTCATTCGTTGGTGATTAACTTTCAGTGACATTCTCTCTCTCTGGTCGGTCATAAACACTCACAACAATTAATGTGTTTTTTGTGTTGAATTTAAAATTCTCTAAAATTATAAAGGTTTGAATTAGTAGGTAAATCATAATTTTATATTTTTATTTAGCTTCGATTGACACCTAAAAACAGCAACACCAATATGACCACATCAAACTAGAAACCCATGCAACTTATATGAATTAGTTTTAAATGAAATGAAGAAAAATATATAAAAATCTAATGGTGTCTTTCTATATCTCTAGTACTCAATCACGCAAAAACGGCTGATCTGATTACTTTGAAATTTTACATGTGGGTAACTAAATGCACGGACGATAATAGGCAAATATTTAAATTTTCTCAAGAGCACCAAGCGCCGCTAAATGGGGCCCTTAGTTTACTCCATAAGAAAAGTATTGAAATCAGTGCAGAGGTTAATTTTTGTTCTCTTTTAAATTACTTGCAATCATGATACAAGGGTTGTAATTTTCACTAACGGGCTGCTGAAAGAGCGAAGTACTCAATTATTCCTCTCAATTATGTTTTACGTTTCGCCTTTGCTTAAAAATTTGGTGTTCAATTCCAAAATTATCAATTTTTCTCCTATTTCAACAATGGCATATTTCCATATCAACCTGAGAAATGACTATGAACGGGAAATTTTGCTTGGGCCTTTTATAGATTACATTTTTTTTTGCTTAAATAAATAAGGCAAATTCCCAAGTAGCAGAGGAAGTTGTCACAACGTTACAATGGGAAAAGGTACAAGTGCACACAACGTTGATGTTGGTTGTCGCAACGTTGCATGCACATTGCCTCAACATCCAATTTTCCCGAAAAACCACGTTGCTGCAACGTTATCAGTGCAACATCGCTGCAATGTTATCAGTGAAAAATTTTTAACCCTTTCCCGACCAAAGCGCCCGAAACCGCCCGACTTCAGTTAGCCCTTTGAGGACCGGATTTAAATACCCCAAATCCCCGTCATGGACCCAATTTTTGACCTACATTCACGCTTCATCACACAATGCGTAAATCATTTTACTAATCTAATGTTATATTAGCTAATGTATTCCAAGAGATATTTTTTACACACGATACTCCGTATATTTATTATATTTTTAATTTCATCTTACCTTATCATCTTAGTTGTCCACCTCAACTCCCTTTTTGTGGTGGAACTCCAGGAAACATCTGATTTTGCACAGAGGTAGATCGCAGTTTTTAAACTTCCATGTAGTTTGAATTGCTTTTCCGGATGGTGTATGTTTCTTGTTCTCACTACACTGAACACACACCTTTTTCCTACCCTCTATTTTAATTATTTTATGAGAATGTTGACATGAAAGTACATTTGGTATTACGCTTCTTTTGCGACCTGCTCTCTTTCGTGATGAGAAATTTCCTATCATCTGCCTATATAAAGCTTTCCGGAATTCTTTTTGACTTTCCCCATGCTTGGATTTTGCAGGTTGATTAGTTTCACTGTACAAAATAAAACTATTCACTATCGCAGTATTCATTACAAATCCAAACAAATATTTCCACCATTTCTTCGTTTTTCTACCTAATGAGTAATAACTTCTCTTCTGGTCAGCTCTATCTACTCCACCTATAAATTTAGTGTATTTTGCTACTGAAAGAGGGCAAGAAATAGCCAGCCTTTCATTGCCTTTGCCAGTTTTTCTCAAAACACTCACACTTCCTTTTGGATCACAATTAGTCGAAAGTACGCAAATATATCTATTATCACACCACACTGTTGCTGCAACACCATTTGATTGAAGACATTTATATTCACCTCTTTTTAGTTTTAATGATTTGGTCAATTTCAACTCCTTGGGCCATTCCTTACGACTTGGCTGAGATGTAGAACATGCATAAGTATTATTTTGCAAGAGACACCTTACCAAGTGAACACTTGAAAAAAAGCTGTCAAAATATACATGATGGTGTAATCCTAAATAACTTTCTAGTAAATTCATTACCACCTGACTGCCAAGAAGCATTCCCTTGTTTCTGACTTCTTTTTTTCCTAAATACACATTCCCCCTCAGTACATAGCCATGTGGATTAGCGAGCACCCAAACCTTGAACCCCCATTTTGTTGGTTTATTTTTTATGTATTGTTTGATATGGTGACGCCCCTTGAAAGCCACCATTGCCTCATCAACTACCAATTCCTTTCCTGGTCTATATTTTTTATGAAAAGTTTCCATTATACCTAATACTGGTCTTACTTTCTGCAATACGTCAAACCCTTCATCATGGGCATTTTGTTCCTCCTCAATATCACTGACGTGAAAATATTTTGTTAGTTTTTTAATGCTTATAGGTCATTGAATTTTTGATGATAGAACATTCGATGTCCGGATTATGCCAATAGTCTATCGTTTCTGACAAATGGTACACGCCCATGTAAATAAGTACGCCAACATACGCTACTATTTCTTCTGAAGTAGTGTCAAACCACTCTTGGTCTGCTTTCTTTGCCTGGTTCTGTCTATACACGGCATATTTGTTTGTATTTTGAGCTATTGTTTTAAATATATTGTCACCTCCTAGGATAAACATTTAGAGGGATATTTATTATTGATGGCAAGAAGCACTCCACCTCCTCTGGAAGGCCGATCTTTGTGATTGAGAAGGACATTTCACCATCACGAACGGTAGGGTTCAGCCAAGTTTCAGTGAGCGCGATGATGTCTTTGGAGAGCTCATGGGCTCATCACAAGTGGATAGCTTATTCTTAATGCTTCTTACATTTTGGTGGAACATGTGCACTTGTGGGTCAGAGGGTGAGCCAGGGTTGAGTTGTACGTCACCCGAGAGAAGAAAAAGAAGCAAGATAACGGCCTCACGCCAAGGGTACAGTCTGGTGGTTGAGGGTCGAGGGTGTCGCTGGAACCTTGGCGGTGGAGGGGTGGGGTAATGGAGGCCAGTAAGGGATAGACCACATGATGGAAACGCGGAAAAATAGTATCTTCTTACACTGAACGTTTCAGGAGAAATTGGGAGCACAAATGATGTGATGGGTTCTCATGGCGAAACTGCACAAATACGGAGGGTAAAATTCACTAGCACTAGCGCAGAAGCAACAAAAAAGCAAACATTAAAGGAACATGGGCATGTCTTCTTGCTAGAGGCCATCTTGCCTCTTGTGGTTGAATGCTAGATAGATAAGCATAAAGGAAAAAGGTTCAGAATCAGAATTTTGGAAGGCATGAGGGGAGGGAGAAGGTATTAATGCTAAAAGGAATCTTTGTATGAAGCAGATATATGGTTATGCATAGGATGGTTCAAAAATAATCCCATAATGAGTAAGTTTAGGTAAGTCCAAAGACTGTGGTGACCTGTCATGGTTGTGCGTAAGTCAGCAGTAACTTCAATATGGATGAATGGCAGTCCAGTTGAATGAAGCCTTTGTGTACCTCAAATTTCAACTTCCATTATGAGACTGGTGAAATTCATAAAAGGGAGGGGGGCATTTTATTATCAATTTTCCTCTGACTTATTAATAAGTTAAATATAGTGTCATGGGCCCCTGTTACTTGCTTTACACCGTAAGTTGGAAAATACCTATGGGAGGCAATTCTCGATGGAAGAAAATTTTTAGAATTACATATTATGTGTGTTGATGAAGTGCACTCAGTACTCATATACAGCATACAAAGGCTTTATCTGCATTGAATATTTTTTAGATATAAACAAACAATTGATCAAATAACAAAAATATGAATGAAAAGAAATTACATACATATGTCCACTAAATATTCATTCAGTACGCCACAAAATACAACCTTTATCACTGAGTAATTAAAGGTCTAGGGATTATCCATCCCTTTTAATTATCTGATTGGGTATTCCCTTCCATTAGTATGGGTAATTAGCATTACTATATACACAAAACGCTGAGTTATTCTGTATTCTGATCTGAGGCTTCATTAGTTGTTCACTAAAGAGTGAACAGTAACCCTAGCGGTTCATAAACAGAGGCACTTAGCGTTAACTTGTTACCTGTTTTGATGTATTGCCACCAAATTTAAACATGAAAGAATGGCAATGTTATTGGCAAAAAAATGGTAAGGAGTTAATATCAATGGCGTAAACCACTACTCCTCTAGACAAGAACAAACATTGAGCCATCATTTGAAACTAAAATGGCATACTTGTTATATGGTTTTGAAAATGAAACTTTGTTTGAAAGTCTGTTCACCTAATGGTTTGTACCTGTTTTTACCACGCTTGTTTTAACTTGCACTGTTTGTTTGTTGTTTGTCTGGATGGAATGTTGTAGTCGAAATCTAACCCACTCGCCAATGTTCAATCGAGGTGAAATTTGCCATGCTTACTTAATCTCGATGGCAATACAGGAATAAGTCATTAAATCCACTAATTACCAAGTTAATCTACTAAAATTAAATGGTTTACATTTTGTATTTCTTTATCCTAAAATGACACAACACGCATCTCATTGCCTACTCGCAGTCTGCGCCGTTGCAATCCATTGCAACCATCATTTTAGCATTTATAGCAAGAAGAAATGCTAATAATTTTAATTTCAAAGAACCGTTGCTCAATTAATATAAAGATTAAAAAGTACATTTGAATATAATTGTGTTTTTTAAAGTATTTTTTATACTTTAAAGGCTAATTACTAATGGCTAAAGAGCCCTACAATGCCCCATGCCGTCCTATTGTCAGGAAGCTAAATATTCTCTCCATTCCTTGCATCTACATTCTACCTGCTGTCATGTGCACCCGTAGTAACCTATCATCTTTTTCTAAAAACCAAGACATTCACCATCACTTCACGAGAAGCCCTAATGACTTACATGTAACATATGCCAGGACCACAAAATGGTTACACAGTTTGCGGAGGATGGGACTTCAATTATATATTCATCTGCCCATTCCCATAAAATCCATGAATGGTGATGCTTTTAAAAGACAATTGAAAGCTCTTCTAAGAGCAAAGCTCTGCTATAATGTCAACGAATTATTGTACATTTTTGAGTTTCCACCTCGTAGGTTGCTTTTTAGGACAACAGTTTCACCCCTTTTCCAACGGGTGTCTTCAGGTCGAAGTACCAGGGCATCATTTCGGCCGCGTTTATATAGGCCTTCTGTTTTCCTCCATGCTCTGTGATTGGCCATTTTCCTCCTGCCAAATCCTCTTCCATGCACTGGATAAGTGGTAACCATCATCCTAGACTAATAAGAGAAGCCATAGAAATAAACAAAACAAAGGATAATTTCAACAGAGAAGATGGTTACCACTTATCCAATGCATGGAAGAGGATTTGGCGGGAGAAAAATGGCCAATCACAGAGCATGGAGGGAAACAGAAGGCCTATTTAAACGCAGCGGAAATGATGCCCCGGTACTTCGACCTGAAGACGTCCGTTGGAATACGGATGAAACTGTTGTCCTAAAAAGCAACCCATGTGGTGGAAATCCAAAAATGCAGAATAATTCATCTGAACGCTTCGGAAACCTACGATGGAAATGATGTCAACGAGTTTATGGCAGATCCCTTATAAGTTAACTATCTTTTATTGATCAATGATGAATTAATATTTATAGTGCTGTGCAATGGTAACTTTTTATTGAAGTGTTGTCCATCTATGTATAGTTTACTACTTTCATTAATTCCTGACGTGCCTTATATTGTGTGCAAACTTTGTATCTCAATCTACTAGGCAAATAAATATTATTATTATTATTATTAAATTTTATAGATCATATCATGGATGCTTGTGTGCAGTTCTGATCAATTTGGTAGACTCATGAATAATTTCCTCTGGTGAATATTTTATAGAGCCTACAAGAATCCAATTCACAGTTGACCAGCGCCTTAGCTGCCTGCCAGGAACAACTCGAAACAGCACTCGCAGCTCAAGAGTCACAGCGTCGAGTGCTTGACACAGTCAATGCCCAATTAGCACAACGTGTTCAGGAGCTGGCCAATATCCATCGGGAGATTGCGACTGCCCTACAAACGTGATGCGACTACCTTCCCCCACTCCAGCAAAATCTTTCCTTGGGCGACAAAGGGGGTGGGGGAGTTATTCCAATTGGAAAAGGAAGAAGCATCGTCTTGGAGGGAAGGGAGGAGACTATCGTTTGACCATTTCCCCTCGACCATATACCCCTGGCCACTGCCTAACCTGAGAGCACTCCTAGAACCACATTTTCACGCAATCTCATAGCCTATTCACAGTTGAATGTAGTTTTCCACTACAAGAAATGTCTGCTCAAGAAGTAATAATGGACCCAACTCTCTTCCTAGTTTCTCTTCTTCCCTTTCCAGAATCTAATTAACTGGCAAAGCATGGGAAGTGATAAGTTCTCCCTGTTGTCCTTACGTTGAACAAGATTCTTTGTCCTGGAAGCTCAAATGATTTGATCTGTCTCTAATGCCTATACGTATTTATGTAGATCCATGTTATCCCTCATTGGTATTTTTGGTGAATTGGTGGTACTATATCCTGTTTTGGTGATAGAAAGAATGAGCAGGACACTTCGCCCATGTCTTGAATGTTGACATAAAAGGCATCTTTAAATATGTAGTGTGGGCAAGATTCTCTTTGATAGTATTTATCTGTGGAAGTTGATTATTGCATTGGCATATTGAATGTTAAGTCAGGCATCGGAGAGAGGTGTTTTTTTGTGTCTGATGCCATGAACTTCTGGAACTCTCTGTATGTAGAAACATAGGGAAAATTGAGAGTCTTTATCCCTGGAAATCTCTGACCACTTTGCTTCCTAGCACTCAATGCACTATTGCCCCCTGATTGACGAAGGGATATCAGAAGAATGGAATGTGTGGTAAATCTGTTCTTCTAAATATTGATATTGGAAGTGTTCTGTACATTGTCCTCTCAGCACAAATGAAATGCTCTCTAGTATTGGTCAAAGTGCCCTCCAATGTATGTATTTGGGCATGATTATTGTTGTAATCTGTGCTCAATAATTCTGCCATATTGTTTTACTGTTATGTTACTCAGGAATTTTTATGTAAGCATGTAAAGTTGCAAAGTACTGGCAATTTTTATACAAGTTTGTTTTTTAACCTCAAAGAAGAATGATTCAAAAACCAAATTAACCCCAAATGAAATTATACTTCAAATGATTTAAACATAAATTAAAAAGCGTTTTATACCTTTACCAACTAATTGCAGGAAAGTTAGCTGTATTAGGAAAAGCATTCTTCACCAGAAATAACAATACCATATATTTGGGCATGTTGATGTATGCCATTTATGAATTATAATCGGAACACCCGAATAGTGAGTCTCAAAGTTGTTTTAGAAAACTTTAGGAGTTTTTAAAGATATTACTGTTATAGCATGTGCAATTTTGCATGTTAGGTGATTGTTTAAAAGTTGAAACAATTGAGTATCAGAACTAAATATACAGGGCTGAGTACCCAGAAGGCTTCACATTGACATGATTGAGGACTCTGCATTAAATAATGCAATTCCAAATGCCTTTAATCCAAAATGAAAAATCTTTAAAAACTTATTGATACTATTTGGTTAGTATAAAAAGTTTTACTCCTGTTTAACATTTAAACATTGAAAAAAATGTGACTAAGGGTAACAGGTCTTAGTTGATTGGTGAGGTAGTCTTCTCAACTGATCTTTGCCTGCCATTCAGTGTATTTAGTTTGTAGTATTCCATCATCAGTTACTAAGTGCTGACTACAAAAAAAAATATTGCATCTGGAACAATAAATTTGTTCCTGCCGCATTAAAGAAATTTTTAGCATCTATTAATCTGAAAGAAAATAAATAGATCCTGCTTATGTAAGTTTGTGTGCATAAGCATGTATGTGTGTAAAGTTACGTATGATTGAGCTTGCTGAAAGAACAAGTCATTCTCTTCTGTTAATTTTTTCTGCACTATTTTGTGCCTCTTCTTGCCATGTTTGACTGATTTGTGGTTATTACAAATCATATTTAACTGATTGTGGACCTTTAATCTGAAGCAGTTTTACTGTTTTGATTGTCATAATTGCAGGCATTTTAATGGGATGCATTTTTATGGCATTACTTTTATCGTTAAACTCTCACATTTTCCATGGGATGCTCAGCTGCAGCTATGTAGTTTTTCAACTTATGCAGCATTATGTTATTTGGCTTTTACAAGTTATGTATATTACCAGGTATGTTCTAGTATCATAAAATTCATCATGTGCAAAGAAAGTAGGTGGTGGAAATGCTATGGTGAATCATTCCACTGTTTTGTAAAAGAAGACTGAATTATTTTGTTGAAAGGATTGTGTGAGTGTGCTATATGTGAATATACAAGATGTTTTGTGGAATGGTGAATGGCTATAAACAACGGATATTAGTTTCAACTTTACTTTGAAATAGGCATTATATTGAAATGTCTAGGCATGAGGTACCTATTAATTCCTATCGTCTGTTCAATGCTAAAAATCCATGTGAGTTGGTTTCTTCATATTTGTGAGAAGTTTATCCTTGGATTCCTTAGTGGTGTCATACTTTTTAATTGTTGTATCAATGTTTTACCTCTTTTAATATTTTAATTTTTTTGGCTAATCAGTTTGAAGTACTTAGGCAGTGTCAATATCTCTCTCAGTGGAAAATAATGGCACTCATCATAGATCTGATTTTTTAATAAGATTTTGACAATCTCATGAAATTGATTTGGCGTATTCACTTTGAGTGACCTACCTCATGCTTTTTAAATGCATGGAATTGAATCAAAGCATGTTTGCGAAACAATAAAAAATTGGTTAAATACTTTTTAATTTTTCTGCATCACACTTGTTAAGCAGCTTTGATTAACAAGTATGACATGGTGCTTTTTCATGTAGTAAACATGTTGTAGCAGTCATATATGACATTTGTTAAACTCTGTGTGAGTGAGTGAATGTATGAGAAAATGTGAAGAGGATTCTGTATGTCAGTGGTAGCAAACATATTGTTTTTTTTTACTTCTGTATGATTCAGAAACGAAATTAAAGATTGGAATGATAATCATGTATTTTTTGTGACCATTGAGATTCTTATTTGTTGTTGCGTTGTCACCTTTCTTTTCCTTTTTGTTTTAACCCACTCCCGTGTTTGAAATTCCCTCTAACCCCATCCCACAATCTATCCTGGTGCTGCAGTCATGGTGGCAAAAGGGGAAGTTGAAGAGTGAGTGAGCAAGCGGCAGTACATTCTCATGCCGGAGCCCTGGCAGATCAGAACGTTGAAGCCAACGTTGGAGTGCAGCAGATCGGTGAGCCCCTTCTCCCTTCCGTTTCTTTCCTTCCAACCACCTTTCCCGCATTTTGTTCCTTTTGTGTTGGCACGTCATGTGTCACGGCCCTCAATTGCCATGGTCACATGCACGTACAATATTAGTGTTATGGTTGTGGCCAACTTCATCTCATCCTCTATTGCATTTTAGGCCCGAGTCTTTGCTATACCTTCTGAGCATTGTTTATCTCTGAGTATAAGTTGAAGTATTCTTTTCAGCCAAAAATATAAAGTAAAATCCATGACTTGAGTAGGGAGATGAAAAGCATCTTGTTTCACAATTTAAAAAGTGAACAATTGAAGGGGCAAGGATGAATTTTGAAGCAGAGTGCAACAAAAACTGAAATAAAGGAAAAACTGACAGTAAATTTATTGATAATATCTTTAGCTGCTACATCATCCTTAGATGCAATTGCCAGTGTTATAATTTGAAGATGCGGCTATGTCATCACCATCATCTTTTGATTGAGAAAGGTATCATCTTCTGCACCATGCATAGCAATGGCGAATGCACCCATGGTGTTGACAGCATGACAGTTGGTAGCGCTGAAGGAAAAGTGATAGGTCGGTGATGAGAGATGTGATGTACTCTCCCACGTAGCAGAAACACATCTCTGAGATGTCTCAAATGTCTCATAGAATCTCTCAGAGACATTCCGTGACCTCTCAGAGACTACTCTGAGATGTCTCTGAGACAGCTCTATGTCCGCTTTTATCATAGTCTCAGAGACATCGCATGAGATCTCAGAGAGGTCTCAGAGACATCACTGAGAGGTCTCTGAGAGGACTCAAATGGATCTCAGAGACATCACATGTGATGTCTCTGAGATCATTCAATCAAAGATGATGCATGACTTAAAATAAATTTATTCTTGTAATAGCACTAACATGGATTGGAACTAACAGCACTAACAGGAACAGCACTAACATGGAACATATAATTGCCATTAGTCTTCTTTAGCAGCCTCCCTTGTGTCTTTATCCACGACTGCCTTGGAAAGATAAGGAAAATTGTAATATTACCAAGTAAAACATTTGCTAAGCTTTTTTCAGGCTATTTAGAGGTACAAATAGTAACTCCAAAGAAATACACTCATAAGAAGAAGTATTAAAACTTGACTCAAAAATTTTTCCGAAATAAAATATAACATATAGGTATGTTAGGATCTCGTCAGGAAGCTGGGACAATGACAGCTGGCACATGCCAAACTGCCCACCCATCAATTGTGGATAAATTATTTGCTTTATTTTTTTTCGTTTTCAACTTTTATTTTGCACTACTAGTTTAAAAATTTATAATACAAACAGGTGCATATTTACGTACTTGAAAATGGGCTTTGCCCCTATGCATTATATTGAACCACATTATTATCCACAATTAAATATACGTACCTAACTTGAGGCTGGTGTCCCCACAAAGATCTCATGATAGCCATCTTGGTACCTACTATGCCGGCCATTAAAAAATAATGGCATGGAAATCGCCATGTGACCCTTCTGGAAATATGATTTGCATTATTAAGAATCTACAGAAGGCACATATAGTTAAGGTTAAATCATTATAATAATAATATTAAGAAATTCACTCACCTTGCAAGAAACTCCCTTATTAGGATGGTTGGCCTCGCTGACCAGCGGACGAAGCTCAGCTAGGACACGAAACAACGTTTTTGACAGTGTTTTAGACAAGATTTAAATCTCTCTATCGATGAAATCAATGAGTGATTGATGATAATGAGTGATAAAATGAAGGTGATAGATGGAATTTGAGTACAAAAATGAAAATTACCTGAAAGGGAAGAGCAAACTAAGGTTGGAGCACTGAAGGCCCCGTCACACGACAGCTCCGCAGTAAACCTCCATGCTATGGATATAAAATAGTTCCTTCTATGTACATACCATGTGTATCTGGATATATTCTGAAGTGCAACCCTAATAGATTTTGACTAGTCTATTATCAGAATTAGATATGAAGATTAATCTGAGTAATCAGGGTATATTTTTTATTTTTTAAATTATATTTTGTTTGATATTTTGCATGAGACCTGTCAGAGACTGAGACATCACTCTGAGTCAGTATTTCATTTTTAATAAATCGCCCTCTTTAATTCATTTAAAAAGTATTTACAAATGCACTGGATTGATAAATAAGGGTGGTTACAGGAATCTGTGGGTAAATAAAAATTTTATTGTGATATTTTGCATGAGACCTCTCAGAGACATCACTTTTCGTCAATTTTTCGTTTCCAATAAATTGTCCTCTTTTTCATTTAAAAAGTATTTACATATGTACAGGATTTATGAATAAGGGTGATTACAGGAATCTGAGGGTAAGTAAAACTTTTATCGTCTCATAGTGATCTCTCCGAGACGTCTCTGAGACATATGAGACATTTGAGACCAGTGAGAGATGTCTCAGAGACATTCCCTGCTATGTGGGCCCACAATAGTGTCAAATGTCATAGTGTCATAGGGCCAAATGGTGTCGAATGGAATATATGAATTTTAGCATTTAGACTGATTTTAATAATTCAATCACTTGTAAACATCATAAGTTTCTCAGTAGTACTGCTTGTTTTGAATTTTTTTTATGTTACAAGGCAAATTTATGACACTTAAGACAAATTTATAAAATGTAAAATGCATAATGCAGCCATCAACGGAAGCATTTTGATGACATAAAAAGGTTTTTTTCCAAACGAGAGCAAAACTGATATCATCTCCTTCTCACCTAAATTTGCTTTCTTTGACCTCCCTTGAATCACATTGCCTTGCTTCTCCGCTGAAACTGCCTTGAAATTGAAACAAAACCAAGTGAGTTTGGAAGTGGGGTGGCAGCAGGTAAGCTGTGCAATAAAATGCTTTGCAACTGCATTGGCTCAGAGGCCACAGACCCTTGTAAATATAATCGGCTGGTACACCCTTGCTGCCTAATGACCTGGCTCTCTCCACCGAAACTCCCTTGCCTACAACACTGAAACTCCCTTGCCCACAGCACTGAAACTCCCTTGCCCTCTCCCTCCCAAAATAAAAAAGTAATTTGCATTTAAAAGACAATGTCAATACTACGCGATGGCATGCGTAAATGTATTTACCCTAGTACGTTATACCTACCTAACTATATTGTATCTATTTCTCATGTCTTACTATCCTACGGCTCTACAGCATTTTCTCGCACCCGTCGCAGAAACTTTCGCGTCAAGAAAGCCTTATATATTGTGACGAAATTACTTTCGTTATATTAGATAATAAGTATGATGATTTTTTTGTATGTGTTGATGTTCCCGCGCATGTGGTCGAAGTGTGTTTCCCTGTGCCTCCCATAGAGGCGTTTGTGTGGGGGGGCGTGTGATTTTGGAGGTCGGAAAGAGAGAGAGGGGAGGGTGCATCATGTGGATGAGGAGGTCAGACGGTGACAGAGAGAAGGTGGTGATCAGGTGTGATGCCGGGGGTCGTGGCAGGAACGGCCCGCCGAGAGTTCGGTTTGAGCCATGCACCACTGGTGCTGACCTCTGTAGAAAGCGGCGTGACAAGTGGGGCCGAATAAGGTGGTGTCCCGTATGGGGGGTGACGAAGTTCTTCCGTTGAAACCTCGCCTGACGGCTGTTCACCTTAAGCAAAATAACTCGGAACCGGTGAGCCTCATGTGAAGCGGTCTGCCGAAAGTGCTGTGTCGTATTACGGAGACATTGGGTGGTTTCCAATCGCGTATCTGCGCTGATCTGTTTGAAACTGTTTAGCTCAGAGCGTGTTCCAATCGCAGTTGTGACGTCATCTGCGCTAAACAGATGGAAACACATCCCGTACCATGGCCGACTTTATAACAGGCCATGACATGCAAATGTGGCAACTCCGCATGGGGGTCATACCGCTGCCTATCGCTATGTCGTAAATGCATGGTTTATTTACGTGTGGTGTTGATCGTGGTCAACCGTGGTGAACAAAATTTTATTTTTAAATAGTTTTCTTTGAATTAGCCGTCAAAACTATGATACTCAGGCGTGGCTAAAGGTATGTAGAATAATTTGGTATGATTATGTTTAGTAGAAATTGAAAAATGCGTTATATTTCTCCATCTGTAAACTTTCAAATCGACCATGTGCTCGCGCTGAATGTGAAGGTGCCCTGAGGAAAAAGCCGAGTTAAAACGAGTTAAATCCAGGTGAATGTGAACTCGGATCACCTCGTAAGTACGAGCTGTCACCTCGATTGACATGGTTTTAACTCTCAAGCCCCGCAAACATATTCAACACGCATGAGAAGCAGTCTCGTGGAATTCGTTTCAAGTGGTTTCAGCTTGTAGACGAGGTAACTTGTCTAAACTCGGTTCACCTCGTTCGAGGTGGATCTCGTATCAACTGTTTTTACCTCGTATCCCACGATTCTCGTTTTTACTAGATTCACCTCGTCCGATGTGGATCTCGTATCAACTGGTTTTACCTCGTATCCCACGATTCTCGTTTTTACTAGATTCACCTCGTCCGATGTGGATCTCGTATCAACTGGTTTTACCTCGTATCCCACGATTCTCGTTTTTACTAGATTCACCTCGTCCGATGTGGATCTCGTATCAACTGGTTTTACCTCGTATCCCACGATTCTCGTTTTTACTAGATTCACCTCGTCCGATGTGGATCTCGTATCAACTGGTTTTACCTCGTATCCCACGCTTCTCGTTTTTACTTGATTCACCTCGTCCGATGTGGATCTCGATTCAACTGGTTTTACCTCGTATCCCACGCTTCTCGTTTTTACTAGAATCACCTCGTCCGATGTGGATCTCGTATCAACTGGTTTTACCTCGTATCCCACGATTCTCGTTTTTACTAGATTCACCTCATCCGATGTGGATCTCGTATCAACTGGTTTTACCTCGTATCACACGCATCCCGTTTTTACTAGATTCACCTCGTCCGATGTGGATCTCGTATCAACTGGTTTTACCTCGTATCTTACGTATCCCGTTTTTACTAGATTCACCTCGTTCGAGGTGGATCTCGATTCAACTGGTTTTACCTCGGTTCACACGCTTCTCGTTTTTACTAGATTCACCTCGTCCGATGTGGATCTCGTATCAACTGGTTTTACCTCGTATCCCACGCATCCCGTTTTTACTAGATTCACCTCGTCCGATGTGGATCTCGTATCAACTGGTTTTACCTAGTATCCCACGCTTCTCGTTTTTACTAGATTCACCTCGTCCGATGTGGATCTCGTATCAACTGGTTTTACCTCGTGTCTCACGCTTCCCGTTTTTACTTGATTCCCCTCGTCCGATGTGGATCTCGTATCAACTGGTTTTACCTCGTATCTTACGTATCCCGTTTTTACTAGATTCACCTCGTTCGAGGTGGGTCTCGTATCAACTGGGTTTACTTCGTATCCCACGCTTCCCGTTTTTACTTGATTCACCTCGTCCGATGTGGATCTCGTATCAACTGGTTTTACCTCGTATCTTACGTATCCCGTTTTTACTAGATTCACCTCGTTCGAGGTGGGTCTCGTATCAACTGGGTTTACTTCGTATCCCACGCTTCTCGTTTTTACTTGATTTACCTCGTCCGATGTGGATCTCGTAGCTTGTACTAGATAAAACGGGCTAATGCTAGGTAAGACGAGTTGATTCTTAACCTTATGAAACGAGTTAATACGATATGAAACGAGGTAAGGTGATGCTAGCTGAAACCAGTTGAAACAAGCTAATGCCAGATCGAACGAGCTGCTTCTCGAACAGGTCGAACGAGGTAATACGATATGAATCGAGGTAGCCTGTTCTAGATAAAACGGGCTAATGCTAGGTAAGACGAGTTGATTCTTGCCCATATGAAACGAGTTCATACAATGTGAAACGAGGTAGCGTGTTACTAACTGAAACCATTTAATACGAGATGAAACAACCTATACATCTCTAGGTAAAACAAGGTGATTCAAGAAGAATCGAGCTGCCCAGAAACGACGGCTACTACCCAGGCAGCATCATCAATCGGCCCGATGTTGGTCCAATATCGGCTTTGCGTCGGCAAAGTCGGCCAACCATAGCTGATGTCGGCCCAATGTCGGCTTTGAGTCGGCTTAGGTTGGCCGACTTTGCCGACGCAAAGCCGATATTGGGCCAACACCAGCTTTAAGTTGTACTGCCGACACCACTTGCTGACGTCGGTACGATGCTGGCTCGATGTTTCATTTTGGAGTTCCATGAATTCTTGAAAATTATATCATGGCCATATGTGCGGGGGTGGGTTACCATTGTTTTGGGGGCCATGGGTCACTTTTCAGGGAGTCTGCGGGGTATGGAATTATTAGAGATAGTGGAACCCCGGAGTTCGGCAGTATATCCTAAACATCTATAGATGTTTGGCTCTTTCGGAAACTCCCCAGACCAGATGTAGGATCTTTCTGCAATCATCCAGGGAAAATACTTCACCACCAGAAAAAATACCCTTCATCATGTTCAGACTATAGCCATTTTAGATATACCCACTAGCACCGAGCTATAAAAATGATACATGATGAGTGAACAATAAATGGAAAAGAGCAGCTGAAATCCAATAACTGATATTACAATTCATGATTTAATGTGTTTGTAGTCAGATAGTTCTTCAAGCACACATTGTAAAATTTGTTCACACCAACTTTGGTTTAATATTTCAATATATTGACTTTAGTACGTAATGTTAGTTGAAAGATGGTTAGCTGAATAATTTGCATTGTCCCTTCCTAGGAGAAAATTTCTGATCTGGTTTGATCCAAATTGATCTGGCCAGATCTGGTCATTAGCTAAGCTGGAATGCATCAGATGTGGCCAGATCTGGTCTTGATCATGGCTGAAATACATCAGATCTGGCCAGAATTGGTCTTGATCAGGGCTAGAATTCATCAGATCCGGATTTTTTCACATCTTAAGTGGTCCAGATCTAGACTAGTTCAGATTTTAGGAACGCCAGATTTGGACTTGTTCAGATCTTAAATGGGCAACCCTTAGAAAAAATACTATGGAACTACCTCATATTTTCATAACATAGTTGTATAGTCGTATTCGTCGTCCTTTCATTGGAGGACGTTATAATCTCTCTTAACTGAAGATTTTTTTTCTGATTTTTGTTAATGTTTTGGGTATTAATGATAATAATGCGAAAAGAATTACGATGTAATAAATATTTTTTTTTATATTGTATCAGGAATTACCGAGAGTGGCCGCCGCCTCCTCCATCCTAAACCCCTCCCCCCGTAATCCGCCGTTGCGGTGCTAGTGACGACCAAGAACACTGTACATATATAAAGAGTTCGTCATGACGACTGTACTCGCGAAAATATGCAAGAATCTTTCGAATAATTATGGCTATAGCAGCAACTTACTACATTGTAATCAGGCATGACACTTTAAAGCACGTAACCCGGCGATATATATATATATATATATATGACGACTCAAAAGTTTTAAGGGATTTAAAACCCGATGAAGGAGTTACGGTTTTGAAAAATGCGGGTTTCAACTCCCAATTGGCGCTGCTCTGTGCGCCTGCTCTGCTACGAACAAATGAAGAACGATATTTCGGTTGCGTACAAGGCTAAATAACGCAACGTGCTCAAGGGAACAAAATATTCCCTATATTTTGTTGTATTCCCTGCTGCAACGCTTTTTTGTTGTATTATATTCCCTGCTGCAACGCTTTAAACTCCATCGTCACTTCTGCCGTTTCTGCGACTCGAGGTTGGACGCTTTGGATTGCTTTGCCCTTCGCAATACTAGTTGGATGGAAGATGCTAATGATTGGACACGGCCAAGCATCACTGAAGTAAGGTAAGCTTTTGTTGATGATTTCATTATTATGTATCATTATTAAGCTTCGTGGTTTATGAAATCGTGCCCCTCTTTCAGAAGGTTCACTTCTTATTTGCTAATACGGTTGCATATTCAGTCCAATTATTTTAATTAAATTTACCTGTGTATTTTCACGTAGAAGTGTTCCACCAGTGCTATGTTATTTTCTCGTGCATTTTATATGATATAGTATTGAGAGGGGTTATTCATATTGATATGTGAGGCGAAAGCATGTAACATTTGTGTAACGGTTAGTCAACCTCACATTTTAGTAGTATTTATTCTTAGCAACAAGTTTTTGCCCAACTTAAGGTGACTTGTTAAAACTTTTATTTCTAGCTGGGATCTGATGAAGGCATCCTACTTCAACTCATGCAGATAGAGATGTGGAGGTGAGATCGAAGCAGACAGTCTCATAATTAAGAGGAGGAAGAGTGCTGCAGAGGCAAGAGTGCGAGAATGAAGGAAGAGGAAACGGGAATAGAAGAGGAAACGTCATTTGAGAAAGGTAATATATGATAATTAAACCTTCCATAGCCGAGATTTTCTCAGTTACATCTTATACAAATGGAGGAGTAGTAAATCTTCAGTTAGTTCTTTCTTCTAACTGTGGATATCATTTGTTTAACGTAAAGACATGAATGTGCGTGCCTGTCTTTGCTCATATACCATTTGACCAATATAAAATACTCTGAACTTTAATTGCCTATATTTCTGATTAGGGGGGTTTGAAAAAAAGGTAAAGAAGAGTTAGGGTCCAGTCTGGGAGATATTCGGTATGTATTTTATCATATTGGAAGTCTTAAGAGTTTTTTAACTCGTTTCTTCAATGTATATTTTCTCTTTTTTTACAGATACGCCAGAAGATGCTTGATATACAACTGAAGAATGAGCTTGTCAAGAAGGAAGAATTGGCGGAGGGGGTTAAGTACGAGGTGTTGAAGATGGAGCAATTGAATACTAAATTTGGGCAAGCTGTGGTTGCCACAATAAAATGATGTGATATTAATAGAAAGATCTTCCTTCCACGTTTTTTTCAATTTTCCACTAAAGAATTGTTATTTTACAATTATAATGATGAGCGTGTATTTGTATGTGTCAAGGACAATCTAATAAAAATTGAGTGATTTTTCATTAACTGTTTGTAATTATTCACCTACCTCCAGAAGTTGTGTTTGGCATGAGCGAATATTAATTCGATTTTTGAAGAATTCCAACAACTCATTGTATTCATATTCCCCTCTTATAATCGTTATTAATTAAATTTCTGACGTTGCTCTGTACCAATATGCAATGGTTAGATTCATTACCGCTCAGTGAACGAATAATGCTGGTGAGTGGAAGCCGGAAATAAATAGACGAGTGCAAACATCGATTGTGGGGGTATTAAGATAAGGTTAATTGCTTGAGGGAAATTGGGTGAAAAGCAGTGTAATTACGTTAAATGAAAGGATGCTCTATCGTGACCGGGCTGAACAAAAGCTATTGGCTTAGGTCTGGGCTATTAGCTAAACGGTACAGCGCTGAATCCCTATTGGAGTGCTTTGTCTTAGATTCAAAAGAAGACTTCAATCGCAATTTAGCACAGTTTATAATATTAATCAAATTTACATTGTCCAGCGATCATATTCTCCCCGTGCAGAATTGAATGTTCGTCAATCGCGTAATTTTTTCCGAAGAGTTGAGATGGGAAAATCAGCCAAGCGTATATATTATGCGGAAGCACATTTGTATGCGTTGGAGACATGCCCGCTTCGAGACAATACAATTCGAGACTTGGTGGACGTGACTTGACGATATTCTCCCTCGCCGTGGTCGGTGTGTTGGAATTCGGGGGTGACCGACTTATGTAGCATTGGGTCAGCCTTTTACTTTCATTATTATTTTGACTGCATTTCCGAGAATGCACTGGTGTCTTATTTTTCATGTAGGGGGCGCAGTTTTGGGAGGGGGCCATTCGTGATTCGATGAGCACGTGCGGGAAGGTTTCAACTTTCCAATGGTGTGTTGCATCATTCGCAATGTTGGTTAATAACGATGTAATCGACCTTGACCTAAATTGTGCTGAAACATAGAAATCGATATCTACTATTGTCTCTCTTTCGCTAGTTCCTTTGTCTACGTTGTTGTATTTAGTCATTACCAAGCTGCCAGCTAGTTCTCATCAGTTTTGGCTCTCTATGTTAAATCAGAATCTTTCGTGGGCCGAAATTACCAAACGAATTTGGGGAAAAATTGTAAGTGATCGAGAGTTTGACCGTCTTGTTACCACTAAAGTAAAGAGATTTCAGTTCCCCCGTGAAACTCCTAATGATTTCGTATGTTCTGTTCGTAACGCGATTCAAGTGTTGGCGTTAGAGTTCACCGAGTGCCAAACCGTTCGGTTAATTATTCAAGGGTTAAATCCTCTCACTAAATCCGCCATAATGTTTGCTCGCCAGCCCACGACCTTTGAGGAGCTAGACTCTGTCATAACCCAGGCGTCAAAGTAATTGATGGATTGTGCCGAGTACGCCAATACATTTCATAGTATTTCTCCTAATGTCTCCCCAGTTGCCGCAAGGCAAATAATTTGTTCGTATTGTCGTAAAATTGGGCATCATGCAAGGGAATGTCGGAAGAAAGCCCGTGAAACACGCCAACCAGCCGTGAGTTTCATGAGCGTACGTCAAAATTGTAACAGTAATTTGCCCCTTCTTCCGATAAAACTTCAGTCTGTTTCTTGCAATGCCCTCATTGATACTGGTTGTTCCGTTTCTATTTGCGACGAAAAGTTCTTCAAAACTCTTAAAATTCGCGGTGGCAAATCTCAAAAGTCTTCCGACTCTATCGAGCTATTGACAGTTTCTGGTCAACCGTTTCAATTAAGGATGTCGATCCAACTTAAGGTGCAAATCGACAAATTTTCCTGGCAGCATACATTTTATGTAGCCAATATTCCATTTCCAATTCTTCTAGGCCTTGATTTTATTCGGAAATCCAATATGATTGTTCATCCGAAAGCTGTCTCTTTTGAAACGTCTCCCGCTACTAAGTAAGATTTTATCGCTTATTCAGTTGACAATTGCGCATCGAGTGCGTATCCCGAAGTGCCAAGCAGCAGTCGGTCGACAGATTCTTGCAGCAATCCTTTTCTCATTGAAAATGGATCTAATTCTTCGGATAATTTGATAAGTGAGTTAAAATATTTGTTGTCGCAATATCCCGATGTCATGACCCACGATTTGGGGACCACATCGCTTATGACTTACGAAATAGAATTAACTGACTGTAACCCGATTCGGAGTCATCCGTTCTCTTTATCTCCCGTTAAGGCACAGATCATGAAAAAACATGTGCAGTCGCTGCTCGACAAGGGAATTATTGAGAATTCTAACTCAAATTGGTCTTCTCCAGCCTTTTTAATTCCCAAGAAGGATGGTACGGAGAGGTTAGTTGTGGATTATCGTAAGCTTAATAAGCAGGTTCAAATAGACGGTTATCCCACTCCGTCGGTCGAACATGCATTTCAATATTTAGCTGACGCAAAATACTTTACCATACTTGATCTTAATTCTGCTTTTCACCAAATTCCTTTGTCTGAAAATTAGAAGAAATATACTGCTTTTGTCACACCGTTCGGGATATATCAATATACTCGTCTGCCATTCGGGTTTGCCAATTCTCCCCAAGTATTCACTCGCTAAATTAACGAAGTACTGGGAGATCTAAAGTATTCTTGTGTGTATCCTTATATCGATGATTTGTGTATCTATTAAAAAAATTCCAGGGATCATATTAATCACGTCGATGCTGTCCTTAAGAGACTTCGTTTGGCTGGACTTACTGTATGTGAGGAAAAGTTTAAACTTGGCACTACGTCTCTCACCTTCCTGGGCCACTTGATATCCCATGGAAAACTTCAAGTTGATCCTGATAGAGTTAAGCCAATCGAAAAATTCCCTGCTCCAAAGAGTTTGAAGGAAGTAGCGAGATTTCTGGGGTTATGTGGTTTCTATTCCAAGTTCATTCCAAGGTATTCTGAAATTTCTATTCCTTTAAATAGCCTTAAACGTAAGAATGTTCCCTTTCACTGGTCAACGGCAGAGAATGAAGCTTTTATTCAGTTAAAGCAAGCTTTGATTAAGCCCCCGGTGCTGTCTTTCCCTCGTTTCGAGGATGAATTTCACTTATTTGTTGATGCTAGTAGCCTCGCATTAGCTGCAGTGTTAAACCATAACGTAAACGGTGATTTCATACCTGTGGCATTCGCTAGTAAAGCATTATTGGACCATGAAAGAAAGTTTCCGACTTACGAGTTGGAATGTATGGCTATATGCTGGGGTGTCGAGAAATTCAATGTGTACCTTCAAGTAAAACCTTTTCATTTGTATACTGATAATGGAGCATTGTCTTGGTTATTTTCACATCCCAAACAGCTGGGAAAGTTGGGTAGAATGGTTCTTAAACTCTCTTCTTATAAGTTCACCATCCATCATGTACGGGGAACTGCCAATAATGTAGCTGATTGCCTTTCTCGTGTCGTTCCTGTGTCTAGTGATAATGTTGCTAGTGATATTGATTCATCTAAAGTTGGTGATGATCTATTTCCACCAATGGCTTGTGTATTGAATAATGTTCCTTTATCATTTGTTAATATTAGAGACCATCAAAGGTCAGATCCTACTTTGAGGGATGTTCTCCAGAAATTGCAGAAAGATCCCTTGTCTTGTGCAAATTATTTTGTTAAGAACCAGCTGCTATGTTTTGGCAATTCAAGAACTCTTAGAGGGAAGGTTGTTTTACCTGTCGTGCTTCGACCAATGATATTCCAATATTTTCATTGCTATAGTTTTGGCGCTCACCTGGGAATGTCCAAAACTTATGAGAAAATTAGCAGGGAATATTGGTGGAAGGATATGAAAAGGGAAATTTTTGACATGGTCAGAAATTGCCACTTATGTCAGACATGTAAACCCAGAAATTGTTCTTCGCCTGGCACGTTATCTTCTAACATCCCTTCTGATGTCTGGGAAAGAATTTATATGGATTTTGTCGGCCCATTCCCATCCACAAAGGGTAGTAATCAGTATATTTTAACACTGATTGATGGGTTCTCTAAATGTTGTATAATGGAGCCTGTACGAAAGGCTACAGCTGGTGCTGTTGTGTCTGTCCTCACTCAAAGAGTTTTCTCCAAGTTTGGTTTTCCAAAATATCTGGTCTCTGATAATGCTTCAGTTTTTAAGTCACACCTGCTTAGGGAGATGTGTTTACAACTTGGTATAAAACAAGTTTTCACATCTCCATATTACCCTTGTGCTAACCAAGTCGAAAGACTTCATCGAAATTTAAAATCTGCCTTGACAATTTTATGTAACAATGTTCACTCTACATGGGACCTTTTCCTCTATGATCTAAACTTTGCTTTCAATACTGCTGTACATGGTAGCACTGGCCAATCTCCTGCCAAAATAATGTTTGGTAGACAACTGCCACATCCTCTTACAAATCAGTGGTCAATTCCTATTGAGCTGTTCGAGGATAAAATTAAGGATGATCAGAGGAAAGCCTACTTGCAACAAGTGGTCGCCAATCTCAAAAAGGCAAGGGCAAAACATGGGGAGGCTTTTAACAAACTCCACTCTCCAGTAAATTTTGCCCCTGGGGATTAAGTTCTTTGTAAAAATCATCCTATTAGCTCAAAGGCAGACAAGAGAACAGCCAAGCTAATGCCTCTTTGGGAAGGTCCTTTCATTATTAAAAAATTTGTGTCTCCTGTAACAGTTGTTCTTGAGCTATCACATGATAAAGAAAAAATATGTCATGTCTCTCAGCTGAAAATTTATCATGGTGACTCTGTGAATTCTCACTAGCTCAATATGGTGTGACTATTGCATTTTTCAAATTAACTCAATGAAATACTATGATTCTATTTAAACACACTGTTATTTGCTGCCTTTTAGTTGATCAATATGTACTATTCTATTAATATATTACTATAAAAATACTTAATAATGTGAACACAGTGATCACCATACTTAATGTTGTCTTTCTCTCAAAGTGTGCAAATTGTGAAATCTGTTGGAGGACGAATGGTCTGATTGGAATGGGATGTGGGGAGAACAGCCAGGAACATTCCCAAGGTGACTCGCTTCCAGATAAGTTGCGGAGGGTCAATGGCTGTTAAGATTCATGTGTGTGACATCGACAGTGTTTATACCATTGTCCTCCTAGGGTGATTAGTGCTTTCTTTATGGTGATTAACTGTGTAATTGCAAACATTATCATTTTCTGTCTCTACCTGGCTATCTAATTTCTGTAGTCAGGTTATGTATGTTGAATATTGGGTTGTTAGGTCATGTATCTGGCGTAGGGGGTGCGATCCCATCGCCCGGCAATTGTAATGATTGTCGCAAACAGCACCCAGCTCTAGTATTATGCTTAGCTGGTCTGGGGTTCCAACCCCCAACATATTTTGAATTGAATTATCTATGACGGTGGCCACTAAATTATTTTTTCAATTAATTAGTTTTTCTAACACGTTTGACTTAACCTGGCCCGAGAACTGATTGAATCTCTCATCTTACCCAAATTAATTTTCCATTTTTTGCTGTTTTTTCATGGAAAACAATTTCTTACATATGGGTAGTGACATTTGAGAGATATCAATCTAATTTGTCCTTAAAAATGACTCCAATCTTATCCTGAGTCATTTCTATCAACCCAAATTCCTTCATTGAGTTATCAATGCTTAACAGTACAACCCAATTCGTTGTGCGAAAAAATTTAATTAGTTTTTAGGTCCATGAAATTGATTGACCTCTCATTCTGAGTCGTTCAATCAACCCAACTTCTTCAATGACTGTGTTTATGCTTAACAGTGCAACCCAAGTGGTTGCATAAAACCATGTAATTAGTTTTTAAGGTTCATGAATATGGGGGATCCACTCACAAATTTTGTATAATCATTAATCTTATTAATACTAGGGTGAACTTGGAATACAGAATTATTGTTATACTTGAATTATCATTAATATTATTAATACTAGGGTTAACTTGGAATACACAATGATATTGTTATACTTAAATGATCATTGATATTATTAATACTAGGGTGAACTTGAATATAAAATAATATTGGTATATTTGTATGATTATTATAATTATCTAAAGTATATTTAACTGGTGTCACACAATTGCATACTATTACTTTCAACCCTGGCGAAAAATTAGTGTAACAAATATGTGTATAAATATGGTACATTATGTAAAGTTACACATTTACTACACTTTTCTACTCACAAAGTTACACAAATCGTACAGTTGTTACACCCTGTACATTATTGATACCACAGCCGTACTCAATTTGTTGTATCAGATGTTACACAGATTATACCACTAAGTTACCAGTCTATTGAGACACCAGAATTGTACACAATATATACACAGCAATTACCATTTTGGGTACACAAATGTCATCACAATTGTACCACCCAATAAGCGCCAAGGTGCATTGAATGCGCATAAAACCACCTCGTTCCGGAATCTGCATTAGTTTTTCGTAATTTACTTCAGTAAAAAAGTTTTGTATTGCTTTGGTTTCTTAAGTCGTAAAAGCGATTGGAGATGCTCTTTATTGTATCCTGCGCATTATTGGTTCCCTGGGTTCCCTGCCATGCCTCGCTAGCTGTGCTAACTTCCTAAGCGCCATTCCGCTGCCACCAATGGACGATGTAAACAAGAGTTGTCGGTAATTTAAGAGTCAAGAAAATGTTCTACTTAAATTGTTTTTGGAGATTATTATGCTTTCGTATAATGTGACTACAGTGATATAGGAGAAATTTGGCCTTACGTTGTTGTTATCAACGCTAATGTATGAAGGATAAAGTACCATTAAATGCCGAAAGCGTGATAAAGACCAATGCAATAATTAGTTGTTGGTGATTTAGGGTGAAGCAAATGTTCTTCTTAAATTGTGTTCAGTGATTATTATGCTTTGATTCATTGTGAGTGCAGTGATAAACGAGAAATTTGGCTTTAGGTGGTGATAATATCATAGTAGTAGTTCAACGCTGATGTATGTACGAAGGATAAATGTACCATTAAATCTCGAAAACGTGATGGCTTTTGTGGCTATTGTTGTGCTCATGAAAGTAAGTGTTTACCCTAAAAGTATTGCATAAATGTGCAAGGTTTGCATGATAAGTGAAGTGAATTTTATTGTGATACTGATCTGTTAACAATTGCAAGTGGGTGAAAGTTGCGTTTCAGCTGGCAAGACGAAAGCTCACCTTAACTAATGTTCTTGTCGGTGTTTAAATAATTCTTGTGAATGAGCTATATAAAACGATGAGGGACGAATATTGAGAACTTAGCAAAATTGCATTGAAGTCTCACCTTTTACTTAAGTATTTGATGTGTTTCTACTTTGGTTGAAAACAATTGTACCAAATGAATTTTAATAAATGTCACTATACTCGAGCAAAGAGAGTTTTATCTTCTTCGGAGCATTTAATCATTCCCTTTAGTTGTAATCCACGGCAGAAGTGTACATATGTAATATGTATTTCCATTATGCTCTTCCTTTTCTAGTTCATGTCAACGTGCGGGAATTGGAAAAATTTTGTTTATTCGCAGTAATATTGCATTTATATTCATACTATGTGGCAAAATAGGATAACAGTTATCTGGCATTAATTAATGGTGAAAAACTTTTATCAAGATTTTAATGCATTTCCTCAAACTATCACGGAATAATCATTTAATAATTATAGTTCTCGAAGACACATTTATCCACGGAAGTGACTACATATATACGTCTTTCTCAACACCTTTATTTCAATTGTGGGTGCGTAATTAGGTGCACTGAGTCGTAGGTTAGATAAATATTCGATACAGGTAGGCATTAGGTAGTTACGAGGTATCTTAATACGACGACTTATATCATGCCATTGCACAATAAAACAGTGAAATTGATTGATTGCAATGTATATTTTTTTATATCATACTTTTTTATGTGCTTCCGAGGCGCCTTCAAGGCACATTTTCGTGGCAGTGTGCTACGTGGGTTGTGTACATTATGTACACATCATGTACCACAGCAGACTCACAATCAGTACACACTGTACACAATTCAGCACCAATTGTTACACAAGGTACACACAAAACCTACACAGATTGGGCCACTTTACCACAAAGTTACACAGATTGTACACTGGAGTTATAACTATGTACACTATAGTTACACACAGAGCCTACACAGAGTTTACCATTTTCCTACATTCATGGTACACTCCAAAGTTACCATTAGGTTACACAAACGTTACCATTCTTTTCTGCCAGGGAATGAATACAAGTCTACTTTCATTGAACAATTGTATAATCCTGCCTTCTAGAATATTTGCTTTGTTTTGTGCAATATTCTCATTCTTGTTAATTCATTACACCTGACGAGTCAGATGTTTCGTCTACTGGGTGTTGGTTTTTTGTTACTTAGATTTATTTCTCATTTGTTGGATGTTGCCAGCTGGACATCCAAATTATTTATGATAATTGATATCAAAGATGCTATCATATCATTCTACTGATCCATGTTTGTGACCGTCAGAATATACTTTAATCATTTGTTTGAAGGCTGTGTGAACCAGTGTCATACTGAAAGATTGTATGAATCTGAAATGTTACTAAACTGGGTTATTAACTTCAAGATGTTTATTAGTGATTATCCTTCTACACTGAATGATCAGCTGTTCCACCTTATTCATGTTTTCATAGAAGGCGTAGGGTAATGCTGATGTGGATCAGTGAAAGTTTCATCGCGTTATATGAAATACTTTCTCCGTAAATGCACTTATTACTATAATGGTAATCTGAACATTTTAGCCTCGTACACTCTTTTGTTAATGTAATTAAAAATATTTCTTCTCTCGCAAAATTTTCTGTTCCTTTGCATCAAACTCAATGGCATACACATTTTATGATGGTTTTTTATCCCATTCGAGTCGAAGTTTTGCATTTTTTTTTACTTTTAAACTGCTTATAATATTGTCACCGAAAACTATTTCCTCCATATTTTCCAAAATTAACTCCATTTTTTCTCAGAAGGCGTAAACGATTGTTAACCTGTAACCCGTAAGTACCAATTTGAAACAAATATACCATTAGTACGGGACCAATATGTCCCATTGCTACCTATGGGACGGCACATATAAATGCAACATAGTTATCCCGATGGCCGTCGAAGAGTTAATATAACTATTTCCACCATATTTTCCATAGTAATGCATATATTACCTACATGATTTCACAGAAGGCGTAGAGTAATGCTTTTGTGGATCAGTGAAAGTTTCAACGCGTTATATGAAATTCTTTCTCCGTAAATGCACTTATTACCATAATGCTAATCTGAACATTGTAGCCTCGTACACTCTTTTGTTAATGTCAGTAAAAATAATTCTTCTCTCGCGAAATTTTCTGTTCCTATGCATCAAACTCAATGGCATACAATTTTCTGATGGATTTTTATCCCATTCGAGTCGAATTTTTGCATTTTTTTTTACTTTTAAACTGCTTCTAATATTGTCACCGAAAACTATTTCCTCCATATTTTCCAAAATTACCTCCATTTTTTCTCAGAAGGCGTAAACGATTGTTAACCTGTAACCCGTAAGTACAAATGGGACACAAATATACCATTAGTACGGGACCTTTATGTCCCATTGCTACCTATGGGACGACACATATAAATGCAACATAGTTATCCCGATGGCCGTCGAAGAGTTAATATAACTATTTCCTCCATATTTTCCAAAATAATGCAGATATTACCTCCATTTTTTCACAGAAGGCGTAGAGTAATGCCTTTGTGGATCGGTGAAAGTTTTAACGCGTTTTATGAAATTCTTTCTCCGTAAATGCACTTATTACCATAATGCTAATCTGAACATTTTAGCCTCGTACACTCTTTTGTTAATGTAAGTAAAAATATATCTTCTCTCGCCATATTTTCTGTTCCTATGCATAAAACTCAATGGCATACATATTTTCTGACGGTTTTTATCCCATTCGAGCCGAAGTTTTGCATTTCTTTGATTTTGAAGCTTTTCATTATATTGTCACCGGAGACAATCACCTTCATATTTTCGGAAGTATTACGGATATTACCTCTATGTTTTTACAGAAGGCGTACAGTAATGCCTTTCAGGATCATTTTAAGTTTCGACGCGTTATATGAAATACTTTCTCCGAAAATGCACTTATTACTATAAGGCTAATCTGTAATTTTAGCCTCGTACACTCTTTTGTTAATGTAAGTAAAAATATTTCTTCTCTCGCAGAATTTTCTGTGCCTATGCATCAAACTAAATGGTATACACATTTTATGATGGTTTTTAATCCTATTCGAGTCGGATTTTTGCATTTCTTTGATTTTGAAACTTTTCATTATATTGCCACCGGAAACAATTACCCACATATTTTCGGAAGTAATGCGGATATTACCTTCTTGTTTTCACAGAAGGCTCAAAGTAATGCGTTTGAGGATAGGTACAAGTTTCGACGCGTTATATGAAATACCTTCTCCGTAAATGCACTTATTACCGTAAGTCTAATCTGAAATTTTAGCCTCGTACACTCTTTTGTTAATGTAAGTAAAAATATTTCTTCTCTCGCAGAATTTTCTCTTCCTCTGCATCAAACTAAATGGTATACACATTTTCTGATGGTTTTTTATCCCATTAGAGTCGAAGTTTTGCATTTCTTTGATTTTGAAGCTTTTCATTATATTGTCACCGGAAACAATTCCCCACATATTTTCGAACCTTATGCAGATATAACCGCCATTCTTTAAGGGTAGGTAAAGGAATATACCTTATTCCTGCACATCAAATTACACGACTAAACCTTTAGTACTTAGTCTGTAACAGCACTTATTCCAGTTATGCCTATCCAAAAAATTAGTTCCCTTCGCCATCCTCTGTTCAATCTCAAGTAACCATGGATACCATTTCTTTCATTTAGAAGCCTTTTGCTAATTAAGTCACCGTAGGTATTTACACCCATATCTTCTATAGTATGGCGAATATTACCTCCATGTTTTCATAGAAGGCGTAGAGTAATGCATTTGTGGAACAGTGTAAGTTTCGAAGCGTCATATGAAATACTTTCTCCGTAAATGCACTTATTACCATAATGCTAATCTGAACATTTTAGCCTCGTACACTCTTTTGTTAATGTAATTAAAAATATTTCTTCTCTCGCAAAATATTCTGTTCCTATGCATCAAACTCAATGGCATAAACATTTTCTGATGGTTTTTTATCCCATTCGATTGGAATTTTTGCATTTGTTTTTACTTTTAAGCTGCTTCTAATAATGTCACCGAAAACTATTTCCTCCATATTTTCCAAAATAATGCTGATATTACCTTCTATTTTTCTCAGAAGGCGTAAACGTTTGTTAACCAGTAACTCTGAAGTACCAATGGGACACAAATATACCATTAGTACGGGACCAATATGTCCCATTGATACCTATGGGACGGCACATATAAATGCAACATAGTCATCCCGATGGCCGTCGAAGAGTTAATATAACTATTTCCACCATATTTTCCAAAGTAATGCAGATATTATGTACATGTTTTCACAGAAGGCGTAGAGTAATGTTTTTGTGGATCAATATCAACGCGTTATATGAAATTCTTTCTCCGTAAATGCACTTATTACCATATTGCTAATCTGAACATTTGAGCTCGTACACTCTTTTGTTAATGTAAGTAAAAATATTTCTTCTCTCGCAGAATTTTCTGTTCCTCTGCATCAAACTAAATGGTATACACATATTCTGATGGTTTTTTATCCCATTAGAGTCGAAGTTTTGCATTTCTTTGATTTTGAAGCTTTTCATTATATTGTCACCGGAAACAATTCCCCACATATTTTCGAACCTTATGCAGATATAACCGCCATTCTTTAAGGGTAGGTAAAGGAATATACCTTATTCCTGCACATCAAATTACACGACTAAACCTTTAGTACTTAGTCTGTAACAGCACTTATTCCAGTTATGCCTATCCAAAAAATAAGTTCCCTTCGCCATCCTCTGTTCAATCTCAAGTAACCGTGGATACCATTTCTTTCATTTAAAAGCCTTTTGCTAATTTAGTCACCGTAGATATTTACACCCATATCTTCGACAGTTATACGGATATTACCTCCATTTTTTCACATAATGCTAATCTGAAATTATAGCCTCGTACACGCTTTTGTTAATATAAGTAAAAATATTTCTTCTCTCGCATATTTTTCTGTTCCTATGCATCAAACTCAATGGTATACACATTTTCTGATTTTTTTTATCCCATTAGAGTCGGATTTTTGCATTTCTTTGATTTTGAAGCTTTTCATTATATTGTTACCGGAAACAATTACCCACATATTTTCAGAAGAAATACGGATATTACCTCAATGTATTCAAATAGGGCGTAGGGTAATGCTGTTGTGGATCAGTGAAAGTTTCATCGCGTTATATGAAATACTTTTTCCGTAAATGCACATATTACCATAATGCTAATCTGAACATTTTAGCCTCGTTCACTCATTTTTTAATGTAATTAAAAATATATCTTCTCTCTCAAAATTTTCTGTTTCTATGCATCAAACTCAATGACATACAAAATTTTTTGATGGTTTTTTATCCCATTTGAGTCGAATTTTTGCATTTTTTTTACTTTTAAGCTGCTTCTAATATTGTCACCGAAAACTATTTCCTCCATATTTTCCAAAATAATGCTGATATAACCTCCATTTTTTCTCATAAGGCGTAAACGATTGTTAACCTGTAACCCGTAAGTACCAATAAGACATGATAATATAGCATTAGTACGGGACCAATATGTCCCATTGCTACCTATGGGACGGCACATATAAATGCAACATAGTTATCCCGATGGCCGTCGAAGAGTTAATATAGCTATTTCCTCCATATCTTCCAAAGTAATGCAGATATTACCTCCATTTTTTCTCAGACGGCGTAAACGATTGTTAACCTGTAACCCGTAAATACCAATGGGACACAAATATACCATTAGTACGGGACCTATTTGTCCCATTGATACCTATGGGACGGCACATATAAATGCAACATAGTCATCCCGATGGCCGTCGAAGAGTTAATATAACTATTTCCTCCATATTTTCCCAAGTAATGCAGATATTAACTACATGTTTTCAAAGAAGGTGTAGAGTAATGCTTTTGTGGATCAGTGATGGTTTCAACGCGTTATATGAAATTCTTTCTCCGTAAATGCACTTATTACCATAATGCTTATCTGAACATTTTAGCCTCGTACACTCTTTTGTTAATGTAAGTAAAAATATATCTTCTCTCGCCATATTTTCTGTTCCTATTTATGAAACGCAATGGCATACAAATTTTCTGATGGTTTTTTATCCCATTCGAGTCAAAGTTTTGCATTTATTTGATTTTGAAGCTTTTCATTATATTGGCTCCGGAAACAATTACCCAAGTTTCGAAGCGTCATATGAAATACTTTCTCCGTAAATGCACTTATTAACATAATGCTAATCTGAAATTTTAGCATCGTACACTGTTTTGGTAATGTAAGTAAAAATATTCTTCTCTCGATGGTTTCGAGTCGGATTTTTGCAATTTTTTGATATTGAAGCTTTTAATTACATTGTCACCGGAAACATTTACCAACATATTTTCGGAAATTTCGGGGATATTACCTCCATGCTTTCACAGAAGGCGTAGAGTAATGTTGTTGAGGATCAGCGCAAGTTTCGACGCGTTATATAAAATACTTTTTCCGTAAATGCACTTATTAATATAACGCTAATCTGAAATTTTAGCCTCGTACACTCTTTTGTTAATGTTAGTAAAAATATTTCTTCTCTCGCAGACTTTTCTGTTCCTTTGCATCAAACTCAATGGTATACACAGTTTTTGATGGTTTTTTATCCCATTCGAGTCGGATTTTTGCAATTTTTTGATTTTGAAGCTTTTAATTACATTGTCACCGGAAACATTTACCAACTTATTTTCGGAAATGTCGGGGATATTACATCCATGCTTTCACAGAAGGCGTCGAGTAATGTTGTTGAAGATCAGCGCAAGTTTCGACGCGTTATATGAAATACTTTTTCCGTAAATGCACTTATTAATATAATGGTAATCTTAAATTTTAGCCTCTTACACTCTTTTGTTAATGAAAGTAAAAATATTTCTTCTCTCGCATATTTTTCTGTTCCTATTTATTGTACTCAATAATATACAAATTTTCTGATGGTTTTATATCCCATTCGAGTCAATGTTTGGCATTTATTTGAATTTGAAGCTTTTCATTATATTGGCTCCGGAAACAATTACCCACATATTTTCGAATCTTATGCAGATATAACCGCCATTCTTTCAGGGTAGGTTACGAAATATACCTTATTCCTGCACATTGAATTACACGACTAAACCTTGAGTACTTAGTCTGTAACAGCACTTATTCCAGTTATGCCTATCCAAAAAATAAGTTCCCTTCGACATCCTCTGTTCAATCTCAAGTAACCATGGATACCATTTCTTTCATTTAAAAGCCTTTTTCTAATTTAGTCACCGTGGGCATTTACACCCATATCTTCGATAGTTATGCGGATATTACCTCCATGCCTATCCAAAAAATTAGTTCCCTTCGCCATCCTCCGTTCAATCTCAAGTATCCATGGATACCATTTCTTTCATTTGGAAGCCCTTTGCTAATTTAGTCACCGTAGACATTTACACCCATATCTTCGACAATTATGCGGATATCTCCTCCATTGTTTCAGAGAAGGCGTAGAGTAATGCTTTTGAGGTTCAGTGCAAGTATCGACGCATTATATGTAATACTTTCTCCGTAAATGCACTTATTAACATAATGCTAATCTGAAATTTTTGTCTCGTACACCGTTTGTTAATGTAAGTAAAAATATTTCTTCTCTCGCTTATTTTTTTTCTGTTCCTATGCATCAAACTCAATGGTATACACATTTTTTGATGTTTTTTTTCCCATTCGAGTCTTAGTTTTGCAATTTTTTGATTTTGAAGCTTTTAATTACATTGTCACCGGAAACAATTACCAACATTTTTTCATACTTATTAGGGATATTACCTCCATGTTTTCACAGAAGGCGTAGAGTAATGCTGTAGAGGAACAGTGCAAGTTTCGAAGCGTCATATGAAATACTTTCTCCGTAAATGCACTTATTAACATAATGCTAATCTGAAATTTTAGCTTCGTACACTCTTTTGTTAATGTAAGTAAAAATATTTCTTCTCTCGCTTATTTTTCTGTTCCTTTGCATCAAACTCAAAGGTATACACAGTTTTTGATGGTTTTTTATCCTATTCGAGTAAAAATTTTGCATTTATTTGATTTTGAAGCTTTTAATTACATTGTCACCGAAAACAATTACCAACATATTTTTGGAATTTTCGGGGTTATTACCTCCATGCTTTCACAGAAGGCGTAGAGTAATGTTGTAGAGGATCAGCGCAAGTTTCGACGCGTTATATGAAATACTTTTTCCGTAAATGCACTTATTAATATAATGTTAATCTTAAATTTTAGCCTCGTACACTCTTTTGTTAATGAAAGTAAAATATTTCTTCTCTCGCATATTTTTCTGTTCCTATTTATTGAACTCAATAATATACAAATTTTCTGATGGTTTTATATCTCATTCGAGTCAATGTTTTGCATTTATTTGAATTTGAAGCTTTTCATTATATTGGATCCGGAAACAATTACCCACATATTTTCGAATCTTATGCAGATATAACCGCCATTCTTTCAGGGTAGGTTAAGAAATATACCTTATTCCTGCACATCAAATTACACGACTAAACCTTGAGTACTTAGTCTGTAACAGCACTTATTCCAGTTATGCCTATCCAAAAAATAAGTTCCCTTCGACATCCTCTGTTCCATCTCAAGTAAGCATGGATACCATTTCTTTCATTTAAAAGCTTTTTTCTAATTTAGTCACCGTGGGCATTTACACCCATATCTTCGATAGTTATGCGGATATTACCTCCATGCCATTCCAAAAAATTAGTTCCCTTCGCCATCCTCCGTTCAATCTCAAGTATCCATGGATACCATTTCTTTCATTTGGAAGCCCTTTGCTAATTTAGTCACCGTAGACATTTACACCCGTATCTTCGACAGTTAGGCGGATTTCACCTCCTTTTTTTAAGAGAAGGCGTAGAGTATTGCTTTTGAGGTTCAGTGCAAGTATCGACGCATTATATGTAATACTTTCTCCGTAAATGCACTTATTAACATAATGCTAATCTGAAACTTTTGCCTCGTACACTCTTTTGTTAATGTAAGTAAAAATATTTCTTCTCTCGCTTATTTTTCTGTTCCTATGCATCAAACTCAATGGTATACACATTTTTTGATGTTTTTTTTCCCATTCGAGTCTGAGTTTTGCAATTTTTTGATTTTGAAGCTTTTAATTACATTGTCACCGGAAACAATTACCAACATTTTTTCATACTTATTAGGGATATTACCTCCATGTTTTAACAGAAGGCGTAGAGTAATGCTGTAGAGGAACAGTGCACGTTTCGAAGCGTCATATGAAATACTTTCTCCGTAAATGCACTTATTAACATAATGCTAATCTGAAATTTTAGCTTCGTACACTCTTTTTTTAATGTAAGTAAAAATATTTCTTCTCTCGCTCATTTTTCTGTTCCTTTGCATCAAACTCAATGGTATACACAGTTTTTGATGGTTTTTTATCCCATTCGAGTCGGATTTTTGAGATTTTTTGATTTTGAAGCTTTTAATTACATTGTCACCGGAAACAATTACCAACATATTTTCGGAATTTTCGGGGATATTACCTCCATGTTTTCACAGAAGGCGTAGAGTAATACTGTTGAAGAACAGTGCAAGTTTCGAAGCGTCATATGAAAAACTTTCTCCGTAAATGCACTTATTAACATAATGCTAATTTGTAATTTTAGCCTCGTACACTCTTTTGTTAATGTTAGTAAAAATATTTCTTCTCTCGCAGAATTTTCTGTTCCTTTGCATCAAACTCAATGGTATACACAGTTTTTGATGGTTTTTTATCTCATTCGAGTCGGATGTTTGCATTTTTTTGATTTTGAAGCTTTTAATTACATTTTCACCGGAAACAATTACCAACATATTTTCATAACTTTTCGGGATATTACCTCCATGTTTTCACAGAAGGCGTAGAGTAATACTGTTGAAAAACAGTGCAAGTTTCGAAGCGTCATATGAAAAACTTTCTCCGTAAATGCACTTATTAACATAATGCTAATTTGAAATTTTAGCCTCGTACACTCTTTTGTTAATGTAAGAAAAAATATTTCTTCTCTCGCAGAATTTTCTGTTCCTTTGCATCAAACTCAATGGTATACACAGTTTTTGATGGTTTTTTATCTCATTCGAGGCGGATGTTTGCATTTTTTTGATTTTGAAGCTTTTAATTACATTTTCACCGGAAACAATTACCAACATATTTTCATAATTATTGGGGATATTACCTCCATGTTTACACAGAAGGCGTAGAGTAATACTGTTGAGGAACAGTGCAAGTTTCGAAGCGTCATATGAAATACTTTCTCCGTAAATGCACTTATTAACATAATGCTAATCTGAAATTTTAGCCTCGTACACTCTTTTGTTAATGTAAGTAAAGATATTACTTTTCTCGCTTATTTTTCTATTCTTTTGCATCAAACTCAATGGTATATACAGTTTTGGATGGTTTTTTATCCCATTCAAGTCTGATTTTTGCAATTATTTGATTTTGAAGCTTTTAATTACATTGTCACCGGAAACAATTACCAACATATTTTCGGAATTTTCGGGAATATTACCTCCATGCTTTCACAGAAGGCGCAGAGTAATGCTGTTGAGGATCAGTGTAAGTTTCGACGCGTTTTATGAAACACAGTTTACGTAAATGCACTTATTAATATAATGTTAATCTTAAATTTTAGCCTCGTACACTCTTTTGTTAATGAAAGTAAAATATTTCTTCTCTCGCATATTTTTCTGTTCCTATTTATTGAACTCAATAATATACAAATTTTCTGATGGTTTTATATCTCATTCGAGTCAATGTTTTGCATTTATTTGAATTTGAAGCTTTTCATTATATTGGATCCGGAAACAATTACCCACATATTTTCGAATCTTATGCAGATATAACCGCCATTCTTTCAGGGTAGGTTAAGAAATATACCTTATTCCTGCACATCAAATTACACGACTAAACCTTGAGTACTTAGTCTGTAACAGCACTTATTCCAGTTATGCCTATCCAAAAAATAAGTTCCCTTCGACATCCTCTGTTCCATCTCAAGTAAGCATGGATACCATTTCTTTCATTTAAAAGCTTTTTTCTAATTTAGTCACCGTGGGCATTTACACCCATATCTTCGATAGTTATGCGGATATTACCTCCATGCCATTCCAAAAAATTAGTTCCCTTCGCCATCCTCCGTTCAATCTCAAGTATCCATGGATACCATTTCTTTCATTTGGAAGCCCTTTGCTAATTTAGTCACCGTAGACATTTACACCCGTATCTTCGACAGTTAGGCGGATTTCACCTCCTTTTTTTAAGAGAAGGCGTAGAGTATTGCTTTTGAGGTTCAGTGCAAGTATCGACGCATTATATGTAATACTTTCTCCGTAAATGCACTTATTAACATAATGCTAATCTGAAACTTTTGCCTCGTACACTCTTTTGTTAATGTAAGTAAAAATATTTCTTCTCTCGCTTATTTTTCTGTTCCTATGCATCAAACTCAATGGTATACACATTTTTTGATGTTTTTTTTCCCATTCGAGTCTGAGTTTTGCAATTTTTTGATTTTGAAGCTTTTAATTACATTGTCACCGGAAACAATTACCAACATTTTTTCATACTTATTAGGGATATTACCTCCATGTTTTAACAGAAGGCGTAGAGTAATGCTGTAGAGGAACAGTGCACGTTTCGAAGCGTCATATGAAATACTTTCTCCGTAAATGCACTTATTAACATAATGCTAATCTGAAATTTTAGCTTCGTACACTCTTTTTTTAATGTAAGTAAAAATATTTCTTCTCTCGCTCATTTTTCTGTTCCTTTGCATCAAACTCAATGGTATACACAGTTTTTGATGGTTTTTTATCCCATTCGAGTCGGATTTTTGAGATTTTTTGATTTTGAAGCTTTTAATTACATTGTCACCGGAAACAATTACCAACATATTTTCGGAATTTTCGGGGATATTACCTCCATGTTTTCACAGAAGGCGTAGAGTAATACTGTTGAAGAACAGTGCAAGTTTCGAAGCGTCATATGAAAAACTTTCTCCGTAAATGCACTTATTAACATAATGCTAATTTGTAATTTTAGCCTCGTACACTCTTTTGTTAATGTTAGTAAAAATATTTCTTCTCTCGCAGAATTTTCTGTTCCTTTGCATCAAACTCAATGGTATACACAGTTTTTGATGGTTTTTTATCTCATTCGAGTCGGATGTTTGCATTTTTTTGATTTTGAAGCTTTTAATTACATTTTCACCGGAAACAATTACCAACATATTTTCATAACTTTTCGGGATATTACCTCCATGTTTTCACAGAAGGCGTAGAGTAATACTGTTGAAAAACAGTGCAAGTTTCGAAGCGTCATATGAAAAACTTTCTCCGTAAATGCACTTATTAACATAATGCTAATTTGAAATTTTAGCCTCGTACACTCTTTTGTTAATGTAAGAAAAAATATTTCTTCTCTCGCAGAATTTTTTGTTCCTTTGCATCAAACTCAATGGTATACACAGTTTTTGATGGTTTTTTATCTCATTCGAGGCGGATGTTTGCATTTTTTTGATTTTGAAGCTTTTAATTACATTTTCACCGGAAACAATTACCAACATATTTTCATAATTATTGGGGATATTACCTCCATGTTTACACAGAAGGCGTAGAGTAATACTGTTGAGGAACAGTGCAAGTTTCGAAGCGTCATATGAAATACTTTCTCCGTAAATGCACTTATTAACATAATGCTAATCTGAAATTTTAGCCTCGTACACTCTTTTGTTAATGTAAGTAAAGATATTACTTTTCTCGCTTATTTTTCTATTCTTTTGCATCAAACTCAATGGTATATACAGTTTTGGATGGTTTTTTATCCCATTCAAGTCTGATTTTTGCAATTATTTGATTTTGAAGCTTTTAATTACATTGTCACCGGAAACAATTACCAACATATTTTCGGAATTTTCGGGAATATTACCTCCATGCTTTCACAGAAGGCGCAGAGTAATGCTGTTGAGGATCAGTGTAAGTTTCGACGCGTTTTATGAAACACAGTTTACGTAAATGCACTTATTAATATAATGCTAATCTTAAATTTTAGCCTCGTACACTCTTTTGTTAATGTAAGTAAAAATATTTCTTCTCTCGCAGAATTTTCTGTTCCTTTGCATCAAACTCAATGGTATACACAGTTTTTGATGGTTTTTTATCCCATTGGAGTCGGATTTTTGCAGATTTTTGATTTTGAAGCTTTTAATTGCATATTCACCGGAAACAATTACCAACATATTTTCATAAATATTGGGGATATTACCTCCATGTTTTCACAGAAGGCGTAGAGTATTACTGTTGAGGATCAGGGCAAGTTTCGACGCGTTATATGAAATAATTTTTTCGTAAATGCACTTATTAATATAATGCTAATCTGAAATTTTAGCCTCGTACACTCTTTTGTTAATGTAAGTAAAAATATTTCTTCTCTCGCATATTTTTCTGTTCCTATTTATTAAACTCAATGGTATACACAGTTTTTGATGTTTTTTATCTCATTAGAGTAAAAGTTTTGCATTTATTTGATTTTGAAGCTTTTCATTATATTGGCTCCAGAAACAATTACCCACATATTTTCGAATCTTATGCAGATATAACCGTCATTCTTTCAGGGTAGGTTTAGAAATATACCTTATTCCTGCACATCAAATTACACGACTAAACCTTGAGTACTTAGTCTGTAACAGCACTTATTCCAGTTATGCCATTCCAAAAAATAAAATCCATTCGACATCCTCAGTTCAATCTCAAGTAACCATGGATACCATTTCTTTCATTTAAAAGCCTTTTTCTAATTTAGTCACCGTAGGCATTTACACCCATATCTTCGATAGTTATGCAGATATTACCTCAATGCCTATCCAAAAAATTAGTTCCTCTCGCCATCCTCCGTTCAATCTCAAGTATCCATGGATACCATTTCTTTCATTTGGAAGCCCTTTGCTAATTTAGTCACCGTAGACATTTACACCCATATCTTCGACAATTATGCGGATATCTCCTCCATTGTTTCAGAGAAGGTGTAGAGTATTGCTGTTGAGGTTCAGTGCAAGTATCGACGCGATATATGAAATACTTTCTCCGTAAATGCACCTATTAACATAATGCTTATCTGAAATTTTTGCCTCGTACACTCTTTTGTTAATGTAAGTAAAAATATTTCTTCTCTCGCATATTTTTCTGTTCCTATTTATTAAAATCAATGGTATACACAGTTTTTGATGGTTTTTTATCTCATTAGAGTCGGATTTTTGCAATTTTTTGATTTTGAAGCTTTTAATTACATTTTCACCGGAAACAATTACCAACATATTTTCAAAACTATTAGGGATATTACCTCCATGTTTTCACTGAAGGCGTAGAGTAATACTGTTGAAGAACAGTGCAAGTTTCGAAGCGTCATATGAAAAACTTTCTCCGTAAATGCACTTATTAACATAATGCTAATTTGAAATTTTAGCCTCACACACTCTTTTGTTAATGTAAGTAAAAATATTTCTTCTCTCGCAGAATTTTCTGTTCCTTTGCATCAAACTCAATGGTATACACAGTTTTTGATGGTTTTTTATCTCATTCGAGTCGGATGTTTGCATTTTTTTGATTTTGAAGCTTTTAATTACATTGTCACCGGAAACAATTACCAACATATTTTCATAATTATTGGAAATATTACCTCCATGTTTTCACAGAAGGCGTAGAGTAATGCTGTTGAGGAACAGTACAAGTTTCGAAGCATCATATGAAATACTTTCTCCGTAAATGCACCTATTAACATAATGCTAATCTGAAATTTTAGCCTCGTACACTCTTTTGTTAATGTAAGTAAAGATATTACTTTTCTCGCTTTTTTTTCTATTCTTTTGCATCAAACTCAATGGTATACACAGTTTTTGATGGTTTTTTATCTCATTCGAGTCGGATGTTTGCATTTTTTTGATTTTGAAGCTTTTAATTACATTTTCACCGGAAACAATTACCAACATATTTTCATAATTATTGGGGATATTACCTCCATGTTTACACAGAAGGCGTAGAGTAATACTGTTGAGGAACAGTGCAAGTTTCGAAGCGTCATATGAAATACTTTCTCCGTAAATGCACTTATTAACATAATGCTAATCTGAAATTTTAGCCTCGTACACTCTTTTGTTAATGTAAGTAAAGATATTACTTTTCTCGCTTATTTTTCTATTCTTTTGCATCAAACTCAATGGTATATACAGTTTTGGATGGTTTTTTATCCCATTCAAGTCTGATTTTTGCAATTATTTGATTTTGAAGCTTTTAATTACATTGTCACCGGAAACAATTACCAACATATTTTCGGAATTTTCGGGAATATTACCTCCATGCTTTCACAGAAGGCGCAGAGTAATGCTGTTGAGGATCAGTGTAAGTTTCGACGCGTTTTATGAAACACAGTTTACGTAAATGCACTTATTAATATAATGCTAATCTTAAATTTTAGCCTCGTACACTCTTTTGTTAATGTAAGTAAAAATATTTCTTCTCTCGCAGAATTTTCTGTTCCTTTGCATCAAACTCAATGGTATACACAGTTTTTGATGGTTTTTTATCCCATTGGAGTCGGATTTTTGCAGATTTTTGATTTTGAAGCTTTTAATTGCATATTCACCGGAAACAATTACCAACATATTTTCATAAATATTGGGGATATTACCTCCATGTTTTCACAGAAGGCGTAGAGTATTACTGTTGAGGATCAGGGCAAGTTTCGACGCGTTATATGAAATAATTTTTTCGTAAATGCACTTATTAATATAATGCTAATCTGAAATTTTAGCCTCGTACACTCTTTTGTTAATGTAAGTAAAAATATTTCTTCTCTCGCATATTTTTCTGTTCCTATTTATTAAACTCAATGGTATACACAGTTTTTGATGTTTTTTATCTCATTAGAGTAAAAGTTTTGCATTTATTTGATTTTGAAGCTTTTCATTATATTGGCTCCAGAAACAATTACCCACATATTTTCGAATCTTATGCAGATATAACCGTCATTCTTTCAGGGTAGGTTTAGAAATATACCTTATTCCTGCACATCAAATTACACGACTAAACCTTGAGTACTTAGTCTGTAACAGCACTTATTCCAGTTATGCCATTCCAAAAAATAAAATCCATTCGACATCCTCAGTTCAATCTCAAGTAACCATGGATACCATTTCTTTCATTTAAAAGCCTTTTTCTAATTTAGTCACCGTAGGCATTTACACCCATATCTTCGATAGTTATGCAGATATTACCTCAATGCCTATCCAAAAAATTAGTTCCTCTCGCCATCCTCCGTTCAATCTCAAGTATCCATGGATACCATTTCTTTCATTTGGAAGCCCTTTGCTAATTTAGTCACCGTAGACATTTACACCCATATCTTCGACAATTATGCGGATATCTCCTCCATTGTTTCAGAGAAGGTGTAGAGTATTGCTGTTGAGGTTCAGTGCAAGTATCGACGCGATATATGAAATACTTTCTCCGTAAATGCACCTATTAACATAATGCTTATCTGAAATTTTTGCCTCGTACACTCTTTTGTTAATGTAAGTAAAAATATTTCTTCTCTCGCATATTTTTCTGTTCCTATTTATTAAAATCAATGGTATACACAGTTTTTGATGGTTTTTTATCTCATTAGAGTCGGATTTTTGCAATTTTTTGATTTTGAAGCTTTTAATTACATTTTCACCGGAAACAATTACCAACATATTTTCAAAACTATTAGGGATATTACCTCCATGTTTTCACTGAAGGCGTAGAGTAATACTGTTGAAGAACAGTGCAAGTTTCGAAGCGTCATATGAAAAACTTTCTCCGTAAATGCACTTATTAACATAATGCTAATTTGAAATTTTAGCCTCACACACTCTTTTGTTAATGTAAGTAAAAATATTTCTTCTCTCGCAGAATTTTCTGTTCCTTTGCATCAAACTCAATGGTATGCACAGTTTTTGATGGTTTTTTATCTCATTCGAGTCGGATGTTTGCATTTTTTTGATTTTGAAGCTTTTAATTACATTGTCACCGGAAACAATTACCAACATATTTTCATAATTATTGGAAATATTACCTCCATGTTTTCACAGAAGGCGTAGAGTAATGCTGTTGAGGAACAGTACAAGTTTCGAAGCATCATATGAAATACTTTCTCCGTAAATGCACCTATTAACATAATGCTAATCTGAAATTTTAGCCTCGTACACTCTTTTGTTAATGTAAGTAAAGATATTACTTTTCTCGCTTTTTTTTCTATTCTTTTGCATCAAACTCAATGGTATACACCTTTTTTGATGGTTTTTTATCCCATTCGAGTCGGATTTTTGCAATTTTTTGATTTTGAAGCTTTTAATTACAATATCACCGGAAACAATTACCAACATATTTACATAACTATTAGGGATATTACCTCCATGTTTTCACAGAAGGCGTAGAGTAATACTGTTGAAGAACAGTGCAAATTTCGAAGCGTCATATGAAAAACTTTCTCCGTAAATGCACTTATTAACATAATGCTGATTTGAAATTTTAGCCTCGTACACTCTTTTGTTAATGTAAGTAAAAATATTTCTTCTCTCGCAGAATTTTCTGTTCCTTTGCATCAAACTCAATGGTATACACAGTTTTTGATGGTTTTTTATCTCATTAGAGTCGGATTTTTGCAATTTTTTGAATTTGAAGCTTTTAATTACATTTTCACCGGAAACAATTACCAACATATTTTCATAACTATTAGGGATATTACCTCCATGTTTTCACAGAAGGCGTAGAGTAATACTGTTGAAGAACAGTGCAAGTTTCGAAGCGTCATATGAAAAACTTTCTCCGTAAATGCACTTATTAACATAATGCTAATTTGAAATTTTAGCCTCGTACACTCTTTTGTTAATGTAAGTAAAAATATTTCTTCTCTCGCAGAATTTTCTGTTCCTTTGCATCAAACTCAATGGTATAAACAGTTTTTGAGGGTTTTTTATCTCATTCGAGTCGGATGTTTGCATTTTTTTGTTTTTGAAGCTTTTAATTACATTGTCACCGGAAACAATTACCAACATATTTTCATAATTATTGGAAATATTACCTCCATGTTTTCACAGAAGGCGTAGAGTAATGCTGTTGAGGAACAGTACAAGTTTCGAAGCATCATATGAAATACTTTCTCCGAAAATGCACCTATTAACATAATGTTAATCTGAAATTTTAGCCTCGTACACTCTTTTGTTAATGTATGTAAAGATATTACTTTTCTCGCTTTTTTTTCTATTCTTTTGCATCAAACTCAATGGTATACACAGTTTTGGATGGTTTTTTATCCCATTCAAGTCTGATTTTTGCAATTATTTGATTTTGAAGCTTTTAATTACATTGTCACCGGAAACAATTACCAACATATTTTCATAACTATTAGGGATATTACCTCCATGCTTTCACAGAAGGCGTAGAGTAATGCTGTTGAGGATCAGTGTAAGTTTCGACGCGTTTTATGAAACACTTTTTACGTAAATGCACTTATTAATATAATGCTAATCTTAAATTTTAGCCTCGTACACTCTTTTGTTAATGTAAGTAAAAATATTTCTTCTCTCGCATATTTTTCTGTTCTTATATATTAAACTCAATGGTATACACCTTTTTTGATGGTTTTTTATCCCATTCGAGTCGGATTTTTGCAGATTTTTGATTTTGAAGCTTTTAATTACATTGTCACCGGAAACAATTACCAACATATTTTCATAATTATTGTGGATATTACCTCCTTGTTTTCACAGAAGGCGTAGAGTAATTCTGTTGAGGAACAATGCAAGTTTCGAAGCGTAATATGGAATACTGTCTCCGGAAATGCACTTATTAACATAATGCTAATCTGAAATTTTGGCCTCGTACTCTCTTTTGTTAATGTAAGTAAAAATATTTCTTCTCTCGCAGAATTTTCTTTTCCCTTGCATCAAACTCAATGGTATACACAGTTTTTGATGGTTTTTCATCCCATTCGAGTCGGATTTTTGCAATTTTTTGATTTTCAAGCTTTTAATTACATTGTCACCGTAAACAATTACCAACATATTTTCATAATTATTGGAAATATTACCTCCATGTTTTCACAGAAGGCGTAGAGTAATGCTTTTGAGGAACAGTGCAAGTTTCGAAGCATCATATGAAATACTTTCTCCGTAAATGCACCTATTAACATAATGCTAATCTGAAAGTTTAGCCTCGTACACTCTTTTGTTAATGTAAGTAAAGATATTACTTTTCTCGCTTATTTTTCTATTCTTTTGCATCAAACTCAATGGTATACACAGTTTTGGATGGTTTTTTATCCCATTCAAGTCTGATTTTTGCAATTATTTGATTTTGAAGCTTTTAATTACATTGTCACCGGAAACAATTACCAACATATTTTCGGAATTTTCGGGAATATTACCTCCATGCTTTCACAGAAGGCGTAGAGTAATGCTTTTGAGGAACAGTGCAAGTTTCGAAGCATCATATGAAACACTTTTTACGTAAATGCACTTATTAATATAATGCTAATCTTAAATTTTAGCCTCGTACACTCTTTTGTTAATGTAAGTAAAAATATTTCTTCTGTCGCAGAAGTTTCTGTTCCTATGCATCAAAATAAATGGTATACAAATTTTCTAATGGTTTTTTATCCCATTCGAGTCGGATTTTTGCATTTCTTTGATTTTGAAGCTTTTCATTATATTGTCTCCGGAAACAATTACCCACATATTTTCGAATCTTATGCAGATATAACCGTCATTCTTTCAGGGTAGGTTAAGAAATATACCTTATTCCTGCACATCAAATTACACGACTAAACCTTGAGTACTTAGTCTGTAACAGCACTTATTCCAGTTATGCCATTCCAAAAAATAAAATCCATTCGACATCCTCAGTTCAATCTCAAGTAACCATGGATACCATTTCTTTCATTTAAAAGCCTTTTTCTAATTTAGTCACCGTAGGCATTTACACCCATATCTTCGATAGTTATGCAGATATTACCTCAATGCCTATCCAAAAAATTAGTTCCTCTCGCCATCCTCCGTTCAATCTCAAGTATCCATGGATACCATTTCTTTCATTTGGAAGCCCTTTGCTAATTTAGTCACCGTAGACATTTACACCCATATCTTCGACAATTATGCGGATATCTCCTCCATTGTTTCAGAGAAGGTGTAGAGTATTGCTGTTGAGGTTCAGTGCAAGTATCGACGCGATATATGAAATACTTTCTCCGTAAATGCACCTATTAACATAATGCTTATCTGAAATTTTTGCCTCGTACACTCTTTTGTTAATGTAAGTAAAAATATTTCTTCTCTCGCATATTTTTCTGTTCCTATTTATTAAAATCAATGGTATACACAGTTTTTGATGGTTTTTTATCTCATTAGAGTCGGATTTTTGCAATTTTTTGATTTTGAAGCTTTTAATTACATTTTCACCGGAAACAATTACCAACATATTTTCAAAACTATTAGGGATATTACCTCCATGTTTTCACTGAAGGCGTAGAGTAATACTGTTGAAGAACAGTGCAAGTTTCGAAGCGTCATATGAAAAACTTTCTCCGTAAATGCACTTATTAACATAATGCTAATTTGAAATTTTAGCCTCACACACTCTTTTGTTAATGTAAGTAAAAATATTTCTTCTCTCGCAGAATTTTCTGTTCCTTTGCATCAAACTCAATGGTATACACAGTTTTTGATGGTTTTTTATCTCATTCGAGTCGGATGTTTGCATTTTTTTGATTTTGAAGCTTTTAATTACATTGTCACCGGAAACAATTACCAACATATTTTCATAATTATTGGAAATATTACCTCCATGTTTTCACAGAAGGCGTAGAGTAATGCTGTTGAGGAACAGTACAAGTTTCGAAGCATCATATGAAATACTTTCTCCGTAAATGCACCTATTAACATAATGCTAATCTGAAATTTTAGCCTCGTACACTCTTTTGTTAATGTAAGTAAAGATATTACTTTTCTCGCTTTTTTTTCTATTCTTTTGCATCAAACTCAATGGTATACACAGTTTTTGATGGTTTTTTATCTCATTCGAGTCGGATGTTTGCATTTTTTTGATTTTGAAGCTTTTAATTACATTGTCACCGGAAACAATTACCAACATATTTTCATAATTATTGGTAATATTACCTCCATGTTTTCACAGAAGGCGTAGAGTAATGCTGTTGAGGAACAGTACAAGTTTCGAAGCATCATATGAAATACTTTCTCCGTAAATGCACCTATTAACATAATGCTAATCTGAAATTTTAGCCTCGTACACTCTTTTGTTAATGTAAGTAAAGATATTACTTTTCTCGCTTTTTTTTCTATTCTTTTGCATCAAACTCAATGGTATACACCTTTTTTGATGGTTTTTTATCCCATTCGAGTCGGATTTTTGCAATTTTTTTATTTTGAAGCTTTTAATTACAATTTCACCGGAAACAATTACCATCATATTTACATAACTATTAGGGATATTACCTCCATGTTTTCACAGAAGGCGTAGAGTAATACTGTTGAAGAACAGTGCAAATTTCGAAGCGTCATATGAAAAACTTTCTCCGTAAATGCACTTATTAACATAATGCTAATTTGAAATTTTAGCCTCGTACACTCTTTTGTTAATGTAAGTAAAAATATTTCTTCTCTCGCAGAATTTTCTGTTCCTTTGCATCAAACTCAATGGTATACACAGTTTTTGATGGTTTTTTATCTCATTAGAGTCGGATTTTTGCAATTTTTTTAATTTGAAGCTTTTAATTACATTTTCACCGGAAACAATTACCAACATATTTTCATAACTATTAGGGATATTACCTCCATGTTTTCACAGAAGGCGTAGAGTAATACTGTTGAAGAACAGTGCAAGTTTCGAAGCGTCATATGAAAAACTTTCTCCGTAAATGCACTTATTAACATAATGCTAATTTGAAATTTTAGCCTCGTACACTCTTTTGTTAATGTAAGTAAAAATATTTCTTCTCTCGCAGAATTTTCTGTTCCTTTGCATCAAACTCAATGGTATACACAGTTTTTGAGGGTTTTTTATCTCATTCGAGTTGATGTTTGCATTTTTTTGTTTTTGAAGCTTTTAATTACATTGTCACCGGAAACAATTACCAACATATTTTCATAATTATTGGAAATATTACCTCCATGTTTTCACAGAAGGCGTAGAGTAATGCTGTTGAGGAACAGTACAAGTTTCGAAGCATCATATGAAATACTTTCTCCGAAAATGCACCTATTAACATAATGCTAATCTGAAATTTTAGCCTCGTACACTCTTTTGTTAATGTATGTAAAGATATTACTTTTCTCGCTTTTTTTTCTATTCTTTTGCATCAAACTCAATGGTATACACAGTTTTGGATGGTTTTTTATCCCATTCAAGTCTGATTTTTGCAATTATTTGATTTTGAAGCTTTTAATTACATTGTCACCGGAAACAATTACCAACATATTTTCATAACTATTAGGGATATTACCTCCATGCTTTCACAGAAGGCGTAGAGTAATGCTGTTGAGGATCAGTGTAAGTTTCGACGCGTTTTATGAAACACTTTTTACGTAAATGCACTTATTAATATAATGCTAATCTTAAATTTTAGCCTCGTACACTCTTTTGTTAATGTAAGTAAAAATATTTCTTCTCTCGCATATTTTTCTGTTCTTATTTATTAAACTCAATGGTATACACCTTTTTTGATGGTTTTTTATCCCATTCGAGTCGGATTTTTGCAATTTTTTGATTTTGAAGCTTTTAATTACATTGTCACCGGAAACAATTACCAACATATTTTCATAATTATTGTGGATATTACCTCCTTGTTTTCACAGAAGGCGTAGAGTAATTCTGTTGAGGAACAATGCAAGTTTCGAAGCGTAATATGGAATACTGTCTCCGGAAATGCACTTATTAACATAATGCTAATCTGAAATTTTGGCCTCGTACTCTCTTTTGTTAATGTAAGTAAAAATATTTCTTCTCTCGCTGAATTTTCTTTTCCTTTGCATCAAACTCAATGGTATACACAGTTTTTGATGGTTTTTCATCCCATTCGAGTCGATTTTTGCAATTTTTTGATTTTGAAGCTTTTAATTACATTGTCACCGTAAACAATTACCAACATATTTTCATAATTATTGGAAATATTACCTCCATGTTTTCACAGAAGGCGTAGAGTAATGCTTTTGAGGAACAGTGCAAGTTTCGAAGCATCATATGAAATACTTTCTCCGTAAATGCACCTATTAACATAATGCTAATCTGAAAGTTTAGCCTCGTACACTCTTTTGTTAATGTAAGTAAAGATATTACTTTTCTCGCTTATTTTTCTATTCTTTTGCATCAAACTCAATGGTATACACAGTTTTGGATGGTTTTTTATCCCATTCAAGTCTGATTTTTGCAATTATTTGATTTTGAAGCTTTTAATTACATTGTCACCGGAAACAATTACCAACATATTTTCGGAATTTTCGGGAATATTACCTCCATGCTTTCACAGAAGGCGTAGAGTAATGCTTTTGAGGAACAGTGCAAGTTTCGAAGCATCATATGAAACACTTTTTACGTAAATGCACTTATTAATATAATGCTAATCTTAAATTTTAGCCTCGTACACTCTTTTGTTAATGTAAGTAAAAATATTTCTTCTGTCGCAGAAGTTTCTGTTCCTATGCATCAAAATAAATGATATACAAATTTTCTATTGTTTTTTATCCCATTCGAGTCGGATTTTTGCATTTCTTTGATTTTGAAGCTTTTCATTATATTGTCACCGGAAACAATTACCCACATATTTTCGGAAGTAATGCGGATATAACCTCTTTGTTTTTACAGAAGACGTAGGGTAATGCCGTTGTAGATTGGTGAAAGTTTCATTGCGTTAAATGAAATAGTTTCTCCGTAAATGCACTTAATACCATAATGCTAATCTGAACATTTTAGCCTCATTCACTCATTTGTTAATGTAATTAAAAATATTTCTTCTCACGCTAAATTTTCTGTTCCTATGCATAAAACTCAATGGCATACACATTTTCTGACGGATTTTTATCCCATTCGAGTCGAAGTTTTGTATTTCTTTGATTTTGAAGCTTTTTATAATTTTGTCACCGGAAACAATTACTCATATTTTTTGGTAAGTATTGCAAATATTACCTCCATTTTTTCACAGATGGCGAAGAGTAATGCATTTGAGGATAGGTACAAGTTTCGACGCGTTATATGAAATACTTACTCCGTAAATGCACTTATTTCCATAAAGCTAATCTGAAATTTTTGTTCGTACACTCTTTTGCTAATGTAAGTAAAAATATATTTCTTCTCTTGCAGAATTTTCTGTTCCTATGCATCAAACTCAATGGTATACACATTTTCTGATGGTTTTTTATCCCATTCGAGTGAAGTTTTGCATTTCTTTGATTTTGAAGCTTTACATTATATTGTCACTGGAAACAATTACCCACATATTTTCGAATCTTATACAGACATAACCGCCATTCTTTCAGGGTAGGTTAAGAAATATACCTTATTCCTGCACATCAAATTACATGACTAAACCTTGAGTACTTAGTCTGTAACAGCACTTATTCCAATTAAGCCTATCCGAAAAATTAGTTCCCTTCGCCATCCTCTGTTCACTCTCAAGTAACCATGGATACCATTTCTTTCATTTATAAGCCTTTTGCTAATTTAGTCACCGTAGGCAATTACACCCATATCTTCGATAGTTATGCGGATATTACCTCAATGCCTATCCAAAAAATTATTTCCCTTCGCCATCCTCTGTTCAATCTCAAGTAACCATGGATACAATTTCTTTCATTTAGAAGCCTGTTGCTAATTTAGTCACCGTAGGCATTTACACCCATATCTTCGACAGTTAGGCGGATTTCACCTCCTTTTTTTAAGAGAAGGCGTAGAGTATTGCTTTTGAGGTTCAGTGCAAGTATCGACGCATTATATGTAATACTTTCTCCGTAAATGCACTTATTAACATAATGCTAATCTGAAATTTTTGCCTCGTACACTCTTTTGTTAATGTAAGTAAAAATATTTCTTCTCTCGCTTATTTTTCTGTCCCTATGCATCAAACTCAATGGTATACACATTTTTTGATGTTTTTTTTTCCCATTCCAGTAGGAGTTTTGCAATTTTTCGATTTTGAAGCTTTTAATTACGTTGTCACCGGAAACAATTACCAACATTTTTTCATACTTATTAGGGATATTACCTCCATGTTTTCACAGAAGGCGTAGAGTAATGCTGTAGAGGAGCAGTGCAAGTTTCGAAGCGTCATATGAAATACTTTCTCCGTAAATGCACTTATTAACATAATGCTAATCTGAAATTTTAGCATCGTACACTCTTTTGTTAATGTTAGTAAAAATATTTCTTCTCTCGATGGTTTCGAGTCAGATTTTTGCAATTTTTTGATTTTGAAGCTTTTAATTATATTGTCACCGGAAACATTTACCAACATATTTTCGGAAATTTCGGGGTTATTACCTCCATGCTTTCACAGAAGGCGTAGAGTAATGTTGTTGAAGATCAGCGCAAGTTTCGACGCGTTATATGAAATACTTTTTCCGTAAATGCACTTATTAATATAATGCTAATCTTAAATTTTAGCCTCGTACACTCTTTTGTTATTGAAAGTAAAAATATTTCTTCTCTCGCAAATTTATCTGTTCCTATTTATTAAACTCAATGGTATACAAATTTTCTGATCGTTTTTTATCCCATTCGAGTCAAAGTTTTGCATTTATATGATTTTGAAGCTTTTCATTATATTGGCTCCGGAAACAATTACCCACACATTTTCGAATCTTATGCAGATATAACCGCCATTGTTTCAGGGTAGGTTACGAAATATACCTTATTCCTGCAGATCGAATTACACGACTAAACCTTGAGTACTTAGTCTGTAACAGCACTTATTCCAGTTATGCCTATCCAAAAAATAAGTTCCCTTCGACATCCTCTGTTCAATCTCAAGTAACCATGGATACCATTTCTTTCATTTAAAAGCCTTTTTCTAATTTAGTCACCGTGGGAATTTACACCCATATCTTCGATAGTTATGCGGATATTACCTCCATGCCTATCCAAAAAATTAGTTCCCTTCGCCATCCTCCGTTCAATCTCAAGTATCCATGGATACCATTTCTTTCATTTGGAAGCCCTTTGCTAATTTAGTCACCGTAGACATTTACACCCATATCTTCGACAGTTAGGCGGATTTCACCTCCTTTTTTTAAGAGAAGGCGTAGAGTATTGCTTTTGAGGTTCAGTGCAAGTATCGACGCATTATATGTAATACTTTCTCCGTAAATGCATTTATTAACATAATGCTAATCTGAAATTTTTGTCTCGTACACTCTTTTGTTAATGTAAGTAAAAATATTTCTTCTCTCGCTTATTTTTTTTCTGTTCCTATGCATCAAACTCAATGGTATACACATTTTTTGATGTTTTTTTTCTCATTCGAGTCTGAGTTTTGCAATTTTTTGATTTTGAAGCTTTTAATTACATTGTCACCGGAAACAATTACCAACATTTTTTCATACTTATTAGGGATATTACCTCCATGTTTTCACAGAAGGCGTAGAGTAATGCTGTAGAGGAACAGTGCAAGTTTAGAAGCGTCATATGAAATACTTTCTCCGTAAATGCACTTATTAACATAATGCTAATCTGAAATTTTAGCTTCGTTCACTCTTTTGTTAATGTAAGTAAAAATATTTCTTCTCTCGCTTATTTTTCTGTTCCTTTGCATCAAACTCAATGGTATACAAAGTTTTTGATGGTTTTTTATCCTATTCGAGTAAAAATTTGCATTTATTTGATTTTGAAGCTTTTAATTACATTGTCACCGGAAACAATTACCAACATATTTTCGGAATTTTCGAGGTGATTACTTCCATGCTTTCACAGAAGGCGTAGAGTAATACTGTTGAGGATCAGAGCAAGTTTCGACGCGTTATATGAAATAATCCTTTCGTAAATGCACTTATTAATATAATGCTAATCTGAAATTTTAGCCTCGTACACTCTTTTGTTAATGTAAGTAAAAATATTTCTTCTCTCGCAGATTTTTCTGATCCTTTGCATCAAACTCAATGGTATACACAGTTTTTGATGGTTTTTTATCTCATTCGAGTCGGATGTTTGCATTTTTTTGATTTTGAAGCTTTTAAATACATTGTCACCGGAAACAATTACCAACATATTTTCATAATTATTGGGGATATTACCTCCATGTTTACACAGAAGGCGTAGAGTAATACTGTTGAGGAACAGTGCAAGTTTCGAAGCGTCATTTGAAATACTTTCTCCGTAAATGCACTTATTAACATAATGCTAATCTGAAATCTTAGCCTCGTACACTCTTTTGTTAATGTAAGTAAAAATATTTCTTCTCTCGCAGAATTTTCTGTTCCTTTACATCAAACTCAATGGTATACACAGTTTTTGATGGTTTTTTATCTCATTAGAGTAAAAGTTTTGCATTTATTTGATTTTGAAGCTTTTCATTATATTGGCTCCGGAAACAATTACCCACATATTTGCGAATCTTATGCAGATATAACCGTCATTCTTTCAGGGTAGGTTAAGAAATATACCTTATTCCTGCACATCAAATTACACGACTAAACCTTGAGTACTTAGTCTGTAACAGCACTTATTCCAGTTATGCCATTCCAAAAAATAAGTTCCATTCGACATCCTCTGTTCAATATCAAGTAACCATGGATACCATTTCTTTCATTTAAAAGCCTTTTTCTAATTTAGTCACCGTAGGCATTTACACCCATATCTTCGATAGTTATGCAGATATTACCTCCATGCCTATCCAAAAAATTAGTTCCTTTCGCCATCATCCGTTCAATCTCAAGTATCCATGGATACCATTTCTTTCATTTGGAAGCCCTTTGCTAATTTAGTCACCGTAGACCCATATCTTCGGCAATTATGCGGATATCTCCTCCATTGTTTCAGAGAAGGTGTAGAGTATTGCTGTTGAGGTTCAGTGCAAGTATCGACGCGATATATGAAATACTTTCTCCGTAAATGCACCTATTAACATAATGCTAATCTGAAATTTTTGCCTCGTACACTCTTTTGTTATTGTAAGTAAAAATATTTCTTCTCTCCCTTATTTTCTGTTCCTATGCATCAAACTCAAGGGTATACACATTTTTTGATGGTTTTTTTTCCCATTCGAGTCGGAGTTTTGCAATTTTTTGATTTTGAAGCTTTTAATTACATTGTCACCGGAAACAATTACCAACATATTTTCATAATTATTGTGGATATTACCTCCTTGTTTTCACAGAAGGCGTAGAGTAATTCTGTTGAGGAACAGTGCAAGTTTCGAAGCGTCATATGAAATACTTTCTCCGTAAATGCACTTATTAACATAATGCTAATCCGAAATTTTAGCCTCGTACACTCTTTTGTTAATGTAAGTAAAAATATTTCTTCTCTCGCAGAATTTTCTGTTCCTTTGCATCAAACTCAATGGTATACACAGTTTTTGATGGTTTTTTATCTCATTCGAGTCGGATGTTTGCATTTTTTTGATTTTGAAGCTTTTAATTACATTGTCACCGGAAACAATTACCAACATATTTTCATAATTATTGGGGATATTACCTCCATGTTTACACAGAAGGCGTAGAGTAATACTGTTGAGGAACAGTGCAAGTTTCGAAGCGTCATATGAAATACTTTCTCCGTAAATGCACTTATTAACATAATGCTAATCTGAAATTTTAGCCTCGTACACTCTTTTGTTAATGTAAGTAAAAATATTTCTTCTCTCGCAGAATTTTCTTTTCCTTTGCATCAAACTCAATGGTATACACAGTTTTTGATGGTTTTTTATCCCATTATAGTCGGTTTTTGCAATTTTTTGATTTTGAAGCTTTTAATTGCATTGTCACCGGAAACAATTACCAACATATTTTCATAATTATTGTGGATATTACCTCCTTGTTTTCACAGAAGGCGTAGAGTAATTCTGTTGAGGAACAATGCAAGTTTCGAAGCGTAACATGGAATACTGTCTCCGTAAATGCACTTATTAACATAATGCTAATCTGAAATTTTAGCCTCGTACTCTCTTTTGTTAATGTAAGTAAAAATATTTCTTCTCTCGCAGAATTTTCTTTTCCTTTGCATCAAACTCAATGGTATACACAGTTTTTGATGGTTTTTCATCCCATTGGAGTCGGATTTTTGCAATTTTTTGATTTTGAAGCTTTTAATTACATTGTCACCGTAAACAATTACCAACATATTTTCATAATTATTGGAAATATTACCTCCATGTTTTCACAGAAGGCGTAGAGTAATGCTGTTGAGGAACAGTGCAAGTTTCGAAGCATCATATGAAATACTTTCTCCGTAAATGCACCTATTAACATAATGCTAATCTGAAATTTTAGCCTCGTACACTCTTTTGTTAATGTAAGTAAAGATATTACTTCTCTCGCAGAATTTTCTGTTCCTTTGAATCAAACTCAATGGTATACACAGTTTTGGATGGTTTTTTATCCCATTCAAGTCTGATTTTTGCAATTATTTGATTTTGAAGCTTTTAATTACATTGTCACCGGAAACAATTACCAACATATTTTCGGAATTTTCGGGAATATTACCTCCATGCTTTCACAGAAGGCGTAGAATAATGCTGTTGAGGATCAGTGTAAGTTTCGTCGCGTTTTACGAAACACTTTTTACGTAAATGCATTTATTAATATAATGCTAATCTGAAATTTTAGCCTCGTACACTCTTTTGTTAATGTAAGTAAAAATATTTCTTCTCTCGCAGAATTATCTGTTCCTTTGCATCAAACTCAATGGTATACACAGTTTTTGATGGTTTTTTATCTCATTCGAGTCGGATGTTTGCATTTTTTTGATTTTGAAGCTTTTAATTACATTGTCACCGGAAACATTTACCAACATATTTTCATAATTATTGGGGATATTACCTCCATGTTTACACAGAAGGCGTAGAGTAATACTGTTGAGGAACAGTGCAAGTTTCGAAGCGTCATATGAAATACTTTCTCCGTAAATGCACTTATTAACATAATGCTAATCTGAAATTTTAGCCTCGAACACTCTTTTGTTAATGTAAGTAAAAATATTTCTTCTCTCGCATATTTATCTGTTCCTATTTATTAAACTCAATGGTATAACAGTTTTTGATGGTTTTTTATCTCATTAGAGTCGGATTTTTGCAATTTTTTGAATTTGAAGCTTTTAATTACATTTTCACCGGAAACAATTACCAACATATTTTCATAATTATTGGGGATATTACCTCCATGCTTTCACAGAAGGCGTAGAGTAATGCTTTTGTGGATCAGTGTAAGTTTCGAAGCGTCATATGAAATACTTTCTCCGTAAATGCACTTATTAACATAATGCTAATCTGAAATTTTAGCCTCGTACACTCTTTTGTTAATGTAAGTAAAAATATTTCTTCTCTCGCAGAATTTTCTGTTCCTTTGCATCAAACTCAATGGTATACACAGTTTTAGATGGTTTTTTATCTCATTAGAGTAAAAGTTTTGCATTTATTTGATTTTGAAGCTTTTCATTATATTGGCTCCGGAAACAATTACCCACATATTTTCGAATCTTATGCAGATATAACCGTCATTCTTTCAGGGTAGGTTAAGAAATATACCTTATTCCTGCACATCAAATTACACGACTAAACCTTGAGTACTTAGTCTGTAACAGCACTTATTCCAGTTATGCCATTCCAAAAAATAAGTTCCATTCGACATCCTCTAAGAAAAATATTTCTTCTCTCGCAGAATTTTCTGTTCCTTTGCAATAAACTCAATGGTATACACAGTTTTTGATGGTTTTTTATCTCATTCGAGTCGGATGTTTGCATTTTTTTGATTTTGAAGCTTTTAATTACATTGTCACCGGAAACAATTACCAACATTTTTTCATACTTATTAGGGGTATTACCTCCATGTTTTCACAGAAGGCGTAGAGTAATGCTGTAGAGGAGCAGTGCAAGTTTCGAAGCGTCATATGAAATACTTTCTCCGTAAATGCACTTATTAACATAATGCTAATCTGAAATTTTAACATCGTACACTCTTTTGTTAATGTAAGTAAAAATATTTCTTCTCTCGATGGTTTCGAGTCGGATTTTTGCAATTTTTTGATTTTGAAGCTTTTAATTACATTGTCACCGGAAACATTTACCAACATATTTTCGGAAATTTCGGGGATATTACCTCCATGCTTTCACAGAAGGCGTAGAGTAATGTTGTTGAGGATCAGCGCAAGTTTCGACGCGTTATATAAAATACTTTTTCCGTAAATGCACTTATTAATATAATGCTAATCTTAAATTTTAGTCTCGTACACTCTTTTGTTAATGAAAGTAAAAATATTTCTTCTCTCGCATGTTTTTCTGTTCCTATTTATTAAACTCAATGGTATACAACTTTTCTGATGGTTTTTTTATCCCATTCGAGTCGGATTTTTGCAATTTTTTGATTTTGAAGCTTTTAATTACATTGTCACCGGAAACATTTACCAACATATTTTCGGAAATTTCGGGGATATTACCTCCATGCTTTCACAGAAGGCGTTGAGTAATGTTGTTGAGGATCAGCGCAAGTTTCGACGCGTTATATAAAATACTTTTTCCGTAAATGCACTTATTAATATAATGCTAATCTGAAATTTTAGCCTCGTACACTCTTATGTTAATGTAAGTAAAAATATTTCTTCTCTCGCATATTTTTCTGTTCCTATTTATTAAACTCAATGGTATACTCAGTTTTTGATGGTTTTTTATCTCATTAGAGTCGGATTTTTGCAATTTTTAGATTTTGAAGCTTTTAATTACATTTTCACCGGAAACAATTACCAACATATTTTCATAACTATTAGGGATATTACCACAATGTTTACACAGAAGGCGTAGAGTAATACTGTTGAAGAACAGTGCAAGTTTCGAAACGTCATATGAAAAACTTTCTCCGTAAATGCACTTACTATCAAAATGCTAATCTGAAATTTTAGCCTCGTACACTCTTTTGTTAATGTTAGTAAAAATATTTCTTCTCTCGCAGACTTTTCTATTCCTTTGCATCAAACTCAATGGTATACACAGTTTTTGATGGTTTTTTATCCCATTCGAGTCGGATATTTGCAATTTTTTGATTTTGAAGCTTTTAATTACATTGTCACCGGAAACATTTACCAACTTAGTTTCGGAAATGTCGGGGATATTACCTCCATGCTTTCACAGAAGGCGTCGAGTAATGTTGTTGAAGATCAGCGCAAGTTTCGACGCGTTATATGAAATACTTTTTCCGTAAATGCACTTATTAATATAATGCTAATCTTAAATTTTAGCCTCGTACACTCTTTTGTTAATGAAAGTAAAAATATTTCTTCTCTCGCAAATTTATCTGTTCCTATTTATTAAACTCAATGGTATACAAATTTTCTGATGGTTTTTTATCCCATTCGAGTGAAGTTTTGCATTTCTTTGATTTTGAAGCTTTACATTATATTGTCACCGGAAACAATTACCCACATATTTTCGAATCTTATACAGATATAACCGCCATTCTTTCAGGGTAGGATAAGAAATATACCTTATTCCTGCACATCAAATTACATGACTAAACCTTGAGTACTTAGTCTGTAACAGCACTTATTCCAATTAAGCCTATCCGAAAAATTAGTTCCCTTCGCCATCCTCTGTTCACTCTCAAGTAACCATGGATACCATTTCTTTCATTTATAAGCCTTTTGCTAATTTAGTCACCGTAGGCAATTACACCCATATCTTCGATAGTTATGCGGATATTACCTCAATGCCTATCCAAAAAATTATTTCCCTTTGCCATCCTCTGTTCAATCTCAAGTAACCATGGATACAATTTCTTTCATTTAGAAGCCTGTTGCTAATTTAGTCACCGTAGGCATTTACACCCATATCTTCGACAGTTAGGCGGATTTCACCTCCTTTTTTTAAGAGAAGGCGTAGAGTATTGCTTTTGAGGTTCATTGCAAGTATCGACGCATTATATGTAATACTTTCTCCGTAAATGCACTTATTAACATAATGCTAATCTGAAATTTTAGCCTCGTACACTCTTTTGTTAATGTTAGTAAAAATATTTCTTCTCTCGCAGACTTTTCTGTTCCTTTGCATCAAACTCAAATGTATACACTGTTTTTGATGGTTTTTTATCCCATTCGAGTCGGATTTTTGCAATTTTTTGATTTTGAAGCTTTTAATTTCATTGTCACCGGAAACATTTACCAACTTATTTTCGGAAATGTCGGGGATATTACCTCCATGCTTTCACAGAAGGCGTCGAGTAATGTTGTTGAAGATCAGCGCAAGTTTCGACGCGTTTTATGAAATACTTTTTCCGTAAATGCACTTATTAATATAATGCTAATCTTAAATTTTAGCCTCGTACACTCTTTTGTTACTGAAAGTAAAAATATTTCTTCTCTCGCAAATTTATCTGTTCCTATTTATTAAACTCAATGGTATACAAATTTTCTGATCGTTTTTTATCCCATTCGAGTCAAAGTTTTGCATTTATATGATTTTGAAGCTTTTCATTATATTGGCTCCGGAAACAATTACCCACATGTTTTCGAATCTTATGCAGATATAACCGCCATTCTTTCAGGGTAGGTTACGAAATATACCTTATTCCTGCACATCGAATTACACGACTAAACCTTGAGTACTTAGTCTGTAACAGCACTTATTCCAGTTATGCCTATCCAAAAAATAAGTTCCCTTCGACATCCTCTGTTCAATCTCAAGTAACCATGGATACCATTTCTTTCATTTAAAAGCCTTTTTCTAATTTAGTCACCGTGGGCATTTACACCCATATCTTCGATAGTTATGCGGATATTACCTCCATGCCTATCCAAAAAATTAGTTCCCTTCGCCATCCTCCGTTCAATCTCAAGTATCCATGGATACCATTTCTTTCATTTGGAAGCCCTTTGCTAGTTTAGTCACCGTAGACATTTGCACCCATATCTTCGACAGTTAGGCGGATTTCACCTCCTTTTTTTAAGAGAAGGCGTAGAGTATTGCTTTTGAGGTTCAGTGCAAGTATCGACGCATTATATGTAATACTTTCTCCGTAAATGCACTTATTAACATAATGCTAATCTGAAATTTTTGTCTCGTACACTCTTTTGTTAATGTAAGTAAAAATATTTCTTCTCTCGCTTATTTTTTTTCTGTTCCTATGCATCAAACTCAATGGTATACACATTTTTTGATGTTTTTTTTCCCATTCGAGTCTGAGTTTTGCAATTTTTTGATTTTGAAGCTTTTAATTACATTGTCACCGGAAACAATTACCAACATTTTTTCATACTTATTAGGGATATTACCTCCATGTTTTCACAGAAGGCGTAGAGTAATGCTGTAGAGGAACAGTGCAAGTTTCGAAGCGTCATATGAAATACTTTCTCCGTAAATGCACTTATTAACATAATGCTAATCTGAAATTTTAGCTTTGTACACTCTTTTGATAATGTAAGTAAAAATATTTCTTCTCTCGCTTATTTTTCTGTTCCTTTGCATCAAACTCAATGGTATACACAGTTTTGGATGGTTTTTTATCCTATTCGAGTAAAAATTTTGCATTTATTTGATTTTGAAGCTTTTAATTACATTGTCACCGGAAACAATTACCAACATATTTTCGGAATTTTCGGGGTTATTACCTCCATGCTTTCACAGAAGGCGTAGAGTAATGTTGTTGAGGATCAGCGCAAGTTTCGACGCTTTATATGAAATACTTTTTCCGTAAATGTACTTATTAATATAATGTTAATCTTAAATTTTAGCCTCGTACACTCTTTTGTTAATGAAAGTAAAAATATTTCTTCTCTCGCATATTTTTCTGTTCCTATATATTGAACTCAATAATATACAAATTTTCTGATGGTTTATATCCCATTCGAGTCAATGTTTTGCATTTATTTGAATTGGAAGCTTTTCATTATATTGGCTCCGGAAACAATTACCCACATATTTTCGAATCTTATGCAGATATAACCGCCATTCTTTCAGGGTAGGTTAAGAAATATACCTTATTCCTGCACATCAAATTACACGAATAAACCTTGAGTACTTAGTCTGTAACAGCACTTATTCCAGTTATGCCTATCCAAAAAATAAGTTCCCTTCGACATCCTCTGTTCAATCTCAAGTAACCATGGATACCATTTCTTTCATTTAAAAGCCTTTTTCTAATTTAGTCACCGTAGGCATTTACACCCATATCTTCGATAGTTATGCAGATAGTACCTCCATGCCTATCCAAAAAATTAGTTCCTTTCGCCATCCTCCGTTCAATCTCAAGTATCCATGGATACCATTTCTTTCATTTGGAAGCCCTTTGCTAATTTAGTCACCGTAGACATTTAATCCTATATCTTCGACAATTATGCGGATATCTCCTCCATTGTTTCAGAGAAGGTGTAGAGTATTGCTGTTGAGGTTCAGTGCAAGTATCGACGCGATATATGAAATACTTTCTCCGTAAATGCACCTATTAACATAATGCTAATCTGAAATTTTTGCCTCGTACACTCTTTTGTTAATGTAAGTAAAAATATTTCTTCTCTCGCAGAATTTTCTGTTCCTATGCATCAAACTCAATGGTATACACAGTTTTTGATGGTTTATCATCCCATTCGAGTCGGATTTTTGCAATTTTTTGATTTTGAAGCTTTTAATCACATTGTCACCGTAAACAATTACCAACATATTTTCATAATTATTGGAAATATTACCTCCATGTTTTCACAGAAGGCGTAGAGTAATGCTGTTGAGGAACAGTGCAAGTTTCGAAGCATGATATGAATTACTTTCTCCGTAAATGCACCTATTAACATAATGCTAATCTGAAATTTTTGCCTCGTACACTCTTTTGTTAATGTAAGTAAAAATATTTCTTCTCTCGCTTATTTTTCTGTTCCTATGCATCAAACTCAATGGTATACACATTTTTTGATGTTTTTTTTCCCCATTCCAGTAGGAGTTTTGCAATTTTTCGATTTTGAAGCTTTTAATTACGTTGTCACCGGAAACAATTACCAACATTTTTTCATACTTATTAGGGATATTACCTCCATGTTTTCACAGAAGGCGTAGAGTAATGCTGTAGAGGAGCAGTGCAAGTTTCGAAGCGTCATATGAAATACTTTCTCCGTAAATGCACTTATTAACATAATGCTAATCTGAAATTTTAGCATCGTACACTCTTTTGTTAATGTAAGTAAAAATATTTCTTCTCTCGATGGTTTCGAGTCGGATTTTTGCAATTTTTTGATTTTGAAGCTTTTAATTACATTGTCACCGGAAACATTTACCAACATATTTTCGGAAATTTCGGGGATATTACCTCCATGCTTTCACAGAAGGCGTAGAGTAATGTTGTTGAGGATCAGCGCAAGTTTCGACGCGTTATATAAAATACTTTTTCCGTAAATGCACTTATTAATATAATGCTAATCTTAAATTTTAGTCTCGTACACTCTTTTGTTAATGAAAGTAAAAATATTTCTTCTCTCGCATATTTTTCTGTTCCTATTTATTAAACTCAATGGTATACAACTTTTCTGATGGTTTTTTTATCCCATTCGAGTCGGATTTTTGCAATTTTTTGATTTTGAAGCTTTTAATTACATTGTCACCGGAAACATTTACCAACATATTTTCGGAAATTTCGGGGATATTACCTCCATGCTTTCACAGAAGGCGTTGAGTAATGTTGTTGAGGATCAGCGCAAGTTTCGACGCGTTATATAAAATACTTTTTCCGTAAATGCACTTATTAATATAATGCTAATCTGAAATTTTAGCCTCGTACACACTTATGTTAATGTTAGTAAAAATATTTCTTCTCTCGCATATTTTTCTGTTCCTATTTATTAAACTCAATGGTATACTCAGTTTTTGATGGTTTTTTATCTCATTAGAGTCGGATTTTTGCAATTTTTAGATTTTGAAGCTTTTAATTACATTTTCACCGGAAACAATTACCAACATATTTTCATAACTATTAGGGATATTACCACAATGTTTTCACAGAAGGCGTAGAGTAATACTATTGAAGAACAGTGCAAGTTTCGAAACGTCATATGAAAAACTTTCTCCGTAAATGCACTTACTATCAAAATGCTAATCTGAAATTTTAGCCTCGTACACTAAAAGAGTGTACGAGGCTAAAATTTCAGATTAGCATTTTGATAGTAAGTGCATTTACGGAGAAAGTTTTTCATATGACGTTTCGAAACTTGCACTGTTCTTCAATAGTATTACTCTACGCCTTCTGTGAAAACATTGTGGTAATGGAAACACTTTTTACGTAAATGCATTTATTAATATAATGCTAATCTGAAATTTTAGCCTCGTACACTCTTTTGTTAATGTTAGTAAAAATATTTCTTCTCTCGCAGACTTTTCTATTCCTTTGCATCAAACTCAATGGTATACACAGTTTTTGATGGTTTTTTATCCCATTCGAGTCGGATTTTTGCAATTTTTTGATTTTGAAGCTTTTAATTACATTGTCACCGGAAACATTGACCAACCTATTTTCGGAAATGTCGGGGATATTACCTCCATGCTTTCACAGAAGGCGTCGAGTAATGTTGTTGAAGATCAGCGCAAGTTTCGACGCGTTATATGAAATACTTTTTCCGTAAATGCACTTATTAATATAATGCTAATCTTAAATTTTAGTCTCGTACACTCTTTTGTTAATGAAAGTAAAAATATTTCTTCTCTCGCAAATTTATCTGTTCCTATTTATTAAACTCAATGGTATACAAATTTTCTGATCGTTTTTTATCCCATTCGAGTCAAAGTTTTGCATTTATATGATTTTGAAGCCTTTCATTATATTGGCTCCGGAAACAATTACCCACATATTTTCGAATCTTATGCAGATATAACCGCCATTCTTTCAGGGTAGGTTACGAAATATACCTTATTCCTGCACATCGAATTACACGACTAAACCTTGAGTACTTAGTCTGTAACAGCACTTATTCCAGTTATGCCTATCCAAAAAATAAGTTCCCTTCGACATCCTCTGTTCAATCTCAAGTAACCATGGATACCGTTTCTTTCATTTAAAAGCCTTTTTCTAATTTAGTCACCGTGGGCATTTACACCCATATCTTCGATAGTTATGCGGATATTACCTCCATGCCTATCCAAAAAATTAGTTCCCTTCGCCATCCTCCGTTCAATCTCAAGTATCCATGGATACCATTTCTTTCATTTGGAAGCCCTTTGCTAATTTAGTCACCGTAGACATTTACACCCATATCTTCGACAGTTAGGCGGATTTCACCTCCTTTTTTTAAGAGAAGGCGTAGAGTATTGCTTTTGAGGTTCAGTGCAAGTATCGACGCATTATATGTAATACTTTCTCCGTAAATGCACTTATTAACATAATGCTAATCTGAAATTTTTGTCTCGTACACTCTTTTGTTAATGTAAGTAAAAATATTTCTTCTCTCGCATATTTTTCTGTTCCTATTTATTAAACTCAATGGTATACACAGTTTTTGATGGTTTTTTATCTCATTAGAGTCGGATTTTTGCAATTTTTTGATTTTGGAGCTTTTAATTACATTTTCACCGGAAACAATTACCAACATATTTTCATAACTATTAGGGATATTACCTCCATGTTTTCACAGAAGGCGTAGAGTAATACTGTTGAAGAACAGTGCAAGTTTCGAAGCGTCATATGAAAAACTTTCTCCGAAAATGCACTTACTATCAAAATGCTAATCTGAAATTTTAGCCTCGTATACTCTTTTGTTAATGTAAGTAAAAATATTTCTTCTCTCGCATATTTTTCTGTTCCTATTTATTAAACTCAATCGTATACAACTTTTCTGATTGTTTTTTTATCCCATTCGAGTCGGATTTTTGCAATTTTTTGATTTTGAAGCTTTTAATTACATTGTCACCGGAAACATTTACCAACATATTTTCGGAAATTTCGGGGATATTACCTCCATGCTTTCACAGAAGGCGTAGAGTAATGTTGTTGAGGATCAGCGCAAGTTTCGACGCGTTATATAAAATACTTTTTCCGTAAATGCACTTATTAATATAATGCTAATCTTAAATTTTAGTCTCGTACAGTCTTTTGTTAATGAAAGTAAAAATATTTCTTCTCTCGCATATTTTTCTGTTCCTATTTATTAAACTCAATGGTATACAACTTTTCTGATGGTTTTTTTATCCCATTCGAGTCGGATTTTTGCAATTTTTTGATTTTGAAGCTTTTAATTACATTGTCACCGGAAACATTTACCATCATATTTTCGGACATTTCGGGGATATTACCTCCATGCTTTCACAGAAGGCGTAGAGTATTGTTGTTGAGGATCAGCGCAAGTTTCGACGCGTTATATAAAATACTTATTCCGTAAATGCACTTATTAATATAATGCTAATCTGAAATTTTAGCCTCGTACACTCTTATGTTAATGTAAGTAAAAATATTTCTTCTCTCGCATATTTTTCTGTTCCTATTTATTAAACTCAATGGTATACACAGTTTTTGATGGTTTTTTATCTCATTAGAGTCGGATTTTTTGCAATTTTTTGATTTTGAAGCTTTTAATTACATTTTCACCGGAAACAATTACCAACATATTTTCATAACTATTAGGGATATTATCTCCATGTTTTCACAGAAGGCGTAGAGTAATACTGTTGAAGAACAGTGCAAGTTTCGAAGCGTCATATGAAAAACTTTCTCCGTAAATGCACTTAGTATCAAAATGCTAATCTGAAATTTTAGCCTCGTACACTCTTTTGTTAATGAAAGTAAAAATATTTCTTCTCTCGCAAATTTAACTGTTCCTATTTATTAAACTCAATGGTATACAAATTTTCTGATCGTTTTTTATCCCATTCGAGTCAAAGTTTTGCATTTATATGATTTTGAAGCTTTTCATTATATTGGCTCCGGAAACAATTACCCACATATTTTCGAATCTTATGCAGATATAACCGCCATTCTTTCAGGGTAGGTTACGAAATATACCTTATTCCTGCACATTGAATTACACGACTAAACCTTGAGTACTTAGTCTGTAACAGCACTTATTCCAGTTATGCCTATCCAAAAAATAAGTTCCCTTCGACATCCTCTGTTCAATCTCAAGTAACCATGGATACCATTTCTTTCATTTAAAAGCCTTTTTCTAATTTAGTCACCGTGGGCATTTACACCCATATCTTCGATAGTTATGCGGATATTACCTCCATGCCTATCCAAAAAATTAGTTCCCTTCGCCATCCTCCGTTCAATCTCAAGTATCCATGGATACCATTTCTTTCATTTGGAAGCCCTTTGCTAATTTAGTCACCGTAGACATTTACACCCATATCTTCGACAGTTAGGCGGATTTCACCTCCTTTTTTTAAGAGAAGGCGTAGAGTATTGCTTTTGAGGTTCAGTGCAAGTATCGACGCATTATATGTAATACTTTCTCCGTAAATGAACTTATTAACATAATGCTAATCTGAAATTTTTGCCTCGTACACTCTTTTGTTAATGTAAGTAAAAATATTTCTTCTCTCGCTTATTTTTCTGTTCCTATGCATCAAACACAATGGTATACACATTTTTTGATGTTTTTTTTCCCATTCGAGTCTGAGTTTTGCAATTTTTTGATTTTGAAGCTTTTAATTACATTGTCACCGGAAACAATTACCAACATTTTTTCATACTTATTAGGGATATTACCTCCATTATTTCACAGAAGGCGTAGAGTAATGCTGTAGAGGAACAGTGCAAGTTTCGAAGCGTCATATGAAATACTTTCTCCGTAAATGCACTTATTAACATAATGCTAATCTGAAATTTTAGCTTCGTACTCTCTTTTGTTAATGTAAGTAAAAATATTTCTGCTCTCGCTTATTTTTCTGTTCCTTTGCATCAAACTCAATGGTATACACAGTTTTTGATGGTTTTTTATCCTATTCGAGTAAAAATTTTGCATTTATTTGATTTTGAAGCTTTTAATTACATTGTCACCAGAAACAATTACCAACATATTTTCGGAATTATCGGGGTTATAACCTCCATGCTTTCACAGAAGGCGTAGAGTAATGTTGTTGAGGATCAGCGCAAGTTTCGACGCGTTATATGAAATACTTTTTTCGTAAATGCACTTATTAATATAATGTTAATCTTAAATTTTAGCCTCTTACACTCTTTTGTTAATGAAGGTAAAAATATTTCTTCTCTCGCATATTTTTCTGTTCCTATTTATTGTACTCAATAATATACAAATTTTCTGATGGTTTTATATCCCATTCGAGTCAATGTTTTGCATTTATTTGAATTTGAAGCTTTTCATTATATTGTCTCCGGAAACAATTACCCACATATTTTCGAATCTTATGCAGATATAACCGCCATTCTTTCAGGGTAGGTTAAGAAATATACCTTATTCCTGCACATCAAATTACACGACTAAACCTTGAGTACTTAGTCTGTATCAGCACTTATTCCAGTTATGCCTATCCAAAAAATAAGTTCCCTTCGACATCCTCTGTTCAATCTCAAGTAACCATGGATACCATTTCTTTCATTTAAAAGCCTTTTTCTAATTTAGTAACCGTGGGCATTTACACCCATATCTTCGATAGTTATGCGGATATTACCTCCATGCCTATCCAAAAAATTAGTTCCCTTCGCCATCCTCCGTTCAATCTCAAGTATCCGTGGATACCATTTCTTTCATTTGGAAGCCCTTTGCTAATTTAGTCACCGTAGACATTTACACCCATATCCTCGACAATAATGAGGATATCACCTCCATGTTTTCAGAGAAGGCGTAGAGTATTGCTTTTGAGGTTCAGTGCAAGTATCGACGCATTATATGTAATACTTTCTCCGTAAATGCACTTATTAACATAATGCTAATCTGAAATTTTTGCCTCGTACACTCTTTTGTTAATGTAAGTAAAAATATTTCTTCTCTCGCTTATTTTTCTGTTCCTATGCATCAAACTCAATGGTATACACATTTTTTGATGTTTTTTTTCCCATTCGAGTCTGAGTTTTGCAATTTTTTGATTTTGAAGCTTTTAATTACATTGTCACCGGAAACAATTACCAACATTTTTTCATACTTATTAGGGATATTACCTCCATGTTTTCACAGAAGGCGTAGAGTAATGCTGTAGAGGAACAGTGCACGTTTCGAAGCGTCACATGAAATACTTTCTCCGTAAATGCACTTATTAACATAATGCTAATCTGAAATTTTAGCTTCGTACACTCTTTTTTTAATGTAAGTAAAAATATTTCTTCTCTCGCTTATTTTTCTGTTCCTTTGCATCAAACTCAATGGTATACACAGTTTTTTAAGGTTTTTTATCCCATTCGAGTCGGATTTTTGCAATTTTTTGATTTTGAAGCTTTTAATTACATTGTCACCGGAAACAATTACCAACATATTTTCGGAATTTTCGGGGATATTACCATTATTTTTTCACAGAAGGCGTAGAGTAATACTGTTGAAGAACAGTGCAAGTTTCGAAGCGTTATATGAAAAACTTTCTCCGTAAATGCACTTATTAACATAATGCTAATTTGAAATTTTAGCCTCGTACACCCTTTTGTTAATGTAAGTAAAAATATTTCTTCTCTCGCAGAATTTTCTGTTCCTTTGCATCAAACTCAATGGTATACACAGTTTTTGATGGTTTTTTATCTCATTCGAGTCGGATGTTTGCATTTTTTTTGATTTTGAAGCTTTTAATTACATTGTCACCGGAAACAATTACCAACATATTTTCATAATTATTGGGGATATTACCTCAATGTTTACACAGAAGGCGTAGAGTAATACTGTTGAGGAACAGTGCAAGTTTCGAAGCGTCATATGAAATACTTTCTCCGTAAATGCACTTATTAACATAATGCTAATCTGCAATTTTAGCCTCGTACACTCTTTTGTTAATGTAAGTAAAAATATTTCTTCTCTCGCAGAATTTTCTGTTCCTTTGCATCAAACTCAATGGTATACACAGTTTTTGATGGTTTGTTATCTCATTCGAGTCGGATGTTTGCATTTTTTTGATTTTGAAGCTTTTAATTACATTTTCACCGGAAACAATTACCAACATATTTTCATTACTATTTGGGATATTACCTCCATGTTTTCACAGAAGGCGTAGAGTAATACTGTTGAATAACAGTGCAAGTTTCGAAGCGTTATATGAAAAACTTTCTCCGTAAATTCACTTATTAACATAATGCTAATTTGAAATTTTAGCCTCGTACACTCTTTTGTTAATGTAAGTAAAAATATTTCTTCTCTCGCAGAATTTTCTGTTCCTTTGCATCAAACTCAATGGTATACACAGTTTTTGATGGTTTTTTATCTCATTCGAGTCGGATGTTTGCATTTTTTTTGATTTTGAAGCTTTTAATTACATTGTCACCGGAAACAATTACCAACATATTTTCATAATTATTGGGGATATTACCTCAATGTTTACACAGAAGGCGTAGAGTAATACTGTTGAGGAACAGTGCAAGTTTCGAAGCGTCATATGAAATACTTTCTCCGTAAATGCACTTATTAACATAATGCTAATCTGCAATTTTAGCCTCGTACACTTTTTTGTTAATGTAAGTAAAAATATTTCTTCTCTCGCAGAATTTCCTGTTCCTTTGCATCAAACTCAATGGTATACACAGTTTTTGATGGTTTTTTATCCCATTCGAGTCGGATTTTTGCAATTTTTTGATTTTGAAGCTTTTAATTACATTGTCACCGGAAACAATTACCAACATATTTTCATAATTATTGGGGATATTACTACCATGTTTTCACAGAAGGCGTAGAGTAATACTGTTGAGGATCAGAGCAAGTTTCGACGCGTTATATGAAATAATGTTTTCGTAAATGCACTTATTAATATAATGCTAATCTGAAATTTTAGCCTCGTACACTCTTATGGTAATGTAAGTAAAAATATTTCTTCTCTCGCATATTTTTCTGTTCCTATTTATTAAACTCAATGATATACACAGTTTTTGATGGTTTTTTATCTCATTAGAGTCGGATTTTTGCAATTTTTTGATTTTGAAGCTTTTAATTACATTTTCACCGGAAACAATTACCAACATATTTTCATAACTATTAGGGATATTACCTCCATGTTTTCACAGAAGGCGTAGAGTAATACTGTTGAAGAACAGTGCAAGTTTCGAAGCGTCATATGAAAAACTTTCTTCGTAAATGCACTTATTAACATAATGCTAATTTGAAATTTTAGCCTCGTACACTCTTTTGTTAATGTAAGTAAAGATATTACTTTTCACGCTTATTTTTCTATTCTTTTGCATCAAACTCAATGGTATACACAGTTTTGGATGGTTTTTTATCCCATTCAAGTCTGATTTTTGCAATTATTTGATTTTGAAGCTTTTAATTACATTGTCACCGGAAACAATTACCAACATATTTTCAGAATTTTCGGGAATATTACCTCCATGCTTTCACAGAAGGCGTAGAGTAATGCTGTTGAGGATCAGTGTAAGTTTCGACGCGTTTTATGAAACACTTTTTACGTAAATGCACTTATTAATATAATGCTAATTTGAAATTTTAGCCTCGTACACTCTTTTGTTAATGTAAGTAAAAATATTTCTTCTCTCTCATATTTTTCTGTTCTTATTTATTAAACTCAATGGTATACACCTTTTTTGATGGTTTTTTATCCTATTCGAGTCGGATTTTTGCAATTTTTTGATTTTGAAGCTTTTAATTACATTGTCACCGGAAACAATTACCAAAATATTTTCATAATTATTGGGGATATTACCTCCATGTTTACACAGAAGGCGTAGAGTAATACTGTTGAGGATCAGTGCAAGTTTCGAAGAGTCATATGAAATGCTTTCTCCGTAAATGCAGTTATTAACATAATGCTAATCTGAAATTTTAGCCTCGTACACTCTTTTGTTAATGTAAGTAAAAATATTTCTTCTCTCGTAGAATTTTCTGTTCCTTTGCATCAAACTTAATGGTATACACAGTTTTTGATGGTTTTTTATCCCATTCGAGTCGGATTTTTGCAATTTTTTGATTTTGAAGCTTTTAATTGCATATTCACCGGAAACAATTACCAACATATTTTCATAATTATTGGGGATATTACCTCCATGTTTTCACAGAAGGCGTAGAGTATTACTGTTGAATATCAGGGCAAGTTTCGACGCGTTATATGAAATAATTTTTTCGTAAATGCAATTATTAATATAATGCTAATCTGAAATTTTAGCCTCGTACACTCTTTTGTTAATGTATGTAAAAATATTTCTTCTCTCGCATATTTTTCTGTTCCTATTTATTAAACTCAATGGTATACACAGTTTTTGATGGTTTTTTATCTCATTAGAGTAAAAGTTTTGCGTTTATTTGATTTTGAAGCTTTTCATTATATTGGCTCGGGAAACAATTACCCACATATTTTCGAATCTTATGCAGATATAACCGTCATTCTTTCAGGGTAGGTTAAGAAATATACCTTATTCCTGCACATCAAATTACACGACTAAACCTTGAGTACTTAGTCTTTAACAGCACTTATTCCAGTTATGCCTATCCAAAAAATAAGTTCCCTTCGACATCCTCTGTTCAATCTCAAGTAACCATGGATTCCATTTCTTTCATTTAAAAGCCTTTTTATGATTTAGTCACCGTGGGCATTTACACCCATATCTTCGATAGTTATGCGGATATTACCTCCATGCCTATCCAAAAAATTAGTTCCCTTCGCCATCCTCCGTTCCATCTCAACTATCCATGGATACCATTTCTTTCATTTGGAAGCCCTTTGCTAATTTAGTCACCGTAGACATTTACACCCATATCTTCGACAGTTAGGCGGATTTCACCTCCTTTGTTTAAGAGAAGGCGTAGAGTATTGCTTTTGAGGTTCAGTGCAAGTATCGACGCATTATATGTAATACTTTCTCCGTAAATGCACTTATTAACATAATGCTAATCTGAAATTTTTGCCTCGTACACTCTTTTGTTAATGTAAGTAAAAATATTTCTTCTCTCGCTTATTTTTCTGTTCCTATGCATCAAACTCAATGGTATACACATTTTTTGATGTTTTTTTTTCCCATTCGAGTCTGAGTTTTGCAATTTTTTGATTTTGAAGCTTTTAATTACATTGTCACCGGAAACAATTACCAACATTTTTTCATACTTATAAGGGATATTACCTCCATGTTTTCACAGAAGGCGTAGAGTAATGCTGTAGAGGAACAGTGCACGTTTCGAAGCGTCATATGAAATACTTTCTCCGTAAATGCACTTATTAACATAATGCTAATCTGAAATTTTAGCTTCGTACACTCTTTTATTAATGTAAGTAAAAATATTTCTTCTCTACCTTATTTTTCTGTTCCTTTGCATCAAACTCAATGGTATACACAGTTTTTGATGGTTTTTTATCCCATTCGAGTCGGATTTTTGCAATTTTTTGATTTTGAAGCTTTTAATTACATTGTCACCGGAAACAATTACCAACATAATTTCGGAATTTTCAGGGATATTAACATCATGTTTTCACAGAAGGCGTAGAGTAATACTGTTGAAGAACAGTGCAAGTTTCGAAGCGTCATATGAAAAACTTTCTCCGTAAATGCACTTATTAACAAAATGCTAATTTGAAATTTTAGCCTCGTACACTCTTTTGTTAATGTAAGTAAAAATATTTCTTCTCTCGCAGAATTTTCTGTTCCTTTGCATTAAACTCAATGGTATACACAGTTTTTGATGGTTTTTTATCTCATTAGAGTCGGATTTTTGCATTTTTTTGATTTTGAAGCTTTTAATTACATTGTCACCGGAAACAATTACCAACATATTTTCATAATTATTGGGGATATTACCTCAATGTTTACACAGAAGGCGTAGAGTAATACTGTTGAGGAACAGTGCAAGTTTCGAAGCGTCATATGAAATACTTTCTCCGTAAATGCACTTATTAACATAATGCTAATCTGAAATTTTAGCCTCGTACACTCTTTTGTTAATGTAAGTAAAGATATTACTTTTCTCGCTTATTTTTCTATTCTTTTGCATCAAACTCAATGGTATACACAGTTTTGGATGGTTTTTTATCCCATTCAAGTCTGATTTTTGCAATTATTTGATTTTGAAGCTTTTAATTACATTGTCACCGGAAACATTTACCAACATATTTTCGGAATTTTCGTGAATATTACCTCCATGCTTTCACAGAAGGCGTAGAGTAATGCTGTTGAGGATCAGTGTAAGTTTCGACGCGTTTTATGAAACACTTTTTACGTAAATGCACTTATTAATATAATGCTAATCTTAAATTTTAGCCTCGTACACTCTTTTGTTAATGTAAGTAAAAATATTTCTTTTCTCGCTTATTTTTCTGTTCCTATGCATCAAACTCAATGGTATACACATTTTTTGATGTTTTTTTTCCCATTCGAGTCTGAGTTTTGCAATTTTTTGATTTTGACGCTTTTAATTACATTGTCACCGGAAACAATTATCAACATTTTTTCATACTTATTAGGGATATTACCTCCATGTTTGCACAGAAGGCGTAGAGTAATGCTGTAGAGGAACAGTGCACGTTTCGAAGCGTCAGATGAAATACTTTCTCCGTAAATGCACTTATTAACATAATGCTAATCTGAAATTTTAGCTTCGTACACTCTTTTTTTAATGTAAGTAAAAATATTTCTTCTCTCGCTTATTTTTCTGTTCCATTGCATCAAACTCAATGGTATACACAGTTTTTGATGGTTTTTTATCCCATTCGAGTCGGATTTTTGCAATTTTTTGATTTTGAAGCTTTTAATTACATTGTCACCGGAAACAATTACCAACATATTTTCGGAATTTTCGGGGATATTACCATCATGTTTTCACAGAATGCGTAGAGTAATACTGTTGAAGAACAGTGCAAGTTTCGAAGCGTCATATGAAAAACTTTCTCCGTAAATGCACTTATTAACATAATGCTAATTTGAAATTTTAGCCTCGTACACCCTTTTGTTAATGTAAGTAAAAATATTTCTTCTCTCGCAGAATTTTCTGTTCCTTTGCATCAAACTCATTGGTATACACAGTTTTTGATGGTTTTTTATCTCATTCGAGTTGGATTTTTGCAATTTTTTGATTTTGAAGCTTTTAATTACATTGTCACCGGAAACAATTACCAACATATTTTCATAATTATTGGGGATATTACCTCCATGTTTTCACAGAAGGCGTAGAGTAATACTGTTGAGGATCAGAGCAAGTTTCGACGCGTTATATGAAATAATTTTTTCGTAAATGCACTTATTAATATAATGCTAATCTGAAATTTTAGCCTCGTACACTCTTTTGTTAATGTAAGTAAAAATATTTCTTCTCTCGCATATTTTTCTGTTCCTATTTATTTAACTCAATGGTATACACAGTTTTTGATGGTTTTTTATCTCATTAGAGTAAAAGTTTTGCATTTATTTGATTTTGAAGCTTTTCATTATATTGGCTCCGGAAACAATTACCCACATATTTTCGAATCTTATGCAGATATAACCGACATTCTTTCAGGGTAGGTTAAGAAATATACCTTATTCCTGCACATCAAATTACACGACTAAACCTTGAGTACTTAGTCTGTAACAGCACTTATTCCAGTTATGCCATTCCAAAAAATAAGTTCCATTCGACATCCTCTGTTCAATCTCAAGTTACCATGGATACCATTTCTTTCATTTAAAAGGCTTTTTCTAATTTAGTCACCGTATTCATTTACACCCATATCTTCGATAGTTATGCAGATATTACCTCCATGCCAATCCAAATAATTAGTTACTTTCGCCATCCTCCGTTCAATCTCAAGTATCCATGGATACCATTTCTTTCATTTGGAAGCCCTTTGCTAATTTAGTCACCGTAGACATTTACACCAATCATCCTCGACAATAATGCGGATATCACCTCCATGTTTTCAGAGAAGGCGTAGAGTATTGCTTTTGAGGTTCAGTGCAAGTATCGACGCATTATATGTAATACTTTCTCCGTAAATGCACTTATTAACATAATGCTAATCTGAATTTTTTGCCTCGTACACTCTTTTGTTAATGTAAGTAAAAATATTTCTTCTCTCGCTTATTTTTCTGTTCCTATGCATCAAACTCAATGGTATACACATTTTTTGATGTTTTTTTTCCCATTCGAGTCAGAGTTTTGCAATTTTTTGATTTTGAAGCTTTTAATTACATTGTCACCGGAAACAATTACCAACATTTTTTCATACTTATTAGGGATATTACCTCCATGTTTTCACAGAAGGCGTAGAGTAATGCTGTAGAGGAACAGTGCACGTTTCGAAGCGTCACATGAAATACTTTCTCCGTAAATGCACTTATTAACATAATGCTAATCTGAAATTTTAGCTTCGTACACTCTTTTTTTAATGTAAGTAAAAATATTTCTTCTCTCGCTTATTTTTCTGTTCCTTTGCATCAAACTCAATGGTATACACAGTTTTTGATGGTTTTTTATCCTATTCGAGTCGGATTTTTGCAATTTTTTGATTTTGAAGCTTTTAATTACATTGTCACCGGAAACAATTACCAACATATTTTCGGAATTTTCGGGGATATTACCATCATGTTTTCACAGAAGGCGTGAAGTAATACTGTTGAAGAACAGTGCAAGTTTCGAAGCGTCATATGAAAAGATTTCTCCGTAAATGCACTTATTAACAAAATGCTAATTTGAAATTTTAGCCTCGTACACTCTTTTGTTTGTTAATGTAAGTAAAAATATTTCTTCTCTCGCAGAATTTTCTGTTCCTTTGCATCAAACTCAATGGTATACACAGTTTTTGATGGTTTTTTATCTCATTAGAGTCGGATTTTTGCATTTTTTTGATTTTGAAGCTTTTAATTACTTTGTCACCGGAAAAATTACCAACATATTTTCATAATTATTGGGGCAATTACCTCCATGTTTACACAGAAGGCGTAGAGTAATACTGTTGAGGAACAGTGCAAGTTTCGAAGCGTCATATGAAATACTTTCTCCGTAAATGCACTTATTAACATAATGCTAATCTGAAATTTTAGCCTCGTACACTCTTTTGTTAATGTAAGTAAAAATATTTCTTCTCTCGCAGAATTTTCTGTTCCTTTGCATCAAACTCAATGGTATACACAGTTTTTGATGGTTTTTTATCCCATTCGAGTCGGATATTTGCAATTTTTTGATTTTGAAGCTTTTAATTACATTGTCACCGGAAACAATTACCAACATATTTTCGGAATTTTCGGGGATATTACCATCATGTTTTCACAGAATGCGTAGAGTAATACTGTTGAAGAACAGTGCAAGTTTCGAAGCGTCATATGAAAAACTTTCTCCGTAAATGCACTTATTAACATAATGCTAATTTGAAATTTTAGCCTCGTACACCCTTTTGTTAATGTAAGTAAAAATATTTCTTCTCTCGCAGAATTTTCTGTTCCTTTGCATCAAACTCATTGGTATACACAGTTTTTGATGGTTTTTTATCTCATTCGAGTCGGATTTTTGCAATTTTTTGATTTTGAAGCTTTTAATTACATTGTCACCGGAAACAATTACCAACATATTTTCATAATTATTGGGGATATTACCTCCATGTTTTCACAGAAGGCGTAGAGTAATACTGTTGAGGATCAGAGCAAGTTTCGACGCGTTATATGAAATAATGTTTTCGTAAATGCACTTATTAATATAATGCTAATCTGAAATTTTAGCCTCGTACACTCTTTTGTTAATGTAAGTAAAAATATTTCTTCTCTCGCATATTTTTCTGTTCCTATTTATTTAACTCAATGGTATACACAGTTTTTGATGGTTTTTTATCTCATTAGAGTAAAAGTTTTGCATTTATTTGATTTTGAAGCTTTTCATTATATTGGCTCCGGAAACAATTACCAACATATTTTCGAATCTTATGCAGATATAACCGTCATTCTTTCAGGGTAGGTTAAGAAATATACCTTATTCCTGCACATCAAATTACACGACTAAACCTTGAGTACTTAGTCTTTAACAGCACTTATTCCAGTTATGCCATTCCAAAAAATAAGTTCCATTCGACATCCTCTGTTCAATCCCAAGTTACCATGGATACCATTTCTTTCATTTAAAAGGCTTTTTCTAATTTAGTCACCGTAGGCATTTACACCCATATCTTCGATAGTTATGCAGATATTACCTCCATGCCTATCCAAAAAATTAGTTACTTTCGCCATCCTCCGTTCAATCTCAAGTATCCATGGATACCATTTCTTTCATTTGGAAGCCCTTTGCTAATTTAGTCACCGTAGACATTTACACCCATATCCTCGACAATAATGCGGATATCACCTCCATGTTTTCAGAGAAGGCGTAGAGTATTGCTTTTGAGGTTCAGTGCAAGTATCGACGCATTATATGTAATACTTTCTCCGTAAATGCACTTATTAACATAATGCTAATCTGAATTTTTTGCCTCGTACACTCTTTTGTTAATGTAAGTAAAAATATTTCTTCTCTCGCTTATTTTTCTGTTCCTATGCATCAAACTCAATGGTATACACATTTTTTGATGTTTTTTTTCCCATTCGAGTCTGAGTTTTGCAATTTTTTGATTTTGAAGCTTTTAATTACATTGTCACCGGAAGCAATTACCAACATTTTTTCATACTTATTAGGGATATTACCTCCATGTTTTCACAGAAGGCGTAGAGTAATGCTGTAGAGGAACAGTGCACGTTTCGAAGCGTCACATGATATACTTTCTCCGTAAATGCACTTATTAACATAATGCTAATCTGAAATTTTAGCTTCGTACACTCTTTTTTTAATGTAAGTAAAAATATTTCTTCTCTCGCTTATTTTTCTGTTCCTTTGCATCAAACTCAATGGTATACACAGTTTTTGATGGTTTTTTATCCCATTCGAGTCGGATTTTTGCAATTTTTTGATTTTGAAGCTTTTAATTACATTGTCACCGGAAACAATTACCAACATATTTTCGGAATTTTCGGGGATATTACCATCATGTTTTCACAGAAGGCGTGAAGTAATACTGTTGAAGAACAGTGCAAGTTTCGAAGCGTCATATGAAAAGATTTCTCCGTAAATGCACTTATTAACAAAATGCTAATTTGAAATTTTAGCCTCGTACACTGTTTTGTTAATGTAAGTAAAAATATTTCTTCTCTCGCAGAATTTTCTGTTCCTTTGCATCAAACTCAATGGTATACACAGTTTTGGATGGTTTTTTATCCCATTCAAGTCTGATTTTTGCAATTATTTGATTTTGAAGCTTTTAATTACATTGTCACCGGAAAATTTTACCAACATATTTTCGGAATTTTCGGGAATATTACCTCCATGCTTTCACAGAAGGCGTAGAGTAATGCTGTTGAGGATCAGTGTAAGTTTCGACGCGTTATATGAAACACTTTTTACGTAAATGCACTTATTAATATAATGCTAATCTTAAATTTTAGCCTTGTACACTCTTTTGTTAATGTAAGTAAAAATATTTCTTCTCTCGCATATTTTTCTGTTCTTATTTATTAAACTCAATGGTATACACCTTTTTTGATGGTTTTTTATCCCATTCGAGTCGGATTTTTGCAATTTTTTGATTTTGAAGCTTTTAATTACATTGTCACCGGAAAAATTACCAACATATTTTCATAATTATTGGTGCAATTACCTCCATGTTTACACAGAAGGCGTAGAGTAATACTGTTGAGGAACAGTGCAAGTTTCGAAGCGTCATATGAAATACTTTCTCCGTAAATGCACTTATTAACATAATGCTAATCTGAAATTTTAGCCTCGTACACTCTTTTGTTAATGTAAGTAAAAATATTTCTTCTCTCGCAGAATTTTCTGTTCCTTTGCATCAAACTCAATGGTATACACAGTTTTTGATGGTTTTTTATCCCATTCGAGTCGGATTTTTGCAATTTTTTGATTTTGAAGCTTTTAATTGCATATTCACCGGAAACAATTACCAACATATTTTCATAATTATTGGGGATATTACCTCCATGTTTTCACAGAAAGCGTAGAGTATTACTGTTGAGGATCAGGGCAAGTTTCGACGCGTTATATGAAATAATTTTTTCGTAAATGCACTTATTAATATAATGCTAATCTGAAATTTTAGCCTCGTACACTCTTTTGTTAATGTAAGTAAATATATTTCTTCTCTCGCATATTTTTCTGTTCATATTTATTAAACTCAATGGTATACACAGTTTTTGATGGTTTTTTATCTCATTAGAGTAAAAGTTTTGCATTTATTTGATTTTGAAGCTTTTCATTATATTGGCTCCGGAAACAATTACCCACATATTTTCGAATCTTATGCAGATATAACCATCATTCTTTCAGGGTAGGTTAAGAAATATACCTTATTCCTGCACATCAAATTACACGACTAAACCTTGAGTACTTAGTCTGTAACAGCACTTATTCCAGTTATGCCTATCCAAAAAATGAGTTCCCTTCGACATCCTCTGTTCAATCTCAAGTAACCATGGATACCATTTCTTTCATTTAAAAGCCTTTTTCTAATTTAGTCACCGTGGGCATTTACACCCATATCTTCGATAGTTATGCGGATATTACCTCCATGCCTATCCAAAAAATTATTTCCCTTCGCCATCCTCCGTTCAATCTCAAGTATCCATGGATACCATTTCTTTCATTTGGAAGCCCTTTGCTAATTTAGTCACCGTAGACATTTACACCCATATCTTCGACAGTTAGGCGGATTTCACCTCCTTTTTTTAAGAGAAGGCGTAGAGTATTGCTTTTAAGGTTCAGTGCAAGTATCGACGCATTATATGTAATACTTTCTCCGTAAATGCACTTATTAACATAATGCTAATCTGAAATTTTTGCCTCGAACACTCTTTTGTTAATGTAAGTAAAAATATTTCTTCTCTCGCTTATTTTTCTGTAGCTATGCATCAAACTCAATGGTATACAGATTTTTTGATGTTTTTTTTCCCATTCGAGTCTGAGTTTTGCAATTTTTTGATTTTGAAGCTTTTAATTACATTGTCACCGGAAACAATTACCAACATTTTTTCATACTTATTAGGGATATTACCTCCATGTTTTCACAGAAGGCGTAGAGTAATGCTGTAGAGGAACAGTGCAAGTTTAGAAGCGTCATATGAAATACTTTCTCCGTAAATGCACTTATTAACATAATGCTAATCTGAAATTTTAGCTTCGTTCACTCTTTTGTTAATGTAAGTAAAAATATTTCTTCTCTCGCTTATTTTTCTGTTCCTTTGCATCAAACTCAATGGTATACACAGTTTTTGATGGTTTTTTATCCCATTCGAGTCGGATTTTTGCAATTTTTTGATTTTGAAGCTTTTAATTACATTGTCACCGTAAACAATTACCAACATATTTTCGGAATTTTCGGGGATATTACCATCATGTTTTCACAGAAGGCGTAGAGTAATACTGTTGAAGAACAGTGCAAGTTTTGAAGCGTCATATGAAAAACTTTCTCCGTAAATGCACTTATTAACATAATGCTAATTTGAAATTTTAGCCTCGTACACCCTTTTGTTAATGTAAGTAAAAATATTTCTTCTCTCGCAGAATTTTCTGTTCCTTTGCATCAAACTCAATGGTATACACAGTTTTTGATGTTTTTTTATCTCATTCGAGTCGGATGTTTGCATTTATTTGATTTTGAAGCTTTTAATTACATTTTCACCGGAAACAATTACCAACATATTTTCATAACTATTAGGGATATTACCTCCATGTTTACACAGAAGGCGTAGAGTAATACTGTTGAAGAACAGTGCAAGTTTCGAAGCGTCATATGAAAAACTTTCTTCGTAAATGCACTTATTAACATAATGCTAATTTGAAATTTTAGCCTCGTACACTCTTTTGTTAATGTAAGTAAAAATATTTCTTGTCTCGCAGAATTTTCTGTTCCTTTGCATCAAACTCAATGGTATACACAGTTTTTGATGGTTTTTTATCTCATTCGAGTCGGATGTTTGCATTTTTTTGATTTTGAAGCTTTTAATTACATTGTCACCGGAAACAATTACCAACATATTTTCATAATTATTGGGGATATTATCTCCATGTTTTCACAGAAGGTGTAGAGTAATACTGTTGAGGATCAGAGCAAGTTTCGACGCGTTATATGAAATAATTTTTTCGTAAATGCACTTTTTAATATAATGCTAATCTGAAATTTTAGCCTCGTACACTCTTTTGTTAATGTAAGTAAAAATATTTCTTCTCTCGCATATTTTTCTGTTCCTATTTATTTCACTCAATGGTATACACAGTTTTTGATGGTTTTTTATCTCATTAGAGTAAAAGTTTTGCATTTATTTGATTTTGAAGCTTTTCATTATATTGGCTCCGGAAACAATTACCAACATATTTTCGAATCTTATGCAGATATAACCGTCATTCTTTCAGGGTAGGTTAAGAAATATACCTTATTCCTGCACATCAAATTACACGACTAAACCTTGAGTACTTAGTCTTTAACAGCACTTATTCCAGTTATGCCATTCCAAAAAATAAGTTCCATTCGACATCCTCTGTTCAATCTCAAGTTACCATGGATACCATTTCTTTCATTTAAAAGGCTTTTTCTAATTTAGTCACCGTAGGCATTTACACCCATATCTTCGATAGTTATGCAGATATTACCTCCATGCCTATCCAAAAAATTAGTTACTTTCGCCATCCTCCGTTCAATCTCAAGTATCCATGGATACCATTTCTTTCATTTGGAAGCCCTTTGCTAATTTAGTCACCGTAGACATTTACACCCATATCCTCGACAATAATGCGGATATCACCTCCATGTTTTCAGAGAAGGCGTAGAGTATTGCTTTTGAGGTTCAGTGCAAGTATCGACGCATTATATGTAATACTTTCTCCGTAAATGCACTTATTAACATAATGCTAATCTGAATTTTTTGCCTCGTACACTCTTTTGTTAATGTAAGTAAAAATATTTCTTCTCTCGCTTATTTTTCTGTTCCTATGCATCAAACTCAATGGTATACACATTTTTTGATGTTTTTTTTCCCATTCGAGTCTGAGTTTTGCAATTTTTTGATTTTGAAGCTTTTAATTACATTGTCACCGGAAGCAATTACCAACATTTTTTCATACTTATTAGGGATATTACCTCCATGTTTTCACAGAAGGCGTAGAGTAATGCTGTAGAGGAACAGTGCACGTTTCGAAGCGTCACATGATATACTTTCTCCGTAAATGCACTTATTAACATAATGCTAATCTGAAATTTTAGCTTCGTACACTCTTTTTTTAATGTAAGTAAAAATATTTCTTCTCTCGCTTATTTTTCTGTTCCTTTGCATCAAACTCAATGGTATACACAGTTTTTGATGGTTTTTTATCCCATTCGAGTCGGATTTTTGCAATTTTTTGATTTTGAAGCTTTTAATTACATTGTCACCGGAAACAATTACCAACATATTTTCGGAATTTTCGGGGATATTACCATCATGTTTTCACAGAAGGCGTGAAGTAATACTGTTGAAGAACAGTGCAAGTTTCGAAGCGTCATATGAAAAGATTTCTCCGTAAATGCACTTATTAACAAAATGCTAATTTGAAATTTTAGCCTCGTACACTGTTTTGTTAATGTAAGTAAAAATATTTCTTCTCTCGCAGAATTTTCTGTTCCTTTGCATCAAACTCAATGGTATACACAGTTTTGGATGGTTTTTTATCCCATTCAAGTCTGATTTTTGCAATTATTTGATTTTGAAGCTTTTAATTACATTGTCACCGGAAAATTTTACCAACATATTTTCGGAATTTTCGGGAATATTACCTCCATGCTTTCACAGAAGGCGTAGAGTAATGCTGTTGAGGATCAGTGTAAGTTTCGACGCGTTATATGAAACACTTTTTACGTAAATGCACTTATTAATATAATGCTAATCTTAAATTTTAGCCTTGTACACTCTTTTGTTAATGTAAGTAAAAATATTTCTTCTCTCGCATATTTTTCTGTTCTTATTTATTAAACTCAATGGTATACACCTTTTTTGATGGTTTTTTATCCCATTCGAGTCGGATTTTTGCAATTTTTTGATTTTGAAGCTTTTAATTACATTGTCACCGGAAAAATTACCAACATATTTTCATAATTATTGGTGCAATTACCTCCATGTTTACACAGAAGGCGTAGAGTAATACTGTTGAGGAACAGTGCAAGTTTCGAAGCGTCATATGAAATACTTTCTCCGTAAATGCACTTATTAACATAATGCTAATCTGAAATTTTAGCCTCGTACACTCTTTTGTTAATGTAAGTAAAAATATTTCTTCTCTCGCAGAATTTTCTGTTCCTTTGCATCAAACTCAATGGTATACACAGTTTTTGATGGTTTTTTATCCCATTCGAGTCGGATTTTTGCAATTTTTTGATTTTGAAGCTTTTAATTGCATATTCACCGGAAACAATTACCAACATATTTTCATAATTATTGGGGATATTACCTCCATGTTTTCACAGAAAGCGTAGAGTATTACTGTTGAGGATCAGGGCAAGTTTCGACGCGTTATATGAAATAATTTTTTCGTAAATGCACTTATTAATATAATGCTAATCTGAAATTTTAGCCTCGTACACTCTTTTGTTAATGTAAGTAAATATATTTCTTCTCTCGCATATTTTTCTGTTCATATTTATTAAACTCAATGGTATACACAGTTTTTGATGGTTTTTTATCTCATTAGAGTAAAAGTTTTGCATTTATTTGATTTTGAAGCTTTTCATTATATTGGCTCCGGAAACAATTACCCACATATTTTCGAATCTTATGCAGATATAACCATCATTCTTTCAGGGTAGGTTAAGAAATATACCTTATTCCTGCACATCAAATTACACGACTAAACCTTGAGTACTTAGTCTGTAACAGCACTTATTCCAGTTATGCCTATCCAAAAAATAAGTTCCCTTCGACATCCTCTGTTCAATCTCAAGTAACCATGGATACCATTTCTTTCATTTAAAAGCCTTTTTCTAATTTAGTCACCGTGGGCATTTACACCCATATCTTCGATAGTTATGCGGATATTACCTCCATGCCTATCCAAAAAATTATTTCCCTTCGCCATCCTCCGTTCAATCTCAAGTATCCATGGATACCATTTCTTTCATTTGGAAGCCCTTTGCTAATTTAGTCACCGTAGACATTTACACCCATATCTTCGACAGTTAGGCGGATTTCACCTCCTTTTTTTAAGAGAAGGCGTAGAGTATTGCTTTTAAGGTTCAGTGCAAGTATCGACGCATTATATGTAATACTTTCTCCGTAAATGCACTTATTAACATAATGCTAATCTGAAATTTTTGCCTCGAACACTCTTTTGTTAATGTAAGTAAAAATATTTCTTCTCTCGCTTATTTTTCTGTAGCTATGCATCAAACTCAATGGTATACAGATTTTTTGATGTTTTTTTTCCCATTCGAGTCTGAGTTTTGCAATTTTTTGATTTTGAAGCTTTTAATTACATTGTCACCGGAAACAATTACAAACATTTTTTCATACTTATTAGGGATATTACCTCCATGTTTTCACAGAAGGCGTAGAGTAATGCTGTAGAGGAACAGTGCAAGTTTAGAAGCGTCATATGAAATACTTTCTCCGTAAATGCACTTATTAACATAATGCTAATCTGAAATTTTAGCTTCGTTCACTCTTTTGTTAATGTAAGTAAAAATATTTCTTCTCTCGCTTATTTTTCTGTTCCTTTGCATCAAACTCAATGGTATACACAGTTTTTGATGGTTTTTTATCCCATTCGAGTCGGATTTTTGTAATTTTTTGATTTTGAAGCTTTTAATTACATTGTCACCGTAAACAATTACCAACATATTTTCGGAATTTTCGGGGATATTACCATCATGTTTTCACAGAAGGCGTAGAGTAATACTGTTGAAGAACAGTGCAAGTTTTGAAGCGTCATATGAAAAACTTTCTCCGTAAATGCACTTATTAACATAATGCTAATTTGAAATTTTAGCCTCGTACACCCTTTTGTTAATGTAAGTAAAAATATTTCTTCTCTCGCAGAATTTTCTGTTCCTTTGCATCAAACTCAATGGTATACACAGTTTTTGATGTTTTTTTATCTCATTCGAGTCGGATGTTTGCATTTATTTGATTTTGAAGCTTTTAATTACATTTTCACCGGAAACAATTACCAACATATTTTCATAACTATTAGGGATATTACCTCCATGTTTTCACAGAAGGCGTAGAGTAATACTGTTGATGAACAGTGCAAGTTTCGAAGCGTCATATGAAAAACTTTCTTCGTAAATGCACTTATTAACATAATGCTAATTTGAAATTTTAGCCTCGTACACTCTTTTGTTAATGTAAGTAAAAATATTTCTTGTCTCGCAGAATTTTCTGTTCCTTTGCATCAAACTCAATGGTATACACAGTTTTTGATGGTTTTTTATCTCATTCGAGTCGGATGTTTGCATTTTTTTGATTTTGAAGCTTTTAATTACATTGTCACCGGAAACAATTACCAACATATTTTCATAATTATTGGGGATATTACCTCCTTGTTTTCACAGAAGGCGTAGAGTAATTCTGTTGAGGAACAATGCAAGTTTCGAAGCGTAACATGGAATACTGTCTCCGTGAATGCACTTATTAACATAATGCTAATCTGAAATTTTAGCCTCGTACTCTCTTTTGTTAATGTAAGTAAAAATATTTCTTCTCTCGCAGAATTTTCTTTTCCTTTGCATCAAACTCAATGGTATACACAGTTTTTGATGGTTTTTCATCCCATTCGAGTCGGATTTTTGCAATTTTTTGATTTTGAAGCTTGTAATTACATTGTCAACGTAAACAATTACCAACATATTTTCATAATTATTGTAAATATTACCTCCATGTTTTCGCAGAAGGCGTAGAGTAATGCTGTTGAGGAACAGTGCAAGTTTCGAAGCATCATATGAAATACTTTCTCCGAATATGCACCTATTAACATAATGCTAATCTGAAATTTTAGCCTCGTACACTCTTTTGTTAATGTAAGTAAAGATATTACTTCTCTCGCAGAATTTTCTGTTCCTTTGAATCAAACTCAATGGTATACACAGTTTTTGATGGTTTTTTATCTCATTGGAGTCGGATGTTTGCATTTTTTTGATTTTGAAGCTTTTAATTACATTGTCACCGGAAACAATTACCAACATATTTTCATAATTATTGGGGATATTACCTCCATGTTTACACAGAAGGCGTAGAGTAATACTGTTGAGGAACAGTGCAAGTTTCGAAGCGTCATATGAAATACTTTCTCCGTAAATGCACTTATTTACATAATGCTAATCTGAAATTTTAGCCTCGTACACTCTTTTGTTAATGTAAGTAAAAATATTTCTTCTCTCGCAGAATTTTCTGTTCCTTTGCATCAAACTCAATGGTATACACAGTTTTTGATGGTTTTTTATCCCATTCGAGTCGGATTTTTGCAATTTTTTGATTTTGAAGCTTTTAATTACATTGTCACCGGAAACAATTACCAACATATTTTCATAATTATTGGGGATATTACCTCCATGTTTTCACAGAAGGCGTAGAGTAATACTGTTGAGGATCAGAGCAAGTTTCGACGCGTTATATGAAATAATCTTTTTGTAAATGCACTTATTAATATAATGCTAATCTGAAATTTTAGCCTCGTACCATGTTTTGTTAGTGTAAGTAAAAATATTTCTTCTCTCGCATATTTTTCTGTTCCTATTTATTAAACTCAATGGTATACTCAGTTTTTGATGGTTTTTTATCTCATTAGAGTCGGATTTTTGCAATTTTTTGATTTTGAAGCTTTTAATTACATTTTCACCGGAAACAATTACCAACATATTTTCATAATTAATGGAAATATTACCTCCATGTTTTCACAGAAGGCGTAGAGTAATGCTGTTGAGGAACAGTACAAGTTTCGAAGCATCATATGAAATACTTTCTCCGTAAATGCACCTATTAACATAATGCTAATCTGAAATTTTAGCCTCGTACACTCTTTTGTTAATGTAAGTAAAAATATTTCTTCTCTCGCATATTTTTCTGTTCCTATTTATTAAACTCAATGGTATACACAGTTTTTGATGGTTTTTTATCTCATTAGAGTAAAAGTTTTGCATTTATTTGATTTTGAAGCTTTTCATTATATTGGCTCCGGAAACAATTACCCACATATTTTCGTATCTTATGCAGATATAACCGTCATTCTTTCAGGGTAGGTTAAGGAATATACCTTATTCCTGCACATCAAATTACACGACTAAACTTTGAGTACTTAGTATGTAACAGCACTTATTCCAGTTATGCCATTCCAAAAAATAAGTTCCATTCGACATCCTCTGTTCAATCTCAAGTAACCATGGATACCATTTCTTTCATTTAAAAGCCTTTTTCTAATTTAGTCACCGTAGGCATTTACACCCATATCTTCGATAGTTATGCAGATATTACCTCCATGCCTATCCAAAAAATTAGTTCCTTTCGCCATCCTCCATTCAATCTCAAGTATCCGTGGATACCATTTCTTTCATTTGGAAGCCCTTTGCTAATTTAGTCACCGTAGACATTTACACCCATATCTTCGACAATTATAAGGATATCTCCTCCATTGTTTCAGAGAAAGTGTATAGTATTGCTTTTGAGGTTCAGTGCAAGTATCGACGCGATATATGAAATACTTTCTCCGTAAATGCACCAATTAACATAATGCTAATCTGAAATTTTTGCCTCGTACACTCTTTTGTTATTGTAAGTAAAAATATTTCTTTTATCCCTTATTTTCTGTTCCTATGCATCAAACTCAAGGGTATACACATTTTTTGATGGTTTTTTTTCCCATTCGAGTCGGAGTTTTGCAATTTTTTGATTTTGAAGCTTTTAATTACATTGTCACCGGAAACAATTACCAACATATTTTCATAATTATTGGGGATATTACCTCCTTGTTTTCACAGAAGGCGTAGAGTAATTCTGTTGAGGAACAATGCAAGTTTCGAAGCGTAACATGGAATACTGTCTCCGTAAATGCACTTATTAACATAATGCTAATCTGAAATTTTAGCCTCGTACTCTCTTTTGTTAATGTAAGTAAAAATATTTCTTCTCTCGCAGAATTTTCTTTTCCTTTGCATCAAACACAATTGTATACACAGTTTTTGATGGTTTTTCATCCCATTCGAGTCGGATTTTTGCAATTTTTTGATTTTGAAGCTTTTAATTACATTGTCACCGTAAACAATTACCAACATATTTTCATAATTATTGGGGATATTACCTCCATGTTTTCACAGAAGGCGTAGAGTAATGCTGTTGAGGAACAGTGCAAGTTTCGAAGCATCATATGAAATACTTTCTCCGTAAATGCACCTATTAACATAATGCTAATCTGAAATTTTAGCCTCGTACACTCTTTTGTTAATGTAAGTAAAAATATTTCTTCTCTCGCAGAAATTTCTGTTCCTTTGCATCAAACTCAATGGTATACACAGTTTTTGATGGTTTTTTATCTCATTCGAGTCGGATGTTTGCATTTTTTTGATTTTGAAGCTTTTAATTACATTGTCACCGGAAACAATTACCAACATATTTTTATAATTATTGGAAATATTACCTCCATGTTTTCACGGAAGGCGTAGAGTAATACTGTTGAAGAACAGTGCAAGTTTCGAAGCATCATATGAAATACTTTCTCCGTAAATGCACCTATTAACATAATGCTAATCTGAAATTTTAGCCTCGTACACTCTTTTGTTAATGTAAGTAAAAATATTTCTTCTCTCGCATATTTTTCTGTTCCTTTGCATCAAACTCAATGGTATACACAGTTTTTGATGGTTTTTTATCTCATTCGAGTCGGATGTTTGCATTTTTTTGATTTTGAAGCTTTTAATTACATTGTCACCGGAAACAATTACCAACATATTTTCATAATTATTGGAAATATTACCTCCATGTTTTCACGGAAGGCGTAGAGTAATACTGTTCAAGAACAGTGCAAGTTTCGAAGCGTCATATGAAAAACTTTCTCCGTAAATGCACTTATTAACATAATGCTAATTTGAAATTTTAGCCTCGTACACTCTTTTTTTAATGTAAGTAAAAATATTTCTTCTCTCGCTTATTTTTCTGTTCCTATGCATCAAACTCAATGGTATACAGATTTTTTGATGTTTTTTTTCCCATTCGAGTCTGAGTTTTGCAATTATTTGATTTTGAAGCTTTTAATTACATTGTCACCGGAAACAATTACCAACATATTTTCGGAATTTTCGGGAATATTACCTCCATGCTTTCACAGAAGGCGTAGAGTAATGCTGTTGAGGATCAGTGTAAGTTTCGACGCGTTTTATGAAACACTTTTTACGTAAATGCACTTATTAATATAATGCTAATCTTAAATTTTAGTCTCGTACACTCTTTTGTTAATGTAAGTAAAAATATTTCTTCTCTCGCATATATTTCTGTTCTTATTTATTAAACTCAATGGTATACACCTTTTTTGATGGTTTTTTATCCCATTCGAGTCTGATTTTTGCAATTTTTTGATTTTGAAGCTTTTAATTACATTGTCACCGGAAAAATTACCAACATATTTTCATAATTATTGGTGCAATTACCTCCACGTTTACACAGAAGGCGTAGAGTAATACTGTTGAGGAACAGTGCAAGTTTCGAAGCGTCATATGAAATACTTTCTCCGTAAATGCACTTATTAACATAATGCTAATCTGAAATTTTAGCCTCGTACACTCTTTTGTTTATGTAAGTAAAAATATTTCTTCTCTCGCATATTTTTCGGTTCCTATTTATTTTACTCAATGGTATACACAGTTTTTGATGGTTTTTTATCTCATTAGAGTAAAAGTTTTGCATTTATTTGATTTTGAAGCTTTTCATTATATTGGCTCCGGAAACAATTACCCACATATTTTCGAATCTTATGCAGATATAACCGTCATTCTTTCAGGGTAGGTTAAGAAATATACCTTATTCCTGCACATCAAATTACACGACTAAACTTTGAGTACTTAGTCTGTAACAGCACTTATTCCAGTTATGCCATTCCAAAAAATAAGTTCCATTCGACATCCTCTGTTCAATCTCAAGTAACCATGGATACCATTTCTTTCATTTAAAAGCCTTTTTCTAATTTAGTCACCGTAGGCATTTACACCCATATCTTCGATAGTTATGCAGATATTACCTCCATGCCTATCCAAAAAATTAGTTCCTTTCGCCATCCTCCGTTCAATCTCAAGTATCCATGGATACCATTTCTTTCATTTGGAAGTCCTTTGCTAATTTAGTCACCGTAGACATTTACACCCATATCTTCGACAATTATAAGGATATCTCCTACATTGTTTCAGAGAAGGTGTAGAGTATTGCTTTTGAGGTTCAGTGCAAGTATCGACGCGATATATGAAATACTTTCTCCGTAAATGCACCTATTAACATAATGCTAATCTGAAATTTTTGCCTCGTACACTCTTTTGTTATTGTAAGTAAAAATATTTCTTCTCTCCCTTATTTTCTGTTCCTATGCATCAAACTCAAGGGTATACACATTTTTTGATGGTTTTTTTTCCCATTCGAGTCGGAGTTTTGCAATTTTTTGATTTTGAAGCTTTTAATTACATTGTCACCGGAAACAATTATCAACATATTTTCATAATTATTGGGGATATTACCTCCTTGTTTTCACAGAAGGCGTAGAGTAATTCTGTTGAGGAACAATGCAAGTTTCGAAGCGTAACATGGAATACTGTCTCCGTAAATGCACTTATTAACATAATGCTAATCTGAAATTTTAGCCTCGTACTCTCTTTTGTTAATGTAAGTAAAAATATTTCTTCTCTCGCAGAATTTTCTTTTCCTTTGCATCAAACTCAATGGTATACACAGTTTTTGATGGTTTTTCATCCCATTCGAGTCGGATTTTTGCAATTTTTTGATTTTGAAGCTTTTAATTACATTGTCAACGTAAACAATTACCAACATATTTTCATAATTATTGGAAATATTACCTCCATGTTTTCACAGAAGGCGTAGAGTAATGCTGTTGAGGAACAGTGCAAGTTTCGAAGCATCAAATGAAATACTTTCTCCGTAAATGCACCTATTAACATAATGCTAATCTGAAATTTTAGCCTCGTACACTCTTTTGTTAATGTAAGTAAAGATATTACTTCTCTCGCAGAATTTTCTGTTCCTTTGAATCAAACTCAATGGTATACACAGTTTTTGATGGTTTTTTATCTCATTCGAGTCGGATGTTTGCATTTTTTTGATTTTGAAGCTTTTAATTACATTGTCACCGGAAACAATTACCAATATATTTTCATAATTATTGGAGATATTACCTCCATGTTTACACAGAAGGCGTAGAGTAATACTGTTGAGGAACAGTGCAAGTTTCGAAGCGTCATATGAAATACTTTCTCCGTAAATGCACTTATTAACATAATGCTAATCTGAAATTTTAGCCTCGTACACTCTTTTGTTAATGTATGTAAAAATATTTCTTCTCTCGCAGAATTTTCTGTTCCTTTGCATCAAACTCAATGGTATACACAGTTTTTGATGGTTTTTTATCCCATTCGAGTCGGATTTTTGCAATTTTTTGATTTTGAAGCTTTTAATTGCATTGTCACCGGAAACAATTACCAACATATTTTCATAATTATTGGGGATATTACCTCCATGTTTTCACAGAAGGCGTAGAGTAATACTGTTGAGGATCAGAGTAAGTTTCGACGCGTTATATGAAATAATCTTTTCGTAAATGCACTTATTAATATAATGCTAATCTGAAATTTTAGCCTCGTACCATCTTTTGTTAATGTAAGTAAAAATATTTCTTCTCTCGCATATTTTTCTGTTCCTATTTATTAAACTCAATGGTATACACAGTTTTTGATGGTTTTTTATCTCATTAGAGTCGGATTTTTGCAATTTTTTGATTTTGAAGCTTTTAATTACATTTTCACCGGAAACAATTACCAACATATTTTCGGAAATTTCGGGGATATTACCTCCATGCTTTCACAGAAGGCGTAGAGTAATGCTGTTGAGGAACAGTACAAGTTTCGAAGCATCATATGAATTACTTTCTCCGTAAATGCACCTATTAACATAATGCTAATCTGAAATTATAGCCTCGTGTACTCTTTTGTTAATGTAAGTGAAGATATTACTTTTCTCGCTTATTTTTCTATTCTTTTGCATCAAACTCAATGGTATACACAGTTTTGGATGGTTTTTTATCCCATTCAAGTCTGATTTTTGCAATTATTTGATTTTGAAACTTTTAATTACATTGTCACCGGAAACAATTACCATCATATTTTCATAATTATTGGGGATATTACCTCCATGTTTTCACAGAAGGCGTAGAGTATTACTGTTATGGATCAGGGCAAGTTTCGACGCGTTATATGAAATAATTTTTTCGTAAATGCACTTATTAATATAATGCTAATCTGAAATTTTAGCCTCGTACACTCTTTTGTTAATGTAAGTAAAAATATTTCTTCTCTCGCATATTTTTCTGTTCCTATTTATTAAACTCAATGGTATACACAGTTTTTGATGGTTTTTAATCTCATTAGAGTAAAAGTTTTGCATTTATTTGATTTTGAAGCTTTTCATTATATTGGCTCCGGAAACAATTACCCACATATTTTCGAATCTTATGCAGATATAACCGTCATTCTTTCAGGGTAGGTTAAGAAATATACCTTATTCCTGCACATCAAATTACACGACTAAACCTTGAGTACTTAGTCTGTAACAGCACTTATTCCAGTTATGCCATTCCAAAAAATAAGTTCCATTCGACATCCTCTGTTCAATCTCAAGTAACCATGGATACCATTTCTTTCATTTAAAAGCCTTTTTCTAATTTAGTCACCGTAGGCATTTACACCCATATCTTCGATAGTTATGCAGATATTACCTCCATGCCTATCCAAAAAATTAGTTCCTTTCGCCATCCTCCGTTCAATCTCAAGTATCCATGGATACCATTTCTTTCATTTGGAAGCCCTTTGCTAATTTAGTCACCGTAGACATTTACACCCATATCTTCGACAATTATGCGGATATCTCCTCCATTGTTTCAGAGAAGGTGTAGAGTAGTTCTGTTGAGGAACAATGCAAGTTTCGAAGCGTAACATGGAATACTGTCTCCGTAAATGCACTTATTAACATAATGCTAATCTGAAATTTTTGCCTCGTACTCTCTTTTGTAAATGTAAGTAAAAATATTTCTTCTCTCGCAGAATTTTCTTTTCCTTTGCATCAAACTCAATGGTATACACAGTTTTTGATGGTTTTTTATCTCATTCGAGTCGGATGTTTGCATTTTTTTGATTTTGAAGCTTTTAAATACATTGTCACCGGAAAAATTACCAACATATTTTCATAATTATTCGGGATATTACCTCCATGTTTACACAGAAGGCGTAGAGTAATACTGTTGAGGAACAGTGCAAGTTTCGAAGCGTCATATGAAATACTTTCTCCGTAAATGCACTTATTAACATAATGCTAATCTGAAATTTTAGCCTCTTACACTCTTTTGTTAATGTAAGTAAAAATATTTCTTCTCTCGCAGAATTTTCTGTTCCTTTGAATCAAACTCAATGGTATACACAGGTTTTGATGGTTTTTTATCCCATTCGAGTCGGATTTTTGCAATTTTTTGATTTTGAAGCTTTTAATTGCATTGTCACCGGAAACAATTACCAACATATTTTTATAATTATTGGGGATATTACCTCCATGTTTTCACAGAAGGCGTAGAGTAATACTGTTGAGGATCAGAGCAAGTTTCGACGCGTTATATGAAATAATCTTTTCGTAAATGCACTTATTAATATAATGCTAATCTGAAATTTTAGCCTCGTATCATCTTTTGTTAATGTAAGTAAAAATATTTCTTCTCTCGCATATTTTTCTGTTACTTTTTATTAAACTCAATGGTATACACAGTTTTTGATGGTTTCTTATCTCATTAGAGTCGGATTTTTGCAATTTTTTGATTTTGAAGCTTTTAATTACATTTTCACCGGAAACAATTACCAACATATTTTCATAACTATTACGGAAATTACCTCCATGTTTTCACAGAAGGCGTAGAGTAATACTGTTGAAGAACAGTGCAAGTTTCGAAGCGTCATATGAAAAACTTTCTCCGTAAATGCACTTATTAACATAATGCTAATTTGAAATTTTAGCCTCGTACACTCTTTTGTTAATGTAAGGAAAAATATTTTTTCTCTCGCAGAATTTTCTGTTCATTTGCATCAAACTCAATGGTATACACAGTTTTTGATGGTTTTTTATCTCATTCGAGTCGGATGTTTGCATTTTTTTGATTTTGAAGCTTTTAATTACATTGTCACCGGAAACAATTACCAACATATTTTCATAATTATTGGAAATATTACCTCCATGTTTTCACGGAAGGCGTAGAGTAATGCTGTTGAGGAACAGTACAAGTTTCGAAGCATCATATGAAATACTTTCTCCGTAAATGCACCTATTAACATAATGCTAATCTGAAATTTTAGCCTCGTACACTCTTTTGTTAATGTAAGTAAAGATATTAATTTTCTCGCTTATTTTTCTATTCTTTTGCATCAAAATCAATGGTATACACAGTTTTGGATGGTTTTTTATCTCATTCGAGTCGGATGTTTGCATTTTTTTGATTTTGAAGCTTTTAATTACATTGTCACCGGAAACAATTAGCAACATTTTTTCGGAATTTTCGGGAATATAACCTCCATGCTTTCAAGGAAGGCGTAGAGTAATGCTGTTGAGAATCAGTGTAAGTTTCGACGCGTTTTATGAAACACTTTTTACGTAAATACACTTATTAATATAATGCTAATCTTAAATTTTAGCCTCGTACACTCTTTTGTTAATGTAAGTAAAAATATTTCTTCTCTCGCATATTTTTCTGTTCTTATTTATTAAACTCAATGGTATACACCTTTTTTGATGGTTTTTTATCCCATTCGAGTCGGATTTTTGCAATTTTTTTATTTTGAAGCTTTTAATTACATTTTCACCGGAAACAATTACCAACATATTTTCATAACTATTAGGGATATTACCTCCATGTTTTCACAGAAGGCGTAGAGTAATACTGTTGAAGAACAGTGGAAGTTTCGAAGCGTCATATGAAAAACTTTCTCCGTAAATGCACTTATTAACATAATGCTAATTTGAAATTTTAGCCTCGTACACTCTTTTGTTAATGTAAGTAAAAATATTTCTTCTTTCGCAGAATTTTCTGTTCCTTTGCATCAAACTCAATGGTATACACAGTTTTTGATGGTTTTTTATCTCATTCGAGTCGGATGTTTGCATTTTTTTGATTTTGAAGCTTTTAATTACATTGTCACCGGAAACAATTACCAACATATTTTCAGAGTTATTGGGGATATTACCTCCATGTTTACACAGAAGGCGTAGAGTAATACTTTTGAGGAACAGTGCAAGTTTCGAAGCGTCATATGAAATACTTTCTCCGTAAATGCACTTATTAACATAATGCTAATCTGAAATTTTAGCCTCGTACACTCTTTTGTTAATGTAAGTAAAAATATTTCTTCTCTCGCATATTTTTCTGTTCCTATTTATTAAACTCAATGGTATACAAATTTTCTGAAGGTTTTTTATCTCATTAGAGTCAAAGTTTTGCATTTATTTGATTTTGAAGCTTTTCATTATATTGGCTCCGGAAACAATTACCCACATATTTTCGAATCTTATACAGATATAACCGCCATTCTTTCAGGGTTGGTTAAGAAATATACCTTATTCCTGTACATCAAATTACACGACTAAACCTTGAGTACTAATTCTGTAACAGCACTTATTCCAGTTTTTCCTATCCAAAAAATAAGTTCCCTTCGCCATCCTCTGTTCAATCTCAAGTAACCGTGGATACCATTTCTTTCATTTAAAAGCCTTTTTCTAAATTAGTCACCGTAGGCATTTACACCCATATCTTCGATAGTTATGCGGATATTACCTCCATGCCTATCCAAAAAATTAGTTTCCTTCGCCTTCCTCCGTTCAATCTCAAGTATCCATGGATACCATTTCTTTCATTTGGAAGCCCTTTGCTAATTTAGTCGCCGTAGACATTTACACCCATATCTTCGATAATTATGCGGATATCACCTCCATGTATTCAGAGAAGGCGTAGAGTATTGCCTTTGAGATTCAGTGCAAGTATCGACGCGTTATATGAAATACTTTCTCCGTAAATGCACTTATTAACATAAGGCTAATCTGAAATTTTAGCCTCCTACACTCTTTTGTTAATGTAAGTAAATATATTTCATCTCTCGCAGAATTTTCTGTTCCTTTGCATCAACCTTAATGGTATACACAGTTTTTGATGGTTTTTTATCCCATTCGAGTCGGATTTTTGCAATTTTTTGATTTTGAAGCTTTTAATTACATTGTCACCGGAAACAATTCCAACATATTTTCATAATTATTGGAGATATTACCTCCATGTTTTCACAAAAGGCGTAGAGTAATACTGTTGAGGATCAGAGCAAGTTTCGACGCGTTATATGAAATATTTTTTTCGTAAATGCACTTATTAATATAATGCTAATCTGAAATTTTAGCCTCGTACACTCTTATGTTAATGTAAGTCAAAATATTTCTTCTCTCGCATATTTTTCTGTTCCTATTTATTAAACTCAATGGTATACACAGTTTTTGATGGTTTTTTATCTCATTAGAGTCGGATTTTTGCAATTTTTTGATTTTGAAGCTTTTAATTACATTTTCACCGGAAACAATTACCAACATATTTTCATAACTATTAGGGATATTACCTCCATGTTTTCACAGAAGGCGTAGAGTAATACTGTTGAAGAACAGTGCAAGTTTCGAAGCGTCATATGAAAAACATTCTCCGTAAATGCACTTATTAACATAATGCTAATTTGAAATTTTAGCCTCGTACACTCTTTTGTTAATGTAAGTAAAGATATTACTTTTCTCGCTTATTTTTCTATTCTTTTGCATCAAACTCAATGGTATACACAGTTTTGGATGGTTTTTTATCCCATTGGAGTCGGATTTTTGCAATTAATTGATTTTGAAGCTTTTAATTACATTGTCACCGGAAACAATTACCAACATATTTTCGGTATTTTCGGGAATATTACCTCCATGCTTTCACAGAAGGCGTAGATTAATGCTGTTGAGGATCAGTGTAAGTTTCGACGCGTTTTATGAAACACTTTTTACGTAAATGCACTTATTAATATAATGCTAATCTTAAATTTTAGCCTCGTACACTCTTTTGTTAATGTAAGTAAAAATATTTCTTCTCTCGCATATTTTTCTGTTCTTATTTATTAAACTCAATGGTATACACCTTTTTTGATGGTTTTTTATCCCATTCGAGTCGGATTTTTGCAATTTTTTGATTTTGAAGCTTTTAATTACTTTGTCACCGGAAACAATGACCAAAATATTTTCATAATTATTGGGGATATTACCTCCATGTTTACACAGAAGGCGTAGAGTAATACTGTTGAGGAACAGTGCAAGTTTCGAAGCGTCATATGAAATACTTTCTCCGTAAATGCACTTATTAACATAATGCTAATCTGAAATTTTAGCCTCGTACACTCTTTTGTTAATGTAAGTAAAAATATTTCTTTTCTCGCAGAATTTTCTGTTCCTTTGCATCAAACTCAATGGTATACACAGTTTTTGATGGTTTTTTATCCCATTCGAGTCGGATTTTAGCAATTTTTTGATTTTGAAGCTTTTAATTGCATATTCACCGGAAACAATTACCAACATATTTTCATAATTATTGGGGATATTACCTCCATGTTTTCACAGAAGGCGTAGAGTATTACTGTTGAGTATCAGGGCAAGTTTCGACGCGTTATATGAAATAATTTTTTCGTAAATGCACTTATTAATATAATGCTAATCTGATATTTTAGCCTCGTACACTCTTTTGTTAATGTAAGTAAAAATATTTCTTCTCTCGCATATTTTTCTGTTCCTATTTATTAAACTCAATGGTATACACAGTTTTTGATGGTTTTTTATCTCATTAGAGTAAAAGTTTTGCATTTATTTGATTTTGAAGCTTTTCATTATATTGGCTCCGGAAACAATTACCCACATATTTTCGAATCTTATGCAGATATAACCGTCATTCTTTCAGGGTAGGTTAAGAAATATACCTTATTCCTGCACATCAAATTACACGACTAAACCTTGAGTACTTAGTCTGTAACAGCACTTATTTCAGTTATGCCTATCCATGGATACCATTTCTTTCATTTGGAAGCCCTTTGCTAATTTAGTCACCGTAGACATTTACACCCATATCTTCGAGAGTTAGGCGGATTTCACCTCCTTTTTTTAAGAGAAGGCGTGGAGTATTGCTTTTGAGGTTCAGCGCAAGTATCGACGCATTATATGTAATACTTTCTCCGTAAATGCACTTATTAACATAATGCTAATCTGAAATTTTTGCCTCGTACACTCTTTTGTTAATGTAAGTAAAAATATTTCTTCTCTCGCTTATTTTTCTGTTCCTATGCATCAAACTCAATGGTATACAGATTTTTTGATGTTTTTTTTCCCATTCGAGTCTGATTTTTGCAATTTTTTGATTTTGAAGCTTTTAATTACATTGTCACCGGAAACAATTACCAACATTTTTTCATACTTATTAGGGATATTACCTCCATGTTATCACAGAAGGCGTAGAGTAATGCTGTAGAGGAACAGTGCACGTTTCGAAGCGTCATATGAAATACTTTCTCCGTAAATGCACTTATTAACATAATGCTAATCTGAAATTTTAGCTTCGTACACTCTTTTTTTAATGTAAGTAAAAATATTTCTTCTCTCGCTTATTTTTCTGTTCCTTTGCATCAAACTCAATGGTATACACAGTTTTTGATGGTTTTTTATCTCATTCGAGTCGGATGTTTGCATTTTTTTGATTTTGAAGCTTTTAATTACATTGTCACCGGAAAAAATTACCAACATGTTTTCATAATTATTGGGGATATTACCTCCATGTTTTCACAGAAGGCGTAGAGTAATACTGTTGAGGATCAGAGCAAGTTTCGACGCGTTATATGAAATAATTTTTGTCGTAAATGCACTTATTAATATAATGCTAATCTGAAATTTTAGCCTCGTACACTCTTATGTTAATGTAAGTAAAAATATTTCTTCTCTCGCATATTTTTCTGTTCCTATTTATTAAACTCAATGGTATACACAGTTTTTGATGGTTTTTTATCCCATTCGAGTCGGATTTTTGCAATTTTTTGATTTTGAAGCTTTTAATTACATTGTCACCGTAAACAATTACCAACATATTTTCGGAATTTTCGGGGATATTACCATCATGTTTTCACAGAAGGCGTAGAGTAATACTGTTGAAGAACAGTGCAAGTTTCGAAGCGTCATATGAAAAATTTTCTTCGTAAATGCACTTATTAACATAATGCTAATTTGAAATTTTAGCCTCGTACACCCTTTTGTTAATGTAAGTAAAAATATTTCTTCTCTCGCAGAATTTTCTGTTCCTTTGCATCAAACTCAATGGTATACACAGTTTTTGATGTTTTTTTATCTCATTCGAGTCGGATGATTGCATTTTTTTGATTTTGAAGCTTTTAATTACATTTTCACCGGAAACAATTACCAACATATTTTCATAACTATTAGGGATATTACCTCCATGTTTTCACAGAAGGCGTAGAGTAATACTGTTGAAGAACAGTGCAAGTTTCGAAGCGTCATATGAAAAACTTTCTCCGTAAATGCACTTATTAACATAATGCTAATTTGAAATTTTAGCCTCGTACACTCTTTTGTTAATGTAAGAAAAAATATTTCTTCTCTCGCAGAATTTTCTGTTCCTTTGCATCAAACTCAATGGTATACACAGTTTTTGATGGTTTTTTATCTCATTCGAGTCGGATGTTTGCATTGTTTTGATTTTGAAGCTTTTAATTACATTGTCACCGGAAGCATTTACCAACATGTTTTCATAATTATTGGGGATATTACCTCAATGTTTACACAGAAGGCGTAGAGTAATACTGTTGAGGAACTGTGCAAGTTTCGAAGCGTCATATGAAATACTTTCTCCGTAAATGCACTTATTAACATAATGCTAATCTGAAATTTTAGCCTCGTACACTCTTTTGTTAATGTAAGTAAAAATATTTCTTCTCTCGCAGAATTTTCTGTTCCTTTGCATCAAACTCAATGGTATACACAGTTTATGATGGTTTTTTATCCCATTCGAGTCGGATTTTTGCAATTTTTTGAATTTGAAGCTTTTAATTACATTATCACCGGAAACAATTACCAACATATTTTCATAATTTTTGGGGATATTACCTCCATGTTTTCACGGAAGGCGTAGAGTAATACTGTTGAGGATCAGAGCAAGTTTCGACGCGTTATATGAAATAATTTTTTCGTAAATGCACTTTTTAATATAATGCTAATCTGAAATTTTAGCCTCGCACACTCTTTTGTTAATGTAAGTAAAAATATTTCTTCTCTCGCATATTTTTCTGTTCCTATTTATTTAACTCAATGGTATACACAGTTTTTGATGGTTTTTTATCTCATTAGAATAAAAGTTTTGCATTTATTTGATTTTGAAGCTTTTCATTATATTGGCTCCGGAAACAATTACCCACATATTTTCGAATCTTATGCAGATATAACCGTCATCCTTTCAGGGTAGGTTAAGAAATATACCTTATTCCTGCACATCAAATTACACGACTAAACCTTGAGTACTTAGTCTGTAACAGCACTTATTCCAGTTATGCCATTCCAAAAAATAAGTTCCATTCGACATCCTCTGTTCAATCTCAAGTAACCATGGATACCATTTCTTTCATTTAAAAGCCTTTTTCTAATTTAGTCACCGTAGGCATTTACACCCATATCTTCGATAGTTATGCAGATTTTACCTCCATGCCTATCCAAAAAATTAGTTCCTTTCGCCATCCTCCGTTCAATCTCAAGTATCCATGGATACCATTTCTTTCATTTGGAAGCCCTTTGCTAATTTAGTCACCGTAGACATTTACACCCATATCTTCGACAATTATGCGGATATCTCCTCCATTGTTTCAGAGAAGGTGTAGAGTATTGATTTTGAGGTTCAGTGCAAGTATCGACGCGATATATGAAATACTTTCTCCGTAAATGCACCTATTAACATAATGCTAATCTGAAATTTTTGCCTCGTACACTTTTTTGTTATTGTAAGTAAAAATATTTCTTCTCTCGCTTATTTTCTGTTCCTATGCATCAAACTCAAGGGTATACACATTTTTTGATGGTTTTTTTTCCAATTCGAGTCGGAGTTTTGCAATTTTTTGATTTTGAAGCTTTTAATTACATTGTTTCCGGAAACAATTACCAACATATTTTCATAATTATTGGGGATATTACCTCCTTGTTTTCACAGAAGGCGTAGAGTAATTCTGTTGAGGAACAATGCAAGATTCGAAGCGTAACATGGAATACTGTCTCCGTAAATGCACTTATTAACATAATGCTAATCTGAAATTTTAGCCTCGTACTCTCTTTTGTTAATGTAAGTAAAAATATTTCTTCTCTCGCAGAATTTTCTTTTCCTTTGCATCAAACTCAATGGTATACACAGTTTTTGATGGTTTTTCATCCCATTCGAGTCGGATTTTTGCAATTTTTTGATTTTGAAGCTTTTAATTACATTGTCAACGTAAACAATTACCAACATATTTTCATAATTATTGGAAATATTACCTCCATGTTTTCGCAGAAGGCGTAGAGTAATGCTGTTGAGGAACAGTGCAAGTTTCGAAGCGTCATATGAAATACTTTCTCCGTAAATGCACTTATTAACATAATGCTAATCTGAAATTTTAGCCTCGTACACTTTTTTGTTAATGTTAGTAAAAATATTTCTTCTCTCGCAGAATTTTCTGTTCCTTTGCATCAAACTCAATGGTATACACAGTTTTTGATTGTTTTTTATCCCATTCGAGTCGGATTTTTGCAATTTTTTAATTTTGAAGCTTTTAATTGCATTGTCACCGGAAACAATTACCAACATATTTTCATAATTATTGGGGATATTACCTCCATGTTTTCACAGAAGGCGTAGAGTAATACTGTTGAGGATCAGAGCAAGTTTCGACGCGTTATATGAAATAATCTTTTCGTAAATGCACTTATTAATATAATGCTAATCTGAAATTTTAGCCTCGTACCATCTTTTGTTAATGTAAGTAAAAATATTTCTTCTCATGCATATTTTTCTGTTCCTATTTATTAAACTCAATCGTATACACAGTTTTTGATGGTTTTTTATCTCATTAGAGTCGGATTTTTGCAATTTTTTGATTTTGAAGCTTTTAATTACATTTTCACCGGAAACAATTACCAACATATTTTCATAACTATTAGGGATATTACCTCCATGTTTTCACAGAAGGCGTAGAGTAATACTGTTGAGGAACAGTGCAAGTTTCGAAGTGTCATATGAAAAACTTTCTCCGTAAATGCACTTATTAACATAATGCTAATTTGAAATTTTAGCCTCGTACACTCTTTTGTTAATGTAAGTAAAAATATTTCTTCTCTCGCAGAATTTTCTGTTCCTTTGCATCAAACTCAATGGTATACACAGTTTTTGATGGTTTTTTATCTCATTCGAGTCGGATTTTTGCATTTTTTTGATTTTGAAGCTTTTAATTACATTGTCACCGGAAACAATTACCAACATATTTTCATAATTATTGGAAATATTACCTCCATGTTTTCACAGAAGGCGTCGAGTAATGCTGTTGAGGAACAGTACAAGTTTCGAAGCATCATATGAAATACTTTCTCCGTAAATGCACCTGTTAACATAATGCTAATCTGAAATTTTAGCCTCGTACACTCTTTTGTTAATGTAAGTAAAGATATTACTTTTCTCGCTTATTTTTCTATTCTTTTGCATCAAACTCAATGGTATACACAGTTTTGGATGGTTTTTTATCCCATTCAAGTCTGATTTTTGCAATTATTTGATTTTGAAACTTTTAATTACATTGTCACCGGAAACAATTACCAACATATTTTCATAATTATTGGGGATATTACCTCCATGTTTTCACAGAAGGCGTAGAGTATTACTGTTATGGATCAGGGCAAGTTTCGACGCGTTATATGAAATAATTTTTTCGTAAATGCACTTATTAATATAATGCTAATCTGAAATTTTAGCCTCGTACACTCTTTTGTTAATGTAAGTAAAAATATTTCTTCTCTCGCATATTTTTCTGTTCCTATTTATTAAACTCAATGGTAATCACAGTTTTTGATGGTTTTTTATCTCATTAGAGTAAAAGTTTTGCATTTATTTGATTTTGAAGCTTTTCATTATATTGGCTCCGGAAACAATTACCCACATATTTTCGAATCTTATGCAGATATAACCGTCATTCTTTCAGGGTAGGTTAAGAAATATACCTTATTACTGCACATCAAATTACAAGACTAAACCTTGAGTACTTAGTCTGTAACAGCACTTATTCCAGTTATGCCATTCCAAAAAATAAGTTCCATTCGACATCCTCTGTTCAATCTCAAGTAACCATGGATACCATTTCTTTCATTTAAAAGCCTTTTTCTAATTTAGTTACCGTAGGCATTTACACCCATATCTTCGATAGTTATGCAGATTTTACCTCCATGCCTATCCAAAAAATTAGTTCCTTTCGCCATCCTCTGTTCAATCTCAAGTATCCATGGATACCATTTCTTTCATTTGGAAGCCCTTTGCTAATTTAGTCACCGTAGACATTTACACCCATATCTTCGACAATTATAAGGATATCTCCCCCATTGTTTCAGAGAAGGTGTAGAGTATTGCTTTTGAGGTTCAGTGCAAGTATCGACGCGATATATGAAATACTTTCTCCGTAAATGCACCTATTAACATAATGCTAATCTGAAATTTTTGCCTCGTACACTCTTTTGTTATTGTAAGTAAAAATATTTCTTCTCTCCCTTATTTTCTGTTCCTATGCATCAAACTCAAGGGTATACACATTTTTTGATGGTTTTTTTTCCCATTCGAGTCGGAGTTTTGCAATTTTTTGATTTTGAAGCTTTTAATTACATTGTCACCGGAAACAATTACCAACATATTTTCATAATTATTGGGGATATTACATCCTTGTTTTCACAGAAGGCGTAGAGTAATTCTGTTGAGGAACAATGCAAGTTTCGAAGCGTAAAATGGAATACTGTCTCCGTAAATGCACTTATTAACATAATGCTAATCTGAAATTTTAGCCTCGTACTCTCTTTTGTTAATGTAAGTAAAAATATTTCTTCTCTCGCAGAATTTTCTTTTCCTTTGCATCAAACTCAATGGTATACACAGTTTTTGATGGTTTTTCATCCCATTCGAGTCGGATGTTTGCATTTTTTTGATTTTGAAGCTTTTAATTACATTGTCACCGTAAACAATTACCAACATATTTTCATAATTATTGGAAATATTACCTCCATGTTTTCACAGAAGGCGTAGAGTAATGCTGTTGAGGAACAGTGCAAGTTTCGAAGCATCATATGAAATACTTTCTCCGTAAATGCACCTATTAACATAATGCTAATCTGAAATTTTAGCCTCGTACACTCTTTTGTTAATGTAAGTAAAGATATTACTTCTCTCGCAGAATTTTCTGTTCCTTTGCATCAAACTCAATGGTATACACAGTTTTTGATGGTTTTTTATCTCATTCGAGTCGGATGTTTGCATTTTTTTGATTTTGAAGCTTTTAAATACATTGTCACCGGAAACAATTACCAACATATTTTCATAATTATTGGGGATATTACCTCCATGTTTACACAGAAGGCGTAGAGTAATACTGTTGAGGAACAGTGCAAGTTTCGAAGCGTCATATGAAATACTTTCTCCGTAAATGCACTTATTAACATAATGCTAATCTGAAATTTTAGCCTCGTACACTCTTTTGTTAATGTAAGTAAAAAAATTTCTTCTCTCGCAGAATTTTCTGTTCCTTTGCATCAAACTCAATGGTATACACAGTTTTTGATGGTTTTTTATCCCATTCGAGTCGGATTTTTGCAATTTTTTGATTTTGAAGCTTTTAATTGCATTGTCACCGGAAACATTTACCAACATTTTTTTATAATTATTGGGGATATTACCTCCATGTTTTCACAGAAGGCGTAGAGTAATACTGTTGAGGATCAGAGCAAGTTTCGACGCGTTATATGAAATAAGCTTTTCGTAAATGCACTTATTAATATAATGCTAATCTTAAATTTTAGCCTCGTACACTCTTTTGTTAATGTAAGTAAAAATATTTCTTCTCTCGCATATTTTTCTGTTCCTATTTATTAAACTCAATGGTATACACCTTTTTTGATGGTTTTTTATCCCATTCGAGTCGGATTTTAGCAATTTTTTTATTTTGAAGCTTTTAATTACATTTTCACCGGAAACAATTACCAACATATTTTCATAACTATTAGGGATATTACCTCCATGTTTTCACAGAAGGCGTAGAGTAATACTGTTGAAGAACAGTGCAAGTTTCGAAGCATCATATGAAAAACTTTCTCCGTAAATGCACTTATTAACATAATGCTAATTTGCAATTTTAGCCTCGTACACTCTTTTGTTTATGTAAGTAAAAATATTTCTTCTCTGGCAGAATTTTCTGTTCCTTTGCATCAAACTCAATGGTATACACAGTTTTTGATGGTTTTTTATCTCATTCGAGTCGGATGTTTGCATTTTTTTGATTTTGAAGCTTTTAATTACATTGTCACCGGAAACAATTACCAACATATTTTCGGAATGTTCGGGGATATCTCCTCTATGCTTTCACAGAAGGCGATGAGTAATGCTTTTTAGGACCAGTGCAAGTTTCGACGCGTTATATGAAATAAATTTTTCGTAAATGCACTTATTAATATAATGCTAATCTGAAATTTTAGCCTCGTACACTCTTTTGTTAATGTAAGTAAAAATGTTTCTTCTCTCGCATATTTTTCTGTTTCTATTTATTAAACTCAATGGTATACAAATTTTCTGATGGTTTTTTATCTTATTAGAGTCAAAGTTTTGCATTTATTTGATTTTGAAGCTTTTCATTATATTGGCTCCGGAAACAATTACCCACATACTTTCGAATCTTATACAGATATAACCGCCATTCTTTCAGGGTTGGTTAAGAAATATACCTTATTCCTGTACATCAAATTACACGACTAAACCTTGAGTACTAATTCTGTAACAGCACTTATTCCAGTTATGCCTATCCAAAAAATAAGTTCCCTTCGCCATCCTCTGTTCAATCTCAAGTAACCGTGGATACCGTTTCTTTCATTTAAAAGCCTTTTTCTAAATTAGTCACCGTAGGCATTTACACCCATATCTTCGACAGTTATGCGGATATTACCTCCATGCCTATCCAAAAAATTAGTTTCCTTCGCCTTCCTCCGTTCAATCTCAAGTATCCATGGATACCATTTCTTTCATTTGGAAGCCCTTTGCTAATTTAGTCACCGTAGACATTTACACTCATATCATCGACAGTTATGCGGATATAACCTCCATGTTTCCAGAGAAGGCGTAGAGTATTGCTTTCGGGGTTCAGTGCAAGTTTAGACGCGTTATATGAAATACCTTTTCCGTAAATGCACTTATTAACATAATGCTAATCTGAAATTTTTGCCTCGTACACTCTTTTGTTAATGTAAGTAAAAATATTTCTTCTCTCGCTTATTTTTCTATTCCTATGCATCAAAATCAATGGTATACACATTTCTTGATGGTTTTTTTCCCATCGAGTACGATTTTTGCAATTTTTAAATTTTGAAGCTTTTAATTACATTGACACCGGAAACAATTACCAACATATTTTCGGAATTATTGGGGATATTACCTCCATGTTTTCACAGAACGCGTAGAGTAATGCTGTTGAGGAACAGTTCAAGTTTCGAAGCGTCATATGAAATATTTTCTCCGTAAATGCACTTACTATCAAAATGCTAATCTGAAATTTTAGCCTCGTACACTCTTTTGTTAATGTAAGTAAAAATATTTCTTCTCTCGCATATTTTTCTGTTCCTATTTATTAAACCTAATGGTATACAAATTTTCTGATGGTTTTTTATCTCATTAGAGTCAAAGTTTTGCATTTATTTGATTTTGAAGCTTTTCATTATATTGGCTCCGGAAACAATTACCCACATATTTTCGAATCTTATACAGATATAACCGCCATTCTTTCAGGGTAGGTTAAGAAATATACCTTATTCCTGCACATCAAATTACACGACTAAACCTTGAGTACTAATTCTGTAACAGCACTTATTCCAGTTATGCCTATCCAAAAAATTAGTTCCATTCGACATCCTCTATTCAATCTCAAGTAACCATGGTTACCATTTCTTTCATTTGGAAGCCTTTTTTTAAAAATTAGTCACCGTAGGCATTTACACCCATATCTTCGATATTTATGCGGATATTACCTCCATGGCTATCCAAAAAATTAGTTCCCTTCGCTTTCCTCCGTTCAATCTCAAGTATCCATGGATACCATTTCTTTCATTTGGAAGTCCTTTGCTAATTTAGTCACCGTAGACATTTACATTCATATCATCGACAGTTATGCGGATATCACCTCCATGTTTTCAGAGAAGGCGTAGAGTATTGCTTTCGAGGTTCAGTGCAAGTTTAGACGCGTTATATGAAATACCTTTTCCGTAAATGCACTTATTAACATAATGCTAATCTGAAATTTTTGCCTCGTACACTCTTTTGTTTATGAAAGTAAAAATATTTCTTCTCTCGCTTATTTTTCTGTTCCTTTGCATCAAACTCAATAGTATACACAGTTTTTGATGGTTTTTTTTCACATTCGAGTCGGATTTTTGCAATTTTTTGATTTTGAATCTTTTAAATTCATTGACACCGGAAACAATTACCAACATATTTTCGGAATTATTGCGGATATTACCTCCATGTTTTCACAGAAGGCGTAGAGTAATGCTGTTGAGGAACAGTTCAAGTTTCGAAGCGTCATATGAAATACTTTCTCCGTAAATGCACTTATTATCATAATGCTAATCTGAAATTTTAGCCTCGTACACTCTTGTGTTAATGTATGTAAATATATTTCTTCTCTCGCAGAATTTTCTGTTCCTTTGCATCAAACTCAATGGTAGACACAGTTTTTGATGGTTTTTTATCCCATTCAAGTCGGATTTTTGCAATTTTTCGATTTTGAAGCTTTTAATTACATTGTCACCGGAAACAATTACCAACATATTTTTGGAATTTTCGGGGATATTACCTCCATGCTTTCACAGAAGGCGATGAGTAATGCTTTTGAGGAACAGTGCAAGGTTCGACGCGTTATATGAAATAAATTTTTCGTAAATGCACTTATTAATATAATGCTAATCTAAAATTTTAGCCTCGTACACTCTATTGTTAATGTAAGTATAAATATATCTTCTCTCGCATATTTTTCTGTTCCTATTTATTAAACTCAATGGTATACAAATTTTCTGATGGTTTTTTTTCTCATTAGAGTCAAAGTTTTGCATTTATTTGATTTTGAAGCTTTTCATTATATTGGCTCCGGAAACAATTACCCACATATTTTCGAATATTATACAGATATAACCGCCATTCTTTCAGGGTTGGTTAAGAAATATACCTTATTCCTGTACATCAAATTACACGACTAAACCTTGAGTACTAATTCTGTAACAGCACTTATTCCAGTTATGCCTATCCAAAAAATAAGTTCCCTTCGCCATCCTCTGTTCAATCTCAAGTAACCGTGGATACCATTTCTTTCATTTAAAAGCCTTTTTCTAAATTAGTCACAGTAGGCATTAACACCCATATCTTCGATAGTTATGCGGATACTACCTCCATGCCTATCCAAAAAATTAGTTTCCTTCGCCTTCCTCCGTTCAATCTTAAGTATCCATGGATACCATTTCTTTCATTTGGAAGCCCTTTGCTAATTTAGTCACCGTAGACATTTACACTCATATCATCGACAGTTATGCGGATATCACCTCCTTGTTTTCAGAGAAGGCGTAAAGTATTGCTTTCGAGGTTCAGTGCAAGTTTAGACGCGTTATATGAAACACCTTTTCCGTAAATGCACTTATTAACATAATGCTAATCTGAAATTTATGCCTCGTACACTCTTTTGTTAATGTAAGTAAAAATATTTCTTTTCTCGCTTATTTTTCTGTTCCTATGCATCAAAAGCAATGGTATACACATTTCTTGATGGTTTTTTTCCCATTCGAGTCGGATTTTTGCAATTTTTTGATTTTGAAGCTTTTAATTACATTGACACCGGAAACAATTACCAACATATTTTCGGAATTATTGGGGATATTACCTCCATGTTTTCACAGAAGGCGTAGAGTAATGCTGTTGAGGAACAGTTCAAGTTTCGAAGCGTCATATGAAATATTTTCTCCGTAAATGCACTTACTATCAAAATGCTAATCTGAAATTTTAGCCTCGTATACTCTTTTGTTAATGTAAGTAAAAATATTTCTTCTCTCGCATATTTTTCTGTTCCTATTTATTAAACTCAATGGTATACAAATTTTCTAAAGGTTTTTTATCTCATTAGAGTCAAAGTTTTGCATTTATTTGATTTTGAAGCTTTTCATTATATTGGCTCCGGAAACAATTACCCACATATTTTCGAATCTTATACAGATATAACCGCCATTCTTTCAGGGTTGGTTAAGAAATATACCTTATTCCTGTACATCAAATTACACGACTAAACCTTGAGTACTAATTCTGTAACAGCACTTATTCCAGTTTTTCCTATCCAAAAAATAAGTTCCCTTCGCCATCCTCTGTTCAATCTCAAGTAACCGTGGATACCATTTCTTTCATTTAAAAGCCTTTTTCTAAATTAGTCACCGTAGGCATTTACACCCATATCTTCGATAGTTATGCGGATATTACCTCCATGCCTATCCAAAAAATTAGTTTCCTTCGCCTTCCTCCGTTCAATCTCAAGTATCCATGGATACCATTTCTTTCATTTGGAAGCCCTTTGCTAATTTAGTCACCGTAGACATTTACACTCATATCATCGACAGTTATGCGGATATCACCTCCATGTTTTCAGAGAAGGCGTAGAGTATTGCTTTCGAGGTTCAGTGCACGTTTAGACGCGTTATATGAAATACCTTTTCCGTAAATGCACTTATTAACATAATGCTAATCTGAAATTTTTGCCTCGTACACTCTTTTGTTAATGTAAGTAAAAATATTTCTTCTCTCGCTTATTTTTCTGTTCCTATGCATCAAAATCAATGGTATACACATTTCTTGATGGTTTTTTTCCCATTCGAGTCGGATTTTTGCAATTTTTTGATTTTGAAGCTTTTAATTACATTGACAACGGAAACGATTACCAACATATTTTCGGAATTATTGGGGATATTACCTCCATGTTTTCACAGAAGGCGTAGAGTAATGCTGTTGAGGAAAAGTTCAAGTTTCGAAGCGTCATATGAAATATTTTCTCCGTAAATGCACTTACTATCAAAATGCTAATCTGAAATTTTAGCCTCTTACACTCTTTTGTTAATGTAAGTAAAAATATTTCTTCTCTCGCATATGTTTCTGTTCCTATTTATTAAACTCAATGGTATAAAAATTTTCTGATGGTTTTTTATCTCATTAGAGTCAAAGTTTTGCATTTATTTGATTTTGAAGCTTTTCATTATATTGGCTCCGGAAACAATTATCCACATATTTTCGAATCTTATACAGATATAACCGCCATTCTTTCAGGGTAGGTTAAGAAATATACGTTACTCCTGTACATCAAATTACACGACTAAACCTTGAGTACTAATTCTGTAACAGCACTTATTCCAGTTATGCCTATCCAAAAAATAAGTTCCATTCGACATCCTCTATTCAATCTCAAGTAACCATGGATACCATTTCTTTCATTTGGAAGCCCTTTGCTAATTTAGTCGCCGTAGACATTTACACCCATATCTTCGATAATTATGCGGATATCACCTCCATGTATTCAGAGAAGGCGTAGAGTATTGCCTTTGAGATTCAGTGCAAGTATCGACGCGTTATATGAAATACTTTCTCCGTAAATGCACTTATTATCATAATGCTAATTTGAAATTTTAGCCTCGTACACTCTTTTGTTAATGTAAGTAAAAATATTTCTTCTCTCGCAGAATTTTCTGTTCCTTTGCATCAAACTCAATGGTATACACAGTTTTTGATGGTTTTTTATCACATTCGAGTCGGATTTTTGCATTTTTTTGATTTTGAAGCTTTTAATTACATTGTCACCCGAAACAATTACCAACATATTATCAGAATTTTCGGGGATATTACCTCCATGCTTTCCCAGAAGGCGTGGAATAATGCTGTTGAGGTTCAATGCAGGTTTCGACGTGTTATATGAAATACTTTTTCCGTAAATGCACTTATTAATATAATGCTAATCTGAAATTTTAGCGTCGTACACTCTTTTGTTAATGTAAGTAAAATATTTCTTCTCTCGCATATCTTTCTGTTCCTATTTATTAAACTCAATGGTATACACATTTTCTGATGGTTTTTTATCCCATTCGAGTCGAAGTTTTGCATTTATTTGATTTTGAAGCTTTTCATTATATTGGCACCGGAAACAATTACCCACATATTTTCGAATCTTATGCAGATATAACCGCCATTTTTTCAGGGTAGGTTAAGAAATATACCATAATCCTGCACATCAAATTACACGACTAAACCTTAAGTACTTATTCTGTAACATCTCTTATTCCAGTTATGCCTTTCCAAAAAATAAGTTCCCTTCGCCATCCTCTGTTCAATCTCAAGTAACCATGGATACCATTTCTTTCATTTAAAAGCCTTTTTTTAAAAATTAGTCACCGTAGGCATTTACACCCATATCTTCGATAGTTATGCGGATATTACCTCCATGCCTATCCAAAAAATTAGTTCCCTTCGCCTTCCTCTGTTCAATCTCAAGTATCCATGGATACCATTTCTTTCATTTGGAAGCCCTTTGCTAATTTAGTCACCGTAGACATTTACATTCATATCATCGACAGTTATGCGGATATCACCTCCATGTTTTCAGAGAAGGCGAAGAGTATTGCTTTCGAGGTTCAGTGCAAGTTTAGACGCGTTATATGAAATACCTTTTCCGTAAATGCACTTATTAACATAATGCTAATCTGAAATTTTTGCCTCGTACACTCTTTTGTTTATGTAAGTAAAAATATTTCTTCTCTCGCTTATTTTTCTGTTCCTTTGCATCAAACTCAATAGTATACACAGTTTTTGATGGTTTTTTATCACATTCGAGTCGGATTTTTGCAATTTTTTGATTTTGAAGCTTTTAATTACATTGACACCGGAAACAATTACCATTATATTTTCGGAATTATTGGGGATATTACCTTCATGTTTTCACAGAAGGCGTAGAGTAATGCTGTTGAGGAACAGTTCAAGTTCCGAAGCGTCATATGAAATACTTTCTCCGTAAATGCACTTATTATCATAATGCTAATCTGAAATTTTAGCCTCGTACACTCTTTTGTTAATGAAAATAAAAATATTTCTTCTCTCGCATATTTTTCTGTTCCTATTTATTAAACTCAATGGTATACAAATTTTCTGATGGTTTTTTATCTCATTAGAGTCAAAGTTTTGCATTTATTTGATTTTGAAGCTTTTCATTATATTGGCTCCGGAAACATTTACCCCCATATTTTCGAATCTTATGCAGATATAACCGCCATTCTTTCAGGGTAGGTTGAGAAATATACCTTGTTCCTGCACATCAAATTACACGACGAAACCTTGAGTTCTTAGTCTGTAACAGCACTTATTCCAATTATGCCTATCCAAAAAATAAGTTCCCTTCGCCATCCTCTGTTCAATCTAAAGTAACCTTTGGTAACATTTCTTTCATTTAAAAGCCTTTTTCTAATTTAGTCACCGTAGACATTTACACCCATATCATCGACAGTTATGCGGATATCACCTCCATATTTTCTGAGAAGGCGTAGAGTATTGCTTTCGAGGTTATACACCCATATCTTCGATAGTAATGCGGATATTACCTCCATGCCTATCCAAAAAATTAGTTCACTTCGCCATCCTCCGTTCAATCTCAAGTATCCATGGATACCATTTCTTTCATTTGGAAGGCCTTTGCTAATTTAGTCACCGTAGACATTTACACCCATATCTTCGACAATTATGTTGATATCACCTCCATTTTGTCAGAGAAGGTGTAGAGTATTGCAGTTGAGGTTCAGTGCAAGTCTCGACGCGTTATATGAAATACTTTCTCCGTAAATGCGCCTATTAACATAAGGCTAATCTGAAATTTTTGCCTCGTACACTCTTTTGTTAATGTAAGTAAAAATATTTCTTTTCTCGCTTATTTTTCTGTTCCTATGCATCAAACTCAATGGTATACACAGTTTTTGATGGTTTTTTATCCCATTCGAGTCGGATTTTTGCAATTTTTTGATTTTGAAGCTTTTAATTGTCACCGGAATCAATTACCAACATATTTTCATAATTATTGGGGATATTACCTCCATGTTTTCACAGAAGGCGAAGAGTAATGCTGTTGAGGAACAGTGCAAGTTTCGAAGCGTAATATGGAATACAGTCTCCGTAAATGCACTTATTAACATAATGCTAATCTGAAATTTTTGCCTCGTACACTCTTTTGTTAATGTAAGTAAAAATATTTCTTCTCTCGCAGAATTTTCTTTTCCTTTGCATCAAACGCAATGGAATACACAGTTTTTGATGGTTTTTTATCCCGTTCGAGTCGGATTTTTGCAATTTTTTGAGTTTGAAGCTTTTAATTACATTGTCACCGGAAACAATTACCAACATATTTTCGGAATTTTCGGGGATATTACCTCCATGCTTTCACAGAAGGCGTAGAGTAATGCTCTTGAGGATCAGTGTAAGTTTCGACGCGTTTTATGAAACACTTTTTACGTAAATGCACTTATTAATATAATGCTAATCTGAAATTTTAGCCTCGTACACTCTTTTTTTAATGTAAGTAAAAATATTTCTTCTCTTGCATATTTTTCTGTTTGCATTAAGTTTTGCATTTATTTGATTTTGAAGCTTTTCATTATATTGGCACCGGAAACAATTACCCACATATTTTCGAATCTTATGCAGATATAACCGCCATTCTTTCAGGGTAGGTTGAGAAATATACCTTGTTCCTGCACATCAAATTACACGACGAAACCTTGAGTACTTAGTCTGTAACAGCACTTATTCCAGTTATGCCTATCCAAAAAATAAGTTCCATTCGACATCCCCTGTTCAATCTCAAGTAACCATGGATACCATTTCTTTCATTTAAAAGCCTTTTTCTAATTTAGTCACCGTAGGCATTTACACCCATATCTTCGATAGTTATGCAGATATTACCTCCATGCCTATCCAAAAAATTAGTTCCCTTCGCCATCCTCCGTTCAATCTCAAGTATCCATGGATACCATTTCTTTCATTTGGAAGCCCTTTGCTAATTTAGTCACCGTTGACATTTAAACCCATATCTTCGACAATTATGCGGATATCTCCTCCATTGTTTCAGAGAAGGTGTAGAGTATTGCTTTTGAAGTTCAGTGCAAGTATCGACGCGATATATGAAATACTTTCTCCGTAAATGCACCTATTAACATAATGCTAATCTGAAATTTTTGCCTCGTACACTCTTTTGTTATTGTAAGTAAAAATATTTCTTCTCTCCCTTATTTTCTGTTCCTATGCATCAAACTCAAGGGTATACACATGTTTTGATGGTTTTTTTTCCAATTCGAGTCGGAGTTTTGCAATTTTTTGATTTTGAAGCTTTTAATTACATTGTTTCCGGAAACAATTACCAACATATTTTCATAATTATTGGGGATATTACCTCCTTGTTTTCACAGAAGGCGTAGAGTAATTCTGTTGAGGAACAATGCAAGTTTCGAAGCGTAACATGGAATACTGTCTCCGTAAATGCACTTATTAACATAATGCTAATCTAAAATTTTAGCCTCGTACTCTCTTTTGTTAATGTAAGTAAAAATATTTCTTCTCTCGCAGAATTTTCTTTTCCTTTGCATCAAACTCAATGGTATACACAGTTTTTGATGGTTTTTCATCCCATTCGAGTCGGATTTTTGCAATTTTTTGATTTTGAAGCTTTTAATTACATTGTCAACGTAAACAATTACCAACATATTTTCATAATTATTGGAAATATTACCTCCATGTTTTCGCAGAAGGCGTAGAGTAATGCTGTTGAGGAACAGTGCAAGTTTCGAAGCATCATATGAAATACTTTCTCCGTAAATGCACCTATTAACATAATGCTAATCTGAAATTTTAGCCTCGTACACTCTTTTGTTAATGAAAGTAAAGATATTACTTCTCTCGCAGAATTTTCTGTTCCTATTTATTAAACTCAATGGTATACACAGTTTTTGATGGTTTTTTATCTCATTCGAGTCGGATGTTTGCATTTTTTTGATTTTGAAGCTTTTAATTACATTGTCACCGGAAACAATTACCATCATATTTTCATAATTATTGGGGATATTACCTCCATGTTTACACAGAAGGCGTAGAGTAATACTGTTGAGGAACAGTGCAAGTTTCGAAGCGTCATATGAAATACTTTCTCCGTAAATGCACTTATTAACATAATGCTAATCTGAAATTTTAGCCTCGTACACTCTTTTGTTAATGTAAGTAAAAATATTTCTTCTCTCGCAGAATTTTCTGTTCCTTTGCATCAAACTCAATGGTATACACAGTTTTTGATTGTTTTTTATCCTATTCGAGTCGGATTTTTGCAATTTTTTAATTTTGAAGCTTTTAATTGCATTGTCACCGGAAACAATTACCAACATATTTTCATAATTATTGGGGATATTACCTCCATGTTTTCACAGAAGGCGTAGAGTAATACTGTTGAGGATCAGAGCAAGTTTCGACGCGTTATATGAAATAATCTTTTCGTAAATGCACTTATTAATATAATGCTAATCTGAAATTTTAGCCTCGTACCATCTTTTGTTAATGTAAGTAAAAATATTTCTTCTCTCGCATATTTTTCTGTTCCTATTTATTAAACTCAATCGTATACACAGTTTTTGATGGTTTTTTATCTCATTAGAGTCGGATTTTTGCAATTTTTTGATTTTGAAGCTTTTAATTACATTTTCACCGGAAACAATTACCAACATATTTTCATAACTATTTGGGATATTACCTCCATGTTTTCACAGAAGGCGTAGAGTAATACTGTTGAGGAACAGTGCAAGTTTCGAAGTGTCATATGAAAAACTTTCTCCGTAAATGCACTTATTAACATAATGCTAATTTGAAATTTTAGCCTCGTACACTCTTTTGTTAATGTAAGTAAAAATATTTCTTCTCTCGCAGAATTTTCTGTTCCTTTGCATCAAACTCAATGGTATACACAGTTTTTGATGGTTTTTTATCTCATTCGAGTCGGATTTTTGCATTTTTTTGATTTTGAAGCTTTTAATTACATTGTCACCGGAAACAATTACCAACATATTTTCATAATTATTGGAAATATTACCTCCATGTTTTCACAGAAGGCGTCGAGTAATGCTGTTGAGGAACAGTACAAGTTTCGAAGCATCATATGAAATACTTTCTCCGTAAATGCACCTATTAACATAATGCTAATCTGAAATTTTAGCCTCGTACACTCTTTTGTTAATGTAAGTAAAGATATTACTTTTCTCGCTTATTTTTATATTCTTTTGCATCAAACTCAATGGTATACACAGTTTTGGATGGTTTTTTATCCCATTCAAGTCTGATTTTTGCAATTATTTGATTTTGAAACTTTTAATTACATTGTCACCGGAAACAATTACCAACATATTTTCATAATTATTGGGGATATTACCTCCATGTTTTCACAGAAGGCGTAGAGTAATACTGTTGAGGATCAGAGCAAGTTTCGACGCGTTATATGAAATAATCTTTTCGTAAATGCACTTATTAATATAATGCTAATCTGAAATTTTAGCCTCGTATCATCTTTTGTTAATGTAAGTAAAAATATTTCTTCTCTTGCATATTTTTCTGTTCCTATTTATTAAACTCAATGGTATACACATTTACTGATGGTTTTTTATCTCATTCGAGTCGAAGTTTTGCATTTATTTGATTTTGAAGCTTTTCATTATATTGGCACCGGAAACAATTACCCACATATTTTCGAATCTTATGCAGATATAACCGCCATTCTTTCAGGGTAGGTTGAGAAATATACCTTGTTCCTGCACATCAAATTACACGACGAAACCTTGAGTACTTAGTCTGTAACAGCACTTATTCCAGTTATGCCTATCCAAAAAATAAGTTCCATTCGACATCCCCTGTTCAATCTCAAGTAACCATGGATACCATTTCTTTCATTTGAAAGCCTTTTTCTAATTTAGTCACCGTAGGCATTTACACCCATATCTTCGATAGTTATGCAGATATTACCTCCATGCCTATCCAAAAAATTAGTTCCCTTCGCCATCCTCCGTTCAATCTCAAGTATCCATGGATACCATTTCTTTCATTTGGAAGCCCTTTGCTAATTTAGTCACCGTTGACATTTAAACCCATATCTTCGACAATTATGCGGATATCTCCTCCATTGTTTCAGAGAAGGTGTAGAGTATTGCTTTTGAGGTTCAGTGCAAGTATCGACGCGATATATGAAATACTTTCTCCGTAAATGCACCTATTAACATAATGCTAATCTGAAATTTTTGCCTCGTACACTCTTTTGTTATTGTAAGTAAAAATATTTCTTCTCTCCCTTATTTTCTGTTCCTATGCATCAAACTCAAGGGTATACACATGTTTTGATGGTTTTTTTTCCAATTCGAGTCGGAGTTTTGCAATTTTTTGATTTTGAAGCTTTTAATTACATTGTTTCCGGAAACAATTACCAACATATTTTCATAATTATTGGGGATATTACCTCCTTGTTTTCACAGAAGGCGTAGAGTAATTATGTTGAGAAACAATGCAAGTTTCGAAGCGTAACATGGAATACTGTCTCCGTAAATGCACTTATTAACATAATGCTAATCTGAAATTTTAGCCTCGTACTCTCTTTTGTTAATGTAAGTAAAAATATTTCTTCTCTCGCAGAATTTTCTTTTCCTTTGCATCAAACTCAATGGTATACACAGTTTTAGATGGTTTTTCATCCCATTCGAGTCGGATTTTTGCAATTTTTTGATTTTGAAGCTTTTAATTACATTGTCAACGTAAACAATTACCAACATATTTTCATAATTATTGGAAATATTACCTCCATGTTTTCGCAGAAGGCGTAGAGTAATGCTGTTGAGGAACAGTGCAAGTTTCGAAGCATCATATGAAATACTTTCTCCGTAAATGCACCTATTAACATAATGCTAATCTGAAATTTTAGCCTCGTACACTCTTTTGTTAATGTAAGTAAAGATATTACTTCTCTCGCAGAATTTTCTGTTCCTATTTATTAAACTCAATGGTATACACAGTTTTTGATGGTTTTTTATCTCATTCGAGTCGGATGTTTGCATTTTTTTGATTTTGAAGTTTTTAATTACATTGTCACCGGAAACAATTACCATCATATTTTCATAATTATTGGGGATATTACCTCCATGTTTACACAGAAGGCGTAGAGTAATACTGTTGAGGAACAGTGCAAGTTTCGAAGCGTCATATGAAATACTTTCTCCGTAAATGCACTTATTAACATAATGCTAATCTGAAATTTTAGCCTCGTACACTCTTTTGTTAATGTAAGTAAAAATATTTCTTCTCTCGCAGAATTTTCTGTTCCTTTGCATCAAACTCAATGGTATACACAGTTTTTGATTGTTTTTTATCCCATTCGAGTCGGATTTTTGCAATTTTTTAATTTTGAAGCTTTTAATTGCATTGTCACCGGAAACAATTACCAACATATTTTCATAATTATTGGGGATATTACCTCCATGTTTTCACAGAAGGCGTAGAGTAATACTGTCGAGGATCAGAGCAAGTTTCGACGCGTTATATGAAATAATCTTTTCGTAAATGCACTTATTAATATAATGCTAATCTGAAATTTTAGCCTCGTACCATCTTTTGTTAATGTAAGTAAAAATATTTCTTCTCTCGCATATTTTTCTGTTCCTATTTATTAAACTCAATCGTATACACAGTTTTTGATGGTTTTTTATCTCATTAGAGTCGGATTTTTGCAATTTTTTGATTTTGAAGCTTTTAATTACATTTTCACCGGAAACAATTACCAACATATTTTCATAACTATTTGGGATATTACCTCCATGTTTTCACAGAAGGCGTAGAGTAATACTGTTGAGGAACAGTGCAAGTTTCGAAGTGTCATATGAAAAACTTTCTCCGTAAATGCACTTATTAACATAATGCTAATTTGAAATTTTAGCCTCGTACACTCTTTTGTTAATGTAAGTAAAAATATTTCTTCTCTCGCAGAATTTTCTGTTCCTTTGCATCAAACTCAATGGTATACACAGTTTTTGATGGTTTTTTATCTCATTCGAGTGGGATTTTGGCATTTTTTTGATTTTGAAGCTTTTAATTACATTGTCACCGGAAACAATTACCAACATATTTTCATAATTATTGGAAATATTACCTCCATGTTTTCACAGAAGGCGTCGAGTAATGCTGTTGAGGAACAGTACAAGTTTCGAAGCATCATATGAAATACTTTCTCCGTAAATGCACCTATTAACATAATGCTAATCTGAAATTTTAGCCTCGTACACTCTTTTGTTAATGTAAGTAAAGATATTACTTTTCTCGCTTATTTTTCTATTCTTTTGCATCAAACTCAATGGTATACACAGTTTTGGATGGTTTTTTATCCCATTCAAGTCTGATTTTTGCAATTATTTGATTTTGAAACTTTTAATTACATTGTCACCGGAAACAATTACCAACATATTTTCATAATTATTGGGGATATTACCTCCATGTTTTCACAGAAGGCGTAGAGTATTACTGTTATGGATCAGGGCAAGTTTCGACGCGTTATATGAAATAATTTTTTCGTAAATGCACTTATTAATATAATGCTAATCTGAAATTTTAGCCTCGTACACTCTTTTGTTAATGTAAGTAAAAATATTTCTTCTCTCGCATATTTTTCTGTTCCTATTTATTAAACTCAATGGTATACACAGTTTTTGATGGTTTTTTATCTCATTAGAGTAAAAGTTTTGCATTTATTTGATTTTGAAGCTTTTCATTATATTGGCACCGGAAACAATTACCCACATATTTTCGAATCTTATGCAGATATAACCGTCATTCTTTCAGGGTAGGTTAAGAAATATACCTTATTACTGCACATCAAATTACAAGACTAAACCTTGAGTACTTAGTCTGTAACAGCACTTATTCCAGTTATGCCATTCCAAAAAATAAGTTCCATTCGACATCCTCTGTTCAATCTCAACTAACCATGGATACCATTTCTTTCATTTAAAAGCCTTTTTCTAAATTAGTCACCGTAGGCATTTACACCCATATCTGCGATAGTTATGCAGATTTTACCTCCATGCCTATCCAAAAAATTAGTTCCTTTCGCCATCCTCCGTTCAATCTCAAGTATCCATGGATACCATTTCTTTCATTTGGAAGCCCTTTGCTAATTTAGTCACCGTAGACATTTACACCCATATCTTCGACAATTATAAGGATATCTCCCCCATTGTTTTTAGAGAAGGTGTAGAGTATTGCTTTTGAGGTTCAGTGCAAGTATCGACGCGATATATGAAATACTTTCTCCGTAAATGCACCTATTAACATAATGCTAATCTGAAATTTTTGCCTCGTACACTCTTTTGTTATTGTAAGTAAAAATATTTCTTCTCTCCCTTATTTTCTGTTCCTATGCATCAAACTCAAGGGTATACACATTTTTTGATGGTTTTTTTTCCCATTCGAGTCGGAGTTTTGCAATTTTTTGATTTTGAAGCTTTTAATTACATTGTCACCGGAAACAATTACCAACATATTTTCATAATTATTGGGGATATTACATCCTTGTTTTCACAGAAGGCGTAGAGTAATTCTGTTGAGGAACAATGCAAGTTTCGAAGCGTAAAATGGAATACTGTCTCCGTAAATGCACTTATTAACATAATGCTAATCTGAAATTTTAGCCTTGTACTCTCTTTTGTTAATGTAAGTAAAAATATTTCTTCTCTCGCAGAATTTTCTTTTCCTTTGCATCAAACTCAATGGTATACACAGTTTTTGATGGTGTTTCATCCCATTCGAGTCGGATTTTTGCAATTTTTTGATTTTGAAGCTTTTAATTACATTGTCACCGTAAACAATTACCAACATATTTTCATAATTATTGGAAATATTACCTCCATGTTTTCACAGAAGGCGTAGAGTAATGCTGTTGAGGAACAGTGCAAGTTTCGAAGCATCATATGAAATACTTTCTCCGTAAATGCACCTATTAACATAATGCTAATCTGAAATTTTAGCCTCGTACACTCTTTTGTTAATGTAAGTAAAGATATTACTTCTCTCGCAGAATTTTCTGTTCCTTTGCATCAAACTCAATGGTATACACAGTTTTTGATGGTTTTTTATCTCATTCGAGTCGGATGTCTGCATTTTTTTGATTTTGAAGCTTTTAAATACATTGTCACTGGAAACAATTACCAACATATTTTCATAATTATTAGGGATATTACCTCCATGTTTACACAGAAGGCGTAGAGTAATACTGTTGAGGAACAGTGCAAGTTTCGAAGCGTCATATGAAATACTTTCTCCGTAAATGCACTTATTGACATAATGCTAATCTGAAATTTTAGCCTCGTACACTCTTTTGTTAATGTAAGTAAAAATATTTCTTCTCTCGCAGAATTTTCTGTTCCTTTGCATCAAACTCAATGGTATACACAGTTTTTGATGGTTTTTTATCCCATTCGAGTCGGATTTTTGCAATTTTTTGATTTTGAAGCTTTTAATTGCATTGTCACCGGAAACATTTACCAAAATATTTTTATAATTATTGGGGATATTACCTCCATGTTTTCACAGAAGGCGTAGAGTAATACTGTTGAGGATCAGAGCAAGTTTCGACGCGTTATATGAAATAATCTTTTCGTAAATGCACTTATTAATATAATGCTAATCTGAAATTTTAGCCTCGTATCATCTTTTGTTAATGTAAGTAAAAATATTTCTTCTCTCGCATATTTTTCTGTTCCTATTTATTAAACTCAATGGTATACACAGTTTTTGATGGTTTTTTATCTCATTAGAGTCGGATTTTTGCAATTTTTTGATTTTGTAGCTTTTAATTACATTTTCACCGGAAACAATTACCAACATATTTTCATAACTATTAGGGATATTACCTCCATGTTTTCACAGAAGGCGTAGAGTAATACTGTTGAAGAACAGTGCAAGTTTCGAAGCGTCATATGAAAAACTTTCTCCGTAAATGCACTTATTAACATAATGCTAATTTGAAATTTTAGCCTCGTACACTCTTTTGTTAATGTAAGTAAAAATATTTCTTCTCTCGCAGAATTTTCTGTTCCTTTGCATCAAACTCAATGGTATACACAGTTTTTGATGGTTTTTTATCTCATTCGAGTCGGATGTTTGCATTTTTTTGATTTTGAAGCTTTTAATTACATTGTCACCGGAAACAATTACCAACATATTTTCATAATTATTGGAAATATTACCTCCATGTTTTCACGGAAGGCGTAGAGTAATGCTGTTGAGGAACAGTACAAGTTTCGAAGCATCATATGAAATACTTTCTCCGTAAATGAACCTATTAACATAATGCTAATCTGAAATTTTAGCCTCGTACACTCTTTTGTTAATGTAAGTAAAGATATTACTTTTCTCGCTTATTTTTCTATTCTTTTGCATCAAACTCAATGGTATACACAGTTTTGGATGGTTTTTTATCCCATTCAAGTCTGATTTTTGCAATTATTTGATTTTGAAACTTTTAATTACATTGTCACCGGAAACAATTACCAACATATTTTCGGAATTTTCGGGAATATTACCTCCATGCTTTCAAAGAAGGCGTAGAGAAATGCTGTTGAGGATCAGTGTAAGTTTCGATGCGTTTAATGAAACACTTTTTACGTAAATGCACTTATTAATATAATGCTAATCTTAAATTTTAGCCTCGTACACTCTTTTGTTAATGTAAGTAAAAATATTTCTTCTCTCGCATATTTTTCTGTTCTTATTTATTAAACTCAATGGTATACACCTTTTTTGATGGTTTTTTATCCCATTCGAGTCGGATTTTAGCAATTTTTTTATTTTGAAGCTTTTAATTACATTTTCACCGGAAACAGTTACCAACATATTTTCATAACTATTAGGGATATTACCTCCATGTTTTCACAGAAGGCGTAGAGTAATACTGTTGAAGAACAGTGCAAGTTTCGAAGCGTCATATGAAAAACTTTCTCCGTAAATGCACTTATTAACATAATGCTAATTTGCAATTTTAGCCTCGTACACTCTTTTGTTTATGTAAGTAAAAATATTTCTTCTCTGGCAGAATTTTCTGTTCCTTTGCATCAAACTCAATGGTATACACAGTTTTTGATGGTTTTTTATCTCATTCGAGTCGGATGTTTGCATTTTTTTGATTTTGAAGCTTTTAATTACATTGTCACCGGAAACAATTACCAACATATTTTCGGAATGTTCGGGGATATCTCCTCTATGCTTTCACAGAAGGCGATGAGTAATGCTTTTTAGGACCAGTGCAAGTTTCGACGCGTTATATGAAAAAAATTTTTCGTAAATGCACTTATTAATATAATGCTAATCTGAAATTTTAGCCTCGTACACTCTTTTGTTAATGTAAGTAAAAATGTTTCTTCTCTCGCATATTTTTGTGTTTCTATTTATTAAACTCAATGGTATACAAATTTTCTGATGGTTTTTTATCTTATTAGAGTCAAAGTATTGCATTTATTTGATTTTGAAGCTTTTCATTATATTGGCTCCGGAAACAATTACCCACATACTTTCGAATCTTATACAGATATAACCGCCATTCTTTCAGGGTTGGTTAAGAAATATACCTTATTCCTGTACATCAAATTACACGACTAAACCTTGAGTACTAATTCTGTAACAGCACTTATTCCAGTTATGCCTATCCAAAAAATAAGTTCCCTTCGCCATCCTCTGTTCAATCTCAAGTAACCGTGGATACCATTTCTTTCATTTAAAAGCCTTTTTCTAAATTAGTCACCGTAGGAATTTACACCCATATCTTCGATAGTTATGCGGATATTACCTCCATGCCTATCCAAAAAATTAGTTTCCTTCGCCTTCCTCCGTTCAATCTCAAGTATCCATGGATACCATTTCTTTCATTTGGAAGCCCTTTGCTAATTTAGTCACCGTAGACATTTACACTCATATCATCGACAGTTATGCGGATATAACCTCCATGTTTCCAGAGAAGGCGTAGAGTATTGCTTTCGAGGTTCAGTGCAAGTTTAGACGCGTTATATGAAATACCTTTTCCGTAAATGCACTTATTAACATAATGCTAATCTGAAATTTTTGCCTCGTACACTCTTTTGTTAATGTAAGTAAAAATATTTCTTCTCTCGCTTATTTTTCTATTCCTATGCATCAAAATCAATGGTATACACATTTCTTGATGGTTTTTTTCCCATTCGAGTACGATTTTTGCAATTTTTTGATTTTGAAGCTTTTAATTACATTGACACCGGAAACAATTACCAACATATTTTCGAAATTATTGGGGATATTACCTCCATGTTTTCACAGAAGGCGTAGAGTAATGTTGTTGAGGAACAGTTCAAGTTTCGAAGCGTCATATGAAATATTTTCTCCGTAAATGCACTTACTATCAAAATGCTAATCTGAAATTTTAGCCTCGTACACTCTTTTGTTAATGTAAGTAAAAATATTTCTTCTCTCGCATATTTTTCTGTTCCTATTTATTAAACTCAATGGTATACAAATTTTCTGATGGTTTTTTATCTCATTAGAGTCAAAGTTTTGCATTTATTTGATTTTGAAGCTTTTCATTATATTGGCTCCGGAAACAATTACCCACATATTTTCGAATCTTATACAGATATAACCGCCATTCTTTCAGGGTAGGTTAAGAAATATACCTTATTCCTGCACATCAAATTACACGACTAAACCTTGAGTACTAATTCTGTAACAGCACTTATTCCAGTTATGCCTATCCAAAAAATTAGTTCCATTCGACATCCTCTATTCAATCTCAAGTAACCATGGTTACCATTTCTTTCATTTGGAAGCCTTTTTTTAAAAATTAGTCACCGTAGGCATTTACACCCATATCTTCGATAGTTATGCGGATATTACCTCAATGCCTATCCAAAAAATTAGTTCCCTTCGCTTTCCTCCGTTCAATCTCAAGTATCCATGGATACCATTTCTTTCATTTGGAAGTCCTTTGCTAATTTAGTCACCGTAGACATTTACATTCATATCATCGACAGTTATGCGGATATCACCTCCATGTTTTCAGAGAAGGCGTAGAGTATTGCTTTCGAGGTTCAGTGCAAGTTTAGACGCGTTATATGAAATACCTTTTCCGTAAATGCACTTATTAACATAATGCTAATCTGAAATTTTTGCCTCGTACACTCTTTTGTTTATGTAAGTAAAAATATTTCTTCTCTCGCTTATTTTCTGTTCCTTTGCATCAAACTCAATAGTATACACAGTTTTTGATGGTTTTTTATCACATTCGAGTCGGATTTTTGCAATTTTTTGATTTTGAATCTTTTAAATTCATTGACACCGGAAACAATTACCAACATATTTTCGGAATTATTGCGGATATTACCTCCATGTTTTCACAGAAGGTGTAGAGTAATGCTGTTGAGGAACAGTTCAAGTTTCGAAGCGTCATATGAAATACTTTCTCCGTAAATGCACTTATTATCATAATGCTAATCTGAAATTTTAGCCTCGTACACTCTTTTGTTAATGTATGTAAATATATTTCTTCTCTCGCAGAATTTTCTGTTCCTTTGCATCAAACTCAATGGTAGACACAGTTTTTGATGGTTTTTTATCCCATTCGATTCGGATTTTTGCAATTTTTCGATTTTGAAGCTTTTAATTACATTGTCACCGGAAACAATTACCAACATATTTTTGGAATTTTCGGGGATATTACCTCCATGCTTTCACAGAAGGCGATGAGTAATGCTTTTGAGGAACAGTGCAAGTTCGACGCGTTATATGAAATAAATTTTTCGTAAATGCACTTATTAATTAAATGCTAATCTAAAATTTTAGCCTCGTACACTCTATTGTTAATGTAAGTATAAATATATCTTCTCTCGCATATTTTTCTGTTTCTATTTATTAAACTCAATGGTATACAAATTTTCTGATGGTTTTTTATCTCATTAGAGTCAAAGTTTTGCATTTATTTGATTTTGAAGCTTTTCATTATATTGGCTCCGGAAACAATTACCCACATATTTTCGAATCTTATACAGATATAACCGCCATTCTTTCAGGGTTGGTTAAGAAATATACCTTATTCCTGTACATCAAATTACACGACTAAACCTTGAGTACTAATTCTGTAACAGCACTTATTCCAGTTATGCCTATCCAAAAAATAAGTTCCCTTCGCCATCCTCTGTTCAATCTCAAGTAACCGTGGATACCATTTCTTTCATTTAAAAGCCTTTTTCTAAATTAGTCACAGTAGGCATTTACACCCATATCTTCGATAGTTATGCGGATATTACCTCCATGCCTATCCAAAAAATTAGTTTCCTTCGCCTTCCTCCGTTCAATCTTAAGTATCCATGGATACCATTTCTTTCATTTGGAAGCCCTTTGCTAATTTAGTCACCGTAGACATTTACACTCATATCATCGACAGTTATGCGGATATCACCTCCTTGTTTTCAGAGAAGGCGTAAAGTATTGCTTTCGAGGTTCAGTGCAAGTTTAGACGCGTTATATGAAACACCTTTTCCGTAAATGCACTTATTAACATAATGCTAATCTGAAATTTATGCCTCGTACACTCTTTTGTTAATGTAAGTAAAAATATTTCTTTTCTCGCTTATTTTTCTGTTCCTATGCATCAAAAGCAATGGTATACACATTTCTTGATGGTTTTTTTCCCATTCGAGTCGGATTTTTGCAATTTTTTGATTTTGAAGCTTTTAATTACATTGACACCGGAAACAATTACCAACATATTTTCGGAATTATTGGGGATATTACCTCCATGTTTTCACAGAAGGCGTAGAGTAATGCTGTTGAGGAACAGTTCAAGTTTCGAAGCGTCATATGAAATATTTTCTCCGTAAATGCACTTACTATCAAAATGCTAATCTGAAATTTTAGCCTCGTATACTCTTTTGTTAATGTAAGTAAAAATATTTCTTCTCTCGCATATTTTTCTGTTCCTATTTATTAAACTCAATGGTATACAAATTTTCTAAAGGTTTTTTATCTCATTAGAGTCAAAGTTTTGCATTTATTTGATTTTGAAGCTTTTCATTATATTGGCTCCGGAAACAATTACCCACATATTTTCGAATCTTATACAGATTTAACCGCCATTCTTTCAGGGTTGGTTAAGAAATATACCTTATTCCTGTACATCAAATTACACGACTAAACCTTGAGTACTAATTCTGTAACAGCACTTATTCCAGTTTTTCCTATCCAAAAAATAAGTTCCCTTCGCCATCCTCTGTTCAATCTCAAGTAACCGTGGATACCATTTCTTTCATTTAAAAGCCTTTTTCTAAATTAGTCACCGTAGGCATTTACACCCATATCTTCGATAGTTATGCGGATATTACCTCCATGCCTATCCAAAAAATTAGTTTCCTTCGCCTTCCTCCGTTCAATCTCAAGTATCCATGGATACCATTTCTTTCATTTGGAAGTCCTTTGCTAATTTAGTCACCGTAGACATTTACACTCATATCATCGACAGTTATGCGGATATCACCTCCATGTTTTCAGAGAAGGCGTAGAGTATTGCTTTCGAGGTTCAGTGCACGTTTAGACGCGTTATATGAAATACCTTTTCCGTAAATGCACTTATTAACATAATGCTAATCTGAAATTTTTGCCTCGTACACTCTTTTGTTAATGTAAGTAAAAATATTTCTTCTCTCGCTTATTTTTCTGTTCCTATGCATCAAAATCAATGGTATACACATTTCTTGATGGTTTTTTTCCCATTCGAGTCGGATTTTTGCAATTTTTTGATTTTGAAGCTTTTAATTACATTGACACCGGAAACGATTACCAACATATTTTCGGAATTATTGGGGATATTACCTCCATGTTTTCACAGAAGGCGTAGAGTAATGCTGTTGAGGAACAGTTCAAGTTTCGAAGCGTCATATGAAATATTTTCTCTGTAAATGCACTTACTATCAAAATGCTAATCTGAAATTTTAGCCTCTTACACTCTTTTGTTAATGTAAGTAAAAATATTTCTTCTCTCGCATATTTTTCTGTTCCTATTTATTAAACTCAATGGTATAAAAATTTTCTGATGGTTTTTTATCTCATTAGAGTCAAAGTTTTGCATTTATTTGATTTTGAAGCTTTTCATTATATTGGCTCCGGAAACAATTATCCACATATTTTCGAATCTTATACAGATATAACCGCCATTCTTTCAGGGTAGGTTAAGAAATATACGTTACTCCTGTACATCAAATTACACGACTAAACCTTGAGTACTAATTCTGTAACAGCACTTATTCCAGTTATGCCTATCCAAAAAATAAGTTCCATTCGACATCCTCTATTCAATCTCAAGTAACCATGGATACCATTTCTTTCATTTGGAAGCCCTTTGCTAATTTAGTCGCCGTAGACATTTACACCCATATCTTCGATAATTATGCGGATATCACCTCCATGTATTCAGAGAAGGCGTAGAGTATTGCCTTTGAGATTCAGTGCAAGTATCGACGCGTTATATGAAATACTTTCTCCGTAAATGCACTTATTAACATAAGGCTAATCTGAAATTTTAGCCTCGTACACTCTTTTGTTAATGTAAGTAAATATATTTCATCTCTCGCAGAAATTTCTGTTCCTTTGCATCAAACTTAATGGTATATACAGTTTTTGATGGTTTTTTATCCCATTCGAGTCGGATTTTTGCAATTTTTTGATTTTGAAGCTTTTAATTACATTGTCACCGGAAACAATTACCAACATATTTTCGGAATTTTCGGGGATATTACATCCATGCATTCACAGAAGGCGATGAGTAATGCTTTTGAGGAACAGTGCAAGTTTCGACGCGTTACATGAAATAAATTTTTCGTAAATGCACTTATTAATATAATGCTAATCTGAAATTTTAGCCTCGTACACTCTTTTGTTAATGTAAGTAAAAATATTTCTTCTCTCGCTTATTTTTCTGTTCCTATGCATCAAACTCAATGGTATACACATTTTTTCATGGTTTTTTTTCCCATTCGAGTCGGTGTTTTGCAATTTTTTGATTTTGAAGCTTTTAATTGAATTGTCACCGGAAACAATTACCAACATATTTTCATAACTATTAGGGATATTACCTCCATGTTTTCACAGAATGCGTAGAGTAATGCTGTTGAGGAACAGTGCATGTTTCGAAGCGTCATATCAAACACTTTCTCCGTAAATGCACTTATTATCATAATGGTAATTTGAAATTTTAGCCTCGTACACTCTTTTGTTAATGTAAGTAAAAATATTTCTTCTCTCGCAGAATTTTCTGTTCCTTTGCATCAAACTCAATGGTATACACAGTTTTTGATGGTTTTTTATCACATTCGAGTCGGATTTTTGCATTTTTTTGATTTTGAAGCTTTTAATTACATTGTCACCCGAAACAGTTACCAACATATTATCAGAATTTTCGGGGATATTACCTCCATGCTTTCCCAGAAGGCGTGGAGTAATGCTGTTGAGGATCAATGCAGGTTTCGACGTGTTATATGAAATACTTTTTCCGTAAATGCACTTATTAATATAATGCTAATCTGAAATTTTAGCGTCGTACACTCTTTTGTTAATGTAAGTAAAATATTTCTTCTCTCGCATATCTTTCTGTTCCTATTTATTAAACTCAATGGTATACACATTTTCTGATGGTTTTTTATCCCATTCGAGTCGAAGTTTTGCATTTATTTGATTTTGAAGCTTTTCATTATATTGGCACCGGAAACAATTACCCACATGTTTTCGAATCTTATGCAGATATAACCGCCATTTTTTCAGGGTAGGTTAAGAAATATACCATAATCCTGCACATCAAATTACACGACTAAACCTTAAGTACTTATTCTGTAACATCTCTTATTCCAGTTATGCCTTTCCAAAAAATAAGTTCCCTTCGCCATCCTCTGTTCAATCTCAAGTAACCATGGATACCATTTCTTTCATTTAAAAGCCTTTTTTTAAAAATTAGTCACCGTAGGCATTTACACCCATATCTTCGATAGTTATGCGGATATTACCTCCATGCCTATCCAAAAAATTAGTTCCCTTCGCCTTCCTCTGTTCAATCTCAAGTATCCATGGATACCATTTCTTTCATTTGGAAACCCTTTGCTAATTTAGTCACCGTAGACATTTACATTCATATCATCGACAGTTATGCGGATATCACCTCCATGTTTTCAGAGAAGGCGAAGAGTATTGCTTTCGAGGTTCAGTGCAAGTTTAGACGCGTTATATGAAATACCTTTTCCGTAAATGCACTTATTAACATAATGCTAATCTGAAATTTTTGCCTCGTACACTCTTTTGTTTATGTAAGTAAAAATATTTCTTCTCTCGCTTATTTTTCTGTTCCTTTGCATCAAACTCAATAGTATACACAGTTTTTGATGGTTTTTTATCACATTCGAGTCGGATTTTTGCAATTTTTTGATTTTGAAGCTTTTAATTACATTGACACCGGAAACAATTACCATTATATTTTCGGCATTATTGGGGATATTACCTTCATGTTTTCACAGAAGGCGTAGAGTAATGCTGTTGAGGAACAGTTCAAGTTTCGAAGCGTCATATGAAATACTTTCTCCGTAAATGCACTTATTATCATAATGCTAATCTGAAATTTTAGCCTCGTACACTCTTTTGTTAATGAAAATAAAAATATTTCTTCTCTCGCATATTTTTCTGTTCCTATTTATTAAACTCAATGGTATACAAATTTTCTGATGGTTTTTTATCTCATTAGAGTCAAAGTTTTGCATTTATTTGATTTTGAAGCTTTTCATTATATTGGCTCCGGAAACATTTACCCACATATTTTCGAATCTTATGCAGATATAACCGCCATTCTTTCAGGGTAGGTTGAGAAATATACCTTGTTCCAGCACATCAAATTACACGACGAAACCTTGAGTTCTTAGTCTGTAACAGCACTTATTCCAATTATGCCTATCCAAAAAATAAGTTCCCTTCGCCATCCTCTGTTCAATCTAAAGTAACCTTTGGTACCATTTCTTTCATTTAAAAGCCTTTTTCTAATTTAGTCACCTTAGACATTTACACCCATATCATCGACAGTTATGCGGATATCACCTCCATATTTTCAGAGAAGGCGTAGAGCATTGCTTTCGAGGTTCAGTGCATGTTTAGACGCGTTATATGAAATACCTTTTCCGTAAATGCACTTATTATCATAATGCTAATCTGAAATTTTTGCCTCGTACACTCTTTTGTTAATGTAAGTAAAAATATTTCTTCTCTCGCTTATTTTTCTGTTCCTATGCATAAAAATCAATGGTATACACATTTCTTGATGGTTTTTTTCCCATTCGAGTCGGATTTTTGCAATTTTTTGATTTTGAAGCTTTTAATTACATTGACACCGGAAACAATTACCAACATATTTTCGGAATTATTGGGGATATTACCTCCATGTTTTCACAGAAGGCGTAGAGTAATGCTGTTGAGGAACAGTTCAAGTTTCAAAGCGTCATATGAAATATTTTCTCCGTAAATGCACTTACTATCAAAATGCTAATCTGAAATTTTAGCCTCGTACACTCTTTTGTTAATGTAAGTAAAAATATTTCTTCTCTCGCATATTTTTCTGTTTCTATTTATTAAACTCAATGGTATACAAATTTTCTGATGGTTTTTTATCTCATTAGAGTCAAAGTTTTGCATTTATTTGATTTTGAAGCTTTTCATTATATTGGCTCCGGAAACAATTACCCACATATTTTCGAATCTTATACAGATATAACCGCCATTCTTTCAGGGTAGGTTAAGAAATATACCTTATTCCTGCACATCAAATTACACGACTAAACCTTGAGTACTAATTCTGTAACAGCACTTATTCCAGTTATGCCTATCCAAAAAATAAGTCCATTCGACATCCTCTATTCAATCTCAAGTAACCATGGATACCATTTCTTTCATTTAAAAGCCTTTTTCTAATTTAGTCACCGTAGGCATTTACACCCATATCTTCGATAGTAATGCGGATATTACCTCCATGCCTATCCAAAAAATTAGTTCCCTTCGCCATCCTCCGTTCAATCTCAAGTATCCATGGATACCATTTCTTTCATTTGGAAGGCCTTTGCTAATTTAGTCACCGTAGACATTTACACCCATATCTTCGACAATTATGTTGATATCACCTCCATTTTGTCAGAGAAGGTGTAGAGTATTGCAGTTGAGGTTCAGTGCAAGTCTCGACGCGTTATATGAAATACTTTCTCCGTAAATGCGCCTATTAACATAAGGCTAATCTGAAATTTTTGCCTCGTACACTCTTTTGTTAATGTAAGTAAAAATATTTCTTTTCTCGCTTATTTTTCTGTTCCTATGCATCAAACTCAATGGTATACACAGTTTTTGATGGTTTTTTATCCCATTCGAGTCGGATTTTTGCAATTTTTTGATTTTGAAGCTTTTAATTGTCACCGGAATCAATTACCAACATATTTTCATAATTATTGGGGATATTACCTCCATGTTTTCACAGAAGGCGAAGAGTAATGCTGTTGAGGAACAGTGCAAGTTTCGAAGCGTAATATGGAATACAGTCTCCGTAAATGCACTTATTAACATAATGCTAATCTGAAATTTTTGCCTCGTACACTCTTTTGTTAATGTAAGTAAAAATATTTCTTCTCTCGCAGAATTTTCTTTTCCTTTGCATCAAACGCAATGGAATACACAGTTTTTGATGGTTTTTTATCCCGTTCGAGTCGGATTTTTGCAATTTTTTGAGTTTGAAGCTTTTAATTACATTGTCACCGGAAACAATTACCAACATATTTTCGGAATTTTCGGGGATATTACCTCCATGCTTTCACAGAAGGCGTAGAGTAATGCTCTTGAGGATCAGTGTAAGTTTCGACGCGTTTTATGAAACACTTTTTACGTAAATGCACTTATTAATATAATGCTAATCTGAAATTTTAGCCTCGTACACTCTTTTTTTAATGTAAGTAAAAATATTTCTTCTCTTGCATATTTTTCTGTTCCTATTTATTAAACTCAATGGTATACACCTTTTCTGATGGTTTTTTAACCCATTCGAGTCGAAGCTTTGCATTTATTTGCATTTGATGCTTTTCATTATATTGGCACCGGAAACAATTACCAACATATTTTCGGAATTATTGGGGATATTACCTCCATGTTTTAACAGAAGGCGAAGAGTAATGCTATTGAGGTATAGTGCAAGTTTTGAAGCGTCATAGGAAATACTTTATCCGTAAATGCACTTATTAACATAATGTTAATCTGAAATTTTAGCCTCGTACACTCTTTTGTTAATGTAAGTAAAAATATTTCTTCTCTCGCAGAATTTTCTGTTCCTTTGCATCAAACTCAATTGTATACACAGTTTTTGATGGTTTTTTATTACATTCGAGTCGGATTTTTGCAATTTTTTGATTTTGAAGCTTTTAATTACATTGACACCGGAAACAATTAAAACATATTTTCGGAATTATTGGGGATATTACCTCCATGCTTTCACAGAAGGCGATGAAAAATGCTTTTTAGGAACAGTGCAAGTTTCGACGCGTTATATGAAATAAAGTTTTCTTAAATGCACTTATTAATATAATGCAAATCTGAAATTTTAGACTCGTACACTCTTTTGTTAATGTAAGTGAAAATATTTCTTCTCTTGCATTTTTTTCTGTTCCTATTTATTAAACTCAATGGTATACACATTTACTGATGGTTTTTTATCTCATTCGAGTCGAAGTTTTGCATTTATTTGATTTTGAAGCTTTTCATTATATTGGCACCGGAAACAATTACCCACATATTTTCGAATCTTATGCAGATATAACCGCCATTCTTTCAGGGTAGGTTGAGAAATATACCTTGTTCCTGCACATCAAATTACACGACGAAACCTTGAGTACTTAGTCTGTAACAGCACTTATTCCAGTTATGCCTATCCAAAAAATAAGTTCCATTCGACATCCCCTGTTCAATCTCAAGTAACCATGGATACCATTTCTTTCATTTAAAAGCCTTTTTCTAATTTAGTCACCGTAGGCATTTACACCCATATCTTCGATAGTTATGCAGATATTACCTCCATGCCTATCCAAAAAATTAGTTCCCTTCGCCATCCTCCGTTCAATCTCAAGTATCCATGGATACCATTTCTTTCATTTGGAAGGCCTTTGCTAATTTAGTCACCGTTGACATTTAAACCCATATCTTCGACAATTATGCGGATATCACCTCCATTTTTTCAGAGAAGGCGAAGAGTATTGATTATGAGGTTCAGTGCAAGTATCGACGCGTTATATGAAACACTTTCTCCGTAAATGCACTTATTAACATAAGGCTAATCTGAAATTTTAGCCTCGTACACTCTTTTGTTAATGTAAGTAAAAATATTTCTTCTCTCGCTTATTTTTCTGTTCCTTTGCATCATACTCAATGGTATACACAGTTGTTGAAGGTTTTTCATCCCATTCGAGTCGGAATTTTGCAATTGTTTGATTTTGAAGCTTTTAATTACATTGTCACCGGAAACAATTACCATCATATTTTCGGAATTCTCGGGGATATTACCTCCATGCTTTCACAGAAGGCGTAGAGTAATGCTGTTGAGGATCAGTGCAAGTTTCGACGCGTTATATGAAATAAATGTTTCGTAAATGCACTTATTAATATAATGCTAATCTGACATTTTAGCCTCGTACACTCTTTTGTTAATGTAAGTAAAAATATTTCTTCTCTCGCTTATTTTTCAGTTCCTTTGCATCAAACTCAATGGTATACACAGTTTTTGATGGTTTTTTATCCCATTCGAGTCGGATTTTTGCAATTGTTTGATTATGAAGCTTTTAATTACATTGTCACCGGAAACAATTACCAACATATTTTCATATATATTGAGGATATTACCTCCATGTTTTCAATGAAGGCGTAGAGTAATGCTGTTGAGGTTCAGTGCAAGTATCGTCGCATTATATGTAATACTTTCTTCGTAAATGCACTTATTAACATAATGCTAATCTTAAATTTTTGCCTCATAAACTCTTTTGTTAATGTAAGTAAAAATATTTCTTCTCTCGCATATTTTTCTGTTCCTATTTATTAAACTCAATGGTATACAAATTTTTTGATGGTTTTTTATCTCATTTGAGGCAAAGTTTTGCATTTATTCGATTTTGAAGCTTTTCATTATATTGGCTCCGGAAACAATTACCCACATATTTTCGAATCTTATACAGATATAACCGCCATTCTTTCAGGGTAGGTTAAGAAATATACCTTGTTCCTGCACATCAAATTACACGACGAAACCTTGAGTACTAATTCTGTAACAGCACTTATTCCAGTTATGCCTATCCAAAAAATAAGTTCCATTCGACATCCCCTGTTCAATCTCAAGTAACCATGGATACCATTTCTTTCATTTAAAAGCCTTTTTCTAATTTAGTCACCGTAGGCATTTACACCCATATCTTCGATAGTTATGCGGATATTACCTCCATGCCTATCCAAAAAATTAGTTCCCTTCGCCATCCTCCGTTCAATCTCAAGTATCCATGGATACCATTTCTTTCACTTGGAAACCCTTTGCTAATTTAGTCACCGTAGACATTTACACCCATATCTTCGATAATTATGAGGATATCACCTCCATGTTTTCAGAGAAGGTGTAGAGTATTGCTTTTGAGGTTCAGTGCAAGTATCGACGCGTTATATGAAATACTTTCTCCGTAAATGCACTTATTAACATAAGGCTAATCTGAAATTTTAGCCTCGTACACTCTTTTGTTAATGTAAGTAAAAATATTTCGTCTCTCGCTTATTTTTCAGTTCCTTTGCATCAAACTCAATGGTATACACAGTTTTTGATGGTTTTTTATCCCATTCGAGTCGGATTTTTGCAATTGTTTGATTTTGAAGCATTTAATTACATTGTCACCGGAAACAATTACCAACATATTTTCGGAATATTCGGGGATATTACCTCCATGCTTTCACAGAAGGCGTAGAGTAATGCTTTTGAGGATCAGTGTAAGTTTCGACGCGTTTTATGATACACTTTTTACGTAAATGCACTTATTAATATAATGCTTATCTTAAATTTTAGCATCGTACACTCTTTTGTTAATGTAAGTAAAAATATTTCTTCTCTTGCATATTTTTCTGTTCCTATTTATTAAACCCAATGGTATACACCTTTTCTGATGGTTTTTTATCCCATTCGAGTCGAAGCTTTGCATTTATTTGATTTTGATGCTTTTTATTATATTGGCACCGGAAACAATTACCCACATATTTTCGAATCTTATACAGATATAACCGCCATTCTTTCAGGGTAGGTTAAGAAATATACCTTATTCCTGCACATCAAATTACACGACTAAACCTTGAGTACTAATTCTGTAACAGCACTTATTCCAGTTATGCCTATCCAAAAAATAAGTTCCATTCGACATCCTCCGTTCAATCTCAAGTATCCATGGATACCATTTCTTTCACTTGGAAGCCCTTTGCTAATTTAGTCACCGTAGACATTTACACCCATATCTTCGACAATTATGTTGATATCACCTCCATTTTGTCAGAGAAGGTGTAGAGTATTGCAGTTGAGGTTCAGTGCAAGTATCGACGCGTTATATGATATACTTTCTCCGTAAATGCGCCTATTAACATAAGGCTAATCTGAAATTTTTGCCTCGTACACTCTTTTGTTAATGTAAGTAAAAATATTTCTTTTCTCGCTTATTTTTCTGTTCCTATGCATCAAACTCAATGGTATACACAGTTTTTGATGGTTTTTTATCCCATTCGAGTCGGATTTTTGCAATTTTTTGATTTTGAAGCTTTTAATTGTCACCGGAATCAATTACCAACATATTTTCATAATTATTGGGGATATTACCTCCATGTTTTCACAGAAGGCGAAGAGTAATGCTGTTGAGGAACAGTGCAAGTTTCGAAGCGTAATATGGAATACAGTCTCCGTAAATGCACTTATTAACATAATGCTAATCTGAAATTTTTGCCTCGTACACTCTTTTGTTAATGTAAGTAAAAATATTTCTTCTCTCGCAGAATTTTCTTTTCCTTTGCATCAAACGCAATGGAATACACAGTTTTTGATGGTTTTTTATCCCGTTCGAGTCGGATTTTTGCAATTTTTTGAGTTTGAAGCTTTTAATTACATCGTCACCGGAAACAATTACCAACATATTTTCGGAATTTTCGGGGATATTACCTCCATGCTTTCACAGAAGGCGTAGAGTAATGCTCTTGAGGATCAGTGTAAGTTTCGACGCGTTTTATGAAACACTTTTTACGTAAATGCACTTATTAATATAATGCTAATCTGAAATTTTAGCCTCGTACACTCTTTTTTTAATGTAAGTAAAAATATTTCTTCTCTTGCATATTTTTCTGTTCCTATTTATTAAACTCAATGGTATACACCTTTTCTGATGGTTTTTTATCCCATTCGAGTCGAAGCTTTGCATTTATTTGCATTTGATGCTTTTCATTATATTGGCACCGGAAACAATTACCAACATATTTTCGGAATTATTGGGGATATTACCTCCATGTTTTAACAGAAGGCGAAGAGTAATGCTATTGAGGTATAGTGCAAGTTTTGAAGCGTCATAGGAAATACTATATCCGTAAATGCACTTATTAAGATAATGTTAATCTGAAATTTTAGCCTCGTACACTCTTTTGTTAATGTAAGTAAAAATATTTCTTCTCTCGCAGAATTTTCTGTTCCTTTGCATCAAACTCAATTGTATACACAGTTTTTGATGGTTTTTTATTACATTCGAGTCGGATTTTTGCAATTTTTTGATTTTGAAGCTTTTAATTACATTGACACCGGAAACAATTACAAACATATTTTCGGAATTATTGGGGATATTACCTCCATGCTTTCACAGAAGGCGATGAGTAATGCTTTTTAGGAACAGTGCAAGTTGCGACGCATTATATGAAATAAAGTTTTCGTAAATGCACTTATTAATATAATGCAAATCTGAAATTTTAGACTCGTACACTCTTTTGTTAATGTAAGTAAAAATATTTCTTCTCTTGCATATTTTTCTGTTCCTATTTATTAAACTCAATGGTATACACCATTACTGATGGTTTTTTATCTCATTCGAGTCGAAGTTTTGCATTTATTTGATTTTGAAGCTTTTCATTATATTGGCACCGGAAACAATTACCCACATATTTTCGAATCTTATGCAGATATAACCGCCATTCTTTCAGGGTAGGTTGAGAAATATACCTTGTTCCTGCACATCAAATTACACGACGAAACCTTGAGTACTTAGTCTGTAACAGCACTTATTCCAGTTATGCCTATCCAAAAAATAAGTTCCATTCGACATCCCCTGTTCAATCTCAAGTAAATATGGATACCATTTCTTTCATTTAAAAGCCTTTTTCTAATTTAGTCACCGTAGGCATTTACACCCATATCTTCGATAGTTATGCAGATATTACCTCCATGCCTATCCAAAAAATTAGTTCCCTTCGCCATCCTCCGTTCAATCTCAAGTATCCATGGATACCATTTCTTTCATTTGGAAGCCCTTTGCTAATTTAGTCACCGTTGACATTTAAACCCATATCTTCGACAATTATGCGGATATCACCTCCATTTTTTCAGAGAAGGCGAAGAGTATTGATTATGAGGTTCAGTGCAAGTATCGACGCGTTATATGAAATACTTTCTCCGTAAATGCACTTATTAACATAAGGCTAATCTGAAATTTTAGCCTTGTACACTCTTTTGTTAATGTAAGTAAAAATATTTCTTCTCTCGCTTATTTTTCTGTTCCTTTGCATCATACTCAATGGTATACACAGTTGTTGAAGGTTTTTCATCCCATTCGAGTCGGAATTTTGCAATTGTTTGATTTTGAAGCTTTTAATTACATTGTCACCGGAAACAATTACCAACATATTTTCGGAATTTTCGGGGATATTACCTCCATGCTTTCACAGAAGGCGTAGAGTAATGCTGTTGAGGATCAGTGCAAGTTTGTACGCGTTATATGAAATAAATGTTTCGTAAATGCACTTAATCATATAATGCTAATCTGACATTTTAGCCTCGTACACTCTTTTGTTAATGTAAGTAAAAATATTTCTTCTCTCGCTTATTTTTCAGTTCCTTTGCATCAAACTCAATGGTATACACAGTTTTTGATGGTTTTTTATCCCATTCGAGTCGGATTTTTGCAATTGTTTGATTATGAAGCTTTTAATTACATTGTCACCGGAAACAATTACCAACATATTTTCATATATATTGAGGATATTACCTCCATGTTTTCAATGAAGGCGTAGAGTAATGCTGTTGAGGTTCAGTGCAAGTATCGTTGCATTATATGTAATACTTTCTTCGTAAATGCACTTATTAACATAATGCCAATCTGAAATGTTTGCCTCATAAACTCTTTTGTTAATGTAAGTAAAAATATTTCTTCTCTCGCATATTTTTCTGTTCCTATTTATTAAACTCAATGGTATACAAATTTTTTGATGGTTTTTTATCTCATTTGAGGCAAAGTTTTGCATTTATTCGATTTTGAAGCTTTTCATTATATTGGCTCCGGAAACAATTACCCACATATTTTCGAATCTTATACAGATATAACCGCCATTCTTTCAGGGTAGGTTAAGAAATATACCTTATTCCTGCACATAAAATTACACGACTAAACCTTGAGTACTAATTCTGTAACAGCACTTATTCCAGTTATGCCTATCCAAAAAATTAGTTCCCTTCGCCATCCTCCGTTCAATCTCAAGTATCCATGGATACCATTTCTTTCATTTGGAAGCCCTTTGCTAATTTAGTCACCGTAGACATTTACACCCATATCTTCGATAATTATGCGGATATCACCTCCATGTTTTCAGAGAAGGTGTAGAGTATTGCTTTTGAGGTTCAGTGCAAGTATCGACGCGTTATATGAAATACTTTCTCCGTAAATGCACTTATTAACATAATGCTAATCTGAAATTTTAGCCTCGTACTCTCTTTTGTTAATGTAAGTAAAAATATTTCTTCTCTCGCTTATTATTCAGTTCCTTTGCAACAAACTCAATGGTATACACAGTTTTCGATGGTTTTTTATCCCATTCGAGTCGGATTTTTGCAATTTTTTGAGTTTGAAGCTTTTAATTACATTGTCACCGGAAACTATTACCAACATATTTTCGGAATTTTCGGGGATATTACCTCCATGCTTACACAGAAGGCGTACAGTAATGCTTTTGAGGATCAGTGTAAGTTTCGACGCGTTTTATGAAACACTTTTTACGTAAATGCACTTATTAATATAATGCTAATCTTAAATTTTAGCCTCGTACACTCTTTTGTTAATGTAAGTAAAAATATTTCTTCTCTTGCATATTTTTCTGTTCCTATTTATTAAACTCAATGGTATACACCTTTTCTGATGGTTTTTTATCCCATTCGAGTCGAAGCTTTGCATTTATTTGATTTTGATGCTTTTCATTATATTGGCACCGGAAACAATTACCAACATATTTTCGAATCTTATGCAGATATAACCGCCATTCTTTCAGGGTAGGTTAAGAAATATACCATGTTCCTGCACATCAAATTACACGACGTAACCTTGAGTACTAATTCTGTAACAGCACTTATTCCAGTTATGCCTATCCAAAAAATAAGTTCCATTCGACATCCCCTGTTCAATCTCAAGTAACCATGGATACCATTTCTTTCATTTAAAAGCCTTTTTCTAATTTAGTCACCGTAGGCATTTACACCCATATCTTCGATAGTTATGCGGATATTACCTCCATGCCTATCCAAAAAATTAGTTCCCTTCGCCATCCTCCGTTCAATCTCAAGTATCCATGGATACCATTTCTTTCACTTGGAAGCCCTTTGCTAATTTAGTCACCGTAGACATTTACACCCATATCTTCGATAATTATGCGGATATCACCTCCATGTTTTCAAAAAAGGTGTAGAGTATTACTTTTGAGGTTCAGTGCAAGTATTGACGCGTTATACGAAATACTGCTTCTGTAAATGCACTTATTAACATAATGCTAATCCAAAATGTTTGCCTCGTCCACACTCTTTTGTTAAAGTAAGTAAAAATATTTCTTTTCTCGCTTATTTTTCTGTTCCTTTGCATCAAACTCAATGGTATACACAGTTTATGATGGTTTTTTATCCCATTCGAGTCGGAATTTTGCAATATTTTGATTTTGAAGTTTTTAATTACATTGACACCGGTAACAATGACCAACATATTTTCGTAATTATTGGGGATAATACCTCCATGTTTTCACAGAAGGCGTAGAGTAATGCTGTTGAGGTACAGTGCAAGTTTTGTTGCGTCATATGAAATACTTTCTCCGTAAATGCACTTATTAACATAATGCTAATCTGAAATTTTAGCCTCGTACACTCTTTTGTTAATGTATGTAAAAATATTTCTTCTCTCGCTTATTTTTCTGTTCCTTTGCAACAAACTCAATGGTATACACAGTTTTTGATGGATTTTTATCCCATTCGAGTCGGAAATTTGCAAATTTTTGATTTTGAAGCTTTTAATTACATTGACAACGGAAACAATTACCAACATATTTTCGGAATTATTGGGGATATTACCTCCATGTTTTCACAGAAGGCGTAGAGTAATGCTGTTGAGGATCAGTGTAAGTTTCGACGCGTTTTATGAAACACTTTTTACGTAAATGCACTTATTAATATAATGCTAATCTTAAATTTTAGCCTCGTACACTCTTTTGTTAATGTAAGTAAAAATATTTCTTCTCTTGCATATTTTTCTGTTCCTATTTATTAAACCCAATGGTATACACCTTTTCTGATGGTTTTTTATCCCATTCGGGTCGAAGCTTTGCATTTATTTGATTTTGATGCTTTTCATTATATTGGCACCGGAAACAATTACCCACATATTTTCGAATCTTATGCAGATATAACCGCCATTCTTTCAGGGTAGGTTAAGAAATATACCTTGTTCCTGCACATCAAATTACACGACTAAACCTTGAGTACTAATTCTGTAACAGCACTTATTCCAGTTATGCCTATCCAAAAAATAAGTTCCATTCGACATCCTCTATTCAATCTCAAGTAACCATGGATACCATTTCTTTCATTTAAAAGCCTTTTTCTAATTTTGTCACCGTAGGCATTTACACCCATATCTTCGATAGTTATGCGGATATTACCTCCATGCCTATCCAAAAAATTAGTTCCCTTCGCCATCCTCCGTTCAATCTCAAGTATCCATGGATACCATTTCTTTCATTTGGAAGCCCTTTGCTAATTTAGTCACCGTAGACATTTACACCCATATCTTCGAATATTATGCGGATATCACCTCCATGTTTTCAGAGAAGGTGTAGAGTATTGCTTTTGAGGTTCAGTGCAACTATCGACGCGTTATAAGAAATACTTTCTCCGTAAATGCACTTATTAACATAAGGCTAATCTGAAATTTTAGCCTCGTACACTCTTTTGTTAATGTAAGTAAAAATATTTCTTCTCTTGCATATTTTTCGGTTCCTATTTATTAAAATCAATGGTATAAACATTTTCTGATGGTTTTTTATCCCATTCGAGTCGAAGCTTTGCATTTATTTGATTTTGATGCTTTTCATTATATTGGCACCGGAAACAATTACCAACATATTTTCGAATCTTATGCAGATATAACCGCCATTCTTTCAGGGTAGGTTAAGAAATATACCTTGTTCCTGCACATCAAATTACACGACGAAACCTTGAGTACTTAGTCTGTAACAGCACTTATTCCAGTTATGCCTATCCAAAAAATAAGTTCCCTTCGCCATCCTCTGTTCAATCTAAAGTAACCTTGGATACCATTTCTTTCATTTAAAAGCCTTTTTCTAATTTAGTCACCGTAGGCATTTACACCCATATCTTCGATAGTTATGCGGATATTACCTCCATGCCTATCCAAAAAATTAGTTCCCTTCGCCATCCTCCGTTCAATCTCAAATATCCATGGATACCATTTCTTTCATTTGGAAGCCCTTTGCTAATGTAGTCACCGTAGACATTTACATCCATATCTTCGACAGTTATGAGGATATCACCTCCATTTTTTCAGAGAAGGCGTAGAGTATTGATTATGAGGTTCAGTGCAAGTATCGAAGCGTAATATGGAATACAGTCTCATTACAGTTACTAGTAATTCATTATGCAGAAGTGAGACGACGCACCTCCTGTAAATTTTCGAGAAAAAAGCAATTAAAAATCTTAAAAAATCATGTTGCGATATATAAACCCTGTAAAATAGGGTATTCAATATGGCGGCGATAGCCCAGTGGTTAAGGCGGTCAACTGCTGGTGCATAGGTCTCGAGTTCTATCCCGAGTGTCGGAACTTTTTTTTACTTTATTTTTCAAGGTTTTTATTGTTAATATTTTAAAAGAATGTTTATTATCATCGTTCTCTCAATTAAAAATATTTTTAATGCAATTGTTTTAATTATTAATAATTGTTTAACAGGGTATGGAGTGGAGCAAGGGGTAAAATAACCTTTCCAAGTGCGGATTTATTTTTTCTCTCTAAAGGTATATTAGGATATTGCGAATATAAATTGTCATATATGGGGGTTGGGACAGAATAATGGCATTTAAATAAGTAATTGTGGGTTATAATCCACCCTAAAGAATGATTATGCTTCCATTGGGAATCGGGAATGGATCAGCTAGGGATTTGGAACAGAGGATGAAGGGTGGATAGAAACCCGGCGTCGGCATTAGCCTACTCTTAACGAATGGCGCCAAGGGGACCACAGTTTAACGTCCCATCCGACGGACGGTGTACTGCACCATCGGTGTAATCCACACTACACGCAAGGATTGAATTTCGGAATTCTCTGACATTCGTACCCGAATATAGGATGTGGAAGGCCAGTACACTACCTAACCACTCCAGTTACTTCTTTATTTGCATGTTTCAGGATGATATTCGTCGTAGAAGCAGGAAAAGCAAAGTGATTTGCGGCACCACGAGCAAATGGAGAACGCGTTCTTTCCACAGCCGCAACGACTGTCATGGATTTTCGGAGGAAAGCACACGTCACTCACGTTTACGAAAAACTGTCTCTGGTCAGTGAGCTTTGAGGCAAACCAGGCATATTTTATCATGTCGTGGAAAATCGGAGCACTCAATTGGTGATTAATTAACGAGTGTATTTTGATCGCATCTTCTCTTGAGGCAATGTCCCGATTTTCCTCCAATAGAATCGAGCAATTCTGTAGCCGTTTGATAAATATTTTTACTTGCCTGAAAAAATAAACATCGCATGGCTGGCATAACGGGGTACATTTTGGAGGTATCACTTTCAGAGTGCACGATGCCTCTCCATTGTTATCTACAAAAATGTCATCATAAAGTGCTGGGTTCGTCTGGCCTCCCCACGAATCTATTACAAGAAGAAAATGCTCTCCGTCAACATGCGGTTTGATCACATTTTCTAAAAATTTTTCATAAATATTTGTCGTCAGTTTTCCCGATTTTGAGCACGTCACAACAACATTTTTGAAATTTTTAGTAAGTTGATCCACATTTCTTTGTACTATTGGTCCAAACTTTCCCCCAGGTTCTTGAAGGCACAAAAACACCTTAGGAAGTAGCTTCCCTGACAATGTCATTCCATACTGCGCTGTGTATGAGTGCGTTAACTTGTTCAGGCTTTTCTTCTTCACCAGAACCGTTTTAACTCCTCTCAGGTCGAGAGACCTATCAATTGAAGATTGATACTGGCAACCCGTTTGGTCAGTATTGATGATCAGGTCAGCATCGAAACGGGGGATTAGGGATCTCATCTGCATCCTGAACTTATCTGCACTTTCTAGAGTTTCCTCTATTGTTGCTGCATCCCTTGCGCTGATGAATTTCGTGATTTTTCTTTGTCGGATGTTAAATTTTGCCTTGAACTTTGCAGCCCAAGAAATACTGGCATAAAAACGAAAATCTTCGGATTGAAGCGGAGATGCTGCTGCCATGGCCCACTGCATTAAGGTCCTCGTTGTCACCTGCTCATAATTTTCCCTAGCCTCCAAAAACCTCTCATGCGTTGATGAATTAATGGCAGCAAACTTGTCGTGCTTCGTTCCGCCTTTTCTGATATCTTCTTCCCATTTCTTTATATCCTCCTTCCGCTTGAGACGGGATGCTCCCTTTTTCTGGAGAGTTGACAAACTGTAGGATGGATGCAGCTTTGAGAGGGCCACAACTTTCTTCTTGTATTCGAGAGGAATAATTTGACTTGGAGAGATTTCCTCTCCCATTGCATCATATGAATCCGAGTATTCTCCGTCTTCACTTCCCGACCCCACTTCTGAAACACTCGAATCCGATCCATTGTTGCCATCAATGTCCCGAACGACCAGTTCCTCCTCTTCGACAAATTTGAACTCATCCAGCATCTCCAGTATTCTGCGAAAAATTTCTTCTCCAATAGCTTCTGATCGATGCGAATTTTCAGCACGAGGTTCGCAGGTAATATAATTTTGGTCAATGAGCATCTCCCAGCAATAGTGCCATGCACACGTTAATTCCTCCGTTGGAATATCCGAGGATAAATTCTCCATATTCACAAGGAGTGTCTTGGCTACCAGAGTACAACCAGTGAAGGAAGAAGCGCAGGACAAATTCTTTTAGGAAAAGGCAATCCTTTTACGAACTGCACTTCCCTACTCTACATTGTTTCCCCGGCCTCTTACCCCTTCCGTTCACGGCCGTCGGCCGTTAAAAGGCAACAAATTTGCAACATTTTTCCCACACATACGATTCTGCGACAACAGGCTAATCAAGTACGCACATAAAATTGTTGCAATATGGTGAGTCGCCTGAATCAATCCTCATGTCAGCGTTGTGGCGACTCCGGCGACGAGCTCATATTATTTCCGTGGTCGTGTAAGCTGCCTTCAACAGAACTAATAAATTTACAATGTCTAATTCTTCGTGAAAGAGTATGAATGTCGTGTATTATACATTTTCGAGAAAAATAATTAAACATGCCTAGTTTGCCTCAAAGCTCACTGACCAGAGACAGTTTTTCGTAAACGTGAGTGACTTGTGCTTTCCTCCGAAAATCCATGACAGTCGTTGCGGCTGTGGAAAGAACGCGTTCTCCATTTGCTCGTGGTGCCGCAAATCACTTTGCTTTTCCTGCTTCTACGACGAATATCATCCTGAAACATGCAAATAAAGAAGTAACTGGAGTGGTTAGGTAGTGTACTGGCCTTCCACATCCTATATTCGGGTACGAATGTCAGAGAATTCCGAAATTCAATCCTTGCGTGTAATGTGGATTACACCGATGGTGCAGTACACCGTCCGTCGGATGGGACGTTAAACTGTGGTCCCCTTGGCGCCATTCGTTAAGAGTAGGCTAATGCCGACGCCGGGTTTCTATCCACCCTTCATCCTCTGTTCCAAATCCCTAGCTGATCCATTCCCGATTCCCAATGGAAGCATAATCATTCTTTAGGGTGGATTATAACCCACAATTACTTATTTAAATGCCATTATTCTGTCCCAACCCCCATATATGACAATTTATATTCGCAATATCCTAATATACCTTTAGAGAGAAAAAATAAATCCGCACTTGGAAAGGTTATTTTACCCCTTGCTCCACTCCCTACCCTGTTAAACAATTATTAATAATTAAAACAATTGCATTAAAAATATTTTTAATTGAGGGAACTATGATAATAAACATTCTTTAAAATATTAACAATAAAAACCTTGAAAAATAAAGTAAAAAAAAGTTCCGACACTCGGAATCGAACTCGAGACCTATGCATCAGCAGTTGACGGCCTTAACCACTGGGCTATCGCCGCCATATTGAATACCCTATTTTACAGGGTTTATATATCGCAACATGATTTTTTAAGATTTTTAATTGCTTTTTTCTCGAAAATTTACAGGAGGTGCGTCGTCTCACTTCTGCATAATGAATTACTAATCATTAACTACCGAATTAGCAAATTTGAGCTCGATTGGCCACCCGACGGTCGTGTATTCCCCTTGTTAGTCTGTAACAGCACTTATTCCAGTTATGCCTATCCAAAAAATAAGTTCCATTCGACATCCCCTGTTCAATCTCAAGTAACCATGGATACCATTTCTTTCATTTAAAAGCCTTTTTCTAATTTAGTCACCGTAGGCATTTACACCCATATCTTCGATAGTTATGCGGATATTACCTCCATGCCTATCCAAAAAATTAGTACCCTTCGCTATCCTCCGTTCAATCTCAAGTATCCATGGATACCATTTCTTTCATTTGGAAGCCCTTTGCTAATTTAGTCACCGTAGACATTTACACCTATATCTTCGACAGTTATGAGGATATCACCTCTATTTTTTCAGAGAAGGCGTAGAGTATTGATTATAAGGTTCAGTGCAAGTATCGACGCGTTATACGAAATACTGCTTCCGTAAATGCACTTATTAACATAATGCTAATCCGAAATGTTTGCCTCGTCCACACTCTTTTGTTAATGTAAGTAAAAATATTTCTTCTCTCGCAGAATTTTCTGTTCCTTTGCATCAAATGCAATGGAATACACAGTTTTTGATGGTTTTTTATTACATTCGAGTCGGATTTTTGCAATTTTTTGATTTTGAAGCTTTTAATTACATTGTCACCGGAAACAATTACCAACATATTTTCGGAAATCTCGGGGATATTACCTCCATGCTTTCCCAGAAGGCGTGGAGTAATGCTGTTGAGGATCAGTGCAAGTTTCGACGTGTTATATGAAATACTTTTTCCGTAAATGCACTTATTAATATAATGCAAATCTGAAATTTTAGCCTCGTACAGTCTTTTCTTAATGTAAGTAAAAATATTTCTTCTCTCGCATATCTTTCTGCTCCTGTTTATTAAACTCAATGGTATACACATTTTCTGATGGTTTATTATCCCATTCGAGTCGAAGTTTTGCATTTATTTGATTGTGAAGCTTTTCATTATATTGGCACCGAAAACAATTACCCACATAATTTCGAATGTTATGCAGATATAGTAGCCATTTTTTCAGGGTAGGTTAAGAAATATACCTTATTCCTGCACATCAAATTACACGACTAAACCTTAAGTACTTAGTCTGTAACAGGACTTATTCCAGTTATGCCTATCCAAAAAATAAGTTCCCATCGCCATCCTCTGTTCAATCTCAAGTAACCATGGATACCATTTCTTTCATTCAAAAGCCTTTATCTAAATTAGTCACCGTACATTTACACCCATATCTTCGATAGTTATGCGGATATTACCTCCATGCCTATCCAAAAAATTAGTTCCCTTAGCCTTCCTCCGTTCAATCTCAAGTATCCATGGATACCATTTCTTTGATTTGGAAGCCCTTTGCTAATTTAGTCACCGTAGACATTTACACTCATATCATCGACAGTTATGCGGATATCACCTCCATGTTTTCATAGAAGACGTAGAGTATTGCTGTTGAGGATCAATGCAAGTTTCGACGCGTTATATGAAATACTCTATCCCTAAATGCACTTATTAACATAATGCTAATCTGAAATTTTTGCCTCGTACACTCTTTTGTTAATGTAATTAAAATTATTTCTTCTATCGCTTATTTTTCTGTTCCTTTGCATCAAACTCAATGGTATACACAGTTTTTGATGGTTTTTTATCCCATTCGAGTCGGATTTTTGCAATTTTTTGATATTGAAGCTTTTAATTACATAGTCACCGGAAACAATTACCAACATATATTCATAATTATTCGGGATATTACCTCCATGTTTTCACAGAAGGCGTAGAGTAATGCTGTTGAGGAACAGTGCAAGTATCGTCGCATTATATGTAATACTTTCTTCGTAAATGCACTTATTAACATAATGCTAATCTGAAATTTTAGCCTCGTACACTCTCTTGTTAATGTAAGTAAAAATATTCTTTCTCTCGCTTATTTTTTTGTTCCTTTGCATCAAACTCAATTGTATACACAGTTTTTGATGGATTTTTATCCCATTCGAGTCGGATGTTTGAAATTTTTTGATTTTGAAGCTTTTAATTACATTGTCACCGGAAACATTTACCAACATATTTTCGGAATTTTAGGGGATATTACCTCCATGCTTTCATATAAGGCGTAGAGTAATGCTGTTGAGGATCAGTGCAAGTTTCGACGCGTTATATGAAATAATATTTTCGTAAATGCACTTATGAAAGAAATGGTATCCATGGATACTTGAGATTGAACGGAGGATGGCGAAGGGAACTAAATTTTTGGATAGGCATGGAGGTAATATCTGCATAACTATCGAAGATATGGGTGTAAATGTCTACGGTGACTAAATTAGAAAAAGGCTTTTAAATGAAAGAAATGGTATCCATGGTTACTTGAGATTGAACTGAGGATGTCGGAGGGAACTTTTTTTTTGGAAAGGCATAACTGGAATAAGTGCTGTTATAGACTAAGTACTCAAGGTTTAGTCGTGTAATTTGATGTGCAGGAATAAGGTATATTTCTTAAACTACCCTAAAAAATTGCGGTTATATCTGCATAAGATTCGAAAATATGTTGGTAATTGTTTCCAATGACAATGTAATTAAAAGCTTTAAAATCAAAGAATTGCAAAACTCCGACTCGAATGGGCAAAAAGCCATCAAAAATGTGTATACCATTGAGTTTGATGCATAGGAACAGAAAAATAAGCGAGAGAAGAAATATTTTTACTTACATTAACAAAAGAGTGTACGAGGCAAATATTTCAGATTAGCATTATGTTAATAAGTGCATTTACGGAAAATGTATTTCATATAACGCGTCTTAACTTGCAATGTACCTCGATAGCAACACTCTACGCCTTCTCTGAAAAAATGGAGGTGATATCCGCATAACTGTCGAAGATATGAGTGTAAATGCCTACGGTGACTAAATTAGCAAAGGGCTTCCAAATGAAAGAAATGGTATCCATGGATACTTGAGATTGAACGGAGGATGGCGAAGGGAACGAATTTTTTGGATAGGCATGGAGTTAATATCCGCATAACTATCGAAGATATGAGTGTAAATACCTACGGTGACTAAATTAGAAAAAGGCTTTTAAATGAATGAAATGGTATCCATGATTACTTGAGATTGAACAGAGGATGTCGAAGGGAACTTATTTTTTGGATAGGCATAACTGGAATAAGTGCTGTTTCAGACTAAGTACTCAAGGTTTAGTCGTGTAATTTGATGTGCAGGAACAAGGTATATTTCTTATCTTCTCTCTATCTTTCTTCGAAAATATGTGGGTAATTGTTTCCGGAGCCAATATAATGAAAAGTTTCAAAATCAAATAAATGCAAAAATCCGACTCGAATGGGATAAAAAACCATCAAAAACTGTGTATTCAATTGAGTTTGATGCGAAGGACCAGAAATATAAGCGAGAGAAGAAATATTTTCTCTTACATTAACAAAAGAGTGTACGACGCTAAAATTTCAGATTAGCATTATGTTAATAAGTGCATTTACGGAGACATTATTTCATATGACGCTCTGAAACTTGCACTGTTCCTGAACAGCATTACTCTACGCCTTCTGTGAAAACATGGAGGTAATATCCCGAATAATCATGAATATATGTTGGCAATTGTTTCCGGTGACAATGTAATTAAAAGCTTCAAAATCAAAAAATTGTAAAAGTCCGACTCGAATGGGAAAAAAAACCATCAAAAAATGTGTATACCATTGAGTTTGATGCATTGGATCAGAAAAAAAAGCGAGAGAAGAAATGTTTTTACTTACATTAACAAAAGAGTGTATGAGGCAAAAATTACAGATTAGCATTATGTTAATAATTGCATTTACAATACAGCGCAAGGGATGCAGCAACAATAGAGGAAACTCTAGAAAGTGCAGATAAGTTCAGGATGCAGATGAGATCCCTAATCCCCCGTTTCGATGCTGACCTGATCATCAATACTGACCAAACGGGTTGCCAGTATCAATCTTAAATTGATAGGTCTCTCGACCTGAGAGGAGTTAAAACGGTTCTGGTGAAGAAGAAAAGCCTGAACAAGTTAACGCACTCATACACAGCGCAGTATGGAATGACATTGTCAGGGAAGCTACTTCCTAAGGTGTTTTTGTGCCTTCAAGAACCTGGGGGAAAGTTTGGACCAATAGTACAAAGAAATGTGGATCAACTTACTAAAAATTCCAAAAATGTTGTTGTGACGTGCTCAAAATCGGGAAAACTGACGACAAATATTTATGAAAAATTTTTAGAAAATGTGATCAAACCGCATGTTGACGGAGAGCATTTTCTTCTTGTAATAGATTCGTGGGGAGGCCAGACGAACCCAGCACGTTGGGTTGGGTTGGGTTGGGTTGGGTTGGGTTGGGTTGGGTTGGGTTGGGTTGGGTTGGGTTGGGTTGGGTTGGGTTGGGTTGGGTTGGGTTGGGTTGGGTTGGGTTGGGTTGGGTTGGGTTGGGTTGGGTTGGGTTGGGTTGGGTTGGGTTGGGTTGGTTGGGTTGGGTTGGGTTGGGTTGGGTTGGGTTGGGTTGGGTTGGGTTGGGTTGGGTTGGGTTGGGTTGGGTTGGGTTGGGTTGGGTTGGGTTGGGTTGGGTTGGGTTGGGTTGGGTTGGGTTGGGTTGGGTTGGGTTGGGTTGGGTTGGGTTGGGTTGGGTTGGGTTGGGTTGGGTTGGGTTGGGTTGGGTTGGGTTGGGTTGGTTGGGTTGGGTTGGGTTGGGTTGGGTTGGGTTGGGTTGGGTTGGTTGGGTTGGGTTGGGTTGGGTTGGGTTGGGTTGGGTTGGGTTGGGTTGGGTTGGGTTGGGTTGGGTTGGGTTGGGTTGGGTTGGTTGGGTTGGGTTGGGTTGGGTTGGGTTGGGTTGGGTTGGGTTGGGTTGGGTTGGGTTGGGTTGGGTTGGGTTGGGTTGGGTTGGGTTGGGTTGGGTTGGGTTGGGTTGGGTTGGGTTGGGTTGGGTTGGGTTGGGTTGGGTTGGGTTGGGTTGGGTTGGGTTGGGTTGGGTTGGGTTGGGTTGGGTTGGGTTGGGTTGGGTTGGGTTGGGTTGGGTTGGGTTGGGTTGGTTGGTTGGGTTGGGTTGGGTTGGGTTGGGTTGGGTTGGGTTGGGTTGGGTTGGGTTGGGTTGGGTTGGGTTGGGTTGGGTTGGGTTGGGTTGGGTTGGGTTGGGTTGGGTTGGGTTGGGTTGGGTTGGGTTGGGTTGGGTTGGGTTGGGTTGGGTTGGTTGGGTTGGGTTGGGTTGGGTTGGGTTGGGTTGGGTTGGGTTGGGTTGGGTTGGGTTGGGTTGGGTTGGGTTGGGTTGGGTTGGGTTGGGTTGGGTTGGGTTGGGTTGGGTTGGGTTGGGTTGGGTTGGGTTGGGTTGGGTTGGGTTGGGTTGGTTGGGTTGGGTTGGGTTGGGTTGGGTTGGGTTGGGTTGGGTTGGGTTGGGTTGGGTTGGGTTGGGTTGGGTTGGGTTGGGTTGGGTTGGGTTGGGTTGGGTTGGGTTGGGTTGGGTTGGGTTGGGTTGGGTTGGGTTGGGTTGGGTTGGGTTGGGTTGGGTTGGGTTGGGTTGGGTTGGGTTGGGTTGGGTTGGGTTGGGTTGGGTTGGGTTGGGTTGGGTTGGGTTGGGTTGGGTTGGGTTGGGTTGGGTTGGTTGGGTTGGGTTGGGTTGGGTTGGGTTGGGTTGGGTTGGGTTGGGTTGGGTTGGGTTGGGTTGGGTTGGGTTGGGTTGGGTTGGGTTGGGTTGGGTTGGGTTGGGTTGGGTTGGGTTGGGTTGGGTTGGGTTGGGTTGGGTTGGGTTGGGTTGGGTTGGGTTGGGTTGGGTTGGGTTGGGTTGGGTTGGGTTGGGTTGGGTTGGGTTGGGTTGGGTTGGGTTGGGTTGGGTTGGGTTGGGTTGGGTTGGGTTGGGTTGGGTTGGGTTGGGTTGGGTTGGGTTGGGTTGGGTTGGGTTGGGTTGGGTTGGGTTGGGTTGGGTTGGGTTGGGTTGGGTTGGGTTGGGTTGGGTTGGGTTGGG